>OZ035989.1:11892500-13142500 GCA_964035005.1 Erebia palarica | reverse complement strand
AACCACCCATGCAAAAAATTACGTCAATCAGTTGCTCTGTAGTGGCGTGATTGAAAGACAAACAACAAAGTAACACACTTTCGCATTTATAATATTATTATGATAAGAAGAAACTGGGGCCAGTTCTGTTCACCATCTCAAAACGTAACTAAAATGACAGCTCTATCAAGACACGCGGAAGCGTGTCCAGCCAAAGTTCAAAAAAACTGGCGAGCAGCACCGTGTGTAATATTACACGAACCATTTGGAGCCACTTTTGACCCCCTCATAACTCAAAAACTATTTCACATAAACATGTCAAATTTGGCGCATATATTGAGACCCGTGAGATACATATGTGCTCCAAATATCATAAGCACACCTCAAATGGTTATTTAGATATAAACGTACAAAAATCTTCATTTTTATGCTCTACCTAGGTATAGATCAAAACTCTGACACGGGGCATACTACCATTGCTTAAAGCCGTATTATTTTAATATTGTTGACGTTCATGTTGTAGTGTTATAATCATTATTTTAAGGACGTCAAAGTACGTGACATTCAACCGTTATTTTGAAACAATACTGCTTTAAGCGGTGGTAGTAACTCCGTCGTCAACTTCCTGCGGCAACTTGCATTACATTCTACGCATAGTGCATGCGCAACTAAATAAAACAAGAGTTGTTAAGTAAAAAAAACTCCGATTACATAAATCATACTACAGGTCTTTGTTTAAATTCGTTATCTTGTGTTGTTAACTATTGAAAATGACACATAATTATTATTTTAATGTAAATAATAATGAATAATAATATAGTTGCATTAAAACCTTACCTTCGTATTCATGCATTTTGTGCAACGAAACGTCATTGACAGAAAAGAAGAAGAAACGTATTTGAAGTCGTCAGTTCAGTTTATAGTGGTTTTAGTTATATCGACTGTTGACCGTGCTTGTTTTCAATGTTTCACTAAAAACTTTTGATTTTGAACTTTTGCAATCAAAATTGATGAGATGTAGAAATGTGCTGTAGAGGTAGTGTGACCATAGATGTAATCTGTCAATGGCAGTGTAACTCTAGGTACACTACATATTTTTCTTGAGAATTCTCGTCTTTAATTATCTTGTACAATGAGTCGTACAATAGAATTACTGGTGGGTGACACACTGACCTTACACCGAATAATAAGTACCTACTAATGTAAAACGTACGTACCAGGGCACGTTTGGAACCCTCGTAGCTTTAGTTTTAAGGTACCGTAGTTAATTATCACCATCACGTCTTATGCTCTGTAAGCATGACGTTCAGAAGGTGTACTTTGTAGGTACATATTTTGAATAAATATGTTTTGAGTTTGATTGAGTTCAATAATTTCTGTACAAAAAGTAATGATATCCCATCAAAAACATAAATGTAAAATGAGAGCCAAGTTCAAAATTGTGATATATATGCCTTGGTTGTTGACTTTAGCGACAAAAGAAGTGAGATCTAAATGGGTGCCAAGTTCAATGGTCAGTCCTGCAATTTATTTATCCCATCAAAAACATAAATGTGAAATGACAGCCAAGTTCAAAATTGTGATATATATGCCTTGGTTGTTGACTTCAGCGACAAAAGAAGTGAGATCTAAATGGGTGCCAAGTTTAATGTGGTCAGTCCTGAAATTTATTTATAACAACATATAATATTTTATAACAACTTAAAATATCATTTCTTCCTATAACTTAGTATAAAATGTTGAACACTAAGGCTTTGGCTTGGCTAGTTTTCATATACGAATTATAGCCTTCACAAGTTGTAAAGCTGTAAGTTCTTATTTTATTCTTCCGAAAATTTGGCTTGCTGGTAGAAACTGTACTTTTAGGTACCTACTTAATAATAATTCGTATATGGAAACTAGCCAAGCCAAAGCCTTAGTCTTCAACATTTTATACTAAGTTATAAGAAGAAATGATGTTTTAAGTTGTTATAAAATATTATATGTTGTTATAAATAAATTTCAGGACTGACCATTGAACTTGGCCCCCATTTAGATCTCACTTCTTTTGTCGCTGAAGTCAACAACCAAGGCATATATATCACAATTTTGAACTTGGCTGTCATTTCACATTTATGTTTTTGATGGGATAAATAAATTGCAGGACTGACCATTGAACTTGGCACCCATTTAGATCTCACTTCTTTTGTCGCTAAAGTCAACAACCAAGGCATATATATCACAATTTTGAACTTGGCTCTCATTTTACATTTATGTTTTTGATGGGATATATATATATTGCTATACCTTTCACAATACTCCCTGCGGAAAAGGGCAGTACTAGAGTTAGCTGACATTTTAGTTTAGTTTAGAAAACGTGTTAAACAGAATTGGCATTGACAGACTAAAATGTCAACCTCCAGCACAAGCCACTGAGTTTTATTTACGAATTAGGTTTCAAAACACTAAATAAAGCGGTATTAGCGACTCAGACATCTAAGTCGCTAATACCGCTTTATTAGTGCAGTATCTAATTCGGGTTTTACTTTTTGGGGATCCATCCTCGGGCATTTAAATATTAACTAGTACTTGCCCAGCGTGGTGGACTACGGCCAAAACGATTTTGTGAGGAAATTCAAGCTGTTGATGGGTTAAAATGGTGATAAAAGAAACTTGATAAAGAAACATTTTTAAGAAATTCCAACAGGCATTTTAATAAGTCACACGATGAAGTCACTGCAGTTATGTTGTAAAAGAATAATATTTGTATTTCCGAATCTTCATGGGGATATTTTATCATAGGGAAGGTTTGTATTTATATCTTGAAGAAATAAATACAAACCTTCATTCATGAACAAAAAACAATAAACGCACGAACTTTAGTGGTAAACAAAGGAATTGAAGCGTGAACCTTCCCCCACGGGAATGCTCCGGCGAAACTCTTTGAATTTAACTTATTTGGTAAGGCCTCTAGAGCCGCTGAATTTATTTTTATTATACCCAATTCGATCTACCTGTTTCGCTATTCGTACTTTTGTTTTTCTCTTAATTTTAATGTATTTTTTTCTCAATTTGCAGTTATTCTGATTTGGAGAGGTGAAGTAATCTGGGTGTTGAAATTTTGTTTATTTAATCAATTGTTTAAAGTCATCAGCTTTTTTAAACTTTGAAGAGCTGTATCTGATTTAGCATTGAATTTTCAGTCTATCATAAGTATCCATACCTTCTATACAGTATACGAAAAAATATCTATAATTATGATGTGATTATTTATTTATAGTGCCTTAATGATGCAATATATTAATTTTTATCTAAATAAACTTATCGCAAAACCAATAATTTTGCTTCTAAGTTCGGCTGTTCTTATTTTATGCTTTGAACATACTTCTCGATTTTAATACAAACTTCGACCTATTCTTTACTCTTGTCAAAGTAGGAGTGAAACTCGAACAAAATAACTCAATACTCTTGCCTTTTATTACAATTTCATTCATCAGGCCTTAATCTTCCCTTCGAAAGGCAACAAAAGTACAAACAGATCAAGTGGAAAATTACTTGAAGACGGAATCATCTTTTCAATATTGTTCCATTTTATTTGGTGCAATTAAAAACGGGTTTTGATGAAATCTAGTATAGCTTGTATAGTCAATAATTTATTTATAATTATTAACTTATTGGTATTTATTATAATATTTATCATAGCCTTGTTTCAGACATACACGAAACCTCAGGATTAATATTAGTACTATTGTACATGTCCTTTAAATTTTTATGTTTAATTTTTAAGATTGGTACTAAATATATAAATAAATAAATAAATAAATAAAAAAGATTAATTAGTACATCATTCAAGCATAGATAAATTTTACTTACTTAAATTGTTGTACACAATTTGATATTAAAAAAATTACAAGTGCTCTTTTCTCTCTCTCCAACTCCATTCGACGGAAGCTTTTTGGCGCAGTAGTTAAGTTCATACAAGTATTATTCGCACTTGAGTTGAATGCAGAATAGTACTCTTAAACATTAACGGTCCCTCCACTGTGTTATCGCGAAATTATATAGAATTGATCATTTCATGAAATAATCAAGTATATCATTGAATGTTCATAGTTTTCATCAAGAATGATTACCTAATTAATTGATTATCTTATGATCAAACGTCTAATGTTGGGTGTCCATAAAAATATAAAAGTAAAAAGGATGGGCTACACCAGAAGACTCGCTTCGTCACGCCTTCATGTAGCTTCACCTCGCTTCATTCAGGACCTCCTTCGCGAGCTTCTGGGTTCACGTGAGCTTTACAAAAACACTCTAGGGGTAGGGCAAACAAGACTAAATTGAGTCGAGTTATGCTGATTCAGTTTTAGGACAGTCCACCATCACCACCACTGACACCACCACCATCAACTCAACCTATTTTCTCAACTCTAACGAATGCTTGGCCGTTTGACAAAAATTCCAGTACTCCGTAATATGCGTATCCGTTTACTCCGTATTATCTAGGAAATGTCAACTTATTGAATAGAAGCAGGCGTTACTTTGCGGAAGTCCATGATAGTGAATGAACTAGAAGTTTAATTCGCTATAATCCGCTACAGTAGACAAATCTGTGTGGTACAGTGCGTGTCTTTCACCTGCAACATGCGACACCCACCACGAGATCTCGACAATGCACGATTGTGAACTTCACAATCGTGCATTGTCGAGTCAACATCTCCTGAGGATGCTCCGGTGTCGGAGTGAAACGTACGTTGAGAGTGATTTGGAGGATTTGTGTGGTGTGGTGTTGTGCCTGTGCGAATTGCTGGGTGGTGGGTGTCGCATGTTGCAGGTGAAAGACACGCACTGTACCACACAGATTTGTCTACTGTAGCGGATTATAGCGAATTAAACTTCTAGTTCATTCAATGTCAACTTACAAAACCTAGGTAGTATGAGCAAGAAAACAATTATTCCAACTCCAACGGATTTGAAACGTTAATGTTGACATCACAGCGTTAATGTGAACATAAGGGGTTTTAAAAACTTTAACATATAAATCACTCCATATACGTCTGTATATCGTACGATAGATGTCAAAGACAGCACTTGACAACACTATCACGCCCGTCACCTCAGGCCCCGACTGCATTCAACTCGGGTGCGTACAATTGTTGGGTCTTAGCTTGTGAAAATCTTTTAACATCAAGCATTTGCCCGACAAGACGTTTAGAGTTATTTTATATTCACTAGGTTATAGTGATATTATCATAATTACCTATTTAGATAAAAGCCCATTAATATAGGAACGTATTGCGTTAATTATTATTCAAATTAAGCCCATTTCAATAACCTACTCGCCATAATGTTATTATCAATGACCAATAATTAAATAATATGTTTACAGTTACGTAAATATTGGCGTGGTTGACTCTTTTATTGTTAAAGCTAAAATATTTCCTTCATCTGCCCAAAAGTTTAAAAAATCACAGAAAGCATTTTTCTTTCTTATTTAATTATTTCATACAAATGTAAATGTTATATAACTCATTACTTAGCTGTACCTTAGAGTTTCTATGGGTTTTATATTTAAAAATTAAAAAAAAACCCCATAGCAACTCTTAATTATTAAAATTAATTAAAAATCTAAATCAAAGCGAACTAGGTCGCAGGTGATAACTAGTATAAACAATTCGCCAACATGAATCACCAAAAAATGCAAATCATCCTTGAACTATGCAAATACGTCTTTTATTCCATGCAATTTTCAACTTTTTCGTCGTGCCAGCAGCTTCACGTCGTCTTTATGGAATATAGTGACTAAAACTTATCTTGTAGAAATAAAAATACAATACTATATACAGAAGTTTCACTAGATAATTTTTGCCCGAGATCTAATTCACGGTACGCGGATAGTTTGGAAGCTTACAACTTTAAATCTATTTTCACTTGTACAGGAAAACTACAGCTTTACAGAGTACGTTATTTACATCATCTAGTTAGTATAATAAAAAGAAATATATAGATAAGTATCTCTGAATATTCAATATACCTGTAAAAGTTCAATACAGTTAATTGGTTGTGGTTTTGAGCGGGAAGTCGCTAAAGCGAATTCAAAATTAACAATCGGAACAATTTGCGGGCGAACTGCTCGCGAATACCGTTTCACGAACTAACCGAAAGAGCGTAAAAAAAAAACGCTTAATTGGAGTAAGCGGTGAAATATAATAACCGGAACAGTTGGGAGGTACACCGACTATAATAGTCTTTTAAATAAGGAAAACCTCTTTAATGCTCATTACCAAATAGAAGGCCTTTATAACAAACAAATAGAAGGTACATATTAATTATTACAACGAAGAAAATAGCATGTAAAGGTGTAAAGCTACCCTTATGTGATAATTTTCAGGAAACATAATTAATATATGGAAGGATATTGGTTGGACATGATGGGAAAAGGTTGGCCAGTAAAAAAGAAAACATAAAAGAACTATCAGACTCCCATGTTTCCTCACGATTTTTCTTCACTGATAGAGCAAATGAGTGATATTCAACTGCATGCTTGGGAATCCAACCCGAGGTTGGATAGTAGCTATTAGGGTTACAGATAAAAACACTTATTAAAAGAAATAAAAGGTTACAGATTGATTGGGTTACAGTATCGTTTTTGTTTCCGTTATAAGTTTTTCTGTTTTATAACAGTTTCAAAAAACAGTGTTTATTTCGGTTACTGTTTCAGTCCTTAGTCAAACACGGGTTCTTACGTTAGTAATGGGTATAAAATGCTAATCTAAGTCTACGCTCTATGTTCTCTGTATGATATGGTAATTTAAACATTGTATAGCCCTTATAAATGTTTTAGTATTATTATTAATTTATCTGTGTTGCGCCAGATAATCAAATAGAGACTAATAAATATAAATTCAAGCTTTATTTGGGTTTTATTGGGGTTTATCAAATAAGTTAAATGTGTAGAGCTACGCCGGAGTATTCCCTTGTGGCGGAGTCAAGTTCACGCCTCAATATTTTTCCTTTGTTTACTACTCGGATCAATTATTACACTGGATGGAGCTAAAATAATATTATTTGACACACGAATAACATAACATAAGCTTTCCAGGTTCTTGAACTACGAAAGGAGGCGTAAAGACCAGAGTTGGTTTTATTTTCGGTCCGATTTATCCAGACTAATATTATAAATGCGAAAGTGTTTTGTTCTGTGTTCTTTCTGTCCATCTGTCTGTATGTTACGCTTTCACGGCTCACCTGTTCAACCGATTTTGATGAAATTTGGTACAGAGATAGCTTGTATCCCGGGGAAGGACATTACTACTTTTTATCCCAGAAAATTAAGGAGTTCCTGGGGGAATTGAAAAAACTTAATCCACGCGAACGAAGTCGCGGGCATCATCTAGTAAACAATTAAGACTTAGTACATTTTATCAGCGTGATCGAGTTATTTATACTAGGTGATCGATGCCCGTCAATTTGTCCGCATGTATAAATGTTTTAATACCTATATATTATATTTAAATTTGAAGTTAATACGTTCAGTAATTCACAAGTTAATAATTCTCTTACAGACGGACAAGTGCAAATTCACTCAAGTAGACTCAGAGACCTTCTCTTCGCTTGGTCAATAATTAATCGATACTTATTAACTATTTCAAATCTGAAAGTGTGGAAAGTGTGTATGTCTGTCTGCTACGCTTTACGCTTTCGTGGGCCATCTTTTCAACGTATTAGTTGTATCCTGAGGTAGATTACTTTTTATTCGGAAAATTATGGAGTTCCTACGGGATTAAAAATAACTTTATCCACACAAGAGTAACCATTGATATATACCAAGTTTCATACAACAGAATTAAATGCATTTTGAAGTGGTCACTCCATCTAGGTATTTATTTTGATCCGAGACCGAGGTTTACTAGCAAAGTTTTTATTTTTGTTCGGAAACAACTGAAGGCTAAACGTCAAGGGTACTTTATATTTAGAGCGCTCGTAAAGTGGGTAGTATTTTTTATTGTAAACAGACACAGCTTCAATCACACTTGATGGAAAGTGTCGCTGTAGCGTATAGCTTCGCATCTCTGTATTGACTGATCTTCATCCTAATATAGTGTATTAAGTACTAATATTTTTTACCAGATAATGCACGCGACTTCATTCGCGTGGATTTGGATTTATGGAAAATCCTGTGGGAACTCTGTGATTTCAATCAATCAAACATTTATGAAATTTAGGTACACTATAGGTACACATATTGACGTCCATTACTTACATATAAAACATGATGGGGATAATTAGTTACGGTATCTTAAAACTAAAGCTACGAGGGTTCCAAACGCGCCCTAGTCCGAGAAGAGCCCACAGTAAACTCAGCCGGGTTTTTTTTTTATTATCACCATCTCACAAATCATCATAACTAAGGAACTATCAGAGCCATTAGTGCAAGTTATTGCCAAGCCTCCTTGTCATTTTTCGGGACAAAAGTAGTAGCCCTTGTCTGTCTCCGAGATAACATCTATCTTGTACGACATTAATACCAAAATCGGTTAAATAGATGGGCTGTGAAAGCGTTTAGGTGTCTGATAAATCTTCGCTTTACCGGAATCTGGTGCGTGTACCTACTATTGTAAGGAAACTCGGTTATCCTTTTATTTAGCGATCCACACAAACACTGACCAACACGGCCGCCATTTTAACCATCCACCCTAGAGTGAAGACTATTGTTGCCACTCTCGAGAACCCATAGAAGCAGTAAGGTTGTTTCGTTTTTTCACTCACAATGGTTTGATTTTTTAATGATGAGCCTAACATTACACATAATATAATTAGAGTTGTTCAAAACTGCTATAAAACCATAGCACGCTACAGGCTATAAACTGTAAAATTTTTGCATGCTTTTAAATATGCTATCCTATAGCACGCATGAAAGCATAATATGACGTACGCTCACGGCAGCGCGTTACACAAGACTAATGGTAATGGTCGGCCAGCGCGCTACCGGCAGGCGGGCGCCGCTAAGGGCGCTACTAGTGCTACGAAATGAACTACGAAGCACCGCGCGCGCTCCCGCGTCATAGCACCGTAGCAACATAGAGGCTCCTCGGATAGCATGCTGTCCGTGCTATGGAAAAAAGCTTGCTATGCTTTTGCGTTACGTGCTTTATTAACCACCACCGCAAGTCCGGCAAATAACTCTACCCGTTGACCGATGAAAATCACGAACGTCTTCAAGTGGCCTAGTTGATTTATTTCTCTTTAACTCTTGCTTCGCCATTTTGGACTGCTTAAAACCTAAGCCGTTGTGAAGAGCGGGAAAAGGATAGTTTTATTTACTGTAGACTCTACCCGGAAAGGGATAGCAATGAAGTAATGTTCGCCTCAACATGAGAAAAAAAAAGTGTGTGTGTGCGATTCACACACGGCAGAAGTGAAACTTCAGAAAAGTAGCTTACGAGAGAATGAGATAAATATAATCTATCTCATTCTCTCGCAGTCTAAATCCTCTATGTTTGTCTCTTTTTGGTGTCGCTTTTTGTTGATGCCTAGGATATTTTCTTAGGAAACACAATGTTTTAAAAATAATTAATTTATTGTTCAACCATATTCAATA
Organism: Erebia palarica; assembly: GCA_964035005.1. Classification (NCBI taxonomy): domain Eukaryota; kingdom Metazoa; phylum Arthropoda; class Insecta; order Lepidoptera; family Nymphalidae; genus Erebia; species Erebia palarica. Next base: position 13,132,941 of record OZ035989.1, on the reverse strand, counting down.
TATTGTAATTTTTCAATATTAGACCAAAGGTGACAAACGATGACAAACCAATAATAGACAATAATAACAAAACTAAATACTAAACGAACTCTTTTCTTTAACATTTTTTCGTTTCATCGAATTTTCAAATCACAACGATTCTACAAAGTTTCACTTCAATGAAATTACAATAAATCGTTTTTAAAACTATCCATACCACTGTTATAAATGGAAAGTCTGACTACATCAGTTTGTTTGTCTATATATCTGTGTCGCTTTCACGGCCCATCTGGTCAAGCGATCAGGAACTAATTTTGTACAGGAATAGATCATCATATCCCAGGGAAGGACATAGGTTACATTTAATTCCGGAAAATTAAACGGTTTCCGTGGGAAACAAAAATACTTTAATATACGCGGAAGAAGTCGCGGGCATTATCTAGTCGAGTAATAATGTAATGAACCTAGTAAATACTTACATTATGCGGCTCAGTGTAAGAGGACCATGTTAAAGTTTAATGTAAGTATACCTACTCTGATAACATGTTACAAATTGAAGTGCGTTACAAATTAGTTGGAATTAAATAGTTGAAGTGTTTCTTAAATTACAGGACTTACTTAAACTTTCCCTTTAGACACTGTTTGTTGGAACACCCATGGCACTTCAAACTTCCAACGTTAATGTGTTTCTAACTCGAAAAGTTACAAAAACTATTACACGGAGTCAGTTTACGGTACAGCCAATGATCACAAAGTTTAGCTATCCATTTTAGGGTTAAGTGTTTTATTTTGTTTACAAGTTTTCGTGTTATTTTGGTACATTTCGTTTTTTGAGGTGGTTTTAACGAGGAGTTTTAAAGGACTCTAGAATAATAACAGAATAATAAAATACATACTAATGTTATACAAGCGAAAGTGTGTTTGTCGGTCTGCTATGCTTTAATGGCTGACCTTTTCAACTGATTTGGATGAAATTTGGTACAAAGATAGGTATCCCGGGGAAGGACATTGGCTACTTTTTATACCGAAAAATTAAGGAGTTCCCGCGGGAATAATAAAATTAACTATTGAACCGATTTTGATGAAATCGATACAGGGATAAGTTGTATCCCGGGGAACAGCATAAGCCTCATTTTATCCCGGAAAATTAAGGAGTTCCCGCGGGAATTCTGAATCCACACTGACGAAGTCACGTGCATCATCTAGCTAGTTATAAGTAATGATAAATATGAATTTGTATATTGGTAATTTTACCAATCAATATCACAAAATGTGTATAACCTACCTATTGTATGGTCCCCACAAACTTTTTCGAAATCTTAAATCTACGCGGACGAAGTCGTCGCCTTCATCTAGTATTAACTACTACCACAGAATACATTAATGATATTAGCTCCTACTTAAATTATTACTTATATCGTATTTAATTATTACTTATACCTGTAGTTAATCGATTAACTACAGGTTGCAGACAAAAATCATTGTACAAGTAAAAGAAGAATGAATGTAGGGAGCTCATTTTCATCCCGGATCCCTGACTCTAAGGTGAATCGAGAAGCGATTGCTTAATGTACTGGAGCTGATTCAACGTCATAATCGAATCGGTAAACTATGAAGGTACACGTCCCAACTAAGTTGATGGAAACACTTCCAATACTTGTTATTGTAAACATGTTTAAAATTTCTTCTTTACAATATCTACAAAAATCAAACCTGCTTATGGAAATCTTATTCGTAATAGATTGTCAAACGCATAATTCGACCTGTTGAACCAAAAAGCATATATGAACTATTTAAACAGTCCGAATAAGCATTTTAAGCTGTCAAATGTTTACGATTTGCTTGCACAATTTGGCTCCAGAACAGGCAGGCCAAGTGGTAAATCTTATTAATATTATAAATGCGAAAGTTTGGATGGATGTATAGATAGGTAGATGTATGGATGTCTGTTACTCAATCACGCCTCAACAGCTGAACGGATCTGGCTGAAATTTGGCACAGAGATTGATTATAGTCTGGAATAGCACATAGGCTACTTATTATCCCGGAAAATTAAGGAGTTCTAAAATACATCGATCCACGCAGACGAAGTCGCGGGCATTAGCTAGTTATAAATCTATTAGGCAGACGTTCACAGCCTAAAGACGGCTAGTATGAAAACTGTTAACACTTTTTATTTTTCTATAAATCTGTAAAATCTGATTGGCCTCCAAAGCATCGAAGATTGCGATATACAAGACATAACTCTAAAATAATACTAGTTTCAAGATTATTAGAACTTTCAGTGTTACCCATGTTTATAAACAACAGGTATGATAGCTTCCCAAACGATGTGAAATTTACATACTTTTACCAAATTATAGAGAACCATAAACTATAGAACTCCCCAAAGCACTATCAGGTGGTCTATATTGAGTCATTTAGACGTTAGACGTCATCATATTGGGCCACTGTCTGACATTCATGACTGTGTGCGGGAAAATTGTTAAACTTTTGTGGCACCTTGTGATATTCTAACGAATCATATGGATAAAACTGGGAGGCCACTTTATTACTTTTAGGAAACCCCGATCATTATTTTCTCCATGGTTACAGTCACAACGCCCAACTAAGAGGATTAAAACGCGAATAGAAAAGTTAAGTAAACACTATTATTAATTATTCTGTGCTAAAGCCACACAAAACTTACTAGTGCCTTACAGAAAATACATTACATAGTTAATCACAAAATTTTATGGATTAGCATTAATTACTAGATGATGCCCGCCACTTCTTCCTAGTGGATTAATGTTTTTTGATTCCCTCGGAACTCATTAATTTTCCCACAATAAATAGCGATGTAACCTACCTCTTTATTTCTTTACCAAATATTATCAAAATCGTTTCAAATATATTATGAATGGTTTCTTAGTATGAGTATTGGAGTATGGATAGAACTCCCCAAAGCACCTAAGGGCAGGTGGTTAGTATTGAGTCGTTTGGACGTTAAACGTCATAATGGGCCACTGTTTGACATTCACGACTCCGTGTGCGGGAAAATTGCTAAAGTTCTGTTGTTAGCTGCGCACGTGACCGGTCTTCAATGCTGTCGTAGTAACCGGGCGGCAATCGTGCTTGGCGCGAATATGAAAATTTTTTAAGAAAAATTTATAAAACAAAGCTTTCTTTTATCTTGTTTTGTGCGAAATATTCTAGCTGAAATTTCTTAGGTGTTGAATAGAAGCAGGCGTTACTTTGCGGAAGTCCATGATAGTGAATGAACTAGAAGTTTAATTCGCTATAATCCGCTACAGTAGACAAATCTGTGTGGTACAGTGCGTGTCTTTCACCTGCAACATGCGACACCCACCACCCAGCAATTCGCACAGGCACAACACCACACCACACAAATCCTCCAAATCACTCTCAACGTACGTTTCACTCCGACACCGGAGCATCTTCAGGAGATGATGACTCGACAATTGTTCACAATCGTGCATTGTCTGATTGATTGAGTAATAAGCATCCATCCATCCAAACTTCCACGTTTATAATAATATAGTTCGTATTTATTTATGCATCTCACAAATACTACTAAACCAATTGAATTGGTATAAAAAATACGCAACTCGAGACCACAAACGGATAGTATGAGATTGAGACTTCGATTAAATCAATTCACTATTTACAACTGAGATACAATTTGAAGATGACGGAAGCTTATCATCATTATCTTGAAAACTGCCGCACTCTTACTTTATGAATTCCTCAGCATAGACAATGCAAAGGATCACCTTACAATAAATACAGTTTCAATAGAGAAACAAAAATCAAAATAGAGTTTTCCAAATTTTGTTTTTTTTCAAAATCACTTCACCAGTCCTGCAGAAGACCACCCAGAGCTAGAACTAATCTCAAACAATTTTCAGCCATATCCAAAATAACAAAAATGTATAATTCCATTAGTGTTGATTTATGGTTAACCAAATAATAAAATATAATAATATAAAACAAAAGACTATTAATTAAAAATTGTACTGTTTTCCCAATAACCTTCCATAGAGTTTGACTTTCTATTAGACCTGTGTCGATTACGATTGATCGAATCACATTGATTCGATTACAACCACGAGTGATCCGATCATGGATCTCTAAAAGACTCGATCTTATTTGACCAGCCGGCCTATTCTGTATCTCAGTGGCTTTTAAAATTTAATGGGCACCGGCTTGTGTGTTAGAATCTAAAACTGTCAAAATCAAATTTTGTATTCTGTAACTCAGTTGACAAGAGGTTGATAATCGAAATGACGTCAAAAGTACATCTTTAGTGAGATGGCCACGCATAGTGTTGGGTTGGCGACTGGAAACGCATTTTGCCATATATTCTCGTATCGACAACTATACTTTCGTATTCGCTAAGCAGAATGACAGGTCATTGTTGAAAACTCAATGAGACGAGTGCCTATATCTTTAGCAACTAGTAGAGAGCAGTGTTTTTGAACATCAACAATGATAACAAGTTAGTAAGATAAGGAAAATTTAAATTATTTTCAAAGAATTTAGGCTCACAACAGTAATAGAAGTGTAATAGCGTCCATATAAATAATTAAAGGTAAAACAAACAACAGCCAAGCGAACGACAATGACTCGCGCAATTTTAATTGCACATGCTGACGAACTGCGTAAAGAGAAAGCTTTACACGTTCCTATGAACGCCTATGCGTAGGCTGCGGCACTTTTAAGATCCTATGGAGCTGTCAGAAAGAGAGTTCATTGCGAACTTGATAAAATTAGCAGTGACTATCAAGCAATCTGATAGTCATTTTATGCAGTTGACATTAAAATGTTTTACTGAATCCGAAACATGTGACGTAAGCATTAGCAACCACTAACGAGTTACCAACAATAGAGTGTTGGTAACTTGTTGTCAAATATTTAGCGAATAGGCCTGCTGATTTGGTAAACCAAATTGTACTTTGATCATATTATATGTTTACCGTACTGATTGCTTGATCATGCAATCGATCGAGTCATGCATTCAATCACAACGACGTAACAAACAAAGTCTTCTATCTCTTTCGTTTACGTACAAAATACAACCTTTTTTATTCACCGCACTCTTTCCCGTGTCTCGTGTCGCGTCGCGACCTATTGATCGTGTGATTGAATTTTGTTGGAGGAAATCCAATCAGTAGCAATGACTTACGAGTTATGACCCGCGACAAGTGCCTAAATCAAAGTACCTATGTTACAAATGAACTGCTACTGCTACCCAAATGATTGAAATGGTCGAATCTTCTAAACCCGATCAACCATACGATGATCGACCCAGGCCTACTTTATAATTTTTTAGGAATGTACCAGAGGTAGTAAGGATTGTAATTGCTACATCCAACCACTACAAAAATATATTAAGTGATAATAACCGGGACCTTAAACGGTCTGCTTAACGCCTAGGCCTCGCAAGAGCTCTCCATTTACCCTAGCGGGAGACCGAAACTGCAGCGCGAGTTATCTTACTAGTGGCGCCATCTAGCGACATGTGATAGTATTCCAATTTAGCCGTTTTGAAATAATACTAAGAAAAATAAATAACATTTAGCTGCATCTAATAAATGTACTTTTAGTGAATATGGCTACCTTTGGCATTGATTATAATTAGGTATGCAATGAGCAAAGGAGGCTCAATCGATAAATATCTCTAAAAGACTTGTAAAAAATTACTATTTGTTACAATGATATTATTTGCCTAGTAGTTTATTTTTATAATTATTTTGATACCTACTGTTTCTTTTTTTTTGATGTTTACATTTATTTATTAATATTTTAATTTATATATTATATGTATTGTATATAAAGCTTTTATGTTATATTTATTATACCGGTTGTTTCTGTGGCTATGTCCCTTTAAACCATTGGTTGCCTAGAAGAGATCGCTGTGAAGCGATAAGGCCGCCAAATTGTATTCCTTCGTTGTTTAGTTTACTGTTATTATTGTTTTTTGATGTACAATAAAAGTATATTCATTCATTCATTAGGTAGCTTTAGTTGCAATAAAAAAAATTAGGTAGACAATTCGAAAAATTGAAGGGTAAAGAGTATATTAAAAGGTAACCTGTGGTATTCCAGACTATTATAATCTATCTCTGTGCCAAATTTCATCCAGATCCGTTCAGCCGTTCTGGCGTGATTTAGTAACAAACATCCATCCATCCATCCAATCTTTTGAATTTATAATATTATAGTATAGAAGTATAGATCTCTCCTAATCGGTTTCACATGTAAAAGATCTTTGGCGTTCACAGACAGACAGACAACGAAATTATCCTAAAAGGGTTCCTTTTTTCTTCTTGAGGTACGGAACTCGAAAAACTGGAAATGTACTTAGAATATCATGTTTCTCCAAGTGATCTGCTATCTTCGACGCAGGGGAAGTTTGTTAGGAAAGTGGAAGTTATTCCGAAGTTCGCGAGCCGAGCGTGAGTGCGGTATGTCTGTGAATAATATCCATAATGTATCTTGTTACACTAATGTATCTTAAGTTATCAATTTGAACATGGAAAGTTTCATTGGTAAGGCCCTGATCATACTTACCTTTTGGAGCTACAAAATGACGATGTAACCATCTTATTAAATTGAGTAATGATTATTTGGACTCTTGGATGAAACAAACACTGCGAAGTCAAATTTGGCAAGTTGGTGGAAAAGTTGTAAAACTGTCAACATTTTCAAATCATTTTTGAGGCATTTTAATTTCTTACCATGTCCATGAAAAAAAAGCTGTGTGAGTATACACCGAAAAGCAAAAATAATTTGAGGTAGCCGGTGTATATCCAACTACTTATGTATAGCCATACGCCGTGACCTATGAGTAGGTACTTACCAGACTCACGACTGAACGGCAAACTTTCAACGTCCAAACAATTGATTTTACTTCTAAGTTACTTCTATATTTATATTATGTCTCCCAATTTTGACGAAATTTAATATGAAGGTAGCTTGCTTATGATACTTTTTCGCCCGGAAAATCAAAGGTAGTTTTTGGATTTTAATAACTAAAAAAGCTATATTATCTTAGCGGAGAAATTTTGTGGACATAGTCTTCTGCCTTCTACATTTAATGAGTTCTACATTATTTCTACTATGATCAAATAATAATAATATCATTAATGTAACACAAAAACAAAGCGCTACTCCAAAACGACGAGAACATTTTTATTTTCAATTTTGGAATCGAAAGACAAATCGAGTAGCGTTGTTTAATGTACTGAAGTCGATTCGATGTCATAATCGAACCAGTGAACTGTGGGCTAAATAGTCGAGTAACTTTAAGGTTCATCGAGGAGATGAGCGAAGCCATTTTCATCAGAAACTCTTTGGAAGTTTGAAATGTATTAAAGATTACATACAAAGATTTTATACTTTACGGACGGATAGGTCGAAGGATCTTTTTGGTTTATACCTAGTATACTAAGTAAGTGGCTGCATTATTGTTTAGTTTGAAAAGTATTATTGATTCTTTATCATAAACAAGCCAGCAGGCTGTACATTATAATAGGCTCTCTGAATAGAGGAAAATGATAATTTTTTATTCTTTTGAATAGATATACTTCAATTGCTCTGCTAACTCAGTGACTATAAACAAATGAAAGTCACTGATATTTATTATATTTTTGATCGATTGATTTTTTTTATATGAAAATGTTATTTTTATTTCAAAGCATATCTTGGACAAAAAATATGTGTCAGTGGCTTCATTTGTTGGTATAGCCAATGAGTTAGAGAATAGGGGCGCTAACCTTGCCATAGCTTATCAAGTTGCGAAGCTGAAGTGGCTGAAGTGTACAGTTATTGGAACTGATGTTAGAGATTGTGTTCTCAAAGAGGTGCTAGAGTAGCCAGCCGACGCCACAAGAAATAATTTCCATATTAGCACACCGCCCACTAGATGGACGACGCAATACGGTGTAGTGTATAAGTATAGTATAAGAGTAAAATCATTTTTCCGAACCGTTGGTAGAGTTTGACTTCTCATAATTAAGTGACACAAGTTGTCCTACGTGAAATAAATAAATCTATACTAATATTGTAAATAGGTAAAGTTTGTGAGTTTGTAACGTTGTAGGGGGTAATTTCTCGATCTACTGAACCGATTTTGAAAATTCTGGAACCAATAGAAAGCTACATTATTTGTGAGTGTCATAGGCTATATATTAATCCGAAAAATCAAGGACTTATTTGACGCGGACGAAGTCGCGGGTATCTGCTAGTCATTTATAAACAGAGAACGTCAATCGATTGACGACGACTTACTAACAAGGAAAAAAACAATTGGTAAAATCATAACTCAACTCTCAACTCAACGTCGGGTAAAAAAGGGAATTAGCGCCCCTGTCAAACAAAGCGGAACAAAATTATCAACAAACTTTCATTACACTACTTTTCCTTCACATTTGGCTGGTTACACAGAAACAGTAGCTCGATCACGTCCGTCGTTAGCGATGTTACAACTTTACCAATTTTCCTCCGCCCCAAGTCCTGAATGTCAAACATACATTACACGCTCAAATTATTCCATTCAAAGTAACTGGTCTCAAGGTTTATCTTCCATTGGTTTAGGTTTAGGTAGCTTTAAAACGGCACTATACATCGAAGACTTCCGCTTCCTAATCCGTGCGTAGAGCACAGAGTTCGAATCACCGATAGACGTTGGGGTCCCAAGGTGCTGGAATGGCGACCCCACTCAAGAAGGAACCCCCACTAAATGGACATACGATATCAAGCAGTGAGTCTTCATAAATAAATAAATAAATGAACTGCCTTCTGCCGCCTGCTTCTGCCGCTGGATCCAGGCAGTGCAAGACCGAGGTGTTTGGAATTCTAGCTGCTAGTACAAATAACCATTAACCAGCTCGGTGAAGGTCGTTTTATACAGGGATCTTAGACTAAAACCCTTTTTAATAAATTAAGATTAAAAAAAACTATATGGGATATTAGAAAGCGGTTATCTAACCTAGTGGTATTGAAGTGCTTTTTTAACTTCCTGTTCGGATGGTCGGGGTTAGATATAAGTATGTAGATATCATTTTGGAGTTGAAAATGCGTTTTTTTTATTAAACATCAAAGTGCTGTAATGTAAAGGAAAACATCGTGGGGAAACCTGCATTTCTAAGAGTTTTCTATAAAAGGTTCTTAAAGGTCTGCCAATCTGCACTTGGCCAGCATGGTGGACTATATATCTATTCAAATCTATATGCTTGCAGTAAAGATGGGACCAAGGTGGACTGTGGAACGCCCTTACCCATTGAGATATGTAAGACGACCTCTATTATATTACCGTCAGAGATAGTATTCTAATTTCTGTGTTTTCATTTTGGAATATTTTAATACTAAAGTATACCCTAAGGGCAAATTGTTTTATTTTATTTTGTAAACTTATTTAGCATAATTTTACAGCACCGTATGTTTTATCTTCACTTGTAGCTATTTATCTTTATTAAAACATCATTAGGTACATTAGGGATGGACGGGCTACAAATTTTATTCCAAGGGCCTCAAATGTAATTAAACGGAAATATAAACTTGATCTTGTAAAAAAATGAAATACCTATTGTACCTCTATATACATTGTATGGGCGAAAACCGAAAGTAAACCCTCTGGGCTTTCATTTTTTTGTATGAGACAATTTGTAAAGACGATGTTATTAAACTATTGATGATTTTTTTAATGACAAATATACATGGAAGCCTGGCTCCTTTACTGTCTCACAAGTCAGTGTAATACTTGTTACTTATCATATATGTTGTGAATTGTTTACATAATATTGACACATTTTTCTTTTTGTGGAAAGAACAACTGCTGAGTTTCTTGCCGGCTCTTCGCAGTAGAATCAGTTTTCTGAACGGGAGGTAAAGTCTTGAGTCTTGATTTATAATAAGTGTCACAAGTTGTCTTTTGTGAAATAAATAAATATGTTTTTTTCAGCAAAAATATACAGTTACACAAAATTTTACATAAAATGGAGTGCCACAGGAAACAAGGAACCAACCTAGATTTAAGCCAACCTTGATTCCAGGGGATCGAAGCACTCACTCCTTAGATTTTGCTGAAAAAACTATTTCGGCTGAACGAGGCGCTGCCTCAGCTTGATGCTGCAGTCCGACGGCTGCAGCGCTGATTTTCAGGGATGATTCCTGGTGAGGTCACGGGCTGATCGGAAGCTTTTAAAATTTTCTTTACGAAAACTTAACATTAACTATAATCTTCTTAATATATAAAGAACAAAGTCGGGTTTGTTCGAACACTTATAACTCTAGAACCACTGGACGGATCTGGATAAAATTTGGCTCAGAGACAGATTATAGTCTGGAATAGCACGTAAGTACTTTTTATCCCGGAAAATTAAAGAGTCCCCGCGGGAACTTAAAAACCTCAATCCACGCGGACGACGTCGCGGGCATTAGTATAGTAATTATAGTATTAATATAAAATTAAAAATAAATCACTTATCATTCCAGGTTCCATTATGTGATTAGTATGTTTGCAGCCTTAAAATCACGGTCTTAATTCGCAAATTCGCTTGAAAATATAATTCAAGTTGGGATTGGCTTTTTTGTTGGAGTTAGAACTGAAACGGTATTTCCGAGGTCTCCACTCCACCGCTCCCACTATTGCAACTAATTAAAACTTCACTTGAACCCGACACTACTATTATACCAGAAAAGGCGGGTTAGCCTCAGATTTAGGAACCTTATTACACCGTACCGAATACCTTTTTAGGGCGATACGGGAGGACGGTTTCCATATACAATCGTATTAGTCTGTTTTCTCCGTGTATAATTACAATAGAGAAAATACTTTTGCACCATAAAATCTATAATTATATATCCGTGCCATGTCCCCATGTTTTGCTTTTTTCGATAAATTAATCATTTTTAAAATATGGAACTTTCAACAATTGAAAAAAATTATCCAGTTTTCGCGTCATCATCAGATATCCCGCAAATAAGTTTGACGAATATAATCAACAAAAGAAAAATATAGCCAGAGTCGTTCTTAAATTATTCTTGATAAAATAAATAAAATCGGTTTGGCGGAGGAAATAGAAAAATACGAGAGTAAGAATTCGACTGTTTTTCATAGGTATTATCGGTCCAAGCTGCAGTTGTCCCTATCGGGTGTTATGGAATTCAATTGCAGCGCGACAGCTATATATACTTGTTAAATATATTAATAGGAGAATTACCTTAACTTCCTGTATGCAGTGGCGCCCCCGGGCGAACGTCTATAAAACGCATGCGCTGATTATCGCGTGGTCATTCTGTCATCACCTTCCGAGCTGAAAACTTCGTTATTGTGATACTTTTAATGAGTCATAATTGTGTTCAGATTTAAGTTTGTTCCTTTTTAGTTATTTTATTTGTGTTATGTTAAAATCATGCAAAAGAATAAATTGTGGTTTGTTATTTGCTTATATTTTATACTTTACTCCACTTTTGGTCCCTATATAATAATATAATAATATATATGTCACCGTAACATTGTAAAAACCGTTAGATTATAATCTAACTCGCGAAATTGCAAACTGTCGAAAGAGTATAATTTAACGCATTATTTTTCGGTAGATTGTAATCTGTTAGTTATATTAATCCGATTGAACCACTACTTGATTATATATGTCGAACCCTAACCTAACCTACAAGAAAGAGACAAGAAAACGTAAATACAAATATTTCAAAAATTGACACTCAGTACATTGAACTGTTCACAATCTGTCGACAGTTTACAATTTCGCTAGTTAGATTACAATCTAATGGTTTTTGCAATCTTACGGTGACATATATATATATACATCTACCTATTCTCAAAGTTTCCCGTTCATGCCATATCCTCTTCGATATTCTATCTGTTGGTTTTTTTATTGAATAGAATCAGAACTAGAAGTGCAATTCGCTATACCGCCCACCCAGTAAGCCAACGATTCGCATCGACGCGACGCAACACCATACCGCACAAATCTTCTTCTTAATCTTGAGACTAATTTGGAAGATTTGTGTATTTCCTTCATTATTAGTAGGTTTTTTTTACATCTGACGTCTATAGTATAGTGGTACATGTTTCTTTTATATAAAATCATACAGATCCCCGACTAGGTGGACCCACGACATCAAGCGAGTCGCAGGAAACCGCTGGATTCAGCCGCCGCAAATCCGCGGCTTGTGGATGATCCTACATGAGACCTATATCCAGCTATGGACGACTATCAGTTGACGATACAGTTCTAATAATAATATAGTGAATATTATTATCTATACTAATATTATAAATGCGAAAGTTTGGATGGATGGATGGATCTTTGTTACTCAATCACGCCAGAACGGCTGAACGCATCTGGATAAAAATTGGCACAGAGATAGATTATGGCCTCGAATAATACATAGGCTACTTTTATCCCGGAAAATTAAATAGTTCCCGCGGGAACCAAAAAACCTCAATCCACGCGGACGAAGTCGCGGACATCAGCTAGTTATTAAATAAATCGAATCGGTGTGACGGAAGGAAAACTTTTAATGACAGGGGACGAAAACAGGACGACTTAAATGGTTTTCTCTTCGGCGGGGCAATTGGGTAATATGCTTATTTTCGTCTGTTGACATTCTGATAGTGAATTTCGTGGTTACAAAGTACTCCTCAACTATAATGACTTCCTATCTCACTTTTGCAAACTGTCGCCCTCGTGATGTTTGCTGTTTTAACGTTCCGCGCACATTTGTTGGTTCCGTATTGGCGGTCTGTACTTCATGGGAAATAAAAAACATAGCTACGTCAGCGTAAAATTGTAAATACCGTTAGAATATAATCTACCTTCGCGAGATTGTAAACTGTCGGAAGATTGTGAACCGTAACACTGTTTACAATTTAACGCATTATTTTTCGGTACTTAGATTATAACCTATTAGGTATATTAACCCGATAAAATCTACCTGAATGTATTTATGTCTAACCCTAACCTAACCTACAAAAGTTCAAGAAGAGGAAGAACAAGAAAACGTAAATACTATCGGAAAATATTTCAAAAAATGACTCGGAACATTGAACGGTTCACAATCTTTCGACAGTTAAAATCACCTTAAAAGCACTATAAAACATTGATATTTAAGAAGATCAATGTTACCAAATTAAAAAGATGTGCAGCTTTTAATTCCTGCGGGAACTCTTTAATTTTCTGAAATAAAAAATAGCCTAAGCCCTTCCACGGGATAAAACCTATCAACAACCAAATTTTATCAAAATCCGTTGAACAGATGGGCCGTGAAAGCGTAGCAGACAAAGAGACAGACACACTTTCGCATTTCAAATATTAGTATGGCAGTTCCAAAGTATGAATTATCGTGAGATTATAATTTTAGGACTGCAATAGCGTGTTAAGTAACAGCAATAAAACCGATACCTACCCATTAAATCGTTTCCATTGCCTGAAACGATCGGTTAAACATAAACCGCACGTGTGCTATAATCACTCCATTCCTATTCATCGGACTTTACGTCTATATTACGATAAAAGGTTCACTAAGTAATAGCGTTTTCCGGACCTAAATTACCGCCATTTGCGACGAAACAAAGCAAACAAAATATTTCCTAAGTGGTTTTCTGAAACTCGGGACAATGCTTAATAATAGTAATTAATGGCCAAATGCTGAAAATTTGAAGTCCACCTCCATTATTTTGTTCATGTTTTCAAAGAATTAACTGACAAAAACATGGCAATTACGAATTAAATCCTCCTCCTCCTTAAATTTTAAGACATAAGTAAGTAAGTTAATCTGCAAGTCTTTTTGCACAATATTTATTTTGGTCTACGTAATTAATTACAAACCAAAAAGATGTATGAAGAGTATGATAAATATATCTTGTCTGATTTCATCGAATTTACGATTCCCCGGTTTAGGTTTATTTTTGACGAGATGATGCCTACGACTTCGTCCGCGTCGATTAAGTTTTTTAATTCCCGGGAACTCTTTGATTTTCCGAAACAAACAGTAGCCTTGTCACTCTCCTGATCTTCGACTACTTCCATCCAAAAATCACGTCGATCGATTGCCTTGTAAAAGCGTGATTAAAGGACAAACTAAAAAACCAACAAACTAAAACACTTTGCGACTTCGTTCGCAACTTCGCGACACTTCGCGACTTCGTCCACGTGCTTTAAGTTTTTTTTTATTCCCGCGGTAACTCTTTAATTTTCCAGAATAATAAATAGCCTAAGTCACTCTCCAGGTCCTCAGCTCTATACCCATGCGAAAATCACGTAGATCCGTTGCTCAGTTGCCGCACGAGTGCAGGACAAACCAACAAACCAACAAACCAATAAAACAACTAACAAACAGACTTTCGCATTTATAATATTAGTATGATAGTATGATTCTGAAATATACACCCTAAGAGCCAAAACAGACTACGATCGGATAAGGCAAAACTTCCATTCTAACGTTTCGCGGCTCTCATATGGAAGAAGGAAAGCACTAATCGGACTTCGCAAATTGATTTGTTAGAAGATTGATGTAAAGCAGAGAGCAATTATTCTACCTAGTATGAACCTATACATAACTCATGTACGTCGGAAGCTACTTTTATTTGACACTCAAGGAAAAGGTCGCTCCTCTATAAAAACATCTGCCATCCTAAACTAAGCAATGTTTTCTCCTATTTACTATGGCAAATCCCCGGTATTACAAACGTGGTTAGCCAAAATAGCCCATGCATATTTACAATGCCATAGGCGTTGCCAAAAGCGTTGCTATCCGGAAATCTAAGATGTTTTGCCCCACATGCCTTAATTACTGACTTGGCAGTGATACAAACAGGCTAGGGGGTGGTGCCTCCATAAACGAACTTGAGTACTGGTTCACTAAACGATTGAATGTATCACAGTAGTTTATGACGTCAATGTCTGTGTGCACGAAAAAAGAAATAAGCCGTCAACGGGAATGAATAATTATTATTGATACCTTGAATTAATATAATATTATTATATTATTATTAGACGTAAAATAAGAAGTAAAAAATAAATAATAAAATAAGTATATGCCTATAATTTAAACCATAATCAACTCTTATGACGACCTCCCTGGCGCAATGTTCAGCGCTGTTGTCTCAACGTGGGGGGTTCTGGGTTCGATTCCCAGCAGGATCAATTTGGGAAGTTATAATTTCTTTCTGAATACTCACTGGTCTGGCCTGGTGTGAAGCTGCGGCCGTGGCTAGTTACCACCCTACCGTTAAAGACCGCCGCCAAGCGATTTAGCGTTCCGGTTCGAAGTTCGAACCGTGTTACCCATGAAATGTGTTTAATATAACTGCTATACCTACACCGAACAGGTTACCCCGCCACCATCTTAGACTGCATTTTTACTTACCATCAAGAAAGATCGCAGTCAAATGATAACTTGTAGTGGATTAAAAAAAATACAGTGGAAAATCCTAAAATTCTCTGATGCAGATATGGGTACGATAATAATCATGGTTAAAATACAGCAACATAGTTAAAATCATTATACCTTTAATAAAAGTTAATGTATATTGCCTCAGAGTTCCATTAACGGCTCTTCGATTGAGTTAATGTCCGATATGATAATGTACGGGAGTTGTTTTAATGTACTTTGTTATTACTTTTGTTCCTTGTTTGTGATTCGCCTCGTCGCCTGATACATGGCTTTGTTTTACTTCACTGAGCAATTTACTAGCGCTTTGCGGATGTATTTATGTCCACATTTTACATTATATCATACTACATGATGCTCGCGACTTCATCCGCGTCGATTGTGGTTTTATAGCCTATGTGCTATTCCAGACTATAATCTATCTCTGTGCCAAATTTCAGCCAGATCCGCTCAGCCTTTGGGGCGTGATTGAGTAAAAAACATCCATACATCCACATATATTCGGCTAAACTTTCGCAATTATAATATTAGTAAGAGTAAGACTAGAAGGTGCCCGCGACTTCATCCGCGTGGATTGAGGTTTTTCGGTCTCCGCGGGAACTCTTTAATTTTCAGGGATAAAAAGTAGCCTGTGTTATTCCAGACTCTAATCTATCTCTGTGTTAAATTTCATCCAGATCCCTTCAGCCGTTCTGGCGTGATTGAGTAATAAACATCCACCAATCCATCCAAACTTTCGCATTTATAATATTATAGGTAGGTAGGTATAGATTCTAGACGACTACCCTGGCGCAATGGTGAGCGCTATGGTGTTATAAGTATAATAGGAGGGTCCGGGTTTGATTTTCAGCAGGGTCATAGGGTCAATTTGGAATTTACCTACCTATCTAATACTCGAATTTTCTCTGCTTTAGTCTGGTAAGAAACCGTGACTATAGCTACCATCTTTCTAAACTAAATCTTGCTAAAAAAATGATCACCTGTCTGTCACATTGCAATAATTACGACAATATAAAAATTTAACTTTGTGTAAAATAATTAATTTTGTTGCAAACTGTACCTGAATTAAATTTATGAAGGAAAACCAATGCAAATTAATATTTAAAGTGTAATTAATTTAAAAGATCAAAACCAACCCTTAGGTTAATATTATAATTACTCAGACGAAGTACCGACTTGTGATTTGGGTTCAATTAAAAATTTTGGTCGTTCAATGAAATCAAAGATCGGTTATTAGTACAAGTATTTTGTTCCCACCTACCCGGATCTGTGGTCTTAAGTACCTATTTATAAGAAGTTGTACCTTTTTCACCATTTTCAGCAAGTAAATGGAATATCCTGATAATATTATAACAAGGTTAACTTTAATGGATTTCGACCACCTCCATGACGCTGTGGTATAGCAGCTGCATGGCAGCATAAGCGGTCTACGTTCGATTCCCGGTAAATGGTACTTATAATTATTGCTAAATTGTCTATGGTCTGGTTTTATGCGAGGCCTTGCTCTTGTTATCACTAAACCGGTAAGGTTGAGCTGCCACACGAAAGGGTGGGCTGTTTCATTATTGTATTCTATTTTCGATCCTTTATTGCTTTCTAAATCTCTTGGCAGTACAGACTCGTTTTAGATAAGGTGGTAACTAGCCACAATTAAGTGCAAAAATTAAGACAAAATTAAGAAAATGGCTTCTGACTCATTATTTTTACTCGGTAATAAGACGTGAACCATAGAGTCCACAATACGTTGACAATTATTTATTTAGGGCACAGAATAAGTACAGTTGTAGTTAAGATATTTAAGCCTGTGGTGGATTATATTAATTACTAAATGACGCCCGCGACTTCGTTCGCGTGGATTATGGTTTTTGATTCCCACGGGAACTATTTCGGGATACAACCTACCTCTATACTAAATTTCGTCAAAATCGGTTGAAAATATGGTCCAGGAAAGCGTAGCAGACAGACAGACCGACAGACACACTTTAGATTTATAATATTAGTATGGATGATTGATTGATTAAGGATTTAAATATTATAAGTATTAATTGAGTACCTGACTCTTTTTATTCGTCAGCATTGACGAAACACGTTAAGACTAATTTGGTACTGTTTCGATACAATGTTTCTTGCAAAACGATTGATTGATTGATTGATTCCCGTACCAGAAATCGAACACATGCTCCCAAATCCCGCTAATAAAACCACAGCGCTCCCCACTGTCCAGGAAAGTTGTCGGTTAACAAGGCTATATAGAATATATTTAGGTTTAATTAGGGGGAGAATGTTGACTTTCGTTATTTGGAAGGCGATAGGGGAAAACTTTAATTATCTTGATCCTATCCACCCTTGTGGCAACCTTGAGTTCGGTTTTCTTGAAACGAAGGAAAATGTAAACCGAAAGGTCACTGAACTTACCTAATTTTGAGTAAATCATGGCAGATATTTTTCTCTAAAATAGCAGTCATTTTTCCTTCTCTTTCCTTAATATTGGAAGCCTCATTGGTCTTATTTATTCGCCTATGGATCATGAGACCACAGAATACGTAATCAAAGTTTTTTAGTGCGCTTACATTCGTGATATTGCTTCTAATTGAAATTTTGTATCATAATAACAGTCATAAACATAAAGAATTTCTATATTTTTCCGAGGTCACAAAGAATGTCAGTTAATGAAGAATTATCCTTTATAAAAGTAAATTAATTTTTCTAGCAAGTCGAGGGTCCTTTATATGCACTTTGTACAGTTTTAAAATTAATATTTACTTTACATTTTTGTACGAATAATTTATAATGTCGAAGTTAAGGCTTTTATTTATTGTTTGTTGCAGTTTTAAGCTTAAAATTTTCATTATAAAGCAGTTTTTCCAATTTTGGTAAAACATTTTCCTTTTTTCGTGTAAATAGATTACAAGTTGGTGGTTTAGTAAGTGGAATTGAACCGGATGTACTATAAAATTCTCTATTATCAAAGTGTTAATACTTGATTGACTTCTCTACAAAAGTAACTACTAGACAAAGCCCGCGACTTCATCTATTTATTAATTTTATTTATTTATATATTTAGTACCAAAATTTAAAAACTAAACATAAAAATTTAAAGGGCATGTACAAGGACAACTTATCTCTTGAAGAGATTTCTTCCAGCAGCCCTAGAAGGTGAGAATGGTGAAAAATAGATAAGGCTGAGTAGGTACTTATAAACTAAAGAATAGAAAACTTTTAATAAGACATGATAAATATCATAAAAATATACTTACATATAATATATACAGGAAATACATAATTTAATAACGTACATACAAAATAAAGTACTAATACACATACATAATAGTATATTATACATAATACACAATAATAAACAGAAAATAATAAAAGCTGATCATATAAAGGAGAAAGATAGTGCTGCTTCAGTCTCGATTTAAATGCACCCACGGATGGACTCTCACGGATATACCCATCTGTGAGGAATTCGATTTTGGATATAAATATAAGGATGGTACTAACTCTTTGATTTTCCGGGATATGTCCTTCCCGGTATGCAACGTCTATCTGTAACTACCAAAGGTAATATCTGTACCTACCAAATTTCGACAAATTGGCTTAAACGGCCTTGAAAGCAGAAACACTTATGCATTTGAAACATTATTTCTTATAGACGTTTTTATTTGTATCAGTAATAATACGAATAGCCGTCGGAGTTACATGGGCGTTTTAAAAATTAAATATCACTTGCTTCAAACGGTGAAGGAAAAAATCTTGAGGAAACCTGCATGCCCAAGAGTTCTCATAATGTTCTCGAAGGTGTGTCAAGTCTGATGACCAAACCCTAATCATTCCGAGAGACTTGTGCTCAGTGGTGAGCCGGCAATGGGTTGAAATTTTGATGATGATAAAATGAAAAGCTTCTAAAATCGTAACATTAATTTGGGCCTTCAAATCTAAACGTTTTTTGTTAGCGATTTTATCTGCCAAGCTCTCTATGTTACAGTGTGGTTAAAAAGGTATCCTTTTCAAAACATTTAAAACAATGTCAAGCGTTTTGAGGTAGATGGTAAAAATAAAAGGAATGTCAAAAACCTCGCCTAAAGCCCTCTCTTCGAGCAAATGAAGCGTTATTTCGACATCAGCGTTTCGTGATTTTGTACACTTAAAGATGTGAATATTTCACCAAAGCCTAGCATTTCATTTTCAAATTTTATATTACGGCCCTCCTACGCGTAAGGTCGTAACGTGGAAATGACAAATTTCACTACCGGACATTATTATAAAAGTTTGAATTTATGATTACTTAATATTTACTGCTTTTGTAGAGATCTATCTATACTTCTGTACATTGAAGATATTTTGAAACTTTTTGTTGTAGACACTCTATAATCGATACATAAGCTGTATTTTTTTCATATTTGTCTGCCTTTATGTCTGTATATTGGCCGCGCATCACGCCTATCCTACTGAATGAATTCAAATAAAACTTGGCATGACATGAGTTCAGCACGGTTCCCATGGGATACGAGGTGAAAGTCAAAATGTGTACTTGGTTGTTTTGTTGTATTCATTAACGCGTCGTCAATTCATTCTTTTCAATTCATTCATAATTTTTTTGTTGGAAAGGAGGTGCTTTAAAGATTGTCCCGTAAATATTTCAAGATCATTGGTTATGTAGTTTAGAAATAACAGACATCACATCCCTCAGTACAGGTGGCGCCGCTACAAAGCAACGGATCGACGTAATTTTTTGCACGAGGACCTGAAGGACTGAGGCTACTGTTTATCCTGGAAAATTAACGAGTGCCTGTGGGAATTAAAAAGCTTATTCCACACGGATGAAGTCGCGGGCATCAGCTAGTACCTACATAATCCATACTAATATTATGAATGCGAGGAAGTGTCTGTGTGTCCGTCTGTCTGTCTACTACGCTTTCACGGCTCAACTACTCAACCGATTTGAATGAAATTTGGTACAGAGACAGGAGTAGCGGGCATTCGCTAGTTTATTATACTTACGCTGTGTTTATGCTTCGAGTATATGCAAGCAGAATTCCTGCTTCACGTCAAGTCAAGCTGCATAGGAATTGTCTCGAAATATTCATTTCGCCATGGCGCGCGACACAGGTGTCGACAAAGGATGAAATTGGAAAATCTTATTGGATAATCCCATTCTCTATTTACCTTGCTGCGATAAGAAATATTCTAGATATTAATCTATCTCCAACTAAGCTTTCTAGGACGGAAAATATCTTAGAGTTCTTCATAATTTTTTCAAAGTTCGAATCCATCAATGCGCACGTGTATTACATTGCTTCTAAAACCCTTAATATTTTTAATGCGAAAGTATTTGAAAGAAATAAATACCTTTATTTGTGGCAAACAATAGCTGAAAACAATAGCTGAAAATAAGTACTTACAAGCAAAATCTAAATTTCGTATTTTACTTCAGTGCAACTCCTCAAATAGGTTAGCCACTCAGCTTGTGTTTCTGACGGTCTATCTATCTGTCTATCTGCTTTGCTGTTCATGGGCTATCTTCTCAACGGATTTTGATGAAATAACGAGGACGCAGAAAAACATAATATAAGCACATACATACATTTATAACACACATATCTACATTTTATCCCGGACGAAGAGATTTTTTAAAACCTAGTTTTACGCGGAGGAAGTCGCGGGTAGCACCTTCAGTAATATTATATTTGTGTTTTTGGCCTCTAGTTTTGCCAATAAATACCAAATGCATCGTTTATAATCGGATACATCAAGTAACCATAAGTGCAGAAAAAATGCGCCCTCACGAGTATTAGGAGTACGCCCCTACCCGGTCCCTGCTAACGTCCTCACCCGGTCTTTATCGTGTTATGAAAACATATGGGACCAAAAAATAGTCTGAACTGTTAAAGTAGTTGATAAAAAAGCAGTTCAGATTAAAACAGATGCTTAAAAAAGTTTTTACAATGAAATTAGTTTCTTTTAGAAAATCGAAATATTTTCTATTTTCTTATATTTTCTTATATTATGACATTACCATAGGCAAAGTTCAAACTCTAGGTACAAATCAGGACAAAATTACTACGTGAAACGTCAATTTCAAAGAGAGGATTTGTCCTGTCAAACTGTTGCAGTTTGTTATAGTCAAACTCATGTTCTTTATTCATATTATATAAATTCTTACAAGTGCTTTTGAATCATCGAGTGAATCTACCACTGGTTTGGAATACTATTGCCAATATCAAAGTTGTGATGCGGATTTATGTTCCGCGGACAAAATTTTTCTACGACCCCTTGTGTATCCGCATTCTATTTTTACTAAGGAATATGAAGTACAGATCAGAAAACGAAGAAATTAATGCGTGAATTTATTTCTAAATAATAAAAAATATATATATAATATTAATATTATAAATGCCAAGGTTTGGATGGATGGATGGATGTATTGATGGATGTTAACAAACGTTCTGGTGTGATTGAGTTGTTACTCAATCACACCAGAACGGCTGAACGAATCTGGATGAGATAGATTATCATCTGGAATAGCACATAGGCTATTTTTATCCCGCGGGAACCAACAAGCCTCAATACTCGCGGACGAAGTCGCGGGCATCAGCTAGTAATATAATAAAAAAAGTTATTTGTTATTTTTTTCCACACCTCCTTAATCCTGGAAAATGGACATGTAGATGTGCAATTCTTAACCGTACGTACCCTCCCGGGGGAAGGAAATTGCTTATAAATAAACACATTAATGTAAAAGCCGGATTTGAGAGTGTTAGGCGCTTCCCTTCCCTTCATTGTGATGATGTAAAGTGCCCACTTTGTGTTTGATTTATTGTACGTGTGCTTTCGTTACCGTTGTTTGCACTTTTTTATACCAAATCTGTCGAAGAGACAATATTTTTTGATTCCCGCAGGAACTAGGAACATTTTCTGGAATAAAATACTTTTTATTTTTTTGTATCCAGGGGAAGGACATAGGCTACTGCCTATGTCCTTCCCCTGGATACAAACTAGTCCTATACCAAATTTCATCAAAATCGGTTGAGCAGATAATTTTTTTTGTTTCCCGCGGGAACCCTTTAATTTTTCAGGATAAAAAGTAGCTTTTGTCCTTCCCCGGGATACAACCTACCTACCCTTGTACCAAATTTCATCGAAGTTGGTTGAGCGGATGAGCCATGAAAGCGTAGCAGACAGACAGACACACTTTCGCATTTATAATATTATATATTAAAATTAAAAAAATTAATATGTTAAATATTAAAATATATTAAAAGTATGGAAGTACGGATTGAGTAAATAATACTAACTATCCACTTGAGAAGACCTCCTTTGCATATGGTAATAGTAATAGGGGTAGTAGGGTTTTTAAGATGCAAACTAACAATGTGTTAATACAAATACAACATAGTCCAATGGTTGACTTATTGAATACTAGTTGGCTTTGCATGGATAGGCTTACCGCATATATATGACTAGCTGATGCCCGCGACTTCGTCCGCGTCGTTTAAGTTTTTTGTTATTCCCGCGGGAACTCCTTAACTTTCCGGGATAAAAAGTAGCCTATGTCAACTATACCCATGCCAAAAATCACCTCGATCCGTTGCTCACAATAACAAACCAATAAACCAACGAACCAACAAACAAACACACTTTCGCATTTATAAAATTAAGTATGATTATTTACCCACGTATTTATACCTAGCTGATGCGCGCGACTTTGTCCGCGTGGATTGAGGTTTTTGGTTCCCGCGGGAACTCCTTAATTTTCAGGGATAGAAAGTAGCCAATGTGTTATTACAGACTATAATCTATCTCTGTGCCAAATTTCATGCAGATCCGTTCAGCCTTCGTATATTCTTTACAGAAGACGCCCTCTATGACGCGGTAACAGAGATACGGCAAGGGGTAGAAAACTGCAAGATGGTAATTGCTGTATCTCTGGATATAGAGGGCACATTCGACAATGCGTGGTGGCCTGCTTTGATCTCCCAGCTAATAGAAAAGAGGAAAGATTGTTGGCTGATAAATCTCATAACCAGTTACTTGACCTCCAGGTCCGTCATCTTAAGATACGCCGGGGCAGAAGTGCAGAAGAACACTAATAAGGGATGTATTCAGGGATCTACATGCGGACCTGTAATGTGGAACATTCTTCTAGAAAGCCTTCTGGATAAATTCAAGAACGACATTGTAAGAGTGCAGGCCTTCGCAAACGATATCCTAGTAATCGTATCCTCCGATGGAGCCGAGGAACTCCAAACTCGAGTTAACAAGGTGCTGAACAAAATCTGGAACTGGGGCAGACAGAACAAATTCAAGTTTGCCCCACAAAAGACACAGACAGTCCTCTTCATGAGAAAACTCATACATGATGTTCCTCGGTTATCCATGGGAGGTGTGGAACTTAAGATCACCGACGCCATGAAGGTCCTTGAACTAACAATAGATAAAGGACTTTCTTTCAGAGAGCACTTAAATTTGGTGACTACTAAGTCTGCAAACTTCTACAAACTGGTGTCCCGCACCGCGAGAGCTCACGGGGGATTGAATGCTGACATCATAAAAATGATTAACATCGCAGTAGTTGAGCCCACCATCCATTAAACCGCCAGCGTATGGGCACATGCGACCGACAAGAAATACATAAGGACAAAATTGGACAGAATCACAAGGACCTTCGCTTTCATGACCGCCAAAGCGCACAAAACAGTCTCGCTAGCGTCGGCTTGCACTCTGTCCGGCATCATTCCCTTCGACTCAAACAATCTTTTACTCTCCTGGGCCCTTAGCCCACGAGAATAAAAGATTGTGTTAGTATATATAGTTATAGTAATTAGGAGTAATTAGTTGTAATTATAATAATATCAATTGGAATTTAGAAATAAGGTGGGAAAAACCAGAAAAAAAAAACAGATTAATCAATTTACTTCTACTAACGCGGATCTCCTCATTTCAAATTACTCGTAGCAGGCTTTTGCCATCGGTAGTTACCGATAGTAAGGAATTCACATAGGAAGTCACCGAAACATGCCGTGTAGAAAACGATGTTAGCCCGTTATCATCTTAGACTGCGTCATCACTTACCACCAGTAAAGATCGCAGAACTAACTCTTAGTTAAGTAAAAAAAAGAATGTATATTTTTACCAATTCAACTTTAATTTATGCTATACATAAATCACACCCATTAATCTTCTATTATCAACAACAATAAAAACAGAGTTAAAAGGTGACTCGTTAAGTTCATTACATTTCCCCATATCAGAACTGAGCTACATGCTATTAACTCCCATAGTAATTGCTGGTTCGTTATTTCGTCGCTAACTTGATCGATTGTCCCTAAATGACCGTGTTCATCCATCACTCGTACGGAGTGATTGAACAGTATTCGACAAGAGACTAATCCATATTTTGGGTGTTGAACTGTTTACCGTTTTGCTGTCGTCGAGTTATTGTCATCAATATTGTTATCGATATTGTTGACGAGTTCATGTTTATCGATATTTTTTATTTTATTTTGTTACCTCACCACTGCATCAGACAGTCCGTCAATATCGTAATAATTTATATGCATAGTTCTTAAGATCTAGCCCCATACAGAGGCGCGGTGCGGCGCGGCACGTAGCGGCAAGTATTATTTGTATGCGGTTGTATGGAACGGGGCCCACTTAAGCGACGCGGTACGAAGATGCACTGGACGACGCGGCTTCGTACACACTCTTATAAATAATTATTATTTTCCGCTACGTGTGCCGTAGGTACCGCTCCGTGCATCTCAAATGGGGCCTAGACCTTTAATAAACCTACTACAAAGAAGCAAAATATTATGATAATGCCCGCGACTTCGTCCGCGTGGATTAAGTTTTTTTAATTCTCGCGGGAACTCCTTAATTTTTCGGTACAAAAAGTAGCCAATGTCCTTCCCCGGGATACAAACTATTCCTGTACCTACCAAATTTCATGAAAATCGGTTGAACGGATAGGCCGTGAAAGCGTAGCAGACAGATAGACAGACAGACACACTTTCGCATTTATCATATTAGTATGGATTAAGGCTTATAAACGTAGCTCCTAAGTAACTATTGTTGCTTTAGAGGTATAGGAAAACCATAATTATGCATAATAAGTAAGTGCCTGCATGCCTGTAAGTTCTCCGTAATGTTCCCAAAGGAGTGTGAAGCTGCACTCAGCCAGCGTGGTGGCCTATGGCCTTAACTCTTCTTATTCAAGGGAAACTTTTGCTTAGCAGTGAGCCGACAGTGTGTCGATGACAGGTTTTCTTTCCACAGATTTTTTATCACTAAGCACGTTATATTTAGATGACCATCAGTCAAAGAGCAATTTTTTAAGTAAAATCAAAAATTTTACTTAAAAAATTGCTTAGCCCTATGCGTCAAAATTAATATTATGCTGCCAAAAGATATTAAGGCATTACAAATTGAATTACTTAAAAATAAGTTGTATAAATGGCTAGTAGTAGAAAACTTCTATTCTTTAAAAGAATTTTTGAATTTTAAAACTAATCTCATTATAACTCATTAATTTAAACTGTCATTTGTGTATTTAATTCAATTTTAAAAAAAATTGTAGCTTACAACTTGTTTAGTAATTTTTATAAAACCTATGTTAGTTTTAATACTTACAATCTTGCAAATAAATAAATATTCTAAATATTCGATTTGCAGAGGGCAATGGGCATGCATCGCAAAACAAGCATTATGCATGCGGAATGCAGATACACGCTTTGGTATCATGAATGTCCCTTGTGTAAACCGAGCATAATGGAACGTTAGATGGCCGTATTTGAGTTACTCTTGCAGCAAAGTGTATTTAGGGAAGCGCAGCATTGATGCTGTAGCGGTTTGAGTTAGATACAAACTTTTTTGCCAGGACTCAGGAGCAATGTTTTTTACATTTAAATTTATTATTTGTGATATGAAACAAAAGCTTATTAAAATGCCGAGACTTATTTACACACATAACACTAACAAATAACATCTCATTGTGAAGAATGTTTCTGCAAATAAAGAATTTTGAATTTTGAATAATATAATATGATGTAGCAGATTCAGACTCCACTATTCAAAAGCATCAAAGCATCAAAGTCTACTTTAATAAAAAAGTTGTGTATTTATATTTAACCAAAAATAAGAAAGAACAAGAATAATAATAATGGCCTTCTGAACGAATTTCGGCCATGGCAGCCAATCTCCAGAGAGATTAGCCATTTGAGCGAGAGATATTATATAGTGCACTCACTATTCCCCTTCTTTCGTAGCCCGATGGGATGGGAAATCGCACACGACCGGAAAGAGATCGGCTGCAGGACAGACTTGGCGGTTTTACGTGTTCTGATTAAAATATTGTATAGAGAATTTCTTGTCAGAAAAATTATCGTACTAATGACCGACCCGAGAATCAAACCGCAACAAAATCCGCAGTTGCAGTCAAACTAATAGACCAATGAAGCAGCTAGAACCAGAATACAAAATTAATGAAGGTTTAAACTAAGAAAGGACTAAAGGTATGCACCCTTAGGTAATTGAAATTCCGTGAATAGATAGTACGACTACGAGCACGCACGAAAGGCTTAAAGGTCTTGGCCCACTACAGAGGCGCGGCGCGACACGCAGCGGCAAGTATTCATTGTACAATTATGACTCTGTGCATCTCCCTCACCATCATCATCATCATCATCATCTCATCGCCATGTCGCATCACTTAAGTGAGCCCAGCTACGAGTACATACAAACTCATACAAAGAATATGTATGAGTTTGTATGTAGCGCCGCGGCGTGCATCTGTAGTGGAGCTAGACCTTCATAGTGTTTGATACGCACCCCTAAAGTAAAATCCGGCCGTTCCTCCTATAATACTCGTAATAAGAACACCTTCAAAGAGTGAATAGGCATATTATTCTAGACAAGATCACTTTACCTTGGCAGCATCGTCATTTTCTGTACAGTATGTGAAAAATATTGCAGGAGAAATCTTACGGTAACCAACACGGAACTAGTATAGTATTCTGTGCCCTTTTTTTTAAAATAAATCTACAACATCTGCTGTTATTATAGTACAGCACCCTTTAAATATATTTTGTTAAAAACAATACCTTTTATTTCAGTTGCGCGCCGTGTTTGACAATCCTACAAATATATGCTATTTCTATGAAGTACCTATTTAGAGATCTGTGGTCGACTCTAAATAAGATATAGAATTGTGAATCAAATAGAAGTTTTTATCACTACTGTATTTATTATTGATTGTATCGAATGGCCGTGTTCATCCATCACGTAATTGTGGAGTGATAGAACCGTCGCTTGACACGAGGTTGATACGTTCTATAGATTGCTCATCAACTTGTATGTACTAATAATATTACTATAGTTTTGTTTGTGTATAAATTGTAAATTTCAATATTATGACTACAAAATTGCATCTATACTAATATTACATATGCGGAAATAATGGAATGAAATATATGTAATATTGAAGATATTTACTAACATAAGATACTTGTTTCAGGATAAAGAAATGAAATTCAAGAATGGAATACATTCCCTGCGATTAAGAAAAATAACGATGGTGTCAGAGACGAGGTTATAAAAGATGCGTGCGCATCTGCTGAGGACTACATTGTCACCCGTCGTTGCGTATCGTTCTTGTGTGATTTTATTTTCTCGATGTAATATTTTTATTGTTCATGTTAATAAATGAGTCAGGAGAGCTTTTACGTCTTTCTTCTTCAAGTATCCTCTAGAAATTTGCAAGATCAGAAGTGGGATTCGGTATCAACGTGATGCCTAATCCTACCGGCTATTCTGATTCTATAATTCTGTACTTGAGGAAGGAAGGCAAGAATGCCTGATTGTGATCGCGTGAATGTCGTAGAACTCGTCATAATGGTTGTTTGAAGCATGAGGTGGACGCGATACTAGTTCGCGTCAGGTGCTTTGAAAAGTCAGACAGCTACGCGTAATATCACCATCGCCTGATAGGCCTGCGTTGTTGGAAAAACCTCCGTCGTGTTCTATGAGCCGGCGGTCATGTTGCAGCCGCTGGGTGCACCATACAGGGGTCAAATGTTGGGTGTTGAATCGGAATGTGCTGTAAGTGTCGCAAATGCGCTAACCACAGTAACGGGTCGTTGATGTTATTCATTCGATTAACACGGCAGGCAACAATTCTATGTTTTGAGCTTTGATCCCAGTTTGCATAATATTGAAAATTGGTGTGAGGATAGATCGCGCTAAAGCATGATTTTGGGTACCTTTTGGGTGTATGAAGCTGTTTACAGGGAGATGCAAAGACGTGGTTAAATGAATGGGTGACGACAGAGCGTAGTTGCAATATTTGTGTTCTAAGATGCCGGATATGTAATCATTTTGTTTGAGGTAACGAGTAACAGTTCAGATAATTACAGGAAATATGTTGACTATGCTTGTCGTTCACTTCTTCGTTTACGAATAGTGAGAGGGCTCAGTGTTGGGTAATTGATGTTTTGAAAAACTGGATTGCAGTCTAATTGTCATCGTTACCGTGTAACCTGAAGATGTAAACATTAGGTGTTCAGGTTCTTATTCTGTTCTGCGCATATCAGCCATGACATATTGTCGTGTCGTGTCAGTTATTTGTCAACTTGTGTTTATTTACTTTCGTGTAAAATTATTTGAAGTTTGACCTGTTAATTTTTGGTCGTTTTGTGATCTTGTTAAAGTTGTGTACGTAGACTAAAGTCTGGTTTGTTTTTTCGTATTTCTTTCACAGATAAAGGACCGCTGGTATGCTCACATTTATAAAGAACACCAAAAAGGAACATTTCTACTTGTTCACATTTAGAGAATGTTGTTCAAGTTAGTTTTGTTCGATGAATATGTTACGAAGTTATTACTCGAA
Source organism: Erebia palarica (assembly GCA_964035005.1). Lineage (NCBI taxonomy): Eukaryota > Metazoa > Arthropoda > Insecta > Lepidoptera > Nymphalidae > Erebia > Erebia palarica. The sequence continues at coordinate 13,103,657 of OZ035989.1, read as the reverse complement.
ATGTGGTTCATGTGATATGGCTTGTAAAGGTATTCAGAACCTGTGGCAAACGTGTGTGGTGTGGTCATTATCTGTTGTATGTCTCTTTCGTATTCGGCGCTCAACACGGCGTGAGGCGTTCTGGACGCGCCAGGCAGCGCGCTTGCCTGCTGAGCCGAGCTGCGCGTCTATACGTCGCGCAGGGCTGCGCGCTTGCCTACTATACCGAGCTGCGCGTCTGCTGGTCGCGCAGGGCTGCGCGCTTGCCTGCTGCTGCGCGTCTGCTGGTCACGCAGGGCTGCGCGCTTGCCTGCTGCGCCGAGCTGCGCGTCTGCTGGTCGCGCAGGGCTGCGCCCTTGCCTGCTGCTGTGCGTCTGCTGGTCGCGCAGGACTGCGCGCTTGTCTGCTGCGCCGAGCTGCGCGTCTGCTGGTCGCGCAGGGCTGCGCGCTTGCGTGCTGCTGCGCGTCTGCTGGTCGCGCAGGGCTGCACGCTTGTCTGCTGCGCCGGGCTGCGCGTCTGCTGGTCGCGCAGGGCTGCGCGCTTGCCTGCTGCTGTGCGTCTGCTGGTCGCGCAGGACTGCGCGCTTGTCTGCTGCGCCGAGCTGCGCGTCTGCTGGTCGCGCAGGGCTACGCGCTTGCCTGCTGCTGCGCGCTTGCCTGCTGCTGCGCGTCTGCTGGTCGCGCAGGGCTGCGCGCTTGCCTGCTGCTGCGCGTCTGCTGGTCGCGCAGGGCTGCGCGCTTGCCTGCTGCTGCGCGTCTGCTGGTCGCGCAGGGCTGCGCGCTTGCCTGCTACTGCGCGTCTGCTGGTCGCGCAGGGCTGCGCGCTTGCCTGCTGCTGCGCGTCTGCTGGTCGCGCAGGGCTGCGCGCTTGCCTGCTGCGCCAAGCTGCGCGTCTGCTGGTCGCACAGGGCTGCGCGTCGCTTGCTTGCCACTGCGCATCTGCTGGTCGCGCAGGGCTGCGCGCTTGCCTGCTGCGCCGAGCTGCGCGTCTATACGTCGCGCAGGGCTGCGCGCTTGCTTGCCGCTGCGCGTCTGCTGGTCGCGCAGGGCTGCGCGCTTGCCTGCTGAGCCAAGCTGCGCGTCTACACGTCGCGCAGGGTTGCGCGCTCACCAAGTGCGCGACACTTCACGCTCGCCTGCCGCGCTGCGAGGCGTGACACTGCGTGTCCGCTAGTCACACTGGGAGGTGTGACGCTACGCGACTAACTGCGTCCAGGGATGCGGTGACTGATGTCGTTTCAGGTTTGGCCGAGTGCACTATTTGTTTGGGCTAAGTTATGCTAACGTCGTGCCTATGTCTTATGCCATGAAGTTGCTCTTTATACTTCTTTCAACGATACCGCAACGAGACAAGCTAACGTCGCGCCTCTGTCTAACCAGGCTAAGTCATGCTAACGTCGGGCTTAATGACTTAGGCCTGTGCTGTCTGTACACTCTGGGCAGAAAAGCTAACGTCGGGCCTCTATCTTGCCGTACTAAGTTACTGCAAACGTCGTGCCTATGACTTAGATGTGTACTCTTCATCGTAACGGGCAGGCAAGCTAACGTCGTGCGACTGTCTTGCCGGGCTAATTCATGCTAACGTCGTGCTTAATGACTTAGGCCCAAGTTGTTCTAACACTGCTTACCAGATAGGGTATAACGTTGTGCCGCTGTCTTGTCGTGGTAGGTCATGCTAACGTCGTGCTTAATGACTTAACCAGTGGCCGTAACGTTTCGAATTTTATTTATACGTCTAACATGTCTTCTGAAATTTGAAGCGTTGTATTTGGTAATGGCCGTAAAAAGATATGTGAAGTTTGTTGTTTTATGTGCGCAGGTGCAGACAAGGACATGAGATGATCTTCCGGGTTGCCAGCAACCAACAACGTCCTGTGGTGCCGAGGCCTGCAGGTGCTTCTGTTACGCCTGCCATTTAAGAGCTTGAAGATCCTGGTCTGTGTCCAACAGAGTCTAAGCAATGTCACTGCTGGACTAGAGGAGCTGAAATGAAGGAGCCCGGGGACGGTCTCGGGTCAGTCTGGCCGTATTGAAGATATTTAATAACATAAGATACTTGTTTCAGGATAAAGAAATGAAATTCAAGAATGGAATACATTCCCTGCGATTAAGAAAAATAACGATGGTGTCAGAGACGAGGTTATAAAAGATGCGTGCGCATCTGCTGAGGACTACATTGTCACCCGTCGTTGCGTATCGTTCTTGTGTGATTTTATTTTCTCGATGTAATATTTTTATTGTTCATGTTAATAAATGAGTCAGGAGGGCTTTTACATCTTTCCTCTTCAAGTATCCTCTAGAAATTTGCAAGAATATATTGCTTTGGAATAATATTAGAAACAAACCCTGTTGTTTTATATTTAACAGTGTTTGACAGGGTGTCGCAATCTTATAAGTGTCTGACAATGGACAACGTGGTTTCTAATATTATTCCAAAGAAAAATATAAAAAAGCAGAGCTTAATACTTTAACAAATTTGAGGTGTCACCTTTTCTACCTGATACCTTCCAAAGCAACCGCGAACCAACAGGCATATTCGGGGATCGTTTATACCTCTATTAGAGACATACATAGAAAAACTTTCGGCTTTAATAAAATAACGAAGGTCTGATCGTCAAGACCTCGACCTTGGACCGTGGACAAGGAAGCACTTACCTGTATATATCTATAGTATAAGTGATCTCTACCAGTGACCCTTGGCAGTGAGAAAGGTTGTGGAGAATTTTGCTGAAATTTGGTAAAGGTATAGTTACATCCCAGGGAAGGACATAGGCTTGCAAACATAATCTAGTTTTGGATAATATTTGCATAGAAATATGCGCGGAAAAAATGCCGAAGAAAAATTCAGCACGCATTTTCTCCACTTACAAAATCCTATTTTGTCCCTGGCTATAAGCTGCATGAATTGATCACATATGTGGGGTGAAGATGCTAGATCATAGTTCCCGCGGAAACCAGCAAAACCTCAACGCACGCGGACGAAGTCGCCGGCATCAGCTGGCGTATTTCATAGTTTTTATTTGTAATATTTGTATAAATTAATACAAAATATTCTCAGTCAATAAACTTCATATTTAATTTACACGTGTATAATATATTCGATTGAAATCCATTAACAAATGAACAAAAGGTCGAACAGGGAATCCTGTCTCTCACTCCCGGACGCTAGTTCTTGTTAACCGCAACACGACTGATCGATCATGTCCGAACGGTCGTATTAATCCATCACCGTACAGCGTGATTGAAGTTTTTCCTGACACGCATTTAATTGACATCCTTTCTTTTTTGCAGCTAAACAAAACCAGTGGAATAACTTTTCTAATCCAGCAGAATCAGAACGGTACTTTTTTACACGGCTTCTGCAATATTTTGCCGATGGAAAAGCGTGTGATACTGTTTTGTTAAAAGTAACTCAATCAGTTGCTATTGATTACGTTACGTAGTCCGTATTTGGTACCTATTGCGTATTCTCAGTCCCGGACTTAGTATAAGACTTAACTAGCGCGGAGTTAGGAAGTTGGCGGTGTTTCACCCCTGCGCCTCAGAAAGCATGTAAAGCCTTCGGTCCTGCGCCTGATCTCTCTCCGGGTTTTCGGTCCTATCGGACTATAAGAGTAAAGGAACGGAGAGTGCACCTGTGTACACACTTGTGCAATGTAATATCTCCCGCGCTCATGACTAATATCTGTGAAGATAGGCCGCCGTTGCCGAAATTTGGTCGGGAGGATATAATTTTCATCAATTGGTAGCTGCATTCTAAAAATGTGTCTACTGCAGTGGCAATTGTTCACTGACAGTATAACATCTAGTAAACTGGCGAGGCCACATCTAGTTTTGTTAATTATTTTTACCATCATCGTCATTGGACGTCCTCTGTTGGAAATGAGCTGCCGCCCATAAAGGTAGGAACTTACGATGGATAAAATCTAAGGCACCGCCACACCCGAGCCTTTCTCATTTAGCCACTTCCCGTCACTCATATTAGGATAACCCAAGTTGGGCAATTTTGGCAACCCTTGACTTTTTTCCCCAAATCGCAGAATTGTATTCTGAGAAACTTAGTTTTGGAAGAAAAACAACGATTTGAATGGCTTCATACTTTATAATCATTAAAATTTTATAAAAATAAAAGAGTACCAAGTAATGATTTATAATTACTTGGTACTATTTATTTATTTTGGTATTTATTTATTTATTTTTAAATGCAGCACCATCCCGCGCTCCGGTTTATTTATCCTTTCACCAAAAGTTGTCTGTAAGAGATTGCTGTCGCAATAAGACCGCCTTTGCAATTTCTATGTAGTTTTTCTACTGCTTCTAAACTGTATACTGTATATTTTGTGTTTGCAATAAAGATATCTAAATAAAAATAGGCTTTTTATCCCGGAAAATTAAAGAGGTTCCGCGGGAACAAAAAAACCTCAAACTACGCAGACGCAGGCATTCGCTAGTAAAATATATATTATGCAAAGTTCTATCGAGTTCGTTCTCTTACTGACCAAATTTAAAGAAAGCCCTCAAACGACTGCCGCTTTCCTCACAAAACCCGGCAAATTGAGACGGATTCCTTCAATTTATTGTGGACTTAATCCAATAATGTCTTGAACAATCGAACAATATCCTATTTTCCTAATGGATGTCAATTTTAATATTGCAACAATGGTAAGAAATGTCCCGATTGATTATGCTTGTTAATGAAGAGGAAAAATAAATGTTTTGTGAGCTCCAGTGTCTTTTACTTATATTAATTTCTTCCGAAATCCTCTGTACTTTAGTTGAGTGAACTCATAATTGGATTCCACGCGATTCTCTACGGTAACTTTTGGGCATTGTTTTTATGGTAGAGTAATACACTAAACCTATGCTGGCTAATGATCTGATTTAGAAATAATGTTTCGTAAATATAATATTTTCAAGATAAGAGAGTTACGTTTTTATTTATAGGATAAGTAGATTAGTTTATTTTTTACTATTATTATATACATTGTCCTTTTACTATTATATCTTCTTTAAATATATATAAATCAATTGCTGTTCGTTTGTCTCGCTAAAACTTGAGAACGGCTGGGCCGATTTAGATGGACTTTTTGTGTGTGTTTGAGTGGGTCCAGGGCTGGTTGGTTATATTCATAATTGGACCCGGTAGGGGGCACTTCAATCGGGTTCTAGGTTCAGGGCAGACAACGTCTGCTGGGCCCACTAGTTATTTTTATACATTTTACTTTTCAATAGTTGTATATAGTTATAAGAGGCGTGCCACAATAATAAAGACCATAGGTATTTTTAATCTAAGCATCGTAGTATCGCCATTGGCACACCGTATAAATAAAAAATAAAAAGTGGTGGATATGATATTTAAATTTAAATATTTTAGTGTCATCTTATTTGGACCTTATTTTAAAGCTATAGCCATATAGAAATCAGTATATTCTATGCTATAACGATTATTCCTATAGCCTTTTCCATAAATCTGCTACCTAGCTACAAAATATTCGACTGGACAAAATTAGAACCTAAACCTTTCATGATTGTAATCCGCTTCTTAAACCATTGCATTAACAAGATATAGAGAAGAAAAAATATTTTTAGGACTTTAGGTGTACTACAAAATATAGCAAATTATCAATACTTTTAGATCAACCCTAGTGTATTAGAGACATCAAATTGCAAGATCGATGAAAATTTACTCATCAGCCTTTGTATACAGTTCCATTTTCGGCAAAAGTAATAATCTCGTTCAACCTCAAACTGCATAGAAATTGTCGCGAAATATTCATTCCCTCCATAGCAAGAGACACAGGTGTCGACAAACGTTGAAATTGGAAAATCTTATTGGATAATCTTGTACTGTATTTACTTTGCTATTGTATGATATATTCAGTACATTGATTTATTTAAAAGTAGAACTACTTCAATTTTAATCGAGTTGAATTTTATAGTCTAGTCTTAGTTGTCGTTAGCCAAATATAGAAGTGCAACAGCCCTATTCTTCTAACTCAGTGGCTATCAAAATATGCATGGAACTAGGGAATCTGCTTATTATGAAAAAATTAAAGTCACTGACACATATTTTTTTACCCATTGAAGGTTTGCAATGTAATAAAAATAACATTTTCATATCAAACCTTCAATAGATAAAAATGTACGCCACTGGCTCTCATTTTTTGATAGACACTGAGTAGAAGAATACGCGAACAGGGCTTTTAACAAATATCTCTTGTAGCCTATATACTTAAAGGTACTTCCACAAGACGCGCCCATTTGGTCATCGCTTGTGGATCCAGTGACTCGCTTGTATGTATAGTAGTATATAGTTTGACAACTTAGAGTGGTGTCTGCCAAAGCTGCGCAATACAGGGTTGTAATTCTAACACCTTAAACCTTCACTGCCACTTCAGCATCGAAACCTGTCGAGATATTATGACGGTAAGTTATTTTATATCTACGGATTCCCTAATTTCTGATTTCATCACGTAATAAACCCAAATGACAGCTCTTTCCATCGCCTGCTTAGTGACTTTGAGCCTTCTTATATTCGACATAAGATATAATTAACCGCGACTGTCTCGGATCGACGTCATCTCTTACAACACGCTGACATGCAATTGATAACCACCTACGGTATTCAGGCACCAAAAAATTCAGTTTAAAGAATATATTGTCTCAAAAGAATTGTAAAATTCACTTACAGAGAAAAACACTATTTATAAAATATAATTCAATATTTCGCATACAATTTCACTTTATACTTATTACATTTAGCACAAGAAGACATATCCAGGCTTCCCGAATGCTGCTCAGCTGAGTTAGATTCGTTGGTTCTATTGTATCGTGGTCTTAGCAATATTTTTTTTCTTAAATTTGTGGTCAGAAGGTGCATCCTTCCACATTTTAATCCGCCCGTAACCACTAAGATGCTGGGTTCTCAAAGCAAAACACAAACATAAAGTATTGCTAACCGAGTCACATCTGATAAGCTGTGTAAGTTCTGAATTTATTACAATCCTAACTTCTGAATTTGTACGACCCTCATAAATACTAGAAATCGTAAACGAAAAATATACGTAATATAATATTATTATAATATCTCCGTGTTACAAGTAGCTCTACTCTTTCACTATTCTTTCATGTAATGGGACAATTCTAAGACGATGGTCTTATTTACCTTAGAAGTTTCGATTTTAAATTCAGCAAAATTAGCTTGAACTTCTTTGTTTTTAAAAACTTCAAATGAATTTGCATAAATTATAAAATAGCGACTAAAAAGTGAAAACGTGCACTTAAATCACAATATATTTTTTGATCTGGTCAAGACCACGCACAAGGTCTGAGATTCCGTAGCTAGATAATAAAAACTTTGGTTACCAAAAAAGGTAAAATAATCTCATAAAATTTTAGAAATAATATCAAACCATCAGTATTGATACCTCGGTATCAACTAAAACGAATAATCGTATAAATTGAAATAATATATTCAATTTTAAGCTTAGGAGATGTATCTTTTTTTAGTCTTTCTTAGTTCAAATTTAGTAAATAAATACTTGTATATGCCTCTGTGTTACTACTTCTAAGTAGGTACAGTACAGTAATAATAAAAAAAAAGATACTGATGTATAGCTGATGCCCAAAATACTGGCGCCTTTGGATGGCCAAACTAATTTATTCCTATGTCATCCGTTGAAATTTATTTTTAAAATGACTGTGAAACACATATATTATGGGCTGAACGAAACTGTTACAATACTACTTAAAACGGAATCCTAAAAACTAGGAGCAATGTAATAAAAATTGGGTTTCAAGTGTTCAGTCAACCACACGAGTGATGGATGAACACGGTCGTTTGGGGACAATCGATCATAGGATAGTGATGAATAAGGGAACTAGCGATTGTGCTGACAATAAAAAAATGAACTATCGAACAGAATTGTTCTCAAAATGCTTTTGCTTCATAGTATATTGATCTTTTATTTATCATCAAAATTTATAATCATTTAAGGGGACAGACAGTGGCCATTGACAACGCATATCAATCGATTGCGATTGTTATGCAATGATGACCCAAGTCGGTAACTAGATGGGTGACTGGATCAAATTGGAGGTTCAAATTTGGCTGTTTTGTTCCCGTTCGGTGCCTCGGAGAGCACGTTCAACGGCCGGTCCCGGTTATTATCACGAACATCTTACGGTTACAAAAACCTAAGAGTTTAAACACTCTTACTCGAGTCGTATGCGGAAGGATGTGGGAACTCCTACCATAATTTTATTAATGGAAAAGGGTCACGACCCTCAGTAATGAGGAATACGGTCCCATAGAGAGGGAGGCTTTTAAACCCAACATCAATAATTAAAAAGATTAGGAGATTAATTAAAATAACAGACTACAATAGGTACTGCTTGAGTTTTATTTTGCCATATAATAATAGCGTTTTAACTTGCGTGCTCTTAATATATTGTAGCCTTTCTAGACCGAGGTTTGGAGACTAGAGTGTCAATATTATAACGATAAAAATAAAATCTAGAGAAGGCTTTATTCCTCCCGAGTGATAAATGAACTCAGGCTTTTGGGGAGTGGGGACAATCGACGAGAAAGAATGAGAAAGTGATGAATAAGCGAACTAGCGATTGTGATGACGATTCATAATAACTCTAGTATTGAATACAGCCGTTATAAAATGTGTGATATGACTTATTTTCTCTTTTTTTCGCCAATTGAGATTTCCGAATATTTCATTGTGAGACATGTAACCCGAATTTTTTAATGTTGTCACCTTTTATTGATTGTTTGTTTAGATACAAGTGCTCATCGTACGGTTAACTCGATTCAGCTTTCATCCGTACAAACCTGATATTTTCTATAAATAAAAAAATATTATCTTTATTAATTATGCACTACAAGTTAGCCCTTGCGTGCAATCTCACCCAAATGCAAATGATGATGCAGTCTTAGATGGTAATGGGCTAACATGTTCCCTGATCGGTTTCTACACGACATCGTATCGGAACGCTAAATCGCTTGGCGGCAAGTCTTTGTTGGTAACTAACCTCCAACTGGATCAGACAAAAGAAAATTCAAAAATTATAAACTTCCAATTTGACCCTACTGGACCCGAACCCGGGACCTCCCGCTTAGAAAACAACAGCGCTCACCACTGCACCAAGCAGGTCGTCCAAATTCGTTTAAACATAGTGTTTGTGTGTTAGTGCATTGCTCTTTCGAGTTGAATTCTGTACAGTTTTTGTTGGCGTAGTAAAAAGAAGATGCGTGAGTAACATTACAATGTTTGCCAGCCATAGCTAATATTTAATGATAAAGTATTTTCTATTAAAACACTATATTAATTTAGTAGAGCAATAGAGTTTTCCAAGAAACTTATTGATGCTGAAAACATTATGCCTTGAGATCCTGAGATACATTAAGCCGATTATAAAATACTTATCAAAGGGAGATAATAAAAATTCTTAATATTGATATTAAAATTACGAATCTGTATTTGTCGACATTCTGTTTGTAACTTTTTTCATAGCCTATCTGTTAAATTTATTAAGGTGAATATAAGCTTGCATCCCGGAAATAGACATAGGCTTCACATTATTAAACAGAAAATTAAAAAATTTCCATGTGTTTATAAACAAAAATGTTCTTATAAAAAATCTCAAGCTAGTTTTTTAAATTTTATTTTATGCTTAGCTTAAAAAAATTTTACTATAAAATTGTAATGATCTATATCTCCATACTATCTTTAAACTAATTATAAATGCGAAAGTGTGTGTGCCTGTCTGCTAAGCTTTTGCCCATTTTAAAACCGATTTTGACGAAATTTGTACATAGATAGATTGAATCCCGGGAAAGGATATAGGCTGAAAAATAAAAAGTTCCTATGTAAATCAAAGATCTGAATTCCCACAGACGAAGTCGTGGGCTTCATCTTGTAAAATATCATAATTGAATAAAAATCTGGTCTTGCCATTAATTTGAAGTAGATGAAAAAGAAGAAAATAATTTGTCAAGTATTCATATACTAATATTATAAATGCGAGAGTGTACTTGTTAGTTGGTTTATTAGATTGCTAGTTTGTCCTATAATCACGCAGTTCACGCTTCAACAGATCAACGTATCGGCGTAATTTTTTTGCATGGGTTTAGTTGAGGACCTAGTGACATTTGACCTAGGTCTAGGACCTGGTGACCATGACCAGCTGCTTTTTATTTCGTAAAATTGAGGAGTTCCCGTGGGAATTAAAAAAACCTTATTCCACGCGGTCGACGTAGTGGGCATCAGCTAGTCTATTAATAATTTCTGTGCACTCTGACGGAACCTCAGAGGTCTGAAGAGCTTTCTAAGAAATAATAACACCCTTACTTGCTTTTCGCATAGTACCATTAATGTCTGAGATGTGCTCGAGATGTTATTAAATTCTCGTTATTAATTAAAAGCCATTCTTATAACTTAACCTTATTGTCTCCTTTGAAACACTACTCATGTTTGTTTAGCTTTTCTTTGTGCTTGCTTATTAAATTACTTACTATGGCTCTTTATCTAATCTGATTAAATATATTTCTGCTGCTGCCGTTATAGCTAAAGGTTTAATTTTTTGGTGCAATTAGCTCGCAAACATTATCCCAAGAAAACCCCTGCCCATTATGTGATTAATGAAAAGTGGTCACGACCCTCAGCAATGAGGAATACGATGCAGACAGAGAGCTCTCAAACAAATAAGTAAATAGCTAAACTATTATATTATATACTAATATTATAAATGCGAAAATTCAGATGGATGGAAGGAAAGTATGGATGGATGGATGGGTGTTTGTTGCTCAATCACGCCAGAATAGCTGAACGGATCTGGATGAAATTTGGCACAGACATAGATTATAGTCTGGAATAGCCCATAGGCTTCTTTTTCTCCCGAAAAATTAAAAAGTTCCCGCGGGAACCGAAATTCCTCAATCCACGCAGAGGAAGTCGTGGGCATCAACTAGTTAATAATAAAACTAGAACTGAATGAATTTTCAAAATATTTCCGGTGTATAAATATAGGTGCTATTACCAGACCCTTGCCACAGTGGTTAGGTACTCCTCCCATGACTATAAATTCAAATTTATTTGAGCTTGGTTCCTTTATTGCTGACCACATTAACAACTTGCGGTTTTCCAGTAAACCAACCAACCATGATATTGTTTCCAAACTCACCACCAAGTAATATTATAAGATTGGTATTAATTGAAGTATTGGGGTTTGCTCACGAGAAGTTCTGAATACTAGCCCAGAGTTAGGAAGTTGGCGATGTTTCACCCCCGTGGCTCGGAGAGCACGTTAAGCCGTTGGTCCCCGTTATTATCACTAACATGACAATAGTCGTTAAATCCGCCAACCCGCTTTGGAGCAGCGTGGTGTGTCTAAGCTTTAATTCCCTCTCCTATGATAGTGGAGGCCTGTGCCCAGCAGTAGGACGTTAATAGAGTGCAGTGGTGGTGGTGGTGGTATTAATTGAAGACTGACTCAGAAAGATTACATAATTCTAGCAATAAGTGAAAGTTAGGATGCGTGTACGTTTGTAAGCTTGTATTGTTTGTTATTCCATTACTGAATAAGGGTTAAACCGATTTGTCTGGGAATGGAGATATAGATTTTACCCTCAATTGACACAACGGATACATTATATCATCACGGAAAATAATGAAGACTTCTCTTGGGAATCAAAAACCTTAATCCATGCGGACGAAGTCATGGACATCATCAGTGGGAATAAAAGTTGCAAGCTATCTCTGAGCCTTTTGACAGTTTTATCAGATTATTTAATAGCTATCTAATCCTAAAGAGATCTTCCTAATCCTAAAGAACTAAAATTCACATCTCCTGTTTCACATTTTTAAGTTTGATAATCACTATCAAACTTTAAAAAAGATACCGGTTAAAGAAAAAAAAGAGTATTGAAATTTGATGACGTCAAAACAAACATAACAAACATACAAACTTCCAAACTAGAAGCGCGTTTTTATGTTTGATAAAGAGTTGCTGATTTGATTGAGTTATCATAATCCCCAGTCTCCAAAACATGGATATGTTAAATATGCTGGTGAAAGTATAATATTAAATAATTTTATATCAATCATTTCAAATTAATGTATGGCCATTGAAGATTAAGGGTCTTAATGCGAAATAAATTTTAGGGAAACACAAAGCAACATGAGCATTTCGTTTCGGAGAAAAGGTCTGAGGGTTATGAAATAATCCCATTTTTTTTCGTAACGATCAATTCATAACTCTTATTTATTATACTTACTAGCGAATGCCCGCAACTTCGTCTGCATGATTTGAGGTTTTTTGGTTCCTGCCGGAACTCTTTAATTTTCCGGGGTAAAAAGTCTAAATCTATCTCTGTGCCAAATTTTAGCCAGATCCGTTCAGCCGTTGGGGCGTGATTGAGTAACAAAAATCAATACATCCATCCAAACTTTCGCATTTATAATATTACTAAGATATTTAATAAAATCGTTTGAGTTTCGTGACTATTTATATATTAAATTTGTATACAAATACCTCATAATAAATTTACATACTCACAACCCTCTAACAAAAGGATTCTTGAAGTTATAAAAACTCGACTGTTGAAAAACATTTTGATTTTATTTAGGGTCAAAGTATAACGTAAAATTTACCACCTGTCATATTATCACTAGAACTATTTTAACGAGAGTTTAAAAAATATTATTATAGCGGCCGTAAGTGCTTCATAGTTGGTCACCTATCCATGTACCGACTAGAGTCAACATTGCTTAACAGTTAACACACACAGTCGATCGATATACGCTGTTGCAATTAGTCTACGCCACCGAAAATCAGAGAGATTTGCGTCGTATTCCTCATTACGGAGGGGTTGTGACCCCTTTCCATTAATCAAATAATGGTAGGAGTTTTCTTGGGATAATAATGTGGTGGGTTCCCACTTCCTTCCGCATAGGACTCGACTAAGAGTCATAGAGGTAAATAGTGCTAATAGTTTTTAAACTCTAAGATTTTTGCAACGATTATTATCACATGTTAGTCAGCACAACATAATGAGCTTAGATTTTTGTAACCGATGGCATATCGGAGGAAATTAAAAGGCCAAATTTAAACCTCCAAATTCGGTCACCCATCCAGTTACCGACTTGGGTCAACGTTGCTTAACAATCGCAATCGCCTAATATGCGTTGTCACAACTAGGCCAGTATTCGCTCAACTGAAACGCTACTGAAATAGGAAAGTTTAAAATATGCTTTCTATCTATCAGCTCTTTTATAACATTGCACTGCGGGTGGTAAATATGAAAATTTATAAAGGCTGTTGGAGCGCAGGCGGTCGCTTCGTCATGATTGACAGATTCATTTGTTACTCGACATTCCACATACAGCTTCCCGATATTGACTGACGCGTTGAGCTAACGCAGACAACTGATTTATAACCGACTTCAAAAAAGGAGGAGGTTCTCAATTCGACTGTATGTTTTTTTTTTTCTTTTTTTTGTATGTATGTTACGCGATTATACCGCCAATTATTAATAAATTTTGATGGTAGGTACTTCAGAGGTGGTCCCTTATTAATTTTATCGAAATCGATTTAGCGCCTTTTGAGAAAATCAACAAAAAACAAAATGTATACCCAGATTATACTTTTTACATTTTATTTTAAGTTGGTACCTACTTATAGGTAGGTATAGTTTTGAAGTTGGTTTTGGTTTTAGATGATTGATTGATTGAAAATTCTCTTTTCTTCTCTCTGGCAATGACATGCCGCCAAGAAATCCCTCAAACCACTAGGATCCACTTTTTAGATCACCAGTGGATCGAATAGAACCTTGGAGTTTAGGACATTTAGGACATCGTTTACTACCAGATGAGATCGCTGTTAAAGGCAGGCATCGAACAGAAAATAGATAAAGAAACAATAATTATATGAAAACGGACATTACATTGCAATGACCAAATTTCTGTTAATGACGTTTATTAAGAATTAACACAATCCAATTTTGCGCCGACTTACCCACACGCCGTCGTCTGATCTAGTCGGCGAGAGCTAACTATAACCATACCTTATTCGTAATTTTATCGGTTGTCTACGATACCTCTTAGACGAGGCCTTGCAGTTTTATTTTACACTTTTTCGAAATAGTATTTTAAAAATATTCAAAGCTTAGATTAATGATAAAATTGCAGAACGTCTGTTTGATTGTTTGGCGCTTACTTTCATAATTTGAGAGGACATCTAATATTTGACATATTTGACTGCTCTAACTTCGATCAATAATATTTTAATATTGATTTGTTTTTTACAATTAATGGTAGTTTTAATAATTAATTGATCTAAGAATCCACCAGAGATTGAAATAGAGTTTTCAGTTAGTAGGTACCTGGACACATTTGCGCCATTTGGTTTTAGATCTTTTTATCAATTTAACCGTACCTTGGCGTGTAAAACTTATACACGCCTAGGCAACGTTATTTCTCACATTTATAACATACATAAAGGTACTTTTGCCTTTTAGAAAAAAAATCTTCTAATTAGAATCTACTTTCCGGACTGGTGGCTCTGATTATTCTGGTAATCATACGTGGCTCATGTGGTCCTACGTGAAATAAATCATTTTATTTTCATTTTCAATGATTTTGTATTAAATAAAATCTTATCAAACAGTTCGTTTCATTCATGATCAAATGCATTTGTTAGTTACATTATGTAGCTAAGTAAGTTACAATCTGCAAATGAAAGCTGAAATTTAGCTAGAAAATTTGTACCAGAACTTTCTGCATTCTACTGCAAACAAATCAGTTTTCGTTTCGTTCCATAAACTCTGTTTACGAACGAGCGATTTTGCACATTCATTTCCATTTTTGTTGATATTTCCCTAGAATGGAAACTAGGCACTAACTAGGTAAATTATAGTTCCACTATATTAACGGAAATATAGATTTATGGGAGTTGTAGGTTCGATTTCGATATCGAGAGGGTGTGGTACGGCGGGTGATGTTAAGTAATTTACATGAGAGAAACCCCCAATGCGTGGCCGGCTTTTATTTAACCGCCCCTTTTATAGCCCCATATTATCGTATTTTACTTAAGTACAATAATAAGGACAAAGCGCCAGACTTTTTATGTCAAATTTTATAATAACACACGCACGCCTTAATTTTTCGGGGTAAAAAGCCTGTGTCACTCTCCAAGTACCCAACTATACCCATGCAAAAAATCACATCAATCCGTTGCTCTGTTTCTGAAAGACAAACTCTCTATTTGACGTCCTTGGGGATAGAAATTTCAAAATCTATAATCCGTAAAATATATAATCCGTATTTCATCATTAGCGAATGCCTAAATACCAAGCTTCGTGGTTAGAGCAGCTTGAAAAACGTGGAATTTTCATAGAAACTTTCATACCCTTTAGGGATAAAATTTTGAAACACTGTGACACAGGTATTTCTTTATTTTTTTACCGACAGCCAAAATACCAAGTTTCATGGCTATAACTTGAAAAACGACGGATTTTCAATCCCTATTTTACCACTTTGGGGGTGGAATTTTGAAAAACCCTTTCATATTACCCATTGACCGCACGTTTAATAATTTAAGTTTAATTTGTATCTGTATAAGTTTAGTTATTGCTAAGTATTGTAGTGCTGGTCAATAAACTTTTATTTATTTTATTTATTTATTTATATTGGATACCCAGTCTTCAAAGAACACACTCTCCAAATTTCATGTCTCTAAGACCAGCGAGCGTTTGGGCTGTGCGTTGATATGTAAGTCAGTCAGGACTTTGAATTTTATATACATAGATTATCAAATATACTTGAAAAAGGAAAAGCTCTCTTGATGCAATACGAGATTTACCTCGTGGATAAATATTTGAATCGATTTATAATAGTAATATTTGCAATAAATTTAGCTGCATTTAAAAAATAATCGCATGTTAATGGTTACACGCCGTTATTCTGACTTCTACGGTTTTCCCTCTGAGGTAAGCTTAGTAAAACAGCAAATGTTTGTTAAACAGCAGAATTGATTTTTTTATGCACTACTAGCACTATGCGCGACTTCGTCCGCGTGAGGTTTCTTGGTTCCCCCGAGAACTTGGCAACAACAAATGGCATATTTTATTCTTGCTACCGCTTCACTTGGTAGGTAAACCTCTTAAGAGCATATTATAAAACTAATATTTTACTGCATAAATATTCACGGGCTTACGCCGAATACTTATGAATATTTCAGGGATTGTAGGAACGCTGTTTGGCCCAATTCATAAGAGGCTACCTATTTAGTTGTTGTTTTCCTTTTACCTTAACACAGACACAATAATTCTAACGTTCTTAGGAGGCTACTTAATATATTTAATATATTCTTACGCCTAGCTATGCTGAGAAATCCAAAAAGAGATTGCTATGCTTTGCTATGAAATGAATAATCTATTGTAGTTAAAGGTAAAATGAAATGAAATTTTATAAACCGAAAATTATTTAAATGTAAAAGTTTGTATATGATTCCTTCGCGCAACAGTGAAGGGATTTATTTGCTGTGGAATTTAGACAGCTTATACCCCGAATTAAAAAGTTTCCGCCGGAATCGGAAACTTTAAGCCACGCGGGCAAAGAATAGGAAGATTTCCTATTTGATGCAATATAGGAGCAAATAAAATTTATAATGTTCGACATAACTATGTTCCAATAATGTTATCATATAATATTATAAACGCGAAAGTGTGTTTGTTTGGCGGTTTATTGGTTTATTGGTTTGCTGGTTTGTCCTTCAATCACGCCGTACTGGAACAATGGATCGACGTGGCTTACGTGGATGAATTCGCGGGCATCAGCTAGTTAATGTTATAAAAAGTTTTCGAAGAACGGTTTAACCGATTCCTTTATGGCGGAAGTTGAGTTCTATGGTGATGATGGTGATGTTTATACTTAAGCCCATATTATTGCAAGGATCACCACAGAACATGATTTAATCCCATTATACAGCTGTCAACTTATAACTTAGAGCTCATAACCAAGCTTTCGACAAAATCGGAACACGGACTAATTTTCACCAACGCGACGTTGACTTATGTAACTTTCTGTGACGTCTTCTGCTAGTTTTATCCGTTATTTTGTCTGTCTGTAAACTAAATTTACTTATATCTAGAGCTATGGTTCAATTATTCGATCTAGTTTAGAAGCTTTAGCTTTTCGCTGCTAAATCGAATTTGGAAATTAAACTTATATTCTGGAATGATTCTAATACAGCAAAATTTTTACGTGGACAAACAAACAACGCAAGAGGATATAGGTGCACTTTTTATTAACGCGTTCTCATTTTTCCATCGGATGGTAATTCGACACGTCCAGAGAGAGATCAAAGGCAGCCGGCGTTGATAAGAGAGGGATGTTTTATGTAGGTTTTGCTTTGACGATGCTTTTTAGTATTCGGAGTCATTCTATCATACTATTATTATAAATGCGAAAGTGTGTTTGTTTTTTGGTTTGTTAGTTTATCCTCCAATCACGCCGCAACGGAGCAAGTAAGTAGTCAGGTCACCAGCCGCTTGCGGGCATACCATTACAAATTCCACCAGAGGAGAGTTCTACGCGCACCAAATACTGAATCAGCCTCGCAGGTGATAATTACCAAAAGTGCAGTTATATCTTAGCCTATATATTTTTTGAGAGCTTGCAACCTTAAAATTGAGAGCTAACGAGTTGTCAGGGCCCGTTGCTCAATACTTGATAGTGCAACCAACCTCCCGGAGGTTGGTTGCACTATCAAGTGACAAATTAAACTGCCAATCATGGCGGACGAGAAAGGCAGAGAATCGGTCCCCTAATAGGTGATACACTAGATGACTTTTAGGTTCTCTATTTATCAAAAGCTGAACACATTCTAAGTACTTATATGGACAAATTCAATGAGCCCAAACACGACGGATCTATTATTGAGGAGTTCCTTTGACCGCCTCTCAGTTCCATCAATAGACCACCTCCATGGTACCAATGGATTGCATTGTCATCAAAATTACCTCCTATATACTGTCTATCTATCTGCTACGCTTTAACGGCCCATCTTTTCTACGGATTTTGATGAAATTTGGTATAGACGTAGGTTACATCCCGCGGAAGGACATAGGCATTTTATCCCGAAAACTTAAGGAGTTAATAAATGGATGAATGAAAATACAATATTGCACACCAAATAGCTAACTAAGTACAGAGAAAATAAGTACATAATATATTGCTCTAAAATTCAGTTGCAAGATTTTATTGTCACATATGACCATAATTTTGAAGATAATTAAATAATTAAAGCTTGAAAAGTAAATAATTTGTGTTTTTTTCTGTCTGTCCTCTAACGCTTACTTACGTGTTCATTTATTTAGATCTCCTTCTTTAGACATTGTAGAAACATACGTATAACTCGATGCTGTAGGCAAATCTACAGTCAAAATGAGTCTAGATGAAGAATATCAAGGAGTAAATTAAACTGTCAATCATGCTGGAAGCAAAGGCGATAGCTGGTATTGTGCTCACCATGGACTTTATGAATATTCATCCAAAAACACAGGAGTTGAATGCTTTCAGACTCGACGACATAGCGGGGGTTTAATAAAATCTGCTATCAGACTCTAGTCTGTAAGCAGAGCCCAGAGGCACTAGCACTTGTAACTAATAAAAATTTTACCGTACTAAAATTTTGCCGACGGGACCCTAGATTTCTAAGCCGCCGCCGTTCGTCTATCTGACAGCCCGTTTTGCTTATTTTCTAATGCCGTTTTAACAACAATTATCCATACTAATATTGTATATTATAATATTATAAATGCGATGCGATATTATAGATGTGTGTCTGTCTGTGTGCTACGCTTTCACGGCCCATTTATTCAACCGATTTTGATGAAATTTAATACGGGGATAAGTTATATCCCGGGGAAGGACATAGGCTACTTTTTATCCCGGAAAATTCAAGATTCCCATGGGAGTCAAAAAAATTATCTATTTAACGGATTTTGATGAAATTTGGTATAGGGATAGTTTGTATCCAAGGGAAGGACTACTTTTTATCCCGGAATTCCTGCGGGAATCAAAAAATCTTAACGCGGACTAATTCGCGGGTATCATCTAGTTATTAATAAAAATAAAAGAAGATGCCATACAAGAAACTTGATTTATGAGCGTCTCTCTTGTATTTTTTAAATATAAATATAATACTTTTTATTTAATTTTTTAAAAGTACATAGTGTTAAATCTTGTACGATGTTACGGAACCCTTCTTGTGCGAATCGGACTCGACCATGGCCGGTTTTATAATTCATAAAAATGATAGGTATATCTGGTCAAGATCGAGTCTGAACACGTAGAAAGTAGGGTTCCGTACTGTGATAGTTGCTACAAAGTTTAACAGCCATGGTAGTTTTTCCAAAATAGTCGATGACACCTAATAATTTTAGGGTTCAAAGGTACCTTGATGGTTCCAAATGGTAAATGTTCCTAGCACATGCAAGCAAAATTCAAAAAAGCATTCCTGATAGCCAGACTCTGCCAAGTTGTATTTAGTTTTTTAGTTTCGGCGTGATGCGTGAAAATACAGACAGACTTTGCATCAAGAACATCTAAACTTTGGAAATAAAACAACTAATTATTTTTGTTAATACCTTAATATTTTCTTTAATGTTTGTACTGGCACCTGTCTGCCTACATGTGTATTAAGAGATTTAGGTAATTACTATAATTTTGTAACTTAGGACACCATCCTAATACGACATAACACTATAATAACGTAAAAACATATTCTAACCACAACTAATACATTCTGTAACTAAAAAAAGGGTTAAGTTAAGTTATCGTTAAGATTGCTATAGCAATACAGTATGGGGGCGGAAAACCGAAATTTCATCACAAAAGAGCACCGGATATAACCGTGACCCTCCATCGGGTAAATAGGAGTCAGGAGCAGCGACCAAAAACATCAACAAATAAATTTTCACAAAGGGAACTCTTCACTATTGTCCGTCTGTTGGGGCGTTACGGGGCTAAGGTATCTTCAGACGAGGAGCGTTTTTGTCGCACATATTAATAAGCTTAATGTTTAGATGTAATTTTGTATGAAAACCTTGAAGGATTGGAAAGTCGGTAGAAAGGCCAGCATAGCATAGCAATTAAATAAGTATATATATATATATATATATATATATATATATATTTATGAAAATATAATAATATTACTATGTACCTACTTACTATCAATAGTTTTTTACCTTAACGATTAAAGACCGTGAAACGGTGTAGCATGAACTGTAATCTGCCCCCCGATTGTGTAAGGAAATCGTAATCGTAATAGTCTGTCAAACGTATAATGCGACCTGTTTAAGGAGGTCATAGATGCTTGCGCGTTAAAACGCATGTATGTACTCCTTAAATACTTCGAGTTATACGTTATGAGCTGTCAAATGAATGCGATTGGCCTACACTGGCCAATTGGCCCTCTGCCAGTTTATCAATTTAATATTAACTATTATAAATTGTTCAATTTAATAAAATTTCCTCATATACTTTAGTAATAAGACATTAAATAATAATAATCTACAAAAAGAACACAAGCCTAAATGATCATTTAAGGCTCTATGATAAAAAATTGTCTTTCAGAATTACGAGCTTTAGCCGTTGGGCTAAATAAGCGTAGTCGTATAATACTTCTATTACCATTTTGCAAGACACAAATGTTTCCCGTATCTACCATACCTAATTTAGAAACGTTATTAATGTTTCTAATTAATTTCACCTAACGTTCCGCTGAACTAAATATTTATATAGTAGTAAATCACAAAGTTTTATTAAAGTAAAATTATTTATTCTAGAAAGCGCAATAGCTAATTTAATTATTACTAGCGAATGCCCACGACTTCGTCTGGGTGGTTTGAGATTTTTTGGTTCCCGCGGGAACTCTTTAATTTTCCGGGATAAAAAGTAGCTTATGTGCTATTCCAGACTATAATCTATCTCTGTGCCAAATTTCAGCCTGATCCGTTCAGACGTTGGGGCGTGATTGAGTAACAAACATCCATACATCCATCCAAACTTTCGAATTTAAGATATTTATAGTAAGATAAGATATTATAGCTGTAATAGAAAACGCACAGTATGAAATCTATCAATCTATCTAACAGCGTTTACTCGCATTACGTGTGACAACCCTTCCGCCGGGCGATGGTCAGGATTCCTATTGTCCGATTTGAATTATTATGAACAGTTTTCCGGCTCTGATCTTTGGCTTATAATTCATACGCCTTTGTCTCTGATGCTGACGTATAATTACTTCAGACCGCGATAACTTATAATACGGAAGGTAGTGTTGCAGGAAAAATTTATTCTATAGTTACCTATTAGTTATGAAAAAAATAAAATTGATACAATTTAGTATTTTTCTAATGTTATTGTTAAATTTGGAAGAGCTAAGCCTTCTGATACAGGTATTTTTATGCTTAACAGAAGGCCTCAGCCACAATTATTTGTTATAATGTATACTGAAATAAATCATTTTCATTTTCAAATCAAAATTTTCAAACCTATACCTAATAACAATTGTTATTCTATACCGGCGGATGTTAACAATATTACCTTTTTACCTTGCCAACGGGCCATAATGCCAACGTTTAAAACCACATTGTTTCATTATTGTTGACTTTCGTGTTTCAGAATTATTGTCCTTATTTTAGGAATGTCAAGGTGAGAGATATCAAACTGTCGTTATGAGTAATATTGCTTAAGTATTGCTAAAGTGCTTAAGTGCTGGGAGTATAGTCCCTGGTAAAATAGCAGATATAAAGACTACATTGCCATTTTTTTATAACTAGCTGATGCCCGCGACTTCGTTCACGTGGACTGAGGTTTTTTGGTTACCGCGGGAACTCTTTAATTTTCGGGGATAAAAGTAGCCTATGTGTTATTCAAGATCTATCTCTGTGCCAAATTTCATCCAAATCCGTTCAGTTGTTCTGGTGTGATTGAGTAACAAACATCCATCCATACATCGACCCAAACTTTCGCAGTTGTAATGTTAGCAAAATAAAATATTACTGCTTTAAGCGTTGTTAAATCTTAATTAAACATACATCCAAGATATCTCAATATTGGGTAACTAACCACACAGCCGTCTTATAACGTAGCGGAGTATACTAAATCTTGGTTCCGCATCAATTGCTTATTCAATCGAACCACTTCGGATTGAAAATACATTCGGGTGCAATCTACAATTCACGAGGGATGTCAATGTGACTCGAGATAATTGAAATGTGGTTATATATGGATCTCATATATTTGGCGTGATGTGATGACTAGAAACCGCCATAAGCTAGTAACAGCGTCATATCATGTGCGCAAGGAGCAGAAATTGTGTTGCATGGAAGAAACCGGCTGCACATCCAGATGCCCGCAAGTCAGTGTAATACTTGTTACATTGTTGTTGAGACGTAAATCAATACAGGTCTCTTCTAAAGGCTTTTAACCACCGCGATCTTGCGCCGCATGGATCTAGCTATTCCCTACGCTACGACTCTCTTATTGGCGGCTATCCGCCTTGTGGATGTCACCAAATTTAGCACCTTGAGATCACATCGGTCTATCATTCGTTTTGTATGTGCACCGCCCAATGCCACTTCAGTTTTGCCACCCTAAGTTTTGGAGAGCTATGTCGGTTACTCTATTTCTTCTATGGATATCTACATTTCTGACGTGATCACAGAATATTAACTTTGCCTTGTGAATATGTTCGACATATTTGACAAGTCATTGAAGCGTGGCGGCCTAAATCTCTCCTGATATAGTTTGCTTATTGAATTGGGACAATACAGATCGAAAATGCACTTGCGTGCAATTTACGTTCCAATAGGCTGTATAGACTGCCATGCCATTGAAGATGATTGTTGCATTAAAAAAAAGTTTTTTTTTTAAATGTAACAATCATCGTTATATAATGGCGCGGAACATTAAATCATAGTTATCAGACGGGGACCATTGCCCAGTAGTGTCTCTTGTCGATTTTTTTACTAACAGATTTTATTTAATGCATACCTACAAAACAAAATAAAACACTTTAATTAAACCATATTACACAATTAGTATAATATAATTTTCTAAGCATTTAGTGGAGAGCAGTTTTCATTCATCTTAGAAAATTAATAGTACCTTCATCTGAGTGTCCATTCAAGTAAACTAAACGATAGCGAATACGTGAGTATTATGAAGGTATTTGAATCTGAGAACAACCTCTGATTAAAATATTCCCGAAGTCACCCAGTCGGGAATCTAGGAAGCGGCGTGGAAATTAGCACATAATTTGCATAGTTCTGCCTTTTGTTGTACGAACGTGTGTCTCATTTCTGTAGTGAATCGGAAGGAGTTAATTGGTAATTTTAAAATTTTAGAGTGGTTTTATTATCTTGTATTTGAGTGTGAACAAGCAGTCCAATCCAACTAGGAAGGTGAGGCCATTGCCCCGGCGACAAATATAACTGACATTACAGCTTACCGATTGTCTAAGAGTCCTCGTAATTCTGTAGGAACTCTTTGATTTTCCAGGAATAACATAGTCATACTCTTTTCCACAGGGATAAATTTCCTAAATACTGATTTGGTAACCCGCTCATGATGCTCCCTACAGAAAAGCACAGCACTAAATTTAGACATGTCATTAAAGTAGATCGTGCGTCAAAATAAGCTTAAGTCAAAATGAATTTGAATTAAATACATGTGAGTTATCACATTATTCGGCCTACAGTGTAGTTTCCTAAATCCAATGCATTAAGAGCTACATTTTGGAGTGTCGGGTGACGCAACCAAGTGACCACTTGTCGCTGTAAGTGTCCCCGTTCGGCACCTATTTTGAATTTAGTACTGCAACCCTAGTACCGAATGCAATGCTTGGGAATTGGAAACGCATCTGTATATAGATGTTTTGCCAGCGAGGCGATCCGATTTAGACGAGAATTGTTACTGCTTAAATTGATATTTGTATATCTAGATGCTACTATAGTCACAAAATGAAATTATAGTTAATGCTAGTTTTCGATCAATTAAAGCCTTCAAATAATGTACTAGATGCCGACCGCGGCATTACTACCCTGAGAATTTCAAAAAATCTGGCCTAATTCATTGTCTACCTACATTTTAAAAAGAACCTTTGAACAAAATACGTCTCCCAGACGTAGTTTCAACCCTCGGCTTCGGGAGCGTACGGACTTGTCTAGTCCTACCGACCTCCCATTCGCCCTCCTAAGTCATGGTCCGAGCCTCGCAGGCCCTTAGGAAGTCGTTAACCCACCGATGTCTTCAAGCCCTAGGGCTCATTATTATTGCCAGATAGGCTTGCGGCTGACGACAATCATACTCAATGATGAGGTCTAGGTTGGAGCGCGCTTGCCTTGAAGATGCATGTTTACCCTTGAAAGAAATATATTGCATGAAATTAATAATTTATTTCTAAAATTTGCACGATTTACCAAAAGAAAAACCGAGTAATACTCGGTCATCCAGGTTCTTAGCTTAAATGCATTAAATGTGACAATTCGGAATAACACAAAATTAAATAATTCTTATTTATTGTGATCTTCTTTGTAATCCTATATTATGTTGGTAAATAGTGTAACGTTTAAGGTAGACATGTATAGGCAAAGATTACTTTTGTCAAGTTTTTCTATAAATTTTGAGAAAATCCTTTTCAAAATAACTAATCATTATTATTTTCTTCCAAAACTATGCCGTTATTTAGAGGTAACTGGTTTCTGTAGGTAACTGTACAAAATTTCAACTGTCCTACAGCATTTTATAGCTGATTTTTAAAATGGCACTAACAAATAGGTGGACTGATGAACTGGACGAAACGAAGGGTTTTACTACGGATCCCTAATAATTGTGTAAAGTATATAATTAAACCTTGAGTTTATTAGGTGATAACCCTGTTAACCGATCATAAATAGAAAATTGGAAACTACACACGTTTTGTGTGGTGAATTAAGAAAATGTACTTGCCTATTATATTTTTATCGTTTCTCGTTAATTCCATAGTTTGTAGAGATTTTTACGTTGGCATGTTTAAGCCCAATGATTTTCTGGTTGCGCAAGACCGCCTATATAGGGAAAAGGTTTACCATAGTAGAGTTATTGCAAAATATGGAAGGGTGTTCAAGTGTCCAGTAAGTACATCCATTATACATCTGCAAAGGAGACATTGCCACTTAGCTAATGAGAATTTGATTATTTACCATTAGAATATAGTAATGTAATCCTTAGCTGCGATTTCACCTGGTAAGTACTAATTTAAAATGTCTCGCTGGTGTAAACTGCCCCGTTAGTCTAGTGGTTAGCATGTTTAACTGCGGCCGAAGAAATTCTCAGTACTAGCCTGGAGTTAGAAAGTTGGCAGTGTTTCATATCCGTGCCCCGGAGAGCACGTAAAGCCGCCGATCCTGCGCCTGATCTCTCTCCGGTCGTGTCGGATTTTCCGTCCCATCGGACTATGAGAGTAAAGGAATAGAGAGTGCACCTGTGCATGCGCAAACACTTGTGCACTATAATATCTCCCACGCTGATCCCAACTACAACCAACTCCAACTCTAAGGCTAACTCTGGAGATTAGCCGCCATGGCCGAAATTCGGTTGGGAGGACATTATTATTTTATAAAAATTATTTCCAAAAAACTTCCAAAGTTAAAGACTTAATAATTTTGATTTTTACACACTATGTTGAAATCGGGCGAGCCTGATGCGTCATCTTTGCTTATCTTTTGCAGTGGCTTTGGAAGTCGTTTTTTGGAAAGAATTTTTATTTTTAACTTTTTGGTATCAGGAATCAGGATTGAGAATTTGGAGTCAGATTTTTTTATGGGACCGCCGCGAAATTTTTCCAATCGGTTCAAAAACCACGGAGATATTATGCATTATGCACCGACAAACATTCAAAAACAAACAAAAATAAGCGCCGTATTGAGAGTCCTCCTTTTTTGGAAGTTGGTTAAAAATGACCGATAATTTACCTTTATATAGAAGACATTAAGGGCTTATTAGACCCTATTAAGTCATTCTCACTTATTCATGTTTCTACCAACACTACAATAATAATATAGACTGTAAATGTATCAAAAAAAATTGTGTCAATTTTTTTTCAGATAACCTATTTGCGAATCGTAGATCGTCTAGGTATGGGACAGGGTCCCACAGTGGAAATATTACGTGGTGGTCTCCGTAGAAACTTCGTCGTGCTGCGTCTACAGTCTGTGTATAACTACCCTATATCCGTCAACATATACGTCGGCTGCGAAAACAAAATGGCGCGGGTGCAAACAGTGGCTCCTACAGATGAACCAATTCGTGGTGGAACTGTTGAAAGTGAAGATACAACAACTGTAACTACTGCAAGCACGGATGCGTTTATTAACGATACAACGAAGGTTGATAATAGTACAGTTAGTGATATAACTACTACCAGAAGTACAATAGCTGATAGCAATAACACATCACAAAACTAAAATTATAAATCACTTACTAAAATATATCATAGTATAAATTCAATAATTTTAAGTTTCAATTAATTATAACATAGTAATAAGTTATAATTTTATAACATATTACTATGTTACTATGCTAACGTACTACTATGCTCCTTATGTTACTCGGCTCCCGGCTCCCGGCCGCAGCAGAAAAGGCAGGTCTCATAGACAGTTACATATTTGTTCCGTATGCCGTGGAGTCTTAGTGCCAAACATTTTTTGCGAGATATTTCACCGCGGTTAATTGCCTCATCTGGTGACAGAAGGGCTGGCAAATTTTTTGCGCAAAGGATCAGCCTGGCTGTCCAGCGCGGAAATGCAGCCAGCATTCTTGCCACCATTCCACGTGGGCATGATTTATATAGTAATTAGGTAAGGCTAGCTAGCATTAAGTTCTATTGTATTATTTTCATTAAAAAACTGATTTAAAAGTTCTTAAGTACTACAAAAAATAGTTAGAAGCCCATCGTTAAAAAATCTGACAGTTTCAGGAGAGGAACGGAAAATGATTTTAATAAAAGGCCTGTCTTTGCACCGGAACCTTTTTGTGTAAAATATGTTACACGATCGTTATTTTTTCTATTGAATATGCTGATAACCTAACCATCAGTCACGCAAAAGCATCCATGTGTAATCAAAAGTTATCAATGACTTCATTATCTTTAGTTGAGATCATTGTAATCATAACAATATCGTTGTTGTAGAAAGGTTATGTCATACAAATTACAATACAAAAAGTGACCATTGTTCTATGTGTTTTAATTTCCTTTTCATTTATCATATTCATACAGTTCTTTTCTGGTATTTCTAAGGTAAACAGCTGTTGTAACATGATCTATTTTATAGACCTAGATATTATTTTTTTATACATTAAAAAAATTCACATTGAAGAGATATAATGTGTTCTGGTGTTATTTCTTTATTAATAGTTTTCCACGTATTTGATATTAAAAGTGATGAGAACATTATTGTGTCAGAAACTAATACGCCTTTGAAAATAAAACTTGAAATTATATATGATAAAACTACGGTTTCTAATGCTCTTGATACTGAAGAAGCATTAAAAGATGATAATATTCGCACACCTAGTACTATAACAACTGATGTTACCAAACCTGCAACAGTTGATACCAATGTGTATTGTGAGAAATTCAAAACGTGTATAGAATGTGTGCAAAGCCCAATATGGTTTGGGTGCGGATGGTGTCATGATTTTGGATGTACTAACAAAGCGGAAGAACTGTGCCCTGAAGCAGACGCAATAATGAGCGTATTACCAAACGACCATAAATGCCCAAGAATAGAACCGAAAGGAACTCTCATACCGGCTGGTGCAAACTTTAATTTAAAAATGAAGTTATATTCTCCTGACCACCTCATTTATGAGAAAGAGTTGATTTGCCAACTGAAAATTGAAAATCGACTTATTCATTTAAGAGCTTTCATAATACATGATACGATTTATTGCAATCCACTAAATTTAGAGATGAATGCAAATGAATCTCAAGTTACTGGAATTATGCAAGTCATTTGGGGTGGTGCCTATCCGATTTCGAATAAAATAGTTTTGACAGTGTATAAATGTGAAGCTATGGGATCAGACTGCGAATCTTGTAGGCAAATTCCAGAAGAATATGGCTGTGGTTGGTGTAAAAGTAAAGAAAGCTGCATCATCGGTGATCATTGCAGGGCAGATTTTATTAAATGGACGATAAATCGACTGACGTGTTCGGAAATAGAGAAAAGGTTGTTTTTCATTTATTATTAAAATATAAAAAATATATTCAACCTTTAAATTTAATTTAATATTTGCATAAAATAAAATAACACTTTTTTTTTTTCTATTTATTTATTTTTAGAGGGCTTTCATACAATATGTATATGACAGTCTGTCCCATCGTACCTTGTCCATTATTTTATATAAGTACTATTAAAAATGCGAAAGTGTCACTTGTCTTTCAACCGGTTTTAACGAAATTCCGTGCAGAGATATGTCGCATCCTGGAAAAGGCGTTTTATACTGGAAAATTAAAAAGTTTTCGAAGGAATCAATACTCCATGAAAGAGATTTTTCAGGTAATAATATATGCGACCATGTTTGTTTTCCAACGCATACTCGTTTTGATTACACGTATTCAAAATTAAGAAAAAAACGAATGACCTTTGCGCTAAATCCCGCAGCAACGCCAAATAAATTTTAAATACTCACCCAAAACATATTACTATTTTGTGATGCATTAGACTAAAAATAAATACGAAGATACTAACTTCTAAAATTGCATGATTAGTATTCTAGCAACAGCTCCCCGTATGATTGAAAAACCCGAGCAAGTAAGCCGTTCAACCTGTCTCATGCACACGCCATATCTCAGACCAATTGAGCCATGAATCATCTGATAAACTGCAGCTCATTATGAATGGATTCCATTTTCATTGTGAAATACGGTGATCGCACTGTGCGCACCCAAAAACATGCATCTTCCGAATGAATTATTGATACGTGCTCAGTGAGACATGGTCGCGTTACGTTGCGAAAACAAGTTACTCATACCTCTAGGTCTAGGGCAAAGCTGTTAAAATTTATTCTTATTCGTTCCCTCTTGGCAGAGTTATGAATTGACTTTCACAGCAGCTCTCGTGATCTCCCTCCAGCGACTTCTGTTGGCGGCATCACGGGAACACTCGGACGGATGGAACGGATGGAATCCGTCTACCTAGTAGGGGAACGACCACGTGGACGAGTGCACTCAACTCGACCTTGTGCAACGAGGTGTTCTATCATACCAGTCTTCCTAGTGATATGCCCAAAGAGCTTAAGGATTCGCAGTTGTATGAGCGACGAAAGCCTTTGACTTATTTTCAGGACTTTGTTAAAATTTTTTTTATTTTTTTTATTTTTTATTGAAAATAATACAATAGATATAATAGCCTAACCTAATTACTATATAAATCATGCCCACTTGGAATGGTGGCAAGAATGCTGGCTGCATTTCCGCGCTGGACAGCCAGGCTGATCCTTTGCGCAAAAAATGAGCCAGCCCTTCTGTCACCAGATGAGGCAATTAACCGCGGTGAAATATCTCGCAAAAAATTTTTGGCACTAAGACTCCACGGCCCAAGGGTCTCCACGGCAAACGGAACAAATATGTAACTCTCTATGAGAGAGGCATACTTCCGCCGCTTGCCGGTTTCAGCCTTTTCTGCTGCGGCTCCCGGCCTTGATGCTGTCTCCCTGATATGACACGGGGCCAATGTATCTACGCATGTTGCGTCCCACATTAGCGCCCGTCCCCGTTCCCAGGGAACCAGCGTCAATCCATCAGGTCTCTTGCCATCATCCCGAATAATCCCTGCCGGCTCAATGAGCGCAGGAATATCTATGGTGGCAAGAGCCCTTTTGATCGTATCATCGTATCGTGCTAAAAATATACAAATTTTACAAGACGATGCCCGCGATTTTGTCTGCGAGAGTTTGGATTTTGGCAAAATGCCGAAGAAACTTTCATTTTCCTAAAAGTGTGTCTGTCTGTCTGCTACGCTTTCACCGCCCATTTGTTCAATCGATTTTGGCAAAATTTGGTACAGTGATACAGTGATAACATTGGGAACTGTTACAGTGAAAACATTGGGAAGAATATAGGCTACTTTTTATCCCGGAAAATAAAAAAAAAGTGTGGGACGTAGGTAATTGTGCAATTCACAAACGACAGAGGTGAAACTTCAGAAAAATAGCCTACGAGAAAATGAGATAAATATAACTTGTATTCTATCTCATTCTCTCGCTGGCTAAATCCTAAATATGTTTGTCTATTTTTGGTGTCACTTTTTCATTTTTTTTTTTCGTTGAATTTTCAAATCACAACGATTCTAAAGAAGTTTCACTTCAATAAAAAGCCCATGAGAATTGAAAATCTTAATTTACGCAAATGCGGGCATCATCTAGTAATCTTTTAAATACAATACTTATTAATATATAATATTGAAGTAAATATGTGGGGAAAATTATTTTCAACATGCCTAACTTTCAATGCTCTAGTGTTTTCCTAAACTTTCCAATCTGCGATCATAAATCTGCAGCGTTTATCCCGCATTTCAAAATATACCAGCTTGGCCGAAGTGAGGCCGGTCAAAAGTACCCTGGATTATTTTAAGACTTCATTGATTTATATAGTCGCTTACACACTGCTTTGACCAAAATCCGATAGATGTTTTGAAGTGAAGTTCTTTAGAATCATTGTGATTTGAAAATTCGAAGAAACGAAAAAGCGACACAAAAAGAGACAAATATATTCATAATGGGATTTAGCCTACGAGAGAATGAGATATAATACAAGTTTTATTAATCTCATTCTCTCATAGGCTACTTTTCTGAAGTTTCACTGCCGTGTGTGAATTGTATACACACACACACTTTTTTTTAGGATATTTACTTCGGCTGGCATATTGACACAAAGGGGATCTAAAAAGGATACTAGAAGCTGGCATCAGTATGCCTGCCGTGCTTTACTCCAATCGGATCTAAGATGATTTTTGATTCCCGAGAAAATCCTTTAATTTTCCGGGATAAAAATCCTATGTCCTTCATCAAAATTGGTTGAAAAGATGGGCCGGGAAAGCGTAGCAGGCAGACAGACAAACGCACTTTCGCATTTTATTTTATAATATTAGTATGGATTATAATTAGTTTATTACATTAAATTCATTTTGCTAATATGTAAACGCGTCTGTCCCTGTAAGGTCGCCAGTGTCGTATGGAGCCAGTCCCGGAAGGACGTTCGAATTAGGAAACAGATCCCGAAATAACTTCATATTACACGATTTTAAACGATTTCTTAAAAAGCAATACGTGCGTGAACTACCTGCAAAGGAGTATACCTACATATGTAGTAAATTGTAGTATCATCAATATTAACAGTAGGAATGCAAAAGTGTGTCTGTTTCTCTGTAGACTTCTTTTGATATTTTAGGGTCCAATGTTTTGACTGATTTCGACAAAATTTGGCACAGAGATTATTACATCCTGAAGACAAACGCGGACAAAGTCACGGGCATCATTCATATTATATGAAATTGCTTAAAAATGGCTATTCAGGCTATTTTGGTTCGCATGATAAGATCATAATGATGTTTCATGATAATGCGTCCATCCAAACTTACTAATCTATTTCGATCCGATCGTACTCGTAAATTTTGCGAAGCTTAACCGGAATTTTAAAATATTACCGGAATTATGGATGGCCTGGATTAAGCATGTGAGTTTTAGGGGTTGAATTGTTAATGGCAAACTTTTCGATAAAACAGTAATTATAAAATTTTACAATATTGAGATATTACTGAATTAAAAGTATTAAGGAGATCTGGCTGAAATTTGGCACAGAGATAGATTATAGTCTGGAATAGCACATAGGCTACTTTTTATCCCGGAAAATTAAAGAAATCCCTCGGGAACCAAAATACCTCAAACCACGCAGACGAAGTCGCGGGCATTCTCTAGTTGATATATAATTTTAGTCACCAGTGTATATGTCACCGTAAGATTGTAAAAACCGTTAGATTATAATCGAACTCGCGAAATTCTAAACTGTCGAAAGATTGTAAACTGGTTCTGAGTGTCAATTTTTGAAATATTCATTTTATTTACGTTTTCTTGTCTCTTTCTTGTAGGTTAGGTTAGGGTTCGACATAAATAATCAAGCAGCGCCCGGCCGCAGGCCAGCCACTTAGGTTTTATCGGGTTTAAATACCTATCAGATTACAATCTATCGGAAAATAATGCGTTAAATTCTAATCTTTTGACGTTTAGAATTTCGCGAGATAGATTACAATCTAACGGTTTTTACAATCTTACGGTGACATATATGGTGAGAAAATATTTTTCGAACATTAATTCGGCATCGGACGCAATATGTCTTCCCAAACTTTCCAATTTACACAATCCGATCGTAAATCTGCGGGGCTTTGTCTGAAATTTTAAAATATTACCAAAACGGCGCGGGCCTGAGACACCCGGGTTTATGTTTTAGGGTTGAATGATTTAATACCAACAAGTAGTCACTATCTGTTACTACATTGGTGATTCTGACTGAATGTTGTCGTGTCGTTGTCGTCGATGCCTGAACCAATGCACGTCCACTGCTGGACAAAGGTTTCTTGCATGGATCTCCACAGGACTCAGGTCTTGAACCGCATGCTTCCAGCTGCTCCCAGCTTCTAGCTTGAGATCGATCGTCCGTCCACCTAGTGGGGTGTCGTCCAACGCTGTGTTTTCCGGTGCGAAGCCGCCATTCAAGCATCTTGGAACCAAAATGCCTATCAGTACCACAGAATATGTAATATTTTCTGACTTTCTTTTTTAAAGTTGCCTTCCAAAAAGAAGAATTTTCTGTCCCTGATTTTGTTTAGTATATCGCCTATTCGGTAGATAATTGGTGTAGGAAAAGTTATACCTTTGCAAGAAAAGCTTTGTCAAGGAAGAAAATTAGAAGGAAAATCAGGAATTTTCCTGAGTGAACTTATTACATTAAAAAATGTGGCTTTAAACCATCCAATAAAGTACCTATTCATAGAATGACAGACTGGGTGTTTAATAAATCCATCTTTGGGCGTGTTCTCCCAGTAATATCACTGAAACTAATTTAAAATTAATGTCGTTGAGTAAAACATGGCCTGATGGTGAAAGATACTAGGTAAACCTTTTAAGACAATGAATATGTGAGTAATATCGGTCTCGTTTGATCCTATAACAGAGCTGGAGCAATTGTGATTCACTGATCGGAATCGTCATAAAGTAAATTTAAAACTTACGAGTTTATAATGAATATTAGAATAGCAATTAAAATTCCAGCATACATTTAAATAAATACTACATACTAATGAGGCTGGGTTTTATAAGTCAAAATTTCTATATATTTCTAATGTTATAAGTATTTCACGTACTTTAAATAACACTTTTAATATTATAAATGTGAAAGTGTTTCTGTCTTAATTTAGATGAAGATTATATATGATACATTTATTTAGATTCAACTAGTTAATGCCCGCGACTTCGTCAGCGTGGATCGAGGTTTTTTGGTTCCCGCGGGAACTGCTTATTTTTCCGTGATAAAAAGTAGCCTATGTGCTATTCCAGACTATAATCTATTTATATGCCAAATTTCAGCCAGATCCGTTCAGCCGTTGGGGCGTGATTGAGCAACAAACCTCCATACATCCACACATCCATAAATCCATACATCCATACATCCATCCAAATTTTCGCATTTATAATATTAGTAAGATAAGATTTATAATTATGATGCACGCCAAAATTGGCAAACTGTAGGCGCCATAACATTATAACTTTTAGATAAGACCTTTACCGTAAAACAGTTTATGCAATAAATCAAATGAAATGTGTAATAAATGTATTTTTGGCTCAAGCCTTGAACATTAGCATAGACGACCTTGAAGACGGCGCATTCTGAAGATTTTTTTTATCCACTACAAGTTAGCCCTTGACTGCGATCTCAACTGATGGTAAGTGATGATACAGTCTAGGATGGTAGCGGGCTAACCTGTTAGGGGCATGGCAGTTATATTAAACCCATACCCCTATTTGGTTTCTACACGGCGTCGTACTGGAACGCGTAATCGCTTGGTGGCACGTCTTTGTTTGTTGGGTGGTAACTCGCCACGGCCAAAGCTTCCCACCAGGCCAGACCAGGGAAAATTTAGAAATTATAAACTCCCAAGTTGACCCTGCCGGGGATCGAACCCGGGAACTCCGCACGTTAAGGCAACAGCGCTACACACTGCGCCACGGATGTCGTCAAAAAGATTCATACAATCCTTATAAGCCGGACTATCAAAGGTTATATTATTGCATAAATACGATCCCGATTATAAACACAATCGCCCCGAAGGTGGTAGTGTGGGGAAAATCGAGCAGATGCTGCAGATTCAACCACCTTTATCGGGTTACATTGCTCTAAGAACAAGGAACAAATTGGTTCGATTTACGAACATTTTGGATTTTAGTTAGATGCGGCAAAATATTCTATAGGTATGCTAGCTGATGCCCACGACTTCGTTCGTTATTTTGATTTTCCGGGATAAACAGTAGCCTAAGTACCTCTCCAGGTCCTCAACTATACCCATGCAAAAACACGTCGATCCGTTGCTCTGTTGCAGCATAATTGAAGAACAAACATTGCTTTGTTCTTCAGTTACGCTATTTAGTATAGTTTTTTATGGAAACATACACACTTTCGCATTTATAATATTAGTAAGAACAGTATAATATGATTTTCACAAAACATATCACACAAAGTTATAGCAGGTTATAAAAATAAAGCGTGGAAAAATTAAGTCATCTCATCCAAAACTCCCTTGTTTTAAGAACGTCTAAATATTAAATAGCTCAAAAATAATAGGTACTATTTTTAAATTTACAAAAATCCTTTTAAGCCCTTTATGCAATATGCATTGAATTTTAGCCTGTGTGCCTATCTTCGTATCAAATTTCATCAAAATCTGTTGAAAAGGTTTTAGGTAGGATTTTTGAAAAACCTAAATCCACGTGGGCAAAGTCACGGCTATCACATCGTAAATAAATTAAGCAAATAAAAACCAAAATAACAAAACTTTTTTTGTAAAAATAATATAACTAACTGATAACTCGGGCAACAAGAGTAGTTTCACGAGGCGGCTAACAAAAAGCGCCACGTGATAACAATGATTTAATGAGCACAACAAAGTTGAAACATTTTAAAAATGTTACCCGCGAGCTCGTGTTGCTTAAAATTATTTTATCCGGTTCCCGAGGAACAATTTTCATCTGAAAGGCTGCCTATTCACTGACCGGTGAGGATCAAAGCTATATTAAGCGGACCGATCAGATTTTTTAATCGATGACGCGATAATTTAACTTTCATAGGGAATCCTCTTATCCGTCCCTCAAGAGGAAAATAGGACCCCTTTTATCATCACTTCGTTGTCCGTCTGTCTATCTATCTGTCTGTCAACCGCCTTTTACAAGTATTATATCAAGTATCAAGTTGAAATTAATATCAAATACGTGAGGTCTATAGTCCCTTGCAGCTGCAAAAAAATGCAGTTTTCAAGTCAATGCAATCAAAAGATACGGCCGTTTATGCCGCATATTTTGACACTAGCCAATAAACAAATACTTCCCGTTGACCGAGAATCCTGAAACTTTATAAGAAGCAAGGTTTCACAGCACAAGTATAGGAAAAAATAGGATAATAAAGGTTCTGTACTCATAGGGTCTGGAATTGTATGTCAGGCGCTACCAGTTAAGCGCCATATGTAAACCAGTTATTTCATAGCTGATTACGTGTTGGACATAATTCTTGTTATTTACTTAAATAATATATATTGTGTGGTGGTACGGAATCCTTTGTGCGTATGTCTGACTAGCACGGCCGATTTTTTCATAACAATATATCTTACCCTTTGAGCGTGAGTCTGACTAGTACTAAGCTGATTTTTCGTAACTTATCCATCTTTCACAGCTCTCCGTCCTAACAGTCAGATCGCATCTCCTGGACATTGATTTTCACAAATGGTTCCGTGAATACATTGCGTTATAAAACCTTTGCTGAGTGGATAGCCGACAAATGGTTTGAATACTGCACTTCAATTCCGTGTTACATATTTTTTGCTTACATTATTTTGCAAAATAGTTACTCTTTTCATTTATTTTATTTTTAAAAATGTTACACACACCTGCTGTCCAAAATATATAGTCGAGTTTCATGGAATATTTTAGTAACGTTCAAAACTATGTTGTACTACCCTGCTCTATTTTGACGAGTATTGTCAGCGATACAAAATTAAAATGAAACAGAATTTGCACACGTCTTAAAAAATGACATTTGAATTGTCAACCCTAACTTTCTAACGAAATTCCCATACTTTGTATATCGTCAACTATTATTTTTAATTTCATATTAATTATTGTTATGTTAATGACCGATAGCAACTTACTTTTTAATAACTAAAAAAAATAAAAAAATACGACTGCCCTGCGAACTAAAAAGTTAAAAATATCATACTGATATCATCTACTCATCTTTTTCTAGATGATAATTATATAGTTTCATTTTCGAATTTTTTTTTTTCAACGTTAGTCTTTAATGCGGGACCATGGTCATCCCATCAAATTTTTTTTTTCCTAGCCTATGTCACCCGGAATAAGCTAGGAATTGTAACGTTACCTCATCTATAAAAATCGGTTCAGGCGTATAGAAATTATGGTGGAATATACAAACTCACATACATACATACATGAACCCTGAAAATAATATACTCCTTTTTTCAGGCAGTCATATTTAGCACAAAATTTTACCTGAAGGAATTCAAAGCGATTTGATTTTCAGAAAATTTCCTTTAAAAATATTATTTTCTTTTGATTTCATATTCGTCAACAAAGAACCACTAAACAGTACTTCCAATAAGAACAAAATTACAAAACTAGGGCTTACAAATATTTTTCTTTTGTTCCAAATAGATTTATTTGGAAGCCATACAAAATAAACCGCAGATATCGTAAACCTTTTTATACGAAAATTCCTAGACAAGTATAAAGCTGGTGAAGCGGCGTAATCTCGCAGGACGTCGAGGAGTGTTAGCATGATCCGGTCCAATCCAGTTCCGTTATCCTTTGCTTTACATGCCTGTACTGTTGATAGAAAAAGTGGAATTAATTTTACCATTTGAAAGAAAAGTCGAGATGGCCAGAGAGAGATCAGACACCAGACCGACACTTAGGAGAAACTACTCGCGGTGAAACGACTTCCTCCATCTTTCTAGTCTCAGAAAGTACAAAATTTCTATTCAGAAAACCCCAAAATATAATAATTATTACCGCAAGTCCTTGTCATCCGTAAAACCGGAAAGTTTAGAAAGGAAAAAAAGATGTTCAAGTATCTAAGTTAAGTCAGTAAACAATCTGGGTGACTACCACTGAAACTTTATATTTATATTTTACCTATAGTTTATTTATGTAACTTTATATTTAGTCGAAATATGTTTTGTATAATTTAGATATTTAATCCTAACTTAGTTGCAAAGATCTCATTTCAGTTACTCCATTTAAAAAGCCTATTCCTATAAAACGGACTTGGTGTTAGAACTTTAAAAAGAGAGCAGAATGTTAACATCATGTTAGAGCGAAGAAAGTTTTATTATGGTTTCATTTTCTCCGTTATTAAATTTTGGCCCCGATTGTACTTTAAGAAGTAATCCCTCTACAAACAAATAAGCTGGGGTATTAGGAAATAAAAGGGAAATGTTTGAAAAGAAACGGAGCCTAAGACATTAAAGGATTTATCAGAATATTCCAAAACAGCGAAAATATGATCGCGTACGCCTTTTTTACTGAATTAAAAGGGTACTGTTTTACTTTGGGTTATATACTAACCCAAAGTAAATATATTTTTTAAATCTTTTAAGGATAATCTACAGCTCCAATTATTCTGAAAGATATCTAGTTTCTTTAAAGTAAAACTCATCAGGGGACTTACTACCATACCATTTATACCTGTGCCAGTGACTTTATTGGCGTTCAAGAAGTGTACAGTAAGTATACCAGAATAAACAGCTTCTGACTTTACAAAAAAAAATTACGAATTTTTCACAACATTTTTGAATATTATGACGAAGCCATTCCATAAATAAATGATCCGAATCCCGGAATTCAGTGAGATTATAAAAAATTTGTGATTTTCCCAACGGTTGACGGCACCTGTCGCCTAATTGCGAACATTCGACGAATCGCCGGACCTCCCATATTTTGTTATGCCACCATTAAAATATTCGAATAACTTCCAATAATAAAAATGTCCAATATCCCGAAACGCACATAGCCTACATTAGCTAATAAAATGGCCGATCACATTTTTTAGATAGAAGTCTGATTCCCAATATTAAAATTTCTCGCAAAAAATTACCGACTTTGCCTCAAGCAGCATTTATGACACTAAATAAGATGGAAACTGTATAATATTAAATACTAGAAGATGTCCGGGATTAAAAGTAGCCATACTTATTTAGTTATGTCCATACTTTCCAACTTTCTACAAAATTACTTCAAAATCAGTTTAATAGACAGTTCATGATGGGCATGAAAAGATACCAAATACACACTTTCTCTTGAGAGGTAGGTAAATAAAAAATCACCTCAAAAATCTTCAACTGCACCTATAGTTCCTAAACACAGAGAGCACGTAAACTCGTCGGTCCTGCGCCTGATCTCTCTTTGGTTGCATCGGATATTCTGTCCCATCGGGTAATGGGAGTAAGCACAGGAGTGAGTTTGCTCCATACCTGTATTCTGTATTACTATTTGTTTCCCGCACCGATGGCTAACCTCTGTGGAGATTGGCCGCCGTGGCCGACTTTGGGTTGGGAGGACATTATTTTACTCTTAAATAAACAAATTAATGAATATTTCTCACCAGACTACCTACTTCTCAAAAGTAAACAATAAAATAAGACAGCAAAATTAATATGAGACGGATAATATGTACATATTTCATAAGTAGCAATTACACGTAACCACTGTAAAAGATTTTCTTAATAATTATTAAGTAATTGATATTTTAATAACTTACTTTGATTCAAGTAGGACCTTATTGTTCACGTTACCATAGTAATTTTTAAATATAAGGTTATTTCATTACCGAGTTCATTTCTAGTAAAAGAACAGTGTGATAACGTATTTGGCGCAGTGGTGAGCGCAGTGATCTTATAAGTGGAAGGACCTGGGTTCGATTTCCGACAGGGGCAATTTGGGAATTTAAAAATTATAAATTGTCTCTGGTCTTGTCTGGTGGTGGGGTTCGGACGTAACTTGTTACCAGTTACCCTAAACCTACCGACAAAGACGCAACCTCCAAGCGATTTAAAAGGTCAAAAGGAAACATTTTCTTTCTACAGAGGATCGGTGCGGCGCGGCACGTTGCGGCAATATCTATTAAATAATAATTGACTATTATATATTGACTAATAGTCACATACCGCTATTCTACACGCTATCTACAGGTAAATAAGATTACCAGTTCCCGAGTTCAGTATAAATGACTCAAGAGTTACAAAAGCCCATAATAATATGTAAGTCGGCCCGTTTCATTAAGACAATGGGTTTAAATAGCAGTGGTTAGACTGTTGGACGGACAATTTTAAGGTGCAAGTTACAGGCGACAATAATATTATAAATGTTTAATTCTGTGGACGATCTCTAAACTAAACTAAAATAAAATAAAATCTAAATATATTGCTAACCTCTCTCTAAAAAAGATTCATACCTACTCCCTTGACGTACTATAATTTTTATTTTTACCGCTTTGTCTTCGTGATATAAATTATTATCATGTATACCCAAGCTAAATTATTTTTTTTTAATACTAGCAATCCCTAAGCCAAGCGGCGGACAGACAGACAGACGGACGGACGGATAGACGGACATAGTGAAACCACAGAATAGTACGTCGGTAAACTAAAAAATAAATAGATATTATATATAATAGAAACCAGAGAAGATGGATAGAATCGTCGTATTTTGTGTTCATTTTTTTTCAGAATAGGCTTGCGCTTGACGACAATCATGCTGCAATTATAAGGTCTAGACTTGAGCGGGCTTGAGACCTCCATGGACCTAGTTGGCAGAATATTTTGTCTTTAATTTTACCAGACAGTATTCAAGTTACTAAAGTGTAGATGCATTAACCGTAGTCCCAAGCATAGATAGACTAGAACCACAGAATAGGTAATAGTACAATGTAAAACTAGTGAAATATAGCTAGTCGCAAAACAGTTGTTAAATCATTTAGTCCCCGCAAAATGGTTAGCTAATATAATAATTTGGATTTGGCCCGTTGCCATAATTCTGAACATTATGAGCGTTAACATAAACTTTGATGGTACCACGCATAATAATTATAACTTCGAAATTATTATGAGCCAATTAAACTAGACATGAACTACATAATCGTTAATATTCTGTGCCTATGTTAAGTTATTATGATATCCAGCATTAAGCTAAGAACTTGCTCCTAAGCATCAGTCAATCTATACTTAAGACCGAGAAACTGATAATCCCTAAATTCAGAAGGAATTTCATGTATCACTTTAGTTCTCAATATAGCATCGAATTTACCTGATTTTAATTTGTGTTTTAAAAGTTTTGTTCCCTCATAATAATCAGTATAGAGATTTTATTTTTATATCTATTTATAATAGTAAATTTAATTGATTAATTATAATATTATATTCTGTATCTTTTCTACCTTTATTTCGTTTTTTCTCCGGCCTATAGTGAAATTCCAAGCTGTGGATTTACAATAATGTAGTATTACTTTTTATTATAATTTGTTTGTTAGTTTAGGTATAGCTGAGAGGTTATTTCTATCCCGGTCCTTAAGTCCTTGGTATTTTAAGACGAAGACATAGTCCCAAATGAATCGCCAGATTCCATTGACTTACGCTTGAATGCCAGAGATGAACGAGCAAACGTAGGTATAGTTAATTCTAAGGCACGGAAATAACATACATTAGTTAGCTGCAAGCCTATGTTACATCTCAAGCCAATGAAGGAACTAGAAGTTTAATTCGCTTTAATCCGCCAAAGCAGACGATTCGTGGTACAGCCTAACTTGCATGTGTAACCACAGAATAGGTAATAGTAGTATAAATTGCGATATTCATCGCCTGGTAGGCCAGCGATACGCACCGGCAAATCTTCCAAATAGTTGTCAAAGTACGTTTCACTCCGACACCGGAGCATCTTCAAGTGTTGTTGACTCGACGATACACAATTGTATAGCCTACAAATTTTAACTTATACCTATTATCTATTATATATTCCTGGCTACAGGTGGTGCATAAATAGCAACTGCAGAATTATAATAAATAAGGCCTTCTACTTACTTCAAGCCTTCTACTAATCATGAAGTTATTGATATTTATACTTATTAATTCATTGCGACCTCACCTGTTGGTAAGTGATGATGCCAGTTATATTAAACCCATACCCCTAATTGGTTTCTACTCGGTATCGTAATACGCTAAATTGCTTGGCGGTACGTCTTTACCGGGAGGGTGCTAACTAACCACGGCCGAAGCTTCCCAGTCCACATATGGAGAAAATTCAGAAATTATAAACTGACCCAGCCGATTTGACGGAATTTGGCAAAAAGGTAGACCGTAGGTTCCCAAGAAAGGGCGTAGGCTACTTTTTATCCCCGAAAATAAAGAAATATATTTAATAAGAAAGTTGAATGAAACAAAGAGCATGCGGATGTATTTTGATCTTTACAAAAGTATCAAGAAGTTACATTTAGCACTGTATTTAATTATAAGAATAACAATAAGGAGAAAACTTACCAAATTAGGTCAAAGGTAATATTACTTGCGACAGATATTAAGGTGAATAGGGTAATTTCAAAGAGGCGACTCGAGCACATAATTATCGTAAAAAACCGTCTCGGAAATTTATCGAGCGTTGTGCCGGAAAATGCGTTTTATTATTTTTTCTTCTCGAAAAAGTCTACGGAACATATTAATATACAGAAGAACGAAATTCTGGAAAGGTGATAAAGGATACACATTTTCATAAAATATAATAATTAAATACTACGAGTACATGATGTTTAAGTTATCGAGCGTAGCGAGGCATGCTATAGAATCGAGTAGAATGGTTTTAGTCCCGTGATAAACACTCTACTTTTCACTACGATTGCGAGAAAATAAAATAAATTACGATTTTCAATTTAATTTTTTGCCTTTCTGTTACATTTTCATATATATTATACAAATAAATAGTCACATTCACGTTACCTGCCTTTACTTGTTACGTATTGTGCATCGAAATTTGAAATGGATTAATAATTATCATCCATAAAACATCCATTTAAAAAAAACTATGATTTCGCGGCAAACTGCAATACCAACCACCACTACGTGCTAACTTTATTTTTCTCCGTATCGTTATCAGGAAGGAATTAAAAAAAATACAGTAGTACCATAGACATAGATGTGTAGGATAATGCTTTGGTTAATGGCAGGAAACGATGGGTTGGCTTTTGATAGTAACCATAGATGAAAAATTTTGGATAACCGAATGAGGATATCACGCATACCGATATGACTAACCTTATATCGGTATGCGTAATATACGGCAATTTTTTTTTTAAAGTACTTTAGTTCCTAGATGCTAAATGCTAACTTTAGCCCGACATATAATGACATATTTGTAGAAAAAAAAAGGGTGAAAAACTGGTATTTAGTTTGTTGTTCTAATTTTTTTATTATTAATAAAGTTTAAGTTAATGTATTTTCCTGTATTCATGGTATAGTGTGCAAGACTATACCTGAAATAAACCTTCTCCTTTGGCACAGAGACAGAGTTGGAATTGGATATACAGGCTTATCACGGAAAACTACAAAGTTTACAGGTTTATTAAAAACCGAAATCCACGTGGCCGAAGTCATTCATTCATTTCATCATTTTCATTTTTCATCATCTTCATCATTTTATGTTTGCTCTTAAGATACAGCTTTGTCGAAACTTTATGCCCGAAGTTTGATACTAATAATATGGAATGAGTACGTAATAGACGAAATTAATTCGCGAAGTTAAATGAAGACTCCGAAGTTAATCTCATGGGAAAATAGTCGCTCAAATATTCAGTCAGAAGTTCATGCGATTGATTGTTTGAAGATAGTAAACTTTGGTCTATAGAAGATTTAAATTAAGATACTCATGATCAAACTTTCGCTTTATCAAAGAAAATTACAGTGTAAACAGTTTTTTGTTCAATTTAATACAATTTTAGTGATTCACTGCGGTGTTACCTGATGACAAATAAATCCTTCGGCTGTTGTTGTCTAGTTGTTACCACCGCTGTTAGTGTCATAAAAAAAACTCAGAACCTCGGCTCCATTCCACTCCACTCCGGTGCGTGATTCCCCTTAGTGCTTTCTATCCAGAAAAAAAAATATTGGGTATTTGACAACTAGTCAAATCAGCAACTTTTTTTTCAAACATCGAAACGCGTGCTTAGTATGGATTTTTTATGAAATTTTAAGTTGTGACGTAATCAAAGTTCGACGCACTTTTTTTACTTCATTTGATAGTTTAAAATGGTTATTCAAAATAAAACTAGCAGGGGACGTGGATATTACGACTTTTGGACGATCCTTTATTTAATAATCTCTAAAAAATAATTGATTTCACTAGTAGTCAAATACCCAATTGGTCCATTAACCCGGCGTCATGGGGGCTGGGTCTGTGCGACCCGTCACATTTTATTTCGCTTGTAGTCCGGTTACTATGCGTGCGACGTTGCCGCTCTTCTCAATAGCTGGAGCTGTTGAGTTGTTCTATGCATCACAAGCAACACGTTAGTCGTGCCACAGCCGCAGTGGGAGATAGAGGTACACAAAGTTGAAAAAGGTATGTGAGACCCATCCCCGCAGCCAGTGTAACAATTTTGCGCCATTTTGTATAGATATTGTTTGACTTATTATCTGTGTTTTTATCCTTTTTATATTTGATTTTTTGTTGTTATTTACAATTATAGCTGGTTATATATAGTTCAATGTATTTTATTTGTATTTTTTGTAGGTACTTAGTAAAAAATGGACCGTGAAGAGGCAGAACGACAGCGTATTCTTGCAATTTTACAAGAGTATGACTCTGATTCTGAGTTGTCAGACCAGGATGTGTTCGACGAAGAAGATCACTTGAGTGCGCGTAGTAATCCTAGTGACACAGAACAAGATATCTCAGAGTCTGATGATGATGATATTCCACTGTCTATTCGACAGAAAATTGGTTTTTTTTTTTTGGTGAATCTTCAGAGGAACCTCCAGCAAAAAAGGCTAATGTTCGCAAAAGGTGCCAAGTATGTTCAGCAAAGAAAGACCGTCAAACTAACTACACCTGCGAGAGTTGCAACAAATATATCTGTGTAGAACATATAGTACCTTTCTGTGCTGACTGTACCAAAGATAATGATTCCAAGTGATTAATTGCTTTTTTTCCTCAAATTTATTTAGTTTCCTAC
The DNA here is from genome assembly GCA_964035005.1 of Erebia palarica. Classification (NCBI taxonomy): domain Eukaryota; kingdom Metazoa; phylum Arthropoda; class Insecta; order Lepidoptera; family Nymphalidae; genus Erebia; species Erebia palarica. Next base: position 13,059,062 of record OZ035989.1, on the reverse strand, counting down.
AAAAAAATGCCATTAAAACGTTAAGACTGATTGTTAATTTATAATATTATTACATTTAAGTAGGAGAGAATTTTTTTTTTTTGACAATTTTCGTTATTTTTTTAAAGTTCTATTAAATATAATTAAAACATAATATAACAAAATATTTGTGTTTCATTTATTCACATAAATACCCAAAAAACTAAACACGTATAAATATAATCTTTATTATTTATAAAGTATTGGAATAATTTTGACATTAATGAACGGGTCGGTGAGACCCACCCCAACGTCCGTGTAACACTTTTCCACCCCCATCACGCCGGGTTAATTTTAGTTGTCAAATATATATATTTTTTTTAATTTATAGTACGGCCCCGGATACAAGTCCTTTAAGGCCTTTCTAAATAAATACGAAATTGCATATATCTAAAATATGTTTGAATACATAGTAACCACAGAATAGGTAATCTATACTTCTATACGTATACTTAATATTATTATAGATCCGAAAGTTTGGATTGATGGATGGATATATGGATGTATGGATGGATGTTTGTTACTTAATCACGACTGAATGGATCTGGATGAAATTTGGCACAAAGATAGATTATAGTCTGGAATAATACGTAGGCTACTTTTTATCCCGTAAAATTAAAGAGTTCCCGCGGAAACCGAAAAACCTCAATCCACGTGGACGAAGTCGCGGGCATTCGCTAGTCTTCAATAAAAAGCTTAGTAATTTAATTGGTCCGTAGGTTTTTGTGAAATGAACTGTTTTCTCTTTGATGGATCTCCAAAAGGGATTTCTTCTGTACTTTGAATTTCGGCCCGAATTTTAAAGTACAGTGCAATTTATTTTCCAATCACAACACGAAATAGAGGCGGGATTATTTTTTCAACTTTTTAATTCCCAAAAATCCGAAAAGCTGCATATCCGAGGGCTAGTATTTAAATGGAATATACGGATTTCATTTTTTATATTTTTGGGAATGTTTTATAAAAAAGTATTTGACTTATAGCTTCTTCTGTGCAGTATTATTTGGATTGGTCCAAATTAATAACACAGTTTATGTTAATTGCATTCTTTGGATAAAAAAAATTAAAAACACGACCAAAAAACAAACTAAAAAGTTAAAAATCTAAATTAATCTATATAAATTAGAATCTTATATTCACATTTTTATTAAGTGATATTTTTTGTGAATCACTGGATCAATATCCAGTGATTCACAAAAAATATCACTACTATACGAACTATAGTGTTAAATATTTTTGGAATCTACTCATCATTTTCTAGATGATGATTATACAGTTAATCTTATTTTAGATTTTTTTTTAACTTTAGTCTTTAATGCGGGACCATGGTCACCCCATCCTTTTTTTTTTTTATTTTACTAGCTTATGTCACCCGGAATAAGCTAGGAATTCTAACGATGATCTCCTCAATGAACTCATTTATCAAAATCGGTCCAGGCGTATAGAAGTTATGGTGGAATGTACAAACTCACATACGATACATACATATATACATACGTACATATATATGTCGCCGTAAGATTTTAAAAACCGTTAGATTATAATCTAACTCGCGAAATTGTAAACTGTCGAAAGATTGTGAACTGTTCAATGTTCTGAGTGTCAATTTTTGAAATATTCATTGTATTTACGTTTTCTTGTCTGTTTCTTGTAGGTTAGGTTAGGGTTCGACATAAATAATCAGGTAGTGCCCTGGCACGGCACTTTGGTTCTATCGGGTTAATAAACCTAACAGATTACAATTTATCGAAAAATAATGCGTTAAATTGTAATCTTTCGACAGTTTGCAATTTCGCGAATTAGATTATAATCTAACGGTTTTTACAATCTTACGGTGACATATACATACATACATACATGAACCCTGAAAACAATATACTACTTTTTTCAGGCAGTCGTATAAAAATAGAATTTCAAGTCGAGAAAAGTATTGTAGGTAACCAATCGTGCTTCTGTCTCATTATAAACTTAAATGAAGCAGTAAGTATGGATCAAAAAACTGACAAATCTATACTAATATTATAAAGAGGTTTAAAAAGGAGGAGGTTTGTGAGTTTGTGACATTATAGGGGGTAATCTCGGATCTACTGAACCGATTTTGAAAATTCTGGTACCAGTAGAAAGTTACATTATTTGTGAGGGTCATTGGCTATATATTATCCCGAAAAATTTGAGAGTTCCCGTGGGAATTGAAAAAACTTATTTCACGCGGACAAAGTCGCGGGCAAGTCTGCTTGTATACTATACATACATTGGTACATAGACTGCTAAAATCATCCTTCCCTTTTCCTTTGCCTCAGTCGGGTAATAAAGACCCGATAAATTATTGATTTATAGTTTTTAAATAATCAGGTTTCAAAAATCGTAAAAATTCTCATATAGCCCATTGTATGTGATGACAGATGTGAATGGACCTTCAGCGTAGATGAACATTATTAGCACAAGTGTTACCTCATCTATAAGGCAAATACTTACACATACCAACTACAAGAAAAATAAGGAAAAAAGTTCCAAGGATTACCCGCTGCCTTGTTTAACTTAACATAAAATAAACTGTACGAATCCTGAACATTTTTTCTTAGGGTTCCGTGCCGCAACAGGATAGAGGAACTCTTATAGGATCACTTTGTCACTCTTATAGGAGAGACGGATGTCTCTCTGTATGTCTGTCTGTCTGTCAACCCCACTTTTTCCCGGAAACGCGTGGGTCGAACAGGACTACTGTCTCTTAAAGCTGTAAAAAAAAACAACCTCAAAAGAAGCTCAGAAGTCAACGCAATCAAAAGATACGGCCGTTTATGCCGCATATTTTGGCTAGTATATGTAGGTATATTGACTTAACAGTGCCCAATTATAAAGTCTGTCATCAACGGGTAACTGGAAAACAATCGCGACCATATTTGCAGAATTTCAATCAACCCTATATATACCTATCTAATTCAATACTCAATACTCATTCAAGTTAGTTGATGTTTTGGCTCTCCCACTGGTACTACTGATAAGAATCGGCAACAAACTCAGCAGTTGCTCTTTTAAAAATCTTCATGATATTATGTCCTCTAGTAGGTACATATAAGCCCACTCGTGTAAAGCCGGGATGGGTCAGCTAGAATAAATAGCATTATTCTTTTGCTATACTTTTTCTTTAAATCATGCCATATACATATTATTCTCTTTATCACCTGTGTTCACATAAAATTCATTTTAAACATCATCTTAAATGATCATTTGACATACAGCTTACCTAACATAATATTGACGCTACCTATTATTAAAAAAACCTGTTACAAGCATCAATATATAAAGCTGGAAGCAATAAAATACATTAGTGTGAAATTGCTTATTGTCTTTGCTAGAACTCAGAAAATATTTAATATGATTGCCATGGTAAAATACGTGTTATTTGCGTTGATCCTTTACAAAAGTGTTGAGGCATACGTTGGAATTATATCTGAACAAGCGAAACCCCCTAAGTTTGGTTAGTAAAATTCTTCATTACTATTATAACCATAGAACTACCGTAGAACTAGTGCTATTAAATGTAACTCATCGCGTCTAGTCCTCAAAAGTCAGTCAGTCAGTGTATTTTATGTGCATAATTTAAAGCTACAGTTAAGGTCTTTTTGGAAATCTCTGATGTTACCTGTGTAACCACTGATAATCTAAAAGATTGAAAGTTAAACCGACCTGACCATGGTCTATTTCAAAAAGTACAGAACCGATTTTGGTGAAACTTGCACTGTACCCTAAGTTGAAGCGAATAAAAAAATAATGGTCAATAATAGTTTCGGAGAAATCCACGGACAAACATACATACCTACACCTATGTTTACGTTAAACGTAGCAGTCATACACACTTTTGTATAAAAATATTATAATTAGTATTAACTATTAGTATGGATTGGCTTGCAGCTGATAAAGACCAGGGTCTAATAATGGAGCAAGTAGGTATGTGGTCACAAGAATTCAGTCCTAATATTCGTAGGTCATATTTATTTTGTCGAGTACTTTTCACACAATATATTATGTATTAGATATGTCACCGTAAGATTTTAAAAAGCGTTAGATTATAATCTAACTCGCAAAATTGTAAACTGTCGAAATATTGTGAACTGTTCAATGTGATGAGTGTTTATTTTTGAAATATTCATTGTATTTACGTTTTCTTGTCTCTTTCTTGTAGGTTAGGTTAGGGTTCGACATAAATAACAAGGTAGGGTTTATATATCTATCAGATTACAATCTACCGGAAAATAATACGTTAAATTGTAATCTTACGACAGTTTTCAATTTCGCGAGTGAGATTATAATCTAACGGTTTTTACAATCTTACGGTGGCAGATACATTTTTCAATAATATTATTTTAAATTTGTGCTTTTATTTTGTTTAAATTACTTATCAGCGCCATCTATGTATGAATATTTGAACTACATAGTGGTTTTACGGATCCGCGCGTGAACTAATGCTCGAAATACGCGAGCTCTTTTCATTTGCGTTGATCTGTGTCTGTATTTTTGCGAAACTTTAATTTGCCAATATATTTTTATACCCTTAACTGTTTCATTAATTCATAATAGTGAATTATGCTATGTAAGTAATTTTAAACCTACTGTTTCAGCTAATGAAGAAGGATGCTACTTTCCAAAATTTGATGTTGTGCTAAAATTCGGCGTTCCCTTTACACCGATAGATGACTCTACTTGTGAAAAGTATGTTTGCAGCGACACTAAAGAAATTCACATCGAAGGGTACGTTTGCCAATTCCCGCTAGACGCTCCCGCTCCTTGGTGAACACTTTTTTGGAATTTTATGATGCACTGTTGTGAGCATACGGTGAGGTTGTAAGAAAGTCTTTATGGTCACATTTGAGGATTATGTTTAACTGTGATAGCTTAGTGGTGACTTCGGGCTCCTATTCTGTGGCACGGGTTCTATCCCCGGGCATGCATCTGTAACATTTCGGTGTTAGATAATTATCACTTGCTATAGTGGTGGTGGTATAGGAAACATCATAAGGAAACCTGGATGCTTCACACACCTTTGGGAAAATTGTGAAGAAGTCTGCATACGGTGAGGTTGTTAAAATAAGTCGGTATGATCACACTTGACGGTTATGCATAACGGTGATAGCCTAGTGGTTAAGACTTTGGCCTACTATTCAGTGGCGCTGGTTTAATCCCCGGCTACGCATCTCATTTAAGAAAGTAAATATACTTGCTATAGCAGTGAAGGAAACATCGTAAGGAAAACTGGATGCTTCACACATCTTTGAGATTTGAGAACATTGTGAATAAATCTAGAGCAGCAAGTGTTAATAAGTAACTAGTTAATTGCTTAAAACGCGCATAGTTTGGAATAGTTATAAGTACGTGCCGGAGATCGTACTAAGAGACCAAGCGGCTATTACACTTCAAAATTCATTTTTTTTTAATTGAAATAAACTTTTACAAATGCTTTTAAATCGTCAAGTGAATCTACCACTGGTTCTGAATGCCATTCCTTCCGAGAAGAACCAGCAAGAAACTCTTGACTATGACCGCTCTTTAGGCTATCAAACTTAATCTCAATCAAATGCCTTTATTCAAATAAACTTTTACAAGTGCTTTTAAATCGTCGAGTGAATCTAGCTTCAGAATACCATTCCTACCTAGAAGAACCAGCAAGAAACACTGCTCACCGCTCATTGTTTAGTAGTCAGTTACCTGTTACATTACAGTTCAACCGTGCTCAACCTGCTGTTAATTTCGAATTTTCCAGATGTGGTGTAAAAGCGTTATCGGACAATTGCGAAAAGATCCCTGCAGATTTCACCCAACAATTCCCGGATTGCTGTGAGAAGGTCCGCTGCACTCTTCCTGATGGAAAAGTCGTTGAATTTTAACTTCAGTGCTTGGTAGTTTTTTATATACGACAAAAACGAACTTGATATAAAAACAACGCAATAAATTAAAGTTATTTTGGTCAAGCAAAGGAATATCCGTTGTTGCTTCTTGCTTAAATTCTCGTAAAGGCAATTCAAATTTTAAACCATTTAGTGTGCAAAGAACCTGTGGCTACTAATAATGAATATTTAGTTATTGTATATTTGAAATGTCGAGGTTCAAGACATCGATTAATAAAATAATATTATACTCCTTTTTTATTTATCCTCTTCAAGGATCTTGACTTGACTGCCATCTCACCTAATGGTAAGTGATAATGCAGTCTAGGGTAGGTATCAGCAGGTTAACCTGTTAGAGGCATGGCAGTTAAATTAAACCCAAACAATCGGTTTCTACACGGCATCGTATCGGAAAGCTTAATCGCTTGGCGGCTTCTTTGCCGATGGGGTGGTACGTTGGTAACTAGCCAAGGCCAAAGCAGGCCAGATTAGGCAAAATTCAGAAATCATAAATTGACCCTGCCGGGGATCGAACCTGGGACCTCCGCACGTTAAGACAACAGAGCTCAACACTGCACAAGCGAGGTCGCCAAAACATCATTCTGGTGCAGTCAAGTCAAATCAAAAATTCCACCTTTATCAATTCCATTTTTCAGCGAAGAATATTAGCACTATTTCACCATAGACTGTTATAATAAAAAACAAATTATTATAAAAACTAATTTAATTAAATAAATAATAACAATTTGGCGGCAAGATAGCTTCTCGAGTCGGAGTAGCAAAGGGCTCCTTCACATAATAAGAACTATTGACAAGACATCCCCCGATTACAGTAAGGCTGTATTAAACATTTTCAACCTCAATTTATGGTTGTGATTGGCTGAATTTATACTTTTTTTGTCATACATACTCACACTACTCATAGTTACGTCATTTCAGTTACAATAAGCAATTTTATTTTCATGGCTCTTCTGCTTGTTTCTTTACAAGTGATCTCTTGTAATTAGTTCTTATAGAGTGATTTAATAGACCTTAAGCACTATTTTCGTCTCCAACTCTACTCACAGGAACTCTATCCATATCTAAGTTTTACAGGAGCACTAACGCTATGTTGACATTTTCAATCCTACTTTCTATTTTTAGTTTTAACTGCCAAGATTGAATAATATGTTGAAAAAATACTAGTATTTTTAAAAAAATACTAGATTCACCAAGCAGAATTTTATAATGTCATTGTAGTAATAAATGTTCTGGCGTCGAGGTTATTATACTTTTAATAAAAGAAAATTTCTTAGTTTTCTGACATGTCTCTTACTAAATTTAAATGTCCATTCCACTTCTGCTCATCTGCATTGCTTACGTCTTATTTAATAATTACAAATCAATCAATCCATTTGTATCTGCTGACCTTCCTGAGGATACGCTTACAAATTCCTACATACCTCATCCACTCACTTTCCACCACCTCCGGTCATCCTCATGTATTTCTACTCTGTTTACTCTTTAGTTGGCTTCGTATCTTCTTATTTCTTTGAGCCTTCTCTGCCTAGCTAATTTGCTTCTCTTAGCAATGAGAAAGCTCATTCTTCCTGTTTTCCTTCAGCACGATCTTTTATAAAATCTATCTTAATTCTCATACAATCAATGTCAACGATAACAACTCATTGCTCCTACCTATTAAACTACTATTACTTAAACTATATCAAATAGTTATCCTCTTCACACTTGATGTCAGGACAGCAGTGTGGGTAAGGTCTACTGACATCTGTGTCTGTTATGAAGCAGTTCGCTGAATCTGTGTTTACTAGACCACATCTGAAAATAATAAGAAAAAATGCAAGTAAATTTTTAATATAATTTTTAAAAAACTGCTCAGTTGCTTAAGCGTTGCAAATATTCAGCCATTAATAAGGACTACGTTTTTGCGGCGCTTGCTTTTGAGACTCTGGGCCCATGGTCATCGGACACGAAGAATTTTATAAATGTTGTGTCCCAAAAACTGATCCACGCCTCTGGTGACCAAATACTGGCGCTTATTTAGCCCAACGGCTTAGCCTTGCCGTTCAACGAGGTAATATCGCCAGTGTTGTGGGCACCATGCCCATTAACGATCACTTGGACGGCATGTATTTTTTGTAAATATAATTAGTTTTTAATTTAGATTTTAATTTATTTCTTATTTTTAATTGAAATAAATGTTCACATAAATAAGAAAATAAATAGACCTGTTAATAAAAAAAATTAATAAAAAATTAAATGTTTAATTAAATTAAAAAAAAATAACAATCCAAAATTTAAAAAGAGGATTTTACTTGAAAAGTTTAAAAAACACTTTAGTATCCTTAATAATATTATGAATGCGAAAGTGCATCTATGTATGTCTGTCACGGTTTCATGGTTTATCTTTTCAACCTATTTTGATGAAATTTGCTACAGAGATAGGTTACATCGTGCCAAAGGACATTAAATTTCTGGGATAAAAAGTAGCCTATATCTTTTACCGCGATGCAACCTATATCTGTACAAAAATCGTTTAAAAAGATGGGCCGCTAGAGCAAAGCAGACAGACATACACACTTTCGCATTTATAATTTTCAGTATGGATCTGTAGACTAATTAAATGAAAAGTTTATAAAAGACTTGTGTCCATATACAGTGTTACACAATATTTGGGTATTTCTTTCAATTATTTCTTTCAAGCTGATGCCCGAGACTTCGTCCGCGTGGATTAATGTTTTTTTGGTTCCCGCGGGAAATCTTTAATTTTCCGGGATTAAAAGTAGCCTATATGTTACCTATTCCCGACCATAATCTATCTCTGTGCCAAATTTCATCCAGATCGGTTTAGCCGTTCTGGCGTGATTGAGTAACAAATCAATCCATCCATCCAAACTTTTGCATTTATAATATTAGTATAGAATATTAGTTTAAGTACTGTTTGTTTTCCCTTGACATTTAGCGGTAAGTGTAGTGAATAATTTTCACTCAAAATTAGCCGAATAAAAAAGTGTTAACTTACGATGCGTATTCTATCCTGAAGCGCGTACATTCTATCCTGTAACATCTGCCAAGTGGTGTCACAATTTCACCGAAAGGTATGACGTCGTCGATTTCTTCAACGTAGCAACCTACTTTGTGAGCTGAAACAACAAATAAATGTTTATCTTATGGTACTCGGGTTGGGTTCGTATTAGAGATTAGAGATCAGAAATCAGAGCCAATTAGAGATTCGTGGTCCATCCTGAGATTGAAGGTAGGCTTGTTTTAGGATTAAGCTCAAAGCTGGGGGTCTTAATATTATGTAAAAATGATCATCTCAATCACAAGTCTTTGGTTTGCCTCTCCTACTATATTTGCAAAATTCCATTGTCTCAGCAAGAAAATAATAAATTCAGCCAATCACAGCTATATAAATTACTAGCGAATGCTCGCAACTTGCGTGGTTTGAGGCTTTTTGGTTCCCGCGGGAACTCTTAAATTTTCCGGAATAAAAAGTAGCCTATGTGCTATTCCAGACTATAATCTAACTCTGTGCCAAATTTCAGCCAGATCCGTTCAGCCGTTGGGGCGTGATTGAGTAACAAACATCCATACATCCATCCAAACTTTCGCATTTATAATATATTTATTATTAAATGTCAAATTTCTATCCATATCTATAGGAAGATTCCGTTATAGACAGACAATTGTTAAATACAGAACTGGTTTTAGGTAATTACTGATTTAAATTAATTTATTCTCTAAATATTTTCCGCAATCAATAACTTACTTATCAATAATCCTATTAATTATTAAAAGCTGGACCGGTATTTAGTATTCACGTGTAAACTGATAAATGGTTTCAACTTAATAATTATAATTACGTTACCTATTATTATTAGTAATGACTAATAATCTTAAAAACAATATAATGGCTTTTTTATATAATTGTTTACGAATAATGTTCTGATTTTTTAATTATACATCGTTTTTAGTTAATATTTAGCCAAAGTATGAATATGAAGCAAGCCATAACCAAACGTGACCAAACATTGGAATGGAATGGAATTGGTAGTATATCCAAGTTAGTTGACGTCCCCGGGCCTTTATTCTGTTTCGTCCATCTTCTCATGAGTAGTAGCCTTATAACGTAAAACCTTCATCAATAATTGCGATCTATACTTATTACTTATTTACTTTTACTGAATATTATATATATTATATATTATAATATTATAAATGCGAAAGTTTGGATGGATGTATGGATGTTTGTTACTCAATCACGCCCCAACGGCTGAACGGATCTGGCTGAAATATGGCACAGAGATAGATTATAGTCTGGAATAGCACATAGGCTACTTTTTATCCCGGAAAATGAAGGAGTTCCTGCGGGAACCAAAAAACCTCGATCCACGCAGACGAAGTCGCGGGCATTAGCTATTTGGATAATAAATATTTATAGGTACAAAAAATTTAAACTATCATTTTTTTTATTGTTCAGCATATAGTAGTAATAAACTCGTCATTTACGAGATATGCGATATTTTTCAATTAAATCTGTAGAATACGTTTCGATGAAGTACCTACACCAATAAATCTTTAAAATATTTAGAACTTTGATACTCTATAATAATTTGTAATCGCTGTTTACTGCTGTTTCAAATGCATTGGCTACAGCAATTACGTTTTTATTTCGATTTAAACAAGCCGATACACCCTGACTTTACATGGACAGATTTTGTTAAAATGCCTTCAAAATTCTAAGCTCTAATTCCCTCTCTCCTGTGTGAATGGAGGCCTGTGCCCAGCAGTGGGACGTTAATGGCCTGTTGGGCCCTTTAAAAAGAGAAGAGTGTTAAATTACGACAGTTCTCTCTTTACACAGATAGAAAGATGGAAAGATAAGCCCAGGCTTTCTCGAAACATAGCACCTATAAATTAAATTAATAGATTTTCGATTTATATATTTATTATGTCGATGATCGAAAATCAAACCGGACGTGATCCAAATAGTTTTGAATATACCTAAAACTGATATGTAAAGAATGCGAGCTCCATCGGGTTTTTATGATTTCGATGAACTCGAGCAATGCAACGACCTTGCTGTCTCATCACGAGGCTTTTATCTAACGGGTTTCTATATCCTGTGTGTTTTCCAAAATACATCCCAAGACATAATTTATCTTTATTGTTTAAGTATAGTATGTTGTATCAACAATGAGCGCTTAAGAGCATTAGTAGATAAATTAAGTGTAATCCATACTCCATACTAATTTATAAATGCAAAATTGTGTCTGCCTGTCTGCTACGCTTTCCCGGCCCATCTTTTCAACCAATTTTTACGCAGATGAGGTCACGGGCATCATCTTGTGGTTTATATTTGTGGTTTAGGAATAATGCAAATTTATAGATTTTTGATGCAAAGGTGTTAATACCAAACATTTGCTTTGGCATTTGAACATTTGGATCTGGGCAGTTGCCAAAGTGATCATGCCATTCCCAGAATTGGAACCATAGTACTGATAGTTACCTACTTATGCCTTATAGATAGATACTGTATCCTATGAAATAAAATACTTCATTAGAGTGTAGAGAGAGAGTAACTATTCTAAAAACTGAAATTTTTAAAGCCATGTAATAAAACTACATAGATTTAAAATATTTACACATAGATTAATAAAAAACCTACATTTCGAAGAAGGAAACAAAATAAATACTTAGTACCCCATTATCAGTTAAGTAGATATCAATAATTGAATGACCTCAGGGTTAAGGCGTTATCTCGGTTCCGAATAAGAAGTACAAAACACGACCTTACGATAATGTTTATTAAACGAGGACCTTGACCCTTGGAAGAAGGATGCTGCAGATTTACAAACCGCAAATTTGAAATGACATGTGTTTATTCTGAGTTTGATAGAGATAGATTTGGATTTTTGGGGATAACAATGGATTTATAAATATGGGATTTTATGCAAAAACATAACGCCAAGTAACGTTAACACAGTGCCAAGAACCCTTATTATTATGAAATTTTGAATAAAAGTACAGTAATTAATAACCTATCAAGGAGAGAAGTAGATAAAGGAAATTTTCAAAGATAAAAAATTCAAGAGCCTTCTTAACCAGTGTTCATCTAATGAAACATGTGTTCATGAAATGAACATTGCAATTACATCGATGGCAAAAATACAATCTTTGTACTTATTAATAAATAAAATGAGGCGTAGGATTTCCACTAATCCATATCAATATTATAAATATCTGTCTGTTTCTGTGTATATGGTCTCCATACTGTAAAGTACTTAGGTGAATGTATTTTAAAAACGTCGTATATACCTACCTATATCATTATTCTAAATGTTATAAGGATGGCGCCAGTATGGCATTTCAATCATCCAAATTATACTTCTTAAATCGCAAGACCACCGCCAGAAAGGCGCCTGTGTGATTTAAAACAACTCTTAAAATTTTTTTTACGCGATTATCGCCCATATGGTAACAATAAAACTATATTTGCATATTAATAAGACAAATTGTTTGAAAAAAATGCTCTAGAGAAAAATAAAACGTCTACGCCGTGGCGCCGCCTTGACAAAAACATAATCGATTTGCATTTGAATTCTATTTTTAATCTACGAAATTATGTTAATGATTACTTTAATGTTATTATTGAATAATGATTTTTTACACGCTTTATATTTGGAGGCAGTAGCGAAACAAATGAAAAGAAAGATGGATATTTTTACATACACCGAGAAAAAGATGGCAATAATGCAATAGGCCGTTACGGTGGAAGGTTGGAAAAATTAAATTATACTTAGCATTGTAATAACCAACTATCTCAGCTTAACATTTTTATGATATTTTTATTATAGTAAGAAAATTGAGAAGCATTTTCCGAAACTAAAAAATTGGAAACAGATTTAATTTTTTTCTAGAGTTAATTGGAATCCAATCTTATTGCTATTCAATGATTTATTTGTCAGAAAGACCCCAAAAAAGCGTAAAAAGTTCAAAAGTCATAAAATGTTCAATATGCCCATATGCTTAACTTCGTATCTAACCTTATATATGTCACCGTAAGATTGTGATCTAACTGGCGAAATTGTAATCTGTCGATAGATTGTGAACCGTTCAGTGTTCGGGGTATACATTTTTGAAATATTCGCTAAATTTACGTTTTCTTGTCTCTTTCTTGTAGGTTAGGTTAGGGTTCGACATAAATAATCAGGTAGTGCACTTAGGTTTTATCGGGTTAATATTTATTTCAGATTACAATCTACCGACATATAATGCGTTAAATTGTAATCTGTCGACAGTTTACAATATCTCTAGTTAGATTACAATCTAACGGTTTTAGCAATTTTACGGTGACATATATATTATGTTTGACCTAAATATATATTACAGTATTAGAACTTTTATTAGCTACATAGAAGATAGATACAAATTATAGATTAATTTATATCTTCTTCTTTAATCATTTCTAATGACTATAAAAAGAAATCGCTAACAGCGGCTGTATTTTATGCGGTTATTTCACATAGACGCAACGGATATTAATGAACTTTTACTTTCATTATGAAAATTTCTTTCGAAAGGTTTATTGTGTATATTAAAAACGTTTATCAACATATTTTGGGACTTTTAAAGTAGCGAAGTTTCAGATAGAATTGGGTAACCAAGGCCTAAGCAAAAATTAATAGTCTCTGAAACAATAATCCCCACCTACAATTGATTAAGAAAATAAATGATTTCCCCTGGGAGGCGACTAGGTTTGACTCGTAGGTCCATCAAAAAGGTCGTCTTAGGTCATGGTGAGATACCTTCTACCACAACTTCTACAATATTCTACTGTAGAAGACTGTACTGTGTTTTATCTCAATGAAAAGGGCATATATAATATGCTCTTTTCATTGAGATAAAACATCATGAGGTGATCTTACATACTTTGGGAGAATGTAGATATTTGAATAGTTTCATATCAATTCCTTGAATGGCGAAGAGAATATCTTGAGGAAATCTACATACTTAAGAGTTCTACATTATGTTCTCAAAGATTTGTGATGTCCACATCTTGAACGCCGTGGTGGACTATCGCCCAAACATTGATAGGAAATCCGTGCTCAATAGTAGACGCGCATTGGGTAAGGCGATGATGATGGTAAAGTAGATAATTTTAGTAAATAATACTAACGGACTATTAATATTACTTAAATATTATATTAATATGCTTTGACTACATTTCCACTACAGATTGAAATTATTCGTATATTGGTCGGCCAAAATTCCGGTGGTTAGGTGGAACACCTCAACACACTAAGTAGCTAGAAATAAAGAGCTGAAAATAAGCACTAATGAATTGACAGAAGCAGATGTGAGATGAAGGTAGCCTGGGATCTCAAAAGGCTGTACCATCAATGGTGATGTTAATGATAATGACGAATATTAACGCTGTTTTGACTTATGCTTCTAAAGGTCGTAGTGTTAACGGTTCTGACGCTTGACGTTGAATAAAATGTTAGAATCAACTAAAATTCTACATCAATGGTTAGAATACATAATTAATTATATAAATATCGTGGAACTCAGAGCTGGTTATATGCCGGATATATAGAGAACAACTTAATAGGAAGTGTTTTACTATATCAATAGGTTACACAAGATATTAAATCAAATTAGACATAGCATGTGTTTTGATCATAATCTCATCTCATTAATTTTAATATTATGATCAAACCTCATTCTGATGTTATTAATTATAATCAATGTTATTTAGTTTATTTTAATTGGATTTTTCTGAATGAAAATGCTTTAGCTGTGCATCTGTAAGGGATAGTAAGAGGAATAAGTTACTTTGTACCATTTTTGTACGGTTTATTCACTCTGATATATATTTGGACCTAGGATTATCCACATACACATGCAACAAAGGATTATAAACTAGTCCATTACATTATATTTCTTAAAAAACTCAAAATTATGCACGCAGGCTTTCTCTACTACAACCTTAACTCCACTAACAAGGGTTTTTAGAAATGCAACCCCAACGAAAAAAAGGCGTGTCTGCTAGAAAAAAAAACGATTGGATTTGAAAGACAAATTTTCTCTACTGCAACCTAAACCCCAATAATAAGGGATCAGAGTTTTGGAACAAGGGTTTTGTAGAAGTCCAACCCCCAATAAAACCAGGATGAGTCCGCTAAAAAATTCTTTAAAGTAAAAGAGAATTAACTCACCATGTTCCCTAGGTTTCACAGGCAACCTCGCCCCCTGCCACACCGCTCCGCTCGCGAGCCCGGCAATTGTCATAATACACACAATCCTCGACACCATTTCCAAAAATTCTTGACAAGGTCTCTCCGCAAAGACACACTACAAGACTGACTAGTGGCTTCACATCCACTTGTTTTTATTCAAGCTCGGCTGCCCACAGACTACCAACACTGTTGATAAAGACAACTTAGTTTTTACTATCGATATTCACTGAATAATGTTGAACGAGAATTCGTAAACAATACATAAATTTGAATAACGGTGACATCAAATGGATTAGGTAGGTCTATATTTGTGACATTTATTTGTTGAAATATTTGAATTATTTCATATTTTTTATTGATGATTTATTAATTTAATTATTCAATGAGCATTCTATTTATTACAATGATTAACTTATGAATTATGAATTATTGTGTATGCGTTTAAATATATTAAAAAATAATAGATAATTATTGAGTGACACGTACTTACAAGTTAATCAGTATTTAATATTAGAGCTATAGTCACATTTTGGTGCCAAGGAAGCTATTTAAATTTATTCATTTTTTATTAAGGCATCATAATATGGAACGTATTATGTCTTGTTTTCCAATAAATAATTTTGCTAAACTTGATTTTATAATGCTTGCCTGTACCTACTAGCAATAAATTTTAATTTTGATTTATAAATTTTTATTTACATTTTATTAGAGCTAAACTCGTTTTTGAATTTTTAATAATTTATTGATAAAGTTTATTAGTCACAAGGATGGAATTCGCTATCTTTGTAATATTTTTTTTTAAATAGGTAGGCAATTTTCTCTATTGTTCTTTTAAACTTAACAGCTAACACTAGTCTCTACATTTCTTTTCTCTAGTCTCTAAATTTTTACAAAATTCAACGAGTGAATTAAACTTTTGAGTTACTACTGAATACTGATATTATAAATGCGAAAGTGTGTCTGTCTGTCTGTCTGGCTGCTAAGCTTTAACGGGCCATCTTTTAAATAGATTTTGATGGAATTTGGTACAAATATAGGTTGTATCTCAGGGAAGAACTTAGAACATAGACTATTTTTATTCCGGTAAATTATAGAGTTCCCGCGGGAATAAAAAATCTTAATCCAAACTGACGAATTCGCGGACATCATTTAGTTTATTAATAAAGCAAATAATATTATGCCTTCGTTTGCAAAAATTACCTCGTTGGAAATTGAGATATAATACTTAAATTATTAGCTAGCGACCCACAGTAGAATGATCGTGTCTGACATATCCAAGCTACAGGTCTAGCCATTGAGTTTAGGAACTTATGATTTTGCGAGTACCTTTGTACTGTGGTCTTCTGAAACTCCAACGGAATTCTCCAAAACACTATTAATTCACTAGATGCACTCGTAGGCATCATCGGCATCATTACCATTATTACCATTGCCAGCTCACTACTGAGCACGATACTCCTCTCAAAATGAGAGGCCTTTAGCCATAACCCACCACGTTGGCTAAGTCCGGATTGGCAGCCTTCACACACCAAGACAGATAAGTACGTATAAAATAAGTAATCATTACGGGGGAAAGGCGTCAATTGTCAAATAGGACCAAATTAATTGTTATATAAATCATATCTTCGAATGAAACGACCCATGCTCGTATACCTAATTCATATTCTAATATAATCCATATGATAGATAGAACTTCACTTACATCTAAATTCGTTTAATCACTAGTTAATAATCATTCAGAATAATTTGGTCTCGTTTTTTCCGTCTGTGTACCGCCTAACGAAGGACGCGAAATTGGAATGCGTTCTCATGGGATTTACTCGTGATTCATCATCCGTGTAAACAAACATCACTTTTATTGCCAGCTGCCGGCGAGATCCGCGTACTAATAGTAATATCCTTCGCGAGGAGAATGAGAAATATTTTGAAGTTTTTTCGAGCTTTTTTGCATATTTTAGCCAAATGGTATTTGGGTAAAATTTGGTTGTCTGCAATTGTGATAGTACCTTAGGACCTTCTATACTAATATTATAAATTAGTCTAGGCAATAAAGCCAGTTGACCCCAACAATAATTCCTCAGCCGACGAAACTTTAAAGCATGTTAAAGTATCATGAGTTAAACGTATATTTTTAATATCACCAAAAAATCAGAAAGGAAGTAAGGTTTTTTTATGCTATACCCAATTGTTAAAACAGGAAGGTACATTATCGCGTAAACTTAGTTTAGATTTCATCATAAATTCGATTTAAATATCGATGTATTGCATGATTATTTCATTTGATATTTCGGTTTTGTATATAAATATACTACCTACTATTATTTTAAAAAGAAATCGAGAAAATATGCAGTCATAAATATTAAGTTTTAGGTATAACTACCTAACTTCCGGACGTTTCTTTTGTTGGATATTTTTGTGTATGTTTTGGATCATCCAATACCAAAACCCACACAAATTTCATCGACTGAGGGTTTAATGGGGGTCTCCATACAACGAACCGCCCCATTGCCTAGACTAAATGCGTAAGTTTGGTTGGATGTATGTATGGAAGGTTGGATGATTGTTACTGAATCACGCCAGAACGGCTGAACGGATCTGGATGAAATTTGGCACAGAGAATTAAAGAGTTCGAGCGGGAATTAAAAAAACCTAACCCACGCGGACGAAGTCGCGGGAATCATCTAGTAAACTATAAATTGTAAACTTCATTGTGATATGGAAGCGTTTGTACAAGGATTTTAATCGTGAGGATGATGACGTCCCTTGTACAGTGATGAACGCTGTTGTCTTATCCTGGGTTCGAATCCCGACAGAGGCACTCTTGGGATTTTATAATTTCTAAAATGTCCCTTGTCTAGTCTGGTAGGAAACTTCAAATGTGGCGAGTTAACTAAGTTTCCTTCCCTCATTACCAGATTAGGGGTAGGGGTTTAATGCCAGCGGGCATAAGGGGTTAGCTATTAGGGGCTTAGAAAATGTAAGCCCGCTAATATCTTAGAATGCATCATCACTAACGTAAGAGTAGCAGATCCCCGGAACGGTCAATTTGGAAATTTATAATTTCTGAATTTTCCCTGGTCTGGCTTGGTCGGAGGCATCGGCCGTGGAAAGTTACCACTCTACCGCTAGATGTGCCGCCAAGCGATTTAGCGTTCCGGTACTATGCCATGCAGAAACCGATTCGTTGGGCTTAATATAACTGCCATGCTTCTAACAGGTTAGCCCGCTACCATCTTAGACAGCATCATCAGTAACCATCAGGTGAGATCGCGTTTGTTAAAATGGCTTTAACCGTTTTAATAACAAAATGATTTATGAATGTGTGTTATTAACTACATTAATTAATTGTAGTATTATGCATTTCGACTAAAACATCATGAAAGTATATATTTTATGAGTTTTGATCAAAAAAGAGAAATTTTTGATAAAAATCCCCAGCAATATCCATATTTTACGCCAACGCATTACTTTCTATGGAATTCAGGAATTAGCATCCTTTCTAATTTTAAATTTATGTAATTTTTTCGTCGTTGCTGTAACTAAGTTAAAAGCTGTTGTAAAAATCTACCTTTTTTTTGCTTGCAAAGGGTGATGCAGCCTAAGGTAGAGCACTTGCTTAAAAGACGTCTATTCATTGTTGAACTGAAGGTACCAATATTTAAAAAGAAGGGGAAAGCGGAAACCGGGAGGGCATTCTATATCCTAGCGGTTTGAATATATGAACGAGGTAGCAAATCGCAATTCACAATCGAGTCCGCGGAAGTCCTTCGACTGCGTAAGAATGCAGTTGTTGAAGATTGTTGTTGGTATTATATATACATACACGTTATACAGCGTTATACTACATACTAAAAATTACCTTTTCACCTCTCATGGTCTAGGTGCCATTATAGCCTAGCGTAGGCGGACTGAAGCATTTAGGGTCTAGGGGTTAAAGTAAATTTTTATTTCTATTTTAATTTTTTCCGTATTGATATATCGGTGGTAAAAATTTTAGCAAAATTTTTATAATACACAATTAATTATATCACTAAGTAATGTATTTTATGCAGTACCGCGTCTTCTTAATAATATACTAAGGAGAAAAATTAAGTTGGTATTGCGGATTATCGCGAAATCTCTAGAATTTTTGTTGTAATTATTAATTGATTTATTTAAATGGATGTTTAATTAATCCATTTCGAATTTCGATACACAATACGTAATACAAGGTGAAGGCATAGCGTAAAGTGAATGTGACTATTTATTTGTTCAAATCATGAAGTAAAAATAAAGATCTCGCTTCAAATATAAATAATAATATAATAACAATATCGCGCGCTATAAATGTAAGATAAAGGCAAAGAATAATTAAAAATCGTTATTTATTTTATTTTCTCGCAATCGAAGTGAAAAGTAGGGTGTTTACCACGGAACTAAAAGCCATTCTACTCGATTCCATAGCATACCTCGCTACGCTCGGTAAGCTATACTCTCATAATATGAAATGGCCCATTTTAGTCCCTTGGTGAACAATCTAATAATTTAATGAGCAATATATAGCAGTATAATGCGTTACCTATTTCCACAAGAGATAGGTATGTACCTACTATGTACCTATTTATTTTAGCTTGTTTAGAGTTCTGGGTGTGGGACACGTAAACGAAGTGCGCCTCTTATGCTCGTATCGGAAATATTATGTTGTACTAAATATACTTATGAAATATAAAATTAGTACTTAAATATTCTGAATATATTCATAAGCTAAGTTGTGTATTAGATTAGAAGCTATGGTTTTGATTTATCAATATAACACAGATTTTAAACTGTTTCTTCTTCTCAGTTGGTACGCTAGCTACAAACTAAAACATCATATTTGCTTATAGTTTACCATACCATTTAAATGAAACACTTAAAATAAATTTAAAAGTAAGTGAGTAAAAAAGATAGAGGTTTTAACGAAAAACCAAACACAAAATATTTCTATAAAAACGTATTATTTTAAATTTTTGCAGATGCCTACTTGATAATACTGTCATTCCAAATAATATTTTCCCTTTAATCCAAAAATAAAAAACATTTACATTACGACAATTCTTTGCTCCTTTTTCGCGTAATAAATAAAATTTCACGAACAACCAAGGTCCGGGTCCGGCGAAATTACAAGGGCAAAGACCTAACAGTCCTAAATCAGAAAGCGTGTTCGGTTAGCAACGTGTTTTTTTAAATATGTACCGAAACATTTGTAAGCAACATTGATGTAAGAAAAATAGTGGACACCACTACTACCAATGGACTCTCGGAAGTGAAAGAAGTTACTATTTAGGCTATTTTTAATTTATGCACAACCAACTAACAAATGTATATAATGTTAGCAATTTTCCATTTTTTTTCTTATGGAATTCCTTTATTTTGTAGCGTAGCTCCGTGGCTTTGAAAAAGAAACCCAATGGTTACTTGCATTCCTACTGGTAGTTACAGTGCTAAATAATAAATTTTATTTTATTTAAAAAAAAACGATGTCAAAAAAGTGAAATGATATAAGATGTTAGCTTTGTACCCAAATCGGACAATAAACCAGATTATATGAACGCTATGAAAATGAAAATTAAATGATTTATTTCACGTAGGACAACTTGTGCTACTTATGATAAGTCATAAGAATCTACCACCGGTTCGGAAAGCTGTTCTAATGAGAAGAACCGGCAAGAAACTCAGCAGTTGCTCTTTTCATAAACGGAAAAATGTTACATTTTGTAAATAATATGCAATGCATACGTTACGTAACAAGTATTACACTGACTAGTACCTTGGGTGACACACTTTTTTTGGCGGTTGAACCTGATATGCAGGTGAAAGGATTTAACTAAAGCTCAAAAGCCTTTAAAGTCAGATGCCACGTTATCTTGAAAACTAAGTAGATAGAGTTCTAAGTAACCGTACTCAGGTATAATTACGATACGAACACAACAAAAGATATTATGGAAGTTACTTGTAGGCTCGGGTTTTCAACGACTTGGAAATATTATGTCACCACCGTAATAAAGTAGGCACTAATAATGTTATTTAAGTACCTAGCAAGTAAATTTGATAAAGTTACTATGTAAACTGCAGTTTTACTTCATTTCTAAGTACTTTATTACGTATTTAACGTCACCACAATTATTAACACCATAAAAAGTTTAACATACGTTGTACGATGGGATGCCTAAGGATATGACTCAGAGGTTTCTATGTTAATCAAATATTACCTTATCCTAATGCAAATCCTTTGTTCTGATATGTTTATTTGAAAGGAATTTTATATAGCTGTGTTTTTTAACGAGTATTTCCATAGTTAGGCAGTAGATACTAGCTTTGGCGATTTAATTGGCTATTACTAAGTATAACATTCGAAATATGTTTATTTCTTCACAGTTCATTAATCTCCAAGCGTCTTTGACCAGTGGCAGATGCTCAGGGAGCGATAGACACAGGATCAAATCCTGCCGTTTCTGCAATTTTTTATATGATTGTATTAAAACATTTTATTTTAAGAATTTAGGCCGTGGCAAAAAATTAAAAGAAATGTTTAGGTAAACGTTTCTTTATAGTTTTTACTAGTGAATGCCCGCGACTTCGTCTGCGTGGTTTGAGGTTTTTGGTTAAAAAGTAGCCTTTGTACTATTTCAGACTATAAACTATCTCTGTGCCAAATTTCAGCCAGATCCGTTCAGCCTTTGGGGCGTGATTGAGTAACAAACATCCATACATCCATACATCAATCCAAACTTTCGTATTTATAATATAAGTAAGAAGTAAGATAGTATAGATGTGGTTATGCCCTAAACATACCTTTTTACTACGTTTACCATAACAAAATAAAGTTGGTAATCACAAAATACCATGAGTGAACATTGTAAATTTTATCAGTCTTTTTTTGATAGTAAACAAAATTATAATAATACGAAGGCATGTCAAGTTTCTGTGGAATGCAAATAAAGCGGCGCCTTCGATTCGGGAAAACCTTATAAAAATAATAATATGTGGCGCCTAGATTAAAAGCGGAGATAATCAAAAATGAATTACGAGCTAACTATTCAAAATTAATCAGTCAATTACACAGTTTTGCTTTTACATCAGAAACGTAACCTATAGCCTTATTGAGTTTGATTTGGTTGAGTTATTTTGATATTATTATTTCTAATAGAAGTTTTTTTCTTATTTATTTAGGTATCTATTACTCATCTCAAGTGGCAGTTTTTGACAAACCCAGTTTTTCTCTCCAGTAGCAATCCACTGTACCAGCGAGGTCGTCAAAAACTTTTTAGCAATTAAGTGGCACAAGTTGTCCTACACGTATTTAAACCATAGACTCATAATATTTAGATTTAAAAAAAATTTCGTTTCATGTAAATTCATTGTATCGGTTGTATTCAGCAGATCAGGATACCGATTGGGTAAGGAAAGCGTAAACGCAATCGCTTGTCAAACGTATAATTCATAGACTAGATGCCTATATGTAATATAAGTTCATAGATGCCTGCACGTCAAAAAGCATGTATGAACTCCTTAAACATTTCAAGAAATACCTACGTTCTAAGCTATCAAATTATTTTATGATTTGCAGACTAAACTCATAATATTATGCTGGCAATTTTAGGACACTATCAATTAAGCAGTGCTTACCATCCATTAACTAACTGAAATCGTAGTGGGACCAAAACACCTGCCAATAACAAGATAATAATTATTGTTAATGTAATAATTATAGGCAAATTAAATCACGACAATTATTATGCTGAATATATTTAAAAAATAAGCAGGTCTTCAAGGACGTAAACCTGTATTTTATGATGGCGTAAAACGTCCTTACTTAATACCATTAATCTTTGTTCACCTTCTTTGACTCCGTAATAAATTGTCAACCACGAGACCTTATAATGTTCTTAGAATTTACTAACTAATGCCCGCGACTTCGTCTGCGAGGATAGAGGTGTTTTGGTTCCCGCGGGAACTCCTTAATTTTCCGGGAATAAAAGTAGCCTATGTGCTATACCAGTCTATAATCTATGTCTGTGCCAAATTTCAGCCAGATTTGCTCAGTCGTTGGGGCGTGATTGAGTAACAAACATCCATACATCCAAACATCCATACATCCATACATCCATACATCCATTCATCCATACATCCATACATCCATACATCCATCCAAACTTTCGCATTTGTAATATTAGTATGGAGTAAGATTAGCAATAAGATAAATACTATATTATAGGAAAATGTTCGAAATTCCACTGATTTCGATTTCTACAACCGCATACTTCTACCTACGATATGCCCTGTCATCATGCAACCAATCAACCTTGAAAAGGTTGCCTGGAAGAAATCACTCATAGTGATAAGGCCTCCTTTACACCGTAACAAGTTGTAAATTTTGTCACGATTCGTTTTACCTTTGTTCTGTTTGTAATTATGTGTTTTTACTTACTTAATTACTCAGCGTACATAGTATTTTTTCATCGTGGCTTATACATAATATCTTTAGTAAGGTTTCAACTTTCAACTAATTCGGATGTTAACTTCTTTTCTGTGTCAACTTTTGCATTTTAAATGGTCTGTCATAGTGATAATACAGATTTAAGGTAGGGGGCATAGTGCGTTTTAAAGCAAAGCTCTCATGCAAAGTACCAACGCAGAAGTCGAATACAGTTACTATTGAAGTAGGTATAGTGTGAAATAGGGGGTTCTTCGGTCCACAGATCTACACTAGCGGCACGCTATGATGGCCGGTTTGACACATTACAATAGTGATGTGGAATGTCAATTTATTCTCGAACAAAAAACAATTAAGTTTTGTTTTTGTACCTGATTAAATAGGTTTAATAAAACAAAAATGTATATGTTTATTTAATTTATTTGAACGAACTGAATATTTGAACGAAAATGAATATACATACTTTATATGCACACAAGAAACATATGAATACAAAAGATACCAAAAAAGGTGCCACAAAAGGCCATAATTAATCAGATTCGTCCATACTACTATTTTCACTGTCGTCACTGCTATCATCACATACATTAATAATTATATGTTCGTTTTCTATAATATTATCTATTTTCACATCTCTTTCATAATCTTCCCTTATTAATTTAACAGTTCTATTCACAACCTTTTCTCAGTCTCCTTTAGTCACATGTTCACAAGCTTCTTCTAATAATTTTAGCATTTTTTTTGTGGTAAATGGGGGTTCTGTATTGTGTCTTGCAGCATATCCCTTAATTTGAGCCCACACCAACTCAATCGCATTATACTCACAATGGTAAGGCGGTAACCGTATAACTCTGTGCCCATGTTCTAATGCTATTTCGTCAATGACGTGTCGGATCTTGGTTGGTTTGTTTTCTTTTAAAAGACGTATTAATTCCGCTTTTAACATATTCATGTTTGCATCTACGCCATTTTTACGAAGCCATGCGACGATATCAGCTTTCTTTTGGGATTGGGCAGGTGGCTTGTCAATTTGCATCGAGTGGTATGGGGCGTTGTCCATAATTATAATAGATGATTCAGGGAGGCTACACAACATTGAGGTAAACCATTCAGTAAACTTTTCTCCATTCATGTCTTCATGATAGTCTCCAGTGGTTTTTGACGCAAAAGCCATGAGAGAACCTTCGACAAACCCGTTGATGGTTCCGGCGTGACAAATTATAAGTCGCGATCCTTTTCCTACAGGAACTTTGGAAGTAGATGCTGCTGTGTCATCGTTCCAAGAACGGCCTACAGTATGGTTAGCATTAAGCCATGTTTCATCCAAGAACACAACATTTTGCCAATTTTTGATTTCTTTCACTTGCCGTAAAAAAGTATACCTTGCCATCGCTATATCAAATCTTTCCATCAATATTTTGCGTTTGTTACATTTTTTGTATCGAAATCCAATGGTCTTCAAAATCTTCGTTAAAGAACTTTCCCCACCGAAGAATAATCCAGCTTCCTTCAGTGAATGCACCAACTTTTTTCTTGTTGGATACTCCTTCTGTAAATAGTAGCCGTAAACATGTCTTCGGATAGCATCGGCATCAAAGCTATCGATGCCTACGACTGGTTTTGCTCGTTTTCTCTTTTTTGGTGTGTGAAGTTTATTACCCGACTGCGGAACGCACAGGGTTATGTGTTCATCAGTCTATATATGTTTGTTTGTTCCTTGCAGGACAGCTACAGCCTAAACGCGTGGACCGATTTTGATGATTCTTGCACCAGATTATGCCGAGTATATCATTAGAGTGTCACTGTGGAAGCCGAATTTGAGAAAAAACAAAGTGGCGCCCTCTAGAAGCCATAATGTAACAAATTAAAAAAAAAAAGTCGATAGACTATGGCGTGTGGGGTATCAATGAATAGGTCTTGCAAAATCATAGTTAGGTTCCCTTGATCATTTTCTCATTTTAACGATCATTTAGGATTTACGAGGTTTCAAAAGCTCATTTTTAGTGTATTCCTTCGTGTCGCACTACAGACAAAACGGCTGAACCGATTTTGATAATACTTGTACCACTAGCTTTATCTTAATCTTCCGAGTGTCATAACGGAAGCCGAATTTGAGAAAAAACAAAGTGGCGCCCTCTAGAAGCCATAATGTAACAAATTAAAAAATGAAAGTCGCTAGAATATGGCAAGTGGGGTATCGATGAATAGGTCTTGCAAAATCATAGTTAGGTTTGCTTGATCATTTTCTCATTTCAACGATCATTTAGGATTTACGAGGTTTCAAAGGCTCATTTTTAGTGTATTCCTTCGTGTCGCACTACAGACAAAACGGCTGAACCGATTTTGATAATACTTGTACCACTAGCTTTATCTTAATCTTCCGAGTGTCATAACGGAAGCCGAATTTGAGAAAAAACAAAATGGCGGCCTCTAGACGCCATAATCTAACAAATTAAAAAATAAAAGTCGCTAGAATATGGCAAGTGGGGTATCGATGAATAGGTCTTGCAAAATCATAGTTAGGTTCCCTTGATCATTTTCTCATTTTAATGATCATTTAGGATTTACGAGGTTTCAAAGGCTCATTTTTAGTGTATTCCTTCGTGTCGCACTACAGACAAAACGGCTGAACCGATTTTGATAATACTTGTACCACTAGCTTTATCTTAATCTTCCGAGTGTCATAACGGAAGCCGAATTTGAGAAAAAACAAAATGGCGGCCTCTAGACGCCATAATCTAACAAATTAAAAAATAAAAGTCGCTAGAATATGGCAAGTGGGGTATCGATGAATAGGTCTTGCAAAATCATAGTTAGGTTCCCTTGATCATTTTCTCATTTTAATGGTCATTTAGGATTTACGAGGTTTCAAAGGTTCATTTTTAGTGTATTCCTTCGTGTCGCACTACAGACAAAACGGCTGAACCGATTTTGATAATACTTGCAACACTAGATTTATCTTAATCTTCCGAGTGTCACTACGGAGGCCGAATTTGAGAAAAACAAAATGGCGTCCACTAGAAGCCAATTAATAAATTAAAGTCCATACTCGATAGGTTATAGGCAAGTGGGGTATCGTTAGATAGGTCTTGCAAAATCACA
The DNA here is from genome assembly GCA_964035005.1 of Erebia palarica. Classification (NCBI taxonomy): domain Eukaryota; kingdom Metazoa; phylum Arthropoda; class Insecta; order Lepidoptera; family Nymphalidae; genus Erebia; species Erebia palarica. Next base: position 13,032,363 of record OZ035989.1, on the reverse strand, counting down.
CCTAGGTTCCATAAACCATTTTTCCGTTTAAATGATAATTTAGGATTTACGAGCTTTCAAAGGAAATGTTTAAAGTTCCTACTCATATCATCTATATCGATCAAACTAGGTGGATTATCTCAAAAACCACTCAACCGATTTTAACAATTATATCACTTATAGAAAGCTACATTATTAACAAGTAAAATAGGCTATATTTTATTTCCACAAAAATTGGAGAACCTTACGAAAATTGCAATAATGTGAGTTAAGTCGGATAAATCATCTCATCTGAGAGCTTACGTGGCGTGCGCTGCCTAAATCGTTAAAGTTACACGACAACAATGTATGGTGGAAACGTTCCTCTCAAAAAGTGCTAAAAAGTAGTCCGCAATAGTATATAACTATCTTTTAAGGTTGACTCAAAATAACCATTTTTATGATTTTCAAATTTGGTCTAAAACAGTGCTTTACTTGCGAAGGTGTTTTTACCAACATAATCGTTAATTCCTTATCAAAAAAAATATCTTACTTATCTCAAGTATTTAATTAAGACAAAAATTGTCCTTTACACCATTCAATTTAGATGAATATCTTATGAGATATCATAGAAATAAAGTTTATCATGGAACAGAACACTTCAGGCGGATAAACGTCTTTTACAAATATCACTCGCGGGAAGCGCGTCCGCGAGGAGTGCGGTGCGGTGCGGTGGGGACTGATCTTTTTTTTTCGGATTGAGTATACTGCATAGGCCCTACTAGACGCTACAGCGTCACCGGGGGGTTGGACGAGCGCTAGGCGTCGCCGAGAAAAGAGCTCTAACGCTCGATGACATCGGGGGGGCAACGTCCTCCTAAGGGCGCCTCCTGTGAGGCTCGGACCACGGCTTAGGATGACGTTGGGATTAATGGGAGGTCGGTTGGACTAGATTAGTCCATACGCCCTCGAGGCCGTGAGTTAAGACCACGTCCGGGTGACGTGGATATCGTAGATATCGGGGTCCTCGTCTTCGCTGGCGAAGACGCTGTGTTTGGTTAGTGTTTGTGTGTAGCCCTAAGTAGGGAGCATTGTCGGTAGTGATTTGGTCATTGGGGTCGAAGGGGGACTGATCACTGGGGTGCTTGGGGTAAAACGAACTACAGCCGCACCGCGGACGACTGACGACAATTTCTTGCTTGTGGAGCTTAAATTAAGAAATTTTGACGCGTTTTCATAAATTGTTTAATTGGTACATATTAATTTTGTTCATAATAGGTACCTACCTAATAAATATTGTCATTTATCTACTGTAAAATTAAAGTTAGGTATAGTTATATTAATATAGTTTAGGCACCTACCTAAATAAGAGTCAATAAACCGTTAGTAAATCTAAATTAAGGAATCTAATAGTTTAAATAAATAAAAAATACAATTAATACAAAAAATAATGATTCTTATTACGGCAATAATATTATTAGGATTACCTTGCAGGTAAATAAATAACCAAAAAGTTTAAAATAAAAAAGTAATTTAAAAAAAACAAAAAACCCGACTGCTTGGACACCAAAAAGTATTAAACAAGATGTGAATTTCATTATTATCAATTTACATAGTATAATACTTTTAATGAAATAATGAACAAAATAATATAGCCAATTCAGTATTCTCACAGCTCACGTTTTATAATAATATTTTTCTCTCATAAATAATTTTGTAATTATTACAAATTATCAAGGCGCAGTCGCACGTTAATATTAGCTAATGGACGTGCGACGCGCCTTGATAATTCGTAATAATTACAAAATTATTTAAGAGAGAAAAATATTATTATAAAACGTGAGCTGTGAGAATACTGAATTGGCTATATTATTTTGTTCATTATTTCATTAAAAGTATTATACTATGTAAATTGATAATAATGAAATTCACATCTTGTTTAATACTTTTTGGTGTCCAAGCAGTCGGGTTTTTTGTTTTTTTTAAATTACTTTTTTATTTTCTTCTGTGCCAGTCTCGCCATATTTTTTTTTAGTTATCCGTCTAACAGTTCGTTGTCCAATATTAAGCGCATCAGCTACGCGTTCAACCACTGACGTTATAGGTAAAATTGGCCCTCCATTTTGAGCTTCACGATCGAAATAGTTACGAAGGCGTATTACGAACTCACGTGTCTGACTATTTAGAACAGTTCTCTGCGTACGTTCGGTCATATCGACGAAATCCACAACAAAGGGCTTGAACAGAGTCCAAATTAACGAGCAAGGGTCAACAGTAATGCAGTATCAATATTTGAAATCCAAAGCCAGGTCAAAACTATATCACAATCGCATTGCACTGACAGTTTATACTTTTCGAAGCAACGTCAATTCGAAACTGCTTTGTTTTGCATTGAGCATTGGCGCGAGTTTGCCGGAGGTAGTAGTTGTGCTAGCCAGCGATCCTATGTGACGATCGTATTAGATTCCATTTTTAAAAATTTATTGATATTTTTTTGCGATTTCAGAGGTTTGTCCACATAGTGAAAATTGTTCATATTCACAAGTACATTCACCCCTTAAATGGTGCAAACTGATTTTTCTACACTTGTATACATTTAAGAAATCAATTTAATAAATAAATTTTGAGTCCTAAACCTAAAACTACATTCGATAAAATTTATGAATCTCTGCACATCACTATCGTCAATAAAGTAATACAATTATTTCCTTCAAAGTCGTTATCAATTAATACGGAACTTCATGAGCGGACAAACGTCAAACCGGCCATCATAGCGTGCCGCTAGCGTAAGTGTATGATCAGCTGTAGTGCACAACCCTTGCACAAACGCACTATACAAAATATATACTTTAAAACTAAGCCATTAAAGTTTAATTACGAATGTACTATATGTATATTTAAGACCTTTTGTCTTCGTAACAACGCGAGGTGTCTGTCACGGTTACACAGCACTTTTAAAATATAAACCTTAAAACTAAGGCATTAAAGTTTAATTACTAATGTACTATATTTATACTTAAGACCTTTTGTCTTAAAAAGAGCCGTTCACACCGTTCCACATTTTTACCCCCTACCAAAAAGTGCTCAACGCGCCTAAAGAAGTTTTCACTTCAACAGTTTTTTTTTAATAGAATTCAATCGATTTTATAAATTTTATACATAATATGGATGATAACAATTCCATCAAATCAGCAACTCTTTATCAAACTTAAAAATGGAAATTTGTATGAAAGACATAGTTTTGACGTCATCAAATATCAACGCACTTTTTTCCCTTAATCTATACTTTAAAATGGTTATCAAATTTTAAAGTACTCGAATTGGAATGTTGATTTTAGGTATTTTGGAAGACTCTCTATCTAATTAATCAGTAAGAAATATATTTATTTTGACATTGGCATCATCCCTATTATAATATAGTGTGTTTATTTTCTGATTACAATTAAAACACCATCGCACACCAATAATATTTTATTGTACAACACCTTCATTATTGCCATAAATTTTCGAACTTCTATTTTACTTTTCCGCGAGAACTCTTCTCAAAATTTTCCCAGATGGATTCTTCGGAATGACGTCCAAGAATTGAACTTCTTTTAACCTTTTATATGGTGCAACTCTATCATTAACATATTCCATGATATCTTTGTTGCTAAGTTTAGAATCTTTATTTAGAACCACAAAAGCTTTAGGCTTTTCTCCTGTCTTCTCATCTGGAACCCCAACTACCGCTGCGTCGAACACTGCCGGATGCTCTCTTATAATGCTCTCTAATTCCGCTGGTGGTACTTGATATGCGTTAACCTATAATTTAATATAATAAGTTTCAATTATCGATTCTATATAATTAACTAGGTTTTCGATTTTTCGAAGGACGAACCTTTCTTATTGGTGGTAATCTCAAATTTCTAGGCCTAGCAGCCTAAGTTTACCGTTTAATGACTTTCCTGAAAGAATTGACTTCGTATACTTACTATGCACTATCTAGTAATAATTATTGTTATCCATGAAAAGCCCTTCGGAAAGATGAAGCATTACAATGCTTATTAATATGATAGAAAATAAAAAAATTTAAAAGGAGCATATTTAAGCTAGTAAACTAGATTCACACATTTCATTTAGAATGTTCGAAGAAGTAACTATTATTTCCATATTTTTAGCGGGTTTTTACGAGTTGTATTTTCCCACTCGTCTCTTGTAAACGTTTCTATTGTAGTGCATTTCTGAATAACTTTACTCTTTCTGGCCTATTATCATAGTTGTGTTAATAGATAAAATATACATAAGACGAAGTTAGTGGCCATATAGGTTGCCCTTATTGATTATTATAATCCGCTGACTGAATTAACCTTTGATCAATATTAGATCAAAGGTTAAGTCTTAAGTTATTTCAACAGTTCTTGTTCAACTTAAACTGTTCTTACTCTCAAAAATTATGCTCTAAAGATCAGAATTAACATTTAAACCAGTAACTTCTTTTTATCCACTACAAGTTAGATTTATACTGCAATCTTACCTGGTGGTAAGTGATGATGCAGCCTAAGATGGTAGCGGGCTCACCTGTAAGGGGTACGGCGATTATATTAAACACCCCTAATCGGTTTCTACACGGCATCTTACCGGAACGCTAAATCGCTTAGCGGCACACACACCACACCAGAGAAAATTCAGAAATAATAAATTCACTGACCCTGCCGGGTATGGAACCCGGGACCTCCCACGTTAAAACAACAGCGCTAAACAATGCGCCAGGGAGGCCGTCACACACCGTCCAACTTATGCACCTCAAAAAGGCTTTGGTGTAATGAATTTTAGATGATCTTTATTTACCTTTATTAGTTCCTTCAATCTGTCCGCTATGGTAACAAATCCATTTTCATCTATCTTCGCCAAATCACCGCTCCTCAGCCAGCCGTCAACAAACACGTCTGCGTTTGCTTTTGGATTATTTCTGTAACCTTTCATTACGTTTGGTCCTTTGACCAGCAACTCTCCTAACTAAAATCAAAAATAAATAAAAAACAATGAAGAAACTAGAAATTTAATTCGCTATAATCCGCCACAGTAGGTAAATCTATGTGGTGCAGTGTGTATCCCGCACTTGTTGCTTGCAATATTCACCACACACATAAATCTTCCAAATTATTCCCAACACACGTTTCACCGGATCATCTTCAGGAGATGTTGACTCGACAATGCACGATTGTAAAGTCAACACCTCCTGACTCACTGTACCGCATTGATTTACCTACTGTGGCGGATATAGCGAATTAAATTTCTAGTTCATTCATGAGAATGCAGTTGATATAAAGTTAACATAATTATATAATTAGATAAATTTGTAAGTTTTAATACCTAGTATGTAAGTTTTTATACCTCATTGTATTATCAAAACCTCATTGTCTTGTCTTGTTATCTTATTTGCATGACATATATAACCTTAAATGCTATGTGCACTTGCAATCGATCTAGGTACGTATAAGAAATAGTAATAATGTGAGCGTTCTTGTGTTTGTCATAATATATGTAAATTGTTAGTGTACTTAATAAATAAATAAATTATTACAGTTTTAGAGCCATATACATTTCGCAATATTCAAAGTAGTGTAAGTACGTTAAATTGAATAAATCGTCAATTTTATTAAATACATTATTAAAATATACTGTCATAATAACAGCATTAAATACATTTCGTGCTTTATTACTCGACTGATTTAAACAAAATTCGGATGCTAGCTTTTACACCCTTATTATCTGTATTAAGTTTAATTAAGTAGCTTAGTATTTTTTGTCATTTTTAGTTTTATTTCCGTATTATTTTGTTTTTCATTTATTTATTTTTTAACTTTGTAACAAATTTAATATACTTGATTGTGTTATCTTTTAAGTGGTTACTACATTTAACTTTTTTTTATAGGATAATTATCTTTGAATGTTTTAATGTAAATGTCCATTAGTAGACCTAGTAAATAAAAGAAAAATGCCTTCGCCAAATCTGGAAAAGGTCATTAACATTAAGCTAATTAATCATAATTTATTTCCACGCTACTGGTACATTAGTGTATTTCAAATACTAAGTGAATTGCTAGAACTGATTAAGATTAGTATCTAAACTGACCTAAATTAATTATTGTTATCCTTTTGTTATTTTTTTTACACCATTAATAACAGAATGAGTGACGCCAAGAAAATAACAATGGTATGATGTCAACATCAGTATATCGACCTAAGAATATTTTTGCGTAGGTTTTTCCACATGTTTATTAAGCTCAAATTGGTAATGCAAACAATTAGAGCCATTAATAATTGAATAGAAAGAAAAGTACCTACTGCGCAAAATCTTCGGTCCAGTTAAAGAAGATGGTGGAACCTATCGCCGCAGCATGAACTTTGAAGTAGAACGTCAGATTGATGGTGAAAAAATAATATGATATTGTAGGTAAATTTCTGCGTCAAGTCTAGTCTATGTCTAAAGATTAAGAAGAGGGCTGTTCGAGCCATATATAATAAAAAAGGTAGGTCCCATATTCACTAAGAGATAAATTTAAAGAAATCAATATTATAGCACAGTAAACAGATTATAGTTAGTTTTATCAATAGATAGTTCCTTAGTTTGTGAAATGGTGATAATGAAAAAAAAAACTCGGCTGAGTTTGTTGTGGGCTCTTCTCAGACCAGGGCGCGTTTGAAACCCTCGTAGCTTTAGTTTTAAGATACCGTTACTGACAAGTTATTTATAAAATATTACCGTCACCGTAATATTTTATAAATAACTTCACCGTAATATTTTATAAATAACTGGCCGTCAATAAGTGTGTATACCTACCTAAATTGAATAAACATTATTTGAGTTTGAGTTTTTTGAGTTTATTTTTAAATAGAGGATCTTCCAAAATACCTAAGATTCACACTAACGCACAACAATTGAATCAAGATTAATTTTAAGTTTGATAACCTTTTTAAACAATAGATTAAAGAAAAAAAGTGCGTTGAGATTTGATGGCGTCACAACTATGTATTTCATACAAACTTCGATACTACAAGCGCGTTTTTAAGTTGGCTAAAGAGTTGCTAATATGATTGAGTTGTCATCATCCCTATTAAAAGAGCGTCGTAAGTCGTACCTCATTAGGGCCTAAAACATTCATATTGCTATCAGCTATTCTCAGTTCCTGGTTAGGCAAGGCGGTGCCAACCGCACTGTAGTTTTTAGTGTCGTTTGGTGTTATTGTCACCAAAGGCGAAGCCTCAGTCATGCCGTAGCCTTGGCCAAAATTAACTTCGTGCTGAAATAAATAAAAACGACGTAGATAATTACATCCATACTTCCATACTTAATATTATAATTGCGAAAGTGTGTCTGTCTGTCTGTCTGTCTGCTATGCTTTCACGACCCATCTGTTAACCGATGAAATTTGGTACAGGGATAGGTTGTATCCCAGGGAAGGACATAGGCTACTTTTTATCCCGGAAAATTAAAGAGTTCCCGCGGGAAACAAAAATCCTTAATCCACGCGGACGAAGTCGCAGGCATCATCTAGTGATAAATACTTCAAAAGTTTAATGACTAATAGGGCGTGGACTGAAATCAGAATGTTATATCGTTTATTATAAAAGTGTCGAAGGATTACAATTTAACGCATTATTTTTCGGTAGATTGTAATCTATTAGGTATATTAACCCGATAGAACCTAATTACCTGATTATTTATGTCGAACCCTAACCTTACCTACATGAAACAGACAAGAAAACGTAAATACAATAAATATTTCAAAAATCGACACTCAGAACATTGAACGGTTCACAATCTTTTGGCAGTTTACGATTTCGCGAGTTAGATTATAATCTAACGGGTTTTACAACGGTGACATATAAAATTCTCGTGTCACAATGTTAGTTACCATACTTACTCCTCCGAAACGGCTTGACCGATTTTTATGAAATTTTATATGCATATTCAGAAGGTCTGAGAATCGGCTACTATCTAATTTTCATACCCATAAAACACCTCAATCCACGCGGACGGAGTCGCAGGCATCAGCTAGTAAAATGTAAACGCCTTTAAAAATATATTAGCAGAAAATTGCTCATATTAATGTTATCTTTTTTGAAGGAGTTAATTAAAATTAAATAAACAGATGTCATGGTTAAATGATACACTTACGCCAACTTTACTAATAAATCTCTCAACATCAGCGAGGGGTAAAGGCGCTGCTCCTACTGTCACATATTGAAGCTTTTCGAAATGTTTCGATTTCACTTGAGGGCTTGATGCTAGGAAAAGAACTGAAAAAACAACATTAATTATTAACTATGATTTTATATTATCTTGTATCCTATCTATACTTCTATACTAATTAGTCTAGGCAATGAGGCGGTCTTTTGTATGGAAACCCCCACATTAAATTCTCAGTCGATGAAACTTGTCTGAGATTTAGTATTGGATGATCCAAAACTTACAACTTACACAAAAATACCCAACAAAAAAACATGCGGAAGTTTTTTTTTATTTATACCTAAACCTAAACTGAATTTTTTCTCGATTTCTTTTTTAAATGATAGCAGGTAGTATATTTACACTCAAAACCTAAATATCAAATGAAATAATCATGCAGAACATCGATATTTAAACCGATTTTATGATGAAATCTAATCTGCGTTTACGCGATTTGTACCTTCCCGCTTTAAGGGGTTAAGAAGGCCGAATGACCTTGACGAAACGCAGACCAGCGGGACTTTTGCCGACGGTAATGCCGTATAGCGGCCACGCCCGGAACTACGCAAACTAGGCCAAAGACTATAGACTGCAGAGGGAACAAGTTCTATTTTATGGGATAATGCCTATATTTATGTTTGCGCATAAATATCATAGGTCACAAATACGTAAACTTTCTTTAATACCTACCTTTAGCTTTACCTTGAAACCTTGCCATGAAATGTTCGATATCGTATCCGATACTAAATATTGTTTGCGCTTGTAGTAGGCACAGATTTAGGTATAGGTACAAGTAATATTTCGTATTGGATCAATGCTAAAATGTAGGTAGTTCAAGTTAGTATTGCAGAACTATCGATAGTTGACATCAAGCTAAAAGTTTTGAAACGTGCTACCTCCACCGAGGGATGAGTGGGGTACAGGGAGAGGAGATGAGAATCAGGTACTAACTGATCACAATAAACCCCACTTGCCGGAGCTGCGTAGTTTTTTTGTGAGTTTACTCCTTTAGAATAAATTTTTATATGTATGAGCCTGTGGTATGAAAATTTATGTGCAGTACTACGTCATGCGCAGCTCTCAGCACAGAGTCACTTAAAAAAAAGTCAGCGTCTTTTGAAATTCTTTGTTAAATAACCGATTTCGTTCAAAATTGATATTTACGGCTTTCTGGGATCACAAAACAGGAAACTGTTACCAAAATTTAAAAAAGTCGGTGCCATTTTGAAATTCTTTGTTAATTGACCGATTTCGTTCAAAATCGATATTTACGGCTTTCAGCACGGCTAGCATGCGCACTACGAGTAAAATTATGTCTACCCGTTATCTCTCTCTGTCTACCGAAGCTAACATGGTTACTTGTCTCGTTACGTCAAAAGTAGAGATAAAAGTACCTAATATTTCTAATCTGTGGTATTTTTCTCTACGAGCCTTTACATGTCGACTACTTTTTTCTTGTAATGTACTGCATTTTGTGCATGTTAGGGTAAATGAAAAATTTGCCGGCAACGACAATATCTCTCTCTCTCGTCGCGAGATAATCTCGTTGTGCGCATCCTAGACCTACTGGGATCACAAAACAGGAAACTGTTACCAAAATTTAACAAAGTTAGCGCCATTTTGAAATTCATGTTGTTATTATGTTTCCATGACTATGTAATGTATTTTGATGAATATAAAATATATGGTAATTAATATATGATGATAGCCACGGAGTTAGAGAATAGGAGTGCAGGTGCTCCCAGCTTGTCATCACGAATTTCGATTTCATATTATGATATTATCGATAAGGTTGTCTGGAAGAGATCGCTGGTTAGCGATAAGACCGCCTTATTGTACCTACATTTCAAGTTTTCATGTTTGTTCTTTTTCTTTTGTGTTTTTTGTGGTGTACAATAAAGAATATACATACATACATACATACTTATTATACACGCTGAAATTATAATGCTTGCTTTTCCGCAGTCTCTCAGTCGCAGACAAAATGATTTTGTCTCGGTAGCATAATCGATTTACTAAAACAAAAGTTGTTAGAATTTAAAAATGGCACATTTACATCTGAGAAAGACAGACAGAAAGACACACTTACGCATACATTCTAATTATTATTAGTATGTATTTTAGTTATTAGTAGCATTAATATTATTAGTAAGTAATTTTGCATTAAAAATATTATAATCTATTCCGTCGGGTCGGAGGAAAAAAATCAAAACAAAGTTATTTATTCAAATTAAAGCTTATTAGCTTTAAAAACAATCAAAATTTAAGTAGCGAGTGCAGGTAGGTTGTTCCTCATCAAAATCATCTTGATTTTAATTTTTACAATCACTTGTCACTACAGAACCTTATTTAGTCTTTGCACCTACTTTGCACACTTAAAAAATTAAATTCTTAAAAAAAATATATTTACACCTACTAATTTACTGATAAATACTGAACTAAGTATTTCTAAAATTTTAAATATGTACAAATGAGTATAAACCCTTCAAAATCGAAAATTAACTTTAAAAAATTCGCTCCGACACCGAAGTGCAGTCCACCTTCGACAATGTCCCGAAACGGACTGCCGAAGGGCTCGCGGGTGTTTACAGGGCGACGGAGCAGCTACGTTTTCACTAATATACTTAAATTTCGGGGGAAAATTACTTTACACGAATGTTATAGGGAGTAAAAATAAAACTCGCCGTTAAAAATATTGTAATTTTTAAGACCTATTTTTGTGTGCAAGAACTAATTAAAAAGCTTGTGCCGTTTTGCAGAACATTTTCAAAGTATGACAAAAGTGAGTGATTCTTTGGGGATTTTTTTCAGAAAGAGGGTTTGAAAAAAGTAAACATTTTTTACAGTAGAAATGTTTATTAAGCCTATATCTTCCGTTACATATTTTTTCTTTACGGATTCAACTATCAGTTATTAAGACAATTTGACTTAAACATCCCAATACTGAGGCAGTTTGTCATCTCTTAAAGCATTAACGGTAACTTTTCGGTATAGCATAAAAAAACCTTACTTCCTTTCTGACTTTTTGGTGGATATTTATAATATACGTTTAACTTATGATACTTTATCATACTATAAAGTTTCGTCGCCTTAGGAATTATTGTTGGGGTCTACTAGCTTTATCGCCTAGACTAAATATTATGAATGCGAAAGTTTGGATGGATGGATGTTTGTTACTCAATCCCCCCAGAAAGGCTGTACTGTCTGAATGAAATTTTGCACAGAGATAGATTATAGTCTGGAACACATAGGCTACTTTTTATCTCGGAAAATTAAAGATTTCTCGCGGGAACAAAAAGCTAAATCCACGCGGACGAAGTCATGGGATCAGCTAGTTTATTATAATGCAAAATAAAATTATTTTTAATGTAAAGCTACATAATAATGTATACAATTACAACCTTTTAAAACGATTTTCTTACGGCTGGTTCTTTAAAAAAAAAGTCATGTCATTAAATCACGAAATTTGTGTGACGTACTTTATGGATGACCCCTAGATAGTAGAGGAAAATGGGGTAATGAGAGTCAGTGGGCAATGAGAGTCACCCAAATATCTACAAAACCACAAACACTAATGACGCGTACGCGGCTTCCGCGCCCCGCTCTGTATCCCTCGCAGTCGGTGTGAGTCGCTCGCGCCCGTATGGCCGCCACACCACCAATGACAGGAGTGTTTAGTTTTCGCGGCACGTCTATCAATTTTTCAACGAAGAATGTGAAACTTATACTTACTACTACTACTAAATGAATGTGAAACTTATACTTACTTATACTTACTAATAGTAAAATCAACGGTAAGTGTCACATTTGTTTATCTATTTACTTACAAATTTATAAGTATAGGATAAAGTATGATTTTAAACCTAAATCATCTAAATAACTACGTATTTTTTTTCTCACTATTGTAGTTGCAGGTAATGAGATTCGGTTGACCACCATTATCCGCAAGTGACATGAAGTATGAAAAATAACATGAAAGGCTAAGGAAAGAAGACGAAAGTGCTGAAGAAGGAATCAAAGAGACAAGTTCTTCAGGAATCAAAATCATATTTCTGTATCAGATGTGGGAGCAGATGATGAAAATGCCAGGATGTTCTTGATAATACAGAAAATAGGAGGTCGTATTGTCCTCGGTGCAATAGGAGTCAAATCTTTTTTTTTTTAACTTTTATATTTTTCAAAGTTGATGAGGAAAGTGATTATTATTGATCTCAAATGCAAGTTATATAAGTAGATTTTGTTATAAGGCGGTTGCAATAAAGATTATATTTCCTATTTTCTTTTTATTTGAATATGCTTATGTATGTGACTCTCATTACCCCATTTTCCCCTAATCGAAACTTAACAAATTGAACAGCTAACAGCTAGCTAGCAAAGCAGAATGATTCTATTATACCTATACTGCTATGTTTGAGATATTTAATTAATACTTTCTTACCTGTAGGTGGAGCCATATACATACAAGAAATTTTATGTTTTTCGAACGCATTTACAAACACATGTGGTTGGAATTTTGGAAGAGTCACCAGTTTTAAGCCGACCGAGAGCTTGTGCAATGTGACTACGGATATGCCATAAGAATGAAACATCGGAAGGTAAGCTAGGGTAACGTCTTGATAGGATGCTGAAAAATGAAATAAAAATTGACCTGAATTCTGTATTGATTAGTGTGTGTTTTGACTTAAATGTCGAGTATAATATTATACCTACTAAGTCTATACAAAGCATGGTAGATTGACGATATAAGGACTGTATCGGGAAGTGGCTGGATTCATTAAGAACCGGGATGATTGACCGTTCAAATTGCGTAAAAGCGGCTATTACGAGGTATAATACTCAATCTCTCTCTCTGCGTCGTATTCCTCATTACTAAGGGTCGTGACATCTTTCCATTAATCACATAATGGTAGGAGTCTTCTTGGGATTATAATGTTCCCATATCCTTTCGCATACGACTAAGAGATTTTAAACTCTTAGGTTTTTTGTAACGATTATTATCAGATATTAGTGACAATAATCGAGACCGACGGCTTAACGTGCTATTCGAGGCACGGAGGAAACGGAAAGGCTAAATTTGAACCTTCAAATTCGGTCACACATCCAGTCACCGACTTGGGTCAATGTTGCTTAACAATCGCAATCGACTCAATTTATGTTGTCACAGTGAGGCCACTCGTCCCTGCAGGGTATACTAATCTACCCGTAAATGTTCTCCATGACCAAAAAACTGATTAAACTACCGAAATAGTTTAAAATCTTTATAGTTTGCTAATAAAGAAATAATTAATTAAAGTGCTCACCAGCAGTATCATTGTATTTCTGAATTCGCTTTTCATTTTGTTGTTCGCAGTTGGCAACGATATTTTTGTGCGTCAACTCAACAGCTTTTGGAAGTCCTGTTGTACCACTTGAATACAGCAATAGGGATACATCCTGAGATGATCTTTTAACCTCTCTTAATATATCTTTATCCAAATGAGTGTCATTAATAAGTTCCTTAAAAGAAACAGTCTCCTCAGGGCGATCTTTGTCTATGTCTATAGCTATAACTGGTATGTTCAACCTACTTTGGTTTAAAGCTTCTTTAACTGTTATTATATTTCCTTGATCAGTGACGATTACTTTTGGCTCGGATGATAGAATTTGTTTTTGAGTTTCATCTGAAAATTTTATATATAACAATTTATTACTAAAGTAAGTTGGTTGTTATTTAAAGAGTGAAATTTCACTTGCTTTAACGCTGAAGGAAAAAGTCTCGAGGAAACGTGCATAGATACACGAGAGATCTCAGAATTTTCTCATAAGTATGTGAAATCTGCGAATCCGCACTTGGCTAGCGTGATGGAGTATTAAAACCCTTCTTACTCTGAGAAATGATTCGTTGTCAGTAATGAGCCAGCAATGAGCAAAAGTGAGCGTGTGAATGAAGTTGGATATTCTCTATGGGTTTTCGCTATGGAATAACAGTGGCAGAAAAAAAACTAACTTTTCAGCCGTCATTAAATCAGAATACCATTAAACAAATTTTATTATGAACATTGATTGGAATGAGATGTGCAGTAAAAGCAGAGTAAAATATAATGTAAACTTACAAACAGTGTACATTGGGTTTATAGTAGTAACAATTCCCCCAGCAGTAAGGATCCCTAACATGACGGTCGGAAATTCTGGTGAATTCGGTAACATAACGCATACGACATCTCCATCTCTGATTTTGAATTTTTTTCTTAAACTCGCTCCAAACGTGTGGGACTGGTTGTATAGTTGAAAGTAGGTGTACTTCCTATCAGTTACTCCGCAAACCTGTAGTTAGTAAAAATATGTATATGGATGTAGGTATATTATGGATGTTTTTGACGACCTCCGTGGCGCAGTGTTGAGCGCTGTTGTCTTAACGTGCGGCGTTCGATCCCCGGCAGGGTCAATTTGGGAATTTATAATTTCTGAATTTTCCCTGGTCTGGCCTGGTGGGAGGCTTTGGCCGTGGCTAGTTACCTCCCTACCGACAAAGACGTGCCGCCAAGCGATTATGCGTTACGGTACGATTTCGTGTAGAAACCGAATAGGGGTATGGGTTTAATATAACTGCCATGCCCCTAACAGGTTAGTCCGCTACCATCTTAGACTGCATCATCACTTACCATCAGGTGAGATTGCAGTCAAGGGCTAACTTGTAGTGTATTAAAAAAACTGTACCTTTAAATGTATGGTCTATAGTTGCAATTTGCACACCACAAAAATAGTAGAGTAATAGAGTAATTTAAAAGTAGGTAGGTACCTGTGCAACAAGGTGGTCTTATTGCTAAGTAGCGAACTCTTTATACGACCTCAATGCTGGGAAGAAAACAGGGAATCTGTTGGTTTGTACGGTTAATTTTATTGGTTGACTAGCTGATGCCCGCGGCCTTGTACGCGTGGATTGGGGTTTTTTGGTTCCCGCCGAAAGTCTTTAATTTTCCGGGATAAAAAGTAGCCTGTGTGTTATTCCAGACTATAATCTATCTCTGTGCCAAATTTCATCCAGATCGGTTCAGCCATTCCGGCGTGATTCAGTAACAAACATCCATCTATACATCTATCCATCCATCCAAACTTTCGCATTTATAATATTAGTGTAGATAGATGATAGTTGTCACTTAAAAATTGTTATAAATAAAAATAAATAAAAACCGACTTTACACTTAATTACTTTATTAACACTAAAAAAATATTTTAATTTATTACCGAATAATATACATATATTTAGAAAAGTTAATGTAATTCTTTAGTAAAATTTATTAGAGCCGGTGCCAATTATTAGCCGCACGAATCGTTTATTCTTCATATTGTTTTGGGTCTCTACATTAGCACCTCATTGGCACCGACTACAAAAAATATTATTTTATAGAACTACATTAACTTTTCTAAATATAATATATTCGGTAACAAATTAAAGTATTTTTTTACTGTTTGCGGTTAATGAAGTCGGTTTTTATTAATTTTATATTTGTTTTATTTTACAATTTTTAGTGGTCACGGCTACTAATGATGCCCGCGACTTCGTCCGCGTGGAATAAGGTTTTTGATTCCCGCAGGAACTCTTGAATTTTCCGAGATAAAAAGTAGCCTAAGTCCTTCCGCGGGATACAACCTATCACTTTACTAAATTTCACTAAAATTGGTTGAAAAGATATATTTGTTTATTTTTGATAAATTCAAAGGTTCCCTTGGCGTTGGCGGAGTAATCGCGTAACAAACATACAAAAACATACAGCCGAATTGACTAGTTACCTCCTCCTTTTTTAGAAAGTCGGTTGATAAAATAAAAATAGTTTATGAGTCAAGAGACTCAAGTCTCTCAGAAAACTATAAAAATAACTATATACTATTAATAATAAGGAATGCTTGACTTGCTTTTAAAAAATAAGTACTATTCGTTATTATTGTCTAGCAGGAGCCGTAAAATGCTAGAATTACATATAGTAGTACCCGGGTGACCGAGCTGAGCTCGGTATTTTTTTTGGTAAATCGTTTATTTTGGAAATTATATTTAAATACAAATTACATACCTACTGAAGAAATATGAATAATATTTTTCGATCTTACCGACACAATCATAAAAGAATATGAACTGGTTTAAAAAATATGGTGGTTTTTTTATTTAAATAAAAAATCGCGAGTGCAATTGGGCTCCCAATAATAGTTTTTCTCACAAAAAAAGGGACTTGAAAATAAAGGGAAAACATAATCGGGTACTGGTATCTGTATTCGAACCAGGCTTTTTGGTTTTTGGACCGCCCAATTTCCCATCTGAGCTATTATAACCTCGTATATGACGACGAAATTTACCTTCGTATTCTATTGTAGCAGTTTTCACTGAAAATACGGATAAAATGACATTTTCTAAAAACGAATCCTACCTAGATCGATTTATCGCCACCGAAACCCCCTGCATACTAAATTTCATGAAAATCGTTTTAGCCGGTTGCGAGATTATCAAGACACGCGGAAGCGTGTCCAGCCAAAGTTCAAAAAAACTGGCGAGCAGCACCGTGTGTAATATTACACGAACCATTTGGAGCCACTTTTGACCCCCTCATAACTCAAAAACTATTTCACATAAACATGTCAAATTTGGCGCATATATTGAGACCCGTGAGATACATATGTGCTCCAAATTTCATAAGCACACCTCAAATGGTTATTTAGATATAAACTTACAAAAATCATCATTTTTATGCTCTACCTAGGTATAGATCAAAACTCTGACACGGGGCATACTACCATTGCTTAAAGCCGTATTATTTTAATATTGTTGACGTTTATGTTGTAGTGTTATAATCATTATTTTAAGGACGTCAAAGTACGTGACATTCAACCGTTATTTTGAAACAATACTGCTTTAAGCGGTGGTAGTAACTCCGTCGTCCACTTCCTGCGGCAACTTGCATTACATTCTACGCATAGTGCATGCACAACTAAATAAAACAAGAGTTGTTAAGTAAAAAAAAACTCCGATTACATAAATCATACTACTGCAGGTCTTTGTTTAAATTCGTTATTTTGTGTTGTTAACTATTGAAAATGACACATAATTATTATTTTAATATAACTAATAATGAATAATAATATAGTTGCATTAAAACCTTACCTTCGTATTCATGCATTTTGTGCAACGAAACGTCATTGACAGAAAAGAAGAATAAACGTATTTGAAGTCGTCAGTTCAAGCTGTCAGTCATTGTGATTTGTATTCATTGTTTATAGTGGTTTTAGAGATATCGACTGTTTACCGTGCTTGTTTTCAATGTTTCACTAAAAACTTTTAATTCTGAACTTTTGCAATCAAAATTGATGAGATGCAGAAATGTGCTGTAGAGGTAGTCTGACCATAGATGTAATCTGTCAATGTCAGTGTAACTCTAGGTACACTATATATTTTTCTTGAGAAGTCTCGTCTTTAATTATCTTGTACAATGAGTCGTACAATAGAATCACTGATGGGTGACACACTGACCTTACACCGAATAATAAGTACCTACTAATGTAAAACGTAAACTAAACTAATAGAAAAGTCCTATTACAGTGTAAAGGATTATTTGAATGGTAGCAAGGCATGGGTATGAATTGTTACAGCGGCTGATTATGTAATATTATATTATAAGTACATATATATAATTTCAAATATTTGTGAGATGGTGATAATAAAAAAGCGGAGTTTATTGCGGGCTCTTCTCAGACCAGGGCACGTTTGGAACCTTCGTAGCTTTAGTTTTGAGATACCGTAGTTAATTATCACCATCACGTCTTATGCTCTGTAAGCATGACGTTCAGAAGGTGTACTTTGTAGGTACATATTTTGAATAAATATGTTTTGAGTTTGAGATTGAGTTCAATAATTTCTGTACAAAAAGTAATGATATCCCATCAAAAACATAAATGTAAAATGAGAGCCAAGTTCAAAATTGTGATATATATGCCTTGGTTGTTGACTTCAGCGACAAAAGAAGTGAGATCTAAATGGGTGCCAAGTTCAATGGTCAGTCCTGAAATTTATTTATAACAACATATAATATTTTATAACAACTTAAAATATCATTTCTTCTTATAACTTAGTATAAAATGTTGAAGACTAAGGCTTTGGCTTGGCTAGTTTTTATATACGAATTATAGCCTTCACAAGTTGTAAAGCTGTAAGTTCTTATTTTATTCTTCCGAAAATTTGGCTTGCTGGTAGAAACTACTTTTAGGTACCTACTTAATAATAATTCGTATATTGAAACTAGCCAAGCCAAAGCCTTAGTCTTCAACATTTTATACTAAGTTATAAGAAGAAATGATATTTTAAGTTGTTATAAAATATTATATGTTGTTATAAATAAAGGACTTGACCGGTGGAACTATGGCAGCTTGCCTAGGTGTCAAAAATCAATGTTCAGCAATGATTTCTTTATTATTGTAATTGTAATATTTCACTGTTTTCAGATAAAAAAGTTTCAGGAGTCTGAAGGCTCGGAAAACTGCGAAAATGAACAAAAAAAGTTTCACCAAAAGACTGCTTTCCCACACTAGATGGCGCTATTTATTGTGTTGAGCGAGTCTAAAAAAATATTTTCAAGTATTATTTCTTTATTATTGTAATTGTTATATTTTATAGTTTTCAGATAAAAAAGTTTCAGGAGTGTGAAGGCTCTGAAAACTGAGAAAATAAATAAAAAAAAGTTTCACCAAAAACTGCTTTCCCACACTAGATGGCGCTATGTATTGTGGTGAGTCTAGAAAATATTTTTAAGTATTGCTCACTACTTTTGTTTAACAAGTTCAACTATTCGACCACAGATGGCAGCATATACAATGTGAAAGGGCGTTCTAGTTCAACTATTCGACCACAGATGGCGGCATATGCAATGTGAAAGGGCGTTCCTTTAAACGCAGTATTTCAAAATGCTTTGTTCGATCTATTAGTTTGAGACTTGTCAAAAAATAAAAATAATTATAAACAAAACATACATTTCCTTTTCATTACTATTTAATTGATCAAAAATAAATCATTCATAATATAATGACTAAGGTACTTAAACCTAATAATAATCTTGTAACCCTACATGAATACTCATATTCATGTAGGGTTACAAGATTATTATTAGGCATGGATATAATGGAACGTCAAAATGGAGTAGTGCTTAAAGAGGAAAGCGGACGCTCAAGATTTAAACAAAACAGTACGTTTACGTACTGTTTTTTTTTTGTCATTTGAACCCTGACCTTATTTGGAATAATAAATCCATAATAATTTCGTTTTGAATTTTTAAACCTTACTGTAAAAACGGAAATCCTGTGCATTGTCCCGAATCGGAGGGCAATTACTGGTCATGTCCTTTCAGGACTGACCATTGAACTTGGCACCCATTTAGATTTCACTTCTTTTGTCGCTGAAGTCAACAACCAAGGCATATATATCACAATTTTGAACTTGGCTCTCATTTTACATTTATGTTTTTGATGGGATATTATTATACAAGAATTGCTCGTTTAAAGGTATTAGATAGTATTTTAGAAGTACTTGTTAATAAGATAAGATAAGATAAGATATTTATTTATTGCAAAAATACACGAGAAGAGTTCTTACAATATTTTTGAAAACAATGTAATACCAAATATGGCGTACAATAATAAACTACCTATTATTACGTGATGCAATTAAACAATTATTTAAACACAGCGCAGTTCCACACATCATTATTAATAACGGTTACTTACTATACTATTACTATTTACTATATACTATTACTATTACTATTTATTACTATTTACTATAATTTACTATTAATTAATTAATATTATAAATGCGAAAGTTTGGATGGATGTATGGATGTATGGATGTTTGTTACTCAATCACGCTCCAACGGCTGAACGGATCTGGCTGAAATTTGGTACAGAGATAGATTATAGTCCGGAATAGCACATAGGCCACGTTTTATCCCGGAAAATTAAAGAGTTCCCGCGGGAACCACAAAACCTCAAACCACGCAGACGAAGTCGCGGGCATTCGCTAGTAAATCATATAGATATCCCTGAAATTTAAATAAAAGCTGAATATTTGTATTATGAAATAAAATGTTAACTCATTCTACAAAAACAATAGCAAAAGTTCAATGTTGCGGCTACAAGGATTTTAATATTAAAATTGATATGTGTCTTTTCATAATGGATACATTTAACAGAAAGATAATCTAAAGATTAATAATTCGTAATTTAAATCCTTGCTTACTGATATTATTAATGCGAAAGTCAGTTTGTTGGTTGGTTTGTCATTCAATCACGCTTCAACGGCGCAACTGATCAACGTGATTTTTGGCATGGGTATAGTTGAGGTTTTATTATTTATTATAATTTATTATAGTTGAGGACCTGGAGAGTTACATGGGCTACTTTTTATCCTGGAAAATTAAGAAGTTCCCGTGGGAATAACAAAAAACTTAAACCACGCGGACGAAGTCACGGGCATCAGCTAGTGTTATATGTACATATATTTAACTGAACAATGTTTTTGAATAATTTTGTAATTCAAGGATTTAGTCCTTGATAAAAAGCCAGTAATGCAAACAAGCTCGGTTAAATAGATGTGCCGTGAAAGCGTAGCAGACAGACAAACGTGTACACTTTTGCACTAGCTGATTCCCGCGACTTCGTCCGCGTGGATTTTCATTCCCGCGGGAACTCCTCAATTTTCCGGATTGCCTTAACCTTCCCCGGGACGTAACCTATCTCTATACCAAACTTCGTCAAAATCGGTTAAATAGACGAGCCGTGAAAGCGTAGCATACAGACAGACACTTTCGCATTTATAATATTAGTATGGATTAGTATGTATTAGGATTTTGCAAGACCAATCGCTTCGTGTCCTTTTTTGTATTTCCTTGATATCACCTTTTCCGGAAATTTTATTAGAACTTTTATTATTTTATTAATTTTAGTATTCTAGAATTTCTGGTATGTCCTACATACCAGAAATTATGGTTCCCTGTCTGTATTCATAAAGTGGATCACAAAGCGAAAGATTATAGGTTCATAATTTTAATTAAAATCTTTTGCTTGGTTATATGGTGGAAGGAATTTAATAATTATTATCTTTATTTATCTACTATAGACCCTTATTTAAAAAAATATACTTTTGTTGAAAGTGAGACTTTTTACTGTCGTTGTGATTTGAAAATTCGATGAAACGAAAAAGCGACACTAAAAAGAGACAAACATATGTATTTATAATAGGATTTAGCCTGAGATAAAATACAAGTTATACTTATTTCATTCTCTCGTAGGCTACTTTTCAGAAGTTTCACTTATGCCGTGTATGAATTGCACACACACACACACTTTTTATTCTTAAAGACGTACTGCTTTATTGTCACTTACCAAAGCAGTTTTATCGGACCACTTATCCAAGTTTTTCCACATATATTCCGTGATCGTAACTTCAGGCACGACAACATCGTCAAAGGGCGATCTCACAGTCCTATCCACACTCCAAATGTGTTTCATTTTTATAAAACACACTCTTAACTCTATTACTCTACTGAACACTCTTGTTAACAACATGACTTTAGTACCGTACAATAACAACTGAACTAAATAAAGGAAGGAAATAATGGGCGTACTGTACAGATAACCTTATGAATAAATAATCAGATCGGTAACACATATGATATATTTTTTTAGTGATTAACCTACTCCTTCCCCATCAACTGTTTATATATGTAACCGTAAGAGTTAGATTATAATCTAACGGTTTTTACAATCTTACGGTGACATATACTTATATACAAGTACTTAATTTCTACAATATTTCTAGAAAAGATAAGATAAGACTCGGCTTTTATTTAAGAGGGAGCACCTGTAAATTAAATCCGTCTGCATGTTTATTTTCGTACAACCATCATACTAATATTATAAATGCGAAAGTTTGTTTATTTGTTGGTTTGTTGGTTTGTCCTTCAATCACGCCGCAACAGAGCAACGGATCGACGTGATTTTTGGTATGGGTATATTTGAGGACCTGGAGAGTGAGCTACTTTTTATCTAGAAAAATAAGGAGATCCAGCGGGAATCTAAAAAACTAACCACGCGGACGAAGTCGCGGGCATCGGCTAGCACCATCATAATTATGTTTTAAGACAATGTAACTATCCTTACGTAACGTATTAACAAGATTAAGAAGGCTCTAACAACTGGTAATTTATACATCCCACCGCTTTCACTTAATTAAAGGCACAAGGTACTAAAATTCTACATCAACGGGCACAAGTCACAAGGTTCATAAAATAGCAGGAAGAAAACGAAACAAATAAAACGAAGTTTCTAATCAACGTTATCGTTAGAAAAATTAGATGTTGAATAGCCAAATTCATAAATGTCAATATTTCGTTGCTCATCATTATTTAATGTGAATATTACATTACATATTTCTCTTCAAATGGAAATTACCTTGAATATAATAGTAGATCTTCTATCTACTGTATTTATTTTTAACTAGGCACGCGACCAAAGTAGCTGTAATTATTGTAAATATGTATAGCAAGAAACAAGGAAGTTATTAGGAGGCAACGTCAATAACTGTTATTATTTCAACTTCTTCTAACTAAAATCGTTTGGAAATCAAACTCACCACTTGCACAAGGCCGATAGTTAATAATGTGTTTGTCAAATTTTCTTACCTCTCCTTTTTTAACGTTTAAACTATCGTGAGTGATTTTCATTATAACTATATAGGTATAACTCCCGGATAAACTCACGTTTTACGTCGGAAAAATGCCCGACCAGTTTCTAACCCGTTCGGGGCCCTTATTCATGAGCCTATTCGCGCGACGCGGTCACTGCTCGACTCTCGACAGTCGACATAACACGTTAGTATTTGAAATTACTAATAAACCCATAAAGGTAACTTCTCTACACGATCTATACTGATCTATACCAATATCCATACTAATACTATAAATTCGAAAGTGTGTTTGTCTGTCTGCTACGCTTTCACGGCCCATCTGTTCGACCGATTTTGATGAAATTTGGTACAGGGGTAGGTGGTAGGTGGTAGGTGGTATCCCGGGGAGGACAAAGGCTACTTTTTATCCCGGAAAATTCAGGAGCTCCCGCGGGTAACAAAAAATATATATGTTCAACCGATTTTGATGAAATTTGGTACGGGGATTGGTTGGTATCCCGGGAAGGGATATAGGCTAATTTTTATCCCGGAAAATTCGATAGTTCCCGCGGGAATCAAAAAATCTTTACCCACGCGGACAAAGTCGTGAGCGTCATCTATAGTTATACCTAAATGCGAAAGTGTGTCTGTCTAGTACGTTTTCACCTCCCAACTTCTCAACCGATTTTGATAAAATTTGGTACAGCGATAGTTTACATCCCGGGGAAGGACAACATAGACTTCATTTTAACCCGGAAATTTGAAAATTGAGTTCCCGCGGGAAGTTCAAAAGCATGCGGATGAAATCGCGGGCATCATCTAGTTCTTACTTATTACATAGTTACTCGTAGATATAAATTCTTTTATATTTTGCATTTTATTTACGTTTACTTGTCTCTTTTTTGTAGGTTAGTTTAGGGTTCGACATGAATAACCACGTAGGGCACTTAGGTTTTATCGGGTTTAAATACCTGTCAGATTACAATCTACCGGAAAATAACGCGTTAAATTCTAATCTTTCGACAGTTTAGAATTTCGCGAGTTAGATTATAATCTAACGGTTTTTACAATATATATTACGTTACTAATGTTGAGCGACCAACTATAATTAAATGCAATATTTTAATTTATTAAAGTCGTAAAAAAGTGGTCCAGTGTTTTAACTTTTACGTCTGTCTAGATGATTGCGTGATTGGACAAACCAGACTTAAAAACATAAAACAAAATATATTATATATAATAATAAATAATATATTATAGCTTTTATTTTAGGTTTTTATTATCGTAACGCAATGCCAAGTTTTGTAGACATACCGACATACAGTTCTATGTATATTTTCACATTAGTAGATCGTTATAAAAATAACCTCCCTTCAGGTACTATCTTTACGCTTGCAATTATTTAATATTCTATGTTTAATTATATTTTGTTATCAAAAGCTTATCGCCCGTGACAAGTAGGTAAATAATTTATCACCAGTCGGTCTCCAGTGACAGTAGTCAGTAGATAATATTAATATAACAATAATGTTTTAATAATGTTATTAATATTTGACACAAAGTCATTGCTCTGGTATTAATTTTTTTAGTATTTACAACTTTACAAATCAGCATGAATACGATGTCATACGACGCCGACAATAGTATAATAGCTTTTAATATAATTATGTCACCGTAAGATTGTGAAAACATTAGATTGTAATCTATCTAGCGAAATTGTAAACTATCGAAAGATTACAATTTATAGCATTATTTTTCGGTAGATCGTAATATGATAGGTATATTAGTTATACAGGCACTACCTGATTATTTATGACCTAACCCTGACCTGACCTACAAGAAAGAGACAAGAAAACGTAAATTACAATGAATTTTTCAAAAATTCGCTTTCAGAACATTGAACGGTTCACAATCTGTCGACAGTTTACAATCTAACGAGATAAAAAGCGTTAGATTGCAATCTGACGGTTTTTGCAATTTTACGGTGACATATATATTATGTGCCTAGAGATGAAACAAGACAAACAAACAAATCGTGTTTCAACCCGCGTCACACACTAAATATATTTTTCATATAAACCGCATAAAAAGTGCGAGTTTTGTTAAAATTGTATTTTTTATTCATTTTAGTTGCAGAAATATATCTATCAGTTTAGTTGATGGTTAAAATGACAATTATAGAGGTTTGAAATTAACAAAAGATACTCAGACAAGACAGGACAGGAGAGCTGCATCGTCATTCAGCGGGCGAAAAATCATGGTTTTCAGCCCTCTGGCAGAAGTATTCTTCTGAAATTAACTAGTTTCGGGTGGCTCAACAGGCATTGAAACTCGCACTTTCAATGCAGGTTATATGAAAAACATAAGAGGTAGGATTGGTCTCACTCGGAGCGAGACCAATCCTACATCTATGATGAAAAATACATTCTACCAAATTGAGAATGACTAAATTCCCAAACATTTTCTAAACTATTTCCCTACAAGAACTCTCCTCAAAATTTTCCCAGATGGGTTCTTCGGAATGATATCCAAGAACTGTACTTCTTTAAGCCTCTTGTATGGTGCCACCCTCTCAATCACATACTCCATTATATCCTTTTGACTGACTTTAAAATCTTTATTAAGTACTACAAAAGCTTTAGGCTTTTCTCCTGTCTTTTCATCTGGTATCCCAACTACTGCTGCATCGAAAACTGCAGGATGCTCTTTTAAAATGCACTCTAATTCCGCCGGTGGAACTTGAAAGGCGTTTACCTGTAAATACGAAACAAAAAATATTACACGGATGGTTTGATAGTAGTTTCCAGTCTTTCTTTCTTTGACGACCTCCCTGGCGCAGTATTTAGCGCTGTTGCCTTAATGTGGGAGGTCTCGGGTTCGATACCGGCAGGGTCATTTTGGGAAATTATAATTTCTGGTCTGGTCTGGTGGGAGGCTCCGGCCGTGGCTAGTTACCACCCTATCGGCATAGACATACCATCAAGCGATTAAGGTACGATGCCGTGTAGAAACCGACTAGGGATATGGGTGTAATATAACTGCCAGCCATGTCCCTAACAGGTTAGCCCGCTACCATCTTAGACTGCATCATCACTTACTCTCAGGTTAGATCGCAGTCAAGGGCTAACTTGTAGTGGAATAAAAAAAAAAGAACATTACTATTTTGCACTCGTTAAATTATAGAACAAGCTTGCGTGATTTTCTCTCAAAGTGCAATACCTTAATTAGTTCTTTTAATCTATCTGCTATAGTAACATAACCATGTTCGTCGATCTTTGCCAAATCGCCACTCTTCAACCATCCGTCAGCGAAGACCTGTGAATTTGCCTGCGGGTTGTTTTTGTAACCTTTCATCACATTTGGTCCTTTTATTAGCAACTCTCCCAACTGCAAAAATGTATTATTATTATAATTATATAAATGATCAATATCATATTATTTTAGAGGAGTGACGTCCCAGATTTAAGACTATTCAGACAGCATTTCAACCGTTCTCTGTCGAATCAATTATTTTAATTTTGGCAGCTCGAATCAATGATGTTCTAATGCGTTACTGATTCCATTTTGGTTAGCAATCGACTTTCTTTATGAAGAAGTTTTAATCGATTTGACACATTGATATTCATCTTTGCTCAAGATTTTTTAATGGTTTTATAAACATACCCAAGGGTTTAAATGACTAACTATATTAATGTTTGTATTAAAATAAATCATTTATAATTATACAACAGTACAGGATATGTCCATGAATCCATCAGGTCATAGAACTCATCCATCGCCTAAGATGTATGGTGCAAGAACTATCAAGAAAGTTAGTGTTGCAGCGCCGTGAATATTATGAAAAGGAAAGACGTACTTGTAATTACTAGATTAGTATCTACACGAGTTGCAAAATATCGGATAAAAGGGCACGTCGCTTCACTATTGTAAAAAACGATATGCGTCTATGGAGTATTGCATTTTTTTAGATGGTTGCATGTTAATAATTAAGAAATTTCATAGACGTTCTTATGTCAAAAGTAAAATAAATGGTTGGACAGAATATAAAAGGCTTACCTCATTGGGACCTAAATTATTCATTTCACTATCAACTATTTTCAGTTCCGAGTTAGGCAGAACATATCCCACCGACTTATAATCCTTACACCCGTTCGGCGTTATTGTAGCCACTGGTCCTACTTCAGTACAGCCATACACTTGCCCAAAGTATACTTCATGCTGAAATTAAAAAGCCTAAATTAAATTGAAATAATAGCTATTCTACTCGAAAATGGCCATAGCAAAGAAGTAAAGAAGCCATGCTCATCAAAAACCATGATTGCACTTTAAAAATTGCAAATCATTCAAACTTTAGATCTCACATCCATTTTGCTCAAAAATCTCTCCACATCAGCTGGTGGTACAGGCGCTGCCCCGGTCATTACATTTTCCAACTTCTCAAAATGTTTTGGTTTCAGTAAAGGGTTTGATGCTAGAAATAAGACTAAAAAAAAAACAATGTACAATTTTTAACACAAATTCAAGAAAAATTTACGCTAAAATAACACCATATTAAGGACTGCCGATAGAAGTGAAAACAAATATTATTATTTTTTTTCAAATAAAAAAAAATTAAAGTTTAGTTACAAAAGTACTATATTTATATTTAAGACCGTAACATATGAAGATATGTCTTCGTAACAACGCGAGGTGTCGCCCACGGTTACACAGCACTTACTAATAAACCTTAAAACTAACGCATTAAAGTTAAATTACGAATGCACTATATTATTATACTTAAGACCTTTTGTCTTAAGAAGAATGGTGTCGATCACGTGTATTCACATTTTTACCCCCTACCAAAAAGTGCTTAACGCGTACTTAAGTCTCAATTAAACAACTTTTAAAACCAGATTAATCGCAATGAAGTCTTACCAGTAGGTGGAGCCATATACAGCAAACCAAATTTATGTTTCTCCAATGCCGTCATAAAAGTATCGGGCTGAAATCTTGGAAGAGTCACCAGCTTCAAGCCAACTGACAGTTTGTGAATGGTGATCACTGATAATCCGTAGCAATGAAACATTGGGAGATAAGCAAGGGTTATGTCTTGATTTGTAGCTAGAAAATAAAGGGTTTTTTAGATTAGAAAACCGGGAATCAAGCAAGGAAACCAACTTATTACGTAAAGCCTTGGTTGGTACCGCCACGGCAGCGATGCGACAGATATCGCAGATTTGTGTTTTATATTTTCGAAATTGAAGTCCTCGCTGTCGTTTGTAGGCATAATATTCTTCTAAACTTTGAACCTGTAGTCATGTTAATGTTATTTGAGTACCCAGCAATTCTATGAGCACACATAGATTTAGGATTGGTCTCCGCTGGTTGCAGCGCAGCGGAGACTAATCCTAAATCTATGTGAGCAAATTGAAATACTTACCAGTCGTATCATTAAATTTCTTGCATTTGTCATCATTTTGCTGTTGACAATTAGCAACAATATTTCTATTAGACATTTCAACAGCTTTCGGTAAGCCTGTTGTGCCGCTTGAATACAGCAAAAGGGACGTATCCTGTGCAGATCTTTTAACTTTTTTCAAAACATCTACATCCACATGACTATCGTTTACGAGCTCCTTGAAAGAAACAGTCTTCTCAGGTCGTTCCTCATCAATATCAATAGCTATAACTGGTATGTTCAACTTTCTTTGCTTCAAAACTTCCTTCACTACGTTTATATTATCGGGACTGGTCACAATTAGTTTTGCTTCAGATGTTGAAATTTGTCTTTGAGCTTCATCTGAAAGTAAAGTATTTTTTCTTGAAACTTTATTACTGGCTAACATTAAAGCTATATGAATTAATTCTCAGTAGCTTAGTAGGTATTCGCACAGCTTTCCGAACTGAGGTAAAGTCTTGACTTCTGTTAAATACGTGACACAAGTTGTCCTACGTGAAATAAATAAATCATTTCAAACAATATTGTAAGCGTTAACTTTAGAGCTGTACACCACTAGTTACCACCCTGACGGCAAAGACATACCGCCAAGCGATTTAGCGTTCCGGTACGATGCTGTGTAGAAACTAATTGGGGGTATGCTTTACAGGTTAGCCCGCTACTTACCATCAGGTGAGATCACAGGCAAGGGCTAGTTTACAGTGGAAAAAAATTGGCAGTCTTATGGACGATAGAAGTGAAAACGAATCATCAACAGCCATTATGCATCCACTGTTGGACATAGGCCTCTTTTAAATAGCGCCAACGTGCTCTATCCTCGGCTTTCCGCATCCAATCGATGCCAGCCACCCTCCGGATATCATCGCTCCACCGTGCTGGGGGGCGCCCTACGCTCCGTTTACCAAGACGCGGTCTCCACTCGAGGACCTTTCGACTCCAACGTCCATCGGTCCTCCGACACACGTGACCAGCCCACTGCCACTTCAGTGTGCCAGCCCTAAGAGCTATATCGGTGACTTTTGTTCTTTGGCGAATCACTTCGTTCCGGACTTTATCCCTCAAAGAAATTCCGAGCATAGCTCTTTCCATAGCACGCTGAGCGACCTGCAGTTTGTGTATCAGTCTCGCTATCAGTGTCCACGTTTCGGCACCGTAGGTCATTACTGGTAGGACGCATTGGTCGAAGACTTTAGTCTTCAGGCACTGCGGTATGGGCGACGAAAAGACTCGACGAAGTTTTCCGAAACCGTTTCCGTTTTTTCTGCCCAGCCTAGCTGTATTCTCCTATTGATCTCCTTCTCAAAGCTGTTTTTACGCAATTGGAAAATTTGCCCAAGGTATACGTATATTCCTGAACAGCTTCAAGAATAGACCTACTTTTAAAATAATTAAAATATAAACCCTAAAACTAAGGCATTAAAGTTTATTTTATTACGAATGTACTATATTTATATTTCGACCTTTTGTCTTCGTAAGAACGCGTAGTGTCGATCAACGGTTACGCAGCAGTTTTTTATTATACTATATATAGTTTAAATATAAAGCTTAAAACTAAAGAATTAAAGTTTAATTACGAATGTATTATATTTATACTTAGGACCTTTTGTCTTAAGAAGAACTCCGCTCCACATTTTTACCCCCTACCAAAAAGTGCTCAACGCGCCTAAAGAATTTTTCACTTAAATAAAAAAGTACCTACTTACAAACAGTGTAAAGAGGGTTGATGGTGGTTACCAGCCCCCCTGCAGTAAGTATACCTAACACCACTATCGGATATTCAGGGCTGTTTGGTAACATAACTGCAACAACATCTCCATCATTGATTTTGAACTTTTTCCTCAAATTCGCAGCAAATATTTGGCAATGACTGTACAACTGTGCGTAGGTATACTTCCTATCAGTTACGCCACAAACCTGTAAAAACATATTCAACTATGATTAGATTATAAAAACGTGACGTTAGATGACTTGATAGAAAAACTGCCCTTGGCCAAGTATGTGGTTTGCTTGCAAGCAAAATATTATATTACTATCTAATGCCCGCGACTTCGTCCGCGTGGATTGAGGTTTTTTGGTTCCCGCGAGAACTCTTTAATTTTCCGCGATAAAAAGTGTTCAAAAAATATATTTTAATAAGTGTAGGGGTGCGAAGCTCTCAGAAACAAGAATTAAAAAAAAATGAAGATATAAAAAATATATATTTCGTTTTAAAGTTTTATGGCATATGTGGTTAATGTCACTTCTAAAAATGACAACCGGAAGAAAGCCCACAGATTTATAAAGGGAAACAGATTCAGTATGTTGAAAAAAATTGCGTGGCAATTTCAAACACACGGAAACATTACGCACACATAGACAAAACACAGGGCCGCACCTTGTTGCTGCATATAACATTATTATGGTTAAGTCGTGTGGAAAAACAACGGCCTAAACGTTACCTATCATTTGGAAGCTATAATTTGTAAGGGTTTTAAAAATAATAATAGGTCCTTTTATGATTTTTTCATCACAAGCGATCACAACTGCAATGTAGTAACAAAATTGAAAATTGTAATTTCATCTAGCTTTTTCCCGCAGCTTCGCTTACGTTAAATTCAATTTTCATACAAATTTCAAATACCTGTTTTACGATGGGATGAATTTTCAAAAATATTTTCTCGGCATACGCTCCTACCTTTTAACCAGTTTGTAGTTGGCTAAGGCCTGTGCCAGATGTCTATTTAGGGCTTGGGTCCGCGATGATAATCACCACCACGTGCGGTAACCTAGTCAATGTGATGAATATAGTTATAGGCAGAGATAACACGAATGTGAACCCCACGCTGCGTGTCATAACGTCACTGTGGACTCCGTCAGTATCATGGCCAGTGGTTCTCGCGTCGTTCTCGCTCTGCGTCGATGCGCAGGTGCTGGAGATATTATTTAGAAGCACAGTACCAACGGATATCGTATAAATACCGCCAGATTTTAACTCAAAGTTCCTATTGACAATAATTTCTTGGCAGTAAGCCAAATAAATGTGGTTAAAAAATCGAATCGAATCGTTATTCCAAAAATTAGGTTAGAAGGTTAAATAAAAAAATTACAACAGGTTAAACTCACATGTTATTTATTCATATAAACTTTACAATTAGTGTTTTTGAATCGCCAAGTGAATCTACCATTGATCCGGAATATCATTTCTAGCGAGAAATCATACTAATATTATAAATGCAAAAAAGTGTTTGTTTGTTGGTTTATTGGTTTGTTGGGTTGTCCTTCAATCACGCCGCAACGGTGCAACGGATTGACGTGATTCTTGGCATGGGTAATAGTTGAGAACCTGGAGAGTGACATAGGCTACTTTTTATCCCGGAAAATTAAGGAGTTCCCGCGGGAATCAAACAAACTTAAACCACGCGGACAAAGTCGCGGGCATAAGCTAGTGTTACAATATGTACTGTAAAGAACCAGAAGTGGATTAAAGTAAAATGTAAAAGCAAACAACAAACAAAACTTTATCCTACAGCACAATTTTAACAATCTCAAACTGTGAGACTGTGTGTGTGATTGTGACTTGTGAGAATCAATTTTTGGCTTATAAAAATTAATGTTCTGCCTAGCAAACAATATATGAATATTATTGCAAATGTATTGTGAAGACACCATAAGTATAGCAATCTCTTTAAATTTTTACATACGTTACAAGTATTACACGGACTTGTGGTAATATTGCTGGTATATTTAACTGATAAATCCATCCATCCATCCATCCATTTTTATCCATAGGTCTCTCAGGTATTCATCCTTTGAAAACCTGAAATTAAAAGTCGAAGTTATATACTTAAAATAAAAGGGTCGTCAAGTCCGGCCCTGTAATTTATTAAAGTTCTCAAAATGTCAAAAAAGATTATTCAACGACATAAAACATGCATTTCTACCGAAAACCATAATATTATAGTTTTAATACATGCATGGCTACATATTTCGTCATAACAACTACAAATATTAGTTATAACTTATCCTTGATACGATGCGTTATACGAAAACATTTCAAAGCAACATGATAGCATGAAATTTACTTACCGATGGAACGTTATTTCTGGGGTTTTCCTGTACGAAGCTTTGTAACACTGGGGGACACAACACTTTACCATTTTATTTCAATAAATATTGGCTACTAAACCTCCAAATTTCACAAAAAATTTATGACAATGTAAACAAACGCCTTATTATGTCTTATAGATGTCATAAATCCTAAATTTCACAAAAATCATATAATTCACAAAAAATTTATGACAACACAATGTAAACAAACGCCATAATATGTCATATAGATGTCATAAATCCTACAGACTTCCACACATTGAAATTTAGTCAATGTGTGCGTTTGTGTTGCACAGTGTTGCAACAAATAAAAAAAAGATAGGAACATAGACATTTTTGCTTGGAGGGAAAAGGACACAGATTCCCATACACGTTTCTATGTGAGTGTGAAATTTATGATAAGTCTGCTTTTCTTTATTAAGTCTGTGAGAAAGCCACACTGACAAAGACAAATGACAATCTTATACCAGTAAAACATTCGGCATAACCACAGCCGCTCCAGTGCCCGAGCGTCTATAATTGCAACGACCTTCGAGTGCCCCGCCCCTCGCCGCGCCACCCGCTATTTCCTGCCTACTATCAGATTATCGCCTATTTCTTCGAATATTATTATTATAACTTGTTTAAATGATATATTTTTAGAAACTAGATGAAATTTCCTACCTACCTATAGTTATTTTATGTTCCAAAATGATATTGAATAAAAACAATTCTGGATGAAACCTGAAAGTTTCGTAATTTTTACATTTTTTTAAATTTAAAACCTGTGTTAAAACCAAAATTGTACACCTACATGCTATAACTTACATTATTTGCCTAGTTCGATACCTGGTCTACGTGAATTAGTAACGGAAAGAAATCGTACACCGATAAAACTAAAATTATTGAACATAACCTATCACCCTCTGAAAGGGCAAACCGGTTCAACAAAAAAAATTACACCTACTTGACGCTCGTTCGCTCTTTGTTATCGTTATACTCGGCGCGGCGAACCTTGATCCCTATGACACTGACAGCTAATGTCACCATATAACATTGTAGTCGCGTCACCATTAAATTGGGATCATATTGGGGGCGTCTAAAAATGCCATTTATAAATTTTACGTAGCTTTATACCCTTAGTAATGATATTCCGTTGATATTTTTAACAATTCTTAACATTTACAAGAAGTTATCTCAATCTGAATTTATGTTTACGTCCTGCAAAACTTACGTCGTGTGACGTTTATCGACTAGGGCGGCAAGTATCAATAAAAAAATGTCGGTAATGGAAACGAGTGCACAATTTTTTTTCATACATCGAAATATTACGCATAGAAAGGCGGTAGTCGCGCGCGGAGTGTAACCGTTTTAAAGTAGCCTTTCAAGGCTACGTACGCCTGTCGGCGCGTTAGTGTTCCAGACCGAGTTATAGAACGAAGAGCTCGCGCAATTAATTAAAAAAATGACGTACTGTGCAGTTATAGGGCACCACAACTCATCACACGATCACCAGAAACATTTAAAGATTCCATACCACGGGTAAGTACTTTCAAACATCTTATATTCTTCACATAAACATTATTCGAAACATTATAATGAATTGTAAATATAACAGACGCCATTACAATGAAATGTTGCTAGCTATGGTAGAAATATTTTACCCCATATTTAATTTTCGCAGTCTAAGTACCTACGTGTCTTTAATCCCAAATCACATTAATACAATTATGTATCATTAGGGTGACTAAATATTAGTAGGGTGACCAAATATTAGTAGGGTGACCACATACTACTGTAGTAAAAAAAATGATTTAATTTTTTTACAGATATCTCCAAAGAGCAACGAATCTTCTTTTGACACATCGAATCTTTTTTTGACACGCCTCGAAAGCATGCGCTTCGGAGACAACTAGCCAAAAAGATATTTTTTACGCAAAGTAAAAAAATTAGGGCATTGCAACAGAAAGCTCGTTGCTTAAAGAAAAAAAAATTATGTTTGCGAAGAATCTTGGTGAACTTGCAAGAGCAAAGATTTATCGATAGTGATAATTCGATATTTTATAATTAGTAGTTGTTCAAAATTTATTTCTTGTTGATTAGATTCTAGATTTTTATAACGAAACTTCGAAAAGATTGAAATGTCTGAATAATTATTTTCACAATTTAATTAAACTCGTCAAGTGCATGTCAGGACACCCATGGAGGTGGTTTCGTAGTCATGCTAGTTTTGATGGTTAATGTTTCGTAAAAGATGTT
Organism: Erebia palarica; assembly: GCA_964035005.1. Classification (NCBI taxonomy): domain Eukaryota; kingdom Metazoa; phylum Arthropoda; class Insecta; order Lepidoptera; family Nymphalidae; genus Erebia; species Erebia palarica. The sequence continues at coordinate 12,997,752 of OZ035989.1, read as the reverse complement.
TACCTCAAGATTATAAATACATTTGAATAAGTTTTCAGGAAGTTACTCGAATAGGAATTTGAATGTTTAATTATGAAAGGAAAGGTATAAAATGTTTTAATACCTATTAATCAAAATTATTTACGAAGTATTAGTTTTTAAGCTATTTTATAGTTTTTTATTATTTTAATACAATTTCAAGATTTAATTTTATTTTTTACTTACCCAAACCCATGTCGTTATAATGCAAAGACTCAAACTTATTCTGAGTGAATTTACTGGACATTTTCTGAACGCCACCTTAACATACGAATATTATGAATGCGAAAGTGTCTGCCTGTCTATCTTTTTGCTACATTTTCACGGCGCACGGAGTGTTTTAACCGATTATGATGAAATTTGGTACAGAGATAGGTAGGGCCTGGGAAAGGACAGGCAATTTTTCAATCAAGAAACGAATTCCCATAGGAATCAATAAACCCTAATCCAAGCGGACGTAGTTGTGGGCATCACCTAGTAATCAATGACTAATGAAAAAGACAACTAACATGATTATCTGACACTTATTCATTCGTTTGTAATTCTAAACACAACCTAGCTTTTACCTATCCAATTTCCCTACTTTTTGGGGAAAATACAATTTACTTGCAACATTATTCGCACGCTTGTGTGCGTGTCGTCGAGCGTAAATACACGACGCTCACGCACACATAGTGCTATAAAGTGTTACGCGTTAGGGAGGTCCTGTTGTATGAAACTATCGGTCTTGGCGTTATTAGTCTAAGTTTTCATACTCACATATCTAAAAATATCCTATATTATTATTATAACCTACAATAACAACCAAAGACACGACCCATCACTAACACGAACTGTCATAGTCCCTCGTCGTAGTGACCCACCAAATAGTGTGGCTATATCTAAAAACTAGTTTTTCGCTCTGTGCGTGAGCTGCTTTAGCAGCTCACGGGTTGTGATTTAAAAAAAAAAAAAATGGCGCTGATTTTTTAAAACTTTGGTATCAGTTTCCTGTTTGTAACCCCAGGGAGCCCTAAATATCGATTTTGAACGAAATCGGTCACTTATCAAAAATTTCAAAATAACGCTGATTTTTAAAACTTTGGTATCAGTTTCTTGTTTTGTAATCACAGGGAGCCCTAAATATCGATTTTGAACGAAATCGGTCAATTAACAAAGAATTTCAAAATGGCGCTGATTTTTTTTAAATTTTGATACCAGTTTCCTGTTCTGTAATCACAGGGAGCCCTAAATATCGATTATGAACAAAATCGGTCAATTAACAAAGAATTTCAAAATGGCGCTGATTTTTTTTAAATTTTGAAACCAGTTTCTTGTTCTGTAATCACAGGGAGCCCTAAATATCGATTTTGAACGAAATCGGTCAATTAACAAAGAATTTCAAAATGGCGTTCATTTTTAAAAACTTTGGTATCAGTTTCCTGTTTTGTAATCCCATCGATCCTCAGATATCGATTTTGAACGAAATCTGTCAATTAACAAAGAATTTCAAAATGGCGCAGATTTTTTTAAAAGTTTGGTATCAGTTTCCTGTTTTGTAATCCCAAGAAGTTCTAAATATTGATTTTGAACGAAATCGGTCAGTTAAAAAGAAATTCAAAATGGCGCTATTTTTTAAAAATTTTGGTAATAGTTTCCTGTTTTGTAACCCCAAGGAGTCATAGATATCGATTTTGAACGAAATCGGCCAATAAACAATGAATTTCAAAATGGCGCTGATTTTTTAAAACTTCGGTATCAGTTTCCTATATTGTAATCCCAGGGAGCCCCGTCGTGGGTAAAACGTAACCGTATCAAAATCTTGCATAGTTCTATACTTGCAGTATCTTCAATATTTGCCATATAAATTGGTATGAAAAAAAAAGTTCCACCATCTTGAATTTTTTTTCATTTCGCCAAATAGAACTCCTCGTCCTGGTCATCTCTTGTCAAGAAAGCACAATTCCATCTCTTATACTCTCCGAGATAGACACGGACGAAATTTGTATGGCAGCCATCTTGAATCCACCATTTTTGAGTTTTTTTAAACTCATCGCCAATTGGATGAGGTTTCGAGTGACATTTGTTCGAGCACCCCCCACCTATCTTCAATACCCTGGCCGTGCCCTTTACCCGTCTCCGAAATCCTCAATCATCAGCTGTCTCCATATTTTTCTTCAAATTAAATTTTCTAACTTCTATACGAAGCCATCGGTGAAAAAAATTTTTTCATACAAAATTTTACAGGAGGAAGTTTTTAGGGAAAATCTCGAAAACTACCCCGTCGAGTTACACAATCGATCCATACATGTCAACTTTCCCAAATGTTGCCAACCGCCTCAAAGACGTGATTGAAATTTTCAAAAACACAAAAAGAATACAACATGGCCGCCACCTTGTTTCACACAAACTTTTTGCATAGTTTTATAATTTTCCTGTAAACTACTGGATACACCGCTCCTGACGACGTTTCAATTGTTCATCTCGCTCGCACCCAGCCGACATGATAGCCCCCGAAAAAAGACCATGTCGAAAATCACTTTTTCTTTGATAAATTCCAGTGTTGCCAGTTCTCGGCGACGAAATTACCCAAATGTCATTCGTACAAGTGGGACACGTGGTTCCTTTTACTCCAATTTTTAAAAAAGTTCGTATTTCGATTTTTTTATTTTTGGGGTAAATCTTGAAAATTTCCCTAGAAATGGGGTAATTTTATTTTCACAATCCATACCTCGAGTCTGTACACACAATCGCCCCATAGAAGTCGAAACGCTCCGACGTTGCCAACTGCGAGAAATTAGAATTTTAAAATTGCGTTTTTTCGTAACTCAAACCGAACGGCCGCCGTGACAGCCGCCATCTTGAATTTTTTAAAAGCACCCCCATTCTGTCTAAATACAGGATAATTGTAGGCGGACATAGAAAAAAAAATTATGCTCGACCACGCCGTTTCGGATCTGTGGCGCCGCGGTTCGAGGTCGAAAAATCAAAAATTTTAAAACACTACAGCTCGGCCGCCATCAAATATCCTTTAATATTATTATAACCTACAATAACAACCAAAGACACGACCCATCACTAACACGAACTGTCATAGGGATCAAGGTTCGCCGCGCCGAGTATACGTTTAACAATAACCAAGCACTTTAAACTAGCGGCACGCTATGATGGCCGGTTTGACGTTTGTCCGCTCATGAAGTTCCGTATTAATTGATAACGACTTTGAAGGAAATAATTGTATTACTTTATTGACGATAGTGATGTGCAGAGATTCATAAATTTTATCGAATGTAGTTTTAGGTTTAGGACTCAAAATTTATTTATTAAATTGATTTCTTAAATGTATACAAGTGTAGAAAAATCAGTTTGCACCATTTAAGGGGTGAATGTACTTGTGAATATGAACAATTTTCACTATGTGGACAAACCTCTGAAATCGCAAAAAAATATCAATAAATTTTTAAAAATGGAATCTAATACGATCGTCACATAGGATCGCTGGCTAGCACAACTACTACCTCCGGCAAACTCGCGTCAATGCTCAATGCAAAACAAAGCAGTTTCGAATTGACGTTGCTTCGAAAAGTATAAACTGTCAGTGCAATGCGATTGTGATATAGTTTTGACCTGGCTTTGGATTTCAAATATTGATACTGCATTACTGTTGACCCTTGCTCGTTAATTTGGACTCTGTTCAAGCCCTTTGTTGTGGATTTCGTCGATATGACCGAACGTACGCAGAGAACTGTTCTAAATAGTCAGACACGTGAGTTCGTAATACGCCTTCGTAACTATTTCGATCGTGAAGCTCAAAATGGAGGGCCAATTTTACCTATAACGTCAGTGGTTGAACGCGTAGCTGATGCGCTTAATATTGGACAACGAACTGTTAGACGGATAACTAAAAAAATATATGGCGAGACTGGCACAGAAGAAAATAAACTTCACACACCAAAAAAGAGAAAACGAGCAAAACCAGTCGTAGGCATCGATAGCTTTGATGCCGATGCTATCCGAAGACATGTTTACGGCTACTATTTACAGAAGGAGTATCCAACAAGAAAAAAGTTGGTGCATTCACTGAAGGAAGCTGGATTATTCTTCGGTGGGGAAAGTTCTTTAACGAAGATTTTGAAGACCATTGGATTTCGATACAAAAAATGTAACAAACGCAAAATATTGATGGAAAGATTTGATATAGCGATGGCAAGGTATACTTTTTTACGGCAAGTGAAAGAAATCAAAAATTGGCAAAATGTTGTGTTCTTGGATGAAACATGGCTTAATGCTAACCATACTGTAGGCCGTTCTTGGAACGATGACACAGCAGCATCTACTTCCAAAGTTCCTGTAGGAAAAGGATCGCGACTTATAATTTGTCACGCCGGAACCATCAACGGGTTTGTCGAAGGTTCTCTCATGGCTTTTGCGTCAAAAACCACTGGAGACTATCATGAAGACATGAATGGAGAAAAGTTTACTGAATGGTTTACCTCAATGTTGTGTAGCCTCCCTGAACCATCTATTATAATTATGGACAACGCCCCATACCACTCGATGCAAATTGACAAGCCACCTGCCCAATCCCAAAAGAAAGCTGATATCGTCGCATGGCTTCGTAAAAATGGCGTAGATGCAAACATGAATATGTTAAAAGCGGAATTAATACGTCTTTTAAAAGAAAACAAACCAACCAAGATCCGACACGTCATTGACGAAATAGCATTAGAACATGGGCACAGAGTTATACGGTTACCGCCTTACCATTGTGAGTATAATGCGATTGAGTTGGTGTGGGCTCAAATTAAGGGATATGCTGCAAGACACAATACAGAACCCCCATTTACCACAAAAAAAATGCTAAAATTATTAGAAGAAGCTTGTGAACATGTGACTAAAGGAGACTGAGAAAAGGTTGTGAATAGAACTGTTAAATTAATAAGGGAAGATTATGAAAGAGATGTGAAAATAGATAATATTATAGAAAACGAACATATAATTATTAATGTATGTGATGATAGCAGTGACGACAGTGAAAATAGTAGTATGGACGAATCTGATTAATTATGGCCTTTTGTGGCACCTTTTTTGGTATCTTTTGTATTCATATGTTTCTTGTGTGCATATAAAGTATGTATATTCATTTTCGTTCAAATATTCAGTTCGTTCAAATAAATTAAATAAACATATACATTTTTGTTTTATTAAACCTATTTAATCAGGTACAAAAACAAAACTTAATTGTTTTTTGTTCGAGAATAAATTGACATTCCACATCACTATTGTAATGTGTCAAACCGGCCATCATAGCGTGCCGCTAGTGTAGTTGATAATTATTACAAAGAGAAAAAATCATGACACGGACATGACATTTAGTTTTTGGACTAGTCCACTTTAAAATCAAAATATAAAAATGAGTAAATACGCAACGCGCGTATTCATTCACTTTACTTACTTTTTAATGGATTCCAATTCAATATAATCACTTTATACACCCACCAAATGCAACTAGTACGAAGTGACTGAGAAACGAACATTCGCGAGGTTTACTTCTTTTTATTTTCGGATTTTAAGTCAAAGTATCAAACATATAGGTAGCCTGTTTCGTCCCGAGCAATATTCAAGTGGTAGAAATGAGATAGACATAGTTGTTATCACAACAGACCGATATATATTGGCGCCGACGTTCATGGTCGGCCGGCAACCATTAACACTCCGACGTGCGCGTTGCTATGGTCCGCCGGCAACCAGTAACACTCTAGCTTATCTTATTTGTGAACAATCAAAATGTAATCAATGATGTCCATACAAAGGAAATGGCCAGTGGAACTATGGGAGCTTGCCTAGAGATCAAAAATCAATGTGCAGCAATGATTTCTCTAATATTGTAATTTTTATATTTTATAGTTTTCACACAAAAACGTTTCAGGAGGCTTAAGGCTCTGAAAACTGAGGAAATAAATTAAAAATGTTTCACCAAATAACTGCTTTCCCAGACTAGATGGCGCTAGTTGTTGTGGTTAGCGAGTCTAAAAAAAGTATTGCTAACCACGTTTCTCAGGTAAATAATTGAGCTTTGCATTATTTGCGCATGGATCAGGATTATAGTGGAATAATAAAACTATATTTGCAAGAATTATGTAATTCTTTTAAAAATCACGCTACATTGTACTGCTACCACACTAGATGGTGCTAAACGTCTTGGTTGGCGAGTCTTTTCAACTATTCGACGACAGATGGCGATAAACGTTTTGTTTAGCGAGTTATTTCAACTACTCAACCACAGGTGGCAGACATGTAATGCCAGAGGGCGTTACGTTCCTTTAAACGCAGTGGTTATTTGAAAATGCTTTGTTCGATCAATAACACGTTTCATTGAGGCTTGTCATCTAACAAAAATAATTATAAACAAAACATACATTACCTTTTCAGTACTATTTAATTGGTTAAAAATAAATCACTCATAATATAGTCACTAAGGTACTCAAATGGTATTAATGTAGGGTTAGATTATTTTTACAAGATTATTTTAAGGCATGGATAAAACGGAACGTGGAGTAGAACAAAATGGAGTAGTGCTTAAAGAGGAAACTAGACGCTCAAGATTTAAACAATAAACGTATTGTTTTTTTTAGACATTTTAACCTTGACCTTATTCGTAATAATAAATCCACAGAAATTTCGGTTTTAATTTTTAAACCTTACTGTAAAAACGGAAATCCTGCACATTGTCCCGAATCGGAGGGCAGTTACTGGTCATATCATTTCGCCATTGCTCTTTAATCCAGATCCGTTTAGTAGTTCTGGCTTGATTAAGTAACAAATATCCATCCATCCAAACTTGGGCATTTATAATATTAAGTATAGATTGCTTGTAAGTTATTAAACAAAAACTTGTGCATAAACGAAACTTGGTTGTAATGGCATCAATCACGATTCACAAAGTCACCAGATTTTCTAGAAAAGCCAATAAATGTAATAGAAAAGTCAGTGCCCCATTCGATGCAGTGAATGGGTCATGCAGGGTTGAAAAACAACATTATCTCAGAGTAAATTGATAAAAATGTTATTCACCTTCGTTTGTATTGAGAGCAACCTTAATTAACTAACACAATCCCCAAAAAATTTGTATGAAAATAAAAACTAATTAGCATCGTCATTAAAAATTCTTTTCGTACGTCGTTTGTCTTCGTGTGAGGACAGTGGGAGACATCATACTATGCATGGCAACACGTCTTTGACAATATTGTGGCGTTAACTTTAGAGTTGTACAGACCTGACTAGAAAGGGAGGCTTCAGCCATGGCTAGTTACCGCCCTATTCCGACAAAGACGTACCGCCAAGCGATTTAGCGTTCCGGTGCGATGCCGCGTAGAAACCGGGGTACCTATGGGTTTAATACAAACTACCATATCCCTAACAGGTTAGCCCGCTACCATCTTAGACTGAATCGTCACTTAACATCAGGTGAGAACGCAGTCAAGGGTTAACTTGTAGTAGAATAAAAAAACAAGCCAGTCAACTGGAATTCCTAAAGTACATGGAATTAATATTTATGGAATAATTTAGTAGTTATAAAAAGAAAATCAATATAAGTAATCTTTTTATTATGCAATTTATTCAGCATTACCTTGCAGCTTAATCAGGGTCAACCGATCGAATTCAAGATTTGCTTATCATATAAGAATTTTATTCCCTGGGACTGCATTATTATTCTAACAAAATCCATTATTTAATAAAATAATAGGCTCTGGAGTCTGGATTAATGAAAAGTTATAGTCCAGTCTTTTTGCAGAGTTTCTTGCTGGTTCTTCTCGGTAGGAATGTCATTCCGAACCAGTGGTAGATTCACTCGACGATTCAAAAGTACTTGTAAAAGTTTATTTGAATAAAAAAACATTTGAATTTGAATTTGGTAGTTTTACCTGGAATGTTTCTCGGGAGTGTTGAAAATTTAGTGTATGTTATAGATTTGGACGTGTTATTTCCGAATTTTCACTTTGCCACCTCACATTTCATCGTACATAAGCCGCAAACCAAAACCTAAATTCACATTCCACAGTTCAAATAAATTTGTACTGTGATTGTTTTACAAGAAGAAAAAGATAGAACATAATTTTTTCCCAAAGAGCGTCACCATATGTGTTCTGTGGCCTTATAGGTCCACAGTCCACATGTCGGGAAGCCAACCCCCTTTATCATGGTCGATTTATCAAAAGGTGCGCCCATGCTATGCATATACGCATATCCACTTTTAAACCTTCCTTCTCGGGACCATCGCTCCTACAAGCATACCCACTGACCGGTCAACCTGATGTTTGAAAATAATATTTTGCCGGACTTACCACTGCCGTTTTATCAGACCACTTGTCCAAATTTTGCCACACATATTCAGCAATGGTAGTCTCAGGAACAATTATATCATCATAAGGCGATCTCACAGTCCTGTCCGCAGTCCACAGGTGTTTCATTTTGAAAACACATCTCTTTTCTGTAACTCTTCGAAATACTTTTGTTATGAACATAATTCCAACATGCAGTCCAATCACAATAGTTTAACTCAAAAAATAGTCTCAACTTTCTGTTTTACTCTCTTAAATTTAACTAGGCAAGCCTGGCAATCACTAAAGATATATCTGTTTACAATAAATAGTTTTCGTGATAAAATAAAAAAAATCTTTTACAGATTTAGCTACTTTAGGACGCGACGGTTTTAACATCGAGTGTGTATCAAAATGAGAATACATTAACTACTATAATTCCTAATAAATACTTTTGCGGCTTTTTTGTCGCTGCCCGAGATAATATTATGATATCATGAAGGAGATAGCACATGCGTCGTGAGTCGTGACCACTGACTATACTATTAAAAATTCTTTGCTATTGAGTAGTAAGAATACGGCAACAAAAGATATTATAATATATGTACGTCGTACGACGTACATATATTATGAAATTAGGCTTGAGTCGATCTATCAATCATTAAATGAATTGTCTACAAATCGTTGTCTTCAATCGCAAGTTATAAAATAAAACACCCAAGTTTTTATGTTTATTTATAGGTCAACTTCATCCAGCACATAAACGTGTTAAAACTCTTGCAGAACAAAATGAGTAATCATTTTCTTATTTACTTTCATTCGACTCTGACTTTATTGCGATTCGATAACGTTTGTGAGATGTAAAATCATATTATTAGACTAAATAACTACACACTACACAGCACCCTACAACGCACAACACACTAATGTGTGTCCACCTTAACTAATGATTAGTCGTTGGTTTTTATTTTACATAAACTAGCTGATGCCTGCGACTCCGTCCGCGTGGATTGAGGTATTTTTGGGGTATGAAAAATAGATAGATAGTAGTTCTCAGATCTACTGAATATGCATAGGTATACAATTTCATAAAAATCGGTCAAGCCGTTTCGGAGGAGTATGGTAACTAACATTGTTCACGAGAATTTTATATATAAGACTAGCTGATGCCCGCGACTCCGTCCGCGTGGATTGAGGTGTTTTAGGGGTGTAAAAATTAGTTAGGTATAAACCTATTCTCACACCTACTGAATAATATACATAATATGAAATTTCATCAAAATCGGTCAAGCCGTTTCGGAGAAGTATAAACACTAAAACTGTGACACGAGAATTTTATATATTAGATAATCTACGTTTTTCGTGCCTCAAAATTGTGTATTGCCATTTAATTTTGATTAGTAATAATATTCTCTTATCGGTTATCGATTACATATTATTATAAAATGTAGTGATAATTATATATTATGATTTTTCCAGTGACGCTGTAGTGGTCTATCCTACGCACTAAAAACGAGAGGTTTTATCCATTGCTATAATATATAATCAGGTTCTCCCATTATTAAAACACTTGTTTGTTTAATAAATTGCTATTTAAAAAATACAGGAGTTTGGTCTGCCATGGTCAGGGCAGGGTATACTACCATCGCTTAAAACCGTACTGTTTTAATATTGCTGTCGTTCGTGTCTTAGAATTATAATCCCTATTTTTGGGATGTCAAGGTACATGACATAAAACTGTCTCAAGCTTAAGCTTTAAGCTATGGTAGTAGCCCCCCTGGTCTGTGGGGCTGCAATAGGTACGAATGTTACGATTGACTATACAGCTACTTTGCGAACTCGTGGTCAAATAAAAATAGAAAAGTACTAAGAATTTACATAATGTTTAATATGACCTGCTTTTATTTGATTTTATTGCAAAGGTACACAAAACATGTTGCCGCCGAAACAATGTCAAAATACTAGAAATTAAAAACTGGATCCAGACAACGATCCTACTAAATTGTACATTACATTATTTAGAAAATACAATATATTATATTAAAATCACAATAATAGGTTTATAACATTACTTAAAAATTAAAAATTAGACTTCAGTTTTAAAATATAAAATATAAAAAAAGCTTATAAGACAGTTTGTAAGTAGAATAGTATTATAAGTATATTTACTTAACATAACAGTAAAATTATAGTCAACTTACCAAGAAATAAAAATAACAATCATAAAAATCAATATTAATAATTATAAAAAGTACAAAAAGACTATAAAAATAACTCTTTACATAATATATGTCCATTCAAATTGTGTAAATTTTCTTAACAAAATAATATTTAAAGCTTAATTCTAACATGTTAATGTAGCCAATTCTGTTTAGCACAGTCTCTTAACTAGAATGAAACAGCTTCAAGTCTAGTTCTGTCCCTTTCCGCGGGGAGTATTATGAAAGGGTTAGCAATATTTTTAATGTCATTTTAGTTTAGAAATTGTGCAGTACAGAATCAGCGTCATTGTCCACGCTAACAATACTTTGTCTTCAAATCCTTTCTCAAAATCTTTCCCGCTGCAGATCTAGGGATACTATCTATGATTAAAAGTTCATCTATCCTTTTATAATCCGCAACTTTATCAGCAACGAAATCGCATAAGTCTTTGGCACTAGCACTTTTCCCAGGTTTTAGAGCCACAAAGGCTTTAGGTGATTCTCCTTTGGTTGCGTGTGGGACACCGACCACCGCTGCATCGTTAACAGCTGGATGGTCTCGGAGTAGAGCTTCTAATTCCGCTGGCGGAACTTGGAATCCTTTGACCTGTTAAAAAGCCAAAAAAAACATATAGGGGCAAGTTATTTTTTTGGAGTGAAAACTTTTGAAGTGAAAACTTCTTTAGCCGCGTTGAACACTTTTTGGTAGAGGGTAAAAATGTGGATTCGCGTGGCCGACACGCTCACGAACAGCGACATGCTCGTAATTAAACTTTAATGCCTTTGTTTTAAGATTTATATTTTAAATATTGTTTTTTTTTTAATTTAGAAAAAAATAATTTAATAGGTAATTGAAAAAAAAATTATATTCGTTTTCACTTCTATCGGCAACTATGTATTATGTATGTGTAGTATGACTGCCAATTTTTTTTTAATTTTATGCACCCAATTATCCTCTGACGATATTGTGTCACTTATAACTGCGTCGTTGGTACAGTGATTTGCATGTACGACTGCGGCCGACGAGATCTCGGGTTCGAGTCCCGGGTCGGGCTATTACAAGTGTTTGGTTTTACTGATAAGAAATTAACAGTATTAGCCCTGAGTTAGGAAGTTGGCAGTGTTTCACCCCCGTGCCTCGGAGAGCGCGTTAAGCCGTCGGTCGTGCCACTGATCTCTCTCCGGTCGTGTCGGATTTTCCGTCCCATCGGACTATGAGAGTAAAGGAACAGAGTGCAGAGATCTAGAGACTAATCTCTGTGGAGAATGGCCGCCTTAGCCGAAATTCGGTCGGGAGGACATTGTATTAATTATTTAAATAATTATTATTAATTACATTAAAAAATTATTGTAATTAAAGGGGCAAGTTCTTCTCCTAGGAAAGCGCGTACCCACCTAGATACCATCATTGCTTTGCACTAAGCATGTTTACGGTCATAAACAAGCCTAGTTTGCAATAAAAAGGGTTGCATACAAGCTGTCTCCTCAATGGCTAGCATTGAATCCGTCGAGTAAGGGCTCATTTGCCTTGTCTAACAGCAAGCCCTTTGGTGATAAAATAGTTATGTTTATAATTAAGGCCAGAGCCTTATGACAATGAAAGAGAATGACAGAGAATGACGCTGTGTAAAGTACATGAAACATATTATAGTTACAGTGGGAATGGTACCTCATATTTTACATTTTTGTGTGCTACTCATAAAAATTAATACCTAGTGGTTTGGAAAGAGCACACGATCCCTATTTAGAGAGGAGGTCTCGAATATTCGTTGAAATCGCCCTAATAATCGCCAACATTTCCAAGGTGACGGCACACAGAAGAAAGACTCATACGAGCGCATTTTTTATTTTTTTTTAACCATATACGTATAATTTACTTTACTCTGGAAGGTACTAGTGCCGAAACCATCGCGTTTTTTCAAACTAGTATCGTTATTAAATCAGCCATAGAATATCAATTCAGTGTTCAATTATTATTAATCTCAGACTCTCATAATATCGAAACTGATCACAATGATGTCAAATTATTTCTGTAGTAGACCCCATCCAGTAATCAGCACCATCTGAAGTCATCACTCAAAACAATGTCTCAATCAGGTCAATACAAGATGGCGCTCACAGTAAACACTTACTTTAATCAATTCCTTCAATCGATCGCAAATTTTGAGCATTCCTTGTTCGTCAACCACCCCTAAATCGCCGGTTCTGAACCAGCCATCTTCAGTTAATGCCTCGGCGTTGGCTTCTGGGTTGTTCCTGTACCCTTTCATCAATTGAGGTCCTCTTACCAATACTTCACCCATCTGGAAATGATAATTAAAGAGAAAATAGTATCAAATAACTTATATCACAATATTTCAAGTTCTCTTTTATTTGACAGAAGTGTTTTGATACTTTACAGGTAGAAGTCTACTTTCCAAACTACCGCCCTTTTTTAAAGTTCCTTGAGAAAAGGGTTGTCTGGAGGAGATCGCTTATAGTGATAATACCGCCCTTGTGCATGCATTGTTTTATGTTTTTGTGTTTTATACTTAATTTAGTTCTTAGTTACTTAGTTATAATTGGCAATCTACTTATCTAGAAATAACGTTCAGATGTATCATACCTATGCATTGTTGTCATAAAAAATAACAATAATAAATTATTATATATTAAATAATAAATTATTATACATATAATCTGGATATTGTTTATGTATTGCCCGGACAAGTGTTAAGACTTCTTGTTTTTAATATTTTTATCTGAAATCTTGACAGCCTTTCCGACTTGGGTGTAATTTTTCCTAATAATTAGCAATTAAATTGCAAACGCCGCAGGCTAAATTCTCACTTTCGTTAATTAAGGATTCACTGCCTTGCTTAAAGTACTATAATAGAGAGTTTTGTCTTTATCGAAAATGTAAATTATTTTAAAAAGCAACCGAACCTGATTAGGTCCTACGCTATTCAGTTCTAAGTCAACAATCTTCAACTCAGTATTAGGCAGTGGGTAGCCAATAATATCAAAGTTTTCAATATCTTTGTGACCCAGAGCTACAGCAGGGGAGGTCTCTGTTAGTCCGTATCCCTGATTGTATCGGATCTTACGCTGAAAATTAAAAAAAAAAAACATTAGTAACCGATATGCGGGCAAATGATATTGCTAAACGACAGCGCAGGGGCAATAATATTATGATTAATAGTAGGTAGATTGTTCATCAAGGGACTAAAATGAGCCATTTCATACGAAATATTTAACTTTCGGAGTGTAGGGAATGATGCTATAGAATCGAGTAGAATGGCTTTTAGTCCCATGGTAAACACTCTACCTTTCACTTCGATTGCGAGAAAATAAAAATAAATAACGATTTTCAATTATTTCTTTGCCTTTCTGTTACATTTTCATAATATAAGGACTAGGAGGAAGTCCTTTTTTTTTCATTCGTTATAATCTTAATATATAAAAGAAAGTCTGGTTTGTTCGAACACTTATAACTCTAGAACGGCTGGACTTCATAGTTTTTATTAGTTGTATTTGTCTCCGTCCCAAATCTTCTTACTATAAATGCGAAAGATTGGATGGATATATGGATGTACCTATGGATGTCTGGATGTCTGGATGTATGGATGTTTGTTACTCAATCACGCCCCAACGGATGAACGGATCTGGCTGAAATTTGGCACAGAGATAGATTATAGTCTGGAACCAAAAAACCTCAAACCACGCAGACGAAGTCGCGGGCATTCGCTAGTAGCAGAATAACTATAAAAACATTGGAAAATTGTCGAAAAAAAATAAAAGAATAAAACATTTTCCCTTGATCTTCCCATACCAAAAGCCACACGGCTAGTTAACAAATGGGCGTTAAAAAAGTGCCGCACGAACAAAGAAAAACTACGCGTCGGCGACCTCGTAGTATTGCAAGAGGATCAACGTCGCACCCCTCAACTGGCGCCTTGGTCGGGTCACTGCGCTGTACCCGGGGGCTGACGGGTTTCCAGAGTCGCGGACATCCAAACCGCGAAAGGAGTGGAGCGCAGGGCATCGAATCGTATTTGCCCCTTGTTTTCCAGACTCCAGACAAGCCTGTTTCCTCTTAAACTGCGTTTAAGAGCGGGGGGAATTTATGTCGACGCCAATTTACGTAGGCGGCCAAGACGTATGTGTGTAATGTGTGTAAATCACGGCCGACTATGTTTTGTAGCGTAAAAAGGCGTCAGGACTATTATCTATTGTTTTGTTTAAGAGCCATCGTCTATTTACTTTATGGATATAGGTATAAAACTGAATTTCAAAAATTATACGTTACTCCACTGGAAAAATTTGTCTAATTGTCACCTTTCCACTTACTTACCTTACCTGCAAAATTAGAGGACCCGCCTATTGGGCCCTAGTGTGGCTATTTAAATAATAGCCAAATAGTCACATTCACTTTACCTTATACCTTCACCTTCTATAACATATTGTGCATCGAAATTCGAAATGGAATAATTAAACATCCATAAAAATAAATAAAATAATTATAGCCGTGACGAACATTACTATTATAAAATTAAATATACAGATTAGGATTCGTCTCCCTTGTGACTGACCAATATTAAATCTACTATATGCTCTACTCGTATGTATGTGTATGTCACCGTGAACAGACTGTGAACCGTTCAATGTTCTGAGTGTCAATTTTTGAAATATTCATTGTATTTACGTTTTCTTGTCTCCTTGTAAGTTAGGTTAGGGTTCGACATAAATAATCAGCTAGTGCCGGGCACTCAGGTTTTGTTGGGTTAATATACCTAACAGATTACAGTCTACCGAAAAATAATGCGTTAAATTATAATCTGTCGACAGTTTACAATTTCGCTAGTTAGATTACAATCTAACCGGTTTTTGAAATTTAACGGTGACATGTACGAGTATACTGCATTAGAACTGTGCGCTAACTGCATGTGATCTATTTAGAATAACCCACACATATTTATTTGTTGATAAAAACCTGATGATTACCTGGAATTTCTCCAAGAGTTTTTCAACATCACTTGCGGCCATTCCTGCAGCGCCATTAATAACGTTATCTATGTGACGGTATATCTTGGGTGATGCGAGTGGATGGTTCGCCATTAACATTACTGAAAATACGAATATAAAAAGTAAAATAACCACTTTTTAGATTCACATACCTATATTTAGTCTATCTTCTATAAATATAATATCTAAAAAAACTAAGTCAAGAAATTTAAATTAGAAAAAAAGAGGAAGGAATTCAAAGAATGTTCTCCTTATGCATTTTTTTTTTAAAGATTTCGTTAGATCGGGATTCATACATTCATTTAGGAATATTTTGGAGTTTATTGGAGTTTACTCCTTAAGAATCGATTTTCATATAATAAGCCCGGGTATGAAAATTTAAGGGGAGTAAAATCAAACTTACGTTACGTTACGTTATGTTTATGTTTTCATGGTAACACTTTTCATTCGAAGTAGATAGTAAACTCCAGTCGTGCGTCGGAGCTGACACACAATTTTTTATTATTTAATAGTCATGAATGTTATTTACCCAAAGGTGGTGCGACAAATAACCAGTTAACCTTATTTTTTTCGAGCGTGTGAAGGAATACTTCCGGCTGAAACTTGGCCAGTGTCACCATCTTAATACCGTTTCTCATCTTGTGGAACATCAGCGCTGTGGCTGCGTATATGTGGAAGAAAGGAAGAACAGCGAGGACCACGTCTTGGTGAGTTTCTGTAATGAATTGTCAAAAAAGAGAATGTTCATTTTTGGTGAACTCTTTGTATGCTCATTTTCTCTTTGTGCCATGAATAGAAGAAAATACATAAGTTGTATTAAAAATATAATAATTTAGAATAGTAAAGTAAATAACGTGAAAATAAATGAAATTTATTTCAAGTTTTCACCTTCAGCCTTAAAGACGAAATCAGGACGAAATGTATCAAATGTCATTTCTGACAGTCACTGTCAGAACAACGTGTTTTTCTTTTGAAAACGTCAAAAAATATGAATCCGCCATTGTTATCCACTCATGTTTAGTGTTGCTTGTCGAGGAAAGATTAAATAATTAATTTCACTGAAATTACGACGAATTTGTAGATTTGAACGACCAAAACTGGTCTAGTATTTTTTTTTTCTTTCATTTCTCTACTTGTAAAAGGAACGGACCCATGCCCCATACAAATTTGAACCGTCTCCTTTATAATAATCTCTAAGTATGAAAATTAATTTATGTTTTTGCACATCGTTAATACAATTTAACCTGTAATACAAGAAACCCTGTACATTTGTTTTTTGAAAGAAAGAAAAAAGAAAAAACATTTCCAAATTGTGCCACAAATAACAAGCATAGGTACCTAAAGAGGTAGATCACCCCTGCACCTCAACGATCTAAACAAGTGTTTTGGGATTTGCGGGAAGATTTCTGATAATATAGTAAAATCATTGTAGTTACAATAATTACCTAGTAGGCATTTCTATGAATATCGCGTTACATCTCTAGTACAAAATTTAAACAAAAAGTATAACGAAAGTAATAAAAAGAATTATAATAATTTAATAAAGAATTTATTACGATATTCATAGTGCAATAGGTGTTTTGTGCAACCGAACCGATAGCGGAAACGGTACCAACGTCTAGTGAACATAATTAATGCTATAATGCTCAAAAGATTATAGTCCTGAAAAATTGACCCTTAAAATGCTTAATTGTGTCAAAACAACTGTTATATTATGACTTGCTATTTTCAAACTAATGGTGGCATACATCTTCGTTTAAAGCAGTATTATTTTAATCTTGTTGACGCTCTTGTTTTAGAATATTATTCCTTATTTTGGGGTACATAATATTATGAAAGGTCAATTTTAAAATAATAAGTTTTAACTTTAAGTATGCATAGTAATTAGTAACCCATGCGGGCGTAGCCATACTAGGTACCATCGCTTATAGCCGTATTGTTTTAATATTATTGACGTCCATGTTTTAGAATTATAATTAAACTGTTTGTTTTAA
Source organism: Erebia palarica (assembly GCA_964035005.1). Lineage (NCBI taxonomy): Eukaryota > Metazoa > Arthropoda > Insecta > Lepidoptera > Nymphalidae > Erebia > Erebia palarica. Next base: position 12,980,235 of record OZ035989.1, on the reverse strand, counting down.
AGTCTATAATGCACATGAATACATTGTACAATGGCGAACTTAATACCTAGAGGTATTCTCTTCCAGTTAACCTTTGCTAGTGGGGAGAGTGTTGCAACTTGAAAGACAGTGCGTATAATCTAAAGAGAAAAGTCATCAAAAGAAGCATATTTAGGTAGTAGGTAATATCACTATATTACCTACTACCTAATTATGTTTCTTTTTTAAGTATGATTTTATGCAATTCAGTAAATAGCTTGAAAGAAGAATTTAATTAAAAATACATTCCAATAAATACACAAAAATACACTGTCATTTAGAAATAGAGCTAGTATATTAGTAGGTAACCCCCTGCCTGCTACCCTGTTCTGGTCCATCGACCTCAATTTACATAGACGGGCCCTGTCAAACAAAGAATGTGGGCGTATTTTTAGTAACGCCATCTAGTCTGAAAAGCGAAAACTTGCTTGCAACATTTATGCCATCTTGAATGACAGCCTGAAAACGTATGACACGGTCATAGATAATAAAGGTCATAGTCATAGAAGCCATAAGAACTGTTAGTAAAAAAAAAATCATTTGATCTAAAAATCAAATTAAATTATTTGATCTAAAATCCTTCTTACCTGTAGTGTCCTCGTGACATCTTACTATTGGATCGCTTAGTTGTTCACAGTTCGCCACAATATTCCTATGCGTTAATTCGACTCCTTTCGGCAGTCCCGTAGTACCACTTGAATACGGTAAAAAGCAAATATCCTTTGGATCTCTTCTAACTTCTTTTAAACACGATAAATCGACATGAACATCTTCACTTAGTTCATTAAATGCAATCGTTCCTTCTGGAATCGGTTCTCCGTTCGTTTTGACGACAATTATTGGAATTTTTACTTTCGCAAGTTTTAAAGCTTGTTTAAGTCTTTCAGTAAGGTCGGGTAATGTTACTATAGCCTTTGCATCGGACATAATTAACTGTCGTTGGACCTCGTCTGTAATAATAAAGAATATTTTTTTATAGAATTAGGCCTATAACGGTCGAATTAAATGTTGTTAAAATAAATTTTAGCAAAAGCAACTCATTGGTTCTCTCGAAACATAGTTTAACTAAAAACAATATTCGTCAAAAGTATTCAAATAATATTCAAATATAATTTTTATACCTACTATCTACTATACTTATACTTAAAATTATATGTATAAGTATGCGAAAGTGTGTTTGTTTGTTTATTAGTTTGTTGGTTTGTCCTTCCATCACGCGGCAACAAAGCAACGGATCGACGTGATTTTTTGCATGGATATAGTTATGCTACTTTTTATTATTCCTGAAAATCAGGGAGTTCTCGCGGGAATCAAAAACTTAATCCACGCGGACACAGTCGCGGGAATCATCTAGTAATTAAATAATTTGCATATTCAACTCGAAATTTACATTCACCTTGAAATTCTATGAATCCGTACTGTTATCAAACCATTGACCTTGACTTGTATCTTTCTTTTCCATTGATGTTGCGTGCTATTCGATTTTAAATACAATGTAATTTCAAATAATTTACTACTAAAAGCATTATATTTATCTTTATACTTTCTGTTTTAATATTAATTCTTCGTCCTTAATTTACACAAGGAATTTATTAAATTTATTTTTAAGGAATAAGTGTACCTATAGAATTGCAAATAAAATTGAATGTCTTTCGAAAAAATAAATTGTGATTGAAAAACTTACGTGACGTGTAAACTGGGTTTATAGTACTAATAACTCCACCGGCTTCAAGAATCCCCATGGCGACCAGGGGAAAATCTGGTATATTTGGTAACATAACCATTATCGTGTCGCCGTCTCGTATTTTCAACTTTTTACGAAGATTCGCACCAAAGGTATGCGAAAGCTTAAATGCTTGCTCGTATGTATATCCTCTACCAGTTTCTGCGCAAACCTGAAAATACTCTTGATTTAAAAATATAATTTTCGAAACATGTTTTTGAGATGCCCATGTTCATAAATAGGTTGTTTAACTTGTAAGCTGTATACGTTTACAGTTGAAGTCTATTTTTAAGCTTTTTATTGTTATCTACCCTCAGAAGGAAATGGTTTCCTCATGGAACATAGAGGAACATAAATTTTAATATGGAAACGTAGAGTATATATATAACCCCCCAAACATAATATAGAGTATATGTATATGTGGAAATCACTGCCCTTCTACATAAAATATAACTCGTGATTTTATTTACATGTTTTCAAGATTTTTATGATTATGATTTTAAATGTATTTTATTTTTTAATAGGATAACATTCAACTTTACCCCTTACTAAATACGAAAGTGTTTCTGTCTGTCTGTCTATCTGTCTGTCTGCTACGCTTTCACGCCCCATCTGTTCAACCGATTTTGATGAAATTTGGTACAGGGATAGGTTGTATTTCAGGGAAGGACATAGGCTACTTTTTATAACGGAAAATTCAAGAGTTCCCGCGGGAATCAAAAAACCCTCATCCACGCGGACGAAGTCGCGGCCATCATATATAATCGTTTTCAATTAAACTTACCGCCATAGTTCTTTCGGGCCATTTGTCCAATTTATGCCATACGTAATGGTACAATGATACATTTGGGATTTCTATGCTCTTTAGTGGTGATTTGATGATTCCTTCTTGAGTCCAAACACTTCTCTTCCTAATACCAACGCTACATACCCACCCATTCTGCAATACCTGCAACGGCTTATTAGATGTCCTCAAAATCTTTGACAGCATTTTATTACCTGTGAAAGAATACAGAACACACCTCTTGAATGTTTTGCTTATTTTTATTTAAAAATCTTCTGATAACTTATATCTCGTGATAAAGACTGCTTTATCAAAACCAAATTTTGAAATCTATTATCTCTGTAACAACTGAACGGCTACTTTTGAAGTAGATATATTTTAGATTGAGTATTTGACAATCCCGTAGGCTTTTGAAACAAATGATGTACGTATTTGGTCCAACTTTTTAATTGTATGTAATTATCCCGAGTATGAATCGGGATAATTATATACAATACTCGTAGCTTTAGTTCTAAGATTTCGTAACTGATTATCACGATCATGTTTAATAAATTATTGGACGTCAATAAGTGTACCTAATTTGAATAAATAAAATATATTGATTGATTTTTTAATTACAAAACATGACTTTAAATATGTGGTAAAAGTAATGTGTAATCTGCAGTTTAAAAAAAACAGTTATGCTATGTTTGTACATAAAATATTTAGACCGCGAGATTAAAAACTTATAAATATACGAAACGTCATAATGTTTTGGGAGTTTTGGAACGGCTACCTATTTATTATAATAAAAATATTTTACAAATTTATATAAAACACCTACACTCTTTTATCACTCTGCACCTACACACATATTTACACGCAAAAACCTACATCTATAATACAATGTACCTATTGTAGATAATGAAACAGCGTTTACATATAATGCATACAAATTACGAAATAGCGTCCCGGCGAGAGACAAAAACAAAAGAATATACTTACGAGTGGATACAATACAAAATAGTCACTTACTTACCCGATTAAATCAAGACCAAAGAATGAAAGTAAAAAAAAGTTTCATCACTTCATAATCAAAATTATTTTATTACAAAAACAACGATGAACGTTGAGTAAAATTAAACACGGATCAGACAAGTCCTAAGTTAAACTGTAAACATGGACGCAATGAGTACACGCTTGAGTGTTATTGAAGTTTCAACGAGTGTAGACAGCTTTTAGTGTTATCTCCCGATTAATATATTAAAGTTCACTTTCATTAATCAACTTCACGATTTTAATCAAATTCATTTTTGTTCTGTGGCAAAATTATTGTTCACATAGTTGTGTGTGCGTTGATAGAACAGTCAGTCAAACACCTTTTCCTTTTGTAGGTAGGTATTAGGTAATATTTGTATGATTACGATTTTAAATATATTTGATTTTCTAATAGGATTACGTCCAACTATGATTGATAATACGTTTTCAATCAAGCTTTTGTGTTAACTCCCCATTACTATTGATTTCACTTTCATTAATCAACTTTAATAGTTTAATCAAATTCATTTTAACGTTATGTGGCAGAATTATTGTTTACATCGTTTATTAGTACAATTCTTATTCTTTGTGGACACTCATAGAGAATACACGCTCTTTTCATAATTTAACTTGGATTAAAATTGACTTGTTGCTTTGATGTTGTATCCAACTCTACCTACATATTATGAAACCGGTGTGTGACATTGCATAACTGGTTTTAGTGAAAGTTGTTGACGTTGCCCTTCCATAATAATATTCTGAATGCGCCTTTGTCCGTAGTAGGCCGTATCAGTAAAGTTTGTAGAATCAGGTTGACTGCAGGTGTTATTGCACAGTCGAGTTTGAATTTGTTTTCAACTTTAACTAGTTAATATAAGTCATATACGTTATAAGAAATAGATACATGACTCGTATTAAAATTAATTATAGAGGTTTAGTTATTGTTTTTGAAAAACATAATACCTATTCATTTATACAAATTCAATTTAAATAAATATTTAAATAGGTGGGACAGAGTACCTAAATCAACAAAACGCATCGCTGGATATAACGACACGCCCAAGGCCGTGGCGTGTGGAAGACAAGAATGACACCGAATTAAAATAGATACTAGCTGCTCATATTTTTTAATCACGAAATAAATCCTCCTTATAATGGGTAAAATTTATAAACTAGCATCCCCACCGTCAATTTACGCTCGGGCAGAGGTTATTTGTGTTGTGGTGCGTCATTACATTAAATGTAACATACATTTTTAGTCCTTAATTTCTACACGAATAAGTCTAAAATTGAATGAGCTGGTTTTGCATACTGATTGGCATAGGCTACGTGATCAACTTGTGGTAAGTAACTAAAGTTCTTATATTTCTGACTTGAAAGTTCAATTTGGCATCTCTTGACATTTTCATAATGCTTGTACACAAACCTTGATAAAGTGGCCAAGTTAAGTAAATAGCATCGTTAATCTTCATACAATGATCAGCTCTAAAGCTGATTATCACGTTATACTTATGATCATCCTCTTGTTGTTATCACTTTTGCTATAATAAGTGTTTTTGAGCCAACAGTTAGTGTACAGGCACGAAATTAGCGACGGCGACATTGGGGCGACGCGATTAGTTGGAGAGCTGGCTGAATTTTAACAAAATATTTTTGAAGAGGTCTGGTAATACTTTATTACCGACAATAACGTCTGGGATTTTTTTTTCGAATTTTATAAGTACTTACTAAATTTAAAGATAAAAAAAAGTTGTATTATTTTGCTAAAGGGCGCGTAGTATGCTGCGTAGTAGCGAAATAACGCTGTACCAGACTGCCAGGACTGGATTTGCCAATTGACGAAATTATATTTTATCACAATTTCAGCTTGGCTAAAGGACCTTCCCGATCAACGACATCGCCCCACAGTCGCCATTGCTCGGCCGTCGCTAGTTTCGTGCCTGACGCCTTAAACAGTTGACAGTAATCGACCCCGGAACGACCGATTCATTGAACGACGAAGATGACGATATCATCGGCGAAGCCGAGATGTGAAATGTGCTCTCTGTTCACGTTGATGCCTTGTCCGTTCCAGTCAAGCATTTTAAAGACATCTTCCAAAGCATTAGAAAATAGTTTCGGGGACAGAACATCCCCCTGTCTCACCCCGCTATGCAATTGGATAGGTCTTGTAGACGCCCCCTGTACTTGAACGGACATAAATGCCGAGCTATATGCGGGCATTTCAAAACTTCGATGTATCGCCAATCAACTTGGGATCGCTGCAAGGATTCCAGAATAGCCCAGGTCTCGATGGAGTCAAGGCCTTCTCATAGTCCACGAAAGTGAGACACAGGGGTTGTTTGTACTCATAGGACTTCTGTACAATCTGCCTCAATGTGTGTATGTGGTCTATGGTACCGTAACCACTTCGAAACCCAGCCTGCTCTAGTGGCTGGAACTCGTCAAGTCTTCATGAGACCCGATTAGTGATGACCTTGGAAAACAGCTTATATATGTGATTTAGGAGTGAGATGGGGCGGTAGTTGTTCAGAAGTATTTTTTCACCCTTTTATAAAACAAGACAATACCCCTATTCCACACCTTTGGAGTTCTCCCGTTCTGAATAACCGAGTCAAAGAGCCTCTGTAGCTCTTGAAGTAAGGGCATACCGTACCATACCGGGCATACATTGATACCGTGTCGACACCCCTACTTCTACTTATGCTCGAAAACATTGGTATAAGAGGCAAGCAACTTCAACTGCTAAAGAGCTACTTGACAAATAGATACCAATCAGTCAGGATAGGAAATGTCATCAGTGAGGCTCTTCCTATCACTCATGGTGTTCCACAAGGAAGCATTCTAGCCCCAACCCTCTTTCTCATATATATCAACCAGCTCTGAAAATTAAAAATGACAAATGGAAAAATTATGAGTTATGCGGACGATACTGCTCTAGTAGTCTGGGGAAAAACGTGGGAGGATGTTTTTTCCCAAGCCCAAAAAGATTTTAATACCGTTTCTTACTGGTTGAGACAAAATCGATTAAGTTTAAATGCGGAAAAAACTAAATTAATGACATTCTCTCTGACAAAAAAGGGCCAGCCATTACCAGAAACTTATCAAATATACGCGCATCCTGGACTATGTGAAGCCCAAATTGGCAAGAGCACCTTACGTGAGATATTTAGGTATTATTATAGATAAAAATCTCAACTTTAATGAGCATATTAAAAAACTTACAACTAGAATAAGAAAGCTAATAGCCATTTTTAAAAACATAAGGGAAGTAGCAGATCCTAAACTTATTAAAACTATATATATATCGCTATGTCAATCGTTATTGACGTACGGTATTGATACTTGGGGTGGGGCAGCTAAGTCACACATGATGCAGCTTGAAAGAGCACAAAGACTACTACTAAAAGTAAGCCGCTTTCTACTATACCACTATTCTACAGTTCAATTGTATAAAGATACTAAGGTCTTGTCATTACGAAAATTATTTATTCAGCAACTTATGATGAGATTTCATGTTCTAAATAAAGATAAGACTATTAACACTGATAGGAGACGCAATTATAAAGTCTTTTCCACAAGAAAATTTAGGAAATCGTTTGCACACCGTTTTCCATGCTTCCTAGGTAGCTTTCTTTACAATAAAGCTAATAAAAAACTAAATATAAATGGCCTAAATAGACGTGATTGCAAAAACCGAATATTTGATTGGTTAATAGAACTATGATGAAACGGAGAATCTTATCAAGATACAAAATTAGCATAGATACAAAACAAAGAACATACACATACTAAGACACGTACTTTTATACAATCATATATAGAAACGCACAGTAAACACACACACACACACACACACACACACACACACACACACACACACACACACACACACACACACACACACACACACTTACGCAGACACACTCAAAGTAATAAAGTAGTTACATAGATAAGACAATATAATAATAAAAATGCATGCTATAATATAATATTAAATTTAAATCACTTACCATTACAGCAATTACCAAGTCATATTATTTAATTGGCCATTATACTCGGGAAAGAGCCTGGTGTCTTGAAACACAGATTTATTACCTAGTTCGAGCACCAGTCCCTTCATTGTTACTGTTTGAATATGTTTTATGTGAATATGTAATTGTAATTGGGAAAAACAAATAAATTGAATTGAATTGAATTGAATACCCCCTGCCTTCAAGAGCTCAGAGGTGACTCCGTCTTCTCCCGGGGCCTTTCCGTTTTTCTGTTGTTTCAGGGCCAACACTATTTCGTCTACACTTACATCCGGAAGATCATCTGTATAGTGGCGTGATTCGGCGTGGGTCTGATTCAAAGGATTTAGGTTGTGGGACTCGAGTCTCGTACAATTGGCCGTAAAAGTCCTCGATCTCAGACAGGATCAGACAGGCTTGGTGGATACAGTTCTACCGCTCGAGGTCTTAAGTTTAAAGTCAACAATAATGAAACAATATGGCTTTAAGCGTTGGCAGATACGGCTCCACGTCTCTAGTTCGTTTCTCGGATTGTACTTCCTTAATTCAGAAAATGTTATAGTTATCAAGTTTGATATAAATAATAAAATAAGTTTTTTGCCAGTATTTATATCTCTTTATTGCTTCTAGTGTAAAAATATAGTAATTAAAATTAAATACGTAGGTACACATTATTGCAAAAATTTTAAATAATCGCCGCATAATAATACACGATCTAAAATGGTACTTAGTACTTACTTATTGTAGAATTATCTAGGTACCTACCTAAATAATTTGAGAATTGAAATAACCTATATCCACATCCTTGAGTAGGTGTATCAAGCCGCAGTCGCATGTTAAGGTAGCTATTGGACGTGTGACTGCGCCTTGATACATTTTATACGATACATGTAAATTGATAATAATAGAATACTTCAATTCATGTCTTATTTTATACTTTTTGGTATCCAAGCAGTCGGGCTTTTTGTTTTTTTAATTACTTTTTTTAAAATAAACTATATGTAGTTAGGAAAAAACAATTAGGTATATATTTTTAATAATTTCTTATAAGTACTCAAATACTTAATATTTATTTCATTACTATTTTATAGTAATTAGGTACATGCATACATTTTTTATATGGATTATTTTAATTACTTCCAACGCACTTTGTTTTTCAAGTAGGTAGTATATAAGTATAATATTATAATATTTTTATTACATGAAATTATTTTTCTTAAATGTAGTGTTAAAAAAACCTGCACATTTTAATATTAAGAGAGTAATAAAATTATTGTTACCAATCCCGTGACAAAAAGTCCCATATCCGCGATAACTATTGAAATTGACATTATTATGATACTAGTCACAACCATAATGATAATAATTGTTATAAATATATTTAATAAGTATTTAAAGGCGCTTCGATTACAATCTATACTATACTAATATTATAAATACGAAAGTTTGGATGGATGGATGGATATGGATTGATGGATGGATGGAGCTGAACGGATCTGCATGGGCGCAGAGATGGATTATTATAGTCTAGAATAGCATATAGGCTACTTTTTATCCCGGAAAATTAAGGAGTTCCCGCGGGCACCAAAAAACCTCAATTCACGCGGACGAGTTCGCGGGCATCGGCTAGTTATCTATAATAATTATTAATTGTAAGATAAGATTTTAGGTGGAGGACCGTGCTTGGTGGCGCACTCTCGAAAAGGCCTATGTCCAGCAGTGGACACATGCAGTAAGTTTTTAGGAATACCTAACAAGACTAACCGACAATACTCCACTTAGTACTTAAAAAATATTATGGCCCCATTAAACAAAACCAAAATTAATTTACAAAATAAACTGATCTATTTTAAAATATAAAACAAAGTCGGGTTTGTTCAAACACTTATAAATCGAGAACGGCTGGAAAAACATTGGAAAATTGTCGAAGAAATAAAATTAAATAAAAAACATTTTCTCTTGACTTTCCCATACAAAATGTTCATGGGTTTCGTAACTGTCAAACATTTAATATCCACGCAGACAAAGTCGCGGGCATCAGCTAGTGTTAATAATGTAGGGGAAAGTTGTACGAGATGATCCCCGTAAGGGAGAAAGCTCTTTATTTATAGAACATACATACAGATGTTGAAGTGTCTACTGATGGCAAATTTATCTGACGTGATATTTGTATACTGGTTCTGGTACTTTAAATTTATTCACATTTTATTGTAACATCTCACTATTTTAAAACCCTACCTAAGGAGCATCTTGGATGTCCAAGATGATTCCTAGGGTATGGACAAGATAATCCTAGGGATCATCTTACACCTGTTTAGGAAAAGGTCTAGATTATGTTCTACTGAAATCAACAAGTTACAAGGGTTAATTTTTTATTTTGGTCACCTTAAGTCAGTCTCAAAATCTATATATCAGTATCTTTGGAAAATGTCTCCGTGCAGAATAAACATTCAGTGTCTTCTTCGGCAGACGACTCAGACTCGGGAATGTAGGAATTTTTCTTCTTTTCTTCCTTCTATTCGAAATGCCTTTGCCTATTTCTTTTCCTTTTTGTTTGAGTAACCGTTTTACTCGTCGTCGAGTCGTCAAAGATCTAGCATCTTCGCCCCACGACCCCAGGGTTTCAACACCAAAAGGCACAAATATGAAATTATTTTCTATATACTTGCGCCTCTTGGCTCTTTCTGCCACATTTTTTGTATTTATGATTTAAGGAATTTATAATTGTTTTTATTTGCTTGGTTAGGTTATAACTATTTAGGTACTTTCCTCTATTCTTTGCTTAACATTTTCCTCAAAAACTGGTTTTTCGGAATGTAATTTCCGAATTTAACTTTTTATATCTTGCAAGAAAACGCTTTATTCACAATTTAATTTAAAGGTGACGTCAATTCTCGCTGATTACGAAGTCATTCAGAATTCATTCGTGAATATATTAGAGAATATTCACCAATGATATTGTTTAAATTCAAAGTCCGGTACATGCTACTGCGATGTTAAAATATTCATTGTTAACATCATATCTGGCAAAACAAATCAATCTAAGATCTTAACGCCTTATGGGAAATCTCCACACACATACACGTACTATAATATTGTTAGATACAACTACGCGTATATTTTCTTCAATTCCTTTCTCAATATCTTCCCCGAACTTGTTTTCGGAATTTCGTTGACGAACACAACTTCTTCTATCCTCTTAAATGAAGCCACTTTTCTCGCAACATAATCTTGTATCTCCTCAGATGACGCATCAAGTCCGTTCTTCTTGATGATGAATGCTTTGGGGGCTTCCCCGTAGTATTCGTGGGGGATGCCAATGACTGCTGCGTCTTGGACTGCGGGGTGTGATCGGAGGATGCTTTCTAGTTCTGCTGGGGCTACTTGCATTCCTTTAACCTGAGAAATGAACAAACTTGAAACATGTAAAATACGAATAAAAAAATAAAATAAAATCGCTTTATTTGCAAAAATAACATGGGTTCACATTAATAAGTTGCATTTATAATCCATACATCCATCCAAACTTTCGCATTTATAGTATTAGTAAGATTATGATTATTAGTTTTAACCGAAGCGAAGCCGGGGCGGATCGCTAGTACCTTTATAAGCTCCTTTATCCTATCTGTGACATAGACGCCATATTTGGGATTGTAATGCCCCAAATCACCAGTTCTGAAGAATCCGTCTTCTGTCATGGTCTCCTTTGTCGCCTTGGTGTTCTTGTAGTAGCCCTTCATCACTGTCGGGGATCTGACGCAGAGTTCTCCCGACTGTAATAGAAAAATGAACAACTAAACTTAGCAGCCTGAAGTTATCTTTTTTGGTTTAAGCAAGCTTCCGTGTAGGCGATTCGATAGTACGACAATACAAACTTAAATAAAGCATTTATTTATCTTTAGCTGATGGTTGTGACGAAAATCAATAAGGGCTATTGATACCAGTTGTAGTTGAATGCTCAAAAATATTATCGTGACAGAATCCGTACTTTTTTTTTAATCCACTACAAGCTAGCCCTTGACTGCGATCTCACCTGTTGGTAAGTAATGATGCAGTCTAAGATGGCAGCGGGCTAACCTGTTAGCGGCATTGCAGTCATATTAAACCCATACCCCTATTTGGTTTCTACACGGCATCGTACCGGAACGCTAAATCGCTTGGAAGCACGTCTTGCCGATAGGGTGGTAACTAGCTACGGCCGAAGCCTCCCACCAGGCCAGACCAGGGAAAATTCAGAAATTATAAATTTCCAAACCCTGCCGGGGATCGAACCCGGGACCACCGGAAGTTAAGGCAACAGCTCTCAACACTGCGCTGCGGAGGCCATCATATTATATTATTACTAATACTAGTACGTCATAGTACTAATATTATAATGCGGTAGTGTGTCAGTCTTTTTGTCCATCTCTACTATGTCTTCTACGTCTGCTGCGCTGACTTCGTCCGCATGGATTTCCGGCTTTGTAATATACCGTGATACCACAAAATAGGTACGTTGTAGTCATACTCTATGATAAGGTAAAGCATAGTTAAATAGTAACCTATCACTGTTCCTACCGATGCAGACGTGCCATCAAGCAATTTCGCGTTCCAGTACGATGCCGTGTTGAAACCGGTTAGGGGTATGGGTTTAATATAACTGCCATACTCCTAACAGGTTAGAAAGCTACCACTGTAGACTGCATCACCACTGCAACCAGGTGATATTACAGTCAAGGTCAAAATTTTCGACGACCTCCGTGGCGCAGTGTGTAGCGCTGTTATCTTAACGTGCGGAGGTCCCGACTTCAATCCCCGGCACGGTCAATTTGGGAATTTATAATTTCACAATTTTCCCTGGTCTGGCCTCGTGGGAGGCTTCGGCCGTGGCTAGTTACCACCCTACCGGCAAAAACGTGCCGCCAAGCGATTTAGCGTTCCGGTACGATGCCGTGTAGAAACCGAATAGGAGTATGGGTTTAATATAACTGCCATGCCCCTAACAGGTTAGCCCGCTACCATCTTAGACTGCATCGTCACTTACCATCAGGTGAGACCGCAGTCAAGGGCTAACTTGTAGTGGATAAAAAAAAACCTTGTAGTGGAATAAAAAAGACTTAAGCTAAGATCTATAGAGCGTACTTTGACTTGGCTTAGACTTTACTCAGAGTTAAAACGAGATGGATTTATGTGAGTAACATAAATCTATCTCGTTTTGTCTCAAGTCTAAGCAAAGTCAAAGTTCGCTCTATAGATCTCACCCTTAGTTAATACAATATTCTTGTACTTCTTTATGCCACGCTCGACCGTTACTTAGTTTTACTAGGAATAGCATAAACTGTAAAAATATCTTACTTACTTCACTAATAGGAACTGGTTGTACCGTCACAGGGTCTATAAACATCATCTCAGTGCTGGCCAGTCCGAACCCGCAGCAGGAATAGTCGACGTCTTTTGTACCAATGAATGTGGACGTCGCTAAAGAGGTGGTTTCCGTTGCCCCAAAGCCTTGAGAGAACTCCAGCTTTCCCTTCAGAAAAAGTCAGATTATTCATAAAAACCTCTCCAATCTCTCGTCTCAAATAATTCATACTCGATCTTTTTATCATGCTTTGGACCTTACATTTACGAGCGTTAATAAAAGGTAGGAGTTTCATATGACATTAATGCGGTAAATAGTACCTACCTACTTAAATAGCCTAGATCCTTTCACGTACAATTCATATAAGAGTTCAATTTCGCCGGCTTTTTAATAGTTTTTAAATACATAATATAATTATTACTTAGTATAACATTTGGTAATAACGCACTTTTTTAATCGCTTAAAAATAATGGGATGGATGGGCAGATAATTTTGCAAAAAAAAATGTGGTAAGTGTTGATACTTTAAAGTTTTAAGTGAGATGATAATGATTGAGATAGCAAAAATCGTAATTATTATCGTACAATAAAATTATGATTAGATAGATAACTACTGACATGCCTGCCTTGTATCAAACCTAATCTAGAAAAATGCCTAATTTTATATTATCTTCCACGTACTTAAACGAATTATGAAATCCGAGTAGATAATATAATGCTAATACACAGGCTATCGAACTATGGCTTATAATTTTAAGCCTGCTGACAAAAGAGAATGGCCCGCATTCATCAGCATCAGCATCAGAACCTTAATTTTAACGTTTAAACTATCGTGAGTGATAGCTATTCATTTCAAGGTACATACCTACTTAACTACCGGATAAACCCACGTAGTTATGTATAGTTAAAAATAACGTTAATTGTTGGCTTTCGTTATGATGAAAGGTCGATATCATAAGCTCATCATATCGATGTAACCCATGGACTCCACCTAACCGCCTAAAATCTGATTTGGTCTATGAATAAATTTTTGCATTATCTCTTTTATTTTTCAAACATAAAAGTCAATTTAAATTCATAACAGTGGGGAAAACATTATATAATTCATAATAACAAGCAAATAAGGAAAGAATTAAGATTTTTATCCGAATTCTCACGGTCAGCATGCTTGACATCAACAATTTGTCAGATGCGGATACAAAGTTTAGCCATTAATCTTTTGTCCTAGGTTAATGTCAAGTCTAAAGTCGAATAAAGAGTCGAATTATGCAAAGCTAATGATATTAAAAAATCTGCTATGAAAATTAAGCCGTTGGGTAATTAAACCAGTTTACTGAAAATGAGGGTAACTATTACCTACTATGAAAATATGTCTACAGTATCACTATCGCAATCATCTCTGGTTAGAACTCTTTCACTATTGGCGAAAACTCAATATCGCAGTCAGATTCCATAGTTTCAGCCAATCACAATTATCATTGAGATGCAGATTTTTCAGAATAAGCCTAATTCTCAAAGTCTGATATGCACATTTTTCAGAATAAGCCTAATTCTCAAAGTCTGATAGAACATTATATAGATCCGGAGATTTTCTTCTAGGCAATCGCGCTCCACCTTAGGCTGCTTCACCACTTACAAGCAGGTCTGATTGCAGCCAAGCGCTAGCCTATATGTATATTTATAATAAAAAATAAAAATTGCCAGTCATAGGGACTGAAGTGAAAACTAAATATATATTTCTTTTTATTTTATTTAAAATTATTAAAATATAAACCTTAACACTAAGGTATTCAAGTTTAATTTCGAATGTAGTATATTTATATGTTCGCGAGCATGTCGGTCACGCGAATCTACATTTTTATCCTCTAAAAGTGCTCAACGCGCTTAAAGAAGTTTTCACTTCAAAAGTTTTCACTTCAAAAAGTGAATTTTTGAAAAGCTAACGCGGACTATTTGCCAAGCTTTACCCGTCTGCATGGAGAACTGAGCTCAAATTGTAACCAGGTAAAATATTTAACAGTAATAGTATAAACCTACATTTCCTTTCTCCAAAAGAGCCGTGATATCGGAAGATGATAAGGGTGCAGCACCGCACACAATGGTTCTGACATTCTTGAAATGATCCTTACTAACGTCGGGATGTTTTGCGAGGAGAATTGCTGAAACGATAGAATATAATAGTGATGAGGATGTCGGTCATAAAACTTGAGATTCTGCTGTAGGTTTACCCTATCACGTACACCCGCAACTAAAAAAGGATTTTCATAATTGTAACCGTGCAAAGCTGGGGCGGTTTAACTAGATTACTATTTCATTGTATTTAGTCCTATGACTAGAAAGTAGTAAGTTCATTTTTTAACTGCAGCCCAATTAGACGAATCAGAGGTCCGACTGAGAATATCGTAAGAATTCGAGAACGTATCGTAGCGTAACGTTGGTCAACTTTTTCGAACTTTAATTAGTACCTGATGCTTTGAAGGTATCTTCGAACTCCTTAAACATTTCGTATTATCCGTTTGACAAAGGTTTACTGTTTACGATTTTCTCATGAGACAAACTTAATCAAAGTCCCACAATCTGACCCGGTGGCCTAATTTGGATTAATTTATATGCCTGTTAGTTTTTGTTTTTATCAAGACACGCGGAAGCGTGTCCAGCCAAAGTTCAAAAAAACTGGCGAGCAGCACAACAATTATAGCGTTCACAAGTTGTAAAGCTGTAAGTTCTTATTTTATTCTTCCGAAAATTTGGCTTGCTGGTAGAAACTGTACTTTTAGGTACCTACTTAATAATAATTCGTATATGGAAACTAGCCAAGCCAAAGCCTTAGTCTTCAACATTTTATACTAAGTTATAAGAAGAAATGATATTTTAAGTTGTTATAAAATATTATATGTTGTTATAAACAAATTTCAGGACTGACCATTGAACTTGGCACCCATTTAGATCTCACTTCTTTTGTCGCTGAAGTCAACAACCAAGGCATATATAATATCACAATTTTGAATTTGGCTCTCATTTCACATTTATGTTTTTGATGGGATATATAAATTGCAGGACTGACCATTGAACTTGGCATCCATTTAGATCTCACTTCTTTTGTCGCTGAAGTCAACAACCAAGGCATATATATCACAATTTTGAACTTGGCTCTCATTTTACATTGATGTTTTTTCAAAGATACTAGCGACGCTGTCACCGGGTCAGATAAGTTTGTTGGACTATAAAAGTTTGTCACATTCAGGGATCAAAGCTGAAACAGTAAACAATCGACACGGCGTCGCTAACGGGCAATAGTAAAATCTATGGTCGTTTCAGTCTACATGACATGACAAATCGTACACCCCACGTGACAATGAGCACTGTAACGTTTGTCATGCAAATATTCAACGTATCTAACGAGAAAATGTTTGATAAACTCATAAGAGCCCTACAAAATCAGAGAAGACGTTTTATTGCCTTACTGAATGGTATGCGTTGTGTCAGGGTCTACAACAAAATCAGAATGCAATAATCGTTGATTATCGCATTCTGATTTTTATAGGGTTATTAGTCAAGGTAAGCAGGACCCAGAGGAAACCGTTATTTTGAAATATACATAATATTTTCTGTACTGCATAAAGTACTCAGTATTATCAAACGTATTAAATAGTATTCAACGTGTAATAAAAGTATTTGGAGATCAATGTGAAAGCTTATGGAAGTTTAGTCTCATTAATTTCAATGAATGAAAATTTGGAATTTGGAAATGAATGAAAGATTGGAAGAGATACTTACCTATAATGACAGTTAAATAAACCCATCCCACACCTAAACCCAACAGTGACACAACAGGTTTAGGTGAGTAGCTGGGAGCCGCTGGAAGCAAGCGGCACAAGACCGTGTTCTGTAGAGATTCCTGCAGTAGACGTTCGTCCAGCAGTGGATGTCTATCGCTTGAGACAACGACGATGACACTTGGGGCCTTACTACCGTAGTTTAAAGCAGTATTATTTTAATTTTTTTTCAGAGTAATAATTTTATTATTATTATTACTCTTTATTTTGTACACCACAACACACTTTTAAAGGACACAAAAAAATACATAGAAAACAAAGAACGAAGTATATTACAAAAATAAAATACAACCTTAATACTTTTTTTTAAGGATAATAATAATATTAAAATATTAAAATAATATTGCTTTGAGCGATAGTATAGTATTAATTAATAGTAATAATAGTAATAGCCCCTAATCAGTTTTCAGGCACGCCATACCGAAAAAATAAGTTTGGCGATACGATGTTTGATAGTGATTTTTCTTCTTAAACTTACCAACAGGAGGCACAACGTATAAAAGAGAGGGATTCTGATTTCTCAGCACATCGAAGTAAAGACCCGTGGAGAACCTCGGCAAAGTCACCAACTTGCAGCCGTTAGTGAAGTGGCCCAGTAGAGTGACCACCATGCCGTATATGTGGAAGAATGGTAGAATACAGGGGACTACATCTTGGAAGTCACCTGAAATAATTTATGTATTATTATAGAGTTATTCAAAACTGTCATAAATCCATAGCACGCTACGGACTATAAACTCTAAATTCTAATGCTGCTTTTAATAATGCATGCTTTTTTAAATACGCTATGTTATACCGCGCTTATTATATGAAAGCGTATGGGCAGTCTTACAGCACCCTAAATTTCGTAGCGCGCTAAATTTCGTAACACGCAAAGATAACGTTCACTCACAATAGCGCGTTACGCGAGACTAACCATCGGCCAGCGGCAGTGCGCTACCAGCGCGCGCCTCTACAAGTGCTACAAGGCGCTGCGCGCGATCGCGTGATATTCATGGCGCCGTAGCGTCATGGCGGCTCCTCACATAACAGGGTATCCGCGCTATAGATTAATAGCGTGCTATGATATTACGCTAAGTGTTATATTAACCACCTCTAAATAATAGTATGTAAAGTTTAAGTAGTTTATTGTATGGCTATCTATATTGTTGCACTATCGCGCTCTTTCTTAAAGATTCTTATTTAATGGGTTGTCTGGAAGATATCAATTTTATTTCGGTGTTTTTTTGTGATAAGACCGCCCTTGCGCACTATGCTTTGTTTTCTTTTTCTATTTATTTTTATGTTATGTGTAGCAATAAAGAGTTTATCTATCTTACTGAAATATTATGCCACAGAAGGTGATAATAGTAGATATCATCTTTAATGTAGTTTTATTACATATAGTTAAAAACATGTACCTTGCATATTTTCAAGCAAAGAAATAAAGATATTAATTTTTAATGACTTTCGTTTTTTGCACTCATTCATAATATATATCTGATTAAAAACTGGGCAATAGCAATAAATCTTCATAACCATAATAGTTTTATCCTGAAGTATCTTTTTCTACGTTTCCTTTAAGTCTAATGCAATGTGTGATATTGTAAATCTTATCAATAAGTTACTAAAATCAAAACTTATAATATCTAGTAACTTACCATGAGTTAAAATTGGAAAACAATTCTCTTTTACGCCCATAATTTCAGCTGCGGCCAACAAATTCTTATATGTTATCTCCACCCCTTTAGGGAATCCCGTAGTACCACTCGAAAACGGTATAAGAGCTACATCATCATCCTTTTTATCAATTGTATCGAGTAAAACATAGTCAGCTTCCCCGGATTCGGCGATTTCAGAATATTTTATCACTCCAGCCGGTACGGCCTTATTAGGGCTATCAACTATGATTACTTTTGCAGCGCTCTTTGCGAGTTTAATTCCTTTCATTACGTTATCGTAACTTTCCGGTATTGTTATAATTACTTTTGGTTGTGTTGTACTTAATTGATGGCTTATTTCGACTGAAAATAACAAAGTTTTCCTATAGTTAATTAAGTACAAAAAATTGGACTTTACTTTATTAGTAGCAACATATTTCTGCTTTGGGCTACTGACAAATCTAGGGGAATTTGCTCGAAGAAAACAGCGCTAAGAATTTCACAATATTGCGTTGAATTAAATTACAGAAGGGCTGGCTCATTTTTTGCGCAAAGGATCAGCCTGGTTGTCCAGCGCGGAAATGCAGCCAGCATTCTTGCCACCATTCCACGCGGACATGATTTATATTGTAATAAGGTTAGACTAGCTAGTCTTAATTTCTTTGTATGCAAAAATAAAATTCGACATCACCTAAGATCGATACAGAACCCGTTCTAAGTAGATGTCATTTCATTAACACCGGCCTTACAGTTCCGCAACTATATATAGGTTAGATCTTTCAGTATAGATAAAGATTATAAGTAGGTACTTACTTTCCTTGTAAATAGGATTCACAGGACTAAAGATGCATCCAGCCTGTATTGTACCGAATGCGACGACAGGGAATTCCGGGCTATTAGGCAATAGTGCCGAAACTATGTCGTTTTCCTTTAAACCTAGTTTCTTACGCAGGGATGTTGCGAATATCGCCATGTTTTTCTTTACTTGTCTGTATGTATAGCTCTTTTTTGTTTCCGCACATGTCTGGAAAATAAAGAAAATCCATTAAAAAAACTATTAGCTATCCATACTAATGTTATTAATACGACAGCTGCCTGTCTGCCGAGCCATTTCACGGCTCATCTATTCAACCGATTTTGATGAAATTTAGTACAGAGGGATGCTTTAGAAATTAGTAGAATGGCTTTTAGTCCCGTGGTAAGCACTCTACTTTTCACTTAGATTGCGAGAAAACAAAACAACTTGGAACGAAATAAAATAAAAACTATATAATATTTTATCAACGATTAAAAGTACAATGGGAGCAATTTAATGGGTTTTCTCCGGCAATTCGTATTATTCGTATTATTATTATTCGTGTAGGTTACCTTTGTTGCCACGTACTTTACAAACAAGCTCATCAAAATAAGTCAGAAAAACTCCTTCGGCAAACAAATTGAATCGTTTTTCACTTCTGCAGTTACAAAACGTGATTTCAACGGCAACGGATCAATTATCTCTTTTCCGTTCTACTCCATTTCCATATTCGTAGAAATATCCCTTTCATTTGACGACATTATTAAATAGAATATAACAATTTATAGCAATACAGTACACAATTTATGGCAGACTGCCTCGTTGGTCTAGTGGTTAGCACGTTTGACTGCGGCCGACGAGGTCCCGGGTTCGAGTCCCGGGTCGGGCCATAATTAAGTATCGGGTTTTTCGGATTAGAAATTCCCAGTACTAGGCCGGAGTTAGGAAGTTGGCGGTGTTTCACCCCCGTGCCTCGGAGAGCACGTTAAGCCGTCGGTCCCGGTTATTATCACTAACATGATAATAGTCGTTAAAGCTCGCCAACCCGCATTGGAGCAGCGTGGTGGGTCTAAGCTCTAATTCCCTCTCTCCTATGAGATTGGAGGCCTGTGCCCAGCAGTGGGACGTTAATGGGCTGTAGTGATAGTGATATAGCAATAAAAATTATTTCTTTATAAAATTAATTCAGTGTTAAATTATTCCAAGTAAAAAGAAACGAACGGAAAAGAATCTGGAAATTTCGCGGCAGCTTTTTTTTCTAGTTGACAAAGGTATTGATGCATACATGTCCGACGAGTACCGAGGATCGCCAGTGTAGCATTGTAGACGTCGCTTTTACCGTTCCATTTTCAAAATAAATTCTAATACAAAAAAAGTCCTATGTTATAATTTTAAAAATAGAACATCGAGTCGAGTACACGAAATTAATAATTATATAAGCAAGTCTTTTTATAGGTTTACATTAAGGCACGAAAAGGCTGGTACCCAGAGCTGCCAGTACTTTATTTACCGGCTGTTGTTGAATAAGGAATTTTACTGGGTCTTAGGTCTCTACATCGAACCCATAACTAACTCCTTTCTCTCCGTTTAAGGTGGTTCACCTCCATCCAGTTTAGAAAATATTCGATGTAGTTAAATACCTTAGCTGGGCATAAACTAAAATCGGTTATATAAGGTAGAGATATATGTACCCACTATAAACTAACCTTCACGATACATACGACCGATAAGTTTCTCATTTTTCACTTTTTTTTACATCCGTCCGCCGCCCAACAGAACAGCTGTTTTGTGGGCGCTATATTTTATTGGTATCACTAAACCAGACCAATTAGTTATTCGGTTTCAGATTATGAGGTTCCGAATTCGAGTCCTGGATCGGGTCTAAAAACTATTGGGTTTTTCGGTCAAGAAATGCTCTGCAAAAGCCTGGAGCTGGGAAGTTATATTACTTTATCTCCGGTCGGGTCAGATATTGCCATACCGTTGTAATATGAGAATGAAGGAATGTAGAGATCATATGTGTTTGCGCAAACACTCGCGCGTTAAAATATCTCCTAAATCTCATGAATAGATTTGAGATAAATTTTTTCCACTCACTACAAGTTAGCCCTTGAATGCGATCTCACATGGTGGTAACTGGTGATGCATTCTAAGATGGTAACAGGCTTACCGGAACTCCTGAGGGTGTGACAGTTATATTAAACCAATACCCCTATTCGGTTTCTATACCGCGACGTCGTACCAGAACGCTAAATCGCTTATCGGAACGTTTTTCCCTGTAGAGTAGTAAAACTAACCACGGCCGAAGCCTCCCTCCAGACAAAAATTATTAAGGTTATTTTTTTACACAAAAAAGATCACACATCTTTTTACATTATGACGAAAAATATTGAACCTTGGTTTTTCTTATCGTAGTCTTTTTTCGTGTCGTAGGTATCTTATCCTAATAATTTTAATCTGGCCCCCCTATAAAAAAATATTATCAACTACGTGTGTAGCCTAGAATATATCTGTATTTATATCTTTATCCGTAAAAAACTGGCCTTTATCAATTTGATGTGTGTTAAAACGCTTATAATGTTAAGATAACAGGCCATTGGCATGCATGTTTGCACAATGCTAATGTTGTCCGTTTATTTTAACAACGGTTTTAGCCGGTAATGTGATGACTAGCCGTTACCGAAGCTTCTTACCAGACCAGAGAAAAAAAAGAAAGAAAAGAAAAAAAAACGTTTCGTTTTTACTTCTATCGGCAGTCCCTATGGTCTTTTTTCAAATGTAGTATATTTAAACCTTTTGTCTTCGTAGCAAGGCAAGCATGTCGTTCACGCGAATCCACATTTTTACCCCCTACCAAAAAGTGTTCAACGCAGCTAAAGAAGTTTTCACTTCAAAAATGAAAGAAAGAATAAGGTAGAAGGTGCAGATCAGCGGGAAAGGAATTGGATCAGCAATTCTTACATTAAGTATCTCTTATCACCTCTTATCAGTAAGTATATATATTAATGAACTGTATTATGAGTTCACTCCGCACATAAATGATTTTAGACTATGACCTCACTGTAAACTAGAACGAATCTAAACCTGTTTAGTCTAGACGCAAGATACATTGTTACGGACAACTTAGTAACACAACCTAGGAAATGGAAGTTGGGCTGCGGCCCAGTACACTGCATACTGCCTTACGAAGATGAAATATGGGGTAGGTAGGTATATATAAAAGATATTGTGTGATTTTAGGCAAAAATTTATTTTTATTTTTAGTTTTTTTTTCATAGAGAGGTTTTATTTACAATAACGTTACAAATTACAATAACAAAATAATTTTTTGTATAATTTACTGTCTAAAAATATTATAACTATCAAATTAAGACTATGAAATACCTACTTACATGTAATATATGATTGAAGGTTGTATAGAAATCAAAGTTCACTTATGGAAGGAAGCGATTTGGCTGGGAATGGAGATAAGACATGCCGCGGAAATCTTAAATTTTTAATCCACGCGGACGAAGTCACGGGCACCATTTATTGTTCATATTATGATAGTTCTCTCACCATTTAGATATAATATTCTATGAAACCGTAATATCTGTAGGTAGGTATGTCGGTATCAAACCAACCCACAAAATATACCTATTATGTAAGTAAATTGATAAGGCTTCGCATAAAACAAACAACGACCGATGATAATCCTAAGCTGCTAGGCTTGCTGCTATTTACCTACGTCATTCGACTCATTAGTACCAATTTCATTTTAATACGATTACAATGACTAAAAATGGGTTTGGATCTTACGGATCCTAAATGAGTGCAGCTTTTATGAATTTGTATAAGTACCTACCTTTATACCTTTGTATTCATAATATGAATATAAAATTCGAGTGAAAGACTGGCTTCCCACAGCACAAGGGAGCCTAGTTCGGGAGTCAGGTCCTTTGCTTGGCAATGCCATGGTTAAATTATATCTTATTGTACAGTTCCATTTAGTTGTAACTTGTAACTAAATGCCTGAATAAGTGAGGGTAGAGCCACTCATCGTTACTCTGTATGCTAAAAATCAGAAGGATAGGAACTAGGTACCATAAATTCTTATTTATCACACATATTCAAAGCACGATGATTATACGATACACTCTCGATCACACACTATACAAACTCACACATACATACACTTCACATGACGCTTGCACCTTATGGAGGGTAGATTAGAGGAGTAACATCTCTGTATATAAAAAGTGTCCGCCGAAATGCATTAAATCGGGGGCGCCACATTAGCATCAGGGTAAAGGACTTGACCGGTGGAACTATGGCAGCTTGCCTAGGTGTCAAAAATCAATGTTCAGCAATGATTTCTTTATTATTGTAATTGTAATATTTCACTGTTTTCAGATAAAAAGTTTCAGGAGTCTGAAGGCTCGGAAAACTGCGAAAATGAACAAAATAAGTTTCACCAAAAGATTGCTTTCCCACACTAGATGGCGCTATTTATTGTGTTGAGCGAGTCCAAAAAAATATTTTCAAGTATTATTTCTTTATTATTGTAATTGTTATATTTTATAGTTTTCAGATAAAAAAGTTTCAGGAGTCTGAAGGCTCTGAAAACTGAGAAAATAAATTAAAAAAGTTTCACCAAAAACTGCTTTCCCACACTAGATGGCGCTATGTATTGTGGTGAGTCTAGAAAATATTTTTTGTTAACAAGTTCAACTATTCGACCACAGATGGCAGCATATGCAATGTGAAAGGGCGTTCCAGTTTAACTATTCGACCACAGATGGCGCCATATGCCATGTGAAAGGGCGTTCCTTTAAACGCAGTATTTCAAAATGCTTTGTTCGATCAATTAGTTTGAGACTTGTCAAAAAATAAAAATAATTATAAACATACATTTCCTTTTCATTACTATTTAATTGATCAAAAATAAATCATTCATAATATAATGACTAAGGTACTTAAATGGTATTCATGTAGGGTTACAAGATTATTATTAGGCATGGATATAATGGAACGTCAAAATGGAGTAGTGCTTAAAGAGGAAAGCGGACGCTCAAGATTTAAACAATAAACGTACTGTTTTTTTTGTCATTTGAACCCTGGCCTTATTTGGAATAATAAATCCATAATAATTTCGTTTTGAATTTTTAAACCTTACTGTAAAAACGGAAATCCTGTGCATTGTCCCGAATCGGAGGGCAATTACTGGTCATGTCCTTTAAAAGGAAGCGCCAAATATTATTAGAGTAAGTTTGAGAAATAAACAAGGAAATAAAACATTCATCATTATTTTGTACAACGTAAGTAACGTAACGTAAGAAATTTTCATTAATTAACTATTTTAGTCGACAATAATATAAAATTTTTAACTAGGCATACAATCTTCAATCTACAATGCTACATTCATACCATCTTTGCTACACCAGCGCCACTGTGGAAGATTTATGAACGGTTAATTATGGCAACGACTGGACACTTTTTCAACTTTTCTCCCATAAGAGATGTTACGCCTCTACTCTACCCTCCATATTGAACATGCTACACAAACAGCATTAAAAACATGACGCACAGCTGTCACTCACTTATCAAATTGGTTTACTTTCTTTTTTTTCTTTGTACCAACATAATGATCTCTTATGATTGTTTATTGTTTATTCATTTATTGCATGATTGTAAGTTACATAAAATGGTACATATTACAATCTGCCAAATAATGGCGTGCAAAATTTGGAAAAAATTAATCGAATCGAACATTTTAAAAATAATAAAAATCTGAAATCTTAATGAACGTAAGCAATTATTCTAAGTCTATGTAAAATAAATATAAATGTCAAATACTTAATACTTAAAAGTCAAAATGTTACAAATCTCGAAATAGGCACACTAATAATTGATATAATAATAACATAAATTTAAGAATATAGAAAAAAAAGAAAGTCAGAAATATTATGTCAATTAGCTATATGGCTTCGCCCGTGGCTAGTTACCACCCTACCGGTAAAAGACGTGCCGCCAAGCGATTTAGCGTTCCGGTACGATGCTGTGTAGAAACCGAATAGGGGTATGGGTTAAATATAACTGCTATGCCCCTAACAGGTTAGCCCGCTACCATCTTAGACTGCATCTTCACTTACCATCAGGTGAGATCGCAGTCAAGGGCTAACTTGTAGGGGATAAAAAAAAAATGATAATAATTAGGTCGATTCATGAAGCATTCGTTTATCGATTAAGTTATTTTGTTGCAAGAACTCATTCACTGTATAAAAATTCTTTGCAAGTAACCATTTTTTTAGTTTATATATTAATTGTTTTGTTGGAAGCTTTTTTATTTCCAATGGTAGCTTGTTGAAAATTTTTATACACATAGCGTAACAATTTTTTCTGAAAGAGTGCTGTTTTCGAGACTTTTTCAAATACCAGTTTATTCTAATATCTCAGTGCTCTTTTTCCAAAAAAATCATGAAGAGTTTTGAAAATGTGCGGGTTTGTCTTTACAAACTTTGCCATTTCCAGAACGTGCATACAAGGGAGGGGCAATATCTTGAGCTTTTAAAAAGCAGGCTTACATGAGTGAGAGGGTGCCATACTAAGAATTGCTCGAATACATTTTTTTGCACTACAAATGCCCTATTAACATCGGTTGAGTTTCCCCAAATTATCAGGCCATATCGAAGCACTGATGATACGTACCCATGATATGCTGTAAGAGCGATTTTGATACTACTTGTTTTAACAAGTCTACGTAATACATATACAAATCTGTTAAGTCTATTGCAAACAGTATTAACTTGACCTTTTCATGAGCAGTGCTGGTCTATTTTGTTGTATGTTGTTTATTTTTATAATCATTGTTATCCAACAATTCAACCGAAATGATTACAGCATTAAGAACCAAAAAAAATGTACTCCTATAAGAAAACTAAGCAATGCTTACCTATTTTTTTATTGGCACGTACTTTTGCATAATTTTCGCCATAATTAGACATGCTTATGAGGAACTACATAGGTACCTATAGCTACAACTAGTCGACATGTCTTGAACAACAGATTGCGAAAGTCATGTGTGTAGTCTGTACATTGTACAATGTTCATTCATTGCTAGTGAAAGTGTAGGTAGGTACTCAGTACGAGTAATTACATTGACTGGAACTATGTATTAATAACTTTTACAAACATGACCGTAGAATAGAGATAACACAATAAACAATAAAATAATAGCAGTCTGATTTAATTTTTTTTTATCATTTCAACTCATTGGCCCAATGCGGAAATTGGCAATCTTCACACACCTTTCACAACATTATGAAGAACTCTCGGGCAAGCAAGTTTCCTCGCAATGTTTTCCTTCACCGCTTAATTCAAGTGATAGTTAAGTATATTTTTCTTAAAACGCGTTAGACCGCTGTCACCGCTTCCTAGGATATTACGGCTTCACTTACCTATTATGTACTTCTTAAGTTTATATTATTGATTAAAGCCTTGTAGGGTAAACAGTAGGTATATAAATAAAACCCAGTTGGAATAAAATACAGTGTGGCCGGGGCGCTAGGGCCGGAAGCTTCGATGTGTAGACATTCGTACCTAAAAGCTTTAAAGAAAAATTGCACACTAGACCTAAAAGAAACTGTTCGATTTCCAGTCTTTAACAGGTATTTAATGATGCTAGGTAATCAATAACCATCCATACGAAAATTGTGCGAACGTGTAGGTACTCGTACCTATCTGTGCCCTGCCTGCTTTGAACTGTTTGTTCAAACGATTTTTATGAAATTTGGCACTGTATCTAGCTTATGTATAAACTAGAAATTTGCTGTGCAAAAATTTTCCCGAAAACTCAAAGAAATCTCAAAGGATTCTGTCATAAAAGTAGCCTTAGATGTCCTTTCCCGGAACACATGTCTGTAACTCTGTACCATATTTCATCAAAAAATAAAGTAAATAAAAAACCAAACAATTTCAACAATCCTTTAGAATAATTAGCTATACCATATTATGTTTAATGGACTGCAAAAAATACAAAATAGATAATAATTATATAATAGCGCTTATGTAACAATATACAATATCAACAAAAGTAAACTCATGGTCAAGGTAAATATTAAAACCGGATGTTACCTTGTCATCGCGAGTTATGTAGTGCTTGCTCTGAGGCCTTATTGTGTAAAAGTGATTTTTACAATCAGCCTTGATTGGTTACCACTCTTCCGCTATTGGCAAAGTTCACCATCGTGATAAGAATCACATGAATCCAGCTATGGAATCCAGACAATCACAATAATTGGGGTTTCTGCAGATTTTTTTATAGGTCTACGAAATATTTATGAGTAAGTAGATAATATAATTCGTTATAAAGTGAAAGCCTAATGGTAAAGGATTTCAGCTTCTTAGGCTGGTGGTGGCGGGGTTCGAATACCAGGCGCACCTCTGCCTAGGTATTAGGTGTTAATTTAATTTGCACTTGTTTTAGCAGTGAAGGAAAAAATTGTGGGCTAACATGCCTGAAACTTGTGAATGCTCTCAAAGGTGAGTGAAGTCTTACCTTATCGCACTTGGTCAGCATGTTCTCAATTGTCTTGATAAGGGGGTAGGACCGAGTATGGTGTGATATATATCAAGACAATTGAGAACATGATTTTGAGGGGGGTAGATGATTTTGGGGGGATTCAATAGCGGGCCGGTGACAGATTGATGATGATGATGAAAGAAACACTTAATCTATACTAATATTATAAATGCGAAAGTTGGATGGATGGATGGATGTTCAATCATCAACTCAATCATCAACGGCTGAACTGATCTGGATGAAATTTGGCACAGAGATAGATTATAGTCTGGAATAACACATAGGCTACTTTTATCCCGGAAATTTAAGGAGTTCTAGCTGGAATAATAAAAACTTACGCTGATGAAGTCGCATGCATTAGCTAGTCATGAATAGATAGAAGCCAATAAATGAATAATTACTTATGCTTAATACCAATTTGTTCACACGAAAGCTCTACAGATACGTGATAAAACACGCGCCGAATTGAGAACGTACTCCTCTTTGAAAGTTATTATATATAACACTAGCTGATGCCCGCGACTTCGTCCGCGTGGTGAATGTTTTTTTAATTCCCGCGGGAACTGCTTAATTTTCCGGGATAAAAAGTAGCCTATGTCACTCTCCAGGTCCTCAACTATACCCATGCCAAAAATCACGTCGATCCGTTGCCCTGTTGCGGCGTGATTGAAGGACAAACCAATAAACCAACAAACACACTTTCGCATTTATTATTAATTATGAAAAAGTGTGATTCCTAATACTAAAACTAAGTATTTTTATTTTTATTTCATGATATCTTTTGAATGGAATGTCCGATTTCAATAATTCAAAAAGTAATCATCAGGTATTGAGACAGTCTTGAATATTAAATTATTTATTTGGATAAAAATTTATAAATGGTATGGATAACACGGTCTGATTTTGATCGGCATTTCTATCAATTTGTTAAATGTAAAAAAGTAGTTATAATGACGTAACTACAATAGTTAGACACATGGTCTCGCGAAGTTTTTTGTATATATTGATATATTCTATAATATTGTCGAACATTTTTTTGTCCTATCATTAATAATCTTCGCAGCGTATGCGATGAAAGACATTTTATGGCTAATTTTTTTACACCTTCGGTTGGTTTTAATAGGAATTTCTAAAGATTTCTATAGTAATCTAGTACTAAATATAGCCTATGTTACTCAGTGATAATGTAGCTTTCTAATGAAAAAAGAATTATTAAAATCGGTCCAGTACTTTTTGAGTTTATTCGTTACATACAAAAATACAAAAATACAAATCTTTCCTCTTTATAATATTAGTGTAGATAGGTATATAATATAGGTATATTAACCAACTTTCAACAATAATAAAACCTGAATCAAAGTTATTTTCGTCAGTTCAAGGAACACTCCTACCTACGTAAACGTTTTGATAGAATTGTTTTGAAGGCAGATTCAATCATCGAGAAATGGGTGGATATTTAAATTGGTCGCTGAACTCAATAAACACATTGCTGAATCATTAAATTGATGACATTCTTCTAGGCTAAATAGGTCAATAACGTATATAACGTTTGACGACCTCCGTGACAAAGTGTGTAGCGCTGTTGTCTTAACGTGCAGAGGTCCCGGGTTCGATCCCCGGCAGGGTCAATTTGGGAATTTATAATTTCTGTATTTTTCCTGCTCTGGCCTGGTGGGAGGCTTCGGCCGTGGCTAGTTCCCACCCTACTGGCAAAGACGTGCCGCCCCTATAACTGCCATGCCCCTAACGGTTTAGCCCGCTACCATCTTAGACTGCATCATCAATTACCATCAGGTGAGATCGCAGTCAAGGGCTAACTTGTAGTGGATATTATTATTACCCCTATTTGGTTTCTACCCTGAGTCAACCTCTCTCAAACATTTTCAATTAATTTATTTCTTAGTTTTAATTGAAATAAATTTAGACTTGAACAATTGGGAAATGCAAATCATTGTAGTACCTTTTTTATAAATGTTGTTAAACCGATAAAATAACGGACTTTTAAGACTCACATATTAATTATTATGTACATTGACTATATATGATGCAGTCTAAGATGGTAGCGGGCTAACCGCTACCATCTTAGACTGCATCATCACTTACCATTTAGTGGGATTGCAGTTAAAACTTTAAAAAAAAATCAAAAAAAAAAATGATAGTGATAACTCTTGCTCTATTGAATAGAAGCAGGCGTTACTTTGCGGAAGTCCATGACAGTGAATGAACTAGAAGTTTAATTCGCTATAATCCGCCACAGTAGACAAATCCGTGTGGTACAGTGCGTGTCTTTCACCTGCAACATGCGACACCCACCACCCAGCAATTCGCACAGGCACAACACCACACCACACAAAACCCTCCAAATCACTCTCAACGTACGTTTCACTCCGACACCGGAGCATCTTCAGGAGATGTTGACTCGACAATGCACGATTGTGAAGTGACAACTATACCCGCATCGTCTTGTCATCCTTGGCAACATAAACTCGCAGCATTCCATAGCTATGTACACAGGTTATTGTCCATTCCACTGTCAAAAGAGGACTATAGGAAAGAATTAGAGGTTATATACCAAATTGCGCATTCAAATGGATACAATCAGAATATTGTTAATAATATAATTAAAAAACAGCAGTCAGCACAAATTAGAAAAGATCTTTACATGGCTACATCGGATAAAATTAGTAAATATAAAGCCAGTTTGACGTATTTTGGACCTATATCTGAGCGCATTGCAAAGACGCTCAGATCGCATGATGTGCATGTCGCGTTCCGGACAAATAATACACTTCGGAGGATTTGCATTGGAAAAGATAAATTAAAGAATCATCAAAAATCGGGTGTTTATAAGCTTGAGTGTCTTGAATGTGGTGCCACATATGTTGGTCAAACTGGACGCAATTTTGAGACGCGCTATAAGGAACATATGTCTGCTTATAGGAACGATCAACCACTAAGGTCCCACTTTGCTAAACATCTTTTGGACAGTGGACATGAGGTGGGCAATAACCATTCATATAAAATCCTGTATAAATGTAATAAAGGGTTGCGAATGTGCGTTTGGGAGCAATTAGAAATAATTAAACACAATAATAAAGGATTTGAGTTGCTAAATGAACAAATAAACGTATCAAATTCACCTTTACTCAATTTATACAGTAATAGGGGAGGGGGCGGGGCTTCAGTATGAGCCATGCCAAAAAGGTATATAAGCTGGAACTTGCGATACGATAGTCACTTCACAATCGTGCATTGTCGAGTCAACATCTCCTGAAGATGCTCCGGTGTCGGAGTGAAACGTACGTTGAGAGTGATTTGGAGGGTTTTGTGTGGTGTGGTGTGGTGTTGTGCCTGTGCGAATTGCTGGGTGGTGGGTGTCGCATGTTGCAGGTGAAAGACACGCACTGTACCACACGGATTTGTCTACTGTGGCGGATTATAGCGAATTAAACTTCTAGTTCATTCACTTTAACTCTTGCTCTTTATCAACATATTATCACAAGGCCTGATTGCTCAAGATAATGGCAATAAAGCGAAATAAATATGATTTTATGTGTCATTTTATCGCTAGGTCATGATAAAAAATAACATGCGGTTCTTATTGAAATGTTTTCCTTTCATATTTTGCATACAATTTTGACTTGCCATTTTTATCTTAATATATTTGAATCAAAGTACTTACCTAACTACGCTCACCGCAGTTATTTTACTGGCAAAAAAGTGGGTAAATTTTCCAAACATCTTTATTATGTACTAGATGATGCCCGCGACTTCGTTCGCATGGATTGAGGGGTTTTGTTTCGCTATAAACCTATCTATCTCTGTGCCAAAGAACAATGGCGAAATTGGACCCACATAATTTAAAAATTAAGGAGGCATCGTTCAAGTACGAGTTTATATTATTTATAATCATATGTTTATATAAAAAATATTGAGACTCTGAGATACGGGATTCAAAAGAAAGAAATTATTATAATTTATTAAAAAATAAGTCATCTTGCACTAATGGAACGCAATTGACATAGATAGATATTTTGTTGACATGACAACACTTGTCATTATTATTTATTTTTGTAGGGATGTTCCAACACCATCGATGTGTCATCGATACCTACTGAAATGAGTATTCTTAATATTACTATCGTCTTGTGATACTAACACGCGTACTTTAAAAGTATCGATACCTGATCGTATCGATACTTTTTAATTTTTATGTAAATGATTTTATTATATATATATATATATATATATATATATATATATATATATTATATAAATTTTACACTAGCTGATGCCCGCGACTTCCTTCTCATGGATTTGGTTATTAGAGAAAGAAAAAAGCTCTCATAGGAAAAGTAAATAAGTTCTTAATGCAAGTGTTAATCAAAGTATATAGAGGAATAAAACGCTTAATGTAAGGAAGATCAGGCTATGGAATGGGAAAACAATCTGAATTATTGGTCAGCGAATCACTTCAACTTGGGCTATAGGTGTCGAAGAACTCATTGGCCAGAATCCGCATAGAGGTACCAGTGGTGCAAAAGAGATCTATTTTGATATTATTGTTACTCAATTTGTTAAAAGATAAGAAAGATCTAAGCAGATAAGAGTTATTTAGAAATATGGTGTAAGTAGAATTATTGCAGAATTCTCGCAAACATAAGTACCTACCAAATTATAACTAGACAAGTACCTACCTACTCATTCATACTAATACTGATACAAATTATTGATAGAAATAGTTTTTGATCAATATTTTTTAGGTTATATTCTACTTTTAGGTGTACCTTTTTTCTCCCACATTTTTAGACTTACTTACTATTTGCTTTTTTCTTAGTTTTGTTACGTTCTACAATTATTACTAAGTTTCCATGATGAACGCTACCCTTTTCAGTGGGTCCCAAAATACATGCATTTTCGCCATCTGACTTCGTAACAAACATCCATCCATCGATCCATTCACACTTTCGCATTTATAATATTATTATAAATATCATAAATGTACATAAGTAATTAATAAGTTATGTGTTAAGTAGAGTTTAAAGAGGCCTACGTTGTAGGTTTGGTCTACCTTATATAGGTATTTTTTCATCCAATAAGTACAAGTTAGCACTTGGTTGCGATCTTACCTGGTTATTAGTGATGACGAAATCTAAGATGGTAGCATTGGCGAGCTAACGCCTAACCAGTTAAAGGTATGGCAGATATCCCTAATCGATTTCTACTCGACATCGTATCGGAACGTTAAAACGCTTAGTAAGTAGGGAAAAAATCCTTTAAAACTCTCTCTCTTTCTCCCTGTCTCTTGTATGATCTCTCTTCTTCGATTTTTATTATTTTGGGATGGAAATGACCATAGACAGTATATTTGAGTAGTATTACTTAACTACCGGATATGGCAGACCGTTTTTCTGTCTATGTAAGTAATGACGTGGAATAACAAGACTCGGCTATTTTTGAACTTTTTAACCTAATGCCTTACAAAAACAAATTTGATTATTCACGTTATTTAATTAAGCAAGAAATTAAGTATCACTTCTTCGTAAGTAAGTACCTACATAAAAAACACACGTTGTCTAAGTTACATTAAAATTCTACGTGAAAACAGAATACAGTTGATTGTACTTACCTACCTACCTATTTCTGTACCCCGTCTTCTATTCAACAGATGATCCATGAAAAGGTTACAGACAGACCCAATTTGACGCACTTATATATAGACAATACGTATTACCTACTATTTGTTTATGTTACCTGGGTACCTACTACTTATGAACTAACTTATTTATCTGAGTTATTTTACCTTGCAACCCATCGATTCCGAAGTATTTTTTATTTAAACTCAATGGGCCTAAAAAAAGTAGGTATAGGTACTCAAGGAAAATTGAAATTTGCTTAAATTATACTTATAGTTAGACGTATTTTATTCCATGGATGAGCACATCAATAAAAAAACGTTTTATAGTGTGTTTAGTGTTTTTATAGAAGCGCGCCGGGCTCACGTACCTACCTAAATTAAATTATTACCTATATCCCCCTTAATTGCGGTTATTTTTTAGTAGGTAAGTAAATAGGTAGCTGATAATGTAATTTTGTATGAATCCCTACGATAATTTTGAAGTCAATTAATAAGGCAATTAAAAATCACTTGTTGTAACGATGAAGAAAAACAGCCCGAGGAAACCTGCATGCCCGAGAGTTTTTCTTAACGTTCTCATTCACAAAGGTGTGTGAAGTCTGCCAATCCGCACTTGGTCAGCGTGGTGGACTATGGATAAACCCATATTAGTCTGAGAGGAGACTCGTGCTCAATAGTGAGCCGACAATGGGTTGTAATGATAATGATGGAGAAAATCTTATTAAGGTTGAAATTAAATGTATTATTTCCCGTAGGATAGCTGGTAGGTACCACTTAAGGTAAAGACTCTACCACTGGTTCGGAAAGCAATTCTAACTTCTTCTATTTCGTCTAGACTCTAGTATAGACACATGCATTATACTAATATTATAAATGTGAAAGTGTGTGTTGCTTGTTGGTTTATTGGTTTGCTGGTCGGTCCTTCAATCACGCCGCAACGGAGCGACGGATCAACGTGATTTTTGGCATGGGTATAACTAGGACCTGGAGAGTGACATAGGATAAGTAGGTACTTTTTGTTCCGGAAAATTAAGGAGTTCCCGCGGGGGTCAAATAAACCACGCGGGGCATCACCTAGTTTTAAATTAATTAATAGTAAAAAATAACTATTTCCCTACCTATACATCGATGACACAAGTACCTCTAGGTATTTATTTTAAAAAATAGTATTTTTTCTATAGGACTCTATTGTTTTGACATTTTAATTTAATTGTTTGAGTATTATTTCGGTATTTAGTTTTCTATTTAGATACTTACCACTGCTACGTGGTCCTGAAACCCGGCCGAATATTTCCATACGCGATCCAAAAACCTCATCTTCGGCACCTCAACATCGCCAAGAGGCGATTTTATGATGAATTCCTCATGTTTCCTCGACGCAACACTGGTGGAAAACTTCCTGAGTGTTTTCAACTCTCTGATTTGACGTAAACACAGTTTTCGCGCCATGCTCGGCAAATCGCGCGTATACTCTACCGCTATACTAAAACAACTGAGCAATCGGCGTACGACTCGACGTGTGGCGAAACCGCGGAAGCGGTTTTTGAACTGATAATAATTGTAATTACCTGCAAATTAAAAGTCAATATCGAGGATCATTTCGTGCGTATTCTAGGGTTTACAACACGAAAGAATAAAAATTCTTTCCAAAAAATATCCAAAGCAACAGTAAAGAAAAAAAAAATTGATTTCTACACCCTATGTTGAAGTCGGGCGGGGGGTATAATAAAGATAAGCAAAGTTGACCCATCAGGCTCGCCCGACTTCAACATAGTGTGTAGAAATCAAAATTTTAGAAGTGAAAATTGAAGTGAAAACTTCTTTAGCGCCTTGAGCACTTTTTGGTAGGGGGTGAAAATGTGGAATACGCGTGATCGACACCATTCTTCTTAAGACAAAAGGTCTTAAGTAGTAGGTACATTCGTAATTAAACTTTAATGACTTAGTTTTAAGTTCTATGTGCTGTGTAACCGTGGGCGACTCCTCGCGTTGTTACGAAGACAAAAGGTCTTAAATATAAATATAGTAGGTACATTCGTAATTAAACTTTAATGCCTTAGATTTTTTTTTATTAATTAGAAAAAAAATAATATTCGTTTTCACTTATATCGGCAGGCCCTATGGCTGCCAATTTTTTTTTTACTTTACGGTGGCTTTGGAAAGAATTTTTATTTTTAACTTTTCAGTGTCAGGAATGAGGATTTGGAGTCAGAATTTTTTATAGGACTACCTCGAGAACTTCCTCTAAGGACTGAAAAAATAATTTCAAATTGGTTCAGAAACTAGAAAATATGCACCAACATACATAAAACAAAAAAAAAGAATTGAGAACCTCCTCCTTTTTTGAGAGTCGGTTAAAAATACGTGTCTAGTCTAGCTATCGGTCAAATCTATAGGGTTTAATATACCAGCTACCATCTTAGATTACATCAAGTGGGATCGCACTCAAGGGCTGAATCGCAGTGGAATAAAAATCGGCTATAATTTAGAAAATAATCGGTTGAGTTCAATTGAGGCTAAACCGTAGGTATTTTTTTGTATGATATACCTAAATAAGATTAGTAAGTACTTAGTAGCTTATAGGGTGTTAAAAAACCGCCATGATGATTGTCATAGGTCAACTCACAAGTTACTACTATTTGAATATACCATTGAAAGTAAATTACATTTTAAATATTAGGTCACCGTAAGATTGTAAAAACCGTTAGATTATATAATCTAACTCGCGAAATTGTAAACTGTCGAAAGATGGTGAACTGTTCAATGTTCTGAGTGTCAATTTTTGAAATATTCATTGTACCTATTTACGTTTTCTTTTCTCTTACTTGTAGGTTAGGTTAGGGTTCGACATAAATAATGAGGTAGTGGCCAGGTAGGTTATTTTGGGTTTATATACCTATCAGATTACAATCTACCGGAACATAATACGTTAAATTGTAATCTTTCGACAGTATGCAATTTCGCGAGTTAGATTATAATCTAACGGTTTTTACAATCTTACGGTGAGAGATACATAATTAAGTATCTGCCTATCTACTTTATACCGACTTTAATGAGGTACCGCTATACTATAAGCAGTTTATGATATTAATAATTCTACCTGTTCACCTGCAGATGTTTTTCACAAGCCCTAATCAATTAGGTAAATAGGTACATAGCACCTAGATAAGTACTTAAGTACCTAATTGTTTTATCCTTTTGTACCTAAGTACTCATCTCTTAGCATTGATTAATTACTTAGGACGGTAACCTCTAGACTCTAATGTTACAAGATTGCTAACTCAATAACTCAATGACATCATTTAATTAAAGTGTTTACTAATAACTAGTTGAAATAGCATGACAGTCAGCTGCACCTATTGTTTTCCATGATTACTGAACATTGTTACTCAATTACCATCTCGGATAAGTACCTACTTTGCAGGGTGGACTAATAATGGGCCCATTACACTACACTTTTTCAAGGACCCTGTGGCTAGGGTGGGCGTGGCCGCTAGATTTGTCAGTATGAACCTAAATGGCAAAAAGTAAACTAAATTGTCAAAACGCTCGCGCGAGCCGGAGAATCACAACTACTCTCTACGCTGGTCGTGTGACGACTGACCTCCCTAACCACCCTAAGTGTTATAACATTGCCCGGTCGGCATTAGACCGGCAGAGCGACCTGCTAAAAATGACAGCTACATTGTAACGATCGCAATCACCTCTGATTGGTTAACACTCTTCCTCTTTTGGACAAAATCCATTGGCGAAAACCATAAATTCAGCCAATCATAACAATTGATACTGTAACAATGATTGATGCAGAAGTTACGCAATTGCACTGCTGGACGACCCGATGTCACACTATACTAATCATGTTCTTTAAATAAGTAACTTTTAACGTCAATAAGTGTACCTACAGTGGGTATACCTATATTGAATAAATGATATTGAGTATTGAGTATTGAGTAATTCTAAATAAGCTTAAATTGACCAATATTTGAAAAAGTGGTCTTTGTTATTGCCGGTTTATTAATACGGACCTAGGTAGTCAAATCCTAAGTATCTCCAATAAAAAGTAAAAGTCCCAGTTTGTAGTAGGCCTATTACACTGCACTTTTTACAGGGCCCTGAAGTAAAGGTGGGCGTGGCAGCTAATTAGAGCGTCGCTTATTATACAGCAATAAGGACCAATTTAGGGACCCTTGCACCCTAACTCTTATTAGTCTACACTGATTCAAGCGTAAGGGTCCCTGCGAAAAGTGCAGTGTAATAGGCCTTTATGTAAGTAGCGCTTCTGTAAAATTTATGAAAAAAAAACCAACTCGCTTTGCTCGCGTCTAACTATCTTCCATAAATAAACTCATGTTTTTTGGCTTGAAGGCTTCATTCTACAAATAGCTTTAAATATAAGAAATCATACTTCCTGTTTACTTTCATATTTAGTTAACACATATCTCTTTAACCCACATATGTACAAGTTTACAACCTGAAATTGTCGTTCTGAGTAGGTAGGTACTCTGTGGAGCCTATTATTTAAGTAGACTAAACTAAATCTAGTTTGCACTGGCATACTTATGAAACCAAATATTTTTATTTTTATTCCACTGCAAGTTAACCCTTGCCTGTAATCTCACTTGGTGGTGTGATGATGCAGATATATGGTAGCCGGCTAACCTCTTAGGGATACGGCAGTTAAATTTAAACTGTAACTAATCGGTTTCTATCTACACGACATCGTACCAGAACGCTAAATCGCTTGGTGGCACGTCTTTGACGGTGAAGAAGACCGAGTCACGACCGAAGCCTCCCACCAGACCAGCCCAGAGAAAATTCAGAAATTGTAAATTCCCACATTGACCATGCCGGGAATCGAGCCCGGGATCTCCCCCTCTAAGTCCACTGCGCTTAGCACTGTGCACTGAGGTCGTTAATTTACATAGGTAATGATCTCTTAAAGTTCATTCATAGACTTCGGTTTACCGAAATTCGGAAACGGCCTGTAGAGTTTAGCGATCTGCACGAGACATACTTAATATTATAATGCACAGGATTGTGCGCTCAAACAGGTAAACTTGCCATTCCTTCCGTCCAATGACCCGTAACCAGTTGTCCTCGGTGAGCGTCGAAAGCGTCGCGACGCGATACGGCTTCATATAAAATGAAAAACTGAGATCTAAACTACGCGACAACGTAGGTCACGTGAATGGTCAGCCATTGTAAGTCTTATATTCCTGTCGCGTTTGTCGTATTGCCTAGGACAACAGGTTAGACGGCAATCCGACACAACCGGATTGAAAAAGTAGTTATTTTATAGGTAACTTATAACCACAGAAATCTTACTTGTTATTTATAATTGTATGGGTATAACAAACAGTTTGTAAGTCTCAAACACCTTTGTAAAATTTTCAACTACACATTAATCATAATAATAATAGTTACACCAACGACCTAGTTAGATAATAAATACGCCGATCCGCTAAACAGCGAATCGGCGTTGACCAAGCTCGATAGCTACATTGTAGGTAGGTATCAATCAGTACGTCACACATTAAGGTGGAGGGAGGGCGACATAGAGGTCCTAAGTTTCGTGACGTTACTTGTCAAAATCTTATACCTTATTATATAAATTATCTTATAAAATATGTTAAACGCCAAATTTGAACTATTAACGAAAAGCTTAAAAATATTTCCAACTCTATCTGTCAGGTACAGATAGAGTTGGAAATATTTTTAAGGTTTAAATTGATTGTTTTGTGTGCGAGTGTGCAACTTATCGTTCGCTCGAAATTAGTGTGACGTACTATATGTATGACCCATAACTTGTAGGTGTTTGTAGGTACACTCCCTTACTGTCATAAATTCCAATCGATCACAAAAATTACTTCAAATTATTAAATTACTAGCAGACTTGCCCGCGATTTCGTTCGCGTGAAATAAGTTTTTTAAATTCTCACGGGAACTCGCTAATTTTTCGGGATAAATATATACTTGACCTATGACACTCACAAATAATGTGGCAGTACCAGAATTTTCAGAATCGGTTCAGTAGATCCAGAGATTACCCCCAACGACACAAACTCACAAACTTTACCTCTTTAAAATATTATTACACGTATAGGTTAGTAATTTTTGTTTTTATACTTGTGTATAGATACTAAAATTACTACTATTAGAACAATTTCCGTTCAAGAGTTAAAACTAAATAAGTCGTGTCGCACCCCTAGAAAGTGACCTAACTTAAAAATCGCAGTTTGTGGGAAATGAGCAAAAAAGACTTCCAAAAGGTAACTATAGTTCATATATATAGTTATTAATATTATAAATGAGTTTTTCTGTCTGCGACGCTTTCACGGCCCATCTGTTCAACCGATTTTGATGAAATTCGGTACAGAGATAGGTTGTATCCCGGGGAAAGACATAGGCTACTTTTTTCCCGGTAAATTAAAGTTTCCGCGCGAACCAAAAAAACGCGGACGAAGTCGCGGGCAACAGCTAGTATTAATTATTGATTAAATACCTATTTCTAAAAAATGATATGAAATGTGCAAATTTCATACCCTGTAAATGAGTTCGAAAGTTAAACTTCCCGGCCTAGGCCAGTACAGAATGTATGTATTTTCATTACGTATCATAAGTTTGAATTTGGAATCTTTCTTCCTGAATGTCTTGTAACTTGTTATAATGTTCTTTGGCCTAAATAGTTTAAATTTGGAACTCAACCATATTACGCGTTCAGCACTCACAGCGCAAAAAAATATATTTAAAAAAAAGTCACTTGTTTAATTTTTTAGAAAAGCACTATACACACTCGACCGGGAGAGCATTTCTGGTCTCGTATATAGCCTATAGTCTAACTAACACTCGACCAGAAAACGCGTACTTCCCGGTCTTGCGATGTAATGTACTATTAATACATAATATGTCAACAATTCAGTTTTGTAACCTTTATACCTATGACAAGGCTGGATTATTATAATAAAGTCTATATACATTTTTGTTTTAATCTTTGATTGATTTTATTTAAGAAAGGGTAAAATAAGTTATTCTTTAAATAAAATGTCATAATAAAATTTATTTCCTCTTATAAACCATTTAACATTTTTGTATAATATAATAATATGTAACAGGTAACAATAAAATTAAAATAATTATTAGATATCATTTACAAAAACAAAACATAAAATATTGCAACAATTTATATTAAGTGTGGTATAAATTAATGTTAAAACAAGAGGTATAAAAGTTAAAAAAGTAAGTATATTGTAAGCAAATATGACAGAATATTGTGTGGTATATCGTTTATCCATTGCAACTAATACTCTACATGAAGGACTGTCATAATTATTATTGTATAAGTAAGTCCCTGTAAAAATAAACAAGAAAAAAGTATTAAGATGTCGTTTCATTAGTCCCAACTCCCATTACCCCTTCTTATTTTTAAGTAGGCAGAGAATAATTAAAAAATTAAAAGATACGACTGCTCTTCCAAAAAACTAACTAAAAACGTAAAAATCTAATTAATCTAGTTAAATTAGAATCTTATTCACATTTTTATTAAACGATATTTTTTTGTGAATCACTGGATATTGAACCATGTTATATATTTTTGGAATCTACTCATCATTTTCTAGATGATGATTATATGTACTTATAGTTAATCTTATTTTCGATTTTTTTTTTCTACTTTAGTCTTTAATGCGGGACCATGATCGCCCCATCATTTTTTTTTTAATTTTACTAGCCAATTCACCCGGAATAAGCTAGGGATTCTAACGATACCTCATTTACCAAAATCGATTCAGGCGTATAGAAGTTATGGTGGAATATACAAACTCACATATATACATACATACATACAACCATACCCTGAAAACAATATACTCCTTTTTTCAGGCAATCGTATAAAAACACCGCAAAATCGCTTGAACCCCATGGGACTGAACTTCAGTGGCTTTACGCAGCTGAAAGTATAGGTGATGCATCAACATGGAAACGCCACAGAACAAATGATAATAGGCCTATTACACTGCAGGGCCCTGTGGTAACGGTGGACGTGGCCGCTATTTAGAGCGTCGCTTAATACACAGCATTAAGGAGCAATTTAGGGACCCTTTCTCCCGAAATCTAATTACACTACACTGATTCAAGTGTAAGGGTCCCTGTGAAAAGTGCAGTATTATAGACCTATAAGTACTAAGTATATTCCTATTTCTGTGGAAAATACTGAACCCTTTCCGCAAGATTATTTTTAAAATTATTATCAGAAGACAAAAGTTTTTCTCCCGCAAGATTTAAATAAATACCAACGTCCGTTAAAGTTAAACAGACCGTAACAGCCTAGTTTTGGAGCTAAAGCTTGTCAATACATCCACAGCCAGCAGAGACGTTGCGATATTAAAATTGGTGTTGAATTTGTGACTTTAAATCACTGTCGTTTGGGTCCACTTTACCTTAACGCCAAAGTATTTCGACGGTCGAAGACGCCCAACGTCGGTATGATTTAAATCTCGTGGTAGGTTACAGTTTAAATGTGTTTATCTTTATATATGTCACCGTAAGATTGCAAAAACCGTTAGATTGTAATCTAACTAGCGAAATTGTAAACTGTCGACAGATTACAATTTAACGCATCGGCCGGGCACTACCTGATTATTTATGTCGAACCCTAACCTAACCTACAAGAAAGAGAGAAGAAAACGTAAATACAATGAATATTTCAAAAATTGACACTCAGAACATTGAACAATCTGTTGGCAGTTTACAGTTTCGCTAGTTAGATTACAATCTAACGGTTATTGCAATCTTACGGTGATATATACAATTGATAATATCAAAGTCAACAATGAACAAGTGCGCAACAATAAAAATGTTTTTGTATACCTAATTAACAATGATCTGTAATTATTATAGTTCGATAAAAAAACTAGATTCATTAATTTATCGCACAGAATCTTACGCTTTACGCCTTTAGGCTTTTGTTACACCAACACATAAATAAATAGTATTTTATTTGATAACTTACGCTTTTGTCTTAAAGACGTTAATGTTTCGCTTACGAATACGAAATCTGTTGCCGAGGCTTTAGGTTACAAAAAAAGATATAAGATTTATGTATTACTAGATGATGCCCGCGATTTTGTCCGCGTGGACTAAGGTTTTTCGATTCCAGCGGGAACTTTTGTCTTTTCCGGGATAAAAAGAGGTCTATGTCCTTCCCCGGGATACAAACTATCTCTGAACCAAATTTCATGAAAATCGGTTGAACAGATATTTTTTCTGTTCTCGCGGGAACTCTTGAATTTTCCGGAATAAAAGGTAGCCTATGTCCTTCCCCGGGATACAACCTATCTCTGTACCAAATTTCATCGAAATCGGTTGAACAGGTGGGCCGTGAAAGCGTAGCAGACATTTACGCATTTATAATATTAGTAAGTAAGGAATTAGTATGGATTTTTAGTCATAAGTGATGTAAGCAAATATGGCAGTATGGTGTATCACAATAGCAATAAATTCCGTAAAAATATTAAAGTTACAATATTTAAACATCTTATTACCTATTATAACTATTACTTTTTAATATCAATATTAATACAGTAAAATTATAATAAAAAAAGTTAGAATACTTCAAATAGCATTAAGTATAAAAAGTTCAAGTCAAATAACTTCATTCAAAAATACAAATGTGTATAAACTTAACAAATGACGTGCACAATTATTTACATAAAACTTTTTCATTAAAATACTATCTAAAACTTCTATCTATCTTAACTTTCATGTAAATACAAACGGATACAAAAATATTTTAACTATACAAAATTAATTAATAGATAAATGCATATTATACGTTGTCCTGTCAGTATTATAATATTTACATCATACAAAACCTTTTGTATAAAGTTAGTACCCTTACTTAACTACGCGATCAAATATGTAAAAAAAAACCAAAATAAAAAAAATTATTTGTCATCATTAATAATTAGAATTAGAAATTAGAAATCTTTATTAGTGGAAATCAATACATCAAATTGCTCTATCCTTTATGCCTAAGAATTCCTTGAAGATGATTTTTTAAATATTCAAATTATCATCAAAAGAAAAAAGGTTGTACAAAAAATACATTCTTATTTAGGTCTAATACGGATTGGCCAATCCAAGAATATGTCATGTTTTCCTTAACCTTATACACTATGATTTAAAAATACTTTAAGCATCCTTCCTCAAACTAAACGTCTTTTATACCTAAACACGACGCATGAAATAATCCAGGATATCCTCGCTCTTCCTCCTCAAATCAAAATGAAATTTACCCTTGGTAGCACATTCAAGGAAAAGTCAAAGGCGGAGAATTTGTCAGCAGTCATCACTCATTGGTCAATCAATCAACGAAGACTCGCAATACCTACCAATTTTCTTCACATCATTGCTAAACAAACTTTATTATTACAAAGTCGTGTGTTTTATGGTCGTTATTTATAGTGTACCTACTTCTTATTAAAAACCGATATTTTAGCATTCTAGGGTATACTGAAATCTTAATTTTTCAACTTTAACAAAATTAAGGTTTCATCATAATAAACAAGAGTGGGACGCGTCTTTGTGGAATAATCTATTATATAGTCCGACAAACTTATCTGACCTGGCAACGTCGCTAGTATCTATGGAAAATAAAATAAAAACAAAACATAAACAGGCAAAAAAAATTGTTCCGATTTTGGCCACCGAGTCAGAAAAGATACCTTAAAATTTCTATATTCAAACTAGGGTTGTAACGGAACCTCGCCTTCGCCTCTGTAAGTGTGGAACTTTCGCGAGAAATCGTAACTCCGTTTCCGCATCCGCATCCGTCTTTTATTACGGAGTTGTAATGGAGGTTTATTTACGTTGACTTACAATGCGAGAGGTACAAATCAAAGCAGGTGACGTCAGCTACACCATTACAATAAGCAAAAGGCAATTATTTTTAGAAAAATCCTCAAAAAAAATCTAATCTGGGATTTATCGCATCCTAAAGCGCAGATAATGGACGATGTGATTGGAGAAATCCACTTCCGCATCTTCGAAGGCAAAGCCCCTTCTCACCTCAGCATCCGCCTCTGCTTCCGCTAAGAACGCCTCCGTTACAACCCTAATTCAAACCAATAAAGGTTATGCAGAAATCCTACCGCATTCGTCCATTGTTCGTTATCATAATAATATCGATGTCTTATCCTCTAAGTTCTAACAATACTTCGCCTTCAAATCCTTCCTCAATATCTT
The DNA here is from genome assembly GCA_964035005.1 of Erebia palarica. NCBI lineage: Eukaryota > Metazoa > Arthropoda > Insecta > Lepidoptera > Nymphalidae > Erebia > Erebia palarica. The sequence continues at coordinate 12,935,629 of OZ035989.1, read as the reverse complement.
GCCAGCGGGATTCTTAGGGATAGCTTCAACGAACTGAACGTCCTTTATCCTCTTAAACGCGACCACTTTACTATTAACATACTCTAATATTTCTTCGCTCTTCGCGCTCTGCCCTGGTTGGGTGACCACGAAGGCTTTAGGGACTTCCCCGCTGATTGGGTCGGGGATTCCCAAGACGGCGCAGTCGATGATTTTCGGATGCGTTCGGAGGATCATTTCTAGCTCCGCGGGTGGGACTTGGAATCCTTTTACCTGGAAAATACAAGAATAATATTCAAGACGTGTCCTATAAATAACACTCACTAGATGATACAAACTATGCCCATACCAAATTTCATCAAAATCGGTTGACCAGATGGGCCGTGACAGCGTAGCAGACAGACAGACACACTTTCGCATTTATAATATTAGTATGGTAGTATGGTTTTTTTGGAGTAATATAAAAAATACGTATAAATAGATAGATCCATCCACATAGAAGCGCCAATTTCTTATTTATTGTGACACCAAAAATGTGGTGGTGTGATTGGACCAAATGTTTGTAGACTAACTTTTCGGATGGGATGAAAAATTGCGGGGCGCGTCTTCGGGGAATGAACTATCTAAAGACCTGAGGCCCAATTGTCCAAGCAAATCGTAATTGACAGCTTAAAACGTATTAATCGATCTGTTTAAGGAGTTTGCATGCTTTTTCACGTTCAGGTATCTATGAACTACTTAAGCAGGTTTCTTTTTTATCCACTACAAGTTAGCCCTTGACTGTGATCTCAGGCAGTTATATTAAACCCATACCCCTAATCTGAGACTACACGGCATCGTACCGGAAAGTCGTTAGGGTGATAACTAGCCACGGCCGAAGCCTCAGAGAATTCAGAAATAATGTAGGGGCACACATACCTACATGGATGACGTAAACATGACGCAGCCACGTTAGCCAATCACGTGCCGCCGCATGAATCACGATTACTAAGTTCTTTCGGAATAATTGTACTATATATAGGACTTTCAACCTTCAACAGTTGGCCCAGCTGGGAGCCGGAGCATGACACCGGCTTAGAGGAAGATCTTCTATTGTCTTGGGAGCAAACACCCGATAATAATAAACTCCCAAATTGACCCTGCGGAGATCGAACCCGGGACCTCCGCACGTTAGGACAACAGCGCTCAACAGTACGCCAAGGAGGTCGTCTAATTATCCGTTTGACAAACGATTACGACATCCTTATACAATCGGGGGGCTGGTATAAACATCGATATATGTAGTAAATGGGCCCCTTCACAGGAAAAAGTTGGGCGTCCGACTTGTAGAGCATGCCCCTCACCTGTATAAGCATGTCCTTGTCCCCACCATAGCGCTGTCCCACTTTTCAAACTAGATGGCGTTCGTAAAATAGGTCCACATTCTTTGTTTGACAGGGCCTGTTTATGTAAATTGAGGTCGTTTTGTATAAAGAATTGCTTACCTTAATAAGCTCCTTCAGCCTATCCGTAACATACAGGTATCCGTTGTCATCGTATTTGCCGATGTCTCCAGTCTTGTACCAGCCGTCGTCTGTTAACACTTCTTTGGTCGCTGCTTCGTTCTTGTAATACCCTGTCATGAGATTTGGTCCACGGTACCAGATTTCACCTTCCTGTAAAAACATATATTATTTGCTAAATAGACTAGACTAGGTGATACCCGCGATTACGTGCGCGTGATTTAAGGTATTTTTATTTCCGCGTTTATGTCCTTCCCTGGGACACAGCGTATGTCGTTTCATCAATATTGGTTGAAAAGATAAACCGTGAAAGCGTAACAAACAAACTGACATTCGCAATTAGATTATTATAAAGTTAGGATTAGGATGACGATTACAATAGTTTTAGTGTTCTAGCTTCTGCTAAGACATATCGACATAAGGAGATGTTGACTCGACAATGCACGATTGTAAAGACTTTGCAATCATGCATTGTCGAGTCAACATCTCCTGAAGATGCTCCGGTATCGGAGTGAAACGTACGTTGAGAGTGATTTGGAGGACTTGTGTGGTGTGGTGCTAAGCCTGTGCGAATTGCTGCGTGGTGGGTGGCGCATGCTGCAGGTGAAGGACACGTACTGTACCACACAGATTTTTCTACTGTGGCGGATTATATCGAATTAAACTTCTAGTTCATTCATTAGATTTGGGGAGACCCTTAGGCTTTTTGGAACATTTCATTTTATTACCTTCCACTAGTACAGGCCATTAACGTCCCAGAGCTGGGCACAGACCTGCTGTCTCATAGGAGAGAGGGAATAAGAGCTAAGACCCACCACGTTGCTCAAATGCGAGTTGGCGGGCTTTAACGGCTATTATCATGTTAGTGATAAAAACCGGGACCGACGGCTTAACGTGCTCTAATAGGCACGGGGGTGAAACACCACCAACTTTCTAACGCCGGGCTAGTACTGAGAATTTCCTGCCAGAAAACTATGGCCCGACCCGGGACTCGAACCCGGGACCCCGTCGGCCGCAGTCGAACATGGCAACCACTAGACCAACGAGGCAGTTTTCTGACCTGTGTGCTCAAGTCGGCAATCTTCACCACGGAACCAGCGAAGTTACTGCTGTGCGTGTGTGATAGACCTACAGATTTTATATGGATTTGCTGCGTTTGTACTTACATTCGGAATTCCGTTTCGGAATTCCGAATGTATGTGGCGTGTGGCCTTAGGCTTTTTGGAACCTTTAATTTTATTACTTTTCCAGCCCCCAAAGCCTCCTGCGTGTTCAAATCGGCAATCTTCATCTCGGAGCCGGCGAAGTTATGTCCGACCGCAGCGTGGTTTGTGTCTGTGTTGTATCCCACGGATATACCTCCGTTGGTCTCCGTCAGGCCGTAGCCTTGATGGAAGATTGGGGTCTCCCCAAAAACTATCGACGCGGAACCGGTTACCGGGTTGAGCCGGGCAGAAAAAGTTTTTATGTATTCGGTATTAAGGGTGAAAACGACGTCGATCTGTCGTTAGTTGTCAGATCGCGTCGCTGAAAGCTTTTTGTGATCGTTTCTAGCCAATAGTTTTGGGGAGACCCTAAGGCCCGCCACATACATTCGGAATTCCGTTTCAGAATCCCTTTAAGAAAAAACTTTATCTATTCGGTATTAAGGGTGAAAACGACGTAAAGCTGTCGTTAGTGTCAGGTCGCGTCAGCCGAGGCGAGCGACGTCGTTTTCACCCTTAATACAACACACATAAAGCATTTTGCGATCGTCTCAAGCCGGTTCCGAATAGATTTGGGGAGACCCTTAAGCTTTTTGGAACCTGTAATTTTATTACCTTTCCAGCCCCCAAAGCCTCATGTGTGTTCAAATCGGCAATCTTCACCTCGGAGCCGGCGAAGTTATGTCCGACCGCAGCGTGGTTTGTGTCTGTGTTGTATCCCACGGATATACCCCCGTTGGTCTCCGTCAGACCGTATCCTTGGCGGAAGATTAGACTACTCTGGAACACAATTGGGTATTTTTTTTTTCCTATTTTTTTTTATTGAAAATAATACAATAGAACTTAATGCTAGCTAGCCTAACCTAATTACTATATAAATCATGCCCACGTGGAATGATGGCAAGAATGCTGGCTGCATTTCCGCGCTGGACAGCCAGGCTGATCCTTTGCGCAAAAAATCAGAGCCAGCCCTTGTGTCGCCAGATGAGGCAATTAACCGCGGTGAAATATCTCGCAAAAAATTTTTGGCACTAAGACTCCACGGCCCAAGGGTCTCCACGGCAAACGGAACAAATATGTCTCTATTAGAGAGGCATACTTCCGCCACTTGCCGGTTTCAGCCGTTTCTGCTGACAATTGGGTATTTGACATTAACTTCCCACTGCTGGGCACAGGCCTCCACTCTCATAGGAGAGAGGGGACCAATTTGACAACCAATCAATCAATATTTATTATTTATCAATTTAGGTAGACTGTACACTTATTGGGGCCAATTCTGTTTAGCACAATCTCTTGACTAAACTAAAATGACAGCTCTTAGCCTAGTGCTGCCCCTTTCCGTGATTATTATGAAAGGGATAGCCATATAAATAGGGCTGCAATTTTAATTTAGAGAATATGCTAAACAGAACAGAACACATAGATTTGCCTACTGTGGTGGATTATAGCGAATTAAATTTCAAGTTCCTTCATTATCATGGACTTCCGCAAAGTAACGCCTGCATCTATCCAATATTTCAATTACTTTATTATTTAAATATTTTTCAAAATCAAACGATATTTTCGCGTAACATTCTATCCAACCCAAAAAAACAAGTTTACTCAGAATCACAACACTAAATTATCGGCAATAGATTGTACAGCATACAAGCAGTAGGTATTTATTAAAAAAAACTGTAACCCGACTAACGAAACATTTCAGAAACTTTTTTGGATGTAACAACCGTATCCGTATCCGCGATTTTGTTCGTGTAAAATGTAGCCTGTCACCCGGAGCATAATAATCAATCAATTGAAATCTCATTCATTAAAATTGGCCCAGTAGTTAAGGCGCTACGGTAAAACATCTATTAATACTAATATTATAAACGCGAATGTTTGGATGGATGAATGGATGTTTGTTACTCAATCTCGGCAAAATTGCTGATCGGATCAGGATAATATTGGCACAGTGATAGATTATAGTCTGGAATAACACATATGCTAATTTTTATCTCGGAATTCACTACATACAAGCATAGATATGCTGCGAAAATCTTAACCCTTCCTTTGACTTACCCGGTTAACAAGTCATAATTATAGAAATTAAAAAATACGACTGCCCTGCCAAAAAACGAACTAAAAAAGTTAAAAATCTAAATTAATGTAGTCAAAGTAGAATCTTAATCACATTTTTATTAAATGATATTTTATATGATATGATATTTTTTGTGAATCACTGGATATTGAACTATAGTGTTATATATTATTTTTTCAATTATTTTGAAAATTTTACTAGCCTATGTCACCCGGAATAAGCTAGGGATTCTAACGATATCTCATGTATCAAAATCGGTTCAGGCGTATAGAAGTTATGGTGGAATATACAAACTCACATACATACATACATACATACATACATACATACATACATACATGAACCCTGAAAACAATATACTCCTTTTTTCAGGCAGTCGTACAAAAATTAGCACGGACGACGTTACGTTATTCTACTCACTTTTTTCTCGAGGATGGCTTCAGCGTCACTCTTGGCAATGGGCGCGGCGCCACAAACTATGTCCTTTATAGTTTCTAAGTGGCGCGGGGTTACCGCCGGGTGCTTGCCCAAGAACACCGCTGCAACAATGAATGTGCCACCGTAAGATTGTAAAAACCGTTAGATTATAATCTAACTCGCGAAATTGTAAACTGTCGAAAGATTGTGAACCGTTCAATGTTCTCAGTGTCAATTTTTGAAATATTCATTGTATTTACGTTTTCTTGTCTGTTTCATGTAGGTTAGATTAGGGTTCGACATAAATAATCAGGCTTAAGTTCTGTCGGGTTAATAAATTTAACAGATTACAATCTAACGGAAAATAATGCGTTAAATTGTAATATTTCGATACTTTGCGATTTCGCGAGTTAGATTATAATCTAACGGTTTTTACAATCTTACGGTGACAAATACACCATTATTAGTCTTTACTTACTTCTATTTCCCGACCTTAATCTCTCAGAAAAATCTTGTGGTCATCCGTCACACTAATTTGGTAATTTTTTAACCCTCCCCCGTTCTTGTCACGATTGGGTATTTGACAAATAGTCAAATCAACAACTTTATTTCAAACGTTAAAACGCGTCTTCTGTATGAGATTTATATGGAATTCTGAAATGTGACGTCATTTAAGTTCGACGCACTTTTTTACTTTTAATCGATTGTTTAAAATGGTTATTCAACATTAAACTATCAGGGGACGGATATCACGACTTTTGGGAGATCCTCTATTTAATAATCACTAAAAAATTATTTATTTCATTAGTAGTCAAATACCCAATAGGTCACATTTGTGAGACCGCGGTGGTAATCTTAACATGTCATAAGCGCGGTGGTAGAGTCTTAACATGCCATGTCCTGTTTGCCATGAATTAAAGTAATCTTTTATCATTTTATCATTGGTTATTGTACTAGCCTATTTTAGTATGCCAGTTTTGCTGTCTCCTCTTAACTCAGACACCTATTGCGGAAAAAGCACCATGATGATTTTTCATTGTTAAGTCGCTGATTCGATCTTGACAAAACTTGTAAGAGATTAGTTTGGATCCAGGAAATGGATATAGGAAACATTTTACCACGGAAAATGAAAGTTACAAATCCCATGGGATTAAAAAATCTTTATCCACGAAGAAATCGCGGATATTATTGTGATTTCGAATAATTTCGGTAAAAGAACAAAAATAATACAGGAATTTATCGTTCATTTTTTTCTTTCCAAAATTTTAATATGCTACCTATGTACCATTAGCTACCAATTAGCTGTACTAAATTTCAACTTAATATTTCTAGCTTATTTGTAAAACCTTTGACATAGACTGAAAAAAGCTTTGTATAGCTTAGGGTTTGTTTATTACTGATATCTAAACAATAATAACTCAAGTACCGAATTGTCAGCTGGTCAAGACTCTTAGAGTTATGGACAGACAATAGTAAACAACAATAAAAAATAACAATCCCGACATAAATTACGGCATTATCATGATTTTTTATCTTATGTTATATTAGTCACCAAGGTCAACGTAACTAACGTAATCACAAAGCAGTAAATCATATTTGTCAGTTTATCGGTCCCTAATCAATGCCTAATTACGTGATAAGCATTTATCGCTAAGGCAGTTTTCATTACCATGTCAATGTAAACTTGGACGTATTTGAATGCAACTTTGCTTACTACCACTTTGAGTTAACATTAATTATTGTTATTGTTATTCTGAAAAACAATAGGGTTCTTTACTTAATATTATAAATGCGAAAGTTTGGATGGATGGATGTTTGTTACTCGATCACGCCAGAACGGCTGAACAGATCTGGATGAAATTTGGCACAGATATAGATCATAGTCTGGAATAACACATCGGCTACTTTTTATCCCGGCAAAATGTACGATGCCCGTGGGATAGTTTATTCATAGGGCAAGGGATCAACATGATTTTTACATAGTGTTAGTTTAGGGGTCAGAGAATGACACGGGCTACTTTTTATCCCGAAAAATTATCCCCATCCCCAATCCACGCGGACAAAGTCGGGGGCATCAGCTAGTAAGGAATAAAAGTTTTCATCGATTTAACTCACCCATCGGCGGAACGACGTACAAATGCTGAGCTTTATGTTTCACTATGGCTTCTAGGAATAGATCCGGCTTGAATACTGGCAGTGTTACCAGTTTAGCGCCTCTTCCCATCAGGTTTACCATCAGCAAGTTGAAGCCGAATATATGGAAGAATGGTAACACCGCTGGTAACACTGATTGGTGGTTAGCTGGATATAAACACAACAATAAGTGAAGAGGTGCAGGAAAACTATACTAAATACTAGTAACTAATGTGAAACACTTCCAGTTGACTGTTAAATTTTTAATGCCCAACCTGTGAACATATTTTGACTAAATCATGTAATTTCCTTCCAATAAAAGACTCAAGGTTCTCTAACGTTGAGCATAAAGACATTTTACTCCAAAATAGCAAATACCTATTATTTGAAGTGTGGAAGGAAAATATTATGTGAATTCTTTATGGCTACTTTAACAACCAATTTTAGTGAAAAGCCAAAGACCTAAATTTACATAGGGCCCTATCAAACAAAGAATGTGTACTTATTGACCGAGCGAAGCGAAGGTCTCTGGGTCTACTTGAGTGAATTTGCTTGGCCGTCCGTCCGTCTGTCAGAGCCTTATAACTTCTGAATATGGTTTAAAAAGTTATAAAATCTTTATTTCAGGGGGGCTCTCATAGAAGCGAATGCGAAGTAAAATATTTTTTATAGCGTTACATAGGGTTGCGGTTTATCGGGTATTTTTTTTAATTTTTCCCCTAAAATTGACGAAATGGGGGGCTTTCAAAGTGGAGATTTTCTAACGTCCAAAGTTGACTTCGGAACTCTCAATTTTCTGAAAGGCTGAGCCTGAAACTTGATCAATTATTTGAATTATATCCTGTACTTGAACAACAAATACTAAAATAAGATTAATATTATAAGGAAAAGAAATTATTGAATTTTTAATGAGCTTCAGTATTTTTAACAAAATTTTACAATGATGTCAATAGATGGCGCTCTGTAAAAGTTTATTCGTTTCTCCAATAACTCTTTAGCTCTTTTGCGTCTAATGTTAAAAGTTAACTATTACAATTGACAAGTTTCTAGTTTCAGTGCGTATGCTTTCGTAAGTGAAAAAGTTTGGTATCCGTAAGCATCAAATACTTTTTGATTTGCACTTACTGGAAATTCTTCAGTTTTCATAATTTCCATTTAAGACCACTATAGTTTCCATGCGAATTTCTTTGGTTAACTTTTTTAGTCATTTGATTGTGAGGAGAGATAAATAATCTCAGGTACACCATCTCCAACATATTCTATTGGTTTGTTATTAACTTTTATGTAATTTGGTCTCCATTTGTCATCAATTTAGTTTCTCTGTAGGTATTCATAGTTAGACCTACCACAGCACTCTATTTTTCTAGTTGTTTTAACATTTAACACTAAATTCGAACACAAATGCACCTAATAATGCATAGAAATTACACTTGAACTATTAACGCAAATAACTTTTTGTGAAAATTCGTATTTATTTTGCTTTATTCCGCTTCTCTAAACTTAGCGACCACCCTCCGAGGTCCTGTCTAAAATTAGAGAAAATTATTTAATTTTAGTTTGACGTTTCTTAATTTTAGCGTTTAGAACGACGACGACGAACTGTCAGGCATAATTTTAGGTTAGAACTGTCAATTAGGTGTGTTGTCAGAATAGCAGACGTCTCTAAGTCTAATTTAAGAGATTTTAAATTTAGAGAAACGCACAGAGAATTGGCACCAATATATAGTTAAAACTATCATAAGGATACCGCAAGGTCTCAGTTCGGGGCGAACCACTAGTTTTACTAACGCCACCTAGTTTGAAAAACGGGACAGCGCTATGGCGGGGACAAGGACAGGCTTATACAGGTGAAGGGCACGCCCTTCAAGTCGGAAGCCCAACATTTTTCTATGAAAGGGCCCATCTAGTACCTACATATATAATATATATCGATGAATTTAGCACAGATTTAAATGGCATCTCATAATATACAAACATAGATAGGTACGATCCTGGGAAATATAAAAAAGGTTTGACAGTGTGGAGCTCAAAAATTTCAAAAAAGTGAAACTTCTGTAGGCGCGTTGACCACTTTTTGGTAGGGGGTAAAAATGTGGAAACGCGCGACACCGTTCTTCTTAAGACAAAAGGTCTTAAGTATAAATATAGTACATTCGTAATTAAACTGTAATGCCTTAGTTTTAAGGTTTATATTTGAAATATTTTTATTATTATAATTTATTTTTTTAATTTGAAAAAAAAATTAAATATTCGTTTTCACTTCTATCGGCAGTCCCTATGATTGCCAATTCAGAAATAATTCAGGTCTTAGGAGGATAGAACAACAGAATAAAACTTACCAGAAGCCTCATCGACGGCGATAATCTTCGGATCGAGTATCATTTTATTCATAGCATTGACACTTTTATGTGTCAACACCACTCCCTTGGGAAACCCTGTGGTACCACTAGAGAACGGCAGTATCGCCACATCATTGCTACTTCTTTTTACTTCCTTTAAACAATCGGTATCTATGCCTAGATCTTCAGCAAATTCTGCGAACTTTATTGTACCTTCTGGTGAACTATCGTTGTCTATAAGTATTACTGGTATATTTGTTTTTAACTCTTTAAGAGCTTGTGCGATATTTGGGTATGATAGTTTCGATGATACGATTGCTTTGCATTCAATTAGTTCTAGTTGTTTCTTTAGTTCATCTGAAAATTATATTTTATCTATAAAATAAATACAAATACAAAATAAAGGTTAATGAAATAATCCACCTGAACTTTAATTATCTTGGTATGCCCAAATCATCAAATAATGGATATAAAGAAATTCACTGCAGGAGGAATTAAATCTTCTATTCCTTGAAATTAATAGAGAAAACGATGATTAAACGAAATTAGTACTTATGCGAGAGAAAAAAAGAAATATCTTTTATATTCATGTTTCACTTATTCCAGCATGATATTTCCAAATATTACTATACATTAACTGAATCAGATAAGATAAAATATATATTACATAATATCAGGAAGATAATATACAGTGAAGGTAGAAAAATATACCTCCATGCCAATAGGATCAAATGGAAAAAAACTTGACTAGTTTTACGAATTTTAAAGATAAATGAGTAATTAATACTTACAAGCTGTATAAGCTGGGTTCATCATGCTAGCAATACAGCCAGCTTCCAGAACACCAAATGCTACACAAGGATATTCTGGCACGTTCGGTAATATAACAGCTACTTTATCGTCATTACGAAGCCTGAGTTTTAGGCGTAGGGATGCAGCAAATGAAATTGACATCCTGTGGGTTTGTGCATATGTGTAACCGTGACCTGTTGCAGCACACACCTTTAAATAAATAAATGTTTATTGACCAACACACAAACGTAAACAAATTAATTACTTAGCATACATAATATGTATATGTCACCTTAAGATTGTAAAAACCGTTAGATTATAATCTAACTCGCGAAATTCTAAACTGTCGAAAGATTGTAAACTGTTCAATGTTGAGTGTCAATTTTTTAAATACTCATTTTATTTACGTTTTCTTGTCTCTTTCTTGTAGGTTAGGTTAGGGTTCGACATAAATAATCAAGTAGTGCCTGACCGCAGGCCGGGCACTTAGGGTTTATCGGGTTTAAATATCTATCAGATTACAATCTACCAGAAAATAATGCATTAAATTCTAATCTTTCGACAGTTTAGAACTTCGCGAGTTAGATTATAATCTAACGGTTTTTACAATCTTACGGTGACATATACTTAAGTGTGGTCAATGGGCCTGTGCCACAGCACAAGGTACCTAAAGTGTGTTTTTGAGTGTTTGAGTGAGGCCTGGGATGGATTTACAATTGGACCCGGTAGGTGGGCTTTCGGGTTTCAGGTTCAGGGCAGGATGTCTGCCGAGCCCACTAGTAGTAAAAAGAATATAAACATATCTAGCTGATACCCACAACTTCGTCCACACGTGGATTGAGGTTTTTTGGTTCCCGCAGGATCTCTTCAATTTTCTGGGATAAATGTGTTATTCCAGACTATAATCCATCTTTGTGCCAAATTTCATCCACATCAGTTGTGACATTCTGGCATGATTGAGTAACAAACACCCATGCATACAAACTTTCCTGTTTTTAAAATAAGTAAGGATTTACTTACAGTTAAAGTTTTGTCAGGCCATCTGTCCAAATTTTGCCATGCAAAGTCATTAACTGTAATATGGTTAACATCTTCAACTTCTTTATACACAGACTTTAGTATGTTAGCTTCTGTGCTATTTTGACGGGCTGATGGTAATGATTGTTTTGTTCTATTTACAACTAGAAATGCTGTACGACGGAAGACGTTAGACATTGTAATGGATTTTGTTGCTGAAAAAATAAATTATGAAAAAAATTATGGTTATCCAGCTGATGTCCGCAAGATTTTTCTAGCAACTCAACAGTTCTTACTTGCAAGTTTTTTCTTATGATTTATGTTATACTTACTTACATAATTTTGATGATTAACATCTGAGTTCTCTTACTCAAGCTTATAATCCTACCTATTACCATACACCTACAAGTAGTACTAGTTGTTACTAACTCAGTTGTAGTTACTAACTCAAGAAACTGTACATAAATATAGAATAGGCATAACTTACCTTCCTTTACCGAGTACGAAATGAAAACCTCAACTCAGACTTAACACCAATATTGTAGTGACATTAGACTTTGCACTTTGGAAACAACAAACCGGACTAATATAAAAACCAGAACAGGAAAATTATTAGTCGGAAAGTAACTTCTGAAACGTCGTATTCTTTTGTATTTAACTCGTTTCAATGTAAATATAATGTACGATACAACGAGAGAAGTTTATCGACTTATTGTAAACAAGCGATTTGTATGCTAATAAAAAAGTTAAAACAAATAGGTAGTCTAAAACAATAAAAACGTAAACATCAAACAAGTCTCTGTCATGAAAAAATGACACTATTATTGACAATAGCTCACGACAGCTGATTGTTGGGGCTGCCAGAAAAAAAGAAAATTCCTTTTTTATAGGGAGATCTGAGAACTCTTGACTTGTTAAAATGATTAATGAAACCTGATTGTATAGAATCTTCTAAATATAAACTCGCCGGCATATTTAGCGGAACATAAAAAAAGGTCCATAATTAAAAAAAAATGGGTTTATTTTAAAATCTACTTACTACACTTCTTTTGGTATTTAAAGTTTCATTTGTTTTACTTAAAATGAGATCACATTAAGAACAGATTTTGCGAGTAAAGGCTATTTGTGAAAAATGGTACATTTTTGAACTTTTCATGTAACCGGGAAAAGTGAAATTTAATATTAAAATAACAATTAATTAAATTAGAAAAATGGTGATTAATATCGCGTATTTCCTCCACGTGCTCTTATTAAAGTTTCTACCCGTCTAGGCATACTGAGAATGATGTTATCGATGGTCTCCTGGGATAGTCTCCGCCATTCCTCAACTACGGCTATTCGCAGTTCTCCCACGTTGGCAGGAGCTGGAATTCTGGACTTAACTTTTCTTTTCAGCAAGTCCCAAACGTGCTCTACTGGGTTCATATCCGGTGATCTCGCCGGCCACTCCTTATCAGTGATATTCATATCATTAAGATAAGCTTGAGTTACCCGAGCGGTATGTGGCCGAGCATTATCCTCAGGCTCAGATTAAATACCTACCTATAATCTGAGGGCTGGCGGCTGTGACACCTGTGTGGTGAGAACGGGGCGTACTCTTACAATGTAATATTAACCTGCCCACTGCGCACTGGCTATATTGGGTATGGGACTGTTAGGATTAAAGTGCCTACCCGTGCGAAGCCGAGGCGGATCACTAGTTATGGATAAAGTTAAAAATATGATTAGTGATAAAAAAACAATAGCTTGTTTGAAATAGATACTTTAATAAATAACATCAGTTGTGATACAAACGTAAATCAGACCTTATGTAAACCAGCGTGTGAATATGAAACTAAATAGCACGATCGCCCAGTTAGGTAATGGATTTTGCGATCGCGTATATCATTCTTGACATATTTGTTCGTTTACAGTTACAGAGAAAAAATCATAAAAAGTAATACAAATAATACACTGATGGACAAACAAATCTGAGATTTAGGTTATTAGCGAACTCATTTTGTACTAATGATATAAACACTTGACTAGTCAATTACACTTTTTTGGCATTTAATTACATAAACAGCAAAGTTATCATTTACCAAATTTCAAATCATTTACAAGTGAATTTTCAGTGAAGCATAATATCATTGTGTTTTAGAAGTTTTCCGTACACAAGTTATAGATACTTACACAATTTACTTACAGATTTAATTGTTATGCTGAATAATATTTTAGGTGAGTAGGAACAAGCAAATTTAATTTAAAAAAGAACTTAATGTCAAAATCATAACTACCTTAGACAAATCGACAAAGAAATAACAATAATAATAAAGAAACCAGTAATAATACGGGTACAAAAAATGTATCTTTGTGAAGGCAATCAGCCTTTGATGAAGTTAATTGTATTTTTTTTCTGACAAGAAATTCTCAGTCTTAGTAAAGCATTGTACACTTCCTACCTACGGTTAGGATCCCCACAAGATAAAAAACTTCTAAACAATTTAACCAAACAAATTAAGAGAGCAATACAAAAATTTAATGAAGCCTTAAAAAACACCTTCAAAGCTTGACCGCTGATCGTGATTCTAACTATGCCCTCTAGAAAGTCACAAAAAACATGAAAAGACCTATAACACAAATTCCTCCAATCAGGGATGTTAATGGCAAACGGGCAATCAACAATACAGAAAAATCTAAATTATTTGCAAATCATCTTCAAAGTATATTCCAACCAAACTATGGTCACACACATCAAAATAACCTCCAGCAAACTCAACCAATAGAGGAAGACATCGATATAAAACTCGTCACACCAAAAGAAGTATTACCAGAAATAAAATATAGCCTGAGTCATAAGAAATCACCGGGCTACGATCTTATCACCGGAGAAGTCTTAAATAATCTACCACGCAAAGCCCTAGTTAAGCTTACTAATTTAATCAATGCAGCATTTCGACTTAATATGTGTACCTGATTTATGGAAAATTGCTGAAGTTATTATGATATCCAAGCCAGGGAAACCACCCCAAGAAACAACGTCGTACAGGCCAATCTCACTGCTACCCATAATGTCCAAACTATTTGAAAAGCTATTGCTTAAGAGAATTAAACCCATAATAGATGACAAAAATCGCGTACCAAGTCACCAATTTGGATTCAGAGAAAAGCATTCTACAATTGATCAGGTTCATAGAATAGTTAACATAATTGAGCAAACATTAGAAGAAAAAAAGGTTTGCACTACTGTATTTTTGTATGTAGCGCAAGCCTACGACAAAGTTTGGCATGAAGGACTTATATATGTCACCGTAAGATTATAAAAACCGTTAGATTATAATCTAACTCGCTAAATTCTAAATTGTCGAAAGATTAGAATTTAACGCATTATTTTCCGGTAGATTGTAATCTGATAGGTATTTAAACCCGATAAAACCTAAGTGTCCGGCCTGCGGCCGGGCACTACTTGATGATTTATGTCGAACCCTAACCTAACCTACAAGAAAGAGACAAGAAAACGTAAATACAATGAATATTTCAAAAATTTACACTCAGAACATTGAACAGTTTACAATCTTTCGACAGTTTAGAATTTCGCGAGTTAGATTATAATCTAACGGTTTTTATAATCTTACGGTGACATATATAAGCTGAATATGATGTTGCCCAAAGCATTTTCAGAAATTTTGAAATCCTATATTACTAACAGAATGTTCAGAATTCGTCAAGAAGATGTATATTCAGAACTGAAGGAAATAAAAGCTGGGGTTCCACAAGGAAGTGTAGTTGGTCCGGTCCTGTACCTTTTGTATACCAGTGATATCCCGGTGTCAGAAAACAGTGATTGCTACTTTCACTGACGATACTGCCATAATAGGAATTGGAAAAAGTCACGATGAAGCTGTCACAAAAGTCCAAGCTTCCATTAATAAAGTCTACGACTGGACGACCAGGTGGCGAATTAAGTTGAACGAATCAAAATCGGTCCATATAGATTTCACAAATAAAGCGCCGAAATACAAGCCGATATACATTAATGGGCAACAGATAACGTATGCTAATACAGCTAAATACCTCGGTATGCTGTCGGTATACGGTATCTAAGGCCACAGATAGAACAATATTGAAAAAATAAAATAAAAAATAACGTCAAATATTAGATAATTAATTACATACTTACGCAACTATAAAATATGATAAATGCATCCACACAACATAAGTTACAGACAGAATAATCAAAAAATTAATAATACAAAATAATCTAGTAAAATTAAAGTTATACAGCTAGATCTTTTCGTTTCAAAGAACTTCAGTAAAACCGACACAAAACCAGTTTTAAAGAAAGCAAAAGTTTATCAATTGTGAGACTTACGCGCAAAACACACAGGGAACGGGCGCGGGTCGGGAGCGGGCCGGGTGACGCTGTGTAATGTCATCCATATAAATACAAGGAATTACACCCGCCACCGCGCCCGTTCCCTGTGTTTTTTGCCCTTTACATTGCCTAACATGTTTTCAATAAGCAAAACAATCTTACAGAACAAACAGATTGTCCATTCGTAATTTTTATGCCAACAATAAAACTTTTTTATGCAAATTGCAACTTTTTCTCGTAACTTGATGGCCAGTGTTGTATTGGTTTGACAACTTTGTGGATCGCACCCCTTATTCAGAACAGCTGTTTCATACATCGATATATATGTAGGTACTAGATAGGCCCTTTCATAGAAAAAAGTTGGACGTCCGACTTGTAGGGCTTGCCCCTCACCTGTATAAGCCTGTACTTGTTTCCGCCATAGCGCTGTCCCGCTTTTCAGACTAGATGGCGTTAGTAAAATAAGTCCACATTCTTTGTTTGACAGGGCCCATCTATGTAAATTGAGGTCGTTGGTAACATATGTTTAATCCAATACTGTTACAGTATTACCACTTTAATAAGTTATGCTGAAGAAATCTTTTTTTTTAATATCTCAGTCAATCACAGCGCGTTTGCGTCCGTCCGCTATTGGTTGTTGCCTGCGCGCCATGTGTGGAGTCCGACCGAAACGCTAGATAGATAGCACGAGTCTCTGTTGTCCTTGTGTTAAAAATCTTAACATCAAGCAATAAGGTCTGCATTTCATTGGTGTTCACATTCGGTTTTAGTCGGTGTTAGGTTGCTATTCTGCGCAAACGAATTTTGCCGATGCTTAAAAAAGTGGCAGTAATGTTATGGTACAGGTCATACTCTCAACCCAAAAGGGGGTCACTGTACTCTACTTTAAAAATACAAGTAAACCACATATCATACCAAATGACAATGATATTGTGGTAAACTAAACTAAAATGATCCATCTAAATTAATTGCCATCCCTTTCATCGTGCTTGACTCAAAAAGGGAGTATTATGAAGTGGACTGCAATATATCTAGATGTGTCATTTTAGTACAAAGTAACTAGCCAAATTGAACAGAATTAGCCACAATGTCAATCAGCATAATGTACTCAAGTTTTTTAAACATTTTAAGGTTTAGCCCCATTAGCCTCAATTTTGGTGCCAGAACCCCTTTTCAGACTGACCTTGTCCACATAAGATGTATTAAACATATGCTTTTTATCTAGTCTGGATCCACCTGTGTCATTGCCCCTTACATATGTTAAGTTGATGAGACTCCAGCAGCTGAGGTATCTTGATTTATTTCTCGAGATAGCATCAAAAGATGATTGATTATCTCTGAAACAATGCATCATTTTTTTTATAAAATTATTTGTAAAGGTCAAGGATAAATTGACTCAGTATTATTATATTATATTCTTATCTAATTTTAGAACTTGCTTGTCTTGTGGCCATGTTTACATATTCTGTGACTTTGAAGTAATTATGTGCATTAATTTGGAAGTTATGACAATTACTAGCTGATGCCCGCGACTTCGTCCGCGTGGATTGAGGATTTTGGTTCCAGCGGGAATGCTTTAATTTTTTGGGATAAAAAGTGGCCTGCTCTACAATATAACCTATCTCTGTGGCTTTCATCCAGTTCCGTTTAGCCGATCTAGCATGATTGAGTAACAAACATCCATTTATCCATCCAAGCTTTCGTATTTATAAGATTAGTATAGTCATTACGTATATCTATTAGTCAGGCTCTGACTGACAGATAGACAAATCCTTTTCAGGACTTCACTTCACTTGGTCAATAAAGTTTGTGTGGGCAATAAAAATAGGTTTATCTCTTTTCCTCTTATGATACAGTCACTCAAGAGAAAAAGATGCTAACTGTCACCCTAATAGCATCTGGATGTGATATGGGCACATTCATACATAAGATTTAGTTGAAAATTTGTAGTCGTTTTCGAAAATTGACTGAGTCATATTACAACACATTATAATATATTATGGCTATATTATAGATCCTTTAGGTAATGACTAGCTAATCGATTTATAATAATAATATTATAAATCGCCTTCTGGGTTCTTACCCACTTGACTATTACTTGTGTATTATAATTATGCAAGAATATAAATAAGAATATAAAGAATATATTATGCAAGAATTTAGGTAAACATCTATTTTCAACGTGTAACTTAATAAAGAAAAAAAATTAAACAAAATTTTACCTGAGTCATTTAGAGATTACCAAAATTCTCTTCAAACTTCCTTTTGCCACCTTGGAGAATCTTCTCCGAATCATTGCTGTACTTAATCATATAGTCCTCAAGTCTTATCAACCATTGTGCCCAATGCACCCTCAACTTATCAGTAGATAGATGGAACACATCTGCCTTCGTCCCATCTGTATAAGCTATGACAAGTAAAGCATCACGCACATTGAGGTGTTTGTAGTTAAGATCGTTGCACACCGCTCCGAAGTAGGCGGCCAGTTGAACAGGGTTGTCATATGTTGCAGATATGGCTTTGCGCGGTTTGTCGGACTTCTTCCATTCAATAAGGGTTGGTTTATCTCTGGAATTGAGAATAAGAATGAGGGTTTACTGATGGCAGTGGCATACAGAGTAGGCACCTGCTCTGGCTTCAAATATTAACTAATGCTAATTGGGATGATAGTGATACCTATGTCAAAAATAAATGCTTTCTTATTGATTATTAAAGAGGGTCTTCGAAAAGGCCTAGAATTCACAAACTCTGTTATTTTTAAGTTTGGTGACCATTTTATACCATAAGTCAAAGAAAAAACTGTCAACCCCTTTTTTCTCAAGAACGTGTGGAGTTTGATTGAAATTAATAATTTTAGATAGAATTTTTAATAGAATTAATTAAAAGTCTAAGGTCTAAAAGATACGGCTGTTTATGTTGCATATGTTGACACCTCCAATAAATCAAAACCTATAGGGTAATCATAGGGTGTTAAATTGTTTGTCAGGCGTTACCAGTTTAGTGCCAAATGTTAGCCAGTTTTTTGAACATAAGCACCATTTATGAAATAAAAATAATGTTGACTACATACTCATAATCTGCAATAGCGTCAAATATCCCTCTGTACTTCAATACAGGATGCACTACATTGGATTCTATGGCTTTTGGTGCAGATATGCTCTTCAGAACTTCTGACACTGACACCCAAACTCCCTCAACTTCCTTCTCTATACGTAGTTGGTTTTGAGGTTGTGTGAAATAGTTCTTTAAGGTATTGTGGAATTTTGTACCGACTGCTAATTGTGCTGAAAGAAAAAAGAAACATATTAGTTGTATTGTTATTGAGGTTAAAAGCTTTTAACACTATATCTGTTTTTGCAATGAATTTTCATGCAGTTTGGCAAAAACTAAATTAATAACATTATAAAGTAACACAGAGAATACTCTTATTACATTATTTTACATTTTTTAATCTTCAGCTATATGTCAAAAGAATAGCAGGGGTAAAAGCTAGTAATTTATACAGTCACTTTGCCAAATCACCAACAAGGCACTGCCCTTTACTCATTATTGGGAAAATAAATGGCTGGAATACTAAGATATAATAGATAATAGTTGTTTTAAGTGGACAGAACATTTTATGAGATATGGGAAGAATAAGTGGACAAAAGAAATAACAGAATGGTAGAAAAGTAAAAGATCTTGTCTATACCAGAGACAGGGGCAAGCATACCTATGGCAATGAAAAGCAAATGACAGACCTAGGGGCATGGGCAAATTGTAATAGTTGTGATTTAGTTGTGTATTTTCGATGAGCATATTAGTTTTTATCAAAAAACTGTTGTCACCAGACCTGTATATTGTTATACAAAGTCACCCTGCCAAAAAAATAACAGAGCAATGTTCTTTTGTATAAACTCAATATTGGACTTCATTTTACATAAAAAGTAAGTGAAGTATTGTTTTATCTCATGTATTTTTATAAGAGACATTTTATATACATCAAAAAGGTCATCTGATGTCATATACAGATAGGCAAGCAAGGAACCATAATATAATTACCACCCAAGGTTTATATTTAGTAGATTAATTTAAGAAAGTAAACTAGAATAGACACACAATCAGTACCATCTTTACTTGCCCATGCATCCAGGGCCCTTACTGTCAGGTGGACCCAAAAGGCAAATATATATAGCCATATTTACTATACAATTTTTATTTAATTTTAGGTAAATAATACAACCTGACAAAAAAGTTTATTTAGAGTTAATGAGGATGTACATACATTATTAACAGGTACTTAAATAAATTTGTTCTATTCATGATGCAGTACATCATTGTGGAATGTTACCTTCTTAAAAATCTGGATCAAATAATGTACACTACAGTGGTATACACTTTTACACTTATATTATAATACATAAAGTGGTTGAAAAGCATTATTGTAGTATAGACTTAAAAAAACAGTACATAACATTTTATTACCTTCATAATACCTATTGAATTCTTGCTCTCCCATTTCAGCAATCCTATCTTGCTTCCACTTATCCAATGCTTTCCTGGTTTCTTCTGACATTGTTTTATTCAATATCAAAGTTACTGATGGGAACTGTTGTGTGAAATCATTCTGATATTGCTTTATTTGGAGGATTTTGTCTTCACTCACATAACCAGGCTGCGCAGGGGAACTTCGGACAGCATTGTGAATGGATAAAGTCTTCAAGCCTCTTACAGGTGTTCCATTGATGAAAACACCAACTAAATTTGAACAAGTCCTTGTTTTTTGCCACATACTGTCTTTCACACCTGCTAAACTTGTGACAAGAGCGTCTCTTGCATTAATTGAGCAAGATAAGAGATTCTTTACAATATTTTCGTTCGCAACGTCAAACTTTTGCGTACTTTCATTCGTAACCGAGTTGTTTTGATGCGATCTATTTTTAGCTGGGGACAGATAATTTTATAACAGTAAAGACGTATGTATATCACACGGCGCCGAGTGTCATATGATTGAAATACTTGCTTTGTTGTTTTAAATAACGACGTACCTACATCGGAAACGTATTACTTACTTAGTTACTTTGTAATATAATTTCTAAGCAACGCAGTAGTTATAAAGCGTAAGATAATATCACGTCTCAATATGATGTAGTAAGAAGCAATGCTAATCGAGAAATATGAGTGCAAACAGCAATATTGTAATGCGATAAGTTGATTAAAATGAAAGTGGTAACAAATACAAGGTTACTTTACTTGGGTAACAACTATCAAGAATCAGGTTTGGAATTTGACTAACCTTCCTTTCGCAAACGACTTTTTTTTTGTTTATTCGTTTCCAGCAAAGGTCCGAAAAGCTCCTTATTCTCTTTATTGTAAAGCTTTATTTTTTCCGGTGGTTTCAAGATCGAGGCGGGTCGAACCACTTTGTTTCTGACGGTTTGTTTTTGTACGGAAATTCTTTGACCAAAATATAAAGCTAGCGGTCGCAACATTGCTAAGTAATGCTGAATCTTTAATCTACCAAAATGTATACAAAATAAAAGAATTAATACTGTGCAGAACACGTTGCTTCTTCAATGTTTCTATTCAATGAAAATGATGAAAATAATGAATACAAATCACATCAAAATTCAAACCACCGATTCAAACATATTTTAATTTTTAGTTTACGGCCTTGGGTTCAAGTCCTTGAAATGCGTACCTAGTATCCTAGTATTCTGATCGTAATTCTACGAACGAGAAGTCGGAGAAGTCATGGAAAAGTCGGTCCAACTTCTCTTTCTAATCGGGAAAGCAAAGCGAGATAGCGAAAAGGTGGAAATCGGTGGTAATATTTTCTTAAATTATGTATACCTACCCTTATAAGGTTTTTCCCAAGCTCTTATGGTATAATACTCTGTGACATGTCACCAGTACCCTTACTCTGAGTTTTAATTCGATTGATCGTATAAGAATTCGATGACATTAGCGTCACAGTAAAATGGACCCAAAAACGCTTGATTTAAAGTCACAAATTCATTACAACAGATTTAAATTTGGAAACGTATCGTGTACGTAAACGTATATGAATGCATACACAAAATTGAGCTCTATATTCATACATTTAAGTTCATTTTAATTTGACGCTAATGTCATCGAATGCTCATACGATCAATCGAATTAAAACTCAGAGTAAGTACTCTGATGTTATCCTTTGATTTTAACTATGAGAGGATATGAAACATCATATTTAAATTGAAGCTTCCGGTAAGTAAAAATGGCGTATGGGCGGAGCTTAAGCTGGGGTTTAGGGCTGGTATTATCGATACTTGTGTAATCGATATAAAATGATCACAAATAAAATTAATAAATAATTAAACATAATATTTTGAAAAATACACTAGTTTACATAAATTACGAATATTTATATTTTATATTCTTATTTTCTAATGAACTAGCTGATGCCCGCGATTACGTCCGCGTGAATTGAGGCTTTTTGGTTCCCGCGGTAACTCTTGAATTTTCCGGAAAAAAAACTAGCTGGCATGTTATTCCAGACTATAATCTATCTTTGTCCCAAATTTCATACAGATCAGTTTAGGCATGATTAACAACATCATCCATATGTCCCAACTTCGCGTTTATAATAAGTGTTAGTATAGATTTATATTATTAGTTCATGTGAAACTTACAAACAATACTGTTTCATAATATAAGTTGGAATTCCTAGATATTATGGAAAAAATGTTACTGAATGTGATGATATGAATAATAAAAGTAGACTGATTTTAAAATGGATTTATTTCAAAAATTTATAAAAATGCATACAGATAGTAAAATAATCACGATCGCAGCGTAGCGTTGTGGAGTTTGACCATAAAATATATCTAAGAACTTTCTCACAAGCTATACATATCCAATGCAAAAAATCGCATCTCAATCGACCCAGAACTTTTTGAGAAAAATGGTAACATTGAAGAATAAAAATCACGATTGCAGCTCAACTTGATGGACTATGGTCCTACATATCTAAGACCCTTCTCAGAAGTTATGCATATCTAATGCAAAAAACCGCATAATTATCGGCCCAGTAGTTTTCCAGGAAAATGGTAACAACAAAGTGCACAAACTAACGCACACCTCTTAGGGCAAACACATATACCGTCTCCGTTCCGTCGTGGGTACAAAAATGATTACTCAGAAATTAAAAAATGGTGTGATAGAGCCGATTAAATGCGAAAATCAAGAAAGAATGCCTAAAAAGACAATAGTTGCATTTGAAAAAAAACCTGTGCATATCCGCGGGCTACTTTAGTAGTCCGCGCAGCCAAGGAATATACTAGTACTTTATAGTAGTAAATCACTTATTGGTTTTTAATATTGACGTATCGGGGATTGGAGATCGGGTGTCTTAACCACAAGATTATCATCGCTACAGTCTAAAATGAGTTTGGCAATATTAATAGTAGAATCTGACTGTTCAATTTCATCTCTCTACCCCTCAGAGTGAGAAACAGTAAGAGTTATATGAAATTTTAATTTTATCGATATTCAATTTATTTGTAAACAATACAATCCCCGCACTATATATACACTCTATACAAAAACTAATGAAATAATCCAAATTTTTGGGGACAGCGCAAAAATTTACGTGTGGATTCAGTAAAGAAGAAACTAAGCTATAATTAGTCGAGATAACTTAAAATAGTAGCCACAAAAAGAAAAACTAGACGACTTTGTTACTCACCTATGAAATGAAATTCCTGGGCGTTTTACAATATTATTATTACGACACCCCACAACTGAGCTCTTCACCATAGTTGATTTACATAAAACTAAGCAAAAACACATGAAAATATTCAAAAAACAGGTAATTATTCACGACTGACACACCGGAAGCACAACAGACGCCATTTATAGTTGACAAAAAATTGGCTTCAATAGCTAAATTTGATGACGTCATACGACAATAATTGCGCGACACATTCACGCAATAACATAATACACCTGTCTCGTTCTAATAAAGTAGGTAGCTTTTAGTAAATAAGAAAAGTCAAATCATAGTTTTATATGTTTTATTAACAAAATGCATCGTATAGCTATAATTGAGTAAAATGCAACATATCCTCTCCAACAAATCAAAGATGTTACCAAAGACCTTACCTTACTTTAGGCACTCAATAAAGCTGAAACTATGGAGAACTGCAATAAATATTTTTATAAATCAGTCTATTTTTATTATTCATATTATTATCACGTGATTCAGTAACATTTTCCATAATATCTAGATATTCCAACTAATATTATGAAATAGTTTTGTTTGTAAGGTTGACATTGAACTGATAATATAAATTTATACTAATATTATAAACGCGAAATATTGGATTTATGGATGGATCAAAGAAATAGATTATAGTCTGGAATAACACATCAGCTAGTTTTTTTTCCGGAAAATTACCGCGGGAACCAAAAAACCTCAATTCACGCAGACGGAGTCGCGGGCATCAGCTAGTTCATTATAAAATACGAATACTAGTGTTTTTCAAAATATTAAGTTAAATTATTTATTAATTTTATTTGTGATAATTTTATATCGATTAAATAAGTATCGATAATACCAGCCCTAACCCCCAGTATAAGCTCCGCCCATACGCCATTTTTACTTACCGGAAGCTTCAATTTAATTATGATGTTTCATATTCCTCTCAATATATATTATCAAAGATTAGATTAGGATTGAGAAATAAACAAGGAAAGAAAACATTCATCATTATTTTGTGTAACGTAACGTACTTAAGAAATTTTCAATAATTAACTATTTTAGTCGACATTAATATAATTTTTTTTAACTGCCAAGTTAAAGATAGTGAAGTCACTTCAATTTAAAATTGCTACTTTCAAGAAAATAATCAATGATTTTTTTATTAGTAATTAAAACAATGGCAGAAAATAACTGTACACATTTGATAATATTCACACGGAATGTGAGGAATATTGAGTCTCTTTAATTGAGTAGCCTTTTTTTTAACTGGCTTTATGGCACTGGGTTCCAGCCGTTCTGAAATTGAGTGTGTGTAGCCTCTATTTTTGGTCGGATTGCGATACAACATTGGCGGGAAACATAACTATGCCACACTGGCGGGAAATTCATACAGAATATGGCTCATGATAAAGACGCAGGCGCGTTGCCGCTAAAGAAATTCGACATTTGAAAAAGCCGGCTGTCAGCTGCGTGGTTGTCTTCAAAGCTAAAGTTTCACAAAAAAGTACACGTAAATCGCGACACTTATCAGTGTTACGATAAATACTAAAGTACATCAATTAATAAACTAATTTGAAAAAATTACAAAGCTAAAATGATGTAATTGTTGAGTGTAGTGCGAAAAGGTGTTTCGAGCGTTCAGTCAGGTTCCTGTAAAATCTTACAGGTAAGAGATTTTTAAATTAATTTACTTATCACGCTTATTATAACCGGTGCAAGGTAACCGACCATCATATTTACAACAATTATTTATTTGTTTGGTGATAAAGCTTCGAGCTTCCGAGATTTTGGTATTTTGGTATTCCTTTGCTCAGCAAAGGTACGCGTTGATTTTCAGCTAAACATTTTTTTGTGTATAGGAAGCACTTTTATTTGCCTGAATTCAATAAACTTTTGTAAAGTCACTTTAAAACTTACTGTAACAGATATTTTACAATATTAATTAATTTTAATAACTCTCGGCGCCTCGAGTGTAATTTTCATCATGGTGCACTTGTTAGATAAACTCTTTTATTCGATTATTATTCAAGCTACCATTTTTTTTAACGATCATTTAAAATACTATAAATAGCTACCTACCTTAAGAGACCAACTTACATAAAATACTTTGGCAATATTTTGGTAAACGTTAGTTTTATTTTAAACACTCGCACAGTTACCTATTTAAATAGAATAGATAATATTTTTGAAATAATCGAGTTAAAAAAGGCTGCCAAAGAATTTTTTTATGCGGATGATTGTGTTAGAGATGTAAGTTTAGTCTGTCCCAATCTGTTTTGGCACAAGTACCTACTGAAAGCCAAAAACCAAAAAAAGAAGAAGGGATGATCTATTTTTTCAACTTACTTAAGACGTAAGTAATCCCATCTGCCATTCGACCAATAATGATGGGAATATCTAGAATCTTGTCGTCTTTCAATACTCCCATCACTACTTACTGGTCAAGTGGTCTATTACATTTGAATTTGAACAGACTTATAAAAGTACTAAAGTTTGTTTCCCATCGATGCTCGTAAAATTAGTTTCAGTTCTCAGGTGAGTGTAGTGACCTAGTTTTGCAGAGCTGTCGCTTTTATTTATCTTCGAAACATTTGTGGTTTAGCTTAAATTAATAATAATTAAGAACTTAGGTACGTATTTACTGCGCCATATTGAATTTAGAAAGACGTCACTGCGATGCTATCCAAACTAAACGAGTAGGTATATCTACTTACTCACAAATTTCAGTTTAAGATTTGACCTAAACACACAAACAATGCAGCTCGCAAGTTCAATTAAAGCTTGTAAAATATTCACTTTGCTAGACCTTCATACTTGCTTATCTCCACACAGAAATTTCAGCTTATAGGGTATAAGGTTACTACCAATGTCTTTCTCCAGGAATATTCATCACAATCCTAAACCTGTGTTAACCGTAATGTATTCCATGCAAATATCACGGCACGGCAAATATCAGTCTATCTCAATAATAAACGTTATCTCTTATGTTAAGTTACGCCATGTGTTGACTCTATCAGCGGTTCGGAAGTAGGTTCTGCTGAGAAGAGCCGGCAAGAAACTCAGCAGTTGGTCTTTTAAAAAACAAGATATTACAATACGTAGATACCTACAATACGTAAAAGATTAAAAAACACGACTGCCCTGCCAAAAAACGAACTAAAAAGTTAAAAATCTAAATTAATCTAGGTAAATTAGACTCTTATTCACATTTTTATTATATGATATTTTTTTTGTGAAACACTGGATATTGAAGTTTAGTGTTAAGTATATATTTGTGGAATCTACTTATCATTTTCTAGATGATGATTACATAGTTAATCTTATTTTCGTATTTTTTTCTCAACTTTAATTTTTAACGCGGGTCCATGTTCACCCCATATTTTTTTTTTTATATTTTACTAGCCTATGTCACCCGGAATAAGCTAGGGATTCTAACGATACCTTATTTATCAAAATCGGTTCAGGCGTATAGAAGTTATGGTGGATTAAACAAACTTACATTCATACATACCTAAATACATGAACCCTGAAAACAATATACGCCTTTTTTCAGGCAGTCGTTTAATAAATTAAATACAGTAGTGTAAGTTAATATACTAAAGTCTCCTGTGGGGCGGAGTTGACTATCTATAAAACTGCATTTGTGATATGATTCTACGGTAGCGGCAATGTTGATTTTTGAAGTGAAACTTCTTTAGCACCGTTGTGATTTGAAAATTCGATGAAAACGCAAAAGCGACACCAAAAAGCATGTTCATAAATAGGATTTGCAAGAGAATGAGACAGAATACAAGTTATATTTATCTAATTCTCTCGTAGGCTACTTTTCTGAAGTTTCACTTCTGCCGTGTGTGAATTGCACACACTTTTTTTTTAAATGTATTGGCTCTGGTCATGGGAGACCACAGCCGTGTTTAGTTAGCGATTTAGTATTCTGGTACGATGCCGTGTAGAAACCTATAAGGGACCTAAAGGTCAAATAAGAACTGCCATACGTACCCACGGTGTGCCCCTCCCCTTCCATGGAACTTTCTTTTCACGGCCCATTTGTTTAACCGATTTTAACGAAAATTGGTACAGAAATAGGTAGATTGTAAACTACGGAGTTCCTACGGAAAGAACAATGGCGAAATTGGACCCACACAATTTAAAAATTAAGGAGGCATCGTTCAAGTACAAGTTTATATTATTTATAATCATATGTTTATATGATGTTTATATAAAAAATATTGAGACTCTGAGATACGGGATTCAAAAGAAAGAAATTATTATAATTTATTAAAAAATAAGTCATCTTGCATTAACGGAACGTAATTGACATAGATATACATCTGTTGACTTGACAACACTTGTCATTATTATTTATTTTTGTAGGGATGCTCCGACACCATCGATGTATCATCGATACCTACTGAAATGAATATTCTTAATATTACTATCGTCTTGTGATACTAACACGAGCACCTACTTTAAAAGTATCGATACCTAATCGTATCGATACTTTTTAATTTTTATGAAAATGATTTTATCAGTATCAGTGATCACTACTTGTATGACACTAGCTGATGCCCGCGACTTCCTTCTCATGGATTTGGTTATAAAATATAAAAAAAGCTCTCATAGGAAAAGTAAATAAGTACTCAATGCAAGTGTAAATCAAAGTATATAGAGGAATAAAACGCTTAATGTAAGGAAGATCAGGCTATAGAATGGGTGAACAATCAGAATTATTGGTCAGCGAATCACTTCAACTTGGGCTATAGGTGTCGAAGAATTCACTGGCCAGAATCCGCATAGAGGTACCAGTGGTGCAAAGAGATCTATTTTGATATTATTGTTACTCAATTTGTTACAAGATGAGAAAGATTTAAGCAGATAAGAGTTATTTAGAACTATGGTGTGAGTAGAATTATTGCGGAATTCTCGCAGACATAAGTACCTACCTACTCATTCATACTAATACTGATACAAATTATTGATTGAACAATAGCCCAATAGTTTTTGATTAATAATTTTAAGGTTATATTCTACTTTCAGGTGTATCTTTTTTCTCCCACACTTTTAGACTTACTTACTATTTGCTTTTTTCTTAGTTTTGTTACGTTCTACAATTATTAATAAGTTTCCATGATGAACGCTACTCTTTTCAGTGGGTCCCAAAATACATGCATTTCCGCCATCCTCCTTTAAAATTTAACCAACCAACCAACTTCAATTCACGCAGATCAAGTCGTGGAGGACGTGATTTTAAATTTCTAAGTGTACTTAACTTTTTAAATTTAAGTCTACAGCTACATGAGTCCCAAAAGTACTAGAACCTAGAGCTGCATAGCATGACTCCATTAAAAATATTATTCAGCTCTAATACGAGTCAATTAGCTAAAAGCTGTAGATATTCCGTGCTAAGTATAACTTAGGGCTAGTTCGCGAGTGTGTTTTAGTACGCCAACTAGAAATACGGCACTTACATTTACAACCCTGCATTCACAAAGTAATGCAGTTTGACTATTCATCGACATCCGAGCCGAAGTTGTATGCATTAATTTGTATTCCACTTCTTTCTAGCGATTTGCTTTTAAAAACGACATCAATTTATATAGACGGGCCCTATCAAACAAAGAATATGGACCTATTTTACTAACGCAATCTAGCCTGAAAAGCGGGACAGCGCTATGGCGGGGACAAGGACAGGCTTATACAGGTGAGGGGTATGCCCTACAAGTCGAACGTCCAACTTTTTTCTATAAAAAAACTCATCTAGTACCTACATATATATCCATGCCTCATCCTCCTTGATACTGGCCACTGTTGATAGTATCTACTATCTGCTACCTTGTTGATGCCTTGTTTCGAGTTTCGACGTAAAACTACTGACTTCACCATACCCGCCATGGTCGTAGGCGCAAAAAGCTAGCACACGATATAATTAGCAACCATCAAGTTGGAAAGGGCTTGTAAACACACAAAATATCGTAACTTGACTCGTGTTAGCTTAACCTGATTAAAAAGTTTTTTGTTGATTCTGTTTCAAGTAGGTATATTCCAGTAGTCATTTGGTAGGCAGGGTTAGGATAGCTTTTTTATTCGACTACAATAATATTAGTGATGAATATTGAATAGTTATGAACATAATGATATTAATATGAATAGGTAAATAAAAAATAAAACATTATCTAAAAGCGAAATACCATTCATTCACTGACTAATCCCGATATCTCATAACGTGAACTATCAAGCATACTTGAAATTTGGAAGGTAGGTTCCTTCTATGGTTTAGACATCAGCTAAGAAACGGTTTTGAGAAAATTCACCCCTAAGGGGTTGAAATGGGGGTTGGAAGTTTGTAAGAAAGTCCTTTGTTTTTTAAGTTAGAGACATGAAAATTGGCAAATAAGTTAATAGTTATAAATAATAAAAACTCATATAACCAATTTTACGAAAATTCATCCCAAATGGAGTGAAATGGGGGTTGTAAGTTTGTATAAAAGTCCTATATGATTGAAGTTAGAGACTTGAAAATCGGGATTTAGTTTATTAGATTTAAATAAATAATAACCTGCATAAGCAATTTTACGACAATCTACCCTAATAGGGGTGAAATAGGGGTTGGAAGCTTACATGAGGGTATTAAGTTGTTGGAGTTAAAATTAAAGAAATTTCAACCATGATCATGGTAAGTCCAAAAACACTTTAGGCACTAACGGTATGCTTTACAGGCATTTAAATTTCAATTTTATTCTCATAGTATTAAGTTCTATATTTCAAAATGTCGCGGGAAAATCCTTTGCTGTGCCGTACCGTCTTTGGGCGCAGGTTCCTTGCTACTATTCATCCTAGAAAATCAGAGAAACTCTTCTGGATTTTTAAAACCACAAATTCACGCGAATGAAGTCGCGAGTATCAGCTAGTTTGAATGTTTATTAAAATGCTTCCCTGAAGACATCATCAAAAGCCATATATGAATCTTTGCTAAATTGGAAACATATTGGAGCTAGAACGCATTAGCAAACAAAAAGGTATATTTACAAGTATAAGTATATGGGAGCCTACTTTACAAGTTGACCTCGGTTTTGTTAGATTACGGCATTTTGCGAACCTTTAGCAAGGTGTAGGTTGATGAGGTCGAATAGCCGTCGAAGGATATTACGTCATCCTGTCTAGGATCTCTTAGAACTGATAATGAATAGCTTCCAATATTTTGATAACAAACAATGTATGTTGTTTACTTAAAATAATTTATGCTTATCTATAGTACCTATTTTGACCAGTAATAGTAAAGCAAAGTCGGTTGTATACTTTTATTAATTTAAATATAATATAAATTTTATTAATATAACGTATTAACGTTATAATTGATTAAAGCACCGGATATTTCTATTAGGTCCTTACATATAAAATTGCCGTTTTGTCGTACTGGCCACTTTGCTCTCAAATATCTCCTCTTTGGTTAGGAATTTCAATTTCAAATTTATACAGCTATTTACTCATGCTTTTGTGTTTTGAAAACCCCTATTCATTTGTTTTTTCCTGCTTTAGTTTTTTTCTTTGCGTCACTCAGTTTACAAAATGGAAAACTTGAAATATCGCGTTATTTACGAGTACGAGTTCCATCGTAGTACCAGTGCTGCAGAAACGGCTCGAAGGATTAATGATGTGTATGGCGGCGGTGTCGCAAAAGGAAACACAGTGCGTTTTTGATTCCTACGTTTTCGTTCTGGAAATTTCGACCTGCAGAACAAGCTCCGTGGACGGCCGGAGACCAAAGTTGATAATGAAGAATTGAAAGCTATTGTGGAATCCATCGCAAACCACGTCCGAGCTAGCTGCAGGTTGCGGTGTTAGTGATAAAACTGTTTTAATCCACTTGAAGCAAATTGGGAAGGTGAAAAACTTGAAAGGTGGGTACCTCATGAATTTAGTGCAGCAAACCGACAAACGCGCGTCGACTGCTGCGTTACATTACTCTACCGGCACAATAATGAAGGGATTTTAAATCGAATTATTACCCGTGATGAAAAGTGGATTCGCTACTCGCAATGACTGAACCCTGGCGAACCAGCCAAATCCTGCCCCAAGCGAAAATTGACTCAAAAGAAATTACTTGTGAGCGTCTGGTGGACTAGTGCCGGTGTCGCTCACTACAGCTTTCTTAAATCTGGCCAGACGATTACGGCGAATATCTATTGTCAGCAAGTGCAAACCATGATGGAAAAGCTAGCTGCTAAACAACCGAGGCTCGTCAATCGCTCTAGGCCACTGCTGCTTCAGGACAACGCTAGACCACACACTGCACAACAGACGGCTACCAAATTAGAGGAGCTTCAATTGGAATGTCTAAGACATCCACCTACTACTCCCTGTAGTACTCCCCGGACTTTGTAGTTTGACGAAATCCATCCATCCATCAGCTTGTAGATATGTGTTCAGAGCTGGAAATAGACCTTTTCGAGATCGCGCTACTAAACATGGTCCTCTGCCTTCTTCATCCCGCTTCCCGCCATCGAATTCGATTAATGTTTTTTATTTCGACTAAGCTTTTACCTTGTGCTTTCTCGTCATTATTGAGTCTACCACGGGATCGGAATACTATTCCTACCGAGAAATTTCGGCCTCGGCACATCGGCAAAGTCATCGGTCCAGCGGGCTGGAGGCTACTATTTCATCAGCTGAAATAGTTAATATTAAATTATGCATACTTGTAATGTTACTACAATGTTCATTTACTAGTCTAACTTGAAGTTTAGGTAAAAGACTGTCGACGTTATTAAATAAGTACTTACTTAATTATGATTTTTATTGTTAGTAATTAGTAATTAAAGCAATCAAACAAAAATATATACCGCAAACTATGAGTGCGCCACTGCGATAAGAATTAAAAAGTATTATGCTATTAAATGCAACCATTCATTGCGCTTCAGCTCAGCGGGAGTTTTAATTAAAAGTGTCCGTTCTGGAACAAAGTAGAGTTTTTCTCCGCAACTAATATCAAAATACTCGTCAAGAATATCTGCCCAACACAAATTCTGTGCAAGCATGTAAGGAATGTAAAGAGACAAGACTATTATTAGGTTGAAACAGCATAAGTGACGGTAGCTAAACGCCTCAGAGTAGCTCACTTAAAGAAAAACTTAGTAGCTAAATATTTCAATACAAAATCTATACTAAGAAGTTTGTGAGATAATGTTTAAGCGACTCTGACTGCGGTAGTTAGGTACTAGGTAATATATTTAGGCATAGGCAAAGTGGCATCAAAATATTTGTCATCGTCGTCGTCTCATCCTATAGACTTCCACTGCTGGACGAAGGTCTCCTGCATGGATCGCACAGAGCACGGTCTTGTGCCGCTTATTGCCAGCGGCTCCCAGCTACTCGCTTGAGATCGTCCTTCCGCCTAGTGGGAGGTCGTCCAACGCTGCGCTTCCCGGTGCGAGGCCGCCATTCGAGCACTTTGAGACCCCAACACCTATCGGTTCTACAAACCTATGTGCCCCTATGTAAGCTATTGCCACTTAAGCTTGGCGACTCTTCGAGCTATGTCGGTTACTCTGGTTCGCCTACTGAATCTAAAATATTAGAACTACAATAATTATAAAGGAAGCAATTTGAGAATAATCCTGCAGTGTGAAATGATAATATGAATAAGTAAAATGTACCTAATATTTCTGAAATAAGCAATATTTTCAGAAGAAGTCCCGGATTAACTTTTATTTTCCTGAACAAAGCGAAAGTCTGTGTCTCCGCGAGAAAGACCAGTCAAGAACTTCCAAGTTAGTGCAGACAGCTGGTAATTAGGTAGTTTGGTTTGGAGTTACAGCAATTTTTATCGTCTAGCACGTTTTAAGTTTGGCTTCATTAGATTAAATTTTGATGAGATTTTAAATGTGTGCTGACGTGAGCTTTTTAAATGCTCATGTGTGCTGTATATGTCCCAAGCCTTAAAAAGGGGAAGGCGAAAATGATTTGTTTTAAGAACACTTCTCAAAGGTCCTCACTCAAAGGTCCTATGCTTTTGTTTAGGAACTCTCGAGTCGTCAAGTGGCCCGATTTTCGGGATCAAATTTTGTTCAAGTCACGTTTCTTACGTACTAAAGCGATGTCAAGACTGGTTAGGTACAATAAAAGGAAATTGAAATTTCGGGAATTGACTATATGATGCATGATCAACGCTCAGAAATGGGACGACAATTTCAAAATACGTTTTGAGAAAATATGTAGGAAATAACATATCTACTCGTACATATTCGTAACAAAATTTCATTAGAA
Organism: Erebia palarica; assembly: GCA_964035005.1. Classification (NCBI taxonomy): domain Eukaryota; kingdom Metazoa; phylum Arthropoda; class Insecta; order Lepidoptera; family Nymphalidae; genus Erebia; species Erebia palarica. The sequence continues at coordinate 12,901,831 of OZ035989.1, read as the reverse complement.
TTATGATAGAATATTCTTGCCGTTTAAACAGTCCGTGATATTATATATTTGTTTTAAAATAATCTCGATGCCAATTCTTTAAGGAAAACATAGTCCATCCATACTTCGCCTCTTTCCTACATACCTACTTTACCTACCTATTGGAGTTTTTCTGCAGACTTCAGAGTAACTAAGTTAAAAACAGATAATTAACTTTATCGATAAAAAAATACGTTGGCATCACTAATACTTTTATTTCCATATTAAAATCAATAAGGCTATTGTGTCTTTCTTCGTAGATACAATAACCTTGTGTCACAATTTAAGTGGGGCTAATGTGTTTTTTTAAATAACTCCAGATAACTACGGCAGATAAAGAAATTAATTATCAAATAACCAGGAGTTATTCACTATATTTGTAATTACCGCAAAATTTTGTTCAAAAATGCTCACAGTAAAATTTTGTCGACTAAAACAACACGGTAGGTTTTCAGAATACTCAACGAAAAATTACCGAAAAAATGAAAGACGCCAGCAATAAAAAAGTAGACGACTATGATCCACTTTAATTAACATTAGTTTCTCTATCCACTAGTAGATGTCGTTTCCGGTAAATCTATTTATGAAGGAATATAAAATGATAAGATGCAGTTAGAGCCCCGAAGTTACAATAGCCTCGGTTCACCTTATATATGGGGAAAAAAGTCCATTCAACGTACCTGTCTTTCGGAGCTATGGTAGTAGGTATAGTAGATAAAGAAGATTTGAAAGTGTGTCTGTCTGTCTTCCTTTTCAATCCATTTTGAGGTCATTTGTTACAAAGGTAGATTGTTACTCTGGGGAGGATCCCAAAGCTACATTTTGTCCTCGGGATTTTACAAAATCTTAATCCACGCGGACACAGATGCGGGCATCGGCTGGTATAATGAACGCTGTGCTGATAATCTTTAGAATGTAAACTACCCAGACAAATAATAATATGCCTATTCGAAGTTTTCTGCCGACTTCATAGTTCATAAGTTATCTTAAAAGTTCTCTTCTCCACGATATTAGTTATCTTAATAATTGTTTACCACATTATTCGTTTCCCATAAGTATTTAAGTTAGAATGTTAGAATTGTACTATCATCAATGATTAATGAAAAATTAATTTAACGAATTAAAAAATACGACTGCCCTGCTATATTATTTTCGGAGTTTATCTCCTTATGAAGCGATTTGCATTTATGGCCTTTGGAATCTTATTCACATTTTTATTAAATGATATTTGTTTGTGAATCACTGGATATTGAACTATAGTGTTATATATTTTTGGAATCTACTCATCATTTTCTATATGATGATACCGTAGTTAATCTTATTTTCGTTTTTTTTTCAACTTTAGTCTTTAATGCCCCATCACCCCATCAAAAAATTGATGGGGTGACCATGGTCTCCATGGTCACACCATCAATTTTTTTTAAAATTTTACTAGCCCATGTTACCCGGAATAAGCTAGGGATTCTAACGATACCTCATTTATCGAAATAGGTTCAGGCGTATAGAAGTTATGGTGGAATATACAAACTCATATACATACATACATACTTACATACATACATACATACATACATACATACATGAACCCTGAAAACAATATACTCCTTTTTTCAGGCAGTCGTATAACAAAGTTGTATCAATGCAATGCCTTTTAAACACAATTAATTTTTTATTGCTAGGAAATGATAATATTATTTTTAAGTATAAAAGTTTACTGTTCTCATTCGATGGAATTGATAATTTGATAGATTGATAAAGTAAGTTCATCTAAATTATAATGGCTTTTAAATTTGAAAGGAGTTCACTGAATTTTGTTATAAGTTTGTAGATTTTAGATATAACTTCCGTGTTTTCTCTCCTTACTTTCCTTTTAATTTCAACCTTTTTACCGTTTATCATAAATTTAGACAGCCCTTTGAAATTTAAACCACGAATAATATTACCTATCTGAGTTTGAAAATTTCTGTAAAAAGTTTTAATCGTGTCCGTGTAGAAGGACTACTTAATTTAAAATATAACATTTATGATTTATAGGGTGTGAAATGATTTTTGCTTCAATTCGCATAAACCATCGTGAATCTATCCTTAGAAATTTTTCAAATGAACCTAAAAAGTACTTCTTTAGTAAGTAAAGGTCCTATCTGTAACTAGATGATGACCGCGACGTCGTCCGCATGGATTATTTTAATTCCCGGGGGAACTCCTTTATGTCCCGGTAGGATGTAACCTAATTTCATCAAAATCGGTTGAAAATGTGGCTGTTAAAGCGTAGCAAACAGGCAGACAAACATACCTACAAACATTCGCATTTAAAATATTAGTATGGAATATGGATATTATATCATGGTCAGTCAAACGCCGCGCGTTCATTTTGTTTCAGCCTTTACATTCAAGGTTCTTCACTTCTTCAGTAACGATAAGACTTAAGAACGGAGCCAACTGTTAAATTTTTAATTGTTTGGACGGGTAGCACTTTACAAACGCAAAAGTAAGGTACGAGGTTTTTGATGTAGCGTCTGCAAACAACGCTCCCGGAAACTTCGTGCAAATAAAATGTTTATTTCATTAAAACTGAACAAAGCGAGCGGGCCAACGTAATCTCGTAGTGTGGTTGAATTAGAACAGTTCAAAAAGCACGTTCTACATTTTAAACACTTCTTTTGTCTGGCTGCTTACTTAGTCTTTACAGTTTACATACAACACAACAAAGGTTAGCAGTTTGGTTGTTTTCTAATTAATCTCAAACTAAATGATGCCCGCGGTTTCTGATTCCTGCAGGAACTCTTTAATTTTTCGGGATAAAGTGTAGCATACTTATGTGCATTGAAGTATTATACTTAAATGCACATAGGTATGCCACACTATCACTACTGTGCGACACAATAGTTGCAGTCGTTGTGGCGTGAAAGATTCACAAACTTACCAACATACAAACAAACATACTTTCACATTTATTTATACTCCATACTAATATTATAAATGTGAAAATTTGGATGGATGGATGGATGGATGTTTGTTACTCAATCACAGAGATGGCACAGAGATAGGTATAGCGTACCTATTCTGTGGTTATAAACGTACTATTACTTATTCTGTTTTTATAGTCTGGAATAACACATAGGCTCCTTTTTATCCCGGAAAATCAAAGAGTTTCTGCGGGAGCGAAAAACCCTTATCCACGCGGACGAAGTCGCGGGCATCAGCTAGTAAGTAATGTTATAATTTATAGCAAGATTTTTATTTACTCTTGTTATAAAATGGCTCTATGCCGGAAGAACCGCATCAATCATAATTACAATCTCAATTGTTGTGATTGGCGGAAATAGTAATATTATATGCTAAGTATTCATGATTCGACAGTGGATCTTGGAAAAAAGTATAAATAGTGAAAAATGGTCTTGTCCAATCAGCGGTGATTGGGATTGTTACATTGTAGCAATAATTTTACCGTAATAGAGCCCTGGGTGACGAACTTCGATCGTGGATAAGCCGTGCTGCCAAGCAATTTAGTGTTCCGGTTCGATGCCGCGTAGAAATCAATTAGGGGTACCGTTATAAAGAAGCTACCATACCTACCCTACCATACAATGATATTATGCTACCATGTTAGCCCACTTTCATCTTAGGTATATGGCATCATTTATAAAATAAATCTGGAAAACCTGAGCATTTAATTTTACTCTCTGTTTTAGAAAATATGTATATCATTTTAATGGAACAGGTCTTTAATTTTATTTCCCAAGAATACCCAGGGAAGCCTCGCTGTGTAGTTCCGAGATCATTAATCTTTTGTCCCTCCACACAGAGAAAAGTTCTGTATTTCTCTAGAAAATATAAAAATAACTAGTCTAGACCAAACAACTTATAATAATATTATCTTAGTCCAGCCGCACATCATCTACTATGAACACATTCAAGTCTAGCAACTAATAAAAGAGCATTTTTCTCGCAACGGATTGGGCTGAAATTGAGAACACAATAATAAGTATACTTCGATGACAATGCAATTTACACATTTTTTTAATGATATCTACTTAGATCAGTATTTAAATATTATTATTATGTATCAGTCACTGTAGATATTATATAAGTATGTATATTTTTTCACACGGTCTCCGACGGTAAATTGTGAAATTTTGCGCAACAGCTATGTACATTGAATAGAAGCAGGCGTTACTTTGCGGAAGTCCATGACAGTGAATGAACTAGAATTTTAATTCGCTATAATCCGCCACAGTAGACAAATCTGTGTGGTACAGTGCCTGTCTTTCACCTGCAGCATGCGACACCCACCACCCAGCAATTCGCACAGGCACAACACCACACCACACAAATCCTCCAAATCACTCTCAACGTACGTTTCACTCCGACACCGTGATTCACAATCGTGCATTGTCGAGTCAACATCTCCTGAAGATGCTCCGGTGTCGGAGTGAAACGTACGTTGAGAGTGATTTGGAGGATTTGTGTGGTGTGGTGTTGTGCCTGTGCGAATTGCTGGGTGGTGGGTGTCGCATGCTGCAGGTGAAAGACAGGCACTGTACCACACAGATTTGTCTACTGTGGCGGATTATAGCGAATTAAAATTCTAGTTCATTCACAGCTATGTACACACAATTTGGTTAAATGAATTTGATTTGATTCGGATTTGACAGGGCGAACGTTTGCGGTAGCGCATCCATACAAACGTGTGTGTTTTACAAACTGTCATACTTATAAGTACGTCATATATCCGGCTGATATTAATTATTATCTAATTGTAATCTCTTGATAAATTATTTTCACACATGCCTATTATGCAAAGGAGTTAGGGGATAGGTAACCCACGCGATAGTCACCTAAGTTATATAAAAGGTGGTCTCTTTAGATACTAAATAAGCGACCACCCTTATAACTTTGGTCATAAGTTTCAGTTTGCTTGTAGGTACACTGTAATTATGAGATACTGAAAATCCCTTTGCTAAGACGTTCTAAGCTCTGCTTCATAATACTAGCAATCTAATAACTTTGAGGTTTTAGGAGACCTAACTATAACCAGTATATTCATGCAATTTTAGCTGAATTTCAGATAGAAGTTCCAGTAATAAAAGACGAATTTCGTGTGCACTGAAACCAGGCTACTGTTCCTAACGGACATTAGAATTTACATGATATCCTCTCAGGAGTCGAGGATGAAATTTATGGGTTTCATAGAACACTTGTTCACATCCTATAAGGAAGGCTTGAGACTTCAAGTGGCCTAATATTGGATCGTATTGGTTCAAGTCACGTTTCCCACGTACTCAAGCTATGTGATGTTTGGTTGTGTTCAATAAAAGTAAATTGAAATTCCGTAATTGAATTTTACTCAGGTACTTTGCTTGGTCCAACTGAAATTATTTATGCTTAGGTACTTATCTATCAAAAACTCATAAGGAACTAAGTAGGTACTTAGTTCCTTATGAGTTTGTACGAGAACTAAAAATTGGTGATTAATTCTGACACACATTGGGTTACTTATTTTCTTGTCAGACTTTGCTAGAATTTGTGAATTTGTTAGAGTTTGCTTTCCAAACATTGCTGAGTATTGGTTTATTGTATTATAATCATAATTTAAAATTTATCCTTTAGGTAATTTAGTATTCATTACTTACTTGATCGCGTTAATAACTTACGATGTCTACAAATCTCACATATGTATTTATATTCTCTTTCATAGCTAACACCTTGCTAATATAGCAAAATTATTAACTTCTCATTAGGAACTCTCCCTTTGTCTTATTCCTAATTGCTGAAGTCTGGAAAACTTTCAATAAACTCGTAATCACTGATTATAATGCTCACAGTACAACCGTATAAATCCAGATTTACTAACGTGTGCTGTAAAACACTTGTCGTTTTTCATCATGCATCATGTATGTGCTCGATTCGAACAAACGTCCATCCAGATGATCTGTGAATCCCTTTAGAGCCGTAACGGAAAGTCAAATTTAAATTTCAGATGAGGCGGCAAGCAGTGCTAGCTCGGAGTTAGTACAAATAAAACAAACCTATGTTCCATTAAAACGTAACCGGACTAGTACTAGTGGTTAGCAGTTTGTGTTGGAGTAAACCGATCCGTATAGAGCTTCTGACGTTAAATAAATGGCCGATTGTCTCTGTGTCCAAATGTCGAGTAAATTATTTAGTAGCTGTACGTTTATCCTGCCAGTAAAACATAATTGTGAATTTTTGATGATGCAAGCGTATTTAATGATGTTTATACCCTTCTATCTTATCCCCTTGGCCATAATCCACTTTAGCTTCGAAGGTATACGCATCTCTTTGAAATAGGATATTGATCATTTACTAAGTACTTAAGCTCATTTTCTCTCTAAAGTTTCTTGGATGACCGCAAGATATGGTTTCCTATCTAGAGTTATTCACAAATTAAGCAGATTAAACTTTGGTTTCTGGTGGCCATCATAAATATTTTCATAGTGGGTAAGCATCATCATTACCATCATTTAGGTTGTGTGTAATACAATATTACATATTACCTTGACATAAGTAATTAATTTGTATTACCTAACTATAGTTATTATTAAAATCTAGAGGTAAATAATAACTATAGTTAGGTAATACAAAGAAGTTTTTTAACTCTGATATCTATGAAGCTGAGTTATTTATAAAAAGAGTTAAAAAGTAAAATTTAAATATCAAACGAAGCATCCCCAAACGTCGCTTGAATGGAGTTACTAGTGTTAGTGCCAATAAATAAAACAACACTCGTTCATTAAAACAGGCGAAACCGAGTTACCTTCTATTGGAGAAAAACGGAAAACAAATAGGATAAAATTAATCCCTGTCTTAAATTTTATTTTTCTAAAAAACGACTCCAACGATTTGTATAAAACTACTATTACATATAATATTGTACTATCCAAGCTTATTTAGATAGGTGTCACCCAGGCCACGGGAATTAGAGGCTTAATTACGTAAAAATGATTGCTGCAGTCTACGTAATAAGTCCAGGGTAACGATCGCATTAATATTCTTCCGTTATTGACCAAAATCTATTGTCGCAGCATGAATCACCTAGAAGTTTAATTCGCTATAATCCGCTGCAGTAGTCAAATCTGTGTGGTACAGTGCGTGTCTTTCACTCGCAGCATGCGACCCCCACCGCCCAACAATTCGCACAGGCTTTATAGGCTTATTACATTGCACTTTTCACAGGGACCCTTACACTTGAAACAGTGTATTGTAATAAGATTTAGGGTGTAACGGTCCCTAAATTCATCCTTAATGCTGAGTAATAAGCGAAGCTCTACCTAGCAGCCACGCCCACCCTTACTACAGGGCCCTGTGAATAGTGCAGAATAATAGGCCTCTTAGCACCACACCATACAAATCCTCCAAATCACTCTCAACGTACGTTTCATTCCGATACCGGAGCATCTTCAAGAGATGTTGACTCGACAATGCACGATAGTGAGATTTCTTCTAGTTCATTCATTATCATGGACTTCCGCAAAATAACGCCTGCTTCTATTCAATAGAATACCATAAATTAAGCCAATCATAGAAAAATATGAACTTTACCAATGATTAATGCAGGTATTACACAATAGAGCTATACAGGGATAACACCGACAAATTGAAAGATGCCGAGCAAAGCTCTTTCGCACCCAGGAACTAATAAATTACGTGCTACAAACTTATAGTATAAAAGAATTAATAGCAAATCTTAATTCATACCATAATCTGTAACTCGACCCGCCTCCATTTAACTTATCGGCTCCCACATTGCAAACACATACATAATTTTTCGTTGCACTTGCTTGAATAACCTAGATCCAATGCCCCAGTCCGTGAACCCCTCCATTTGATATATTTTCATTCATCAGCATATTTTAAGCCTATTGCCGGCTCTCTACTGAGCACGAGTCTTCTCGAAACGAGAAGGGTTTGGCTATAGTCCACCACACTGGCAAAGTGAAAAAAACATTATGAAGAACAGGCAAGTACACACGATATTTTCCTTCACGGTTTGTAAAACGCTCCTACTAATATTATATAAATGACAAAGGATGGATGGATGTTTGTTACTCAAACCACGCCAGGACGGCTAAATGAATGAATCTTGATGAAATTTGGCACAGAGATAGATTATAGACTGGAATAACACATAGGCCACTTTTTATCCCGGAAAATTAAAGAGTTCCCGCGGGAACCAAAACCCTCAATCCACGCGGACGCAGTCGTGGGCATCAGCTAGTAATATTATAAAGAGTGCCCGCGGTTGAACCCGCGACCAACCGAACCGGGATCGGGTGTCTAAAAAACTAGGCATTCACCGTTTCACTTGCTTAAATGACCTAGATCCAATGCCCCAGTTAGTGAACCCTTCCGTTTGTTATATTTTCATTATCATTACGTAAACTGTGGTAAGAAGCGGGAATTTTCTATGGAGGAAGGCGTGGGGCTCAATATCTTCCGTGTGCTCGGTTTTATACACGTGTTTACTGTTTGGTTTACGCGTTGCTGTAACGCAGGTGTATGCCCCAATTCTGACGTAACTACTAACTATTTTCATATTCATTACGGTGATTCCTAAAAGCTTTATTGACACCTGTGTTGATGTTCTTAATCTTGAAATTCTATTGGCTTGATAGATTTTTTAGGATTCTGCAGGACCCGTAATAATGAAATCATACGAATCAACTTATTGTTTCTATGGTAGGACATCATAAAGATCTAGCCCCACTTGAGATGCACAGAGCAGCATGACACGTATTATTATTTGTATTGGTTTGTATGGGGCTGCGTCGTGCAGTGCATCTCCATGTCGCGTCCCTTAAATGAACCCAGTTCCATACAATCAAATACAAAGAAAACCCGCCGTTATACGTGCAGCGCTGCGCCGCACCTCTGTAGTGGAGCTAGACCAAAAGATTAATTTTGCCGTTGGTCTGTCTGTCTGTCTGTCCGAAATTAATACTGAATACCTACGTACAAATATGAATGGCCTTAAATTTCTGTAAATAACTCGAGTTCATAGACCAACAAAAAGTTGTAGAAAGTTTCCTCAGAAAAATGATCACCAAAACTTATCTAAGAGACGTACACTTTCTGTTGAATATTAATCTTGAAATAAGGCAAAATTCTCATATAATGCCAGGAATTTACTCTTATACAAAAGTTAGATTTAACTTAATTTATAACAAATTTTATTTTCGTACTAGCGAACGGCGGCTTTATTTGAGCTTCTGACTATATCCCCGTTGTCTGTCGGATTTGTTTCTAGACTTCTAGGTCAACACGTCTGCTTTTGTCATCATCTCACAGTTAACAAGATACTTCGTATTAGGACGCAATTAAGAGTGAATCTTGAAAAGATCTGAGATTAAAAACAACAAAAGAACTGCATAGTTGCTTATAATGTAAATAGGAATAAAGTATTGGTTATTATAATGTTGCTTGACGATTCCTATTAGAACCTTGGCTCTTTGATGATGACCTAAATAACACAGTGCTCTTATAGTGGATGGAACTGGATTGAATTACTGGAAGTGGAATTATTAAATTATTCTCTCTCATTAACATGACATTTTATAGCTTAAATGTCTTTTTCAATCGTGACAAAACTAAGGACTACAAATTTAAAAAACAAATTAACTTGGCTTTAATTAATATAAACATTTAATAATTACTATAATCTGTTCTAAGTTCTTAATAATTATTATAATTTGATGTACCAATTACTAATTGTTTTAATCAAATATTAATATTGAGACTTTATATCAAATTATCTGGTCTAAGCTTCCTAATTCCTATATCGTTTGCCCGTTAGAGGTCGACTGTTCCAACTATATAAAATTATTATTACTACTTTAAGATCTTATCTATGTCAAACGATTTAAATAAAGGAAATTATATTATGGAGCTTAGCGATTTGAAAATTCATAATTCCTTCACGCTCTGGATTTTGTTGTTTGGAATTTCTGAAAATCTTTTAAGTGGGAGCCCCCGTTATAATGTTTCTTTATCCCGTGCATCGGAGATCACGGAAGGCCGTCGGTCCTGCACCTGATCTCTCTCAGGTCGTGTCTGATTTACCGTCCCATCGAACTATGGCAGTAAAGGAACAGATAGTGCACCTGTGTTTGCGCACATACTTGTGCACATCTCCCGCGCAGATGGCTAATCTTTATGGAGATTGGCCGACGTGGCTGAAATTCGGTCGGGAGGACATTATTATTATTTCTGACATTATTATTATGAAAGTGCGTCTTTATGCCTGTCACCTTTCCACTTTCACCGAATCATGACGCGATTTAAGAATTTAAAAAAAAATGTTTACTTTGATAGCTTACATCCCGCAGAAGGACTACTTTTTACACCGGAAAATCATAAAGTTCCCACGAGACTTAAAACCTAGTCTTATGTAATAATATAGATAGTAGGAACAGTATATTGTAGATAGACAATGCACAAACTTCAATGCAGTCAACAACATCTCAAAGTTTACAGAGACGAGTCAATGCAAGGCAAATATTGCTCATGTATATTAAGGATCTTCCCGGAACTTTGTATGTTATATGCGATATTCCCGGAGTTAGGTCTAGTGTATCATTGTTGTAATTTACCTCCTGAATCGATTTTCATATATAAGCCCGGGGTATAAAAATTTATGGGGAGTAAAATCAAAGTTACTCCGTTACGTTATTTAATTTATGTTTCCATGGTAACGCTTTTGTTCGTGAGGAGTAAACTCCAGTCGTGCGTCGGAGCTGACAGTGTACACACTTAACTTTTTTATATTCAATTTAGTTCACGTTTTGAAAAAAAACCCGGCCAAGTGCGAGTCGGACTTCCCTTGCGAGTGTCGAAAATTTGCAGCATAAACGGGCTGTATCTTTTGATTGCGTTGGCTTAGAAGTTTGATTTTTTCACAGATCCGAGGGACAGTAGACCTGAGTATTTGATATGAATTTCAGCTTGATACCTCCATGCGTTCCTGAGAAAAAGGGTCTTGACACACTGACGGACGGACAACAAAGTGATCCTTTAAGGGTTCCGTTTTTTCCCTTTGAGGTACGGAACCTTAAAAACATACAGACACATAAACAAATATAAAAATAAAGCTTGATGAAACCGCTAGAATTTTGTATATGAGGTAGGGTAAGGGCAGGGTATTTTTTTATTCAACGAGAAGTTACGTTATTTAATTTATGTTTCCATGGTAACGCTTTTGTTCGTGAGGAGTAAACTCCAGTCGTGCGTCGGAGCTGACAGTGTACACACATAACTTTTTTATATTCAATTTAGTTCACGTTTTGAAAAAAAAACCCGGCCAAGTGCGAGTCGGACTTCCCTTGCGAGTGTCGAAAATTTGCAGCATAAACGGGCTGTATCTTTTGATTGCGTTGGCTTAGAAGTTTGATTTTTTCACAGATCCGAGGGACAGTAGACCTGAGTATTTGATATTAATTTCAGCTTGATACCTCCATGCGTTCCTGAGAAAAAGAGTCTTGACACACAGACGGACGGACAACAAAGTGATCCTTTAAGGGTTCCTTTTTTTCCCTTTGAGGTACGGAACCTTAAAAACATACAGACACATAAACAAATATAAAAATAAAGCTTGATGAAACCGCTAGAATTTTGTATATGAGGTAGGGTAGGGGTAGGGTATTTTTTTATTCAACGAGAAGTTAGCCCTTGACTGTGATATCCCCGGGCATCGACTTATTCAATGACTTAGTATATGCCAGTTATATTAAACCGTAGTAAATATAATAAATGTACCATTAAACCCGAACCTCTAATTGTTTATAAGACCGAAGGCTCTCACTTTTCACTCACCACTGCACAAAGGTCGTCGTCAAAATATAGAAAAAAAAATAACAAAAATAATGTGAACGAAAATATCAGAACAGACGTTACTTGAAGTAAGCTACGTCGCGAAAGGATTATTAATTGAAATTGAATGCTTTAGAGTCGAAATAAAAGGTCATGAGTTTGTATTTTTGTACTTTACTTACCTACCTTCAGGGATTACTTTTCTGACATGACATGAAATTTAGCTTAAGTCTCTCTTCTCCAATATTGAAATCCGTGCTTATTTAACACTAGCAGACTTGCCTACGACTTCGTCCGCGTGGAATAAGTTTTTTAATTTCCCACGGGAACTCCCTAATTTTTCGGGAATAGTATATATTATTACTATTCTTTTTTATTGGTACCATAATTTTCAAAATCGGTTCAGTAGATCCAGAAATTACCCCCTACAACGTCATAAACTCACAAGCTTTACCTCTTTATAATATTAGTATAGACTAGCGAACACTCGCGGCTTCGCTCTCGTGGACAACCTGAGATAAATCTGTTTTATTCCCGATCTGGGGGAATTTAAAAAAGTCCTTCCTAATTCTTCGCTTACATTATGAAGGGAATCTTTGCGCAAAATTCCAGCCTTCTAGGTCTGCTAAGGGTTTGAGCTGGGCGTGGATGAGTCAATGAGTTATTACAGACTCGAAAATCGGGGCTTATCTTTGTATTTATCGTAGAGCGCGACTCCTTCCGCATGGTTTAAGTTTTTGAAGTGTAAACTTCTTTAGCCGCGTTAAGCACTTTTCGGTAGGGAGTAAAAATTGTGGAAACGCGTGACCGACACCGTGACTTACATCGTCGTCCGTGACCGAGACCTCGCGTTGTTACGAAGACAAAAGGTCTTAAATGTAAATATAGTACATTCGTAATTCAACTGTCATGCCTTAGTTTTAAGGTTTATATTTTAATTATTCGTTTTCACTTCTATCGGCAGTCCCTATGACTGCCAATTTTTTTTTCCGCGGGAACTCCTTAATTTTCCGGAACAAAAAGTAGCCTATGTCCCTCTACAACTCCTCAACTATACCCATGCCAAAAATCACGTTGATCCGTTGCTCTGTTACGGCGTGATTGAAGGACAAATCAACAAACAAACACACTTTCGCTTATAATATTAGGATCCAGTAGGAATTCTTTGATTTTCCGGAAACAAAAATTATTGTCACTCTCCAGGTCTTTAACTTGCCTCATGCAAAAATCACTTAGCTGATCCGTTGCAGCGTGATTGAAGGATAAACTAACATATCAACACACTGTCGCGTTTATAAAATTGGTGCGATTTCGCAAATTCAAATGAAAATTGGTAAAAGCGTGTTATCAATCTACTCAGAGCATCTAACGTTGAACTTGAACGTGTTATAAAGATCAATTTGAATTCGTTATCTCGAAAGAACTATTTATTAAGTCCCTATATATCAACACTTTTATCGAAATTGAGTGACCTGTGAACTGTAAATATTTCTATTTGTTCATGATAAATTTACAGAGTTATGACAATGAATCATACTCATCGTGTCACTGATCTAACATTTAATAGCGTCATTGTCTCAATTAATTTGACTTTGATAAGAAATTATTGACAATGCAACGCAATGTTTGAATTCATTGCTATTTACGTGTTATTAATAATATGTTTATCTATACTTAGAAATTTAGCTTGTCCCAACATGGATTCTTTCAATCAACGACGTTGCAATAACTTATTAATAGCTTGCCTAATCGAATTACAAAATACACTTAAACTAATACAAATCATGCCCTCGTAGAATGCAGGTGGCAAGAATGCTGGCTGCATTTGCACAGAAAATGAGCCAGCCCTTTTGCCACCAGATGAGGCAAACAGCCGCGACGGATTTTTAGTAAGAAGTTTTTTGCACCATGGCCCCATGGTCACTACGGCGAACGGTTTCTCAATAGGATATGATAGTTTATTTGAGCCATTTCTGCTGCTACTCTCGGCCTTGTGCCTTGTCTTTCTGATTTGACACTTACTTCTGCATAAGTCCTACAAACTTATCAGACCCGGTAACAGCGTCACTAGTATCTATGAAAAATAAAATATTAAACAGGCATATAAATTAGTTCCAATTTAGGCCACCGTGTCAGATAAGTTTGTGGGACTATACCTACTACATAGGTGTATATAGGGAAGATTGCAATGCTGTGTTTCAGAAATTATATCATCTCTATAGTATGCCAACTAATTTATAAAGCCGACGTCGGCGGCCGGTCTGTAAATCAGATTGAGACACGCTTACCGCCATTCACCGCACATGCCACACGCTAACCAAACATTATTGTCTTCCCGGAATGCAGATAAGATGTACTGACACACTTTGTTCTCTTCAATTTTGGTTGAGACAACGTCTGAAGTTAAAAAAGGCCAGTTTATTTTCAAGACTTATCAATTACATAGATTTCGTCCATCCATCCAATCAGATTGCATCAATCAACATCGGCCTTTTGAGAGTGCGCCGACACACACGGTCGTCCGCTTTCCTCATTCACCCACTGCCACATTTTTGAGGTGGTCGGTCCAACGCGACGGGCTTGAGCTCGTCTGGCACTGCGTTCTATAACTAGTAGAGACCATGCATCTATCAGCCTGTATGCATTCACTGCTGGACATAGGCCTTTTCGAGAACGCGCCATCAAACACGGTCCTCTGTCTTCCTCATCCACCCGCTTCCCAGTGGAGACCGCGTACTGTCTACTGGTAAACGCAATGTGGGGATGGGAGGGGATGTCCAACTCGTGCAAATTCTGTATCTATGGAAACAAATAATCCGATCGAGGGTAGGATCTCGCTAGGACAACGATCTTTAGAAATGAAAGAACGATCAAAGAAAGAGAGAGATTTCTACGACTTACGTTTTTAAAAGTCATATTTTCGTCGCGTACATTTTTCCTTTCTGCGTTGGTTAAACACCTTAACTATAAACAACATGTATTAACGCCTCTGCGAAAAGAGTCAAAACAAATCTCTTTCAACGAATAAGTCAACCCGGCTTTACGCACTGACGAAAATTCGTTTGGCCTGCCCTGACAAAAATTTACTGATATTGTACTATTAATTCATATAAACTGCTTGTAAGGTGGTATGGGGAGTACCTTTCTGGCAATAACGCTGTCGAACGGACGTTTTTATAGAGCATAAATTTCTTCGGGTTGGGAACGTTATATTTTCGAGAGACACTCCGAAACAGTATCTACCTCAAGGCTTCTTTACATTATAAGAATATCTGAGACATTATTTCTCTATGGAGTGTTAAAGCTGCTTTGAAATTCTTGCTTGATTTGATCTATCGTTCACCACGTCTCTATAATTTGAAAATACCTAAATATATAGACGGAAAAATGACAGATTAGTGCTGCCAATGTGAAGTAGGCCGCTACGTTTACGAGCGAACTATTTTATTTATTTTTTATTCAAGCAGTCAGGATGTCTGATGTGATCTTGTCGGTCGCGATAGCGCCAGATTTATGGCATATTATATTGCAGACCATAAATCAAGCGCCCGTCGATCACAGGAACCAAATAATTTTATAATTTTGACTCCAGAGAAAATTTGCCATTAAAACCAAAACAGAAATTTTTCACTGCTGACGATGCTTTAAAAAAGTTGAGGTCATATGAATTATGAAGCTTCCGTACACATTTCAGCAGCCTACGATTGATCATTGGCCTGATCCGACTTCAACCAATTTGAGGCTGCTAAACTAAGCATAAGTTTTTTCTCTCAATTATATTCAGAGTTTTGACTTTGGCTACTTATTTATGACTCGCTGTATGACACAGCATGTTAAGCTGCTAGCTGCGAGTGCTTTGGTACTTTAATTTAGTAAGCATTTATTTTGATATTTGTTCTTTTATGTAGAACTTACTCATTATTTTCTCTTTACATCCTAGCCTACAGATATCTTGATAGCCATCTAAATTGGACGTGACTCAATTTTGTAATAGCGGCGCTATCAATATAAATAAACTGTTTTACTTCTGTCAAACTTTATCCTTCTTTACGTGAGAAGAATATTACCAAGGCCACTTTGTTTCGTTTATTTTCTTTGGTTGAAAAATGTAATATTTTAAATACGTTTAGGCAGAGAGTTGGCAGCAATTTGCAGTGAGGTACTACATCTAACGGTGTAGAATTTCACCGTCTCTCTTTCATTCAGTAAATTGATGCTAAGCTTGCTTGTACTTAACGTATTACCCTAACATACTCGTACTAAGCTTTATATATTTAGGTATTGAAAAGAGTAGAACATAATAGTTTTATTTTCTTCCTTCTGCTTTCGAATCATCAAGTGCAATACCACTACTCTAGTTCCAAGTAACCTTCCTGATGGCAAGATCCAGAAACAAACTCGGCGGTTGTTCCTTTCCTAAAAATGGTAATAATAAATGTACCTACTTACTTACTTATATTTATTAGTCCCAAGCTTACGTATTTATTTTATAACTAGCTGATGCCCGCGACTTCATCCACGTGGATAAAGATTTTTAATTCCCGCGGAAACTATTGAATTTTCCGGGATAAAAAGTAGCCTTATCCCTTTACCAAATTTCATCAAAATCGGTTGAATAGTTGGGCCGTGAAAGCGTAGCAAACAGACAGACATACTTTGCATTAATTATAATATTAAGTATGGAAGTATGGATATGGATTTCTTAATGACTGATTTTTCATCTACTATTTCCAGATTTGATTTCATTATTCATTCAAATTTTATGCTTCTCACGCGTTTTATAAGTAACACACTCAGCATAGCTCTTGCCGTCTATGACGTTAATTTCTCCACGATCTAACTCAATGCGTTTAGGATTACTCTCGAAGTGACTTGCCACGGAGCAGCTTGCGGGCCGATAGACATTGTTTACACATAAACAAACAGAGCTATCCACGCAACGTGTTACAGAAACGGACGGCGTTAACGGTCTGTGATAAATTATGCGGTTCACGGAATCTAAAATCAATAGCAAGGCATATTGGTACCAATTCTGTTTATAGAACTTAAATTGAATCACAAAAGAGATTTTTACATGTAAACAGGTGAATATTTAAGTCAGGTAGGTTTTCAAAATAATGAGAAATTTACATTTCCTGATTGGCTACATAAAGGACTGAGTTGGCTGAACAAAACTAAAGGTACAAGTAAGTAATACTTAGCTGCCCGCTCCGGCTTCATCACAACGTGGAATTTTTAAAAATTCCCTGTTGATAGTAGCTCCAAACAATTACTGCCAAGTTTGGAAATCTAGGGGGATATTTCAGTCAAGTGTAGTAGGGACTATAAAAGGTTTAAAAGCTTTATCTTCTGCCTGCCTTAGCTTTAAAACGTCGAGACACCTAAATTAGTACCGCTTATGTACTGTCTTTCAGTCATAATCCTTCTCAAATCTGCCCTTAAGTTTTGAGAACGTAAAGTAAAGTTGTCGTTGAAAATTGCTAGAGCATTAATGTGGTGGTTAATGACACAACATTTGTTCTCACAGGCCGCAGAATAATAATATTTCAGGCACAAGTCTTTTCAGTTTGTAATTTTAATTCGCCTCGTTGCTTGACCCATTTATTTTTATTGTGTAGCGCTTCAGAGAACAATATTTTGTATAGCGTTAATTAACTGTACGATGATCTTCAATTTCATCGTCGTCAACCAATGGACGTCTACTAATGGACATAGGTCGCTCGTAGGGACTTTAAACTTTTAAATTGTTTCTTGTTTTTGAGAATCTTGATTTTGTTTTTAATACGTGCCTTTTAAGTAAATAAACTTAACTTTTCACTAACTTCCGGTAGTTCAAGTACTTGAGCTACTAGACCAACTAATAATAAATACTTTTACTACTGTCGACTGTATGTGTAGGTTAGTTATACACTACAAACACATACATACTTTTGTATTATGTTACTTTTTGACGAAAAAAATATAAAAGATCAGAGAGATCATCCTAATCAAACACTAACATGACCATCTAATAAATAAACAAAAAAAGGGTTTCATTCCCATGGTAGCGACAAAATAAAACTCTTTGGACGTCTAATTTTCCCACAATTTCGAGCAACTGTAGGATAGGGAGCTATTCCAGTCAATTACTGCTGAAATAATTTTACTGCCATCCCAGTAACCTGTTTTGGTCACTCATAAACTTCACTTAGTCCTATTACGTCACTGACCACTGTCGTTTAACGTTTTACGATCTTGTACTAAACACAATCATTAGTCTTGTGTTACTTCTTATTTACCTACTCATGCTTCCCTGGTAGATAATTTTATTTCTTATGTAACTTAAAAGTATATATTTTTACTTAAACTTTTTAAGCTCATTTTATTCATGCCAAGAATTTCAAGATTGATTTCTGTTGGTTCAATCAAGGGATAAATCTTGTTCTTTAATGATTATTTAGTGTTCTGATAATTCAGCTGATTTCGGAAAGTTCAAACGATCTTTCTATTACTAGTTACTTACTACCCTACACTCAGTAGGAAGAGAAAAACTATGATAGTACATACGTGGCGATGAAACGGAGTTCGTTGAATTTTGGGTTTCAGTAATTTTGAAGCCATTTAGCAGAATCTAATAGGATTTGTACAATGAGGCCAATTCTGTATAACACAATCTCTAAACTAAAATGACAGCTTTAAATCTAGTTCTGTCCCTATTCGCAGGGAGTATTATGAAAGGGTTAACAATATTTTTAATGCTGTCATTTTAGTTTAGTTTAGAGATCGTTTAGAATCAGCCCCATTGCATTTTAACCATAGAACTATTGAGGCTATAGGATATCTAGCGTAGGTATAAAATCAAGGAGATACAGCTATCGATGCTGTCATCATTAATTTGTTTGATATAGCAGTCACTGCACAGTTATGGATGGTTATGGAGATTGACGTTTACGAGCACATATTTTATGTTATTTCCTAACATGTCATTATGTGTTTTGGTGTTTAATATTTTGATAGTTTTATGTAGGCCGAGTAGCAATAATTTTTTCAATATTTCTATGTATGCAAAATAGTAAAAATTAGTAAGTATCATATTTTTGTGCGTGGGATACCTAAGCCAAACAAGTGAAATTAATTTAACGAATTAAAAAATACGACTGCCCTACGACGATATTATTTTTGGAGTTTACCTCCATAAGAAGCGATTTGCATATACATATATAACCTTTGGAATCTTATTCACATTTTTTATTAAATGATATTTTTTTGTGAATCACTAAATATTGAACTATAATGTTATATGTTTTTGGAATCTACTCATCATTTTCTAGATGATGATTATATAGTTAATCTTATGTTCAATTTTTTTTTTCAATTTTGGTCTTTAATGCGGGACCATGGTCAACCCATCAATTTTTAAAAAAAATGTACTATCCTATGTCACCCGGAATAAGCTAGGGATTCTAACGATACCTCATTTATCAAAATCGGTTCAGGCGTATTGAAGTTATGGTGGAATATACAAACTCACATACATATATACATACATACATGAACCCTAAAAACAATATACTCCTTTTTTCAGGCAGTCGTATAAAAAGGATCTTCTTAATGTTGTCAAAGGTGAGTGAAGTATGTCAGTCGGTGCCTACTAAGCCAGCGAGGTGGACTATGACCATAGCTTTGTCTCTCTCTCTTCTGAGAGTGTTTATCTGGCTCAGTAGTGGTCTGGACCGACGATGGGTTGAAATAATGATAATGATGATTACCTACTGATAATTAATGTAAATGCATTTGGCTGTATATCTTTGCAACTGTCTGCACCACGACTTCACGATTTCGCCAGTCGCCACTAAAAATTATACCTAACTACTCTCTAACCTCTTTGTCCTAATAATATTGTAATTTGAATTCCCAAAATTAAAACGCACATTTGTATGCCCGTCATGCGCAGTGCCGAATATTTTTTTCCGCTCCGGTATATCATTGTCTAGACGTATGGCGTTCATGGACCATAAAATATTTATATAATGATACAATCACTCACTAGGGTATATACTTAAACCTAAGTTACCCGCCGCGCATGTTCGTGCTTAGCCGCTAAACTTTAAAAAACCCGTCTAGGTATCTGTAATAATAAAATAATTATTCTTATTATCATGCTTTTAGTAGTAGAAGTTTAAGCTAAATGAATATTACTTATTAGCGTAAAGGCTAGGCCGCTAGGTAGTAAACAATAATATGCCATTACCAAGTATGCTACCAATTTGTGTTGTTGTAAGTACTTTTAGCTTTTTTTTGCTTTTTAAGTCTAATCTAAATGTTTGAATAAAGGTTTTACTTTTAATATGTATTCATTTATTAATATGAAATGGTACTTCATGGTAAGGAAAAAATACTTTTAATATAATATATTTCTACTTGCGCTAATAAAGTCTATTTAAAAGTGTGACAATCGTCTGCTCATAGAATGTGCTTCTTTATTCTTCTTTTGAAGGTTGATTATTGGAGTTCAAAAAGTGTGCAGTACTTATTACATAATATAGTACAGTCCGTATGTTCCCTTATAAAATGTATGGGGCTGTCAGTTCCAAGAAAGCTAAAAAAAACATAGAAACGATAACTCGACGAAAGCTCGAATTGGGCAATCAAATAACAATCACGTCTTGTTTCTCTGCCGGGAGTTCGGTTCAGAGTTTATCTCCATTTTAGGGAACACATGTGAACATTGGGAACGATGGAGTTTTTAGGGTTCCGTACCAAAAAGTACCGTAAAAATAGCCCTTACTATGTTAGTCTTGTCATAGGAAAAATAAAACCGATTAATGTCTAAGTTCTTACCTAGTTATACTTATTATTCTCTGGTCTAGGTAGCAGTTATTAATAAAATGTCCGATTATTAAATCTTTCCAAATAACATTAGTTTTGCAATCCCGATCAAAAATAATTTGTTATCGAGACTAGTACTTTTTATACTTATATGATAAATGTACCTCTTTCCAAGCTATGGAACCCATGGTAGGCTAGTTTGACTCGCTCATTTCACTCCCAGTTTACTTTAACCACTTTAACTATAAAATAGCTTTACTTTGTAAATATATTATGATGGTGCTATTGTATATTGTTTTTATGCTTTCCGGGCTTATCATAAAACGATAATAATATAGACTATAATATAGGAATGACGACAAAGATGAAGCATGGGCCGTGAAAATTCAACAGACAGACAGACGTACCTAAAGACTTTTGCATTTATACCTAATACGTGTACGATGGAAGTATGGATGATGCTTTTGTAAAAATCAACTAAGTGAGAAGCTACTGAGATTTTTGACGATTTCGTCCTTCATACCTACCTATTCTGCTTTCTCAACACACCTATCTATTACATCTTCTGCTTTCTGGTACACGCTGGTTATTTTTTTCTACAAGTTAGCCTATGACTAACCTTATCAGGATGCTTAATGCTCATTAATGATGATTTGACCTGCAAGCCCAGGCCATACCCCTGACTTAAATAAGATGATTTTTGGTATATTATCATGATTACGTATTTGGATACAACATCCATGCAGATGTATCTACTCGTACATGCCAAGCAAGCAATTTTAAACACACATCTATTTTTTGCGTAAATGAACTTAAAAACGTCTTGCAGTTACGAATCCAGATCATATTTTTTTACACATCCTGTGTCATAAAAATGTCCTTGGAACGCGACCATTAATATTTTCGGCGTCTTCTAATTTATGAAACGTTTAACAATTCGGCGCGCCCTTTTTATCTTACTTCTTAGTACGGACATAAAGTAGGTCGCACTCCCCAAACTTAAGTTTTGTTGTTTAAGAGCACGTGACCGGATTGTAACTAACTTTTAGTTCACTATATTGTATGCTTTAATTTTATTTTTTAATGTTTAGATTTTAATTTGTTAATATGAATAATACCTACTTGTTAAACGGTGAGATACCTAGCGCTTGGCATCTTTTTGGAAGCGGGTCTTGAGGATTTGAATTCCACCTCTAACATAGTGGACCTGTGGGCGTTCTAAACTATTATATAATGATATAATATAGGTAATCCTTGTTGTAAAATTGCGAGGAAATATGCTTGCATCTAAGAGTTCTCGGTAATGTTTTCAAGACTCAAAGGCGTGCAAAATCTGTCATATTTGCGCATTTGAGTAGTGCTTTCATCTCACCTAGTGGTAAATGATGATAAAGTCTTAGATGGCAACGGGCTTACTTGGTAGGGGTATTGCAGTTGTATTAAACCCATACCCATAATCGGTTTCTACACGGCATCGTAACAGAACACTAAATAGATCGGCGGAACGTCTTTTTCGGTAGGGTAATAAGTAACTACGTGGCCAAAGCCAGAGAAAATTCAGAAATTATTAAATCGCAAATTGACCCTGCCGGGATTAATGTCACAGATCTGAGAAGAGACCCGGGAGATTATGATACTGATGAAGCATAAGCACCTTTAACAAATCGTTCACTCGTTCCCGGTGTATACTCTATAACCTTCACCTACAGCGGATGTCGCGAATGTTGAATTTCTTTTATTGTATTCGCCGAAGCGCCGACTTCTTACGTGGCCCTATTTGTTTTTATTTCTCACTCGCCTCCCTTGACATAAATGCGGGCGTATATTTTAATTTAGCTGATGCATTTCATCTTCTCTTGCGTACAAATCACCTCATGACTTTAGACCTAAGGCTTCAGTGTTAGTCTGAAGTTTCAAAGCATCAGTTTTTTTAAGCTTGTTGAGCAAAGACGAGGTGCCAAGTGATTTAGCGTTCCGGTACGATGCCGCGTAGAAACCGATTAGGAGTAGGTATACTTAGGTTTAAATATAATTGCCGTACCCCTAACAGGTTAGTCCGCTAACAAATTAGACTGCATCATCAATAACCATCCGGTGAGATCGAGTCAAGGGCTTACTTACGTGAATAAACAGAGAAAACAGACTAATACGATTCTATGGGGAAACCGCCCTCCCGTATCCTCCACCTATCTTACCCTAAGTAGAAATGTGGGTCGAATTATCCAATACCAACCACGCGTTTTGACGTTTAAAAAAAAGTTGCTGTTTTGATTAGTTGCCGAATACCCAATTACTTCTATGCGATAGCTGGGACTAATTAAAAAAAAAAAAAAAAATGCATAATATCGCTGCGCCAACGAGGTCTTCCAAATACAAAGTAACTTTTTTGCGAGAGGCATCAACCAATTTGCATTTTATTATGGAGTATAATGTGTTTTGAATGGATGGGAAACTTAAACAACTGTGATAAAAAGCGTAGACAGTATGCCTTTATGGTGTAGTGGTTAGTTTATTTGGATAATATTTGCCGCTGCTTGCATCTCAAGTGGGGTGTGTTCCTTCCTTTTTTCCTCCGTCTTGACGATACAAGACTGTTCGAGGTCGGTACTTATTTGGTAGGTACCTACTACGAATGGATTGTGGATGAAGGATTCGATTTGTGCAGGCTCCAGACAAGTCGACAAGGCTTGCGGGTTCCTAAGAAACCATATAAATGTAAAAAAAACTATTGAAATTTGAAATGAGCCCAAAATTAAGCCGTCTACTTTATTGCAATTCCAAAACTCAAAATGTTTTTTATTATAGCTGTACTTGTCAGCAGATTTACGGCAAGAAACTATCTTAACAGCCCGTTTACGAGCCACTTTAGATACCTCCAACAAGCTAGAAGCACAAACAAGTATGGAGATACGTTCATTCCTACCAGTCGTTCGACGGAGGCGTCTGAACAGAGAAATGCTGGGGGGTTACCGGGACGAGACGGAGGGAACGGGCAGAATTTTTAATACAAAATTCTGTCACTCTAATATCAAATTTGTATCTTCGGTCTCTCAACCAAAGGTGAGAGTACATTACCATAATGTCTAGAATCTAGACATAAATATTGCAGTTTTGAAGCAGTTTCTCTGCATCGGCATTACTGCAATAGAACTCAGGTACAGCAGCTTGTTCATTTCCATTAGAACTGCACACCGACTGCAAAGGACTGCGCAGTCGGTTTGCAGTTTTGATGCAGTTATGCCAACTACGCAATAACAATTTTGCATGCAATTCGTCTGTCTAACTAGACCAACGACCTCAATTTACATAGACGGGCCCTGTCAAACAAAGAATGTGGACTTAATTTATTAACGCCATCTAGTCTGATACGCGGGACAGTGCTATGGCGGGGACAAGGACAGGCTTATACGGATGAGGGGCATGCCCTACAAGTCGGATACCCAACTTTTTTCTATGAAAGGGCCCATCTAGTACCTACATATATATTGATGATCTAGACTCGAGACCCTACAGTACCAGTGGCGTGCAGTTCATAGAGGCGTAAAAGCACTGCTTGCCCAAATGGGCTCATTTTACATCAAAACAGCTAGTAAATAGGTATTTTGACTAACGAATGCTAACCCTAGCCTCAAAACCTGTGCACACCACTGTACATACCCTACCCTACATAAGGCGCTACAACTATCATGGTAATCAGGTCTATCATTTGTATGAGCGTCGACCCACTGTATGAATATAATATATAGTTACACTGTTCTAAAAGCTTGTATTGATGAGTCACTGTTTACAAGATCTATTGACCCCAGTTTGATGGGTGCCAAAATTTGTAGATTGTGTGGATTTAACAAAACAACACGTGGGCGGAAGCTTTTCACATCTCATGAATCATTCTATGATTTCCATCACACGCTATTTGTGAAACTGTGCCGTTAAAAGTTTATTGCTATACGAGAATGAACTATTAGTAGGTATGCACCTGCTGTACACTAATTGTTATAAAATTTTAATATAAATATATTTTTTATTATTCCACTACACGTTAGCCCTCGACTGCGATCTCACTGGATGGTAAGTGATGCTGTCTGAGATAGTAGCGGGATAACCTGTTAGGACTATGGCAGTTATATAAACCCCATACCCCTAGTCCGTACCACCGGGAACGACGACCGTTGGACGACCCCCCACTAGGTGGACGGACGATCTCAAGCGTGCAGCTGGGAGCCGCTGGAAACAAGCGGCACAAGACCGTGCTCTGTGGCGATCCATGCAGGAGACCTTCGTCCAGCAGTGATAGTCTATAGGTTGAGACGACGACGACGACGACGACGACCCCTAGTCGCTTTCTACACGGCATCTTACCGGAACGCTAAATCGCTTGGCGGTACGCCTTTGCTGCTAGGGTGGGAACTAGCCATGACCGAAGAATCCTGCCAGACCAGACCAGAGAAAATTGAGAAATTATAAATTGCCAAATTTAACCCAATCGGGTCAATTCATAGTTATTATAATATTAAGTTGTCTCCTTATTTGCATGTTTGTGCATTACTCGTTTGATTCAATACAACTTATAAAAAATGTTTTCTTATAATTAATTAAATAAAGGACTTGACCGGTGGAACTATGGCAGCTTGCCTAGGTGTCAAAAATCAATGTTCAGCAATGATTTCTTTATTATTGTAATTGTAATATTTCACTGTTTTCAGATAAAAAAGTTTCAGGAGTCTGAAGGCTCGGAAAACTGCGAAAATGAACAAAAAAGTTTCACCAAAGACTGCTTTCCCACACTAGATGGCGCTATTTATTGTGTTGAGCGAGTCTAAAAAAATATTTTCAAGTATTATTTCTTTATTATTGTAATTGTTATATTTTGGCGCTAGTTATTGTGGTGAGTCTAGAAATTGGTTACTACTTTTGGTTAACAAGTTCAACTATTCGACCACAGATGGCAGCATATGCTATGTGAAAGGGCGTTCCTTTAAACGCAGTATTGATCAAAAATAAATCGTTCATAATATAATGACTAAGGTACTTAAATGGTATTCATGTAGAGTTACAAGATTATTATTAGGCATGGATATAATGGAACGTCAAAATGGAGTAGTGCTTAAAGAGGAAAGCGGACGCTCAAGATTTAAACAATAAACGTACTGTTTTTTTTTTGTCATTTAAACCCTGACCTTATTTGGAATAATAAATCCATAATAATTTCGTTTTGAATTTTTAAACCTTACTGTAAAATCGGAAATCCTGTGCATTGTCCCGAATCGGAGGGCAATTACTGGTCATGTCCTTTACTAAACAAGTGCTTTTGAATGACTTATCACTGGTTGGGAACGCCATTCCTACGAAGAAGAACCAGCAAAATCCAAACACTCGATGGCCGTATTGTTGAAAAAATAATAATAATAAGTAAAGTGTAGATAATATAAGTACCCCGAGTAAGTAATATCAGTGACCCGAGGGGATACTACAATCATTTAAAGCAGTATTATTTCAAACGGCAGTTTTATACCACGTACCTTGACTTGTCATAAAATAAGGATTATAATTCTAGAACAAGAACTTCAACAATATTAAAACTTTACGGCTTTAAATGATGGTAGTATGCCCCCAGTCCAAAGCAGTGAGACAAAACGTTCAAAGTTTGATGGACATAGCAGTAATAAATAGTGCATATTTAAACTACCTAAGTATATAAATAAAATAAAAAAACTAAAAATGTACTATGTTCATAGCGTGAAAAATATTGTTCCATTTATAATTGGACAATTTACGCAAAATACTTACTGGTGACAAAAGGGTGTGCTCATTTATTGCGCAAAGGCTGTTCAGCGCAAAAAAGCAGCCAGCATTCTTTCCATAAACTAAATTACTGCAAACTTTTGAGTAGTGCGTTTTATTTTGAAAATTTGATCCAGGGATTCTAAACTTAGAATGCGTGGAGCTTTCTAAGTTTAGATTATGAATCAAATCAGTTCAGTAGGACTCGGCATAAAGTTTAACCCGAATTCCTTGTGGGCAAAACCGAATGCTGGAATAAACTCATAAAATACAAAACCGAAAAAAAACTGCATTCTTGTGGCAATTTTTGATACTTTTTGATACGCATTTAAAAAATGTGATGTCCTAATTCTTTGTTGTGTTTTATAGGTTTGTAAATCCGAAAATAATAATACCTGCAGTCGTGCCAACTTCTAACCTCAACCACAGAAAAAGTAATAGGTACACAATACAAATAATACACTTAGGTCGGCAACCGACAAGCTAGGCAGGTTGTTTGTTGTTAAGTTAGTTATTATTTATTTATCATTCCTTCCAAAAATGATACAAACAGAAAGAAAAATACCACTTCCTTTTCCTTTACTGTCAATGTTATGGACTTAGCTGGAAAACAGACAAAGTCAATACCCGGTAAAGCCTCAACGGATTCCAATTCGGGCTAAGCCTCGTGAACTGTAATATTTCCCAGAGAGACTTTGTTCCAAAAGCGACGTTTATTCCTCCCATTCCTATATTGTTTTTATGTCTACATCAGATAATTTTGGCGATCACTATCTCCATACCCTGCAGGGCGATTGTGTAAAACCTGCATCAATCGTGTTTACAGTCTCAATTGTTTTGAATTTATGGTGATTGGCTGAATTTATGGTGTTTTTACCAGGGACTGAAAAACAGATTCATAAAGGTCACAGAAGGTAAGTGTTACAGAATGAAAGTGTAACAGAGTCGAAGCTGTAACCGTTTTGAATGTGTTTTTAATCTTGTTAACCCGAAACACTTATATTTCTGTAACAGAAAAGAACCTGTACCAGAAATGAAAGTGTTTCAAAGTGTAACCGAAATAGCGACGTTGCCTTTACTGTTGACGCTTATTCAAATTTAAACCTAAGGTGAAAGCACCGATGGTAGCAATTGTTTTAAGAAAAATATGGCCATGTTGTGTCAGTGTGTATAAAGTCCAAGGAAGTGAGAAGGACGCGTTGTCACACCATGCAGTTTGTTATGGAATGTACCTATTAGGGTTACAGATAAAAACACTTATTAACAGAAATAAACGGTTAAAGATTGATTGGGCTACAGTATCGTTTCTGTTTCCATTGTAAGTGTTTCTGTTTTATAACAATTTCAACAGTGCTTATACTTTAACTAAGGACTGAAACAGTAACCGAAATAACTGCGTCAATGATTTTGGCCAAAAGTGGAAGAATGTTAACCAATCAGCAATCAAGTATTGCGATCGGTATACTGTAGCTGTAAATTTTATGACAATCGCCCTGTAAATCAAGCGTATCATAAATATCTATGAAAATACAAATCCAAATGCACGTATGTTGTGGTATGCAGATACAAAATAAAATATTCGGTATATATAGTAATCCCTAATATCATTTCAGGTTATTAGTATTTTAAAATTAATCCTGTTTAACCTCTCAGTAGGAGTTACTCAAAAATAAAGTTATCACTAGTACTATTTTAGCTGTAGCAATAAATAAAAATACTAAACAGCTGTAATAAAAACAACAATAGAAAATAAAACAGTTTTGTGGTTTGGCAGTAGTAGAAAACAAGGTGGCCAATACCGCACTGTTACTGCATAGTTTTTAACAGCAATTTAGGAAACCTATATAAATTATATAGAAATTTTCATAATCTTTAATTTTTTTTAAACCCAACAAACCGAACGCGATTTTATCGCGTACGAAGATATCTTGTGTACCTAAGGAAGGTTGGTATCTATGTATTAGTGTTATTAGCCTGTATTATTCCACTACTAGACAAAGGTCTTTTTGAGAGAGCAAGTTCTCAACTTCAGAACGCGTCCATACGGCCATAGGCTCTGCAACAAACATGACCTGCCCACTGCCATCAGATAAGATGTAGTAGGTATGTATGTACATAGAGTCCGTGTCTAATACATTTTGCTTACCTGCAAAAATGCGACAACAGCGCTGCCTCTAGAGTACTTTTTTGGTGCCACGGACAATAATGTAAACCTTACATTGAGCAATGAGCAGCCAAACAGGATTAGATGCAACCATAATATGATGCAACGGAAAGCTGTCATAACAAATTGGCCATTCGGTATGCTAAGTGATATTCGAGCACCGGCATTGTCTTTTGTGCAAACTAACCGTAAACTAGCGTGAACATTAGCGTCACGCCTGCTTTGTGACTAATTCTCTCTATATATCTCTCTCTCTTTCTCGAGTTCTCTTCTCTTGTCCCTCATGACTTCATAGCGGATCATGATTCGTGATCACTAGTTCTCAGTTCTTACATACTTAGCCCCGTATTAATAAACAGACATTAGCTAAGAAGAAATTCTCAAGTATCGGTCAATCAATGCCAGACCAGTCTTAACCATCACGGGCATCGGGTATCATGATAGAAGAGGCTATAGACCGCAAAGGTTGCAAGGCACACATTTTCACTATTTTCATTTCACCTCGATAGAATTCGAGTGTCAAACAGAAAGTACAATAGCGACTTTAGCGCTTAACTGGTGTAACAAGTCATAATTAAAAAAAATTAAAAACACGACTGTAAAAAGTTAAAAATCTAAATTAATCTGGTTCAATAGAATCTTATTCACATTTTTATTAAATGATATTTTTTTGTGAATGACTGGATATTGAACTATAGTGTTATATATTTTTGGAACCTACTCATAATTTTCTAGATGATGATTATATAGTTAATCTCATTTTCAATTTTTTTTCAACTTTAGCCTTTAATGCGGGACCATGGTCATCCCATCAATTTTTTTAAAATTTTACTAGCCTATTTTAACGATTCTAACGATACCTCATTAATCAATATCGGTTCAGGCGTATAGAAGTTATGGTGGAATATACAAACTCACATACATACATACATACATGAACCCTGATAACAATATTATACTCCTTTTTTTCAGGCAGTCGTATAAAAATGGACCTTAGCTTGCTATCATCTAACGTTTATCTACGGCCAGATTTTCAAGCGGATAAGTAAATACATGTATATTTTTAAACAATCCGTCTTTATTACGTCCCATGCCATTACCAGACAATTATTCTTAAACTTAATAACTTTTGCCTCACTCAAACATAATCGATCGTCTTCACTTACATGACACCTATCTTTTAAGCTATAATAAATAGGTAAAGGTCGAAAATATTATGGTACAAAAATTTTTCCTGTTAGTTTGTTCAAAAGTAGAGCTTACTGAATGAAATGGAATTAAGATCGCGCAGAGCGGATATATTTTGGGTTGAAGGCAGTTATAATTTTCTTTATCTACTCCCATGCTATAAATCGTCTATAACAGGTTCTGAAACAGTTAGCTTATTGCCAACATTAAAACACCCAATGTCCTAATAACCATAACATCATCCAAACGGGTGATGTAATGTTGTACTGAATTTCATAACAACACTCCTTTTCCTCATTTTTTTTTTCGATCCCCTTTACGCAAAGGGACAGACAGCCACATCTGCTCGATGCGTGGTATCTGTATGTATTACAAAAAAAGAACATCTATAGGTACGAATTTCAAAAAAAGAACATTGTCATACACGCACGTTTCACTACCAGAACGCCGCGCGCTGTAAAAAAAAGTAGGTTATTAGAATTTTCCCCGCCATTTTTCTTCGTTTTTTTTATTGTTTTGTTTATAAATATTCCGCCGAGTACAACGGGATCAGGACCTTCCAACTTATAGAACATCAAGTGAATTTTAATAATTGCAACAACATGTTAATTACCTACTACTACAAAAAATAATTCTTTCATTAATACTTAGTTTATTTGTATATACTCAGTAATGGATGATATTAGGTTACTAGGACTGGATGTTTTAATGTTAGCAGTAAGCTAACTATTTCAGAATCTGTTATAGAGGATTCATAGCATAGGAGTAGATAAAGTCTTGTATGCAACTGTTGATAATTAGGTATTAAAACACTCATATGATACTATTATCACACTCCGCTTCGCGTCGTGTGATAAACCCATATTCGTGTTTTAATACCCCTTATTACACAACTGTTGCATAAATAACTAGTACAATTTCTCGGTTAAAAGTACTTTTGCTAAGTTGGTTTTTGTTAAAACTTCTGTTATGTTCGGATGGTTAGTTAGCCGTACCTACATTTTTTTTTATACGACTGCCTGAAAAAAGGAGTATATTGTTTTCAGGGTTCATGTATGTATGTATGTATGTATGTATGTATGTATGTATGTATGTAGTTTGTATATTTCACCATAACTACTATACGCCTGAACCTATTTTGATGAATGAGGTATCGTTAGAATCCCTAGCTTATTCCGGGTGACATAGGCTAGTAAAATTTTAAAAAAATTGATGGGGTGACCATGGTCCCGCATTAAAGACTAAAGTTGAAAAAAAAACGAAAATAGAAAATGATGAGTAGATTCCAAAAATATATCACACTTTAGTTCAATATCCAGTGATTCACAAAAATATCATTCAATAAAAATGTGAATAAGATTCTAATTTTACTAGACAATTCAGATTTTTAACTTTTAAGTTCGTTTTTAGCAGGGCAGTCGTGTTTTTAATTTTTTTTAAATTATGACTTGTTACAACAGAAGATTCCTTTGATTTCCCGGGATAAAAATTGAAAATGGGTTCAGTGCTGTTTTTCTCTGGGAAGCAACCTGCGCTTTAACAGCGTAGCGGAGACCAATCTTTAATCTATGATAAAAGCATAGTATTTTGCCCAGTACTTATTCTTCTTCTCGCGTTGGTCGTTTCCTCAATTTTGGGTTGTGGCTCCCTCCAGATATTACCGCCTTCAGGGTGTTACGTCATATCTCCCTATTGGAGGCCGTGCGAAAGGCATTGCAGACTAGAGTGGCAACAGCTTCTTTTATTTGGTCAAACCAATATCTCGGGCTACGTCCGCGGGGTCTCGAACCTTCCATCATGCCAGTATTTATAGTAAAGCTGAATAGTAGAAGAATAATATAGTAGAAAACGTAGCAGACAGACAGAGAGGCACACTTTTGCTTTTATACCTAACATTAGTATGGAATATATGTAGGTAGGATGTTTTTGCTATGTTATTAGGTATAAATTCAGAAACACAACAAATTGAAATAAACTTTATAAATATGCAAACGACGAAACCATAAAGTTCGAAAAAGAAAATATTTTGCATTACGAATTTGCATGTCGTTTGCATTCATTGAAATTAAGCTGTGAATAAAAATGTTCATTTCTTTATTATAACTGAACATAAAAAGTTTGTGGAAAGCTGTTATACAATGCGTAATTAAGGCTTTTCTTTTAATTAATAATAAGTATCTAAAATCATTAATTTTATTTTCAAAACAAGCTTTTATCGGTCGCACAAGTGGTTTCACGTACAGGACGCCTGCGTCCAAGTGCGGAAAATAATCCCAGGATACAAGGAATCAAGACACGCGGAAGCGTGTCCAGCCAAAGTTCAAAAAAACTGGCGAGCAGCACCGTGTGTAATATTACACGAACCATTTGGAGCCACTTTTGACCCCCTCATAACTCAAAAACTATTTCACATAAACATGTCAAATTTGGCGCATATATTGAGACTCGTGAGATACATATGTGCTCCAAATTTCATAAGCACACCTCAAATGGTTATTTAGATATAAACGTACAAAAATCGTCATTTTTATGATCAAAGGTATAGATCAAAACTCTGACACGAGGCATGCTACCATTGCTTAAAGCCGTATTATTTTAATATTGTTGACGTTTATGTTGTAGTGTTATAATCATTATTTTAAGGACGTCAAAGTACGTGACATTCAACCGTTAGTTTGAAACAATACTGCTTTAAGCGGTGGTAGTAACTCCTTAACTATTGAAAATGACACATAATTATTATTTTAATGTAAATAATAATGAATAATAATATAGTTGCATTAAAACCTTACCTTCGTATTCATACATTTTGTGCAACGAAACGTCATTGACAGAAAAGAAGAAGAAACGTATTTGAAGTCGTCAGTTCAAGCTGTCAGTCATTGTGATTTGTATTCATTGTTTATAGTGGTTTTAGTGATATCGACTGTTTACCGTGCTTGTTTTCAATGTTTCACAAAAAACTTTTGATTTTGAACTTTTGCAATCAAAATTGATGAGATGTAGAAATGTGCTGTAGAGGTAGTCTGACCATAGATGTAATCTGTCAATGTCAGTGTAACTCTAGGTACACTATATATTTTTCTTGAGAATTCTCGTCTTTAATTATCTTGTACAATGAGTCGTACAATAGAATTACTGGTGGGTGACACACTGACCTTACACCAAATAATAAGTACCTACTAATGTAAAACGTAAACTAAACTAATAGAAAAGTCCTATTACAGTGTAAAGGATTATTTGAATGATAGCAAGGCATGGGTATGAATTGTTACAACGGCTGATTATGTAATGTTATATTATAAGTACATATATATAATTTCAAATATTTGTGAGATGGTGATAATAAAAAAAAAGCGGAGTTTATTGCGGGCTCTTCTCAGACCAGGGCACGTTTGGAACCCTCGTAGCTTTAGTTTTAAGATATCGTAGTTAATTATCACCATCACGTCTTATGCTCTGTAAGCATGACGTTCAGAAGGTGTACTTTGTAGGTACATATTTTGAATAAATATGTTTTGAGTTTGAGATTGAGTTCAATAATTTCTGTACAAAAAGTAATGATATCCCATCAAAAACATAAATGTAAAATGAGAGCCAAGTTCAAAATTGTGATATATATGCCTTGGTTGTTGACTTCAGCGACAAAAGAAGTGAGATCTAAATGGGTGCCAAGTTCAATGGTCAGTCCTGCAATTTATATATCCCATCAAAAACATAAATGTGAAATGAGAGCCAAATTCAAAATTGTGATATATATGCCTTGGTTGTTGACTTCAGCGACAAAAGAAGTGAGATCTAAATGGGTGCCAAGTTCAATGGTCAGTCCTGAAATTTATTTATAACAACATATAATATTTTATAACAACTTAAAATATCATTTCTTCTTATAACTTAGTATAAAATGTTGAAGACTAAGGCTTTGGCTTGGCTAGTTTCCATATACGAATTATTATTAAGTAGGTACCTAAAAGTACAGTTTCTACCAGCAAGCCAAATTTTCGGAAGAATAAAATAAGAACTTACAGCTTTACAACTTGTGAACGCTATAAAAAATTTGCTTTACGGCATAGAGTTGCCTTTTTGTTGTTACCGCCCATCGAGTATTTAAAAAAAGTCTGTGTAACCACCCGAACAGATCAGATTCATCTAGATCAGAGCTAGTTTAGAAGTACCTATTTATTTGACAATTTCCTCTCCCCAAAGACTGTCTCAATGCGAATGCTTTAGCAATAAGACCGCCTTTGCACCCTTCTGTTTTATCTTTTAACCTTTTGTTTATTGTCATTGATTTTAGTGTGTGCACTAAGAGTTTTATCTATCTATCTATCTAGTTATAAATTTTCAAAACGATTCTGCTTGGAATCAAACCAACTATCAGGTTTAACAGCGCACGTGATGTTGTTCAAATGTGCTCTATGCGTCATAGGATTATAATTTATTGTTTCATTCATGTTTCAATTTTTACAAGCGGATATAAGTACATATTTTACGATGTTGGCAGGTACTAAAAAAATTGTGAAAAATAGGCTACGGGATTAAATCAGTTTTTTAAAACTCACATTCAATTATGTTGTTCTGCTTTGAATATTTATTAGGCACTAAAACATCTTCCGCTAAGAGGGTCAGATGAAAGGTATATTGGTCAAGGCTCCATCTATTGTTTTGGCACCGATTCTGTGGCTACCTTCATAGCATAGCATACGTGCGACTTTTTCGAGCGAGAAAACATCAGAAACCGGTCATGATAATGCTTAAAGCGGGGTTTGAACCGTGCAAAAGGATAATGAGCGGGAAATGGCTCAGGAGAACGGAAACTGTATAGACAAAGTTGTTTCACACTACTCTAGCGGCACGCTATGATGGCCGGTTTGACACATTACAATAGTGATGTGGAATGTCAATTTATTCTCGAACAAAAAACAATTAAGTTTTGTTTTTGTACCTGATTAAATAGGTTTAATAAAACAAAAATGTATATGTTTATTTAATTTATTTGAACGAACTGAATATTTGAACGAAAATGAATATACATACTTTATATGCACACAAGAAACATATGAATACAAAAGATACCAAAAAAGGTGCCACAAAAGGCCATAATTAATCAGATTCGTCCATACTACTATTTTCACTGTCGTCACTGCTATCATCACATACATTAATAATTATATGTTCGTTTTCTATAATATTATCTATTTTCACATCTCTTTCATAATCTTCCCTTATTAATTTAACAGTTCTATTCACAACCTTTTCCCAGTCTCCTTTAGTCACATGTTCACAAGCTTCTTCTAATAATTTTAGCATTTTTTTTGTGGTAAATGGGGGTTCTGTATTGTGTCTTGCAGCATATCCCTTAATTTGAGCCCACACCAACTCAATCGCATTATACTCACAATGGTAAGGCGGTAACCGTATAACTCTGTGCCCATGTTCTAATGCTATTTCGTCAATGACGTATCGGATCTTGGTTGGTTTGTTTTCTTTTAAAAGACGTACTAATTCCGCTTTTAACATATTCATGTTTGCATCTACGCCATTTTTACGAAGCCATGCGACGATATCAGCTTTCTTTTGGGATTGGGCAGGTGGCTTGTCAATTTGCATCGAGTGGTATGGGGCGTTGTCCATAATTATAATAGATGGTTCAGGGAGGCTACACAACATTGAGGTAAACCATTCAGTAAACTTTTCTCCATTCATGTCTTCATGATAGTCTCCAGTGGTTTTTGACGCAAAAGCCATGAGAGAACCTTCGACAAACCCGTTGATGGTTCCGGCGTGACAAATTATAAGTCGCGATCCTTTTCCTACAGGAACTTTGGAAGTAGATGCTGCTGTGTCATCGTTCCAAGAACGGCCTACAGTATGGTTAGCATTAAGCCATGTTTCATCCAAGAACACAACATTTTGCCAATTTTTGATTTCTTTCACTTGCCGTAAAAAAGTATACCTTGCCATCGCTATATCAAATCTTTCCATCAATATTTTGCGTTTGTTACATTTTTTGTATCGAAATCCAATGGTCTTCAAAATCTTCGTTAAAGAACTTTCCCCACCGAAGAATAATCCAGCTTCCTTCAGTGAATGCACCAACTTTTTTCTTGTTGGATACTCCTTCTGTAAATAGTAGCCGTAAACATGTCTTCGGATAGCATCGGCATCAAAGCTATCGATGCCTACGACTGGTTTTGCTCGTTTTCTCTTTTTTGGTGTGTGAAGTTTATTTTCTTCTGTGCCAGTCTCGCCATATTTTTTTTTAGTTATCCGTCTAACAGTTCGTTGTCCAATATTAAGCGCATCAGCTACGCGTTCAACCACTGACGTTATAGGTAAAATTGGCCCTCCATTTTGAGCTTCACGATCGAAATAGTTACGAAGGCGTATTACGAACTCACGTGTCTGACTATTTAGAACAGTTCTCTGCGTACGTTCGGTCATATCGACGAAATCCACAACAAAGGGCTTGAACAGAGTCCAAATTAACGAGCAAGGGTCAACAGTAATGCAGTATCAATATTTGAAATCCAAAGCCAGGTCAAAACTATATCACAATCGCATTGCACTGACAGTTTATACTTTTCGAAGCAACGTCAATTCGAAACTGCTTTGTTTTGCATTGAGCATTGACGCGAGTTTGCCGGAGGTAGTAGTTGTGCTAGCCAGCGATCCTATGTGACGATCGTATTAGATTCCATTTTTAAAAATTTATTGATATTTTTTTGCGATTTCAGAGGTTTGTCCACATAGTGAAAATTGTTCATATTCACAAGTACATTCACCCCTTAAATGGTGCAAACTGATTTTTCTACACTTGTATACATTTAAGAAATCAATTTAATAAATAAATTTTGAGTCCTAAACCTAAAACTACATTCGATAAAATTTATGAATCTCTGCACATCACTATCGTCAATAAAGTAATACAATTATTTCCTTCAAAGTCGTTATCAATTAATACGGAACTTCATGAGCGGACAAACGTCAAACCGGCCATCATAGCGTGCCGCTAGTTTAAGCTAACTTTTGACACAGTCAAAACAAGCGAGCTTATAATTTAACTCTTTTTGCTCAGTCCTTCCGCTAGACCCTTTATTGATTTATTAAAACAATATCCTCGGTACGCTTACAGCCATGCCAAAACGCATACGAAGCGAATCAGAAATTACAAAGTTTTTGGTGAAAGTGCAATGTTCCCATGGGAGTTAAACGGAGTCCGTACGGAGTTTGCTCCTCTCGGGGTGGAAACCTCGACGTTTTGCTACTGTCGCACTATTTTTTATGTGAGTTGAGATGCGAAATTTTTGTTCAACAGACAATTTTTGTTTAACCCTCATCCAAGTTACATAATAAGGCCCTTTTCGTCTTCTTCTACAAAAAGGAAAAACTGGGTGACGGATATATCTTATCCACGTACAGCTTAAGCCGCTGGATTTCGAAACTTATGATTTCTCATGTCGATGTTAATTTTCTCATTAATTCTTTCATAAAGAATTTTAGGTAATTTCAATGGGATTTCTAAAATGATTACGGAAATGCGCGTAAAATACACCATGGTAGCAATACAAAAACATCCTTCCCTCATAACCCGGCTATCTAAAAAAGTTTAGGCTAATTACGCCCTCAACATCGTTCTCATTCTACTTGATGCTGTTTTTTCTTCGAGATAAGCATTTGAATAATTGTTTAATAATTGTTTTTGAAGTCTTATTTTGTAGTAGGTATGAAACTGTTTTAGCTGGGTAATTAAATTCGGCTTAATTAAAATTTTGCTTGAACCATCTTAAAGGATTTTAAAGTATTAAAGCTGTAACAAAGCCAGTTTTAGGTGAATTATTACTTTACTGCGTGATAATTTTATAAAGTCCATAAATACCTGCAACTTATCCAAAATATCGTAGTAGGTTTATAGTGCTTATTAATTTTATATTGTTCTATGCTCTCATACTCCGATAGGATGGTAGTTCGACACGACAGGAGAGGTTTCAGCTCCTAGATAAGGGAATAAAATGACGCTGGCAAGCTATTAAGAATTTCTTGGCAAAAAACCCACCAATCAATTGTATCTATATGTATTACACTAAATGCCTCGTTGGTCTAGCGGTTAGCATAGTCGACTGCGGATCACGAGGTCCTGTGTTCGATTCCCGGTCGGGCATAAAAATTGTTAGGTATTGGGTTTTTTCAGTTAAGAAATTCTCAGTGCCAGCCTGGAGTTGGTAGTTGGCGGTGTTTCACCCCCGTGCCTCGGAGGCACGTGAAGCCGGTCCCGGTTATTATCACTAACATGATAATAGTTGTTAAACGCCCGCCAACCCGCATTGGAGCAGCGTGGTGGGTCTAAGCTCTAATTCCCTCTCTTCTACGAGAGTGGAGACCTGTGCCCAGCAGTGGAGCGTTAATAGGCTGTAGTGGTGGTAGTGGTGGTGGTATTACACTAGTAGTTCGCCCGAACTAAGACCTCGCGTCCTATGAGTTCGGACCAACAAATAGACGTAAATATTCAACCTAATTATTAACGTCTTATGATATTTATTGTAACCTTTTTCTTTTTTAAGAAAAGAGGAAGTGCTGAGTTTCTTGCCGGCTCTTCTCAGTAGATACAATCCGAACCGGTGGTTCTTTATTTTGCTATAATCCGAATATTTCTGTTGGCGAATTATAGCAAAATAATTGTACTTAATCTTTTCTTGCTAAATCATGAACATGAATTCCGTAAAGTAACGCCTGATCTAAAGCATAACTTGTTTTAGGAAGAGTGTTAATTTAATATATGTTTGATAATTGATATTAGTATTTAGCGTTTAAATACAGGATATGCCTGAAATTATACTTAAGTTACAGCGTTTGTGTAAAGCCGTTTTGGAGATAGCATCCGGGACAGAATTAGTCTTAAATGGCAACTTTGGAGTCCCCCAACTATCTACTATAGCTACTATCTACTATAGCAACTAGCTATTTCTTGTAGTAAAAATTTATAAAAAATATATTTGTATTCAGTTTAAATTATCTGTTTTTTATACCCCACTTGTCTAGGTAAAGCTAAATAAATTATTTACATTTGCATCTATGAGCGTTACTTGTTTACCTTTAAATTACTTTTTGTTCACTTGTTTCGTTTACTTTTACCTAATTGTGTATTGCTATGTTACTGTTATTTTATTTGTCCGCATATCACTTTTATTTATGCCCTACTATATTTATGAGGAATAAGACAAGTCGACAAGGTTTGAGGGGTGCTAAGAAACCATATAAATGTAAAAAATTCTACGTTAATAAATAAATTGAATTGAATTGAACCCTTCAAGGAATAATTATTTATATACTATACATTTTATTTAATTTTCGGCATTAGGCTATCACTTGAAGTATTATTTATGCAAATTTTAAGTTATTATGTTCTTTAAGTTATAAGGCTCTGAGACGGACAGATGGATGGACGGACAAGTGCCAATCCACGACCAACCCAAGTAGACTCAGAGACCTTCGCTTTGCTCGCTCAATTATTTAATAGCATGACTTGTATTGCCTATCAAAATGTGTGCTTACTCGATATGACATATCGTTTCTGATCGTTTCAGCATAAAATTTGATCATCCTTTACAAAATAATGTACGCATACGGTCTGTAAAATGGCAAATACACGGTCTATTTATCACCTTTTACTTTGGACTGACCCATATAGCCAATACCTATTGAAAATTAAAGATCATTGTTTAGTCATAGACGTAATGTTCGGTTTTATTTTCAGCAAAGTCACAAGACAAAAGACTAGGCAAGTATAGAAAT
This sequence comes from Erebia palarica, assembly GCA_964035005.1. Lineage (NCBI taxonomy): Eukaryota > Metazoa > Arthropoda > Insecta > Lepidoptera > Nymphalidae > Erebia > Erebia palarica. The sequence continues at coordinate 12,862,254 of OZ035989.1, read as the reverse complement.
TTTGATTAGAGCTGAAAGATTTATTTAGGAAAACAACGCTTGTTCTGACTGCGCGAAATCTTGATTTATTACCGCTAAGCAATTATAAGGCGATTCGATGCTTCAAAAGTTTCAAAGAGGATGAGAATTTAATCTTACACTGTTGTGGTAAGAAGGCTTTGTGTCCTAAAGCTCTTCGCAGATTACATCCATAAACGCACGCGTCGAGCTTATCGGTTGTACCAAGGGAATAGGATTTGCGGTCATCGTTAGCAGTAAACGAAAGAATGCTTTGTGATTGGCGCAGGCGGCTCTTGGTAGCTATGGCTAGTAATTTATTATACAGTGTGACATCGTCGTCGTCGTCGTCGTCAATTGATGGACGTCCACATGGACATAGGTCTCTGGTAGGGTCCTCCACAAGCCACGGTCTTGCGCCGCCTGGATCTCTCCCAAACAAAATTATTTTGCTGAGTAACTGTGAATCAATGCTATTACGAAAAGTGACTGATCTAATAAGTAAAAATTAAAGGGGTATAATAAACCTTGACTAGTACCATTATGTCATAGGCAAATAAAATTAGCGACATCCCACATTAGACCACATATCGGGTTGATCTCTCATTACGAAACGAGCCGCAAGAATAACCTCGTGCCTTGCTGGAAAATAAATTACTCTGTATTGGAAAACGCGTACGGATGTTGTCAATATATTATATGATATGATATAATGCATTGGTTACTTTGGAAGCTTTATTTATTAAAGACAAATGGTAAATTCGATCTCTAAGTTCACTATGTAAACACATGCGGCTCAGTCTTCCTATGTAGCACCTACGTGCCAACAGCATGTTTAGGCTCCAATCCAAAACGCATAAATCTTTCACCTTCCTATTAGATATTTTTTCTATAATTTTAAAGTTCCATTATAGTTAGGCAAACAAAATTGCCTCCCTTTCTATTATTAGACCGATCACTCCAAACTGTTTATCATTGTATTAAAAATGCTAAGTAATTCTAGGTCATATTGTTTGTCACCTAGATGTCTTTATAAATGCTAATGCACTGCGCTATCATCAGCACTGGTGGTCGGCATTACGTATTGCTTTGCATGGAAAATGAGTAGATATTTGGTTGTGACAGCTTTGCGGGTGCATACTATTTCACGCCCGTTCGCATTCCCGATGCGTACTATTGATTTTATATCCGGTTTCAACGCAATTCACTTGTTTTCATGGTAAGAAAACTGGGGTTGTGAACTAAAATTCATTAGAAGATGCCCGTAACTCCTTATGCTTTGATTAATGAAACGATTTATTTATTTCACGTAGGAGAACTTCTGTCACTTATAAGTCGAGGAGACTATCACCGATTCGGAAAGGTGATTCTACTGTAAGGTAAGTTAAGCAACCTTTACCCAAGTCAGTAACTGAGTCGTGGGTGACCAACTGAAGGTTTGTAGCATGCTACTCCATCGGGCATCAGCCCCAGTTATATTATTCTATTAATATTATAAATGCGTTTGTTTGTTAGTTTGTCCTTCAACCACGCCGCAACAGAGCATCGGATCGACATGATTATTTGTATGAATGCCGTTGAGGACCTGGAGCGTGACATAGGCTACTTTTTATCCCGGAAAATTAAGAGTTCCATTGGGAATTAAAAAAACTTATTCCACTCGGACGAAGTCGCGGGCATCAGCTAGTCTGATAATAATCGATAAACCCGCATTCAAAGTTAAGTCGTGTGCGGAAGAATTTAGGAACTCACCGTGTTTAAAGAAAACCCCTACCTGTTAACACTAGGTAAAATGATTTATGGTTTACTAGCTGATACCCGCGACTTCGTCCGTGTGGATTGAGGTTTTTTGGTTCCCGCAGGAGCTTTTTAATTTTCCAGGTCATGTATTATTCCAGACTATGTCTCTGTGCCAAATTTCATCCAGATCTGTAAAGCCGTTATTGCGTGATTGAGGAACGAATATCCATCCATCCATAAATCTAAACCTTCACATTTTTAATATTCGTATACAAGAAAATAGGTCACGACCTTCGGCAATTAATAATACGCTGCAGAGTTAATTACCGCCAATTGTTTATCCTTTTTGTTGTATGAGCACCGTCTCTATAGGTGGCTTCTCATTTTAGAAACTTTGGTTTGGATAGTGCTTGGAAGTGGTTGAAAGTTGAAACTCCACCCTGCAGCGCATAAGTTTTCAAGTTAACCAACTCTAAACTCGAGTTGAGACTAAACAATACAGTTGCCATAAATATTTTAACGTCATTCGGCTTCTTAAACAAATTAAGTATAATTCAAAAATACTTTTTATGGTCCAATCTCATTGCATAATAATAGTAAAGGTATTATAATCATCTTGATTTAAAATATATCTAGATTTCTTTAATTTGAACAATATATACTTTAAGTACCTATTTTGACCAAGTAGGTAATGTGTTCAATTATTAGTACTTTGCCGAATCAAAATTTTGGAATTAAAATGCGACTCGAACCATGTGGATTTAGTTGTTTCATATTCCCTGGAATATAACAATAAAATTATATGCGCGAAAGTAAAATGCCCCAACCGTTCTAAAAGAATAAAATCAAACTCGATTTCTAGACAAAGAGGACACGCCTACGGCTTCACTTTATTTAATACTTCTTTGCCAATTGTGTATAGCTAGACAAAGTAAATAAAACTAAAATGCCTTATTACTCAGTGTCAAGGTAACGCGACAGTACAAATTGGATCATTTCTACATCACTAGTTTATCTTTGTGAGTCGTTGAGAAAAATCAACGCAAGCTTTTCGGCTTTCGCATTATAATGGAAGCTACTACAGATCAAACGGTTTGAGTGAACGTTTTCGTGACTAAGTAAGGATTAAATTTTATACTCTTTATGAAGCTTAACCGCTTTAAATGGGTCTCCTTAAGGGTACATGAAAGGGACTTTTGGAAGTTGTCAGTCCTAAGCAGGTCCTTGAAAAAGTGTACTTTCTTAGGAAGCTGCGTAGGACGAGTAAAGTTGGGCATTCTGAACCCGATAAATGGGATTAGTGAGAAAAAAAGGAAAAAAGACAAAAACAATATACTGATACATAATTCAGGATCACAAACAAATAAAAATTTAAATTGCCTAACGAAAATTCGAATTCAGTCTCAATTGCCTTGAATTTAAGTTCCGATGATCGTTTTTTTTAAGATGATGCCTATGTCGAAAATAAATTATTTCTTACCGATTATTAGAGGGTCTTCCAAAAGATCTAAAATTCATATCCTTGGTTATGCCCGGACTCCACCAGAGCGGAGATGTGCGGAGATGTCTAAAGCGGAGACGAGAAGAGATGTTTTTCAGCTAGGGTGTAACCACCGAAGCTGTATGGAGATGCGTACTGGCTAGACTGGAGCGGAGATGCGTACTGGCTAGAGCGGAGATGTATGCAGGCTAGAGCGGGACTGAGCTGCGTGCGGTGAGCGTTGGATGTTGAGATGAACGCGGTGCCGCTCACAGCATGCCGCTCACATCTCTCGTCTCCGCTGCGCGCCGCTCACAACTCCTCTCGTCTCCGCGGCGCGCCACCGCCAGCTTGCGAGCCAACTGCTCACATTTCCGCATCGTTCGTGCCATCCAAATATGATACATCTCCGCTCAGTGGTATCCACTGAAGCTGTGCGGAGACGAGATGTTTGAATAACGAAATTCTATTGGTTGTTTAAATTACATCTCCTCCTCTCGTCTCCTCTCCGCTTTGGTCGATTTCAGGCCATAGTTTTGTTTGATAAACATTTTAAACAACAGATTAAACAAAAAATTCGTTAAAATTTGATGACATCACAACTATGTCATTCATACAAACTTCCATACTAGAAGCGCGTTTTTAAGTTTGATAAAGAGCTGCTGATCTAATTTAGTTGTCATCATCCCTATTGCAGCTCTTACTCTTCTCTTCCTTATCAAACTTATAGGTAAGTAGTTCTTGTATCACGCCATAAAAACGTCGTCGTCATTATAGCACACACCAATATATTATAAAACTTACTAGCTGATGCCCGCGACTCCATTCGCGTGGATTGTGGTGTTTTAGGGGTATGAAAAATAGATAGTAGCTGATTCTCAGACCTACTGAATATGCATATAAAATTTCATAAAAATCGGTCAAGCCGTTTCGGAGGAGTATGGTAACTAACATTGTGACACGAGAATTTTATATATAACATTACAATCATTTTAAAACTTTATGTGGTTGCAAACTTACTAAGCACTAAAACCGACGTCCCGAAAAATCAAAACGATTCGTTTCTCACAAGCCATTTAGTAAATTTTCAATTAGATTTGCGAGTAGCTCAGCGGAAATACTTGGCCCATTAAATGTACTTTATTGATAATGCAGCTGAATACACCATAGATCCCACTGGGTCCAATTAAGAAATTAGCTGTTTGTGTGAATGCTATTCCTTTTGTTTATGGACCGCTTAAAACTAAACCACCATTATCATAGTTAACTACTATATTTTTGCCAGTCATTGGTGTTATCACCAACCCAGTGTTTGTGTAGTAGAGTGATATAGTAGTAATAGAGTGATTGACTTAAGTCGGTAACTGGATGGGTGACTGAATTTGGAAGTCTGAATTCGGCCTTTTCGTTTCCTCCGCGCCTCAGAGAGCACGTTAAGCCGTCGGTCACTAGGTAGGCTAGTTCTAACCCTACGATTTCCGGTACGATGCCGTGTAATGTAACTGCTATGCCCCTAACAGGTTAGCCCGCTACCATCTTAGACTACATCATCACTTACCATCAGGTGACTTCAGTCAACTTGTAGTGGATAAATAAAAAGAGCTCTCCGCGGCCTTCATTGCTCTTCAATCCTAGATCCATAGGCGTATATTTTCCGCGTGCTGGCCGAAATTTGTGGATTTTGAATCCAGCATCTAAGAATCTTCGTTCTCGAGCATCGTTTCCATAAGCCGGCACTCGTCCAAAAATATTACGTGCAGGAGCCTTTACGGGAACATATTATGGTAGAAGACGGTTTCATAAAATTTTCTTACTCAATCTTTCAACCCAATTCTTTCAGCCCAGACTCTTTACGTTTATTATGGGACGTGATTGTTAAATCACAGTTATCTAGCGATAAAAAGTGCTTTTTTATTTCAAGAAAAAATTACTTTTTACTGCCTCATTTTTTTCTTGTGCACACTGCACTATAATAACTTTTAAGCCACATCCACACCATTAATAATTTGTGTCGTGTAGTGAACGCTACATGGAGCATAAATATAGATTTTCGCTGTAAATTCGATTATGTTTCCACGTAAAGATGTTCACACAAAAGTTTGTGCTTTAACGTATTATTTTTTTACCAAACAATACAAATATTGGATAGAATCAGGCGCTTCTTTACGGAAGTTCATGATTTAGCAAGAAAAGATTACAATTATTTTGCTATAATCCACCAACAGAAAAATTCTGTATAGTCAAGCATGCAGTTACAAGCGAAGCGCCGTTTCCCTTCCTAACCAAGGAAGAAAGCGAAGTTCCCAAGCAAGCAATGCCACCAGTATTACAGTAGTATAAAAGTCTTATGTGGTGGTGCATGTAAGTGCTAGTGGCATTGCTTACTTGGGAACTTGGCTTTCTTGCTTGGTTGGGAAGGGAAACGGTGCTTCGCCTGTAACTGCGTGCTTGACCATACAGAATTTTTGCAGTTGTCGGATTATAGCAAAATAATTGTAATCTTTTCTTGCTCTTATTTGCACAAACTTTTATTTGCGTGTACCTACATACAAAAAAAGTACATTTAAGGTATTTTTTATGGTAGTGTTTAAGAATTCTAAAATGCTTAGAACGTATAAAATTTAAAGCAGACTCGAATTAACTAAACGTTTTTCTGTATTAGTAGCACAGAATAGGTAATAGTACGTAGTAGGTATGTTTATATTAATTCTGGACTACACACTTGTCTTGGAATTAAAAGTTTTTGCCAGCCCCAAGCCTTCTCAACTTCGAAGTTTCCGAGCTTTCACAATAGCTTAAGCTGTATTGTGGAAAGCCTAGCGAGTTTTTATTTATTTCTATGCCTCCTGATGTTGATATTTTAGTTTATTTTTAGATAATTAATAGTTGAGTTAAAGTTGTTTGTTTGTAACTTTTCTTTTCTGAGACCGACTTTTATCCTTGATTTGAGAATTGAGAGAAAAGGTAAAAAATAATTGGATTAAATCAGTAAGGATCGGTCCTTATTTATCCAGTTTTTGGGACCATTTTTAGCGGAACTTCTGTGCGTTAAATCATGAATCGTCGTGGTTTTTGTTTACGTCGACTTTCGAGAGACCTACTATGATACTATACTAGAATAGCGAATGCCCACGACTGCGTTGTTTGAGGTTTTTTAGTTCCAACAGGAACTCTTTAGTTTTTCGGGATAAAAAGTAGCCTATGTGCTATTCCAGACTATAATCTATCTCCGTGCCAAATTTCAGCCAGATCCGTTCAGCCATTGGGGCGTGATTGAGTAACAAACATCCATACATCCATACATCCATCCAAACTTTCGCATTTATAATATTAGTAAGATACTATTACACTATGTCATCCTAAGGCGTTTACGTCTAGCTAGTCAGTAGTAGGTAAATTGCACTTGGCCTGTTCCCTATTTCTCAAACACGTGCAATGAGCATCATTGCATTCAGAACAACTATGATGTAATAACTGGATCAAAGCCAACCTGACTGATTATGATACAATAATTATCTACAACCTTGGCAATCATTCTTAATGTTAAAACTATAGGAAATGCTCGACATGTGCAATGCAATACTCGCATGCTACCTATTTTAAGTCGATGGTACCCCGCAAGTCCCAAGAATAACTATAATTAAAGGTTCAACTCAATAGAGTTGGGCAAATGTTTAGGCAACGAACATACAGACAGACAAATATTACCACAAAGATGGCATCCGTTCCAATGACCCTCAAGACTGAAGAGCCACAAGAATCGCAAGCGGCGCATATTCAATAGGAAATATCAAAAGAGTGTCAACACGGTGATTGTGATCGTCACACTGTAGCAATAATTTTACCGTAATAAAGCTCTGCCAACAGCAATTTTTCAAAAATTATTTCAGTATACACGTTGCATTAAAAACGATATTAAGCCATGGATGGATGCAATTTAATAAATAATTCTGATGGATTTTTGGATGGACATTCGAAATTAATTGTGACAAATGTAGCGATGAATGTTTCATGAATAAAATCATTCTGTCAGAATTTTCCATCAGTCTGAACATCTCACAAACGGAAATAATAATTTTAACGTAAACGCTATTTGTACAAAAACCAAAGTTTTCTTGTGCAATTCACACACGGCAGTAGTGAAACTTCAGAAAAGTAGCCTACGACCATAATGAGATAAATAAAATTGTATCTATCTCATTCTCTCGCAGGCTAAATCCTATTATGAATATGTTTGTCTCTTTTTGGTGTCGCTTTGTCGTTTTTTCAACCAGGATGGATTAAAATTAAACAGAAAAAGCAAATAACTAATCAGACTTTCTATTGCTACATTTAAACAAACAGAAAATTATAAACATGGAACGCCTTGTACATGTCACCGTAAGATTGTAAAAACCGTTAGATTATAATCTAACTCGCGAAATTGTAAACTGTCGAAAGATTGTGAACCGTTCAATGTTCTGAGTATCAATTTTTGAAATATTCATTGTATTTACGTTTTCTTGTCTATTTCTTGTAGGTTAGGTTAGGGTTCGACATAAATAATCAGGTAGTGCCCGGCCAGGTTTATTTGGTTAATATACCTAACAGCTTACAATCTACCGAAGAATAATGCGATAAATTGTAATCTTTCGACAGTTTGCAATTTCGCGAGTTAGATTATAATTTAACGGTTTTTACAATCTTACGGTGACATATACACGTTCGTGCGGTAGCGCCACTTATACCGTGGCAACAACATCCGTTTCATTGAATTTTCAAATAACAACATTTCTAAAGAAGTTTCACTGTAAAACGAGAAACACTTACTACACTTACACTTAATTTCTGTGTAATTTTTTTTAAAAAAAACGGGCCTGAAAATGTTGCTAGACCTTTGTAGTTATATCTCCCACTAAAATTATTAAAGCACATTCAAGTTTCTAGTCATGATCCAGAGAATGTTTATTTAATCAAAATGCAAGGATGAGTCTAATGGTTTCATACAAGCGCCTAGCGGTCTGTTTAATATGTAGACATGATGTCATATCCCGCAAATTTAGAAACCTAGCGGGCGTTGAGGTCTCTATGTCGCGTACCAAACTATTATTCATGTATTTTATGACTTATGACACATGCAGCTACTACCCAATCAATTGTGTGTATGCTTTACAATATCCACCTTTATCCCATGTAACTAAGGAGCAAAATCACATCAGTCAGTTTCTAGTAGAGCTTGCGGGACAAAACGGGATTAAGGTCGATCGGTGTAAATATTTGGGTACCATAGAAAGTTGCGTCTAATTTCGGAAATGGGCCGTAAAAATTGAAGTTTGTTTGTTGTATTGAAGAAGTGAAGGGATTAGGTACTTAAACCACAAAATAAAGAGCTGTGTTATATGTAGAGTAATGTTTGTCTTGTGGATACTAACATAAAATAAGTAGTTAGAAAGAGGCTTAGAAGTTACTCAATTCAGCTCCTAAAAGAGTTTGCACATGAGGCTACCGATAGGCTTTTGTTTAGTATGTTAGTTATACTTTTTCTGGTTGAGTGCTACCGTAGCTAGAGCTCTTTTCAATAAGAAAGCATAGGTAATATATTTGCAAATTATTGTACACATAACTTACACATGCACTAACACACACACACGGATACAGACACGCTCAGTTTTCCACACGTAAATAAGTATTATATTTTCATGGCATGAACTACCCTCTGCAATACAGGTTATCCTAGTGTAGCGTGGCGTAGTAGGTTATAGGAGCGTAGGGACCGCTATTTAATCATGTCACTCTTTTATGAAAATAAATATTATTCTTATTCTTATTGTAAGTACTGTATAATATTGGCTGGACGTGACTCCATGACAGATTTCGACATAAGGCTACCGATAGGCTTTTGTTTAGTATGTTATACTTTTGCTAGTTAAGTATTACCATAGCTAAAGCTCTTCCCAATTAGCAAGCTTAATATAACTGCATATTATTGTAAGTACTGTATAATATTGACTGGACGTGATTCCTAACAGAGTTCGAAATAAGGCTACCGATAGGCTTTTATTTAGTACTAACTGATGCCCGCGACTACGTCCGCCTGGATTGAGGTTTTTTGGTTCCCGCGAGAACTCCTTAGTTTTCCGGGATAAAAGTAGCCTATATGATAATCCAGACTATAATCTATCTTTGTGCCAAATTTCATCCAGATCCGTTCAGCCGTTCGGGCGTGATTGAGTAACAAACATCCGTCCATACATCTATTTATCCAAACTTTTGCATTTATAATATTTATTTGATTGATTGATATTTGTTTTTTTTTTTTTTTTTTTTATTGAAAATAATACAATAGAACTTAATGCTAGCTAGCCTAACCTAATTACTATATAAATCATGCCCACGTGGAATGGTGGCAAGAATGCTGGCTGCATTTCCGCGCTGGACAGCCAGGCTGATCCTTTGCGCAAAAAATGAGCCAGCCCTTCTGTCACCAGATGAGGCAATTAACCGCGGTGAAATATCTCGCAAAAATTTTTTGACACTAAGACTCCACGGCCCAAGGGTCTCCACGGCAAACGGAACAAATATGTAACTCTCTATGAGAGAGGCATACTTCCGCCGCTTGCCGGTTTCAGCCTTTTCTGCTGCGGCTCCCGGCCTTGATGCTGTCTCCCTGATATGACACGGGGCCAATGTGTCTACGCATGTTGCGTCCCACATTAGCGCCCGTCCCCGTTCCCAGGGAACCAGCGTCAATCCATCAGGTCTCTTGCCATCATCCCGACTAATCCCTGCCGGCTCAATGAGCGCAGGAATATCTATGGTGGCAAGAGCCCTTTTGATCGTATCATTGAGAGAGCCATGCCGAAAAAGCCTACCAGCGCTCCTTTGGCAAGAGAGTCCGTGAATTCCAAATTTATCGACCTCTTTTCCACACGGACATCTGTGCTCGAAGCACAGGGGTGTTCCCAATCTGAGACCTAGAGCCACACGAAAGCTTTCATTATCTAAAAGAGTGCCGAGATTTTTCGATGGCAAGGCATGAAGCCAATACCCGGATTCTTTTTCAGATAAGGCTAGAAGCCTTGCTCGATCTCTTTCACTTGTAAGATTTTGAACCAAATTTGTATGTGTCAGCCGAACCAACGGCACATCCCAAAGCTTTTGTGTGAAACATTCCTTCGGGATATCGTCATTGGGACACCTGACCTTCCAACTCTCTAAGGCCTCTGTGGCATAGGTCAGTGAAACTGAATTAGAATTAAGAATCTGAAAACTAAGCTCTTTTATACTATGCACAGAGGACAGAAAAGCCGGAAGAGCAACACTGGAAATTTTTCTCACGCCGATGCCACCATACTTGACCGGTAAAGTAGCTTGATTCCAAGACTGATCATCAAAAGATAAATTTAGAATTTTTTCTAGCGTATCTCTTAAGGTGGCATCCATGATATCGAGTAGTCCAGGAAATTTCCAAATTGGGCTCGCACGGAGAATATAAATTAATTTAGGTACAAAAAGGAAATATTTTAGGATCGAAAATGCAATGTGAGAATTTAGAGCGCCCAATTTGTCAGAATGTGCCGAAAATGTTCTGACTTTTTTGTCCAAGATTGGTTGTATGGCTTCGCTAAAAAGAGGAGCACCAAGAAGACAAAGTGAATGTTTATCAAGAATCTTAATATTAGGGGCAATTTCATTAAATAATTCGGAGGCCGATGATATTCTATCTTGCGATAGCTTTTCTGTGAAAAACAGTTCACATTTGGAAAAATTTAGTTCTAAACCAATTTTGCCAAATTGTTGCTTAACATTGTTAAGATCTTTAAGAACGTCATCCACGTTGCCTCCAATGGTTCCATCGTCAAGATACCATATGTTAAATTTTGATGTTAAATTTGAGATATGGTTGTGGATCCCTAAGCTGAACAGGGCTGGACCTAAAGGATCCCCTTGCTGAACACCTACAGAGGACTTAATATCGCCATCTCCAAAAAATAATTTAGAAGCAGATCTGTAACATTGCCAAACATACGGGTAAATTTCGGGAAGCTGTGTTGAAACTTCGTTAAGCAGAGTTGCCCTGTCCAATGAATTAAAAGCATTCTTTACGTCTACTTTCAGCAGTACCTCAACCTCGCCATTCGATAAGAAAGTACGAGCCGAATGCACCGCTGCCTCACAACCACCTTTACTGCCAAATCCAACTTGAATGGGTTGGAATTTATCCTTTAGGGTCGAAACTATGTGTCTACACGCTAATTTTGATGCCAAACGGCGAAAAGTGCAGCCAACAGCGATGGGCCGGATCCCACCGTCCTTTTTATTAAAAGCACAGAGCCTCGCGCCGTAAAGGAATGGCAAAAAGGATGAATTTACCTCGCCAGATAACATAAAATTACAAAGTCTGGTAATGTCACTCAGAAGCGCCTTGCCGGCGTCCCCAGCAGTAACACCCACAAGATCCTTTAGATGTTGTGGTGTTATGCCGTCCATGCCACCAGCAGAGCCACTGGAGAATGACATTATCGCAGCGTAAGTTTCTTCATCCTTTATCTGTAAAAATGAAACGTTTGAAGGTGGGTCTGGAAGTAAAGAGTCGGGATTTGGTAAAGGATGCTTGTCACGTAAGGCTTCTAGCGTTTCATCATTAAATGGAGCCAGCGTATCATTAGAAAACAAAATGCGGGCTGCGTTTTTAAGATCCCCATCCATAACCTTGTTTTCCACAATTTTTTTCAAATTGTAATTTTGTGTTCGAAATGAGCAGTCAGGAATTTGGAAAACGCGATCAACCGAACAATTTTTTTTCAATTTTGAACATAACGACCCGCTTTCTGATTTATCTACTGAAAAATGTTTATATGAAAACAAAAAAAGATTTTGCCAAGCCAAAAGTGAATTTGATAAGACATTTTGGATTGTATGTGATAAGGATCTAGCCAATGATATCCTCGCCCCTCGCGGAATGCGTTTTATTAAAGGAATATTTTGACTATACTTGGATAATAAAATTTCGAAGGTTACCTGGTTTTGACTTCCTGTTTGCGTTTGATCGCACATGAAATTTGGGCAAGTTAAAGGCCTTGCTGGTGGTCCGTGACATCGTGCGATATGTATATTAAGGCCTTTACGACCTTTAAACAGCCTGCCATCGCTACAGTGTGGGCATTCTATGTACTCAACTTGAGAAGCACTAGGGATCATACTTCACAACACAACAAAAGAAAGAAAAAAAAAAAAACTAAAACTAAAACAAATATTTGATTTGATATTTGAAGTTTAGTATGTTATACTTTTGCTGGTTAAGTGTTACCATAGATAAAGCTCTCAATAAGCTAACTTATATTTAGTTACAGATTCTTTCAAGTTCTCTATATTGACTCGACGATTATTAATTAGTTATTGATTTTTTGCGTACGGCTTAGATATTTGTAGAAATACCTACTTTTTATATTTATGCAGCAGATTACCATTACTCCTTTCAGTCTATTACTCCTGTAAGTTTCGTTAAATATAATTTATTATTAATCATTTCGATATCTATACACAAGCGTATTGCACTAGATTTCATCATAAATCTCGTATTAACATACCTACGCGACGCAAAGCGCTCATTATGTGCTATTATGCCTAAGTGTTTTCTACTTTTAGCACCATAATGACTCCATATTATAGCTCCTATTCTTAAAAATACTTGAACAGTTTCTTACAGACATTTTTTAAAAATAAATACAACCCTTGAGATAAACTATACGAAAGTAGCACCGCTATCAGTAACCGACGTCGACCCCACAAAAGGGGTATTGTTAAAGCACCAAGCACCGTGATGTAACGTTTCTGGAAATTACTGTGGACGTACAGCGAGAATTTATGGTACCACTACATAAAGTGGCCACTGTGTTTGGCTTATGTCGGCTGTGTCAGATGCAGTGATGAAGATAACAGTTCTATATTTTACTGAAGCACTATCGCCATTTTGAAATTGAATTTTTATTCCTTTTTTTACGTGATCTTACTTTATGTACTTTATTATATTTATTATAATATTATAAATGCGAAAGATTGGATGGATGTATGGATGTTTGTTACTCAATCACGGCTGAACAGATCTGGCTGTGGCAGACAGATAGATTATAGCCTGGAATAGCAAATAGGCCACTTTTTATCCTGGAAAATTAAAGAGTTCCCGCGGGAACCAAAAAACCTCAAACCACGCAGACGAAGTCGCGGGCATTAGCTAGTTCTTATATATATTTTAGATTTTCTTTCAACTACAATGTGGGCGCGAAAAATTACAACTAGGTTAAAGTTAGGAAGTAGTTTGCCATAGCAAAGGGCATCTTCCGGTCATCCGACAGAGACGTCTAAATAGAGCAACGCTGCGGGATTATCCGGGCAAGACCAGTGGCGAGCGTATCTCTGTCAAATACAAAATTCGGCTATTCTAGCACAAAATTAGTAAATATGTGGCTTGGAGGTGTATACGAAGGTGTAGGTTAGCTTGTGGTTTGCTGTTTGTATGGGCGTCGATCCATTGTAAGGATAATAATTACCTACGCTATGCGCAAAGAAGAGACACTCGTTCCTTCCCTAAAAGCCCACAAGCACCAGCAAGTCGCAAAGTACGAGATTAAATTACGGTTGAGTATCATGTAAAGCGTTGTTTTAGTCCCCGCTCTTTTTGCTTCCATCGTGGTCTCAGATTAAATAATAGTTACTTCGTGGTCCTTGTCGGTAGCGGTACGTTTTTAAGTTATTAAATTAGTTCGCTTGTATAAAGTGTCGTTTACATGCCGATAGTGCTTGGTGAAATTCAATGCACAGTACGTGTTTACTGTTTAGTGTGTGGATATGACAAATGCAAGGTGGAAACTGTGTCTGAGCTTGAACTGTGATCTATGAAAACTGAAACGGTGTAGAATAAATTATTAAATAAATTCCCATTCACGAACCAAACTTGAATGCTTTAATAAAGCAAAAGCTACAGGTATGTTTGTTGTAAAATGTAAAATTGTAAAATGAAGAAAATAAAAAGCACCAGTTAAAATACCTATATTAACTTGAGTAACTTGAGTAACTATAATTTATGAATAAGTAAGTAGGTACCATACCGTTTTATTTAGGTGTAGTGCAAGCAAAGTCAAAAAGATTTCAATTGCTTCAAACATTAATATTTTCTTTAAACTAATTAAAAGGCTCATAAAATGTGTCATCACCAAGAATATACTATATGGTGCATTGATTAAAAACTAGATACGGTATATTGATTCACTAGAGGTCGCCCGCCACTTCGTCCGCGTAAAATTTCTGATTTCCTATGACATTATGAAATTTTCCCCCTAAAAAGCCTATCTATATAAAGTCTTTATAAAGCAGCAGGTTTTTATTATTTAAAACTAATAACCTATTTAATGACATAATTTTTATGTCTATGCTTCAAAATCATAGAACTTTTATGTAACCTTCTAACGCGCATTTCACGGGTATATTTTCGTAAAATTGTTTATACAGGTTATTATTTAAAAAAAAATTAAGACTTTCATACAAACTTCATACAAACTCCCATTTCACGCCTTTAGGGGTGAATTTTCTCAAAACCGTTTCTTAGCTGATGTCCACACTAAAAGGAAACTACCTTCCAAATTTCAAGTTTGTATGCTTTATAGTTACTGAGATTATACTGAATCGAAGTCGTGGAAATTCGCTACAGTTTATCTACAAATTGTATGTTTTAAAAAAAACTGTGATATTTTAACTCGAAAATATTTTCCCACGCTTGAACTCAGCGCCACATGAAATTGAAAAGAAATTTTCAAATATTAAAATTTACAACCTTCGTGTTGGGTAAGAGGGAAAAATATTTTTCCAAACGAAAATTCCCAATTCGTTTGCAGTCGCTAAAATTATATGGCAAAGAAAAATGTTTCTTGCCATCATTCCAAATATATTGGAAGGAGAAATCTGCAGCTGTTTCCACTTCAATATTTTTCGTCTGGGAAATGTCTAGTATAAAATACAATGTACTCTTTCATGCAATGTCTCCTTGGTCACTCATCCGAACTTCCGTTTTGCAATTTAAAACAGAGTCAACAAAGAAATGTTTGTATACTATACGTTTCAATCATTGGTTTCAATATAAAAACAAAACTATTTCAGCTTCTCAACCCGGTTGAGAGCTAAGTTGGTTAAGTAATTTATTTTTTCTACGGATTACTTTATTTTTTTAATTTGATCACGTTACTTGATTAGTGAATTGTGATGATGATATTCTGAACATAGAGTTCATTACTGAGCGTCTCTGAGTAACTTTGAGCTTGATTCGGAGGCCCATAGTTGATAGCTACTCTTTCATCCACTGTTGCTGCAGAGTAAGCAACACCAGGAGGATTCAATTCTTGTATGCTATAAAAAATTATGCTGGTCATAATCAGATATTTCTAATAACAATGAGCAATTAATATTTCCCGCGAGAACTCTTTAATTTTCCGGGATGAAAAGGAGCCGGAGTTATTCCAGACTATATCTGTATTATTATTATTATCTATATCTGTGCCAGATTTCATCCAGATCCGAGATCTGCCGTTGGAGCTTGATTAAGTAACAAATATCCATCCATACATCCATACTTTCGCATTTATAATATTAGTATAAGTATATTTACAAAAATATACACTGTCCAAATGATAATTCATAGGCATGGTACTCAAGAATGAATGCTATAATGCAATTTCACTTGTTGTTAAATTAGCAAAATCTTCATTATTTCAGACCCATTGCCGGCGTACTACTGAGAATGAATCTCCTCTAAGAGTTAGAAAGGTTTGCCGATAGTCCACCATGATAGCCAGGTGTGGATTGAAGAACTTATGAAGAATTCTCGGGCATGCAGGTTTCCTCGCAATATTACGTAATAAGATGAATAGCAAAAAGTGGCACTCACTTCTGTTTTTCATAATATAACAAGAGATATCCGTTCCGTTTGATGTTGAAAGCTCGAAGGATACGGACCAAATGCTAGCCGAGTTTTCAATGATTTATTGGTTCTTCGATAATTCGAAGCCGGAGCTCAGAGCTCGTGTTCCCAGTAAAAATATCAGCGTTGACGTTGGAAAATAATGTAGGTTATACGTGATTGGTTTCACATCTGTGTGTAATTTTCCTAGGAACTTTGCGTTGATCAAATTCCTCGTGAATTCATATGCGAGCTTTTTCATTTAACGGATCCGTTTTCAATTCTACTTTTAACACGAGTACCTTCATGTCAAGATTGTTTTTTTATTACACAACTCTACCCAAAAAATCAGTGATATGTTTTCAGGGTTCATGTAATGTATGTGTACATGTATGATTGTCTGTATTAGATGATGCCTGCGACTGCTTCCGCGTGGATTAAGTTTTTTGGATTCCCGGGGGAACTCCTTAATATAAAAGTCCTTCTGCGGTATGTGACCTACCCCTATACCAAATTTTATCAAAATTGGTTGAAAAGATGGGCCGTCAAAGCGTAACATACAGACAGACAGGCACACTTTCGCACTTATAATATCAGTATGGAAGTTTGGATTTATTTATGTACATAAATGTAGGTATGTGTATGTGAGTTTCTTTATTCCACCATTACTTCTAAATGCCTGAACAGATTTGTGCGTCTCGTTAAAATCCTTGCACTAAAATCAAAGTGACACAGGCTATAAATTTAAAAAAAAATCTTTGTGGCAGGATTATTATAAATGAATTAAATCTTGTTTATTTATTTCCAATACAAACAAAACAGAAATACAAACAGCTACATAACAATTGATGTTTTCGGTTTATCTGAGCTCTGCAACATTCCTCGATTCTAGAAAAGCTTACAAGCCTGGCTGCATCATCACTTGCTAGCAGGTCTGATTGAAGCCAAGCGCAAGTCTTTTAAGAAACTGTCAATATTTGCTTTGTTTTTCTTATCTATACTAATATTATAAATGCGAAAGTTTGGATGGATATATGGTTGTGTGGGTGTATGTATGTATGTGGCTGAAATTTGGCACAGAGATAGATTATAGTTTGGAATAGCACATAGGCTACTTTTTATTCCGGAAAACTAAAGAGTTCCCGCGGGAACCAAAAATCCTCAAACCACGTAGATGAAGTTGCGGGCATTCGCTAGTCACAAAATATATCTGCCTCTTTTGATATTGAAATATCAAAAGAGTCAGATATATCCGATCTTGAGATGTAAAGATTGTTGTCAATTTGACAATAATTTCTCTTGCAATAATCTTGTTGTAACGAATTTTACTTTCTTTAAAAACTCAGTGCTTTTACCCACAGTAAAGTATGATAAATTACATGTCTGAATATAGGTACATTATTCACGTCATACATGTTATAAAAAACATAAATGGCTCTATAATCGTATTATTGTATATTTATATCCCATTTTATGTACCAATGTATAAACAAAACGGGCTAAAAATACCGATATGCTTAGTGGTCGAATAAATTTTGTTAATTGCTTTTACACTCACTTAAAGTATAGTTAGTGGAAAGTGGAGAAATGGACGGTTTACGTTGAATAATGACTTTTTACTCGCCGAATGCTAATGTGGGCGCGATATATTACAATGTACCTAATTAGTAGCGTTGAATTTGGTTAGCTACTTTAATGAACATTCATAGGGTTTTCTCCTTTTATTTCTTACTATATCATGATGCCTGCATCTTTCTGAGGAGCTTATGAAAGCCTCTATTTGGGACCATGTACCGAATTCATAATACTTAATCGTAATATGCCACCGTAGCAACACGTACCTACTGTTTCAAGCCATTTGACTTCAGTCTCTTATTTGCACAATCAGTGCAGTAAATAGCCAGTCAAGCGCATGAGAACACACATAATAGTCATAGGCAAGGTTCCGTAGTTAGTCCTATTTGGCGAAAATCTTAACGGTCATTATTTTGTAAAATGGTAGGTCAAAAACTGTCCTTATAATCATTTTAAAACTAGCCGATGTCCGCGACTTCGTACGCGAGATATAAGTTTTATTTCTCGCGGGAACTCCTCATTGTACCGGGACTAAAATATGTATCCGGGGTAGCCCATAACTCTTTTCAGGTCCTCAACTGCAACCTATGCAAAAAATCACGTCAATTCCATTGCTCTGTTGCGGCGTGATTGGAGGACAAACAAACATACTTTCGCATTTATAATATTATAAGTATGATATCTATTAGACGAGGTATCACTATTATATTATTAAAAGAGTCCCATTACTCTTCAATGTATGGAGAGGATAATTCAGACCTCCAAAGCCGGTCCATAACAAACATAATCGGCTGATATGCGCCGACGTAACTAGGCCACCCCGTATGCTCGTGGAAATCAGGTCAAAATAAGCTACCATACTTTTAATTTATCGTACTTACTATATTTTTAATTGGCGCATACGATTGATAGGTCAAGTTAAATACCTACCTTTCTACTCTATTAGACCGAATTTAATTTAATTAGTGTCAGTAAGAGCTTTTAGTTCAGCCGCATCCATACTAATATTAAAAATGCGAAAGTCTGTCTATTTGTCAGTATTTTTGTTACACTTTAACTGATTGTTACAGAGACAAAGGCTACATCTCAGGGAAGGACATAGGCTACTTTTTATCACGGAAAATTTGAACGTTTTCGCGCGAATCAGATGAGCTCGACGGAACCAAATTATTTTATCTATTGTCATCCGCGTTATACATACATACGTCATATGCAAAGTTTCACATAGATACTACAATTAACTAGAAGTTAGGTACAAGATATTTTGTTTACATACTTAGTTACAGGCGAAGCTAATAAATGCGTACTGAAGTCTAAAAACTATAATAATATTATTGTTTGGGCCAATTTCTAACAAAAATAATATCGCACCCCTTGAATTAAATTGTAATGATGAATTGAAATGTATTGAAAAATAGTAATAATGTGAACGTTCTTGTGTTTGTCGTTTATGTAAAATGTTAGTGTATTATGGGCCGATTTTTCAATCCTCAGATAAACGACTGGATAACTATCGTGAGAATAAAATTATCTGAGAGTTTATCAAGGGATTATAATTTTTCAATCACTTTTTAAGCAATGGATAGCTATCTAAAGTCTTTTCGAAGCAACTTCACACTAAATATGTGCAAGCGAGATAGACACATATTATATTATTCAATGTATAAGACTAGGAAAGGATTTTTGTTTATCGAATGACGTTTATCGCAAGAATTCATAACCTCGAATTTGCGCAATTTTCATTTCGGGTTCGGTTTTGTGTTTATTTTTTTTAGACAGGTTCCCAGTTGTGCATTCTTAAAAATATGAACACACAACCCATTTCTTAAGGAACTTTAAAAAGGAGCGGGAAAATTGCAACAATAATAATAAACATGAAATAAAAATACTCCTTAAACTATACACACTAATAAAACATAAATAACTAAATATAAACTCATATTCCTACATAAATAACAGTACATAGACCTACATACAAAAGAAAATACGTAAATATTCTATAGCATATTAGAAAGGTAATATTCCTCACTACACGATATTACACGACTCTTAAATATGTTTAAAGACTTATTTATATATTGATCTTCTATGTATGGATTGGTATTACTATATTAAATTTAAATATATTTTAAAATATAGATTTTGACATTAAAATATAACATAGTTTAAAATCCTTTTATTGCAAAATTATTTCTGAATTTCTATGACTTTTTATGGCCTGTTTAAGACGCAAGATACAACAAACACTGATGGCATACTATAGAATCATTCACTATTTTACTATAAAATTATATAGATTTAAGGGCACAAGTGAAATTTTTTATATAAAATATTTGCAATCTCCTGGCGCAATTCGAAATATATCGATGTTATATATTGCCACCTGCGAGCACCTCTGCCACAACACTGATCAAGACACGCGGAAGCGTGTCCAGCCAAAGTTCAAAAAAACTGGCGAGCAGCACCGTGTGTAATATTACACGAACCATTTGGAGCCACTTTTGACCCCCTCATAACTCAAAAACTATTTCACATAAACATGTCAAATTTGGCGCATATATTGAGACCCGTGAGATACATATGTGCTCCAAATTTCATAAGCACACCTCAAATGGTTATTTAGATATAAACGTACAAAAATCGTCATTTTTATGATCAAAGGATAGATCAAAACTCTGACACGAGGCATGCTACCATTGCTTAAAGCCGTATTATTTTAATATTGTTGACGTTTATGTTGTAGTGTTATAATCATTATTTTAAGGACGTCAAAGTACGTGACATTCAACCGTTAGTTTGAAACAATACTGCTTTGAGCGGTGGTAGTAACTCCTTAACTATTGAAAATGACACATAATTATTATTTTAATGTAAATAATAATGAATAATAATATAGTTGCATTAAAACCTTACCTTCGTATTCATACATTTTGTGCAACGAAACGTCATTGACA
Source organism: Erebia palarica (assembly GCA_964035005.1). Taxonomy (NCBI): domain Eukaryota; kingdom Metazoa; phylum Arthropoda; class Insecta; order Lepidoptera; family Nymphalidae; genus Erebia; species Erebia palarica. Next base: position 12,841,580 of record OZ035989.1, on the reverse strand, counting down.
GAAAAGAAGAAGAAACGTATTTGAAGTCGTCAGTTCAAGCTGTCAGTCATTGTGATTTGTATTCATTGTTTAGAGTGGTTTTAGTGATATCGACTGTTTACCCTGCTTGTTTTCAATGTTTCACAAAAAACTTTTGATTTTGAACTTTTGCAATCAAAATTGATGAGATGTAGAAATGTGCTGTAGAGGTAGTCTGACCATAGATGTAATCTGTCAATGTCAGTGTAACTCTAGGTACACTATATATTTTTCTTGAGAATTCTCGTCTTTAATTATCTTGTACAATGAGTCGTACAATAGAATTACTGGTGGGTGACACACTGACCTTACACCAAATAATAAGTACCTACTAATGTAAAACGTAAACTAAACTAATAGAAAAGTCCTATTACAGTGTAAAGGATTATTTGAATGATAGCAAGGCATGGGTATGAATTGTTACAACGGCTGATTATGTAATGTTATATTATAAGTACATATATATAATTTCAAATATTTGTGAGATGGTGATAATAAAAAAAAAGCGGAGTTTATTGCGGGCTCTTCTCAGACCAGGGCACGTTTGGAACCCTCGTAGCTTTAGTTTTAAGATATCGTAGTTAATTATCACCATCACGTCTTATGCTCTGTAAGCATGACGTTCAGAAGGTGTACTTTGTAGGTACATATTTTGAATAAATATGTTTTGAGTTTGAGATTGAGTTCAATAATTTCTGTACAAAAAGTAATGATATCCCATCAAAAACATAAATGTAAAATGAGAGCCAAGTTCAAAATTGTGATATATATGCCTTGGTTGTTGACTTCAGCGACAAAAGAAGTGAGATCTAAATGGGTGCCAAGTTCAATGGTCAGTCCTGCAATTTATATATCCCATCAAAAACATAAATGTGAAATGAGAGCCAAATTCAAAATTGTGATATATATGCCTTGGTTGTTGACTTCAGCGACAAAAGAAGTGAGATCTAAATGGGTGCCAAGTTCAATGGTCAGTCCTGAAATTTATTTATAACAACATATAATATTTTATAACAACTTAAAATATCATTTCTTCTTATAACTTAGTATAAAATGTTGAAGACTAAGGCTTTGGCTTGGCTAGTTTCCATATACGAATTATTATTAAGTAGGTACCTAAAAGTACAGTTTCTACCAGCAAGCCAAATTTTCGGAAGAATAAAATAAGAACTTACAGCTTTACAACTTGTGAACGCTATAATTCGTATATGAAAACTAGCCAAGCCAAAGCCTTAGTCTTCAACATTTTATACTAAGTTATAAGAAGAAATGATATTTTAAGTTGTTATAAAATATTATATGTTGTTATAAATAAATTTCAGGACTGACCATTGAACTTGGCACCTATTTAGATCTCACTTCTTTTGTCGCTGAAGTCAACAACCAAGGCATATATATCACAATTTTGAATTTGGCTCTCATTTCACATTTATGTTTTTGATGGGATATATAAATTGCAGGACTGACCATTGAACTTGGCACCCATTTAGATCTCACTTCTTTTGTCGCTGAAGTCAACAACCAAGGCATATGTATCACAATTTTGAACTTGGCTCTCATTTTACATTTATGTTTTTGATGGGATTCTCTTTTACATAACAGGATAGGTGAACAACGCGATCAACTAAAGTGACTGATGTATAAGCTGTCCCTTTTGTACTCATCAATCTAGATTTTAGAGTAGGCTCTATAAGGTATTTTTATAAAAAATAAAAAATTTACAGGAATTTTGAGTTAGGTCACTTTCATTCTAAGGGTGTGATATTATGATATCAGGAGACCCGGCCTCAGTTCACTGTTGTTACTGAATGCTAAGTGTTCTTTGCAGACTTATAGTTAAGTATATAGGTTCTCTTCTCTCTCTATTTTTTCTACCTTCTAATGTAACGTAGAGTTAATAAGCAAGGATTTAGATGTTCCATCGAGCGAAGTCGAAGCACGTCAGCAAGTATTATGAATTCCACGTATTTTCAGAGTGAAAAGCCAATTGTCACCTAATATCCCAACTCAGCAAAAGTTTGCAGCTAGAATATTTCAACTGAATTTCATATAAAGCAAATGCAAGTAAAACCAATGCATTTCGCTTTAGCAACACACAAAATTGTGCACAGAGCATTTTTGTTGATTTGTGGGAGAACGCTGCGGCAAATTTTTATTTCTTATGAAACGTCGCAAAATAGTCCAAAGCCAAAAGCTTTAGTAAGAAAAAGAAAAGAAAGAAGAAGAAAAGAAAACACATTTATTCACAGATGGTGTTACAGACAAATATCTGCTATACATAACATATAGTATAGTAGTATAGTTTAATTCATGTTAGTATAAAATTTCATGTTTTTATTTATCTTAATTTTAAGAACCTACACAAATTAAACCCATACCCTTATCGGTTTTTACACGGTATAGTACCGGTACGCTAAATTGCTTCGCGGCATGTCATTGCCGGCAGAGTGGTAACTAGCTACGGCCGAAGCTTCCCACCAGGCCAGACCAGGGAAAATTCAGAAATTATAAATTCCCAAATTGACCCTGCCGGGGATCAAACCCGGGACATCCCCACGTTAAAACAAAAGCGTTTAGCACTGCGCCAAGGAGGTCGTCCAAACGTAACGTAACGCAAATCACCTTAAAGTCAGGAAATACGATACCCCAGGCAGGGCATATCATTTCACATGACACACGATAGCTGTATTCAAATCAATCCACATTGCTGACTTCGTCACACTCATTTATGGAAAAGTATATGGAAGCAAATCAGGACTATTTCAAACTGTCAGCAAAGTAAAGTGAACTTCTCACGATGCTTATAAATTTAAAAAAAAGCTTTTTTTTTTGGAACACGAAGGAGGTGCATTTGCTGTTTTTTTTGTGCATTGCTGATTGACTACCTCGTTGGTCCAGTGGTTAGCATGAACGACTGCGGGTGATAAGGTCCCAAATTCGATATTAATAAGTATTGGGTTTTCTGACAAGAAATTCTCAGTTAGCCTTGAGTTAGGAAGTTGTACGGTGTTTCAACCCCGTGCCTTGAAGAGCACGTAGAGTTATCATACTTAGTTAAGTCTAACCAACAATAAAATAACATAAAAATAGATAACTTATACTTAAGCTTCCAATTTAATCAATCTAAAAATTCTAACTTACTATTGATGCTTTTCTACCCTTACATGTCTATCGATAAAAAGTACCATTTTATTTTATGCTGACGTTATGGTCTACAGTCTAGCGTATAAATTATTGCTTGAATTCTGTCAATCTATGATATATCTACTCGTGACATGGTACAACCTAGCTTTAGCTCTACAACTACATAACTGTATAGATAGAGAATGTAATATCTTGAAATTTGGAAGGTAGGTTCCTTCTATGGCTAGACATTAGCTAAGAATCCAACGCTAAGAGGAATGTTTCTCTCCATCTATATTAGAGGGAAAGAGACAGAGTATAACGTTCTTGTCACGCGTGATTTTTCCAGCTCAGAGTCTCCCAATAAAAGAACTATGTTCTTATAACCGTCGTTGACGTAAAATGCGATTAAATATATTTTAGAAAGGGAATCGTTAAATAGTTTCTAATTTATCACTTAATTTCTAAATAACACATACAAGTTAACGTTGCTAACTATATAAGGCTGCGAAATCGCTGCAATACGATGTGTAGGGATGCTAAATGCCGTTATATACATTCTTTAATTGAGCACTTCACTCCTGGTCAGACTTGGAGTTTTTTGAAATCACTGGGTGTGTAAATCTCCTCATTCTCTTAGCCAGTCGCTTGATTTAAACTCTCTAAACATGAATTTCTCTTCACCTCCGGTTAGAACAGCTGATAATAAGAAAAATTCGTTGCTTTTAAAATTAAATAGTGATGCCCCACCTACTTGTGATCCTTTTATCTTCAATCAGATCTCTGAGGAAAAGTATCCTTTCCATTTCCTCCAAAGCAGTGGGTGATGATGGTATTAGTCGTGATATGCTCTTACTAATCATTGATTACTTAACACCTATCATTGCTCATATACTCAATTTTTCCTTAATAACCAGCACATTTTCAACGTCATGGAAAATGACTAATGTCATTTCATTACCCAAAACAACAAACCCGACTTCATTCTCACAATTCCGTCCTATTCCTATTCTACCCATTCTCTCTAAATTATTAGAAAACTCTGTCTGCAAGCAAATCTCTTTTTATCTCTCACGCAATAATCTCCTCAGTCCTTTTCGGTCTGGGTTCCGTCCTTCTCATAGTACTACAACCGCATTGCTCAAAGTAACTGATGATATTCGGTTTGCTATGGATAACAAAGAGCTTACTGTTCTCGTACTGCTTGATTTCAGTAATGCTTTTAACTCAGTTGACTTTGATGTAATGCTTGCTATCCTCCGTTCTCTTAACATTTCTCCTCCTGTGGTGGATTGGTTTAAGTCTTATCTTTAGGGTCAACGGCAGAGAATCAGGACTGACGAAGATTCTTCGGAATGGGCTGATCTCTCTGCTGGCGTTCCTCAAGGCGGTGTACTATCTCCATTACTGTTTTCCATTTTTATTAATGAAATTTCCAAAGTAATTTCTTGTCACTACCATCTTTATGCAGACGACTTGCAGCTTTATAGGCACGCAACATTGCCCAACCTTGCCGATGCCGTAGAGGCGGTAAACTCTGATCTAGCTCATATCAAGACATGGGCTGAATCGTTTGGTTTGCTTGACAACCCTAAAAAATCTCAAGCGCTTATAATCGGCAGCAGCCGAATGCGCTGTAAGGTTGACTTTCAAACTTTACCTGGCTTACACTATGATGGTACAGCTATACCGTTTTCCGGAAAAGCTAAAAATCTGGGTTTAATATTTGACGGTAACCTTTCATGGTCTGCTCATATCAATGAGGTGAGTAGGCGTTTGAACTATTCCATTATCTCTCTTCGTAGACTTCAAAATTTCTTGCCTTTTCGCACTAAAATTATGTTAGCACAATCTCTTCTCCTTCCGTTTTCCGTTTTATTTATGGACTGCGCAAATTCGACCATGTTTCTGAATTCCGTCGGCAACTGAAGTGGCTCCCTATTCGCCTTCGCCGGAATGTTCATATTCTAACATTACTTTTTAAAATATTAAAGTTCTCTTCCCCACCTTATTTGCACGAGCATTTTCAGGATGCTCTTCGCCGAACAAGACCTTTGCGCACCTGTGTAATGAAAAAGTCACTTGAAGTACCCACATGGAACACCATATTTTACGCTAAGTCGTTTGCGGTGGTAGCAGCACGTCTTTGGAATTCCCTACCATGGAATATCCGTGAGAGTACATCCGTGGGTGCATTTAAATCGAGACTGAAGCAGCACTATCTTTCTTCTTTATATGATTAGCTTTTATATTATTTTATTTTTATTATTGTATATTATGTATGACGGCTCAAGGCCCACGGATGTATTTTTAGTAAAGGTGACGTCAGCATTGCTGACGTCACAATCTTCAACACTCACTCATAGTAATCAAAACACAACTTGTCGGACTTCACTTTTATTATGACAATTTTCAGACGTCCGAACGGTCCGACACCTCGGGAAGGAATGCCCACCGAGGCGTCGGCCGCCCGTATTTATATCAAAGCATGCTTTTACAATCATCTTTTGCAAATTGTTTGCTACTGTCTAAATTATGTTTACAAAATCATATTGAGGGTAATAATCATCGATTAACAAAGAAATGTTTAATTTGTGATTCAAACAGCTTAATTATTGAAATCTAGGTTTTCTTGACGCCGCTGAATGAGGTTAATAACCCCTTCGCGCCGACACGGCCATTCTGACAGGCGGTGCGCGCTCTGCACCAGCCTGACGATTTGAAGTTGGTTCTGAAACAAAAATAAATTTCCTTTTGAGTTTGGTACCTGTAAGCATCTAGTGATGCTTAGTCATGTTTCTAATAGACCAGCACATCTTTCATGTTTTGGTCTTTAAGGATTTAGTAATGTCTAGTCGACACTTGTGAAACCCTTGGGTTAATTCGTAGATCTCGGGGATTACTCGTAGATCTCGGGGATTACTCGTGGATCTCGTGGATTACTCGTGGATCTCGTGGATTACTCGTAGATCTCGTGGATTACTCGTAGATCTCGTGGATTACTCGTGGATCTCGTGGATATACTCGTGGATCTCGTAGAGGGGAAGAAAAGGATAGTGAATCTGTAAGCATTTTTGAAGATTTGGGTTTTACAGTATGTTTGTGTCTCACCGTTATTATTCTGCATTTTCCATGGTTGGTTCTCGAGTGGGTTGTTCCAGCAACCCTCCTCGTGAAGTCGGTGACCCAGGATCAGTCGGCAATTCATCTTCTGGCGCCGACACGGTTTCCTGATTACCAGGTTGAGGAGCTCGGCGGAGCTGGTCATGGGCGACCTTTCGTGGTCGTCCTCTGCCGACTACTCTTTTTACCAGATAGTAGATCGTTTTGCTGCGGTTTATTTAATGATCGACCGGATGAAGTGGCGGCCGATCCCACTTCTGATGACGGCTCAAGGCCCACGGATGTATTTTTAGTAAAGGTGACGTCAGCATTGCTGACGTCACAATCTTCAACACTTTCACTCATAGTAATCAAAACACAACTTGTCGGACTTCACTTTTATTATGACAATTTTCAGACGTCCGAACGGTCCGACACCTCGGGAAGGAATGCCCACCGAGGCGTCGGCCGCCCGTATTTATATCAAAGCATGCTTTTACAATCATCTTTTGCAAATTGTTTGCTACTGTCTAAATTATGTTTACAAAATCATATTGAGGGTAATAATCATCGATTAACAAAGAAATGTTTAATTTGTGATTCAAACAGCTTAATTATTGAAATCTAGGTTTTCTTGACGCCGCTGAATGAGGTTAATAACCCCTTCGCGCCGACATGTATGTATATTAATTTAGGTATGAATAGTTTTTTTTTGTATGTATGTTATTAAGTTATGTGTTTCCTGTATATATTATATGTAAGTATATTTTTATGATATTTATCATAAGTCATAATAAAAAACTATTCTCTAGTTTATAAGTACCTACTCAGCTTTATCTATTTTTCACCATTCTCACATTCTAGGGCTGCTGGAAGAAATCTCTCCAAGAGATAAGTTGTCCTTGTACATGTTCTTTAAATTTGTATGTTTAGTTTTTAAGTTTGGTACTAAATATATAAATAAATAAATAAGTTATTGGGAAAATTAATGATAAATCACAATATTTAAGTGTCACACACGCCCAAGTAAGCATTAATCTAGGCGGACAAATTGAGTGGCGTGGGTGAGACGTTTAGGCATATTTTTAGAATGCTAAGTTAATGCATCGATATTTATCTCTTTTGTCAAGGATATGTTAAACTGTCTATTTAAACTTAACGCAAAGCTTAGCTAGTACAGATTAAAGGATTGTTAGTAATATATCTTTAAGGAATTAAACAACATCAGCTGTCATCAAGCGCTTGTTCAATTCCATTCATATATTCCATACGTAGTTGATTTAGACTTGATTGAATAGGTAGAAAAGTACAAGCTTTAGGTCTACTGAGAGTCACCTTTTACCTTTACCTCTGATTATACGAACAAGTTTTTAATCAGGTTCTGTTGATTATATTTTTTCAATGCCTGATTCTGTTTTTTGGCCTAGTGACTGTTTAAAACTATTTAAAAAAGCCAAATTACTTTAACGTGACCTTGATGTCACTTAATCAATAAATATCGATTATTTTTGTAGGAAATACTTAATTTCATAAATTTTCTACTGAAATTAGTCATCAAATTGTCAACAGTAGGCAAAAACAATTTTAAGAATCAAATAGTAAGGTTCAGATAACGCCTAACCACATTTGAAGTCCAATTTCTGACAATAATGCCCTCTTGAATACCAAATTTTTAGACTGAGGGTAGTTTAGCAAGCCCAAAAGTTTTTAAAATTAGACGTAAGTGACTTAGACAGGTTTAAGTATTATTAATCTAAAGTTGAAAATTCTACTCTACCTCTGTCGTACGTGAACTTTTCACTTACGACCAAAAATTTTCCGACTTGTGTTAGTGCTAAGATGGTAATTATTTTATGCAAAGTAGCACCCAACATAGCAAGCATGTTCACAAAAAAATGCTCTGAAAAGACCACTTCACTGAACATACATGGGATATTTTTCGTTAGGTCTATGTATGAAGAATCTATTTGTTTTCTTTGGACGTCACTATTTGAACCACCCTGTATAATATTATCTATATTATACTTAGTTATACTCTTATTATAATCGCCGTATATCCTTCAGCGACTTTTCTATCATCGATCATATTAGTTTATGCATTTTACGAGCGCTATCGAGAGAGCCAATAAATAAAAACCAACTCGAATGTTCAGCAGAGTCACCATAACTTCAAAATAAAGTGGCCAAAAATAATGCAATAAAAATATCTCAGAATTAGGTATCATCTTATCTTAATAATATTATATCTTACTTCTTACTAATATTATAAATGCGAAAGTTTGGATGGATGTATGATGTATGGATGTTTGTTACTCAATCAACGGCTGAACGGATCTGGCTGAAATTTGGCACAGAGACAGATTATAGTCTGGAATAGCACATAGACTACATTTTATCCCGAATAATTAAGGAATTAAAACAAACTTAACCACGTGGACAAAGTTGCTGGCATCAGCTATTACATCATACTTCATACTAATATTATAAATTCGAAAGTGTTGTTTGTTTGTCCTTCAATCAGGCCGTAACGGAGCAATGGATCGACGTGATTTTTGGCATGGGTATAGTTGAGGACTTTTTATTCCAGAAAATTAAGGAGTTCCCGAGGGAATCAAAATAAACTAAAACCACGCGGACGAAGTCGTGGGCATTAGCTTTAACCCATATACCCATATCAAAGGACCAGATTCCTGCATATTGGCGTAAAACGATACTAGAATTAGGATGGACACCCTACAGTGCACTTTGATTGGCTGCGCCTGTAACTAGTTTAATAATACCCCTCAACCCATCACTCATTCCATTTTACTGGACCCACTTCTATGGTTGTTAATATTTATATATAGACTTCTATAAAGTTAACATAGTTTCAACTATAAATACTGCTATCCGACCATTCATAATGATGAACCTTTCATCAGGCTGTTTATAAACATCTGACTTGCGATCTAAGCGATCCGGAATAAAAAATTATTATTTTTGTAACAAAATTTTGTTCAGACTAAGCCGTGAAATGGTTACAATAATGTAATGGGCTGATTTTAAAATACTAAAAACATGCGTACCAATGCATCTGTTAGGAGTATGATAGTTATATTATTTAACCCCGGCTACACGACATAGTACCGAAACCGAAACCTAAATCACTTGGTGGTGCGTCTTTGTACGACCGAAGCCTCCCACCAGGCCAGACCAGAGAAAAATCAGAAATTATAAATTCCCAAATTTACCCTGCTGGATGTGTGGAATATGGCATAGGTACAGGTAATAGACATTCTGTCTACAGTAGACAACTAGCAGATGCTCGCGACTTCGTGCGCGTAAATCGAGGTTTTTATTTCCAAGGGAGCTCGTTAATTTTCAGGGATAAAAAGTAGCCTTTGTTATTCCATACTACAATATAACTCAGTGCCAACTTTCATCCAGATCCGTTCAGTCGTTCTGGCGTGATTGAGTAACAAATATGATTGAGTTCGTCCACACATCCATTTATCTGTCCATCCGAACTTTCGCATTTATCATAATAGTATAGAAGTAACTACCATACGTGAGAATTCTCAGATATCTTGGGATCCTATTATCTAGAATAGCGTGATCAAGTCGGGTAGTGAATGGAAAGCATTTCCTGTTTCCGCTGCTAATGTACTCGTGTTCCATTCTGTCATGTTACAACGCTTTATGACCATTTCCTTCCTTCTTGTTTTTATTACCCTGAAATAAATAAAATGTATTTTTCGTTGTAATTAAATACAGCTCTCTAAATACAGCTACAGCCTCTACCGGAAGCTTTTTAGGTCTGTACATAAGCAGTCCAGGAGTTTAACCAGGCGTTTTCCTAAAAGCCCAGTATGGTCAATTAATTTTCACGTTCGCAAAGGAACACTTTCAGCAATTTATAAACTTCCCAAGAATTATCGTGGAAAACTATTCCAGAAAACTTATAATAAAATGTAAGGGAGGACTCCGAGGGCGAAACGTTACCTTAATCTCTTGGGCACCTGCCAAGTCTGCTGGAGGCATTAATGAATTACGGACGAGGTTTGCCAATTGTTCTCACAGAAAGCACAAACGGGACCGGATGTATTTCCGGCCGGGTCAATAAAGAACTACTTAGCTCCTAAAAAAAATTGAGAAATGTTTTGTTAACGATGATTATTAACTTATACTGACTGGCCTCAAATTGAGAAGCTAAAATTTAAAACATTGATGACAAAGTGGAGTGTTTTAATAAACCCCTTATCTATTTATTTGATAAACATGCACCAGTGACAGCTATTTGTATTAAGCGTCCACCTGCTCCTTGGATGATGGATCAAATTCGAACTCTGATGGCTAGGCGTGATAAATTGAAACGGAAATTCAAGGTTACTAGGTTAAGCGATGACTGGGAAGCATTTAAAATTGCTAGAAATCGCTGCAATCAGGCGATCAGAAACGCCAAGCGCCGCCACTCTTTTGCCTCGATTGAGAAGTGTCCACCCTAAAAGTTATGGGATTTGCTCCGAGCAATGGGCTTTGGTAAGCGGCGTAATCATTTCGTCAGTAACTTTGATGTAAATGTGCTAAATACACATTTCTGCACTCCCCCATTTCAGTTAAATGCAGTTACTAAGGCATCCACTATTAGTAAAGTTTCTGCTCTTCCATTGTCTGGACACTCCTCTTTCCGATTTGAAGCCACCTCTGACTATGCAGTGAGGAAACTCATTGCCTCCGTCACAAGTAAAGCTGTAGGTAGTGATCAAATAGGTCGTGAAATGATTTTATTGGTCCTGGACATTGTGTTACCATTTATCACGCACATTTTAAATTCTTCATTGTCAACGGGGGTTTTTCCCACGCTGTGGAAAAACGCACACATTATTCCCATACCGAAAAAAATAACCCTACTGATGTAATACATTTCAGACCAATTTCAATATTGCCTTTCCTCTAAAAAATTTTAGAGCGAATAGTATAATTTTAGTAGAATCATCAATTTCAAAAATTCACTTTTAAATTCATTTCAATCTGGCTTTCGACCCTCTCACAGTACTTGTACAGCACTAATTAAAATCACTGATGACATCCGACATGCTATAGATCGATCTATGGTAACGCTAATTCCACTATTAGATTTTAGCAATGCCTTTAACTGTGTAGATCACGACATATTGATGGCAATTCTATGCTCTTTTAATATATCACAGTCAGTAGGTGAATGGTTTCTCTCATATCTTCGGGGCCGTCGGCAGTGTGTCCGAACTGAAGAGGTTTCCTCTGAATGGACTACCATCACTGCGGGCGTACCCCAGGGCGCAGTACTGTCTCCTCTACTTTTTTCTGTATTTATCAATACATTAGTTTCCGTTTTAAACTTCAGTTCCTATCACCTGTATGCAGACGATCTCCAGCTATATATTTCTTTCAATGCTGAGGATGTCCTTGACTCCATTGATAAACTAAATAGCGATCTGGAGGTAATCCGTATTTAGACCGAAAACCATGCACTTCTCGTTAACCCTCGTCGTTTTAGCTAAAACAAGTCATGTTAGTCGGCAGACCTAGGCTACTTTCTAAACTGGATCTAAATTCCCTTCCACCTGTTACATTTAATTATATAAATTTACCATACTCCACTCAGGTGAAAAATTTAGGCCTACATATTTCGCAAGATCTCTCCTGGTCTTGTCACGTTGCGGAAATCAGTCGCAAGATTTTAACAGCCATGCATGCACTTAAACGGATGCAGAATATGCTGCCACTAAAAGCAAAACTTGTGCTGGTTAATTCCTTATTGCTTCCAATCAGCCCTATTGACTATGCAGATATCTGCTATACCGACCTCACCGAAGAGCTTTTGAACAAACTGGATCGCCTGCTCAACCTATGCATTCGGTATGTATACGGTTTGTAAGTATGCACACATTTCTAATTTCCGTTTAAGACTAGGGTGGCTCAACGTTCGCTTTCGCCGAGATGCGCACGTTCTTGCTTCTCTTTATGGTATTCTTCATGATCCAAGTTTTCCTAAGTACCTCCAAGAACGCTTTAAATACCTTGGCTTATCTGGACGTGTTCAACGTTCCTCAAACGTAGATATTCTTGTCTACCCGCAACACAAATCAAAACTATATTCAGATTCCTTCACAGTTACTGCAATCAGGTTATGGAACGCCCTTCCCCAGAAAGTACGTCAAGCACCGTCTTTAAACGTTTTTAGGCGTCGAGTACATGAGCACTTTCAAAAATGACAGAATCCATCCACATAATAACATTCTTAAATATTAATTTAACTTAAATGTGTATATACTATATTTACAAATGTATATTATATTATATTATTATATTATATTGTATTTTACATTATTTATATTTACATTACTACCTTAATATTAAGTATTATATATTTTACATAATTTTTTATGTATTTTTTCCTATGTATTTGACTTAAATTCCTTATTCAAGCCATTTACTAAATTGCATAATAAATTATCATATTTCACTTTATTACCTACTACCTAATATGTTTCTTCTTACCCCAACTTTTCTCTTTATACTTATTGTACGCACTGTGATTTCAACCCTGTCCCCACTACCAAAGGTTAACTGGAAGAGAATACCTCTAGGTATTAAGCTCGCCTTTGTGCATTGTAATTCTCTTATGTGCAATGAAGAATTTAAAACAAACAAAAAATATAACTAGCTAAGAAATGAAAATGTCTTTATTTGCAGGTATTTTTTTTTGCTACTTATATGATAACTTATATGATACTGATCCACGCGACTTCAGTCGAATATTTTTTTTAAATTCCCACAAAACTTAATTTTCTGCGATAAAAAGCAGCCTATGCCACTCTTCAGGTCCTCAACTATATCTATGCAAAAAATCACGTCGATCCGTTGCTCTGTTGCAGCGTGATTGAAGAACGAACATACAAACCGATAACCAAACACGCATTTGAAAAAAAATGAAAAAATGTTTATTTACTTACCAAAAACAACTTTTTCAATTTATGGTACCCACACTAGGTCATCCTGTATCGTGGGTGCCTATGAAGTATTAAATAAGAAAGATTTACAGTACGTAATTGTAATAGTACTATCTAGAGCCCGCCAACCCGCATTGGAGTAGCGTGGTGGGTCTAAGTCCCTCTATCCTATGAGAGTGGAGGCTTGTGTCCAGCTGTGGGACGCTATTGGGCTATAATGGTGGAAGCTCACTGTCAGTACACATCTGAAATCTACCCGGAAACTTTTTTAAATAATATCTACTAATATTACTTTTTCATCGGGCGTCAATTCCGAAGAATCCATTTTGAAGAATTTTGGTACAGAGAAAGCTTGTCTCAGGGGTCTAATTTTAAAAAGATTTCCCACGGGACTCTTTGAAACCTTTTCACGCAGATGAAGTCGCGGGCATCATATAGTACCTATTATTGCGAATGTAGGTTTGTATCTGTTAGTTTGTTACCCTTTCGTGGCTTAACCGTTTCATCAATGACGGAACAAGTTTCTTCTTTAATTAGTTTGTCATCATAATTGTAGAATGTTTCTTGCAAATTAACGATTAATTGATTGATTGATTCAATTCCAACATAATTAGGTTCAGTGAAGATTGCATTTCGGAGACGGACATTTTTAAATCGTGGAAAATTGAAGTGGAGGATGGAGTTCCCGTGGAATTAAAAAAAAATAGTTTGTGAGTCACACAAACTGCTATGGTTACTTTCGCTATAAACAAATATTTATTTTTACGATACATGCGGCCTACTCATTTTTAAGTAGGTGGTATTACATTTTCATAGCCACCAATCTTATTTCCAATCCATTATGCCAATACCTTTTACGCTAAATTGGTCAAACTTTGCTTAACTATTTTGACCACCCAAAAACACAATCCTTTTATAATAAAGGTCATAATCGCTTGACAAAGTTCGAAGGAAGCGCACCATAAAATTAGTTCGTCTACCTCTATAAGTAAGTGATTAATGTCTAATCAATAATGGTACCTGTACGTATTTGGATCGTATAAACAATGTTTTTTATGATACGTGAAATATAGAACGTCCTGTCGCGTAGGATGTTGCTATACATTTTAACCAACCTGATATTTTTCAAGGAGAAAATCCTTACTAATAATATAAACGGAAAGTTTGTGAGTATGGTTGTATGGATCTTTGTTTCTCTTTCACGCCAGAACGGCTGAACGGATTTGGATGAAATTTGGCACAGAGATAGATTATAGTCTGGAATAACACATAGGCTATTTTCTATCCCGGAAAATTAAAAAGAGAGAGAAGTCGCGGGTATCAGCTAGTCTTACATAATATTTTGCTTGACAGGTGCATGGCGGGGACTTAAAAAGTAAAAACTACGGCATTCAAATATTATGGCTACTATTAGGTTACTTTACAGCTACACTAGCGGCACGCTATGATGGCCGGTTTGACACATTACAATAGTGATGTGGAATGTCAATTTATTCTCGAACAAAAAACAATTAAGTTTTGTTTTTGTACCTGATTAAATAGGTTTAATAAAACAAAAATGTATATGTTTATTTAATTTATTTGAACGAACTGAATATTTGAACGAAAATGAATATACATACTTTATATGCACACAAGAAACATATGAATACAAAAGATACCAAAAAAGGTGCCACAAAAGGCCATAATTAATCAGATTCGTCCATACTACTATTTTCACTGTCGTCACTGCTATCATCACATACATTAATAATTATATGTTCGTTTTCTATAATATTATCTATTTTCACATCTCTTTCATAATCTTCCCTTATTAATTTAACAGTTCTATTCACAACCTTTTCCCAGTCTCCTTTAGTCACATGTTCACAAGCTTCTTCTAATAATTTTAGCATTTTTTTTGTGGTAAATGGGGGTTCTGTATTGTGTCTTGCAGCATATCCCTTAATTTGAGCCCACACCAACTCAATCGCATTATACTCACAATGGTAAGGCGGTAACCGTATAACTCTGTGCCCATGTTCTAATGCTATTTCGTCAATGACGTATCGGATCTTGGTTGGTTTGTTTTCTTTTAAAAGACGTACTAATTCCGCTTTTAACATATTCATGTTTGCATCTACGCCATTTTTACGAAGCCATGCGACGATATCAGCTTTCTTTTGGGATTGGGCAGGTGGCTTGTCAATTTGCATCGAGTGGTATGGGGCGTTGTCCATAATTATAATAGATGGTTCAGGGAGGCTACACAACATTGAGGTAAACCATTCAGTAAACTTTTCTCCATTCATGTCTTCATGATAGTCTCCAGTGGTTTTTGACGCAAAAGCCATGAGAGAACCTTCGACAAACCCGTTGATGGTTCCGGCGTGACAAATTATAAGTCGCGATCCTTTTCCTACAGGAACTTTGGAAGTAGATGCTGCTGTGTCATCGTTCCAAGAACGGCCTACAGTATGGTTAGCATTAAGCCATGTTTCATCCAAGAACACAACATTTTGCCAATTTTTGATTTCTTTCACTTGCCGTAAAAAAGTATACCTTGCCATCGCTATATCAAATCTTTCCATCAATATTTTGCGTTTGTTACATTTTTTGTATCGAAATCCAATGGTCTTCAAAATCTTCGTTAAAGAACTTTCCCCACCGAAGAATAATCCAGCTTCCTTCAGTGAATGCACCAACTTTTTTCTTGTTGGATACTCCTTCTGTAAATAGTAGCCGTAAACATGTCTTCGGATAGCATCGGCATCAAAGCTATCGATGCCTACGACTGGTTTTGCTCGTTTTCTCTTTTTTGGTGTGTGAAGTTTATTTTCTTCTGTGCCAGTCTCGCCATATATTTTTTTAGTTATCCGTCTAACAGTTCGTTGTCCAATATTAAGCGCATCAGCTACGCGTTCAACCACTGACGTTATAGGTAAAATTGGCCCTCCATTTTGAGCTTCACGATCGAAATAGTTACGAAGGCGTATTACGAACTCACGTGTCTGACTATTTAGAACAGTTCTCTGCGTACGTTCGGTCATATCGACGAAATCCACAACAAAGGGCTTGAACAGAGTCCAAATTAACGAGCAAGGGTCAACAGTAATGCAGTATCAATATTTGAAATCCAAAGCCAGGTCAAAACTATATCACAATCGCATTGCACTGACAGTTTATACTTTTCGAAGCAACGTCAATTCGAAACTGCTTTGTTTTGCATTGAGCATTGACGCGAGTTTGCCGAAGGTAGTAGTTGTGCTAGCCAGCGATCCTATGTGACGATCATATTAGATTCCATTTTTAAAAATTTATTGATATTTTTTTGCGATTTCAGAGGTTTGTCCACATAGTGAAAATTGTTCATATTCACAAGTACATTCACCCCTTAAATGGTGCAAACTGATTTTTCTACACTTGTATACATTTAAGAAATCAATTTAATAAATAAATTTTGAGTCCTAAACCTAAAACTACATTCGATAAAATTTATGAATCTCTGCACATCACTATCGTCAATAAAGTAATACAATTATTTCCTTCAAAGTCGTTATCAATTAATACGGAACTTCATGAGAAACTACATTCGATAAAATTTATGAATCTCTGCACATCACTATCGTCAATAAAGTAATACAATTATTTCCTTCAAAGTCGTTATCAATTAATACGGAACTTCATGAGCGGACAAACGTCAAACCGGCCATCATAGCGTGCCGCTAGTTTAGTGCTCACCTAATTTATGGAAATTTATTAACTTTTTATGATGCATTCCTAGGTATACCAAGCAACACACGATTTATCTCCAAGTGCCAACTGCTGCAGAGTACAGTCTATTTTCTATCCCGGAAAATTGAAAAGAGAGAGAAGTCGCGGGCATCAGCTAGTCGTACATAATATTTTGCTTGACGGGTGCATGGCGGGGACTTAAAAAGTAAAAACTACGGCAGTCAAATATCATGGCTACTATTAGGTTACTTTACAGCTAGTGCTCACCTAATTTATGGAAATTTATTAACGTTTTATGATGAATTGCTAGGTATACCAAGCAACACACGATTTTTCTCCAAGTGCCAACTCCTCAACTGCTGCAGAGTACAGTACTACTAAACATTAGGGACTTTGATGGTGAATTGATATAAGAAGAAAATATATGTCTATTCTTTTCAAAAAACCAGATGGACTGTGGAAAACTCCATGGGTCCCTTGTTTTACTACGAAACTCTAAAAAGTAGAACAAAATAATTAATGAATGAAGGAAATTTTGGTGATATAAGTAGGTCTATGGGTAGGTCTATCGGACATCAGCCGCCAGTCGATTTAGCGTTCCGGTACGATGCTGTGTATACTTAAACCAATTAGGGGTATAGGTTTAATAACTTAAGACTGCATTATCATTAACCATTACCACCAGGCAAGATTGCAGTCAAAGGCTAACTTGTATAGTGGAATAAAAAAAAAGGTATCTCGGTATAAAATGGCGAACTTCATGGCGCAGTGTTGAACGCTGTTGTCTTAACGTGAGGGAGGTCCCGGATTCGATTCCCGGCAGGGTCAATGTGGGAATTTATAATTTCTGAATTTGCCCTGGTCTGGCCTGGTGGGAGGCTTTGGCCGTGGCTAGTTACCACCCTACCGACAAAGACGTGCCGCCAAGCGATTTAGTGTTCCGGTACGATGCCGTGTAGAAACCGAATAGGGCTATGGGTTCAATTTACTGTCATGCCCCTACCAGGTTAGCCCGCTACCATCTCAGACTGCATCATTACTTACCATCAGGTGAGATCGCAGTCAAGGGCTAACTTGTAGTTGATTAAAAAAAACTACTCGTAGGTACCTACTACAAATCTCATTATACAATTTCCATCATATAATTGGATTGATTGTATCACTGCTCACTCTCGTATAATTGACAAGCGAACGTCATTAGCCTAAATTAAGCTTCGCAGGGGAAAATACCTTCTATGGAGAGAAACCCTACAATGTAAAGTATCTAAAGACATATTCAATTAATTTTACCTTTAATGAGGGAATATTTTTTTAAATGATTATCGACGCTGGTCAAGTGCAGATAGGCAGAATTCAAATATCTGGTGAGTCTTATAGTGGAAGGTCCCGGGTTCGATTCCCGGCAGGTTCAATTTGAAACTTTATAATTTTCCTCTGGTCTGGTGTGGTGGGAGACCGTCTCTAGTTACCACAATACCGGAAAAGACGGCCAAGCGATTTAGGGTTCTGGTACGATGTCGCATAGAAACCGGGGTATGCCATATGGGTTTAGTGTAATTGCCGTAGCTCTAACAGGTTAGCCTGCTACTATCTTCGACTGCATGATCACTTACCATCAGGTGAGATCGCAGTCAAGGGATAACTTGTAGTGGAATAAAAATAAAGTTACAAGTGCATGCCCAACGATTAAAACGCCGACCAACCTAATGTCTAAACCTAAGAACGGCTAACTATACTTATATTACCGCTCTTATTTAGACCCGTATTAATAAATCAATATAGGTCTTCAAGAATCGGTCAATTAATGCCAACATATGAGAATCTTAACTATAAATACTACCTGTTAAATGTAAAGTGTATAACTACCGGTACCGGTGTTTTGTCCGAAAATTGCCCGACATGTTTCGAACCCGTCCGGGGCCCTTTTTTTATTGTGTTTTTTTGCTTACCCTTGACGACAATCACGCTTAGTGCAAAGCAATGATGAGGTCTAGGTTGGAACGCGCTTGCCTAGCAGATGATTGCCTTGAAGGTACCTAAGTTATACGTGACACGTGCGCTGGGAGAGTGTTCCACACTCTAACGGTTCGGATCAGAAAATTCGAGCAAAAACGGTTCGTGCGAGCAAATTGGACGTCAACCACATGAGGGTGCCAATGCTGACGGTATAATTCATAAGCCTTATTCATGAGCCCGTCCGAGCAACTTGAGAATCTGTTCTTAGCTGATATCGGTTTCTTAACACGGGCCCAAGAGTCCTAATTGGTCCTAGTTGGAACGTAACAATGGCGCAGCGGATTGCTTGGTTCTTCACCGAGGCTTGTAATTAACATGCGAATGTAATTAAGTGATTTCAGGCATCGAGGAGTGGAACACCCTTTATTTGGGAAATCAAATATGGCCGCTATAAGTCAATAAGGCTCGCAATACGCGTTGATTCTGTAATTAATATTTTGATTGTACGAATACGTCGCTCTTGAAACAAAGGGCCAATTATTTTCCCACTAGATGAGACCCGTAACTTCGTCTGCGTGGATTTAGTTTTGTAAAATACTGCGGGATCTCTTTGATTTTACGGGATTTTAATTACGTGACAAAGTAGGCCACGTTAAGGGTCAGCTACAGTTTGTTACAGTCGTGCCGCTTTTGTCGCATACCTAGGGCAACGGGTGTCGTAGGGAAGGACCCGACAGTCCGTGAATATCCGAAAGCGAGAGGTGAAAGCCGCGCTATCACATCATTGTTCCTCGGTATTTCTTTTTTATTGCCTTCGTGGGCTG
The DNA here is from genome assembly GCA_964035005.1 of Erebia palarica. Lineage (NCBI taxonomy): Eukaryota > Metazoa > Arthropoda > Insecta > Lepidoptera > Nymphalidae > Erebia > Erebia palarica. The sequence goes on along the minus strand of OZ035989.1, from coordinate 12,821,872 downwards.
TCCCGGCTGAAGTGAAGAGTTGAGTTTATATATTATTTCAGTAGACTCGGATTGGTACCTAAACTAATTCTCGCAGAAACGCGTAAAAGACGCATTTTGCATAGCGTAAAGGACGTTGTTACTACGAACTAACTAAATAAATCGTGATACGAGTGGAAAATATATTTAAAGAACGGAGGTACCTTATACTCTACTGTGTAAGGCAGTGCGTTGTTTACGTCGCTTTTGTTAAGGTTTTATACACTTTAAGGAAAGGAAAACGTAATGTCTGCGTGATTCGGAACAATGTTACTTCGTTTAAACTTGATTTCCATTGAGAGTATCTCGTCTCGAGCAAAGTGCTTGTAAAAGTCTATCTGAATAAATAATATCTTCAGAGTATGCGTTAACGTGATCTCTTCAATGCAAAACTCCGCGAAAATCTTCTCGTTTATGTAGCGCTGATGTCTATCGCAGACGACTATAAATAGACGATACGAACAATTTTGTGAAAATGGAACACCGTACATTTCACAATTCATAGGTGTCCCACAAAATACTCTATCACAAATCAAAGTTCCAATTAGATTTTTGACGAAAAGGGAAAGTCAGCCACGAGTCACAAATCAGCGCAGATTAATTATTAGAGCAATCCTCCTGCCAGATTTAGTAGCATACAGAGTAGGTTAGAACAGAACAGCATACGAGTCAGCCAAGGCAGCAACCTGTTTCCGCAGCAAGAATCGATACGACATTTAACGAATTAAACTATATACAGCATCGAAGAAAGGACACGTGCGACACGGGGATGATGTGCGTCGAGTTCAGACACCAAGTCTCACCGACAATCCATCGTTTTTGTATAAAAATTATGCATGCTATGTTTACTTAAGTTATATCACTTCACTTATTTATATGATGGGTTTTATTTTTATTAATATGTAAGTGATATTTAGGAAAACTAATAAAATAAAAATAATTCTGTAACAAAAACACTCGTCTGCGTTGTTCCTTATATCAAGCTTTCATCAATCATGTCGGAGGATGCGTCAAGATGCATTAAGTTTGGATAACCTGAATTATTTCATGAAGTGAATCAATGTTTTTATCAAAACACTAGCTGGTGCCCGCAACTTTGTCCACGTGGAGTGAGGTTTTTGGTTCCCGCGGGAACTCCTTAATAAAAAAAAGTAGCCTATGTGTTATTCCAGACTATAATCTTTCTCTGTGTCAAATTTCATCCATGATCCGTTCAGACGTTGGAGCGTGATTGAGTACAAATATCCAGCCATCCAAACTTTCGCATTTATAATATTAGTAAGGATAATAATAGTAAGGATTGTGATAGATTACTTAAAGAGCCGGAGTACCTAAATATTTGGGAAAACAGAGCATGATATTTTTTTTATTCCTTAAAAGTTCCTTAAGAAGTGAGCCCTTAACTGCAGTCTCGCCCGGTGGTATGCGATGATGCAGTCCACCGACTAACCAGTAACCAATACACGGTTACAAAATGGTCATCATACCTCTAAAATTTCCACCCCTCTCTAATATGGATATGGAAATCCATTGTTGAGAAACGTTCTTTCTACCGGGATATTAATATAACCCGGTAAAAAGAATTTGTTATGCCGGGGAAGCAATTGTGCTTTATCCATTTGAAACGGGAAAGGTTTTACTGACAGCCTGATATATCGCAGGGCTGGGAAATGTGGATCTTTGTGTCTTTAGACTCTTCGCATTCAGGCCTCATGCCATAATATGCATTGGCAATATAATGAGTTTGCTATTTGAAAAAATCTTTATTCTAAGGATTTTAAAAAAAACATAAAGTAATATTATAAATGCGAAAGTGTGATTTGTTTGTTAGTTTGTCCGTCAATCACGCTGTAACAAAGCAAATTTTTATTCCGGAAAATTCCTCCGCTAGCAAAAATGCAGCTAGTATAAATGAAAAAAATTTATTTTTTTCTATATATATTTTTTAATCAGTTTAAAATTTATTCTTCTTTAGCCTAGAAGTGTAGCTAAGTTTCTCTTACCACAAGTAGTCAGCTACGAGTATGTAAGCTGCATATTCAGCTTTTGAAACATTTTGAAGGATATCTCGACTCATATTGTGTCGCTAGTAACAGCGGGCTATGCTACTCGCAAAAGCAAAAGTAATACGACTAGGTATTGTCATCATATCGATGGCCGGTGCAATGATCGCTATCACCTTTGATAAGCGATACTTTCATCAATAAAAAATGTCCTGGAGGCTTACCATCAACTATAATCGCGACTCAAATAAAGACCTAAACTGAACTGAATCGCTATTTCGTACCATAAACTCTTATAACCGACCAATAGACGTCATGACGTCATGAGCGAAACAAAAACCTAAATTGATCCGCCACCGAAATCCATTCATTCATTTTCGTACCATGACGGTGGTTTGTAGCCTAAACTGAATCGTAAAGCTGTCAAAGTGAGCCGACCAAAAAAAGTTACTTATATTGTTCCTGTATTTGCCTCGCTTTCACAAACTTTTATTATAAAATATTAAAATTTAGTAATTAGTAGTATTAAACTATTAACAGAGTTCTAAAAGCCTGCCATCATGTCCGATGAACTTGTACTTTTTGAATTTTTGGAAAACGATAGTGAAATAAACACTTCGCGGAAACAATCAAGACGCATAATGCGGGAACAAGCGGATCCATTTTGTTTGGAGGATGTGGAGTTTATAAAAAGATATCGACTGTCTAAAGAATTAGTGTTAGATTTATGTGATTTATGTGTTAAAATTAACTTCTGTCATGACCAATTCAAAATGATAATTTTTCCGAAACACTGTATTCTATGTTCTTCCTCACATATCATTCTATTTTGACACCAATATTCATTAAAATCTGTGTAGCTGTTTGAAAATTTACAAGATCATACTAATATTATAAATTCGAAAGTGTGTTTGTTGGTTTGTCCTTCAATCACGCCGCAACAGAGCTACGGATCGACGTGATTTTTTGCATGGGTATAGTTGAGGACCTGGAGAGTGACATAGACTACTTTTTATCCCGGAAAATCAAAGAGTTCCCGAGGGATTTTAAAAACTAAATCCACGCAGACGATGTCGCGGGCATCAGCTAGTTACAAAATAAATTGAAATTACACTTACTTCTTCAAATGGTTCTACCCTTATTCCAGGCAGACCGGACCCCAAAATCTTCTCCTAAAATATGGAGAAATTTATTTTCGATCTCAGTCAGTGCCCGGATCTGTGGCGCCCCTCCTCCAGTCTGCTGGTGCGACGATCGAGCAGCTACAGCCAACTTTTTTAATTTAAACTTATAGTCATTCCAATACTAAAATAAAAAATAATATTAGATACATAGGTACCTAATCAGAATCCATCATGAATTTGATAACATACTAATGTAGTGCACTTCTACTACTGTGGGACTCATGTTATACTTAGCTTTCATTAATTGTAATGTATTCACATTTTCAGTTATATTATATTTATACGTCTTAAATTGTGGTTATTTTGATAAATTTTTGCTTCACCGAGTACCTAAACTCGAAAATCTCTGTAGGTAGTGTACCTATACGTTATTAAAATCCCACTATGCTTATCAAAATGGATTTAAAAGTTTAGACATCAAAACCGACAGTTAGATACTTTCGTATTTAAAATATAAGTATGAATTTACTTTACACCATCCCTTCCAATCTTTTATAGCGCCATCTCCGTGAGAATTTAAATTTTGGGCTATATTTTCCCACATCCTCTTAGAAAATTCCCTTGCTTGGGAAGTTTTGTTATAGCCCGTGGCGATGGCTCTATTGGAATTTAAAAACTCCCACAATTGCTCTAGCTGGCCATAGCTAACTCTGCGTCTCGACGTTTCTCTATAAAAAAAATGCACTTAAAATTCTTTGCTATTCAAGTGGTACTTAGGATAGTCAAGCTCCATGTGCACATTTCGTACCTACACATAAAACTAAGCTAGCGGCACGCTATGATGGCCGGTTTGACACATTACAATAGTGATGTGGAATGTCAATTTATTCTCGAACAAAAAACAATTAAGTTTTGTTTTTGTACCTGATTAAATAGGTTTAATAAAACAAAAATGTATATGTTTATTTAATTTATTTGAACGAACTGAATATTTGAACGAAAATGAATATACATACTTTATATGCACACAAGAAACATATGAATACAAAAGATACCAAAAAAGGTGCCACAAAAGGCCATAATTAATCAGATTCGTCCATACTACTATTTTCACTGTCGTCACTGCTATCATCACATACATTAATAATTATATGTTCGTTTTCTATAATATTATCTATTTTCACATCTCTTTCATAATCTTCCCTTATTAATTTAACAGTTCTATTCACAACCTTTTCCCAGTCTCCTTTAGTCACATGTTCACAAGCTTCTTCTAATAATTTTAGCATTTTTTTTGTGGTAAATGGGGGTTCTGTATTGTGTCTTGCAGCATATCCCTTAATTTGAGCCCACACCAACTCAATCGCATTATACTCACAATGGTAAGGCGGTAACCGTATAACTCTGTGCCCATGTTCTAATGCTATTTCGTCAATGACGTATCGGATCTTGGTTGGTTTGTTTTCTTTTAAAAGACGTACTAATTCCGCTTTTAACATATTCATGTTTGCATCTACGCCATTTTTACGAAGCCATGCGACGATATCAGCTTTCTTTTGGGATTGGGCAGGTGGCTTGTCAATTTGCATCGAGTGGTATGGGGCGTTGTCCATAATTATAATAGATGGTTCAGGGAGGCTACACAACATTGAGGTAAACCATTCAGTAAACTTTTCTCCATTCATGTCTTCATGATAGTCTCCAGTGGTTTTTGACGCAAAAGCCTTGAGAGAACCTTCGACAAACCCGTTGATGGTTCCGGCGTGACAAATTATAAGTCGCGATCCTTTTCCTACAGGAACTTTGGAAGTAGATGCTGCTGTGTCATCGTTCCAAGAACGGCCTACAGTATGGTTAGCATTAAGCCATGTTTCATCCAAGAACACAACATTTTGCCAATTTTTGATTTCTTTCACTTGCCGTAAAAAAGTATACCTTGCCATCGCTATATCAAATCTTTCCATCAATATTTTGCGTTTGTTACATTTTTTGTATCGAAATCCAATGGTCTTCAAAATCTTCGTTAAAGAACTTTCCCCACCGAAGAATAATCCAGCTTCCTTCAGTGAATGCACCAACTTTTTTCTTGTTGGATACTCCTTCTGTAAATAGTAGCCGTAAACATGTCTTCGGATAGCATCGGCATCAAAGCTATCGATGCCTACGACTGGTTTTGCTCGTTTTCTCTTTTTTGGTGTGTGAAGTTTATTTTCTTCTGTGCCAGTCTCGCCATATTTTTTTTTAGTTATCCGTCTAACAGTTCGTTGTCCAATATTAAGCGCATCAGCTACGCGTTCAACCACTGACGTTATAGGTAAAATTGGCCCTCCATTTTGAGCTTCACGATCGAAATAGTTACGAAGGCGTATTACGAACTCACGTGTCTGACTATTTAGAACAGTTCTCTGCGTACGTTCGGTCATATCGACGAAATCCACAACAAAGGGCTTGAACAGAGTCCAAATTAACGAGCAAGGGTCAACAGTAATGCAGTATCAATATTTGAAATCCAAAGCCAGGTCAAAACTATATCACAATCGCATTGCACTGACAGTTTATACTTTTCGAAGCAACGTCAATTCGAAACTGCTTTGTTTTGCATTGAGCATTGACGCGAGTTTGCCGGAGGTAGTAGTTGTGCTAGCCAGCGATCCTATGTGACGATCGTATTAGATTCCATTTTTAAAAATTTATTGATATTTTTTTGCGATTTCAGAGGTTTGTCCACATAGTGAAAATTGTTCATATTCACAAGTACATTCACCCCTTAAATGGTGCAAACTGATTTTTCTACACTTGTATACATTTAAGAAATCAATTTAATAAATAAATTTTGAGTCCTAAACCTAAAACTACATTCGATAAAATTTATGAATCTCTGCACATCACTATCGTCAATAAAGTAATACAATTATTTCCTTCAAAGTCGTTATCAATTAATACGGAACTTCATGAGCGGACAAACGTCAAACCGGCCATCATAGCGTGCCGCTAGTTTAATAATACTTACGCCATAATAAAAATGCACTCACTAGCACTACACCTTCACTATTCCTAAATAATTTATTAATATTAAAAAAACTAATTACTAGAACTTTAAACGATTATACAAAACTCGCGCCTTAACGATGGTACCTATACCATGTTAGGTTGTCACTTGTCATTAAGGTGCGTTCGTAAATTTCTTAAATTTTGTGTGACTAATGCCGCTTAATAATATTTTTATTAAATACAAAAAACTGTAACAACTGAGTTTTATTGTAAATTAATAACATTACAATGTCTTACAATGTAGTTACATACTTTTATTATTGATTTAACATAAAACTAAAAAACCGGTATCTACCGAAATAGAAATTAAAACGTCCACGAACGCAGCGTATAGTTTTTGCAAGAAAGGGACGGACTTATTAGAGGTTTACATAGCGTTGTCTCTTTCAAACGTTTTTCTACTCAACCGCAGACCAGAGACAATTCTCGGTCATTCATTCATCATGCACGATTCAAATGCGATTAATTATAAGATACTTCATGGTACGAATTCAATGCGATTTATTTTAAGCGCCGATATTGAATAGCATCGGAATTGGATCGTTAGATTAAAGATTGTAGTAGGGACCCTGTTTTAATAATAAAACCGAATCTCGAAAATTGTGATGATTTCTCAATTTTCGTTTTAATCCCTCTCGACACTTGCCAATTACCACTCAAGTGCTGCGTTGTTCCAGACCTCTTTCTCCAAGAGTTATTTAAAACAGAGGCATATAATCTAGCACCATTATCACGCACTCTTAGTGATGTTATTCGCTAGCTGAGTCTATTTTCTTGCACAATCGACTATTTTCAAGCGTTCAAGCCCTTGTTGTAGTTGGTGGCCCGTAAGCGTGGAGTCTTAATGATTGTAAGATGTATGTTTTCTCGGAGAATTCAATATGCAGAAAGGGTTGTAAACAAACAAATGGCACTAAGGCCTTAAAGTTGTGAAAGACAATAAAAAAAGGGAGTCATTTTACTTTACTTTACTGCTTTTCACAATTAAAAACTTTAATTAGTTTGAAACTCCCAGTCGAATTAGATAGAACAATCGAAGAATTAGTAGGTGTAATCAAGACACGCGGAAGCGTGTCCAGCCAAAGTTCAAAAAAACTGGCGAGCAGCACCGTGTGTAATATTACACGAACCATTTGGAGCCACTTTTGACCCCCTCATAACTCAAAAACTATTTCACATAAACATGTCGAATTCGGCGCATATATTGAGACCCGTGAGATACATATGTGCTCCAAATTTCATAAGCACACCTCAAATGGTTATTTAGATATAAACGTCCAAAAATCGTCATTTTTATGCTCTACCTAAGTATAGATCAAAACTCTGACACGGGGCATACTACCATTGCTTAAAGCCGTGACATTCAACCGTTATTTTGAAACAATACTGCTTTAAGCGGTGGTAGTAACTCCGTCGTCCACTTCCTGCGGCAACTTGCATTACATTCTACGCATAGTGCTTGCACAACACAATAAAAAATAAGAGTTGTTAAGTAAAAAAACTCCGATTACATAAATCATACTGTAGGTCTTTGTTTAAATTCGTTATTTTGTGTTTTTACGAATTATTATTAAGTAGGTACCTAAAAGTACAGTTTCTACCAGCAAGCCAAATTTTCGGAAGAATAAAATAAGAACTTACAGCTTTACAACTTGTGAAGGCTATAATTCGTATATGAAAACTAGCCAAGCAAAGCCTTAGTCTTCAACATTTTATACTAAGTTATAAGAAGAAATGACATCTTAAGTTGTTATAAAATATTATATGTTGTAATAAATAAATTTCAGGACTGGCCATTGAACTTGGCACCCATTTAGATCTCACTTCTTTTGTCGCTGAAGTCAACAACCAAGGCATATATATCACAATTTTGAACTTGGCTCTCATTTCACATTTATGATTTTGATGGGATGAATAAATTGCAGGACTGACCATTGAACTTGGCACCCATTTAGATCTCACTTCTTTTGTCGCTGAAGTCAACAATCAAGGCATATATATCACAATTTTGAACTTGGCTCTCATTTTACATTTATGTTTTTGATGGGATAAGATTGACAGGAAAATATTCTAAAAAATCTTTCCAAAAAACCGACTTACAAAGGCACTGTAAAGTAAAAAATAATTTTGATTTCTACACACTATGTTGAAGTCGGGCGATTCTTAACATAAGTCAACTTTGCTTATCTTTGTTATACCCGCCCGACTTCAACATAGTGTGTAGAAATCAAAGTAAATGAACTAGAAGTTTAAATCGCTATAATCCGCCACAGTAGACAAATCCGTGTGGTACAGTGCGTGTCTTTCACCTGCAACATGCGACACCCACCACCCAGCAATTCGCACAGGCACAACACCACACCACACAAATCCTCCAAATCACTCTCAACGTCGTTTCACTCCGAAACCGGAGCATCCTCAGGAGATGTTGACTCGACAATGCACGATTGTGAACTTCGCATGTTGCAGGTGAAAGACACGCACTGTACCACACGGATTTGTCTACTGTGGCGGATTATAGCGATTTAAACTTCTAGTTCATTCACTGTCGTGGACTTCCGCAAAGTAACGCCTGCTTCTATTCAATATTTGAAATCAAAGTAATTTTTTACTTTACAGTGGCTTTGGAAATCGGTTTTTTGGAAATAATTTTTATTTTTAACTTTTTAGTATCAGGGTTGAGGAATTGGAGATTTTTTTTCAAATCGGTTCAAAAACGACGGAGATATGCACCGACATCCGACATACATTGAAAAAAATACGCGTCGAATTGAAAATCCTTTCCTCCTTTTTTGAAAATCGGTTAAAAATAGGGATGATGACAACACAATCAAATCAGCAACTCTTTACCAAACTTATAAATGCGCTTCTAGTATGAAAGTTCGTATGAAATACATAGTTGTGACTACTTGTGACGTCATCAAATTTCAACACACTTGATTTTTTCTTTTATCTATCAGTGGTTCAAAATGGATATGAAACTTAAAATTTAAATTGAATTTTAGGTCTTTTTGAAGACCTTCTATTTAATTATAATTAGCAAGATATAATTTATATATGACATAGTCATCATCCCTATTGTATCACAAAATGTTCTCAGCTTATCACTATGCTGTATCATTGAACAAATACAAGAGTAAATAGAACCGATTTATGCGCGACATCGCGGAAATGAAATCAAGGAAATCCTCTGAACAATGTGGAGCAGGTGTAAATGACACACTTCTATTGATATATCCGAAAGAGATTTCACCAATTGTAACCGTCATCCGTCTATAAATACAGCTTTTTATCGCCGTGGATGTACTTGAGGTGGTATGGAAGCTGTGATATTATTTGCTTCTAGGTGATGGCCGCGATTCAAAATAAAGTATAGGCCAGTTACCACTAAAAAAAAACAACAATTCAAACAAAATATCTTAAATACATTACCTACTCTTCACCTTACACAGGGTGGACCGGATGAACACTACAATATCTTCTTTGATCTGTACAATTCTCAGTCTAGTTCCATTTTTAAATAGTAGAAAAAAAAATGTTTAAAAATCTCAATTTTAGTGAATTACTGTTGGCATTTACAAAGGTAGGAATAAGTTGTTTGATTTGTATGCTGAAAAGTAGAATAATTACACTCCTACATTTGTTCCATATTATGTAAGAAATCATTCCAAATTATTTAGAAATGTTTGCATACAAGCAAAATCATTTTATGTAAAACAAAAAATATTAATTCAGATAATAAAATAAAAGCAGTTTGGGATATAATTACAGATGAAATTGGGAAACATAAAGTGGGAAAGCCTAAATTGGAGCTAAAAATTATTGACCGTATTATTGACTGCGACACGGAAATTGCAAATATATTTGGGATTTTTTTCCAAAATATTCCTGTGACCACTACTAGCTACCTTAATTCCTCGCCAACAGAAGCCCTTAAGCTTCTCAAGGGTAATGTCACCGAGTGCAGTGTGTTGTTTAAGTTTAAACATGTGACTCCATATGATATTATTAAAATATTCAAATCTTTGCAACGCAAAAACCCCCAAAGGATCTATAGTAAAAATTTAGATATTAGTAAAAATAATCAGCAATGTTATTGTTATTGCACCATATCTTGCTCTCATATTTAAAAAGTCTGTGGATTCAGGATACTTTCCAGACCTTATGAAATGCAGTAAATTGAATCCACTTTTTAAATCTGGTAGTAGAAGTGACCCCAATAATTACAGACCAATTTCTATTTTACCAGCACTCAGCAAGATATTTGAGAAAATTATGCTCAACCAACTAACTGCTTCTGCACTTTAACTCAAAATATAACCTACAAAAAAGGGCAATACGTGCAATTAATAATTTAAAACCGCGCGAATCCCTTAGAGAGAAATTTAAGGAAATAGGTATTCTTATAGTAGCCTCGCCGTATATTTATTTAAACTTCGTAAAACAGCACATTCACAATTACAAAAAAATATGCGATCTGCATGATAGGCAAAATAGAGGCCGCCATAAGCTCGTGACTCCACCACTCCGCCTAAAGAAGGTCCGAAGGTCGTTCGTGGGAATGAGCATTCTTTTTTTTGAATTGAATTTTGAATTAAATTCTGAATTCATCCGCGTCGATGTTTTTTCCCGCGGTTACTTCTTAATTTTCCGGGATAAAAAGTAGGTCCTGACTTTTCCTAGTATTTAACCTATCTATATACCCAATTCCACGTCCTTTCCCGGGATTCCATCTATCTATATACCAAATTCCATCAAAGTTGGATAAAAGATGGGCCGTGAAAGTGAAGTAATGGGCAGTGAAATATTAGTATGGATGCTAAGCAAAATCTATAGCCCACGCCTGTAAAAGTTTGTTTGAGGTCAATTGCCCCACAGGTTGTTACTGTTATAACTTTAAATACCACATAAAATCCACTTTGGGTCGCAAAAGTCAGGCTCTTTATTTCTTACCACCAGCTATAGATGCGTGTGAAACCCACCAATAGAAGCATCTGATTTTCATAGCTTAGTTCGATAGATGGCTTATTGGTGGGTAAAACACGTCCGTAGCTTAGCAACAACTTTTTACACATTTACCAATATTTATTCATATTTATCTTGCATTTTAACATGACTCTAATAGGGCCAAGCAAGTTATGCATTTCAGTTTCAATTAGGTAAATAAATTAAATAAACAATTTATAACCTTAACTAGCTGTAGCCCGCGACTTCACCCGCGTGGTTTAAGTTTTTTTGATTATTGCGGGAACTCCTTAACTTTCCGGGATAAAAAGTAGCCTTTTTCACTCTCCAGGTCCTCAACTATACCCATGCCAAAAATCACATCGAACCGTTGCTCCATTGCGGCGTGATTGAAGGACAAACTAATAAACCAACAAACAAACACACTTTTGCATTTATAATAGGCAAGTTTAATTTCAAGGCTTGCATTATATTATGGTTCTTTATGTGGTGTTTTATATTTTTATCTAAAATCCGTTACACATAATCTATAGCTTCGCATAACTGTTAGGTGTTTTGCTTTAAAAGCATCGGTCACAGAGTGATGTCGTGGGTGGCGTTAATGAAAACACTAGATTTTAGGATAACAAATGATTATGAGATCATTTCTTGAATTTGACCTATAAATATGAAACAAACATATTTTAAAAGTACTGAAATTTATTTAAGTAGGGATGGCACCCAATACGCATTGTAAATTTAATTAAATTTATACCTATTTGGGATTTTTTTATGAAAAATATCTAAGATCGATTTTGTGGTCAAATTTAACTTTAGCTGTAACCTTACTTTATGTGCATCTTATCCTCAGCTTGTAAGATCAAAAATAATGCAAATAATAAATAATAATTATTATTTTTAGTTGCGACTGAAGCCTACCAAATACATGCACACCAAATCAGAAAAAAAGTAAAAACGTTCAGTTAGTATGTTATTAGCTTTATAATATAAAATAGGAGGTCATAAATCGGACCACTTAAGACATATAAGAATTATTTGTTTTTAATGTGGTTTTACTGTATTCTAGCGAGATGATGTCATATTGCGGTCGTTTATAGCGAGAATAAAGTACTTAAATATTCTAGGTAAGACAATAAAAATATATTTAAGGAGATATATCACCTCTCTGGACACGTCGATGTATAAAATTGATGTAAATGTTTTTTTTAAAGAATGCTATCGGACATTATATGCGACTTGCATTGTCTTTCCTGTCCAACTCAGTGTAAAGTTAGAGTAGCTGTGCGCTATACCTACTAGTTGTCTAACGATTAGGATTTGAACTCAGGTATGTTTTATCGAATTTCAAATATTGAATAGAAGCAGGCGTTACTTTGCGGAAGTCCATGATAAATGATGTTTATAACGAAATAAACTTCTAGTTCAATCATTATCGAATTTCAGTCTAACAATTATAATAAGGCTTATAGTTAAGTAATCAAGTTAGTTTTTCCGAATTGAGGCATACCATACCACAGGGTCGCAAGTTAGAATAATTTAAAGTATAGCAAGGTACGTCGGCTGCATACTGTGCGCCGTGTTGTCTCCTGAAATAATAAGGTACGCAAAGATATTATAATAATAAATTATATTCTTATAGTGAACCGGCGCAAATTGCATTCTAATCCCCACACCCGCACTTTTGAGCTGCATATTAATTTTGTGCTATATGACAGAATTTTGTTTTGAAAATTCTACCAGCTTGGTGATACCCTCACCGGCACGGTTCTGACACCCCGCAGCTTTGCTTATTCTAGAGTGATTCCCAAACTATTTTGGACAAGGGACCCCTTTTCCAAAATGAACTGATACCTCAGACCCCCATAGCCAAATTACTTTAAACATCCTATCTCTAGTTTTTCCTATTGATACAAAATACTTACCAATTTAAAAACTTTGCAGTTGGTTAAGTGAGTAAACTTGACATTATTTTTAATCAAAATTGAACATAATAAATAGACATAAAGTTCAGTAAATATCAAGTGTAATTATTAATTATTAATACAAATTACATAAAAATACCTAAGTAGGTAAACCTAAGTAGGTTTGAAAAAAAACATTAAAATAGGAGTAGATTTTTAGACCTCGTCGACCCCCAAAATCAGTTTTCGTTTATGTCAAAGCCCAGAAACCAAAATCGACCCCAAGGGGTCCGATATCGACCTCTTTGGGAATCGCTGGTCTAGACGTCTCCGTCAGGTGACCGGTATGGTAGGAAAGAAAGCTTAGACTTAGGTAACACTATGTGTAAATTCATGTTTCATTTTGTAGAATGTTGTTCGTTTGTACGAGTATGCATATTGTTGCTCCGACGCGACGTAAAACAGAATTAAGAATTCAAAAAACCGAGGTTACTTTTTGAATGACTCAAAAAATAATCATCGAGATAATATATTAGAAGTTTTAAATTAGATCTTTTATGCGATTATGCGAATATTAATCGTCGATAAACCGATGTTTTATTAGTTTTCGTCGATATAAAACCCTATACTTTATTTTAAGTCACGTTCCACGTTGACAGCCCTACCGACACAGATCCATGTGTTGTTTACATTGGTAGGACAGATTGCTTTTAATTAATCTCGTTAAATTTAGTTATGAGAATATTAGCTAATCAAAGGATAGACAAGATTTTATATTGTGGACAGTGAATGAAATTATTTAAAAAAAAAAATTAAAATAGCTGGGTCTAGAAACTTCAAATTTTGTAGGTATGCAGGTTTTCTCAATACCCTAAACTCCAACTAAGTAAGGTTTTACGGAAATTCCCGGAGGGTTCAGAAGCCGCTAGTCAGCGTATAGGTACCTATAGGCGATTAAGGGTATGGTTTTAATATTACTGCCATACACCTGACAGGTTAACCCGGTCCCATCTTAAACTGCATCATCACTTATCACCAGGCGAGATGGCAGTCAAGGCCTAACTTGTAAAAAAAAACTACCTAAAGCATTACGTGCGTAAGTTATTATAAGTTATATTTAGTATATATATGTATATGTATTATAATTTGTAGCTTTATATCAATATTTTTATTTATTTTATTATTTTGCACCATCTACCGGTTGTTAATGTAGCTATGTCCTTTTAAACCATTCGTTGCCTGGAAGAGATCGCTGTAAAGCGATAAGGCCGCCAAATTGTATACTTCCTTTGTTTTTAGCTAAGTTTACTGTTATTATTGTTTTTTGGTGTACAATAAAAGTATATTCATTCATTCATTCATTCATTCATTATTAATTACACTATACTACTGAAATAGTTACTCTAACACGCACAAACTTTTCCCCAAATAAATGGAATTTGTTACTACTATGTAACAAACAATTATAACTTATGTAATTAGGGTCCAGCCTGGCAATAACAGGCATGAGGCAAATAAATCGTATCATCTTCCAACTTGTCGGCGCTATAACGCACGAGTTCATATTATTATTATGCTTATTCGCCGTGTACTACTAAATTAAATTACTACCAAATACAGGTAGTTGCCCGTCCCGCATCTATGGATGCGATTAGTCTGTTTTGAATGCATATGTCTCATTTCTTGAAGTATTTTCTTTTTTTTATTTGATTGTTTTTTTTTTATCTTTTTACTCTTTGTTTTTTCTTGTAAGTTACCAAGTTTTTTGTTTTCTGTATAAATTAAGATTATAATGGGGCTGGCATATACTTATGTATAAAAGTCTCTAAACAAATAAAGAAAAAAAAAGTACAGGTAGTGAAATGAAATGAAATGAAATGCCGGCCCATCTTTAAATCTGATTTGGATGAAATGTACAGAGGTACGTTGCATCCCGGGGAAGGACTTATGCTAATTTTTATCCCGGAAAATGAAAGAGTTCCTGCGGGAATTTTCTAGGTATATATTATAATAATTTAACTATATATGGCTAGCTTATCAACATCTCCATCATCACTACAACCGCCGGCTCACTTCTAAGCAAGAGTCTCTTTTTAGGATGAGAAGAGCAATTTTGCCAAATAATTTACATACCTTTGAGATCATCACGTAGAACTCTCGATCATTCAGATTTCTTCTCGATTTTTTCCTTCACCGTTAAAACAAGAGATACCTATTTAATTATTTATAACACACATAACTCTGAAAAGTAAGGCCCAGGGATTGAATCCTCGACCATCCAGGACAGGATGTCGCCTGTTTAATCCACTAGCCTATCGTGCCATGCATATTAGGCATGGTAATAAAAACTGATAATGTAGAAGACGGTGCGAGCGAACCTATGAGCATACAACAAAATAATTTGGTAGTTCTCAAATACCTACCTGCCTAAATGTTCTCACGAGGTATTAAGTAGGCCTTTCTTCTTAAAATTAATGAAGTTTTAAAAACTCTGTTTGGTAAATAAAGTTTGGCGAAGTATTCCGAACTCTACCGTTGTTTAACGGGCGCGTTTAAGATTCTTTGGAATTGTTTTAAGCGCTCTCCAACTTTTGAATTATTTCTTTGTAGATAGGCATAACTTTCAAAACATTTCGTATACTTTGCTAGCTAGACACAAGATCGGTTATTTATCGGTATTCCATGGTTAATAAAATAATTATGGGTCCACTGTTTGAACTATTACCTGGTTACTACTGCTTACAAAAGTGCAATCCAAAGACATTCAATATTATTAGTTCAATCATATCCATTGAGAAGTGCTAATTTTACTAAGTCCAGCTATGTTAACTGTACTTTATTTGTCAGGCAATAAGGTTCTATTTTTTGTATACTAATGAATTTGTTGTACTAATGAATTTCTAAATAGAAACCATGACCAAAATGTTAGTAATCTATGTAAAACTGCATCGTAGCTGTCATCAATTCTCAAATGCCTATACTAATCTTACTAATATTATAAATTCAATTACAATAATATTCTATACTAATCTTACTAATATTATAAATGCGAAAGTTTGGATGGATGTATGGATGTATGGATGTTTGTTACTCAATCACGCCCCAACGGCTGAACTGATCTGGCTGAAATTTGGCACAGAGATAGATTATAGTCTGGAATAGCACATAGGCTATCCCGGAAAATTTAGTTCCCGCAGGAACCAAAAAACCTCGATCCACGCAGACGAAGTCGCGGACATTAGCTAGTCGCTAGTATAATATATATCAGTATAAGCCTCCGAAATGCTGTGTACGTGACCTGTAGTCAGTAGAATGACTCAGTCTCGGTGACTTAAAATGGTACCTATGCTTATTATGATTTTGCCATTATTCATTAGGTATCAATAGCACTTCATTAATATGAATATCATAGCATTGCATATGAAACGGCACGTAATCATCGCAAGTTCGCAACCTGTCAAAAGCTGATCGAATGCATATCGATTTTAGTATTCCATACTAATATTATAAATGTGAATGTGTCTGTCTGTCTGTCTGCTTCGCTTTCACGGCCCATCTGTTCAACCGATTTTGATAAAATTCGGTACAGGGAAGGTCATAGCTTACTTTTTATCCCGGAAAATTCACGAGTACCTGCGGGAATAAAAAAAAATGATCTGTTCAACCGATTTTGATGAAATTTGGTACAAGGATAGGCTGTATTCCGGGGAAGGAAATTAATTGACATCTCTAAGTCTAATATTAGAGATTTTAACTTTAGAGAAACGCACTCTGAATTGACTAATTTTTATCGCGGAAAATTAAGGACTTCCGGTGGGAATTAAAAAAACTTAATCCACGCGGACCAAGTCGCGGGCCACTACCACCACAACTACCACTAGCCCATTAAAGTCCCACTGCTGAGCATAGACCTCCACTCTCACAGGAGAGAGGGAATTAGAGCTTAGACCCACCACGCTGCTCCAATGCGAGTTGGCGGGCTTTAACGACTATTATCATGTTAGTGATAATAACCGGGACGACGGCTTAACGGGCTCTCCGATGCACGGGGGTGAAACACGGCCAACTTCCTAACTCCGGTCTAGTACTGAGAATTTCTAGTCAGAAAAACCCAATACTCAGTTATGGCCCGACCCGGGACTCGAAACCGGGACCTCGTCGGCCGCAGTCGAACATGCCAACCGAACAGACCAACGAGGCAGTAGACTAGACCAACGAGGCAGTAGCTAGACCAACGAGGCAGTAGGGGGACTTAAGTCGCGGGCATCTTCTAGTGTTTTATACCTAATTCTTTCAACAAATTTTTCAATCATTCTTCTTTTTGTTACAGGGACTCAACGAAAATAACTGAAAAATGGCCTCTTGGGGAATCCTCACGCTTATATTCGTGGCGTTCATATTCGTCGATGCCAGACGATACCATCAGAAACGCGAAACCAAAACTCACCTCTGCGATCAGATATACAACAGCACAAGTAAAATTCAATGTTTTTGCATCAAAGACTCTCACCACCATGATTTAATACGCAGCGCTGATTGCTATTTGACTATCGAAGGGGTAACAATTGAGGAACCAGTATGGAACACATTTGAAGATCTGAAGAATGCTACCAAAATATCCCTGAGCAATACAAGAGGAATTGTTATAAAATATATTCCCAAAACTGCCCTTCAGCACACGAAAGCGTTGTCAAAAATTGAAGTGAAGTATGGAAATATTGAAGTTATTGAACCGTTTGCCTTCGCAAATTTGAGTTCGATTAAAGGCATCACACTGACAGATAACCAGATCAAGGTATTAAAACCTTATGCATTTGCTCATCATAGAAACTTGATAACGATTGGCTTAGACACAAATCTCATAGTGGAAATAAATCGAAACGTGTTTATAGATTTGCCATCACTTGAAAAGATATATCTCACAAGTAATAAGATAACTACTATTCACGACAAAGCGTTTGTACATCTGTCAAACTTGAGAGAACTAGAAATAGATCGAAATAATTTGTTCAGTTTGAACAGCGAAACGTTTTCAGGATTGGAAAAGTTGGAGAAATTGGATATGAGCGGAAACAGTTTAGAAGTTATTGGCGATAATACATTCGTGCCTTTGAAAAATTTACGTTTGCTGAATTTAGAGGGAAACAAAATTCAAATGCTCGATGAAAAGGCTTTCCACGGACTTGCTAAATTACAGTTTTTGACATTAGCTCACAATGGACTCACAGATATTGATAATTTTAAGACATTTAAGGGATTAAAATCTTTAATTCAATTCAATTTGAAAGGAAATAAACTGATTGCACTTAAAGCTGAAGTGATGGAACCAATATTGAATAATTTTTATAGTAACATCAGCAGTTTAAATGTTGAAGGTAATGTTTGTCATTTGTGTGAAATAAGTTCATACCTATAAACTTAATATTTATAATCTTACTGTTCTTATTAATGATGATTTTTTTCAGATAATAAATTCACCTGTGATTGCCGTTTGGATTGGTTTGTTTCTCTAATGAACAAAACGCAAAGCGCTAATCTTAAACTAGCAATAGAGAACCTAAAATGTACACCTAGTGCAGAGCTTAAAGATAAATGGGTTAAAGCTATGGAGACGGAGAAAACTCCAGCCCAGGATGCAGATTACGTAGAACCAGGTATCGGTGATTACGAATACTATGATGAAACACAGCTTAATGGACAACTGTTCTATACAGATCTACGACTTCTACTGAATTGCGATAAAACCTTAAATAGCGTGCCAATGATGACAACGATTGCAACATGGACGAGTCTAAAGCCAAGTACAAGGGAATTAGCAGAAATCATGAAAGTTAGTACAATTAAAGCATCAACGCCTAGCCAACCAATGGAATTAACAGATGGCACGACTCATAGAGTAACCAACAAAGACCTTTTGGATTTATCACTTGAATCGTCTACTGCTGGAATAGAAACATCACAAAGAAATGACAATGAAGTTAATGAAGTTGTTCAGTATAAGGAGAAAATGTCAAACTTGTATACAACCAGTCGTTTAGCTACAGTATCAGCTAAACCCTTAGAAAATAAAGTTTATTACGATCAACATATGGCATCGGACGAGGCCCAACCTGAAAAAATTAAGGCACAACGAAACGTAGATGAAATTAAGGATTCTAGAGATAATACTTCTAATAAAGCACATAGGAACGTAGGCTACATACTTATGCTTATATTGTTATGTATTAAACATAATATATTCTAAAATCAAAACTAAGCTATTTATAAATATATAAGTTATTTTTAATTAATACTCTAATTTTATCTCTTGCAGTCATTAATATAATAAATAAAATAAGTTATTAGATATTTGGTCGATTTATTTACTCGCTGCGATCGCCATATGAGAAATTTTGGCTTATTTCGGATTTTAATTTCGTAAATTCAGACCGAAAAAGTTTGTGAGCACCCCTAGAAATAATTTTACATTGGCAATATTAGTACAGAATAGGTAATAATATAAGATTGGATATGAACTGTCGTAGTTCATATGCAAAACGACGTGCAGGTTAACCCACATCTATTTTAGACGGTATCGTCACAAACAGGTGAGATCATAATCAAAGCCCAGCGGAGCACGTATTGCGGTCCGTTTTTCGCCATCTCAATTTCAGTTTACAAATAGCTGACTTATCTACATAGAAAAATCAAAATATTATTACTGTGCATTTGTAACTAAACTCTTATCTTAATGATTAAGTAGATAAAAGTTTAATTATATGATGATGATACCCAGTTTCAGTATTGCGGGTCTCCTCTCCGAATTTTCTTTGGCCATAATCCTGCACGATGGCAAAGTGCGGATTTGCAACCATCAAAGGCAAAGAAATCACGTACCTAGTTGAAAATTATGGAGAACTTTCAGGCATGTAGGTTTCCACACGATGCTATTCCTTCACCGCTTTAGAAAGTGATATTTAAATGTTTAGTAAATGCATGCGTTAAAAAACATACATAACTTCTAAACCCTTCGAACGGGAAACCAAAGCCTTACTACTCTACTAATACCTTCTTTGCGGTAAGTGATGCCATCTATGTAGAAATGTTAAAACTAACCAGAACCTACCATCACGTGTTTCCAGAGTTGAGACATAGATGGCACTGTATGATGCGAAAGTTATCGTTCGCCAATACTCGATGTTATTATTACTATGAAAGTTCGAATACAGCGACATCTTTTAGCTAAGTTAAATACTTCGTAGTCCATCGTCAGAATACTAAACTTAGACTACAAAACCAACGTCATAATCGCTATTGTTCATAGATGGCTCTGAAGTTTCATTTATTTTCAATTAAGTCTCTCCATTAAAAGTGAATTTGGCTTAAATATTTTTCTAATATAATTAATTCCTTTCGTAGACGTTCCTTCCTAAATAAGACGCAATATTATCTTTAATATTATTCTTGGCTTAGAAATCTTTAAGAAAATACTTAGGATCATTATGCAGGACGGAAAATAAGACTTCATTACGTATTCATGTTGAACTAAATCTTACTAACATTATAAATGCGAAAGTTTGGATGGATGTATGCATGTTTGGATGTATGGATGTATGGATGTTCCTTCTCAATCACGCCCCAACGGCTGAACGGATCTGGCTGAAATTTGGCACAGAGATAGATTATAGTCTGGAATGGCTGGCTACTTTTTGTACCGGAAAATTAAAGAGTTCCCGCGGGAGCCAAAAAACCTCAAACCACGCAGAAGAAGTCGCGGGAATTCGCTAGTATGTTACTATTACAGCAAGAAAGTCCTATTTGGACCGACCGACCGATCGACTGACAAACTGACCCAACGACCGACCGACCGACAAACAGACTGACAGATAGGAAAAATTATAAGAAATTGTTTTGGGTTTTGTATAGATCGTGTAATTGTAGGTTTCTACGATAAAAATTTCAATAAATTACAAAAACCAGGAATCGCCCAGTAACAGTTTTATTAAGTGTAGGTATTTAAGTCTCTAATCTTTTCGAACGAAGCACTTCGAATAATATTTATTATGATATTTACGTACCTAGAATTTACAGGTAAGTTCGTTCTTCCAATATTATTTTATTAGATCATAATTCATAATATGGCAGAGAAGAAATTTGATTTATTCCGCATGGAGATATAGGAAAATGAAATGAATTGTGTATTGAAGACCACGGCGTATCAGTTGGTTTGAACATAATATTTTATCCTGTTACTTTGCAACATGATTGATGTTCTACGTTCTTTTATTTTTTAGAGACCCGTGGCCCGTAGCTTTGACCCGTAAGGGTTGTACGGCATGATGAGATGACCCATATCGATCGACTACTTGGAACTTCTCAAAATTCTTCAGATACCTAACCAATCAATTAAGATTTAAAACTTGAGTTAATTTTCAAATTTGTTTTACAAGATTTCAAAATTTGAAACTTGAGTAAAGTTTCAAATCTAGGTTCTGATGACGCCGCGACTTCGTCCGCGAGGATTGAGCTTGTTTTGATTCCCGCGGAAACTGTTTAATATCACAAGATAAAATGTATCCCCTGGATGTAACCTAAAAATTTATCCGTCAAAATAGGTTGGAAATATGGGCCGTGAAGGTGCAGCTAGATGATTGGCCGTCGCCGGGATGCAATTATGTATGCCATTTATCAGACGAAAATACTGTTGCTGGTAGGTATAATACTTGCATATCTTTGTCGTAAATATAATAGGTACTGGCCTTATAAAATATCATGGGTGCGGCATTCCGAACCAGTGGTGGATTCACTCGTCAAAAGCACTATTAAAAGTTTATTTGAATAAATAACATTTGAGTTTGAGGTTAAGTTTTTAGAACGGTAACCAACAGCGATTGCAATCTCTCGCCATGCCGGGACTCGAACCGCAGCATTTGTCGTCTCAGTCAACCGATAGACGTCCACTGCTGGACGTAGGTCTTGCAAGATCTCCACATGCCGTGACCTTGCGCCGCCTGGATCCAGCGGCTCCCTGCGACTCGTTTGATGTCGTCCGTCCACCGAGTGGGCGGCCTGCCAACGTTGCGCTTTCCAGTGCGGGGTTTCCGATCTGCTTTAAAAGAACGAAACGAAAACACATTTTTTAAATTACAAATGAGCAAATATGAGGTTTAGGTTGGAGGCTGAAGCGCGCTTGCCTAGATTCTAAGCGGGCGCGCATAGTTATCTCCTAGGGCCTAGAAGATACCTAACCACTTTGAGAAATTATACGTGGCATGAAATACGTGTGCTGCAAGGGCATTCCACACCTCAGCTTCGCAGCGGTTCGTATCAGAAACGTAGAGCAAAACCATTTCGTTCAACAGTCTGCGCGAAACAACGTTTTATCTTGTCAAGCTAGTGTGTGCGCTAAATGATTTACGCGGATTAGGGAAGTCGTCAATATCAATGACGATAACATTATAAAAGTGTTCCCGAGGACGTTTAACGTTTATTTCCTTTAAAAACTTTTGATCTCGTAAAATTCGCAATCCAACCATGGCCGACATGTTTCGGCGAGGGCTGAATTAACTTTTATCGCTTAAACGAGTTTTAAGAGCAAGCAGGTTTTATAGCGCTTCCGCGAAATTAAAATTTCACCTGGCGGAATTTATTGAAAAAGTTAAGTGAAAAATTTATTAAAAGGAAATCTTGCAAACATTATACGAATTTCCGTTACAATGTCATACCAATCTGGTTGATTGTAAAATAGTCGTATACTTTAGTTTATTTTATACCAAAGAGAAAATTGACAGAAATAGGAAAGACTTTTTAGTCCTGTACGGGAGCAGGTGATATGGCTCGACCGTAACAATGGATGATCATCCTCCGAGCGGGTGTTGTGCTCGGGGACCACTGGTCCGACCGTTCATCGTTGGAGGTCGTATATATAGCGTAATTCAGAGAACGCTTCGTATTCGTGAGTTGGGCTCTTCGTGGTCGCGTGATATCGTACCGTAGTATCGTACCGTCGTATCGTAGTAATGCCATCTATTGGATTATGTGCGGACTGCGAAGACCGCCACAGTCCTATCGACATAGATAAGTTAGCGAGAGTACCTACCTTTTCTCTGCTTTTGAGTAAGAGCTGCGATCCTCAGTGAGGGAATGACGTTCCATCCATGATCCATACCTACATTCATCAGCCTGTGTTATACCACAGAATAGGTAATAGTACAGTTAGTATACATAGCTGCACAATTATAGTATAGGCCTTAAGGTACGATTACGCTCAGTGTCCATTCAAGACTGCTCCTACCGTCAGAAGTTATCGGTTCTGGGATTTGCTACAAGGGGTTATTGGGTTTTTCTGACTAGAATTCTCAGTACTAGCCCGGAGTTAGGAAGTTGGTGGTGTTTCACCCCCGTGCCTCGGAGAGCACGTTAAGCCGTCGGTCCCGGCTATTATCACTAACCATGTTAATAGTCGTTAAAGCCCGCCAACCCGCATTGGAGCAGCGTGGTGGGTCTAAGCTCTAATTCCCCCTCTCTCCTATGAGAGTGGAGGCCTGTGCCCAGCAGTGGGACGTTAATGGGCTGTAGTGGTAGTGGCTTGAACTTGATGACAAACATGCTTATGAAAAGCAATTATGAGTTTTGCGTTTGCCTAGAAAATGCACATACACTCATGCTTTTGTAGTCTGCTCAGGGACTTTTAATTAGTGGACAGACAGCTGTCAGTGTTTCCATTTTGTCTGAGGAAAAACTTGTAAATGACGATCCACAAAATTAGTATATTTAAGACAGTGATAAGTTTTGCTATAATAATGTTGACAACTAGATAACGCTCGTGACTTCGTCCGCGTGGATTTTATAAAATCCCGCGAGAACACATTTTGTAAAAATCGGTTGGACGGATGGGCCGAATAAAACCTATCAAAGATTATACTATGGCGCACCAAAAAAAAACATCAAAATGTGTAGGAGAAAAAAGTACTTGCAGTGAAACTAAAACTACGTAGGTTTAATTCTTTTTTGCTCTTTCACGTGCTGCGAACAACTTTTGGAACCTCAGTCGGTGATACGACTTTAGGTGCATAGATTTTACTGTCCCAATCGCACTCGCCAGTTTTATTATCATTTATCAGGAAATGAAAAATGCATTGTGAACGTTTTTACGTCCTTAATCAGAAACCTAATACCTACCTTCAGGAGCATTGGAAATCTATTTCGCTTTAACATTTTATTTTAAGATATTAAATATGAGAAACTTTTGAGTTTCTTGCCGACTCTTTCTTAGTAGAATCTGTTTTCTGAACTGGTCTGCATAAGTGACAAAAGGTTGTCCTATCATACTTATATTATGAATGTGGCAGTGTGTTTGTTTGTCCTTCAATCACGCCGCAACAGAACGGACGAAGTCGTAGGCTTCAGCTAGTATGAAATAAAACATTGTGTGCGATAGTAGTAATGAATAAGTAAGCTCTGGCGTAGTTACTATGTAACTCACGATGGGTTGAGTGAAGATTGTAAAAGTTAGCAAAAATTTTGTTAAGATTAATTTAAAAAGTCTAATATAATGAAAACAATTCAAATTAATGATTAAAAAAAACAAAAAATCTTTTTTATCCAAGTAGACTTTGACAAGCTACCTGACTTTGGCTGTTGAATAGTCGAGTAAATCTACCACTCGTTCGAAATGCCGTTGCTGCTGCTGCTGTTCCTGCTTCAGTAATTCATTCGTTAATGTTTTAAGAATTTATAAAAAAAAGAGGATACATACGACACATATTGAGTAAAAGAAAGAAAACGTCTTTATTTGAGTAGGTATTTACAAGAAAAACCAAAATACACTGAAAAAAAAAACCACGTAAGTAAAACATTCATGCTACGCAGTTACCAGTAATAAAGGCAAAAAAATATCGGGTGCGAAAAAATTGGCTGTAAATTGACGAATCCAGGCTGAACGGCCAATATCTGTAATAACCAATCTGCATGAACTTCGGCGGAAACATAAAAATATATTGAAAACACCGCCCCAAATGGTTCTATCGCAAACAATTTATATCCTCCTGACTCCAGATTGCGGAGAGTTGCTGTATCCTAGAGCGAGTAATGTCATTTAAAACGGCCTGATTGAATAAGATAAAATAATGACATTGAACATGAAAGAACTGTGAGAGCCCATGTTCACGTCGAGATTCAAACCGTGATTCTAAATGCAAACGATACACGTAACTCAAACTCAAACTCAAATAATGTTTATTCAATTTAGGTAGGTAGGTATACTATACTCATTGACGTCCAGTTATTTATAAAATATAATGGTGATAATCAGTAGCGGTATCTTATATCTGTCACCGTAAAATTGTAAAAACAGTTAGATTATAATCTAACTCGCGAAATTCTAAACTGTCGAAAGATTGTAAACTGTTCAATGTTCTGAGTTTCAATTTTTGAAATATTCATTTTATTTACGTTTTCTTGTCTCTTTCTTGTAGGTTAGGTTAGGGTTCGACATAAACAATCAAGTAGTGCCCGGCCGTAGGCCGGGCACTCAGGTTTTGTCGGGTTTAAAAACCTATCAGATTACAATCTACCGGAAAATAATGTGTTAAATTGTAATCTTTCGACAGTTTAGAATTTCGCGAGTTAGATTATAATCTAACGGTTTTTACAATCTTACGGTGACATATCTAAAGCTAAAGGGTTCCAAACGCGCCCTGGTCTCAGAAGAACAGTGGCGTGCACAGCTTTTTTCAACAGGGTAAGCAGTAAGCACTAATTCCTGAACCAGTATAAAATTCAGCATTGCACTGGACTGCAGTGAAAAGAAAATGTAAATTATTTATTTAACTCCTAAACCTATGTTATTATTAGCTTTGAATCAATTATCATGATAAGATAGGTACTTACTTGAAGAAATAGTTTTGTAAACAAGTTCTCTGTAAAACACGCCTGGAACTTTTAACTATCACGTATGTTGATGTTTTCGATAAATTCAGATTTTTTCAATAATATGACCTTTCTTCTACTGCATTAACAACGAATAACAATTTATCCTGTTAAAAACAAACAGTACAAGTATTCTATTTGTTATTGCACATTTTTATTTTAGCACGTAATAACGTCCACTCCGATTTCAAGTTTACACAAACACTAGCACAAAACTAATTTTCTTAGGTTATATTTACGATTTGTTTAATTTTTAACTCAGAATATCGTAATCTACATCTACACTAATATTATAAAGAGGAAAGATTTGTATTTTTGTATGTAACGAATAAACTCAAAAAGTACTGGACCGATTTTAATAATTCTTTTTTCATCAACATGGGCTATATTTAGTACTAGATTACTATATAAATCTTTAGAAATTCCTATTAAAACCAACCGAAGGTGTAAAAAAATTAGCCATAAAATCTTTAAGTGTAAAAAAATTAGTCTTTCATCGCATACGCTGCCAAGAGTATTAATGATAGGACAAAAAAATGTTCGACAATATTATAGATTATATCAATATCTACAAAAAACTTCGCGAGACCATGTGTCTAACTATTGTAGTTACGTCACTATAACTACTTTTTTACATTTAACAAATTGATAGAAATGCCGATCAAAATCAGACCGTGTTATCCATACCATTTATAAATTTTTATCCAAATAAATAATTTGATATTCAAGACTGTCTCAATACCTGATGATTACTTTTTGAATTATTGAAATCGGACATTCCATTCAAAAGATATCATGAAATTAATATAAAAATACATGCCGGCGGCGGCCGCCACGCAGCGCATCGAGTAACTAACTCTTCGTGAGAGGGGCAGTGCGGGAGAAGGGGGTGCACCATTATGAACTAGGTAGTTCCGCGGATCCCGATGATACCAACTGATTTGCCCATATCTTTTAAAAGGTTACAGTTCCCTTTAAAAATATCCTTTGCCCTAACAATAAATAAATCCCAGGGACAAACTTTGTCCATAGTTGGTGTCGACTTAAGGAAAGAGTGCTTTTCCCACGGGCAATTGTATGTGGCACTTTCTCAAGTAGGATCTCCTGAAAATCAATACGTTTTGTTGCCACCTACAAATACCACAGCCAACGTTGTGTACAGGGAGGCTTTAAAATAAGCATACAATTTTTTTCTAATTTAGTGATTCATGGTCCTTTTAATTAGCATGCTTATAACTTAAATATCTGTACCTATTTATGTCTACCCGTGCGAAGCCGGGACGGGCCGCTAGTCCGTAAATAATGTATTAAATTGCATCCGAAACATAAATATTCAACTGCCAAGTGACAAGCGCTAGACAATGACAGTGATGACATTTGTTGCATTTGACATTGGCATTCTCTGCACAGACTAAAGACTGACGTTCTAAGAGCCCTATTGGCTAATATTTTTTCTCGAAGCTTGACTGATTGGATAACTTTGTAATGACTGGAAAGGCTCTGCCTTTGTGCAGTCAATGTTACACTATAATGATATAGACTCACACATGCAAAATACTGCACATGTTACTTGTTAATTAGTTACTTATCCTATTTTAGTATGACGCTTTATTAGGAATTTGTACTTATATTTTTCATGATAAAAATGTTTTTAATTAAAAAAATCTCTTGGAAACACTGGGGTAGTCAGTGCTTTTTTACCTCTATGGACTGCACGCCACTGGAGAAGAACCCACAACCAACTCAGTCGGGTTTTTTTTTCATTATCACCATTTCACAAATCATCTTAACTAAGGAACTGTCAGAGCCATTAGATCAAATCATTGCCAAGACGATTAACAGAACGATAACGTATCCTGAAGATCCTCTGGTGTCGGAGTGAAACGTACGTTGAGAATAATTTGGAAGATTTGTGGTGTGAGGCCGCCTACCGATACGAATTGCTGGCTTACTGGGCGATGAATATCGCAAGCTACGAGTACATGCTGTACCACATAGATTTGTCTGTTTTGGCGGATTATAATGAATTAAACTTCTAGTTACTTCATTAACATAGACTTTCACAAAGTTACGCCTGTTTGTATCCAATATTTAAAAAAAAAACGTCGATACAGACGCCATTGCATAGTTGTTTATATGGATTGGCGGAGGCGCGTTTTGAACGCGTGATGCAAGAATTTCTCATCTCTGTGGTCCCATCACACACCAAGCTCCAAAAGGCATACATCAAAGACTACGTGACGAATTTCCCCGGATCATTTATTTATCAGTGCAATTCCAATTTTACGACGCTTCGCAAGGAATCGCCGGGCTCGATCCTGAAGAGCTTTTACAGTCAGTTTACGACAGACGCAGGCGATGGCAGTGAAGCTTTAGTACTAATACCGCTGTAGGATTTTTTCTTTCTCCGTTGATGTCAGCCATTTATGGCGCCTCCTTTCCTTTAGCGCAGTGGTATGAGTAATTTTCTTGCTAGGAAGAGGATTCAGATGATTGAAAATTTCTTTGATTAAATGAAATCGTTCTCGCAGGCTGCAGTTAGATTCTATTAAATGAAGACAGTAGGTAATGTCTATTTTCAGAAGGATAAGAAAACATAATATCCTAAGGGATAAAATTCTATGAGATTTTTGTATGAACTCAATTTATTGAAATTTGAATCGGATATTTTATAAATATTTAAGACCTCAAACCCTTAAACCTTCTTATTCTAATGAAAGAACTAGAAGCTAGTTCAATACGCTGTAATCCGCCACAATAGGCAAATCCATGTGGTAAAGTACGTATCTTGCACTGGTAGCTTACGATATTCCCCACACCATACAAATCTTCCAAATCACTCCCAACGCACGTTTCACTCCGACACCGGAGCATCTTCAGGAGATGCTGTCTGGACAATACGATTGTGAAGTCATTAAAGGCTTCTTATTCTCTTAGCAGACTGCTTCGTATTCAGTGGTGAGCTGGGAGAAAATTGGTAAAAATTTGGCCCTACGATTACTTAACAAAATATAAGAAACGTTTCTAAGCAACAAGAATCTGCTTTCATAGTGAGTCCTAAATAATTCTTATCTAAGTATATTTGCTCCTGCAGTTCAATAAAATCCAACTAGCCCCCAGTTAGCTGTTTACAGAGCCTCTTTAACGCCTCCCACAGGAATCAGTTTATTACTCAGCCATTTTATTACCACTGAGTCACTTCAACCTCTCGTTATCTCGACTTCATTAGAGAGGCAGCTTATTTTGGGCTGAAATTATTTCGTCTTTATGATTCAAAATTTTTAAGCATTCGGTGTACCTATCCATATATAGAGCGGCAAGGGCGTGGTAGCAACACGAGTTTGTAGGACTCAATTCTGTCGCACGCTAGTAGTGACTTGTGGACTATCAATGACTTCAATTCACATAGACGAGCCCTGTCAAACAAAGAATGTGAACTTGTTTTACCAAAGCCATCTAGTCTGAAAATCGGGTGAGCGCTATGGCGGGGACAAGGACAGCCCTATACAGGTGAGTAGCGCGCTCTACAGGTCGGACGCCCAATTTTTTTCTATGAAAGGGCCCATACCATATATATCGATACATACCCAGTACCTACATATAATATATCGATGTGCACTATACTAATATGCACGGAAGACGTCCGATAACTGCACCGGCAGCCGCGCACGATGCCGCGCGATGTTCGGACACAACACCTATTCTCTCAGTGGCTACCAAAAAATGAAAGCCACTAACATATATTTTTTATCCATTGAAGGTTTTCCTTGGAATATAAATAAAATTAATTCATAGCAAACCTTCAATGGATAAAAAATACCTATATTATGTTAGTAACTTTAATTTTTTATTGAGTTAGAGAATTAGGGTTTGTTTTATTGCGCTTTCTACAGGCCGTATCCTATTCAAAATAAAAAATAAATCCTGCCCTGGCCATCTTACCTTACAGCCTAAAGGTCTTGCCCCACTGCAGAAGCGCGGCGCGGCGCGACACGTAGCAGCAAGTATTCTTTGTATGAGGTAGTATAGACCTGAGTTTATTTGTTTATTTCAATATACTCAGATTATGTTTGCAGTTTTATCTGTATGTTACTTTTTATGGTCTAGCCACATTTGAAAGAAAGAAAAACAGTTTATTCGACAGTGGTGTCACAGATAAAACACAGACTACAGATGTAAAAAAAAAAACTGTGACACCACCCAGAATGGGTGTACAGCTCAGCATTATGCCCTGCATTGTATGCCAATAAATTCCATACAAACATAATTAACAATTTAAGACATATTATACATAATTAACAAAAAGATTATAAACAATTTAAGATTGCAAACTCATGTAATGAGGGCTACCGTTTTTATGCTCACTAGTTGGCGCCACTGGCGAGTAAGGTCCTTAGTATAGCTGTAAATTCGGTAAACAAGCATACTTTTGACAAAAAATACGTTTTTAAATAGTAAGCACACAGGAACCAGGGACATAATGTACTGAATTCTTCTTCTTTCAAGCTGCTTAATTTTGCACTTGTTTTACTTAGCTCCGCTTTCAAAGCGCAGAGCACTAAAATTCAATAACACGTAATTTACATCTTCATTAATTAATCAGGTATTGCTAAATACATTAATAAAATAATTAGACCCGCGATAAAGGCCCAATGATAATACCTATTTGACATTTTGGAGACCTCACTCTACACTAGCGCCTCTAGCGGCGAATTTAAACGCGGTAGCCCCCATTAATATATGCTGCTACGCAACGCACCGCTCCGTGCATCTGAAGTGGGGCTAGACTTTAAAAAATAACTGCAAACATAATTTGAGTGTGTTGAAATAAACTCATTCCGTCACAATTGCTCAAACATTTCATAGATTACACCTAATCTTTTCCCCGTCGCAAACTTTTCCATCGGATTTAACTCGAGTTTTATACAAACAGCACGGTACTTAAAGGAGAGCTTATGCTATCGAATAGAGAATTGGCATCATCTTGAAAGGCAAACGAGAAGGGTGCAAAGTTAGCTTTATTAAAAACTGGATGATGCCCGCGACTTCGTTCGCGTGGATTAGGTTTTTTTCATTCCCAGGGGAACTTCTTAATTTTCCGGGATAAAAAGTAGCCTATGCCTTTCCCCGGGATGTAACCTACCGCTATATAAAATTTCATCAAAATCGATTGAATAGATCGATGAAAGTGTAGCAGACAGACAGATAGACAGACAGACAGACAGACAGACAGACAGACGGACAGACAGACAGACATACTTCAGCATTTATAATATTAAGTATGGATATATTAATACGTACAGTTCGCGCGCGAGTTGAAAACAGAGCTTTTGTATGTGTCACCATACATTAGCTCTGCATTCAACTCGCGCGCGTACTATACGTGTGCTTGTTTGTGGGTTTAATCTACTCAGTAAACCTTAGCTGACCAATAAATTTGAAATTTTAACAGGATTCCTATACAAAATCTGTCAAAACATATTCGTCAGATATAAGGTTACATGGCGATTGTGAAACAGGTCCTTAGTTTAATTTATAAGGTATATGCCAGACAAGGAGTTCCAAATTTTCACTACCAGATATCACCCCAAAACTTTGGACGTTCCATTTAAAGGAACATGACTGCCGACCATTACGCCTGAGGAGGAACCAAAAAACCACAGTCTACGCGTACGAAGTCGCGGGCATCAGCTAGTTTATATTACATATCAAATATATAGGTTGTGTAAAATACTACATATCAAATGTCATTGCCGAAAAAAGGGTATACATCATTCAGTGTCCCTTTTTTCGACAATAGCATTTCAATCCCTTGCACAAAACGGGTTCCAATGTGATAACACGGATAACCCTTCGGTCGCGGTATCGATGTGGAAAACTATATGAGTTGTGCGGGATAAAAATATTTGTTGTGGGTTTTTCGAATTTGTCACGCTTTTTCATAGTAGACTCTACTATTTTACTTATATACATTACGCAGTCTGACATCTGACAGAGTTTTATTTTTATTTTTATTAGTCCACTAATCCGACTGCAATTATAAAATCAACCTTAAAAAAATAACAAAATTCACTGAGGTGTTTATAATTGCGTCTTCTTAGGTGGGCATGGCATGCATATTATTTGGGTACTAATTCAAAAACTAAAAACTTAATAACTACAGCGTAAGTTACGTTACAAAAAAAATGGCAGTCATAGGGACTGCCGATAGAAGTGAAAACGAATATTTAAAATAATAATAAAAAAACTCAAAATATAAACCTTAAAACTAAAGCATTAAAGTTTAATTACGATTATACTATATTTATATTTAAGACCTTTTGTCTTCGTAATAACTGTGTCGGTCATGGTGTCGGTCACCTGTTTCCACAATTTTACCCACTACCAAAAAGTGCAAACAACACGGTTAAGAATTTTTCTCTTAAAAAAATAATTATGAGTAAGAAAAGTTAAACCCAATATTTTTTTAATTTTCCGGCAGGCTCTAAGAAGGATCGGGCCCTAAACCTGGCCTAATATTCGCAACTCGCTTCCTATGAGGCTGGCTTTCTACCATAGTGAAGAGAGAAGAGGAGATACCCCACATTCGGAAAAGGGTTGTAATTTTAAAATGATTAATTTCATTTGAATTATCCCTGTTAATAGTTAGTTTAGTATTTCATGTAACGTTACGAGTTGTTCTTGTTTAGGTATGTAAATAGCCCATCAGAATATTTCCACATTTAGCCATAACCATTTGGTCAGATATTTCATCGATATCTCTTACTAACAAAATGTTAAAAAGCTCATGTTCAAACTGAAATTCAAGTCACAAAACAATTCCCTTATACACAGGGAAAAAAGTTACCGAATCTTAAAAAAAGGTTAAAGCGCTATTCAACTTAAATCCTCTCGCGTAAGTTACACCATTAACTTAATACAATTTGAACCACTTTCACCGTAAAACTGGATAAACTTGCCGTTTTTAGATCCGATCAGATTCTGTTCCACAAAAAATTCGAAGAAGGGTTGTACAATTTTCCCGTACATCGTAATAAGGGTTGAAATATGGGCGTTTTGTTCTCGCAGATAAGATAGGTTAAATTCTCGCTCCTTCGCCCCCTTACGTACGTGGTATGAATAAGAAAAACGCCGTCTGCGCTCGTTTTTGACTGATTTAAAATATCATTGTGTGCGATAAGCGAGATTTATGCTCGGACATGATTTTCGGTTAGAAGTGGAAAGAAATTGGTTTTTAATGAATTTAGAATCGTATATCGCCTTTGTGGTATGTGATAAGGCTGGATTATCTAATTTTATGGGTTTTCATAAAATGTTAACGGAAATTAATAAAAAAAAACCTTCATACAATGTGTAGTACTTACCGGACCTATCTTTAGTGTAGCACCTATTTTTAAGTACTAACAGCCATTTCTTCGTTCAGACTTTAGCTTCGTATGAGGAGGATTGCTGGAATATAATTAATGAGGAAAACTGCATGAAATGTTCTGTACTTGTTGACGACCTCCAAGGAGCAGTGGTGTAGTCTTACAAGTGGGAAGTGTCGGGTTCGATCCCCGGCAGGGTCAATTTGGGAATTAATTATATTTTATGAGTTTCAGGGCCAATTTGGGAAATAATTATAGTTTATGACTGGTCTATTCTAATTTTTGGAGTTTACCTCCATAAAAATCGGTTTTCATATATGTAGGCCCGGGGTGTGAAAATTTATGGGGAGTAAAATCAAACTTTCTCCGTTACGTTATTTACTTTATGTTTCCACGGTAACACTTGTATATTTTTCCATGGTAACACTTGTTTATGTTTCCATGGTAACATTTTTCGTTCGTAAGGAGTAAACTCCAGTCGTGCGTCGTGCGGAGCTGACACACAATTTTTTTTAAAAATAAATATTTTAGTAATTTATGAGAATCGTCCAATAATTTTATTACAAGTCATTTATATGATTACAAATTAATATGAATTTGCTAGCGAGAACAGCAATGCTTGTGAGTAATGCTAATAAATAGGTATCAAATGGCGTTTGACATTTATTAGCGCGGAATTTAGAGAGCGCCCGCATTTATTGCAGCCGCCACCTGTTGAGAGCCGACCACTTGATAATATAGTACTTTATTGGGTGAGGAAATGGAATGAGTACGTGATAAAGTCTTGACAGCACAGCATTAAATGCTCCATGAGTGAGCTAGAGGCTAGAGATACGTTCGTTTGTTTGATCGGTAGTTCATTCTTCATCTGTTCAACAGATTTCGATGAAAGTAGTACAGAGACAGTTTCCATCAAGGACATAAGCATAGACCACGGGATTACTCAAGGTCTAGCCCCACTACAGATGCACGGAGCGGTGCGCCATGTAGCGGCAAATATCTTTGCATGAGTTTGTATGGGGTTGGGCCCAGTTAAGCGACGTGGCAAGCAGATGCACTGCGCGTCCCATACAAACTGCAGATACAAATATCATCTCATCATCATGCAATGCTCATCATGGATCGAAACGGTATGAAAATTTATTTGCAAATAAATTGCAATATTTGCAAAACGTCGCTTTGGCCGGTCAATAATATATCTAAAATATCTAGAAAACCAAACAATTAAAAGCCTAAGAACACGGTAAAGAATCGGTTTCTCTTAATTGCATCACTTTTCACGGCGACACTATTAACGTAATCCTTTTAATCCGGCTTTTTCCGGTCCGGTCCCTCCAGGACATTGGCGGACGACTAACGGCCCACTTATCCGGATCTATCGAATGGGCGACTGGACACTTAACTACTGCTCTCAGAAACCCTGAACGGTTTTTACCCGATAATAGATTCCGTGTAATGTACGGTAACAATTTATTTAAAAAGGTTCGGTAGTTAGAGTGATTAGAAGAATCGTGATATTCTTACTCTGAGGCGAAAACGCAATACGAAACGCCCACGTCGTATCGGATACATGTTTTGTCGTGTCGCGCAGGTCTGTTTCATGTAAAAGTTCGTTTATCCTGTCCTATCCGTAGTGTATTATCGCACTTAAATAGAAATACTTATTTTTAAAAAAGATTTGACCGTGAACTGGTACCTAATAGTCTAGAGTTAAGGTTGAGGCACAGAACTCAGAAAAAATATAGAAATGGTACAGAAACAACAGTATGCGTTATTAGACGTTATTATGTAGCGTTACAGTTTTGTTTACGTTGTTTTTGACGCTATTTTATTCCTTCAATTATATCGATATTTGTAAGCAGTGTTCGAAGTAATAAATTTATTTTATTAGATTAAAATATAGTGAAGGACAAAGAACATGAATTTGGTTTCTTAGTGTTATTTGAGATCTCTAAAAAATAAGAATGAGTACCGCCGCTGCTACGCTATTATGTTCCTTTCTAATAACTTAAATTTCTGTGGTCAATAACATCAAGTCTT
Source organism: Erebia palarica (assembly GCA_964035005.1). Classification (NCBI taxonomy): domain Eukaryota; kingdom Metazoa; phylum Arthropoda; class Insecta; order Lepidoptera; family Nymphalidae; genus Erebia; species Erebia palarica. Next base: position 12,786,494 of record OZ035989.1, on the reverse strand, counting down.
TGATTCCATCCAAATTAAATATAAATAATAATTTGATTCTCTATCCAAAGTTGTATTTTCAACATTAAAGTAATATACTATTTCCTTAACATTAAGTAAATAGTAATATTACTTTGAATTTTCATATTCGCTCATTGAAAGGTCAGTCTGAAAGTCAATGTAATATTTAAGATGTTCAGAATTTAGTTTATCAGCTTAATTTTAAAGTCAAATTCGTAATCCGCAAAGTATGCGGGGCACGTCTGGCCCGACCGGGCTGTTTTGCGTTGCTAATACCCGCCCCTGTTGTTGCAGGGCTAAGGTTTGCTTATCACAAAGTATCTCTTAAACGGATATATTGTAAATGATGTGAATTTATAATGTTTAATGGTAAAAATTTATCTTCCGAATGGGTAGTAGAGTCATTTCAAGAAACATCATAAGAGACGCCCTTATTATGGAACGCCTTTCCGGCTTCCGTTTTTCCATCCGCTTCTAATACTGGTATCTTCAAATCAAGAGTGAATAGGCATTTCCTAGCCAAGCGCGCTCCACTTTAGGCTGTATCACTACTTCCAATAAGTCTAATTGTAGATAAGCGCAATTTTTATACCAGACAGAACCGGAGCAAACTGAAAACCAGCGCTGAGCGTGGTTATCAATGTTCAGTAGGTTATGCTCAGTTTGCCTCCTATTGTTTGTTGTAAGTTTTTAGTTTAGGCGTAGGATAACTATTTTGTGTACATCCAGCATTATTTTAATTTTTACGTTTTACTGTAAATGTGTCATTTCTCGTTCAATAAGCTAAAGCATCGAATATGTATCGCTACTCGATGGCATTAACAGTTGCGTGGACAGGTTTACCGATAATATGTATTTAAAATTGTTTATTATTTAAAATTAAAGTGAAAGGACGTATCTTAGATCTTACATTTTGTACCATATTCTTATGTTAACTACTTTATTATATTCATATACACCAAAAAGGACTTCATTATTCCTGAACCTGCTTCGGGACAGCCACCCTTCATAACTTGTAAGTAAACACTAATATAAATAATAAAATGAATATACGTAAAAATTTTAGCATAGTTTAGGTAATAACTACAAACATACACGAAAGGTTAACTTTTATAAAAAACAAACATAATAGAGATCTCAGTGAAGCGAGTCTCAGTAGGTAGGTGGTTGCAGCTATTTTAAAGTCAAATCCGTATCGCAAAATATTCAGAGATACGTTGCCGCTACTCCGACTTGCAAATCGTAATGCCCTCTGTACCACAATGACTTGATGTATCGAAGGGAAGGGGAAAACACACACTTTCACGCAATATCCGACGTACTCGTAGTTACGAAATATTCTTTTCCAAATTGCAACTCGTAAAGCCGCCCGTGCCATTTTCACCACAATGACTTGGTGATGAAGGGGTCGATTCACACTTATATGCACTTTATGAAATATTCAACTTACATTTGCGTACAGTTCCGTTTCTTCTTCGCTACCGTCGCAGGAAGTATACTAACTGACGTCTTTACCTTTTATATAAACTTGTAAAAGGCGGAATAATGAAACGTCTCAAGTTCTGACATTATGTTACATTATCTACGCAATAACAGCACCGGATAAAGCCAGCGCGGAGCAGAAAATATGTACAGAAGGGCCTTGAAATTGCTTTAACTAATTTAGATTGTAAACAATATTGAGGAATTTTCCATGTATTGTGGTGTTGCCAACTTACATCATAATAATGTGCCTTTAAAATTACAGTATGAGTATAATTACAGCGCTCACTTTGAGAATAAACAGCTAACTAGATTTTGTGGCTTAGTGGGAGGCAACTAATCCGGCACTAACGTATAATATTATGTCAAAAATCGGGTAAAGAGGCAATATGAGACCGAGAGACGTTTTTCAACCGAAGGTATCCATAAAAATTCGTTCTGATAGTTCGCGTTAACTAAACTTAATATGTACCCTAAATATCTTTACCAAAGAGATAAATAAATGTCCATAGAACAGAGTGCAGGCGTAGTGCTTACCACTGTTTTTACCATTCATTATAAACTCCACAATGGCCTTTTTCTCTGCGAGATGGGCCGGGATCTGTCGAAATGGAGACGCGGGAGAGATAATGTTTTTTATATTTTCCTTTTTTTTTACAGAGATGAGATCTTAAGGAAATATTCTTAAGTAATTTCCTCTGTCGTTATGGTCCCGGGGAGAGGCAGTCGCTTCCATTGTGTTACGTCTTAACTGCGCTCTTAATATTTTTCTTTATTGCGTCAGTCTGTATAAAATTTCGAATTTGCAGAGTTCTGGGCCAAACTTTTTTTTTCGTTTGTTTGATCTTTCTACTTTATTCTGAATTGTTGCGACGTTGTTTTCTATTTTACGTGGTAATTGTTTTTGTGTGAAGTTTTTTTTATATTATATTTTTGTTTTGTTTGTGGTTTTTATTTTGGCTACTCACTAGGCACAGAAATTTTAATAACGCAGAAATATTATCTGTGGTCTGTTCAGCGAATCGCTCAAACAGAAATGCTCAAAAGTAATATTTAAAAAAAAAATGAATTCTCTACTATCAGAAGTAAATTGAACTGCAGGCCGATTGTGAGATTTTTTACGTACCCAGTATTCGATAGTGATAACGTTAAACGACTCGCTTTTCCTTACGCTTAAGCGACGGGCGCAGGTGCGGCGCTGATGACGCGCGCAAACGGCTCTGAGAAGGATCCAACCGACCTCCCATTCATCCCAACGTCATCCTAAGCCGTGGTCCGAGCCTCACAGGAGGCGCCGTTAGAAAGACGTTACCAAACCCCCCGGTGACGCTGTAGCGGCCAGTACGGCCTATGCAGCATACAACATGTACATTACGCGTTATGTGCTTCTCCTTTGCATAATACAATATAAATATAGTAAACAATCAAATAAATAATAAACCTTTAACCTGTTCTTCTACTTCAGCATTGTTCGGAATTTAATGAAATATAAGTTTTTACTAAATAAATTAATTTATTGTCATTCCAGTAGTCTAAGGATATCGATATAATTTATCGATAGTTGCACGGGCTACACTGGGATATGCGTGGAAGAGACGGAGATATGTAGAACATCATGTGAAAGATAAAGAAAAACTGAAAGACATCAACGGTTCCTTTAAATTTTTGTAATTTTTTTTTTTGCATATTGATGATTTTTATTTATTATTACTTATGTATCTACACTCTACAGGCAATAACGGTACGGCGACATCGTAGGTGTTTTTTCTGCGTTTTTCTAAGAACACGAAAGGAAATACCATTGTAGTTTCAAGCGATCCAGTCCACGGCTGGACATAGGATACCTATGCCCAGTTACATAACTACACGTGTCCTATGAAATGATATCCCATTCTTTGCATAGCTGGAGGTATTGCTTCTCTTTTCAAACTATTTAATGCTACAAAAAGGCATATTTATCGTTTTTTTCGCGATAAATTTCCGAACACTGTCGAATACGGACTGAGGGCGACTAAAGTCAAAAAACGTAGCGTTTTTTTTTCGGATTGAGTATGCTGCATAGTCCCTACTGGCCGCTACAGCGTCACCGGGGGGATGGGCGAGCGCTAGGCGTCGCCGAAAAAAGAGTCCTAGGGCTCGATGACATCGGGGGGGGGGGCAACGTCTTCATAAGGGCGCCTCCTATGAGGCTCGGACCACGGCTTAGGATGACGTTAGGATGAAAGGGAGGTCGGTTGGGCGGAACGTAGCGTTAGTACTTATATTTCTAACGTCTGGCTGGTGAGCGGGCCCGCTATGCTCAGTCAATGGGGACACTGCCAATTTATCCCGCTAGGTGTCCCATTGCCGCTGGTGTTTTTGTCAAACACCATATATTTTTTACGCGATAGTTTAATTTTCTTAGATAAATTAATTATAATTTATAATACCTAAATGTTGTGCATTCAAATGTGATAATAAAGGCGCACACCGTTTTCCTGCTGATGAGGAAAGAAGAAGACTATATGATACAAACTTACAAAGCCTTGCGCCAACAAAATTAGAAACCTAGTTCATCGGCTAGGTAATTTAGCGCTCACTTTAGACCTGACAATTTTTATGGCGATAGCACAGACATTGGTTTTTATCAGATTCAATTCAAATAGGACGCTTAATTACCTCAAATATATGTACGCAAATGAACCTGACAGTTACTAGCGAGGGTGGTGCCATCTGAGATTAGCTTTGCCTGTCCCTCCCCATTGGCTCTATGGTATGTGAATAAAACCCATTGAATGATTACAAGATTTATTAATTTAATTGAAAGAAAGAAAATACCTTCATTCCACAATGGTGTCACAGACAAACATTTAACATACAATTAAAAAGTTCTTGCGTGAACCAAAAAAAACTCAATCCACGCGGATAGTATAAGTAGTATAATAAATTCCAAAGCTTCCCAACGTAATTATGCAACGAACCTTTCTAAATATACAGTTCGCAAATCCGCTTTATATCAAACTAGATGATGCCCGAGACTTCGTCCGCGTGTTTTTTCATTCCCGCGGGAACTCATAATTTTCCGGGATAGCCTATAGATTAGCCTATGACCTTCCCCGGGATACAACCTATCCCTGTACCAAATTTCATCAAAATCGGTTGAACAGGTGAAAGCGTAGCAGACAGACAGATGGACAGATTAGTATGGATATGGATTTTGTATAGGATTAGGATCGTCCTTTTACCAAGATGCTTTTTTTTCAGTGAGACACAATACAATGTGAATTCAAAATCGGTTGAACAGGTGAAAGCGTAGCAGACAGATAGACAGACAGACACACTTTCGCATTTATAATATTAGTATGGATTTGATGCTCGACATCACGCATGCCACTCGCAACTGCTCAATTACATTCTAATCTTTTTTGCCGAATCGCAGTCTCCGTACGTGGAGACATGAAGATTACGGGCCCCGTAAATGTATACGAGATTTTGAATCATTTAATTTTAGCTCATTCCGTTTTACATTTTCTTTGTGCGATTTGTGAATAGAATTTTGAAGTGTTTCCCTTCGCTTTGCGTAAAATTTATTGGTGTTTTATATCTCGGCGTTCTAATGGACTGATTTTGTCCAAAGTTTTCATACATTATAAATTAAGCTATATCGGTTTTATATAGAACGCGCGACTAATCGTGTCCAACGCTGGCTTTAGAAGCCTAGATTTTGCTATTGGAGGACTACATGAAGGCGTTCATATTGCGTGACATGCTTAATGCTTCGTATAGTATGACTAGAGGTCGCCCGCGATTTTGTCCGCGTACAATGTCTGATTTCCTAGGAGATTGTGAAATTTTACCGCTGCAAAAAGCTTATCTTTAGAGGCTTTACATACAGCCTGTAATGTATAACTATTGAGTGGATCAAAAATAAGTGTCATTAATAATTGTTGATTGTCATTTCATATATATTTTCATTTAACCGTTTTGAAGCTAGTTGTGTTTTCTTCCGTTCCCTTTTTAAGTGTGTTCCTGTGGGAGAAGCTGTTTCAGCTGCAGGTTTTTATTATTTAAAACTAATTTAACCTAAATGCTAATTTTCATGTACTGCAAAATCAAAGAACTTTTAACATTTAAACTTTTAAACTTGTAACCTTCCAACCCCCATTTCACCCTTTTTTCGTAAAATTGCTTAAACAGGTTATTATTATTTAATACTTATCACCTAACTCCCGATTTTTAAGTCTCCAACTTCAAAACTATAGGACTTTCATACAATCTTGCAATCCCCATTTCACCCCACTAATGTCTTCGTTATAGAAGGAATCTACCTTACAAATTTCAAGTTTTTATGCTTCATAGTTTCTGAGATATCGTGATTAGTCTGTCAGTCAGTGAATGAGTGGTATTTCGCTTCTATATATAGTTATCTATATGGCAGATGATCCACGCCATTTGCCGCATGGATATTTGGCGATTGGCGTGGCATTAAAAAATCCATGGGAACTCTTTTATTCGGGATTAAAAGTAGCCTATGTCACTTTCCAGGCGTTGAACCATATCATTTATCAAATTGATTAAAGAACAGTTAATAAAATTTCACATTTATAATATTACTAGCGGTCGCCCGCGACTTCGTACGGGCCGTGTACAATTTCTGATTTTGTATGAGATTTTCCCGCTGCAAAAAGCCTAGGTACATATAGCGGCTAAAACTAATAAGTAATAACCTTAATGCCGATTTTAAAAACTTATAACCTACATGCAAGCTTCCAACCCCAACTTCACACCCTTTAGGGTGGATTTTCGTAAAATTGCTTACACAGGTTATTATTATTTAAAACTAATAACCTACATCCCGATTTTCAAGCCTCTAACTTGAACCACAAAGGACTTTCATACAGACTTTCAGCCCCCATTTCACCCTCTTTGGGGTAAATTTTCGTAAAATTGATTATACAGGTTATTATAATTTAAAAGTAATAACTTAAATCCCGACTTTCATGTCTCTTACATCAAAATCTTAAAACCCTCATCTATCATTCCAATCCCTATTGCACCCCTATTGGGGTAGATTTTCGTAATTAAATTATTAAAATATATTAATTCGTAATAAATATCGTGAGATATCGTGATGAATCAGTGACCTTTCGCTTTTACATATATAAACTCGCCGGCATATTTAGCGGAACATAAAAAAAAGGTCCATAATTAAAAAAATATGGTTTTATTTTAAAATCTACTTACTACACTTCTTTTGTTATTTAAAGTTTCATTTGTTTTACTTAAAATGAGATCACATTAAGAACAGATTTTGCGAGTAAAGGCTATTTGTGAAAAATGGTACATTTTTGAACTTTTCATGTAACCGGGAAAAGTGAAATTTAATATTAAAATAACAATTAATTAAATTAGAAAAATGGTGATTAATATCGCGTATTTCTCCACGTGCTCTTATTAAAGTTTCTACCCGTCTAGGCATACTGAGAATGATGTTATCGATGGTCTCCTGGGATAGTCTCCGCCATTCCTCAACTACGGCGATTCGCAGTTCTCCCACGTTGGCAGGAGCTGGAGTTCTGGACTTAACTTTTCTTTTCAGCAAGTCCCAAACGTGCTCTATTGGGTTCATATCCGGTGATTTCGCCGGCTACTCCATAACAGTGATATTCATATCATTAAGATAAGCTTGAGTTACCCGAGCGGTATGCGGCCGAGCATTATCCTGCATAAAAACAAAATCTTCACTGATATAGGGGGCAAACGGTACGACATTTTCTTCTAAAACTTCTCTGATATAGCGGTCTGCAGTCAGACTCCCTCTGTCAATCACTACCAAGTCTGTGCGAACTCCCAAACAAATGCCCGCCCAAACCATTATTGATCCACCACCGTATGCAACTGTAGTTTCAAAATTTGTCTGAATGTATCGTTCTCCTTTGCGTCTGTATATTCTTTGCCTGCCGTCAATTTGATTTAAGAGAATTCTGCACTTATCACTAAACAATACCTTACTCCATTGGACCGCGTTCCAAAGTCGATGTTCCTGAGCAAAAGTTAACCTGTTTCTACGATGATTTACCTCGAGAATTGGAGCCTTGGCGGGCACAAATGAACCCAAACCAGCTTCTTCGAGCCTTCTTCGTACCGTACGCTCACTTAAGGTTACACCCCGCACTGCTTCTAACTCATGTCGGGCTTGGACGGCCGTCAAACGGGGGTTTCTACGTACACGAAGCCGAATGAAACGATCATCTCTACTCGAAGTGCGTCTTTTTCTGCCTTGTCCTGCTCTTCTCACATAAGTACCGGTCTCCCTGAACCGTTGGATACTGCGATGGATCGTTGAAACTGGTCGACGAAGATCTCTGGATATCACTCTGTAGGTTTGACCATTTCTTCGCATTTCGAGTGCCCTGGCAATCTCCGTTGGGGCTAAGTCAGGCATAATTCAGTCATCAACTCCAGAAAGATACGCGATTTAAAAAAACTAACAAAAAACAGTATTTCAATGAAATTTTAAATCAAACTCAGAAGGAAGAAATACTCGAAGTTCGCTCCAGATAAGGTGTATTTGAATAAAATTAAAACAATTGCATAAAATGTGATGTTCAGTTGTTTTCTTAATTTGAAAATATTTCTTTTTAAATTAAATGACGTATAAACCAGCCAGCAACCTTATATGATACTGATATCAAACCTTTTTTTTATGTTACGCTAAATATGCTGGCGAGTTTAGATTAAAGTAGTGATGATAGTAAACGTACTCGGGTACGCGCGGACAGTGTGAAGTCCTTCCATGCTGTTTCTGCCACGTCGCACTGACATCGAATATTTTTGTTGAGTTGAGTTGGTCGACACATTTTAAAAACATAAGTTTAGTTCGCGCGCTAGTTGAATGCAGAGCATATGTATGGTGACACATACATAAGTTCTGCATTCAACATGCGCTCGAAGTATTGGTACCTGATGGATCTTCAAAAGCTATCCCCCCAACAGTTTTTGTTTTTGTACACTCGATAAAAAGCCTGTTTTAAAGCAGCAGCTCCCCTGTATAGTATTATTACACATTTTTTAAAATCCCTTTTAAAAAGGTCTCATCTTTTTGCATTATTTAACAAAGAAAATCCAACAATGCACTTTCGCGCTGTCTGAGAGGCTTGCAAGGAGGCTCGCTAGGACCCTCCATGCTTTGTTGTAAAGCCTTAGTACGGCTCTAGTACGGCTCTAGTGCTCACGGGGTATAGAGCGCCCTTCAATTTCGAGGATTAGCCATGGTGCTCCTCTTAGAATAGGTATTCTATTATGATTTAGAAAGAATACTATGTATGTACTAGAATAAAGCTCGAAGAGTTCACCTCGAATGCTTCATCAGTGTGATAGATACAGTATCAAAGAAGGGGTAAATCCATACTAATATTATAAATGCGAAAGTGTGTTTGTTTGTCGGTTTGTCCTTCAATCAAGTCTCAACAGAGCAACGGATCAACGTGATTTTTGTCATAGATAAAGTTGAAGACCTGGAGATGGCTCTTTTTATCCCAGAAAATGAAGGAGTTCCTGTGGGAATTAAAAAAACTTATTCCACGAGGACGAAGTAGCGGGCATCAGCTGGTATTTAATTAAGTATTATATTCAGGATTTAAATAAAACGTCACGTCTTTGCTCAATTGCTCTGTAATTAGAATACATATGGGTACCTACATTTATCATTTGGTCGACCAACAAAGGACATATATCTAGCTTACACATAAACTTATGCTTTTGACTTAACTGTTAAGATGCAATTAAAAGTTTTCTATTCTCTAGTTTTTAAGTACCCTATTAACTTTTATTTATCTCTTTTACTTATCTTATTTTATAATCTCTCACAGCATTATCCGCATTTAGGCCGCTGGAAGAAATCTATTCAAGAGATAAGTTGTCCTTGTGTGAATCCTTTCAATTTTTGTTTAGTTTTCATGTTTGGTACTAAATAAATAAAATAATTAGCTTTATTATGTCCTTATTCCTATGGTCATATGGTTAACTATGTCTAACAAGGGCCGGATGTAAGCAGTAGCTCGCAAGCGAATCCCATACAAATCGATACCTCCCACGTAAGTTGTTGTATCCCCAAAACCACAATTTTACAGTAGAGCATTTTAAAGATTCAAATTGGACTAAAAACTGCATTTATTATTGTATCTTGTTGGAATTTGGTATATGAATGTAATTTATAGTATTCTTGACTATGTTGAAAGATAATTTAGTAAAATATGTATATTTTCTGAGATATCGTTCATACAACATTTTACGGCGGAGTACAGGCTGCGCCATTTGTTGTATCTCATACTTACAACATTATACCGCGGAGTTTCGATTTTGTCAGTTGTTGTATATGATAGTTACAACAATATACACTGCAAAATATAAGTTTCATTCCATTGTATGTGGCAATACCCATATGTATACGGTTAAAAATGTATGTGCGTATTATTGTATGTGATCAAATTCTAGGTTAATAAATAAAAAAGAAATATTATCAAGGATAAATTTCTTTAGTTTTTTAATAGGAACAATATCATTGTAGGACCGTTTTCATAAAAAGTAATATCTTTAAAAAACAAAATAATAATGAATATTAATCTTATAAAAGAGATAGATAATCACTTCCATTACTAGGTAATTAATATTAAATTCAAAAACAAAACACTAATAGTAAGGTTATTTAGACTCATAATAAAAAGGACAAAAATTTAATCATAGCTCACTGTCTCTACGATATTTTAGTAATAGTAAGTAGTAAATAACAAATTCTTCAAATTCTTCATAAGAACTAATTAATAAGAATCATAAAAGGTTAACATTGTAGACCATAAAAAAAAAATATGACTTACTTAACAATTTCTATGAGATCAAGACAACTAGAAATCAGGTAACGATTTATAATAGTTATTTTTAGCATTGTAACTACCTTGGTTTTATTCAAATAAAAAAAAAGATTTTCAAAATTATATCTAACCACAAAATAATCAATCAACAAAAAAAACAACAAAACTGTTGTTAGTTTCAATAAGAAATAAACCTATTTTTTGGTTTCATTGGAGACTTCAATCTTACTGATTGAAGTCTCCAATGAAACCAAAAAAGTAATATTATTTTTATGAGAATCAATAATAATAAAATCAATAATAATAAATCTTATTTCGTGGTCGAAAAAAACGTGAAAGAGGGTAGTTTGATACGGCCCGTGGCAGCTCCACCTCACAGCACAACAGTCCCGGCGTGACAAAGATCCATGCAACCGAAATATCGACAGTTAAAATCGTCATTTTATCGTGGTATGTACCCGTTTATTACGTTACTATTATATGAAGATGCATAATTTAAATAAATTTAAATAAGGTAAAAAAGAAAAGACTAAATTATGTACCTACTATTCTGAATCAGAAAATTCAACATCATTATGAGAGCCATCGACAAAAGACAGATTCCTGAAAAAGTCGTGTTATGTGACTGGAATAATTCTATTGTGACAGAGACTCATTAAGTCATCATACTTTGCCTTTGTTAAGGGAAGATGGTTTGAATAGAGAGTGCATAGCTCAGCCATACTATTTCTTTGGCGTCTTCTAGTATTAGTATTAATGGCAAGCGTTATAGCATTACTGTATGCCAAATCGTACCTATGTTCAATTTTAAAAGGATCTTCTGCACATACCCGCACTTCTTTTATTTTGTTCCGTTTATCTACGTCTCCACTAATATTTTTAGACCAATTACGCCCGTTCAAAAGTTCTTAATAGTTGAAAAAATCGGTATGCTACATTTCTAAAACTATAAGGTTTTCCGTCCTGTTTAGCCCATCTAACCAAGCTAAACCATTCCAGAGGTGTATAAATAAGTTCATTTTTGGATGAACGTTCTATTAAAACGTGCACGTTGTCACCCTCTGCTTGGGTATGACCTTTTTCGGTTTCGGGTGCGGTGTCTCAAGATTTGCAGTATCAGAATCTGTTGCTACTTCTAAGTTATTATCAAAGATGTCTCCATCTATTATATTTGCTAGCTCATTCATTTCCAATTCATTAAAACTTATTGGTAATGGAGACTCTGAAACAGTAATAACTTTTTAATTTTATTGCTTATTAGCGACGCCCAGCGGTTTTACCCGCGTAAATCGTATGGAACACACCCACCAAATTTCACGTCTCTAGGACCAGCTGTTTAGGCATAGACCAGTCACTAAGTCAGTCAGTTAGGACAAAGCATTTTATATATTATTTATGACCCAATTTTAGAAAAGACTTTTGACATACAACATTGAATTTAAGTAAAATTAATGTAATCGCAACGTAAAATATAGCATCTCACGATACAACGTAGTTTAGAATAACACTTTCCGAAGTAAAATGTTGTATGTATTACATACAACAATATTTTCAGTTTAATGTATACGTAAAATGTTATATGTATTACATACAACATTTTTAATGAACGCTCAACAACGTATACTGTTGTAAGTAATCTATACAATATTTAAGGTTGGTATCACCACAAAAAAGTACCATTTATTGAGTAAATGCTAATAAAATAATACAAAAAAGAAACATAACTGTGATATTTCGGAGGCTTGAATCACGAAAACTGTTTAGTTCTTTTTCATCTAATGAAACATTGTTATTTTCAATAGGTGTCACGGGGTTGCTATTTTGTGTACTCGTAATAATGAACAAATCACATAGTCTACGCCTTCTTGTTATTATACCTGTACGTTTCATTTTTATTTATTTGAAGTAATTCAATTACTAAAGTTAATTTTGAGAGAACTTAAACGCTTCCTTCCTACCGCGTGCGGCCGGTTGAAAGTCCGGCGTGTTCTGTTGTATGTGACAAATACGAGACGCGAGCGCGTGATTCTCTCCGTCCCGCACCCGCGTAAACCATTACAAAGGTAGATACAATGTTGTAGTCCGTTCTTGTTCGAAAGTTACAACAAAATACGTCTGGCAAATCCTTAAAAAAAACATATTTTTGTAGTTTTTTCACATTGAATGCATAAAATAATACAAATTAGGATAGTTTTCAGTAAAAACGCTAAACGGCATTTTTGTGGCATACAACAACTTACGTGGGAGGTATCGAAATGCGGTTATTGAATAGGTTCTTTAGATCTCAATTACCTATAAGTTTTTACGTGAGTGGCTTAGGGTGGATTGCACCATCCCACGTTATCGTTAAATATGAATCGTTAACGTCAAATCGTTCGTCAAATTAACGATTTAGCTTAAAATGAGTTGCACCATCTGACTATGGTTAAAATGACGTCATTTTTGACATTAACAATAACGACCGCCAAATGGGTGGTCAAACGTTAAAGTTATTGTCAAATATTTAGGTTTTTATGTCTGTGATCTGTCACTTCTCAGTTGAATTCAATGTTTTGTTGTTGGGTTTTAGTTTTTCATATTTTTTTGCCTGATAAAGTTATTTTCGAATTTGTGTGGATTTTAGAGATCATTAATGTCATTGCTCCAACAAGTCTCGTGGGAAAGTAGTTCTTCAGATTCCGATACGCAAGACGAAGAGTATGTGCATTTGCGGAGACGAATCAAGAAATACATCTGAAACTGAATAAATACTTACTTGGCCAGGAATTGTTGAAATTCATTATTATGTGCTGATTTTTGTTCTTCCATAACTGAAAATTACACTTTTTCAATAAATTAAAGAACCTAAAACACAAAATTTACAAATTGTAACCAATAAATCGCACTAAATGTGTATTCATCTGTCATGTCGTCAATGTCAATCACAGTTGTCAATTGTCAACTTGTCATTTTCATAAAGTATTGTCATATGAAAAAATACTGCCCACGCATCTTTAGGGACATAAATGCCTCATTTCACTAGTAACCCGAATAACTTTAACGTTAGCGAATTTTATGATGGTGCAACACAATTCGACGATGTGAACTAACGCTCGTTAAGATTCTCGTTATAGTTAACCTTAACAGTAACTTTAACTAGAATTTTGGTGCAATCCACCCTTAGAAGTACCTATAGTAGTGTAAGTAGGTTACATAACAAACACGTGCAAGCGACTTACGTGAGTGAAACTCTTAAATGTTAACTTCTTTAAAGCTAGTAGGTATAGCACTGCCTACCGAATAAAAAATGCCAAAAATCATAAGGAAAAATATAAACATACACAAGGACCCATCTGCATACAAAAAGGTTCATAAAAACGTAAAGAGTTCCTCCATACAATACATACTACATACAATTTACAGGCAGCTTGTCGTTACAAGCCGGATCCGAATAATAAAGCAATAAATATCTCACGGCACCCCTATTTTCGCTATAAAACGAACAATTTTGGAGTTTGATATGGCGATATAGTTGCAAAATCGAAGTAAAACAGTAATACATTATTTTGGTACACTTCAACTATATATTTTTTTAAATTCCACTACAAGTTTGCGTTTGAATGCGATCTCATCTAATGGTAAGTGATGATGCAGTCTAAGATGGTAGCGAGCTAACCTGTTAGAGGTATGGCAGTTATATTAATTCAACCCATACCCCTAACGGTTTCTACACGGAACGCTAAATCGCTTGCCGGTACGTCTTTGCCGGTAATAACTAGCCACGGCCGAAGCCTTCCACCAAAGCAGACCAGAGTAAATTCAGAAATTATAAATTCCCAAATTGACCCTGCCGGGAATCGAACCCGAGACCTCCCACGTTAGGGCAACAACGCTCAAAACTGCGCCAGGGAGGTCGTCAAAACCTTATTTTAGGATAGTAGGTATTTAAAAGGTACTCAGTGTTAAATTTTGTACGATGTTATAACGAGAAGCCTTCGTGTTCGAGTCCGATTCGCACTTGTTTTTTTAAATTCTAATACGGTTTTATCTTGAATGTATGATTCCTAGCTAGCAATGTTTGATAAGTATCTGTTCAGCGGTTTGAGGATTATTATCAGTGCTTTTCTCTAGCCAGTGTAGGGATCTCAGTCATACATTTAAGGCCACTTGCACCAGGACATGTAAATTGATTTAGTTAAATTTTGTAATGCTGTTTCTTTTTTGGAAAAGCATATATTGTAGTTGTCGAAAAGGGACAGTATTAAAATATTAAACTTAATCAATATTTAAAGAGTCCTTGCGCAAGTGGGCCTTAATATTGTAAGAGTTCCGGAGTTCTTTAAATACTTAATTTAATTTGTATGTCGAAGTAATATCGTACTTTAGTATTGGTATATTAAAATACAGCTAATCAGAAGCATCTAATATTAAAAATATTTTAAATGGCCGGCAAATACATTAGTTATGCTAACGACACCAGATGTCGGTTCAATAAATCTTCGGCTAGCCGGAATATATTCAATCGCTGGCTAGCTCATCATAAATGGGTTTCTAACTTGTTTCAAAGAGATCATAGACTCAATCAATCAATCAATATTTATTTATTCAATTTATATATGTCACCGTAAGATTGTAAAAACCGTTAGATTATAATCTAACTCGCGAAATTCTAAACTGTCGAAAGATTATAATTTAACGCATTATTTTCCGGTAGATTGTAATCTGATAGGTATTTAAACCCGATAAAACCTAAGTGCCTGGCCTGCGGCCGGGCACTACTTGATTATTTATGTCGAACCCTAACCTAATCTACAAGAAAGAGACAAGAAAACGTAAATAAAATGAATATTTCAAAATTAACAGTCAGAACATTGAACAGTTTACAATCTTTCGCCAGTTTAGAATTTCGCGAGTTAGATTATAATCTAACGGTTTTTACAATCTTACGGTGACATATACACTGTACATTTATTGACGTTCGAAATATAGAAAATATGATGGTGATATCAAATACGTGTAAAGTTGCTTAGGTAAAATATTGGGCATGCCCTGGTTTAAATTTCAAGGACATAGTAATATCACTCATTCATTCTCTAACACGCCACTCAATCACCCACACGCGTTTGTCGTGGTAGC
Organism: Erebia palarica; assembly: GCA_964035005.1. Classification (NCBI taxonomy): domain Eukaryota; kingdom Metazoa; phylum Arthropoda; class Insecta; order Lepidoptera; family Nymphalidae; genus Erebia; species Erebia palarica. The sequence continues at coordinate 12,771,048 of OZ035989.1, read as the reverse complement.
ACAGAATAGGTAATAGACAAGAAATTGCAAAATATGTATATATGTACTTAATATTATAAATGCTAAGTTTGGATAGATTAATGGATGGATGTTTGTTACTCGATCACGGCTGATTGAAATTTGCCACAGAGATAGATTATAGTCTGGAGTAACACATAGGCTACTTTTTATCCCGGAACATTTGAAAATACCGTATGAACCAAAAAGCCTCAATCAACGCGGACGAAGTCAAGGGCTAATCTAGTAAATAATAAAAATAAATAGCAGAATTCAGACTGCGCGACGAAAAAATCCAATGTAAACAAAAACCAATAAACATCAGAGCTGATCAAACCACGAAGCGGAACAAGCAAACATTTTAATAAACAGTTTGACCCTCATCCCGTCCGATGCTTTATTTAACACCCAGTGCCGGTTTCGGATATATTTTATGACCCCCACTCAAATCCCAAATCGCATTCGATGGTTTTCAATTTCCCGCGCGCAGAGTATAGGCTTCATTGTGACCACGCGTTTCCTCTGAAATGATCGGGTATAATACGTTCAGTATTCTGTTCACTAAGGGCTGGTTGATTCAAACCATTGGTTATCGTAACTTACATGTTCGTTATAATTTAACACACGTAAGAACTTAAACGTCTATTAATTTACTAGTATTGCTTCAAGGTAAAAATGGTGAATCAACGCCTTATTTGACTAACGTTCGTTAGCGCCATATTTAAAGATTACGTGTCCATCAAAATGTGTTGATGCAACCCAGTCTTAGTCTAAGTATTGGAAATTCAATTGATCGTATTGAGCGTTTGATCACATCAGAAATAAGCGTAATTTAACTTTAAAAAAAAAAACGTACATTAACTGTAAATACTGGCATTCCGAACCAGTGGTAGATTCCCTCGACGATTCAAAAGCACTTTTCAAGGGTGACCCGAGGGCTGGTAGGTAACTCGGCCAACAGATACGTTTGGCTATTCAGCGGGGTAACGCAGCCAGCGTTCTGGGCACATTGCCTCATTGCAGCGGTATTTATGTTAATGTTCAGTTTTTATTTTTTAATTTAGATTTTAATCTAAATTAAAAAATAATGAGAACAAATAATAATAAATCGATTGACTTTTCAAAGTTTACTTGAATAAAAATTATTTCAGTTCGAATATGTTTAAGTATGTCCATAAAAACTAGACAAACATGCTCACACCATCAGAAAATGTTATGCAACCTCCTATATTATATAATATTGGCGCAAATAAGGAATCCTGACGTAGAAGGCTAGCCTCAAGCCTGGAAATCGTCGCCAGACTTTCATTTAGATAAACCGGTAGGTCTACTTAGCGAATGCTTTGATATTTTTCTTCTTTTCTTGGTGAGGTTGGTTGAGTGTACTTAGTATATGAGAATTCCAAGTTTTACACCATACTTACATAGAACCTATTAGGCCATAGAAGACCGATAATAGTCTAAATTGGTCGAGCACTAGTAAACGGGTCTATATTTTTACCTGGTGGGAGTCTTTGACCGTGGCTGGTTACCATACTACCGGCAAAGACGTGCCGCCAAGCGACTTAGCGTTCCGGTACGATACCCTGTAGAAAACGATTAGGGGTATAGGTTTAATATAAATGCCATAGCCCGCTACCATCATCGCTTATCATCAGGTGAGATCGTAGTCAAGGGTTAACTTATAGTGGATTTTAAAAAACAGTACAAATGTGTTTCCACTGGATTAATATCACAATTAAGAGAAATCGTGTTCCCTCCGTGCCCCAGAAAGTACGGCAAGTCGGCGATTCCTGTAGATTACCTCTAAACACCACATACTCCCTTGCCAATGTACGTACTCAGTACTCAGACGCGGATGAATAATAACGTAGCCAGCTATTGCTCTTAAAAATTTCATAGCTTTATTCGTCATAAACTCTTATGTTTGCAGTTTTCTCTGAGTCTTTCAGAAAAAGGCTCTTTGCAGCTGAGTTGGTCTATATAGTTTATATAATATTAACCTCAATGAAAGTTTAGTAGGGATCATTCTAATATTATAAATGTGAATGTGTGTTTGTTTGTTGGTTTGTACTTCAATCACGCCGCAACAGAATATCGGTTCGACGTGATTCTAGATGTGACTTGCATGGGTATAGATGAGGACTTGGAGAGTGACATGGGCTACTTTTTACCCCGGAAAATTAAGGAGTATGTACCCGTGGGAATAAAAAATCTCATTTCACGCGGACGTAATCGCGGGCATCAGCTAGTACTTTTAAAAATGCGAAAGTATGTTCATTTGTTTTTCAATCACATCGCAAAAAACAATGGATCAACGTGATTGCATGGGCACTGAGCTGTTGAGGACCTGAAGAAAAACTAAGGCTACTTTTTATCCCGAAAAATGAAAGAGTTTTCCAGGATTTGAAAACCTCAATCGACGAGGTCGATATTGTAGGATTTACGAGTATCTACCTATTCGAATTAGACATGATTTAGTTTGAGGAAAAATAACGCTGACCGCTACATTTAACGCTTCGCACGTCTTTTATGTATATATCAAGTCATGTTCCGTTCTCGTTTGTACTGAGGTATTTTCATCTATTATTTTTTTTACATGATTCCTTTTATACAGGTATAGATAGGTATATAGGAGCCTAATAACGTGTCTATTAAGAAATCGTGTCAATGTACAAAATTCTATATTAATAAATATATTGGAAATTCGCAATTAAAGATTGCTACATTGTAACGTCAAAAATGACCTCCTTTTTCTGACTTACTTCACTATTTCTCTTTCGCTGTAGGCCAAAATCTATTGTCACAGCAGGACTAATACTAAAGTATGACAGCTGTAGTACGGACGCGAATTCAATGCATTTGCGGCTATTGAGTTACATTGGAGACCTTCGTTCCGTGTATTTCTTAAACTACTAAAGCGTCTGAAAGATGTCTAGGACATTTTGAAGGCGATTGATGGATATGTGCGGACGACGGAACGAAGTTCTCATCACTTTAAGTTTGTTGTGTGCTCTTCTCAAACCAGGGCGCGTCTGGAACTCTCGTAGCTAATTAGTTTTAAGATAATTATCACCATCAAGTCTTATACCTTGTAAGCATGACGTTAAGAAGATGTACTTTGTAGGTACCTATTTTGAATAAATATGTTTTGAGTTTGAGTTTAAGTCGAGACCCGAATGCGTAGGTACAATTCGCACGCGTACTGTACATAGTATTGCAATCACCTCTGATCGATTGGCAAAGGTAGCACTCTCGCTTTGTTGATTAGAATGCACGATGTCGTAGTTTTAACCACAGCATTCGTGTTAAACCGCCCGCTAAACTATAATAACGGAAAACGTGAATACTTGGCTTTAAAAAGACCGAAAAAAGTTACCTGTTGGTACTAGGTAGGTATATAAATTTATGTTTTCTATAAAAAATTCATAATGGCGTTCGTCACAAGCGTTTGCTTTCCACCGGAACAGGGCCCCATGAGAGATATTGTTATATTATTCAGGTCCTTTGCCTCGGAATAACAAAACGTCAAGTAAATTGTACGAATTCTTTTCGCTTTTATGAACTTCTGCGTATTTTGTATACAGGCGGTGTAGTAGCTAACCGTCTGTATACAAAATAGGTACACAGATACTAGTGGTTCGCCCCGAACTAAGACCTCGCGGTATCCATATGATAGTTTTAACTATTTAATGTAATAGTTAACTTTTAACATTAGACGCAAAAGAGCTAAATAGTTATTTGAGAAACGAATAAACTTCTACATAGCGCCATCTATGACATCATTGTGAAGTTCTGTTAAAAATACTGAAGCTCATTAAAAATTTAATAATTTCGTTTCCTTATAATATTTATCTAATTTTAGTCTTTGTTGTTCAAGTACAGGATATAATTCAAATAATTGATCAAGTTTCAGGCTCAGCCTTTCATAAAATTGAGAGTTCTGAGGTCAACTTTGGACGTTAGAGAATCTATTCTAACGTCCACCCATTTCGTCAATTATAGGGGCAAAATTTAAAAAAAAAAATTTGGACTCTATTCCTAATTATCTTTAAAATGATATACCGCAACCCTATGTAACGCTGTAAAAAATATTTTACTTTGCATTTTGCTTCTATGAGCGCCCCTCTGAAATAAAGATTTTTATAACTTTTTAAGCCATATTCGGCTGGAGGACGATATATCGGTTTACATATTAAATTTGAAGTAATAACGTTAAGTAATTCAGAAGTTATAAGGCTCTGAGAGACGGACGGACAAGTGCAAATTCACTCATTGGAACTGACTTTAATGCCTGTTTAGTTTTTGTTTTTATTTTATCAATCAATCAATCATTTATTCACACTACATTACACTATAGGTACACATATTGACGTCCATTACTTACTAAAACATGATAATTGGTTACGGTATCTTAAAAGTAAAGCTACGAGGGTTCCAAACGCGCCCTGCTGAGAAGAGCCCACAACAAACTCAGCCGGGGTTTTCTTTCATTATCATTAAGGAACTATCAGAGCCATGCCAAGCCTCTCTGTCATTTAAGTAATCCTTTACATGGTAATAACATTTTTCAACGAGTTTACGTTTTACATTAACTTTTTTTTACCACTACCGCTTTTTGTTAGCCCTTGACTGCGATCTCACCTGATGGTAAGTGATGATGCAGTCTAAGATGATAGCGGGCTAACCTGTTAGGGGCATGGCAGTTATATTAAACCCATACCCCTATTTGGTTTCTGCACGGCATCGTACCGTAACGCTAAATCGCTTGGCAGCACGTCCTTGCCGGTAGGGTGGTAACTAGCCACGGCCGAAGCCTCCCACAAGGCCAGACCAGGGAAAATTCAGAAGTTATAAATTCCCAAGTTCCAGTTTTAGTCGAACTTTGAACTTACTTAGAGACATCTTTAACATGTCTTCTGGGAGCTTACTGTAAATGTATGTATTTATTTTTCATAGATACTAGCGTCGCTACTTTACTTACTGTACAGCCCTTTGCAACAACGTTACTTCACTGGCGAATGAAAAAGCGTTTGAAAAATACGGACACACGGCGAATTTACATGACAATACGCGACTATGAAAACATGCTTCATAGTTCGTTACTTCGCGGTTACGGCGTTTTATATGGCGTATAACATGTTCTAATGTGCAAAAAGATTTATTGTATCTTTTCCTAAACACTTAAAGCGTTTTGTTAGACCGAATAAGATTTTAACTCAAAAATGTTGTTTAAAGAGACTTGGTTGCGTTTTGTTATTTAACGCTGCTTATTTTTATTGCTAGATAAAACATTGTTTGCGCTTGACGACAATCATGATGAATGAAAAGCGAAGACGCTTAAAAGCAAGAGTGAATAGGCATCTTTTCGGCAACCTAGACCCCATCATTGATTTGTTTTAAGCATGATTATCATCAAGCGCATACCTACTCGGTTTAAATAAAAAAAATTGGCAGTCATAGGGACTGCCGATAAAAGTGAAAACTTTTTTTATTTATTTAAAATTATTAGAATATGAACCTTAACACTAAGGCATTAAAGTTTAATTTCGAATGGAGTATATTTATATGTTTACGAGCATGTCGCTATTCGCGAGATATGTCACGCGAATCTACATTTTTACCCCCTACCAAAAAGTGCTCAACGCGCCTAAAGAAGTTTTCACTTCATAAACCGGTCAAGTGAGATAGACTCGCGCACAAGGGGTCCCGTACCACCACATAAAAAATATTTTAGTAAATAAAGAAAGATGTCAAATTATTAATTAACTGGCTGGCTGGCTGTCAAATAACTGCCTTACATAATTGCGTTAAGGTGGTAGCGCCTGACAAACAATTCGACACACTATGAGTACGGAACCCTAAATAACGATTTTCGATTTTTTCCTATAGAAAGCTTAATTTTTTTAAGCTCCATTTCAGCTCCAAGGGACTGTAGAATTAGTAATTCATGTTAATTTCAACCTCCACGCGTTTCCGAGAAAAAGGTAAATTTATCAGAACCGAAGTCGGAGTCGGAGTTTTTAAATTTGATTTATCGGAGTCGGAACCGGAGTCGCAGGCAGAGTCTGAGTCAGAGGCAGAGTCAGTAGTGGTCTCAAGAGAGATATTTTTCATTTAAGAACAAATGAAAACACGCAGCGGAAGGCGGGGGTGGCGGGGGACTCCCAACGCGACGGGTATGAACCAGTTCGTAACGGTCGACGCAGGCCGCCGGTGCTATTTGCTATGCTTCGACCTCCGATTAAGACCTCCGATTTAAAAGTTTCGGAGCCGAAATCGGAACCGAAGGTAATAATAATCGGAAGTTTCGACTTAACGGAATCGGAGTCGAAGCTCCGTAACATCTCTGGTTGACAGACAGACGTACAACGAAGTGATCCTATGAGGGTTCCTTTGTCCTTTTGAGGAACGGAACCCAAAAAATATTTGAACAAAGACGCTTGTAGCACAGTAGATTGAATATCAATACAGTTGATGGTACCCACGACTTCGTCCGCGTGGATTAAGTTTTTTCAATTCCCGGAGGAACTCCTTAATTTTCCGGGATAAAAAGTAGCCTATGTCCTTCCCCGGAATGCAAACTATCCCTGTACCAAAATTCTTCAAAATCAGTTGAACAGGTGGGTCGTAAAAGCGTAGAAGACAGACAGATGCACAGACAGACAGAAACATTTTCGCATTTATAATATTAGTGTGGACATGGATTTTGTATAGGATTAGGATCGTCCTTTTACCAATGTTTTTTTTTTCAGTGAGACACAATACAATGTGGCTGACTGCTCCCGAGGCCCTAACGACAAGAAATTACTTAAGGATATTTCCCCAACTTCTTATCTGGGAAATTTAAAAAAATAAAAAGACAAAGCATTATCTCTCAAAGGACGCGATTCAAGGATTTCTGACTGTTTTTATTTGGAGAAAAAAAGGCAAATGTAGATTTTAATTAATTAATCAGGTTAGATTCTTTACTTTGCATTTATTTCCAATAATTAAATTAGGCTGATGAATAATCTTGACAGATTTCAACCTGCTTCAATCTGAGGCCAATTAATTCGTAACCTCAGCCATGGCTTCAAGTTGAGGCTGTACAAAATAATTTAAACTAGACAAACACGTCATAACATAGACGTTATGAGAACTTTATTACTACGCCAGACAATCATGTTGTGTATACTTAAAACATATTATTAAGTAAAATTGCTTACATTATTATTATTTATTGCTTGAATTTTCCCATATATTTAATTTTTAAATAAATAAATGAATTAAAAACCATTTATTCAGCCAGAGTTTAGGGTATAGTTACAAATATAATCTCATCTAATGAGTGAAAGCTCTGCAGCTCTTTCAAAACTGTGCACTGAGCTAAAATCTTAGCAATAATATTTTTAATAAGTTAGCCGTTAGGAGGCGGAGTCTGTTCAATATTTCGGTTTACATTGATAAATCACAAGGTATTCAAAAATAGTTTATAGCAACACTGTGACAGAATCATCAATGAATTAAACAAATGTGAGAAACAGTCGTAACTCTTCAAAAGTACTGGACAGCAATAATTGGTGTCGTCAGAATGCCATTTAATTTTTTTTCTAAAACTTCTATGTAAAATGACTTATTGAACCGACTCTAAGAAATGATGTAGGCCAAAATGGAAATTGGCTAATATGGAAGAGGAATGGCAGTAAAATTAAAGTCAAACTCACAAGTGGTAACTGGCTTTGAGGCAACAAGCAACGGTCGAAGTTTCACATCTACCCTCTCTCATTTCTCCCAAATAATTAATATTCATGAGCACGCTTTAAGATTTTCTAGACTTTGACTTCAATGCATTGAATGAACGAATGAATTTATTTTTTTGTCTACATTACCTACTTTACATACATTATTTTCCAAGTTTTTTCATTGTGAACCCACGACCAACTGCCTCGTTGGTCTAGTGGTTCTCATGTTCGACTGCGGCTGACGAGGTCCCGGGTTCGAGTCCCGGGTCGGCCCATAACTAGGTGTTGGGTTCTTCGTATTAGAAATTCGCAGTACTCGCCCGGAGTTAGGAAGTTGGCGGTGTTTCGGAGAGCACGCTAAGCCGTCGGGCCTGGTTATTATCACTAACATGATAATAGTCGTTAAAGCCCGCCAACCTGCATTGGAGCAGCGTGGTCGGTCTAAGCTCTGATTCCCTCTCTCCTATGAGAGTGTGGCTTGTGCCCAGTAGTGGGACGTTAATGGGCTGTAGTGGTGGTGGAACAAAACTGTATAATAATGTCCTTGCGACCGAATTTCGGCCACGGCGGCCTATCTCCAGAGAGATTAGCTATCTGCGCGGGAGATATTATAGTGTGTGCGCATACAATTTCTGTTCCTTTACTCTCATAGCCCGATGGGACGGAAAATCCGACACGACCGGAGAGAGATCAGGCACAGGACCGACGGCTTTACGTGCTCTCCGAGGCACGGGGGTGTAACACCACCAACTTCCTTACTGCGGACTAGTACTGAGAATTTTTTGTCAGAAAAGCCCAGTACTTGTTATGGCCCGACCCGGGACTCGAAACCGGGACCTCGTCGGCCGCAGTCGAATATGCTAACCACTAGAAAAACGAGGCAGTCGAATGTTACTGTTAGTTACAGTTGAAAACTGTAATATGCAGTCTAATTGTATTTTCTGTGAGAACGTTTAGTTATAATGTCGCTCTTTGGCACCGTTGCCGCGAAGATGTTCCGCTGTAATATAAAGTTAGCGTCTATTAACCCCTAGTCGCTTTGCTTTGTTCAAAGTTACACGTTAAGTGAGGTCTTAGTAGGTGAAGTACCTACTTCTTAACTTACTAGTACTTAAGTACGGTACCTTGCTTAGGAACACCATACGCTAGTATAATATAACCTGCTATTTTAACGTTTAAACTATCTGATGGGTTTTTACCATTGAAAATGGTTATCAGATGCAAATCGCCTGAGACGTATTTTTGGGCATAGCTCGAGATGGGAGGATCGAGATGGGAAAAGTACCAAAAGTTGAGGAATTTATCGAGACACGTGTGAGCGTTTGAATTTTGAAAATCGGCTGGTAACTTTTGAAAGAGAAGTGCATTCGAGTTGGACTTTTGAAAAAAGGTCAATAAATTTTTGAAAAATTTTAAAGTAGAGATTTTTACTTCAGTTTTTTTTTGTCAATTTAAACATCAATCAATGTCAATCAAGTCAATTTCAGTTGTCAAAGTCTGTGAATTTTTGAATCCGCGTGGGAACTCCTTGATTTTCCGGGATAAAACGTAGCTTAAGTCACTCTCCAGGTCCTTAACTATACCCATGCCAAGAATAGCGTCGATCCGTTGCTCCGTTGCGGTGTGATTGAAGGACGAACCAACAAACCAATAAACCAACAATCAAACACACTTTATTTATTATAATGATATGTTAACTATGTATCACCGGTTGAACGTACTTTTGCCTATTCTGTGGTTGTAGCTCAATTGTTTTGTCGGAAAATACCCGACTAGTTTCGTACCTGTCCGTGGTCCTTATACAACCGATGATAGTTATAACGGCCCATGTTATGAAGATCTATGTTTATAATTATATTGCTGTGTTGTACAACAGTTGTGTAATAAAAAGCCCCATAAAAGGTATTTATTGATAGGGATAAGGGTTGAAGCCGGTGAGTGTAATTTATCCGTGCACGGCTCGAGAATAACAAATACAAAATCGGTACAACCTATACGAAGCCTACATTGGTTTTATGTTCACATAATATTATTTGTGTCCGGATTACGGCTCCATGGATGTAAATAAATCATATGTGTGTATCGTGAGAATACACGAAAAACACTGAATAGTAAGTACCTTTTCATTAGTATTACTCAAAATCTGTAATAAAAACCTATTTTCCAGGGGATTTAAAAACTTAAATCTAGGCGGTCGTATTCTCTAGCTAGTATTAAACTAGCGGCACGCTATTGTCATGATTTTCTAGTTTTAAATTCTGTGTAACGACATTCGCAATAAATATAAGGCCATAAAGGACTTGAATCCAGGGCCGTAAAATAAAATAATTAAAAAAAGGGGGAATTCTGAGGGCCAATGGGGACGCTTCCCGCCAATGGAGCGCGAAGGACGAAAAGAAAATGAGAGGGATAAAGGATTGTATAAAATAATTAAATTAGGTACTCTAGAATATGATATTATCGGAAGGAATAAAGTATATTAATGAACATTGGGTTTTTATTCACTAAAACTCAGAAGTGGCACGTAATCCGTCGACCCACATAATTATCGAGGTATTTATACAGTATTCTGAATTCTAATTCTTGATTCATATTATTTATCAATTTTGTGACCTCCCATGACTCAATATTAATAATAAAATTACGAAACAGGATAATTTAGTATGCATGTGGATTAAAGATATTTGCATGTTTTGGTCTAGCTATTTTAGGACAATGTTATACTGATTAGAGTATAATTTGAATAGAGCCACTATTCCTACTTACTCCAATCATGATGTTATTTTAACTAGTATCATTATATTTAGCCTCTATGGAGTAATGTCCTATTAAAAAAAAAAAATTATATATTTGTAAGTACTTATCAAGAAAATTTCGTTAAATATAAAATGATTATTTTGATGTTTGATAGTTTTTATTGCTACTAATTATTTATGTTAAGTGTACAATAAAGAGTCTTTCATTCATTCATTCATTCAATGATAAATATTAAATATTGTCTAGCACTATTTATATTGTCTACTCTCTTCGTACTCCTCCTATGGTTGAATGTTGTGGTGGTGAAAGTAGGAGCGATTCATAAAATAATTTTTTTTTATATATAGCATTTCGAATGCACTTTATTGTTGGATGCTGTCTAATGCTAGGGAGCCTTGATACTATGTGCCTCGTGAACCTGAGTTGTAGAGTTTCCGACGATAATTGATCTACCTATGATGGATTTATATATAATATACTGTAAAACGACATACTTACATGTATATTACATATACATTATTATTGCAGGTTAAGTTTGATCTGTATCTGTATGTATATTATGTATATTATCTGTATGTATTAATTAATGAGGAGTTCCTCGTCTTTAACAAGTTCAAAATCACCCTATAACAGTTTGAAGCGGTTAACATTTACTTCTGCTGAAAGAAAATTAATTGTGTATTACCATTATCATGGGGTGTAATACTTAAAAAATAAATAATCAATGTAACAAATGACAGTATTTATTAAATAGTTTAATAGGTGAAATATAATTAAGAAAATTCTTGGAATATTGACAATACCTACATATTATCATATCAACTGAACCAATAAAATATATAAATTAAAAATTAATATTATCTAGGAATTTATGGCAAAATTTAAATTAAAAATGTCATATTGAAAAATGTTAGAATTTATTAGAGGCGAATGGAGATTTCAAACTCCTATCGTTTGTTCTACCGTATTTCTGTTTTAAATATGGGCCTTGTTGTAATTCTCTTCTGATATAATTTCTGGCTATAGCAATGGGGTCAGTAAATATTTTTGACAGCCACTATATCACTTAGAAGTACCCCATCGATAAAACTTTGTTCAATCTTTCTCTTTAGGGAAGAAACTTGGAAAATTCAGTAGTTATGGACTGGTCAGGTCCAGGTCAGTCTGCGACAATGTCATATATTTATTTGTAGGTCAGGCCCACAATCTGTACATTTACAAGAACTAGGATTTTGAATAGGTAGGTATGTACAATCTTATCAACAACACCAGAAAAGCATCCTATGCTGTATAAGTGTTCTTCTCCGGATTGCTGGGAATATTCAAAAACTCTTGCATTTGCAAACATAACAATAGTGAAATTCTTCTCACTTTCCTTGATATGGTAGGTATTAATGAGATCTCCAGTAATCATCTGAAAATAATGGGAGGAGGATTACATAAGTAAGAGTTTAATAATAGGAGTTAATTAATTATGTTAGTTGGATAGTAGGTGTTGTTCTGTTATGTTGTTATGATAATATGTTTTAGGTACTTTTATGTGTTAATTTCAAGAAGTATATTTGGTTACTGTAACTATATAGTGTGAAATTGTAACTATTATTCGGTAAATTAACTAAATTTAAAGATTTAACTAACCTGGAATAGATGAATAAATCTTAAGGCCACTGGTATTAATTATGAGGCACTGCATAGATAAATATGTACAACCTAGGCACTGGAAGGCCTCTACTGGTAACTTTCAAAAGATCTGCATATATTAAAAGCAAAAGTTTCAGAACGATATATTTACAAAGTCTAAATCTATAAAATAATCGAAGGGATTTTGAAGGCCTCGTATCACTTTTCTTGTATTGATTGTTCTTTGTAAGTTTATTCTCTCATGGATTGAAGTATCAAATTCGAAGTTAGTGCTATACTCCGCCAAAGAAGGGGTAAACAGATCATTTTTAATAAAGCAACCGAGCTACACAAGAAATAACCTATTTTTGCGTAGACACAGTTAAACACACACAACAATTATATCACAAATAAAAACTGAAAGCAAACGTACTAATTATTGTTAGGTTAAAAAGTACAATGGCGGGCGTCACTACAGCGCCAATTCGCCGGTTACCGGCGAGCGGCGGATACTTTGCCGATGCCGATGCAATCCATTCTATTGTTTTTACCCATTTATGATTGTTGATTATTTGTCTGTGTGTTGAAATTAAAATACAAATATTAATCATATACCTATTTGATTTATGTGTGTATTAATGTGCTCATATGCAAATCTATATATTTTGTATTTTAAAAGTATAATATTACAAGATTCTACTGTTTTATAAGAATATGAATACATAAATAAATATGTAAAATATTGATACTTATACCTCTATGTAATATGGTATACAGTATGAATGTATTATATATGTTAATAATTTTAAAATGAAATGGACAATTTTATGTATCCCACAGTGTATATTGTATTCGTCGCACTATGGTCATTGATCTATGTATGCCCCTCAAGTGTTGTTTATGATTTCATTTTCTGGGCCTTGTGTGCTTGTTCACCCCTGATTCGCTCTTAAAGACCTCATAGTAATGTTTTTGAATACGGGTGTTATTAATTTCTATTGAGCTAATCATACGTAAATTGGATACGGTTAAGTGGGCCGTACATGAGTTGGATACGGTTAAGTGGGCCGTACATAAATTAGATACGGTTATGTGGGCCGTACATGAGTTGGATACGGTTATGTGGGCCGTACGTGAGTTGGATACGGTTAAGTGTGCCGTACATAAATTGGATACGGTTAAGTGGGCCGTACATCAGTTGGATACGGTTAAGTGGGCCGTACATAGGTTGGATGCGGTAATGTGCATAGGTTAAACTTCGGTTAGGTATGTGTGCTGTGACTGAATTAGTCTAGATTTAGCAATCAAATTAAATAATGAATGAACTGAATGAAAAATTATTTAGTGTACTGTACTAAAAACAAGAAATATTATATACAAATACAAACCACAACGTTAAATTAATAAATGAAATAGATATACTATTTATTTGTTATTATACGACTTCCTGAAAAAGGAGTATATTGTTTTCAGGGTTCATGTATGTATGTATGTATGTGAGTTTGTATATTCCACCTTATGGTGGATACGCCTGAACTGATTTTGATAAATGAGGTATCGTTAGAATCCCTAGCTTATTCCGGGTGACATAGGCTAGTAAAATTTAAAAACAAATTTATGGGGTTACCATGGTCCCGCATTAAAAACTAAAGTAGAAAAAGAAATATTCAAAAATAAGATTAACTATATAGTCATTATCTAGAAAATGATAAGTAGATTCCAAAAATATATAACACTATAATAGTTCAATATCCAGTGATTCAAAAAAAAAAAATATCATTGAATAAAAATGTGAATAAGGTTTTAATTTTACTAGATTAATTTAGATTTTTAATTTTTTTTTGGCAGGGCAGTTCTGTTTTTTTTAATTTTCTTTAAATTATGACTTGTTATATAGATGTTTATATTGTTTAAATCAATTATTATAGGATAGGACTAGCATATACCCGCAGATTCGTTTTCGTTACGTTCAATTTTCACACAAACTTTAAACCAATTAGGGATTGAATTTTCAAAGGGGATGTCTACGTCATAATAGCTATCCCTACGCCAAACTTCAGCCTGATCTGTCCAGTGGTCTGAGCTGTACCTTGATAGATCAGTCAGTCAATCATTCAACTTTTCCTTTTATATCGTTTACAATATATTCATGAAATAAAAGAATTCTTTACTAAAATTGATTTTTTTTTCTACTGCCGAGGACATGGAACGAGCCAATCGTGGATACACACAGCGCAGAGACTAGAGCAGTCAAGAATGCGATATCTATCACTACCAGATAAGTGTAGCACACAGATGCTTATCTCAGTCTTACGAACGATTGAAGAGATCGAATCCAGCTACCCAAGATTCACATATGAGGTACCCATACCTTGGCATTATTCGCCCGACCATCGCGGCAGCCTGGACAGCTACCAATAGCACCGGCGACGAGTTTCACAGCGGGCGACGTACTTTATTTTATCAAGTCAATCGAATAAAGACTGACAAGAATACAATTTTGCACAGCAGTCATTTTAATGTATTTCCGGAATTCACCCCATCTATTAGTTATAGATTTTTGGATTTGGAGAAGGTATAGATAGTTGGTTAAGAAAGCACACAAACTGTGCTACTGAAGAATGGCATTTACACCCCAATGGGCTGGAAACGCTTGATAACTATGACATACATCAGACACTCGGGTGAGGCGAAGACAGTTGAGAAGATTCAGGCTCGTTATTGGTTTCCTAAAATATTACGCAAATTTACAAAAAAAAGAATACCTACCTATGTTAGATCATGTAGCCATAGTGCATAAATTTTGACTTTAATTAATGAATTTATTATGTAAGTTTTGTGAACTTCATGGTATCTGAGACGTATTATAACTACACAGCAGCATGTTTAGATCCAACGGCGAAACTGAACGTTTAAATCAAACAATTTTAAATTCATTGGCTAACCGTTAAAAGAGGTTCACGTAAGGATGAACGTGATTGGGATATGCAGCTGAGTCAGATGCAGTGGAGTATTAACATTGACTTAGTTGGTAAATCGATGGGTATTAACAATACCATAAATGCGTTCAAACGAAAAAAGGCATCAGAAGTTTTATTTGGATTAGACTTCGGGATAGTTTGTTGCAACCGACTGATGTCAAATTGATAAGAAACGAAATAAAGCCAATATTGAATACAGTCAGCAACAAAACAATATCATGATTCGAGACGAACTGATGCTGCCGTTTTTAAAGAGGGAGACATGATTAATATAATTAGAAGAAACTATTTGTTGCCCGCGACTTCTTCCGCGTAGATTTTAGATCTTTTCGAGTCCCGTGGGAACTGATTTTATTTTTCCAGGATAAATGTCTATAATATATAATAAAACCGAACAACTGACCGTCAATCTGTCAATATATAAAAAAAAACTCCCTACTGTCTCGTATGTTTTATCTACTTTTCTTATATGGAGAACTTTTTTCTTTTCTGTACAGTTCTGGCTTCTGTCAAACATTTTCTTTCATAAAAACCTTTTCCTGACAATTATAAACACAAAAAAAAAAGAATTAGCCAAATAATCTTAATATACCTATATAAATCTCGTGTCACAATGTTTGTCCTCAATGGACTCCTAAACCACTTAACCGATTATAATAAAATGCGCACACCATGTGCAGTTCGATCCAACTTGAGAGATAGGATAGTTTAAATCTCAAATTATAGTCGCAATTTTAATTTATTGCTAATTATTTGTCTGTTATTATTTGACAGTCACAATTATCTGTTAACTCCAAATGATTCTAACAGATGTCGATACCTTTCGACTGGGTTGAGTAAGTAATCAATAGATGGCGCTGCTATGGTAAATCTACGAACGTGTCATTTAAGCTACATTTTAACAGCATAATTACCACGTGTTGTTGACGCTATAAAATTAATTAAATTTATTTTGTAGTGAACGAAATACCGTATAATTCAGCTAATTATTTGTCTGTTATTATTTGACAGTCACAATTGTTTACTATAATGTAATATAACAAAAACTTTAGCCACAGCAACGCGTGGCCGGGTCAGCTAGTTTATAATAAGATTTGTATTTAAATAGATGGTAAGAAGACTAAGGGCAATAGTAAGAAATTGTAATCAAAATGTATAGGGGTCTACAAAATTATTGTTAAAGCTGTAGGAAATTACAGATATCAAATTAACACTATCTCTGTATAAAAATATGAAATAACCATTTCAGATCGTCGTTGCAACTTACAGTACAACGAATCGTATAATGATAGAGTCAACAATTGAGTCTTTGGATGACGATAATGAAGACAACATTTCACTATCAGTGTTGCAACGAAGGTTTCTAATGGTCGATACGTAAATAAAATGGCTAGAGTAATTATTTAAAAACATATATTTGTGGAAGAAACCGAATGTCATGATTATCTGTTTTATGTATGTATTTTTAAGAAGATAATTGTTTACAATTAATAATAGTAAGAATAGAATTAATATATATCAATAATTTATTTTCTTATTTTTAAGGGTTCAGTGATTAAGTTCAAAGTTTTTGTAAAACGAGAACTAATTGAGAATTCCAATTACAGTGTAAAGGATTATTTGAATTATAGGATTAGGAAGGCATGGGTATGTTCTAGCGGCTAATTATGTAATTGTTAAAATTATAAATATAATTAAGTGATTTACGATATTTGTGAGATGGTGATACAAAAAAAAACCCGGCTGAGTTTGTTGTGGGCTCTTCTCAGACCAGGGCGCGTTTGGAACCCTCGTAGCTTTATTTTTAAGATACCGTAACTGATTATCACCATCATGTTTTATAAAAGTGTGTAAAGTGTACCTAATTTGATTAAATATACTTTGAGTTTCAAAAATATACTTTGAGAATATATAGTTACGTTCGTCAGACTAAAACGATAACTAGTTGTACTGATTTGTTTAAGGAATTTAGTTATAATTAAATTCATTAATTATTTAGGTAAATAGCGATAAATTTTATAATGTTTTGTGTGTTAAATTACGAATAATATTATGTCGAGCTACGTTTCTAAAACTTGATTTGTGAATAGCTGACTTACTTTCATATATTTTAATTATTGTGCACCGGGAGGTTGCCCAAAAGTGGATGGCCGAATGTCATGATTTTCTAGTTTTATATTCTGTGTAACGACATTCGCAATAAATATAAGGCCATAAAGGACTTGAATCCAGGGCCGTAAAATAAAATAATTAAAAAAAGGGGGAATTCTGAGGGCCAATGGGGACGCTTCCCGCCAATGGAGCGCGAAGGACGAAAAGAAAATGAGAGGGATAAAGGATTGTATAAAATAATTAAATTAGGTACTCTAGAATATGATATTATCGGAAGGAATAAAGTATATTAATGAACATTGGGTTTTTATTCACTAAACTATGATGGCCGGTTTGACGTTTGTCCGCTCATGAAGTTCCGTATTAATTGATAACGACTTTGAAGGAAATAATTGTATTACTTTATTGACGATAGTGATGTGCAGAGATTCATAAATTTTATCGAATGTAGTTTCTCATGAAGTTCCGTATTAATTGATAACGACTTTGAAGGAAATAATTGTATTACTTTATTGACGATAGTGATGTGCAGAGATTCATAAATTTTATCGAATGTAGTTTTAGGTTTAGGACTCAAAATTTATTTATTAAATTGATTTCTTAAATGTATACAAGTGTAGAAAAATCAGTTTGCACCATTTAAGGGGTGAATGTACTTGTGAATATGAACAATTTTCACTATGTGGACAAACCTCTGAAATCGCAAAAAAATATCAATAAATTTTTAAAAATGGAATCTAATACGATCGTCACATAGGATCGCTGGCTAGCACAACTACTACCTCCGGCAAACTCGCGTCAATGCTCAATGCAAAACAAAGCAGTTTCGAATTGACGTTGCTTCGAAAAGTATAAACTGTCAGTGCAATGCGATTGTGATATAGTTTTGACCTGGCTTTGGATTTCAAATATTGATACTGCATTACTGTTGACCCTTGCTCGTTAATTTGGACTCTGTTCAAGCGCTTTGTTGTGGATTTCGTCGATATGACCGAACGTACGCAGAGAACTGTTCTAAATAGTCAGACACGTGAGTTCGTAATACGCCTTCGTAACTATTTCGATCGTGAAGCTCAAAATGGAGGGCCAATTTTACCTATAACGTCAGTGGTTGAACGCGTAGCTGATGCGCTTAATATTGGACAACGAACTGTTAGACGGATAACTAAAAAAAAATATGGCGAGACTGGCACAGAAGAAAATAAACTTCACACACCAAAAAAGAGAAAACGAGCAAAACCAGTCGTAGGCATCGATAGCTTTGATGCCGATGCTATCCGAAGACATGTTTACGGCTACTATTTACAGAAGGAGTATCCAACAAGAAAAAAGTTGGTGCATTCACTGAAGGAAGCTGGATTATTCTTCGGTGGGGAAAGTTCTTTAACGAAGATTTTGAAGACCATTGGATTTCGATACAAAAAATGTAACAAACGCAAAATATTGATGGAAAGATTTGATATAGCGATGGCAAGGTATACTTTTTTACGGCAAGTGAAAGAAATCAAAAATTGGCAAAATGTTGTGTTCTTGGATGAAACATGGCTTAATGCTAACCATACTGTAGGCCGTTCTTGGAACGATGACACAGCAGCATCTACTTCCAAAGTTCCTGTAGGAAAAGGATCGCGACTTATAATTTGTCACGCCGGAACCATCAACGGGTTTGTCGAAGGTTCTCTCATGGCTTTTGCGTCAAAAACCACTGGAGACTATCATGAAGACATGAATGGAGAAAAGTTTACTGAATGGTTTACCTCAATGTTGTGTAGCCTCCCTGAACCATCTATTATAATTATGGACAACGCCCCATACCACTCGATGCAAATTGACAAGCCACCTGCCCAATCCCAAAAGAAAGCTGATATCGTCGCATGGCTTCGTAAAAATGGCGTAGATGCAAACATGAATATGTTAAAAGCGGAATTAGTACGTCTTTTAAAAGAAAACAAACCAACCAAGATCCGATACGTCATTGACGAAATAGCATTAGAACATGGGCACAGAGTTATACGGTTACCGCCTTACCATTGTGAGTATAATGCGATTGAGTTGGTGTGGGCTCAAATTAAGGGATATGCTGCAAGAAACAATACAGAACCCCCATTTACCACAAAAAAAATGCTAAAATTATTAGAAGAAGCTTGTGAACATGTGACTAAAGGAGACTGGGAAAAGGTTGTGAATAGAACTGTTAAATTAATAAGGGAAGATTATGAAAGAGATGTGAAAATAGATAATATTATAGAAAACGAACATATAATTATTAATGTATGTGATGATAGCAGTGACGACAGTGAAAATAGTAGTATGGACGAATCTGATTAATTATGGCCTTTTGTGGCACCTTTTTTGGTATCTTTTGTATTCATATGTTTCTTGTGTGCATATAAAGTATGTATATTCATTTTCGTTCAAATATTCAGTTCGTTCAAATAAATTAAATAAACATATACATTTTTGTTTTATTAAACCTATTTAATCAGGTACAAAAACAAAACTTAATTGTTTTTTGTTCGAGAATAAATTGACATTCCACATCACTATTGTAATGTGTCAAACCGGCCATCATAGCGTGCCGCTAGTGTAGTTATAATCTTACTTTTATATAGTTCCAAAATACTAGCAACCTCGTATATAGGTATTTTCCGTACATAATACAGAGCAGCTTTTGTATTACGACGCTTAAAAGTCAAAGTCAAAATATGTTTAGTCGTGGTTTAGTCTAAATTGGTGCCTACATAGTACTTTATGGACCCCAAGTACATATACATGTACAAATTATAAGATGTAATAGTGATAATTAACGAACGTATCTTAAAACTAAAGGTACGAGGGTTCCAAACGCGCCCTGGTCTGAGCAGAGCCCACAACAAACTAAGCCGGAAAATTCTGTTTATGCAATTTTTTTTTCAATTTCGTACATAAATTATATTTTAATTGTCTGCTCTAAAATGGCATTACTCATCGCGACGCGCTTTTGAATGATTTAAAAAAAAAAGAAAAAAAAGTTCACAAATATTTTTGGTGAGTAAAGTTTTATTTTTAAAGTAGAAGAAAAGTTTTTCACTATCATACTCGTATCATACTTCAATATGATGAATAAATAAGAAAGTATGCTTGTTTGTTGGTTTATTGGTTTGTTGAATTGTCCTTCAATCACGCCGCAACGGAGTAATGGATCAACGTGATTTTTGGTATGGGTATAGTTATAGGACCTGGAGAGTGACATAGGCTACTTTTTATTCCGGAAATTTAAGGAGTTCCCGCGGGAATAATAAAACTTAAACCACGCGGACGGAGTCACGGGTATCAGCTAGCAGGTATAAACCAACCAAATCCATACTTCCATATTTTTTATTCCAATATTAGAAATGCGAAAGTGTTTCTGTCTGTCTGTCCATCTGTCTGTCTGCTACGCTTTTACAGCCTACCTGTTCAACCGATTTTGATGAAGTTTGGTACAGGGATAGTTTGTATCCCGGAAAATTAAGGAGTTCCCGCGGGAATCGAAAAAACTTAATCCACGCGGACGAAGTCGCGGGTATCATTTTGTTACTACATAATACTGCCAAAGAAGCCATTAATAGTTTATAAAGTATACTTCTTTAAACCTATGTAGTACCATCAGATTTTCTATCATCCGGATAAAACGATCAGGCGTTCGATTATCAGTAGTTAAGTGCCCATTCGATAGATCCGGGTAAGTGGACCACTCGTCGTTCGCCAATATCCGGGAATTCGGATTAAAGGGTAACTTTAATGGGCACGCCGTGAAATGCAATTACACGAAATCGATAGTTCCAACTGATACTTACGCTTTTGTTTTCGTTGCTCTGCGTGGATTTCCTTTTAGTTTTTGGTGTTACGAATGCAAAGTTTTTAAGATAGACCGAGGAAAAACTTGATCTAAAAATAGGAAATTGGATTAACGACTTGAATGTACGGGAAAGGAGACAGATGGACTGCTAATCAATGAAAATAGATTCAGAGATCTCGCTTCTAAAAGATTAATTTTGGCTAACTTACTATAAAGACAGGATAATGGACGAAGGAAAGGACGTCGTTCTCTTCCTACGTTTCTCGCAGACATTTGGCCCCCTTGTGTATTTAATGTCCCTTGCGTGTATTTGTAATTAGGAAAAAAAACATTTAGCAAGAATGTTTATATTTCCATAGACACACGTTTTGCCGAGTGAAGCGCATCCTTCACATCATGTTGAGACTGCCACCACTTGACACCTAGAGTGGCGGCTGACTTACGACGTACTTTTCATGACAAGTGGGAATAGTTACACTATTTAATTTTCTTAAAATTCAAAACTAGATGGTAACCTCTGAGGATTTAGGGTGGACTATTATAATAGGCTAATGTATTTTGGCCAGCAGCGAAAAGGTAATTGAGATCATTACATTGTTGCAATCATTATTATGAAATAAGGCCCCCGGAGAGTGACCATGATATTGGGAAATGAAATGAAACGATTTCACCTTGGACAATTTGTATGATTATATTGTCAAGACTCTACTACAGGTTCTGAAATAAATTTCTACTGAACTCATGAGTTGGTCTTTTTTAGAAAGAGTTTTTTTTACAATGACAAGTGGCTGCATTGTACTCGTATATTGTACTAGCAGACTTGCCCGCAACTTCGTTCGCGTGAAATAAGTTTTTTTAAATTCCCACGCGAACTCCCTTATTTTTCGAGATAATATATAGCCTAGGACACTCACAAATATTGAGGCTTTCTATTAGTACCAAAATTTTCAAAATCGGCTCAGTAGATCCAGAGATTACACTTTTGCCTTTACAATCCATACTAATATTATAAATTTGAAAGTGTGTCTGTTCGTGTGTCTGTATGCCTGTCTGTCGGTCTGCTACTCTTTCACGGCCCATCTTTTCCCCGGGCAACGGGTTCCATCCCGGAAAAGACAAAGGCTACTTTTAACTACTTTAATTAAGGAGGATGTTAGAGGAGAAGGAGGGAATCAAATAACCTTAATCCACGTGGTTAAAGTCGCGGGCCTCATCTTGTTATATAATAATTGTAAAGGCAAAGTTACAATAACGGAAATAATCAAGGAAAATCAAAGAGTTCCCACGGGTTTTCCAAAAACCTAAATCCAGGCCTACGAAGTCACGGGCATCATTTAGTAGGAAATAACTGTCATCAACTTTAAAAAAAAAGAAGAAAAATAAGTTTTATGATAAGCACAGCCTACTATAGCATTCTCGCGACTTTGTCTGCTGTAATATTGAATTCATTAACTTTTCAACCCCCGCCGCCGGTTAGGAATATTTATGCGACACCCTTTGGTAGAATATTCGGATACAATTTGGTAAGCTGTTATTATGTTATAGATACTTTTGAGCGTTTTATGAGCTCCCTACCAAAATTAACCTTTGCGATGCGACTAATTAGTCTGAAAATAAATCAGCGCCCTGTATTGTGTTTGAGTGCCTTTGAGCTTTGCGAGCATGTTATAGGGAAAGCCGCCAACCCGCATTGGAGCAGCGTGGTGGGTCTCAGGCAATTGCCTCTCTCCTATGTGAGTGGAGTGGAGGCCTGTGCCCAGCAGTGGGACGTTAATGGGCTGCAGTGCTGGTGGTGGTGGTATAGAGACACATGCTGAGCTATACAACCATTTTGTATAGTGTCACAGCCAAACATTATTTTGTACAAATGGGTATTTGACAACTATTCAAATAAATTATTTTTTAGTGATTATTAAATAGAGGATCTCCCAAAAGTCGTAATATCCACTTCTCTTATGTTTGAAAACCTTTTTAGACTACCGATTGAATTAAAAAAATGGCATCAGATTTTGATGACATCACAGTTCAGTATTTCATACAACATACGTAATTATTGTAACCTCTTTCTTTTTCTAAGAAAAGAGCAACTGCTGAGTTTCTTGCCGGCTCTTCATAGTAGAATCAGATTTCCGAACCGGTGGTAGTCTTGAGGTGACAAGTGACACAAGTTGTCCTACGTGAAATAAATAAATCATCATCATCATCATCATTTACCATTTATCCCATTCAAAGTTGCTAATTTGACTTATTGTCAAATACCCAGTTGCTATGGATAAATGTTATATGTTTTTTTCACCACCATTATATAATTTGAAATTTGTTTCACATTTTTAAACTCTACTACAATTGTTAGACCGATCTTCTAGACTTCTAGAGCGAGCTCGGATGAATAAAGTGTCGGTTGCGGCTTGGGGGACAATGCGTGCATAAACGATGAAAAACTTTAAGGTAAAATACATGTGGACGAAACTTTTTGTCTGGCGCGACAGGACAAAACGCATTTCGCCTACGAAGCGGTTATTTCACGCGGACGTTTTATGCTTTTCCTGTCTGTAGTGCGTATTCGCCCTGAGTGCGTAAACCTGCACAGAAGAAACAAAACTAGAAGCGGATCATAAATATACATACACATCACAGTATGTTCCACTTTTATCTACTCGTATTATCCAACCAAATTGCTATTTTCCAACAATAAACTACAAAGAATAGAGATTGTACAATGCATAGATATATAAACGCCTTTTGTGAATCAAAGTCAAAATTTTTCACTACATTGTGTACAGAAATCGTTTGTCTCGAGCCAAGGCATCCGAAAGGCAGCCAGCGCGGAGGCCCGCCGGAGAATAGGCTTTCAAACTTTGATAAAGAATATTAAACAATGCAATCTGAAATTTTTATGGTTATTTACCAAGTCTAGTGTACTTTGTAGACAAAGAGTTGGGTGGTTCAAGTTTTTTTAGTGCCTTAGTTATGTCGTCGGCATTAAAGCTGTCTATATTATCCAATAAGACCGGGCCGTCTTGTTGGTTGTTCCCTATCCCGAAAGAACCCATAAGCTTTACGGGTGTCTTCTCAGAATTAGAAGTGTTTATCTCCCACGCTGGCCCAATACGGATTGGCGGAATTCACGCACTTTTGAAAACATTATTGACCAAGCGAAGCGAAGGTCTCTGAATCTACTTGAGTGAATTTGCACTTGTCCGTCCGTCCGTCCGTCTGTCAGAGCCTTATAACTACTGAATTACTGAACGTAATTACTTCAAATTTAAATATAATATGTAAACTGATGGCCTCCAGCCAAATATGGCTTAAAAAGTTATAAAAATCTTTATTTCTGGGGGGTTCTCATAGAAGCGAATGCGAAGTAAAATATTTTTTATAGCGTTACATAGGGTTGCGGTATTATTTTAAAGATAATTAGGAATAGAGTACAAAAATCTTTTTTATTTATTTTTCCCCTAAAATTGACTAAATGGGGGGCTTTCAAAGTGGAGATTTTCTAACGTCCAAAGTTGACCTCAGAACTCTCAATTTTCTGAGCCTGAAACTTGATCAATTATTTGAATTATATCCTTTACTTGAACAACAAATACTAAAATAAGATAAATATTAATTTATAAAGAATTTATCTATCTATGTTAGTTTTTTTTTTAAATTGCAAATAATACAATAGGATTTAATGCTAGCTAGCCTAACCTAATTACTATATAAATCATGCTATATAAATCTATGAGAGAGGCCTTGATGCTGTCTCCCTGATATGACACGGGGCCAATGTGTCTACGCATGTTGCGTCCCACATTAGCGCCCGTCCCCGTTCCCAGGGAACCTGCGTCAATCCATCAGGTCTCTTGCCATCATCCCGACTAATCCCTGCCGGCTCAATGAGCGCAGGAATATCTATGGTGGCAAGATCCCTTTTGATCGTATCATTGAGAGAGCCATGCCGAAAAAGCCTACCAGCGCTCCTTTGGCAAGAGAGTCCGTATGAATTCCAAATTTATCGACCTCTTTTCCACACGGACATCTGTGCTCGAAGCACAGGGGTGTTCCCAATCTGAGACCTAGAGCCACACGAAAACTTTCATTATCTAAAAGAGTGCCGAGATTTTTCGATGGCAAGGCATGAAGCCAATACCCGGATTCTTTTTCAGATAAAGCTTGAAAAAGCCTTGCTCGATCTCTTTCACTTGTAAGATCTTTCACTTCTATGTTAGTTGGAATAAATCCTCATGACATTATTAGCGTGCTCTGGGTGTACCAAGCACCTGCAATGCCTCAGAAATTTCTACAATTCAAAGTCCAGATGTATGCCCTAAATGTTCTATGGAAAGCATTTAGCTCCAGTAGTATCTGTACAGCTCCGGGCACGCATCCATCAACGACGGTGCAAATATAAACTTCACTTCAAATCTACGTTAGATACTTCTTAGTCGTAGAGCTATACGAATTGAATTGCAGGATTCTTGTTTAAATTTCACGACCTCCCTGGCGCAGTGGTGAGCGCTTTCCTGGGTTCGATCCCCGGCAGGCTCAATTTGGAAATTTATACTTTCTGAATTTTCTGTGGTCTGGTGTGATGGAAGATTTTGGCCTTGGCTCTTTACCACCCTGCTGGAAGAGACGTGCCGCTAAAACAACCTAGTTGGATATCATAGTCGTAACATTAGTAGGAACGTATATGTGCCTTCGAATTCAGTCATTTATTTATAGATAGCTTTCATGTATATTTCTACAATTTTTTTTTTTTAAATCCGCTATAAGTTAGCCCTTGACTGCGATCTTACCTGATGGTAAGTGATGATGCAGTCTAAGATGGTAGCGGGGTAAACTGTTAGAAGCAGCAGTTATCTATATTAAACCCACACCCCTAATCGGCACGACATCACACCGGAACGCTAAATCGCTTGGCGGCACGTCTTTGCCGGTAGGGTGGTGACTAGCCACGGCCGAAGCCTCCCACCAGGCCAGACCAGGCAAAATCCAGTAATTATATATACCCAATTGGACCCTGCCAGGAAGCGAACCCGGGACCTCCGCATGGTAAGACAACAGCGCTTAACCCTGCGCCAGGGAGATCGTCAAAGCCTAGATGTTTGCAGTGAACTTACTAGGGAAAGTGTTTAGCTCCAGTGTTGTATGTACGTACAGCTACATCGGGGACGCATCCATCAGCGACGTGCGCAAATATAAACTTCACTTCAAATATACGTTAGATTCTCGTAGCTCTACGAATACACTTGCAGTACCTTACTGTGAGCGGTGATAGACTATAGTGGTTTACAATTTTGAGCATATTGTGTTGTGGTTACAAAAATCGACCTCCTGAGGCCATACTGCCAACGCTTAAAGTAATACTTAAACAATATTACTCAAAATGACAGTTTGATGTCAAGTACCTTGGCGTTTCTAAAATAAGGTAATAATTTACAACACGAAAGTCAAAAATCAATAACGAAACAATATGGTAATAATATATATATATAATATTAGAAAAAAAAAATTACCGAATTCGTAAAACTTCATTTAACTTGTACTATTACTTATTCTATGCCTATACCAATTATACGCAGAAACCGTAGAAGGGATTTTAATGACCTGTACTTTGTCATGGGGTAACAGACGAACCTGACGACGCAAACAGATGGAGAAAAGTGGGGGCAAGTCCAAATAAAAGACTCAAGTAAAGTTTTTTAAGAGAAAATCGGTTAAAAACGATTTTCTCTTGATAACCACTTAAACTCAGTTTTATGCACTTTGGCATGCGATTGAAATTGGTTACTCCAAATTAAAATACAGAGAAAACTCAAAAGAAGGTGACGAAGGTTAATATGTTTCGTCGTTGTTTCGAATATAAATCGAAAAACTGGTAGACGTTGGGGTGCCTCAGTGCCAAAATTACGACCCAGCACTTTAAAGCGCAGCTTTAGTAGACCCCTCATTAAGACAGACTGCTGCGTATGGACTGTGGAAGTCTTTACAAGGTACTGTTGTCAAGCAATCGGGGCTGACGATGACGGATTTTCTTCGATTCCACTCTGCGGGTGCTATTTATATTTTATGGTAAAGTTAAAAGAAAACGAAAATTCACGTGCACTAAATTGCAGTAAAGTGTAGAATTAAGGCGTCCATCGGATTTAGAGCTTTACAACCTCAACATGAGAAGCTCAGTCTGAAAAGAATTTAAAATAGCAGCTAAGTATTTACCCATTAAAGTAATTAATGTTGCAAATCACTGGTAGCTATTAACTTCACACGTTAATTGATAGTATTAAAAGTGCTTAACATAAAAACGCAAGGTGTTTAAACGTCTAAAATGGTAAATTATTCAAACCATATTTTTTTCTTTAAATATAATATAAAAAATATCCAACTAAATGTACGTGTACGAAAAAGGTCAAGGTTATAGAATAAACTGACGGATGGGATTCATACTTTTCTGAACCATGCCTTGCCGTGGGTAAATGTGTTTCTTGGGGATTAATAATATTATTGCATTTTGCTCTACAAATATAAAGAACCAGCAACCACACGCAGCATTGCTCCCTTGGGAATCTCAAAGATCTGGCCTTATTCCCTGTCTACATTATAAAGAGAAAATTTCAGCTTTCTAGGTCCAAGGCTATGGGGTGAGTCAAACCTAACAAAGTATAGGTGGTGTACAATAAAAGTGTAATATTCGATGTTCAGTCATTAATTCTATCGTGATGCCTGTACTCGTTGTAACAATTTACTCGTGTAAGTTTAAATGAGAGTGCAAAATATTAAAATGTGCAAAATTAATACCTACTTGTGGTTCGGCGTTAACACTAGGTATCTACAAAATTAATGAAGACGAACGTTAGACATCTTCGGATTTCGCTGACGGACTCGGTGGCAAAAACCAGATGGCCGTGATTAATGAGCTAGAAAATGCTAAGGTGACTTTTTGAAAAACCATTAAGGTCGTAGCTTTATACGTAGTTTCCAAGGAATTGACTATTTATAATGAAATTATTACATATAGGCTACATTTAATCCTGGAAAATTATAAAGTTCCCGCGGGAACACAAAAACCTCAGTCCACGCGGACGAAGTCGCGGGCATCAGCTATTCTAAGACAAAATTAGAAGATGAATATCCGATTTCAACGAATAGTTAAATTTCTCATAAATAGAAAACTTAAAGAAATCGCAAAAACCTTTTTTCGTGAAACGCATAAACGACACGATTTTTCGTCACTCCGTGATGCGTTTATAATGAGAGAGTTTAAAGCCACAGTCCAACATGATGTCAAGCTCCAAGCGCGAGTTCGTAGACTTCAAACTCCTTTGAGAAAATTATATTGAGTAGGTGGAAGTTTCCTCGCGATGTCTTCGTTCACCCGAACCTCTCAAATTGGATGCCGAAGTTGTAACACATTACGGTCGCGGTCTGAAAATGTTAACCAGTTTTCAAATTAGATTCTTTATAATACTGCGTGCAATAAGGTCTAAAACGCCTTAGCAATTTTGCTAATAATAAATATTTTGCTAGTAAGTACATATATATAAAATATATCTATTTATAACGTTTCAGAGTGATTAAAAGTTATCAAGCATCGAATTTAACAAAAACAGTAAAACAATTACTTTTTTAATAATAAAACTCATTACCTAATTGTGTCAGTGTATCAGTGGTACAAATAAAGAATTTAATAATATTATTAAATTCTTTATTATTAAATTCTTTATTTGTACCACACACAAAAGTAAAGTTCTTTGTCGATGGTTGCCTGTCAATAATTATGACACTTCATAGGCTTATTTCGAAACAAAACTAAATGGTTGGACAAAGACCGCGACTGAATAATAAAGATACTAGAGAGTACAGAAAACAGTACCAAAACAAAATTGTCTAATAATCCATCTTGGTACACAATATTTTACCCCATGTTTCTCGGGCCCTACGTCAGAAACTCGTTATCCCGTAAAGGCACCCTCCCCTCCACCCGACCTCCCTTATACCTAATACAATCAATCGTTTCCATCATAACTTTTGACAGCTGAAGTAGATTATTTATATCGGCGGTTAGACTTCAAAGAAAATATGTGAGTACCCGCGTAGGTATTAATTTAGCAGAACATTAATTTTTGCGGTAAAAAGATATATTGGGAATGGGAACCAAATACGGTTTTTGGGCTTATGATGTATGAAGTTAGTAATTTGTTTGTAAACAATATTGAAATCTACTTCAATAATGTTCTGTGTGATTGTGTACTTTGTACGTGTGTTTAGGCCTACTTTAGCAATTAACCAACTCCAACCTTGCTCTAGCATTGTAAATTTATTTTCTACTACACTAATAAAAATACTACACTAATAAATACTAAGGGCTTACCCTTGACTGCGATTTTTGCGATCGAGGTCTACTACCAGACCAGACATTTTAGAAATTATTTCCAAATTGTACCTGTTGGGGAACGAACTCGGATTTCTCATTTATAAAACTACAGCGCTCACCGCTGCGCCAGGGAGGCCGTCACTATGGTACTATAGTATCGGCGTAGTGACCTAACCTCGGCCGAAGCTATTGGACAAGAACTGAAAAAATTTAGAAATAAGTATTATGACAACTCAAACAAAACATCAACTCTTTATAAAACTTAAAAACGTGCTTCTAGTATGGAAGTTTGTATGAAATACATAGTTGTGACGTCATCAACGCACATTTTTTCTTTAATCTGTAATTTAAAATGGTAATCTAACTTAAAACTAATCGAGGATGTGAATTTAAGGTCTTTTGGAAGACCCTCTATTTAATAATCAGTAAGATATAATTTATTTTTGACATCATCCCTATTGTAAATTCCCAAATTACCAAAACAAGTAATTAAAGTTACAAAGATCACGCTAAGCATGTCCCGGATAAGTAGTTTTTAAAACTTGGCTTATTTAAAAAAAACATAGACTTTATGGTCGTATTTCGCAAGCCACAGGTTCTAGGCGTTACGATCGAAAAAGTCCAGAAAAAAGGTTTTTCATATGAATAGGGTGAATCCCACTACCTCATTGTACATAATAGCGAGCGAGGGAACGGAATAAACTGTCAATTTCCACTTTTATCATTGTAGCGACCTCAGCGCGGCGTCCATTAGTTATCCTCCTTTGGGTTAATGCTACAAACGATTTGGGATCTACAATTTTTGCACACAATGGTAGGAAAATTTTCGGACATTGATTTATTATTAGAGTAGTTATCCTGCCCGATTTTTGTGTCTAGTAGATTTGAATAGAAGCAGTGTTGGAGTGAAACGTACGTTGAGAATAATTTGGATGATTTTTTTGGTGCGATGTTGTGCCGGTACGGTGCATATGTCACCGTACAATTGCAGAAACTTTAGTAATTTAACGCTTTTTATCTCGATAGATTGTAAACTGTCGACAGGTTGTGAACCGTTCAATGTTATGAGTGTCAGTTTTTGAAATATTCATTGTATTTACGTTTTCTTGTCTCTTTATTGTAGGTTAGGTTAGGGTTCGACATAAATAATCATGTTCAATAATTAGGTTCTATCGGGATAATATACATAAGAGACATTACAATTTACCGAAAATTTAATTGTAATCTTTGGACAGTTTACAATTTCGCTAGATAGATTACAATCTAACGGTTTTCACAATTTTACGGTGACACATGTATCGCAAGCTGAAAGTCCAAGATACTTAAGTACTGTACCACATAGATTTGTCTACTGTTATGGATTATAGCGAATCAACCTTCAAGTTCTAGTCATCATCATTTCCAATCATCACCAGCCCCCCAATTGTGTAAGAATTGTCGATCAAATCGTCTACGTTCGGTGTTAAAGTAAAATAAACCATATCATTATTGAGTTAGAGCTCAATTTCGTGTATCCATTCTTATATGTTAAGGTATGTACGATACCATAAACGTATGAGAATGGACACACGAAATTGAGCTCTATTTCAATGCACTTATGGTTTACTTTACTTTGACGCCGACCGTTGACGATTGGATCGGCAATTCTTACATTATCACACCTCTGATCACTACTGAGCACGTCTCCACTCAGGATCATAAGTGCTAGGCCATAGTCCACAACGCTGGCCAAGTGCGGATTTGCAGACTTTCGAGAAAATTATGAAAACCTCTCTCACGATAGCAATTTGTGATATTGTTTAATTTCTTAAAACGCCATAACCCCAAAAAATTCAGGTGCGTGTCAGGAATCTTGGATGAATTCTTTCATTTTCTTTTATCATACGAAGCAGATAAATAATAATCGGCATTTAAGAAAATTGACATCTACACGAAACGGGTATTACACTTGCGTTTATGAAAGAAAAAATACCTATCCAACGACATTGCTACTGGAGTTTTATGAGTAAAGCCTCTTATGGCTAAAGTATATGGCAGATAAAATGGCTAAAATAAAATCGCGGCTTTATCAAAAAACGTATAATACTGTAATACTGTGTCGTAATAGGTACATTATTTTTTTAATTAACATATATTACTAACAATATTTGAGAAGTAATTCAAATTATTTCTTTCGTTTTCTATACTTACCTGATCTATAGTTATAATAATTTACGTCTTTAACTTACATCACTTAACTTGGTTTATTGTGAAATAAATAATATAATGGATAGAAAGGCACCTACCGAAAAATAACCTAAAATAAAAATATTGAAAATACAGTTCGAACATTAAAAAATGAGCGAGTTTATAATACTTACTTGTTATCTAAATTGAAATATTATGTACTCTTTAATTTACCGGGGAAAGAAGTAGCTTAAGTGTTAATCCAAGGTATAATCTAGGTCTCCATTCCAAATTTCAGCCAAGTCCTTCTAGTGGTTTTTGGGTGAAAGAGTAACTAACATAGACACACACATACAAACTTTCGCCTCTATAATATTAGTGTGATTGATAGTATTCTGTGGGATTATAAGCTTTTTCATGTATTTTATCCTTTGTTGTGCCTATTCTTCTTCGCTTATAACCTCTCCCACTGCCAAGGATCACTGGTAGAGATCTCTCGTGGAGATGAATGCTGCCTTGACTAATATTTTTCTTATTTATAGGTTTATAAAAACTTTTGATGGAAAAAATAAATGAAATTAAGTAAGTTTAGTACAATCAATACAAAGTATATTTCTTAACTCATTTAGCAAGGCTTATATCCTATAAAGATTTTTTAAACTGCGTACCCAGGCGTCTTTTGACAGAAGCTAAATTAACTTAGTCGTTTCAAAGAGTTTTAAGTAAAGATCTTTACAGTATTTTGGGAGTTTTAACTTACCTCGTAGTTTTTATTGTAAAAGTTAGGAATAAAATAAATTCACTGAAAGTTCACAATTTAAATAGGAGTTTTCTTTTTGCAGCTATACTGCAGAACATTATTATTTTTGTCAAGAACAAAATAATTTTTAAAATAAAACTATTATAATGATGTCCTTTGCTGATGAATGATGCTTTAGCATTTTCATCAAGTCAATATGTAAGATGTGCATTGAACTTCGAAAGATTAGCCGGTTTGAAAATGTTACAGTACAACTTAAATACAATAAATACAATACGCTTAACGCCTCAGAAACAGCTTAATCTAAAGTGATAAATAACATTTTAATGTGGTTTATCACTTTAGATTAGGCTGTTTAACAACAAGCCACAAACGAAGATTCAGACCAGAGACTAGACAAACTTCTGAAATTATGAATCCCCAATTAACCCTCGGGGATGGAACCCAGGACCTCCCAGTTAACTACCACAGCGCTCACCACTGCGCCAAATATATATATATATATATATATAGGTACAGGAATTTCGATAAAGCCGAGAATAAAAGCCTCAGCACAAATAAATTCAATCCCAAGATAAAATCTTAAATGGCATTGGGTCCGACGGTAAAAAAATTAATGAGAGAGTATGGCCCAGAAACTTGCGGTCCGGGTAGCTCACTGGATTATTCGCAAAAACCCGGATGTTCCGTGATTAATGACCGGGGAAGCGCCGAGGTTGGCTTTTTAAAGACAAACTACTTACTTGGTTAATAGTGGTGCAAAATAGTTTATGAACCAACTTGGACGGAGTGTTTGACTTCAGTAATGAAGATTAAGAGTAGATTTAAAATGGCAGACATATAATGATTGATGATCTTTAAATTTCTCAAGCTGATTAGTTTACGCTTTAAATCAAACACATAAAAAATTTATTTCGTGCAGGACAATAATAATTAGAGCCAATTTTCCTTCAGGGATTCTACTACCAGTTCGGAAATTTAATTCTACTGAGAAGACTTGACAAGGTATGGTCTACGGGATGGGATTCTGTGACTTTTAATTCATCCCTCTGGTCCATCAGCTCCCTGGGTTGGTCGACAAAACCCGGATGTTCCGTGATTAATAACCGGGGAAGCGCCGAGGTTGGCTTTTTAAAGACAAACGACTTACTTACTATGTTGGTGCAAAATAGTTTAGGAACTTGTTTGACTTCAGTAATGAAGATGACGGATTTAAAATCGACGGATTCAACGATCAAACGGATCAAACGGATTGGTGAGGTTCTTTGAAATTACTCATACTTCTCCAATTAGGGCCGATTTCTCCAACTGCAAATAACGTTTAACATACGAATAAATATGAAATTAAAGAATTTCTATACACAATCTGTCAAGACAATTCGAAGATTAAACGTTATTTAGAGTTGGAAAGATCGACTTAAAATAAAACTCAAGTATAGTTTAAGTCATGTCTATTTAAAAACAAAATATGCAGACATTAATTCTCAGTCTGGGACTGGTACAGACATCTGATTGGACTAAGAAAATCCAGCAAGAAACTCCATGTGAACTTGTGTGGGTTAGTTGGTTGGTTGGTGGATCGAGTCTTGACCTTCCAGATTCCAATTTATCCCTTTGGGCTAAAACTTAAATTCAGAAGTCATTAGGTAAAAGAATTATAAAATTATCTGTTGGCAAATCGTCTTTATCGCAATCCAATTAAGTCCACGACTTTCGAACTATTTAGTGGCGACTTTACCAACTCCGAGTAACTTTTAACGTAGGAATTATAAAATTGATGTTTTGGCAGATTTTGCATGACTAGCTTTTAACGTTAATGGGAGTATATATAATTGACACTAATTGCCGCACTCAGGCTGAGATCTATAGAGCGTACTGTGACTTGGCTCAGACTTTACCTAGAGTTAAAACGAAATGGACTTATGTGAGTAACATAAATAAATCTATCTCGTTTTAACAATGTCATAAGTCTAAGCAAAGTCAAAGTTCGCTCTATAGATCTCACCCTCAGAGTCGATTATAGGTTTCAACACAAATCTATAATAAGGAGTTCCTTGTGTAATGACTAGCTGATGCCCGCGACTACGTCCGTGTAATTTAAGTTTATTGATTCCTGCTGGAACTTTTTAATTTCCCGGGATAAAGAGTAGCATGTGTGTTATTCCAGACTAAAATCTATCTCTGTGAAAAATTTCATCCAGATCCGTTCAGTCATTCTGGCGTGATTGAGTAACAAGCTTCCATCCATTCATCCATCCATCCACCTCTCCATCCAATCTTCCACATTTATAATACTAGCTGATGCCCGTGAAACCGCTAGTAATTCATTAAATTGATAGATACAAGGAAAGCTCGTCCTATCTAATAAGAGTAGCTTTTGTTTACATTCGCTGTTTAACGTGGAAGAAGACGCAAGTGGCACATATTTTGAAGGCAGCCAAGCGTACTGGCGTACATTTTACATTCTTGCTCTGTAAGCACGCGTATGCCGTGCGTCAGCCGAGCGTACATAAACGTTCTAAGGGCGGAAACACATACTGGACAGGAAGAAAAAAAGGCCGCGCGTACGTATTTCTATATGAAGCTGCACAGACTACTACAACAAAACAAAAAATAAAATAAATAAATGTTTATTTAACTTTACACGAATAACAATAAAATACGAAAGAAACGCAAATATGAAAAAACTAAATATAGCTACAAGATGATTGCTTGCTAAACTTATTTACTAAAAATAAAATGCAAGTAAAAATTAACTATAAACAATAAATTGTTCCGCGTAGTCGTTAAAACGTGTTTACTTTATGACGCGAACGTTTTGCGCGGACGTTTTTCCTGTCGTGTTCGTAGTGTGTTTTTACCCTAAGTAAGTATTTACTGCCAGGAAATATTGTTATATATGTCACCGTAAGATTGTAAAAACCGTTAGATTATAATCTAACTCCCGAAATTGTAAACTGTCGAAAGATTGTGAACCGTTCAATGTTCTGAGTATAAATTTTTGAAATATTCATTGTATTTACGTTTTCTTGTCTGTTTCTTGTAGGTAAGGTTTTATCGGGTTAATATACCTAACAGATTACAATCTACCGAAAAAGAATGCGTTAAATTGTAATCTTTCGACAGTTTGCAATTTCGCGAGTTAGAAACGACACTAGCTAATAGTATTGATAACATCTGAACTTGAACAAAGTATAGAATAAACAATAGGGGGCCTATAATAGAACCTTGAGAAAACCTCTAACAACAGGTTTGCATTAGGAATTAGAAGTAGAACCATCGTCATTTTGGGTTCGGGTACACAAATAGCTAGCAAACCAATTAATGGCTTCAGGACTAAGCTTTAAATTCGATCAGCGCTTTTACGCGACAGGCTAGTGACTAACTTTGAGTTTAAACATAGCTGGTGAACTGTGCAACTCTATATATAAGTGCTTTTTTGTTTTTGTTTTTGCGTAAAAATACTGTTATAACGGCGGTAACTTTACCAATACTGCGAATATTCAAGCTTAACAGAGCCCGTAAACCTATCATAATATTTATGTAAAACTAGCAGATTCCCGCGAATTCGTCAGAGTGATTTGGGTTTGTTTTAATTCTCGCGGGTACTCCTTAATTTTCCGAAATAAAAAATACCCTATGTGTCTCCATTCTCCAGGTGCTAAACTATATCCATGCAAAAAATCACGTCGATCCGTTGTTCTGTTGCAGAGTGATTAACAAACAAACAGACACACTTTCGCGTTTATAATATTAGTATGATTTATAGCCAGGCAGATGAAGGTATTTATTACATTGCTTAAATTTCCGTTTTAGCAAAATACGTGTGTTTATTCATTGAATATCATATTATGAATTAAATTTTCATCCACAAAAATGTTAAGCAGTAGTGAGTAAAAGAATGCGGATTTGAATAAGTTTGTTTTAAATATGATACTATAGGGAATATGTATGTATTTACACTAAGTAATTGTATATTATTATGAAGTTCATAATTTACTCGTAGAGCCTGTACACGGCTTCTTAGTTCTTCACAGTATTTATAATGATTACATGCACTAACTACATGATAATAACCACCGCTGAGGCTAATTTTCCTCAAGAGTTATGTTACTGCTTATACAGCCTTAATTGTTACATACAATACATACTCATATATAGTATGGATTATATAATTTAGCCATAATCCAACCTCATCTTGAGCTAAGGGATTTTTTTATTAAAGCCACAAGGCTAGACAAAAATTTGCATGAAAAGCACCTTTACCTACTAACCAAAATAAATAAGCTGTTTTATTAAGGCCTCCAATTTTCATTTTAAAAGTTATTAAATAATGTTGTGGGAAAACATTTTTTACTATACAAGAGGATTCCCGTGACCATCGATATTCCCGTGACTTTATTTTATATCCAACTAGCTGATGCCCGTGACTTCGTCCGCGTGGTTTAAGTTTTTTGATTCCCTTGGGAACTCCTTAATTTTCTGGGATAAAAAGTATCCTATATACCTATATCCTCTCAACTATACTCATACCAAAAATCACGCCAATCCGTTTCTCCGTTGCGGCGTGATTGAAGGACAAACCAACAAACGAACACACTTTCGCCTTTATATTAGTATTTACAATTGAGCCCTGGTCAAGAGTTGCTCTGTGTACCTACAATGATTGTAAGATAATATGTTTTGTAATGCGATTTGACTGAAACACGGCATAAATACGTTTAGTTCCTCTTTGTTGGTCTGGCAGATAATCAGCGTAACTCGTGTTATAACTGATTTAGACCCACTTGCATAAGGTACCTGAAATCGATTTAAGTAGTTTAATATTTTATTGCTGTCCCTTTTTGGCGACTATAACATGCATTTGCCAAAAAGGAAAAGTATAACAAAATTAAACTCAATCAATCTAAATGTCCTTGTGCAAGCGGCCCTTAATTAGTTAAATTGGTGCTGTCACTTTTTGATAAGTTTGTTTCGGGGTTTACATGAATATGTAAAGAAAATTTAACTTAAACACATTTAACGTCCTTGTGCAAATTGACCTTAGGTTAAACTTGAATCAGTTAGGTACATATTCAAGGGTGAAAGTCCTTAATATTACTTGTTACCCCTGTTTAAACAAGCCCCAATCTGCCCTACCATAGATATGTTACATTCATATTACTGAAAATAATACGAACTCAAATCTAGCTAGCCTAACTAATTACTATATAAATCATGCCAGCGTGGAATAGTGGCAAGAATACTGGCTGCGTTGCCACACTGGACAGCCAGGCTGATCCTCTGCGCAAAAAATAAGCCACCATATACACTTTAATATATTACATATAGATTAGATTAGGTAAGATTCATATTACTCGGTGTATAAAATGCGACACATACATTATCGTAAACATTTATAATATTTTACTGCAGTTTCATAACGAGAATTTAGCGATACATAAATAGGACTCAGGCGGGACATATAAAAGCAGCCAAGTGTATAAATGAGCATACTCGTATGTATGTCATCACAGTAGAACAAGTTATCCGAGGATATTAAAGTGTATTAAAAAAAACAAGGGTCACGTACTAATTTGGAAACTTTATCGTTTCGTTCAGCCTGTTTGTCTATAAGATAAGTACATTTAACTCATGAAAAAAACGTAACGGTTTCGTAAGGACCAGCTCCTGTGTACCCTCAAAACTGCAATATGTGGCTGTGCTAGAGGCGGATAAACTTACTTCCTTAAAGGTAATTACTAACAGACGCAACGGATTGGCCTCTTAAATATAATCCGTGCTCTGGTGCTCGTAAAGCTCATGGGTTTTTTCGTTTATTCTTATCTCTCTCTTTTATCAATCTATTACCGGTTCACTTCTGAGCACAAGTCGCCTCTCGGAATGAGAAGGGTTTTGCCATAGCCCACAACGCTCGCAAAGTGCGGTTTGGCGGACTTCACACACCTTTGAAAACATTAAGAAGAATTAGCAGGAAAAGATTACAATTATTTTGCTATAATCCGCCAACAGAAAAAAATCTGTATGGTCAAGCATGCAGTTAAAAGCGAAGCACCGTTTACCTTCCCAACCAAGCTAGAAATTATTTAGATGTATTTATTTAAGTATATATTTTTATGTATTATTTAGTATGCATATTTAGTATGTTTATGTAAGTTTATGATATAATATCTTGTTTCATTCTATCTCATATCTGGTTGTTCCTCCACAACCTTTCTCACTGCCAAGGTGAATAATTTTTTCTGTTGGTGGATTATAGCAAAATAATTGTAATCTCTTCTTGCTAAATCATGAACTTCCGCAAAGTAACGCCTGATTCTATCCTATATTATGAAGAATAACAACAATTGTCTATCCTGATGATCATTAATATTTTGTTCAAAGAACCTAGAACATAGGCTACTATGCACAGAATATTTTTCCTCCTTGGAAGGTCTGAATGAACGAATGAAATATTCTTTATTGTACACCAATACAAAACACTATAAAAACAAATCTATGGTACAACTGGCGGCCTTATCGCTTTGAAGCGAACTCTACCAGGCAA
Source organism: Erebia palarica (assembly GCA_964035005.1). Classification (NCBI taxonomy): domain Eukaryota; kingdom Metazoa; phylum Arthropoda; class Insecta; order Lepidoptera; family Nymphalidae; genus Erebia; species Erebia palarica. Next base: position 12,732,202 of record OZ035989.1, on the reverse strand, counting down.
CCATTAGAAGGATTAAGGAAGTGAGAAAAAATCAAGGGTGTACGTTATTTTAAAAGGAAATAGATAAAATAATTAGTTACTGTCTGACTGATCTTTAAAATAAAAAAATCCACGAGGACGAAGTCATAAGGAATAAGTTTATTTCTGTATAACATATAAAGGAAATGGAAATAGCCAAGCTATCAAATCAGTCGCGTTGGCGATAATATATTATTTACCAAATAGTGCTGAAATGGCTTCGCGTCTCTTCCATCGAGTATCCGCCGAGCTCTGCAATCGTTTATACCCATCACAAAAGTCGTAAAATTAGAATTGCACCATAAATAAATGATCCAGAGGAATCCTTCACGTATCACCTACATACCAAGTGATAGCTACTTATTCTTTTTGGCGATTCTTCTGTGTAGGGAATACTTGATTAAGGTTGGCTAATTGGTACTAGAATAAAGGCGTCTATGCCGACACGTAGACCTACATAATAATATATAGATATAATGCTGCTGCTTCGTTGGTCTTGTGGTTGGCATGTTTGCCTGTGGCTGACGAGGTCAACCCGGGTCGGTTTTTATGGCTAGAGATTCTCAGTATTAGCCCGGATTCAGGAAGTTGGCGGTGTTTCACCCCCGTGCCTCGGAGAGCACGTTAAGTTGTCGGTCCCGGCTATTATCACTAACATGATAATAGTCGTTAAAGCCCGCCAACCTGCATTGGAGCAGCGCGGTGGGTCTATGCTCTAATTCACTCTCTCCTATGAGAGTGGAGGCCTGTGCCCAGCACTTGGACGTCAATGGGGACAAAATATTAAGTATAGTCGTAGTATATATATAATAACAAATAACAAATTACGGAATATGTATTAATTTCAAGAGATCAAGTTACACTTTTCTTTTTGAAATAAAGATACGCTCCAAATACAGAATCTCTTTTTTTTAATCCGTTAACAAATATAAAATTTAAAAAACACAAATACGAAAATAATTTATATTTAAAGTAAAAATATGTTTAACATCTATCCATCCATACAACTATACGTCCAAACTTCATAGATGATGATGATGATGTATAGGTGTATGGATGGATGGTGTGTTTGTTACCCAATCATGCTAAAACGGTTGAAAGGACCTGGATGAAATTTGGAGGATTATAGATTATAGTCTGGAATAGCACATTAGCTAATTTTTATCCTCGAAAATTAAAGTCACGGACATCAGCTAGTATCTTCATAAAGATAGAAACATAACATACTTTTAATAAAGGTCTCTAGCTTCCCAGCGTAGTCTAATTGTACCTACTGTTATAATTGTGGCAGCCAGAGCAATCAAGTATAGCTTTGTCTCCGTATCAAATTAATGACGTCAAAAAAAGAACTGTAAGTTCAAGTATTTCCTCAAAGAATAAAAATAGAATGGATCGCTGGGAGCACTCAAACTTAAACAATTAAGTAGTGGAATTCAAACATCAGGCAGATGTAACGTCAGCACAATTCTGAGTACATTTCTGTGTACAAAGGCCTCCGTTGCACGACGTCTTTGAGAATTAACAAAGGCGTTTTCGAGCACTTTCAACAACTTCTCGAAGTATCTTGCGCAAGAATTAATTCACTTTTTTTTGGCCTCGATATCCACAGACTTCGAGTCGAGTTTTGCTGTAAACCGTTTGAATTTTGACAGGCGGTTCGTGTTCAGATAAAAGTCAGTACGATTGAAACGAAAAGTTTTAACGATGTTATTTAGGCCGAAAACACACTACGGACAGAATTACCATTAATGCGTTACATGAAACATTCGATGTGCAACTAATAAATTTTTATTTGTACTTTGGCGAAGTCTAGACGTTTGATAAATACCAGTGGTCCATAAGTACAATAAATACTGAAAGACCACATTCCGTTGACGGAATACACTTACAGGCGTCCATCAATACACTAGATAACACGATCAGTAAATACCACGCGGCATTTGGTAAATATGGACCTCAGTATTTACTGATTGTCTGGCCTTCGCCTTAGGCAGCTGGCAGGACATAAACTCGCCGGCATATTTAGCGGAACATAAAAAAAAGGTCCAAAATAAAAAAAAATATGGTTTTATTTTAAAATCTACTTACTACACTTCTTTTGTTATTTAAAATTTCATTTGTTTTACTTAAAATGAGATCACATTAAGAACAGATTTTGCGAGTAAAGGCTCTTTGTGAAAAATGGTACATTTTTGAACTTTTCATGTAACCGGGAAAAGTGAAATTTAATATTAAAATAACAATTAATAATTAGAAATTCATAAATTAGAAAAATGGTGATTAATATCGCGTATTTCCTCTACGTGCTCTTATTAAAGTTTATACCCGTCTAGGCATACTGAGAATGATGTTATCGATGGTCTCCTGGGATAGTCTCCGCCATTCCTCAACTACGGCGATTCGCAGTTCTCCCACGTTGGCAGGAGCTGGAATTCTGGACTTAACTTTTTTTTTCAGCAAGTCCCAAACGTGCTCTATTGGGTTCATATCCGGTGATCTCGCCGGCCACTCCATAACAGTGATATTCATATCCTTAAGATAAGCTTGAGTTACCCGAGCGGTATGCGGCCGAGCATTATCCTGCATAAAAACAAAATCTTCACCGATATATGGGGCAAACGGTACGAAATTTTCTTCTAAAACTTTTCTGATATAGCGGTCTACAGTTAGACTCCCTCTGTCAATCACTACCAAGTCTGTGCGAACTCCCAAACAAATGCCGCCCAAACCATTATTGATCCACCACCGTATGCAACTGTAGTTTCGAAATTTGTCCGAATATATCGTTCTCCTTTGCGTCTGTATATTCTTTGCCTGCCGTCAATTTGATTTAAGAGAATTCTGCACTCATCACTAAACAATACCTTACTCCATTGGTCCGCGTTCCAAAGTCGATGTTCCTGAGCAAAAGTTAACCTGTTTCTACGATGATTTACCTCGAGTCTTGGAGCCTTGGCGGGCACAAATGAACCCAAACCAGCTTCTTCGAGCCTTCTTTGTACCGTACGCTCACTTACGGTTACACCCCGCACTGCTTCTAACTCATGTCGGGCTTGGACGGCCGTCAAACGGGCGTTCCTAAGTACACGAAGCCGAATGAAACGATCATCCCTACTCGAAGTGCGTCTTTTTCTGCCTTGTTCTGCTCTTCTCACATAAGTACCGGTCTCCCTGAACCGTTGGATACTGCGATGGATTGTTGAAACTGGTCGACGAAGATCTCTGGATATCACTCTGTAGGTTTGACCATTTCTTCGCATTTCGAGTGCCCTGGCAATCTCCGTTGGGGCTAAGTCAGGCATAATTCAGTCATCAACTCCAGAAAGATACGCGATTAAAAAAAACTAACAAAAAACAGTATTTCAATGAAATTTTAAATCAAACTCAGAAGGAAGAAATACTCGAAGTTCGCTCCAGATAAGGTGTATTTGAATAAAATTAAAACAATTGCATAAAATGTGATGTTCAGTTGTTTTCTTAATTTGAAAATATTTCTTTTTAAATTAAATGACTTATAAACCAGCCAGCAACCTTATATGATACTGATATCAAACCTTTTTTTTATGTTCCGCTAAATATGCCGGCGAGTTTACATCCGCGCGTAACGCCCGCGTCATATTGGAAACACGTGTCATACTGTAGTGGTAGTCTGTCGTCTATGTGAAAGTACTCGCAAGGAATTTTTGTCTGCCAGCCAACATTTTTGTACGTAGTATATTTCCATCCTTATCCAAAACTAGGAGATGCTCGCAAATTCGTGCCCATTGATTTAGGTTTTTTTTTAAAGTCACGCAGGAGTTGTTTAATTTTCCAAAACTTCCACGAGATTATCCAAGAACCTTAATCCAAACGATCGAAGTCGCGGGCATCTAGTAATATTATATTCTAACTATATTTGTGTATTTGTATTTATTATTCGCTTAGACATATTAAATGCACTTACGAAAGTCAGATCGGTATAGTATACAATACAATAGAAGATCGTCATAACTACTCCTAATTTTACTCATTCTCAACATGTTTTATCATAAGGCTTCCGTGACTCAAGAACTGGGAACTTATCCAGGTTTTACTGCATTCTCAAAGTTAAAATCAAAGCTGGCACTTTTTACTCTAGAACTCGCAAGGAGCATCAAGCTATGATCAACAACATGCATTATGCATTAGGCTTCCTGCTTACTATTTATACGCTGGAATATTAGTTTGAACTCGCAAAGTTCTTACACTGGAAAAGACTAGTGAAGTAAATTAGTATAATAAGATGTGACGTACATACATTAAAGTGCTATTTGTGGCTTGTTAGTTCACGTCGGCAAAACAAAAAAAAATGCAGACCAAGGCAACAGCGAAGGCATAGCACCCTGAGGTAGTCCAAACATCCGTGCGACATATCCACGTCAAAGACGTTTTGTTCAGTTGCCTAGTGTGCGCGTTTCATTTATAATGACACGGATTGATAAACAGAGCAACGGATTGACGTGGTTTTTTGCATAGGTATAGTTGTGGACCTGGCTAGTGAGACAGGCTACTTTTTATCCCGGAAAATGAAAAAGTTCCCGCAGGAATTAAATAATCTTATGCCACACGGACGAATTTTATTTTTATTATTTTTGTACATAATATTGTGTTAAAACTAATTTCAAAAAGTGGACAAAGGCAAAGCTTATCTCTAAAAGAAATCTCTTCCAGCCTTCCTTGAAAGTGAGTATGGTGAAATTGTTAAGTTACTGTTACTTAAAATAATTATATACACTACTACTTACACAAACTAAATCAGCTAGTTTGAAATACGACTCAAATAGATAATACTTACGAGGCTCAGGGTGAAATAAAAATGCACATAAATCGAAGAATTGTTTGATTTTAAGCGTGTTTTAAGGAGTAAATATATAAATGCGAAATATAAATATATATCTGTACCAATATTATAAATGCGAAAGTTTGGATGGATGGATGTAAGGATGGACGTTTGTTACTCAATCACGCCAGAAGGGTTGGACTGATTTGGATGAAATTTGGTACAGAGATAGATTATATTCTGGAATAACACATAGGTTACTTTTATCCCGGAAATTAAAGTAGAGTTCCCAATTAAACCAAAAATCCTTAATCCACGTGGTTTTATAAAACGGATAATAAACCCTCCAACAGGTTAGCCTGTTTCCATCTGCTAGTATTAAATGTACCAAATTAAATTAATATAACTTCAAAGAGGAGTAACAGCCTACAGGTAAGTAACAGGTACAAAGTTACGTCGAAAATTCAAAATTAACACGAACCCTTATCAGAATTTTGGGGTGATAAGACAGTTCGTAACTGTACGTACGTATTGGCGCAGCTCGTGCCCTGAATTAATTGCACCATTGACACATGCTCCTGACTTACGATTCTGTTGAACGGGGACTATTAAACAGGTTATGACCTCATTTTTGGGGGTAAATATCTCTGCTGGGGTTAACAGTTATTATGCTGGTTATTTTCAATGTTAGTTAAAATGATAGGTTGCTTAGTTTACTATCTTTAAAGGAAAAATTAATATCGCTAAGAAAAGTTTGGCAAGGCGTCGTCTCACTTGCCCAAAAAAAATACTATGAGAAATTAAATACGACTCAAAGAGACAACACTTGTCATGCGTATAAATCAAAGTTTTGTTTGATTTTAAGGGTGTCAAAGAGTTTAATGAATGAACTCATTAAGTAACAATATACGAGGCCCAATTATAAAAGCCCTAAAGAAAATCGTAATAATTTCAGAGAATCAAACATGACTATTACCACGGAATAGGTAATAGTATGCTTTTACTCGAACAGTAGAGTTCATACATGTTTCTTGGCAAAGAAGGCTTCTATGAACTCCTTAAACAGTTCGAATTACATTTACGGTTTTCTTACACAATCGGGGGGCAGATTTACAAAAAAACGGCCAAGTGCGAGTCGGACTCGCGCACCGAGGGTTCCGTACAAACCTGTAGTAAGATTAAATTATTAAAAATATATTTATTATGTGATGAAAGTAAAATTGTATGCTTTTCGCAATTTTTCCTTTTTCTGTGCTATAATAAGACGTTACTTCGTACCAAATTTCAAGATTCTGAGTTCACGGGTTTGATTCGGGTCGAAAATTTGCCGTTTATGCTAAACGGCTGTAACTTTTGATTGCGTTGGCTTAGAAGTTTGATTTTTTCACATCTCCAAGGGCAAGGACCGTAGACCTGAGTATTTGATATGAATTTCAGCTTGATACCTCCATGCGTTCCTGAGAAGAAGGGTCTTGACAGACATACAGACGGACAACAACGTGACCCTATAAGGGTTCTGTTTTTTCCTTTTGAGGTACGGAACCCTAAAAATCTTGCAAATCAAATAAAATAGAGTTAAATTCAGCCTTCTATTCAGTGAATGCAATAAGACATTTCATAGAAGCTTTATACGCAACGCAGTCGTGCCATGAATATTAATTGTAGCATTGACGTGTGTCTCCGAGCCGTATTTAAACGATGGATATCAAACAGTTTACGATCGAGGCCGGCTGTTACTTTGGATAAATTTCGCTCCTCGTACCGTAAAGTCAGTAACATAAAACAGCCTATGTAGAACAAAAGTGACACTCAATTTATATAAGCTCAGTATTTTTCGAGAAAGGAGCTTTAATTTAGCTGAACTTGAAGTCATTGGTAGCGGATGAAATGCGTACTGAACGAAATACATACTGGAACGAAGCCTGCATACTGGATGAAACAAGAATTGAAAATTATTTAGGATGAATTGCGTTAAGTCCTGTATCGTAACGTAAGGTAAATGCGGCAAACAAGGGCCACCTTAACTCAAACCTAAATATTTTGAATATCTAAAGACAATAACAACTATCTTACAACGTACAACAATCCACGCGGATGAAGTTGTAGGCATCAGCTAGTTATGCGATTAAATAAATCAATGTGCTTACCTACGGACCCTACGGTGGCACTCGTCGTATAAAATATCAACGTCCGGTAAGCTTTCTCTATCCCTAATGCCAATAATACCATCGGAAAATCAGTTAAACGACCTTAATTTTCGACGCGGTGGGCGGAAACGACACCGCAGTGAATTAAATATTATATAGACGTACCTAATTTGGGTGAGGTGAGGGTAAATATTTGAAACCTGAAGTTTCATAAAATATGTATTTGTCCACTTACTGAACGCACCAATTAATGGGTCAAGTCAGGTGACGATACTATTTTCGCTACACGGAAAAATACTTATTTCGCGTGCCTGGAAGCTAAGTGGCCGAAGCGTGTGGAACGAATGACGGCGTGGATGCTATAAATCTTAGGAAGATAGCATTGTTGTGAACGGAAGATGTTTGACGACAATACGGTCAAATGCATAGGAGAACAGTGACATAAAAAAAAAGATCTAACATGTGCTTTTAAAACAATGTTATAGATAACAATGATGAATGAAATGCTAAAAAGAAAAACATAGCAGCTCATTCTCGTCCAACAGAGCAAGGCAACAAAAAAACATGAAGCCATGTCAGCTATCAAAAGTCTCCGATCATCATGTCGGAGGATAAATAGAGGACAAACATTAAAAAAAAAGAAACTAGAGGACTTATATGGTCAGAATGAATCAATACCATGCAGTACCTTTCATTAAGATTTAAACTATTGCAATTGATTTCGTATAGAGATAGGTTGTCCCGGGGAAGGACTAAGGCTACGTTTTTTTTTAATTAAGGAGTCATCCACGCGGACGAAGTCGCTGGCATCATCTAGTAATAGAATTAAAAAAATAGGACACAGGATAACGACGATATGAATTGCTTCGTCGAAGAAGAAATCATAAAACAGTGTGTACATTTTCCTATCAAATAACAGATGGCTTTCAGTATTGGCGCTATCAGTGTTATCAGTAAGCGCATGGTGCGGTGTCTCCAAACACATTTATCAGATAGGTACGTGCCGCTCGCACTCAAGCCATTAGAAATACATATAAAACGCGCGCTAGATATTATCTGTATTTATGAGGAAGATGTGTTGGATATACGGATGTTAAGCTAGTTTAATATTGCATAAACGAAAATTCTTACTAATATTACAAATGCGAAAGTTTCGATGGATGTCTTGATGTATGGATGTTCGTTACTCAATCACGCCCCAACGGCTGAAGGGATCTGGGTGAAATTTGGCACAGAGATAGATTGTAGTCTGGAATAGCACATAGGCTACTTTTTATCCCGGAAAATTAAGGAGTTCCCACGGGAACCCGAGAACCTCGATCCACGCAGACGAAGTCGCAGGCATTAGCTAGTGTGATCATAATTCATTGTTTTGCCAAGATATATTCTTACTAGATGATGCCCGCGAATTCATCCGCATGGATTGGTTTTTTGCGGGACCTACTAATTTTCCGGGATAGCGGTAATATATTTAATTCCCCGGCATGCAACCTATCTTTACAAACTTTCATTAAAATGGGTTGAAACGATGGGCCGTGAAAGCCTAACAGACAGATAAACATAATTGTTTGTATATTTTTTTTACATACCCATACGTTGACGCGTCGTTGATCTGAGTTGAAACTTGCATTTATTTAGTCATTCCATGTCTGTGCATAAATAATATCAACCTATGGCCCCGCCGCCGCGTGATTGAAGGACAAACCAACAAAGAATCACGCTTTTGCATTTATCAGAATATGGGCAGTGATGATAAAAGACAAAAATAAAAATACTCGGACCAATCAGACATTTAAGAATGTAATCTTTAAATCGTCCATACTTCTAAGTCGTTTAAATAATAATAATAATAATGTCACGTTTAAATAATAATAATAATAATGTGAATTTCGGCCATGGCGGCCAATCTCCAGAGAGATAAGCCATCTGCGCGGGAGATATTATAGTGCACAAGTGTGTGCGCAAACACAGGTGCACTCTCTGTTCCTTTACTCTCATAGCCCGATGGGACGGAAATCCGACACGGCCGGAGACAGATCAGGCACAGGACCGAAAGCCTTACGTGCTCTCCGAGGCACGGGGGTGAAATACCGCCAACGTCCTAACTCCGGGCTAGTACTGAGAATTTCTTGCTAGAAAAACCCAATACTTGTTATGGCCCGACCTGGGACTCGAACCCGGGACCTCGTCATTCGCAGCCGAACATGCTAACCACTAGACCAACGAGGCAGTCTCGACTGACTGTCGTTTAATTAACAGTTAGATAAACCACAATTTTTGTACCAACAAGTCATAAAATTATTTTTTTAAGAAATAACACAAAAAAAGAGCAAAAAAGACATACAAACTTTTATTGAACGTTCTTAAATTTTCATTACGGAGGTCCATAAATCAAATGCTTTCCAAGGTTCCCGATATTTATTTCCAAGTAAACTTAAACTCCGAAAGAGCTCTGTAATCTCTTTGCGCGAGCTTTGTTCAAAAACTTTTCAATCAGATTGAAAAGGATTGAACTTACTCCGTGTTTTGATCACGGAGTAAGTCTTTAGATGGTTTACAACAAATCACAATACAATTGTCGAAGCGGCGATCGATATTCTTGTACTTATATTAATAAGTAGAATAGATTGTGGTTTGCTCCAGCGGTTTCATAAGTATCTACACATTCATGAAATTGTAAATTCTTTTTTTCAAAAGAGCAACAACGGAGTTTTTTTGCTGGTTATTCTCGGTAAGAATGACATTCCGAACCAGTGGTGGATTCACTCGACGATTCAAAAGCACTTGTATAAGTTTATTTGAATAAAAAACATTTGTGTTTGAGTTTGAGTTCGTCTATGTAGTTTGTCACTAAACTAGCGGCACGCTATGATGGCCGGTTTGACGTTTGTCCGCTCATGAAGTTCCGTATTAATTGATAACGACTTTGAAGGAAATAATTGTATTACTTTATTGACGATAGTGATGTGCAGAGATTCATAAATTTTATCGAATGTAGTTTCTCATGAAGTTCCGTATTAATTGATAACGACTTTGAAGGAAATAATTGTATTACTTTATTGACGATAGTGATGTGCAGAGATTCATAAATTTTATCGAATGTAGTTTTAGGTTTAGGACTCAAAATTTATTTATTAAATTGATTTCTTAAATGTATACAAGTGTAGAAAAATCAGTTTGCACCATTTAAGGGGTTATAATTATTAATGTATGTGATGATAGCAGTGACGACAGTGAAAATAGTAGTATGGACGAATCTGATTAATTATGGCCTTTTGTGGCACCTTTTTTGGTATCTTTTGTATTCATATGTTTCTTGTGTGCATATAAAGTATGTATATTCATTTTCGTTCAAATATTCAGTTCGTTCAAATAAATTAAATAAACATATACATTTTTGTTTTATTAAACCTATTTAATCAGGTACAAAAACAAAACTTAATTGTTTTTTGTTCGAGAATAAATTGACATTCCACATCACTATTGTAATGTGTCAAACCGGCCATCATAGCGTGCCGCTAGTGTAGTTTGGATCTTCCTATAAGGTGGGGGTGGCAAGAGGCAGGATTTGCAGCTACCTCAAATTTCAAGGCAACAAAATATATTAAACGACAAAATTAAGTTTACGGGAACGTCACGTGCAGTTTGACCAGCAATAGGGTATTATTATTTGAGCTAACCTACTTACCGATACTTACATCTATGCAAGTCTTTACTTTACTGTACTATCTATACTAATATTATTAATGCGAAAGTATGGATGGATGGATGGATGTTATTATCCTTGAAAATTATGCACTCGGCATGTTGTGAGAACGAAATCGGTTGACTCGTTTCAAAAGCATTACTATGTTTCTTCCTCTTATGGTCGATTGTTCTGGTGGCGGAAGGGGCGATACATAAAGTTAATAAATATATTATATATGTATATTCAATAAAACATCTCGAACGCATTTTTGTCTAATGCTAGGGAGCCTTGGTATTACGTGCTTCGTGAACCTGACTTGGAGAGCTTCCGACGATAATTCATCTACCTATGGTAGATTTATATACATACTTAAAATACAACATAATTACACATATTATGATCACATATTACTATCGCAGGTTCAGTTGCGCTCTGTGGAATAAAAATTACTCGCTTCGGCGATGCCTTACGGGTGGTTCTGTCTTGATGTCTACGTAGTTGGACGTTAAGATGGGCTTGGTTTGTTGTTGAACCAGAGAGCTTGCTTTCTGTGCGCAGTGCACTTCGTGTGTATTTCTATGTTGTACAGTACGTCTGATTTTACCTTGCGATCTACTTAAATGACTTATGTTTTTTATACATTATATTAATTTATGACGTTCGCTACGTTCGAACAATAACCTACCATGGTTGATAGGACGCTGTTTATTATTATCACTTTACTACCCATGGTGGTTTCTGCGCTGTGTTTAGACTAACATATTATTACTGAAGGTTGCATCACGCTTGTGGATTCTGTTTCATTGCGGCGAACAACCCTGCAGAGCGTCTGGTGCATCCTTGAAATCTATTACAGGTATATCTGGGAGTACACCACTCTAAAAATGTAATTATCCAGCTATACGCCGACATAGTGGAACGCACCACTATAATGTATGGTTGGGGGGGGGGGGGAGCTGTTTATTAGTCGCCAGCCAACCATCATTTATTTTTTAGAAAAGTAAATGATGCTATTCAATGCATCATCCTTTTCTTATAAAAGGAAGATGCTACCACTAGGATAAGCTCGTTTCACTGTGACCTTATGGAACAAAATTTATGTTGTTAATTAAGATCTTATCTTAAACCTGGATTTCAAACCGTATAGTATAATAAAAAAGGTCATAACTCTCAGAGTCAAAGTGTAGATATCTCAAAAAGATATAATATAATATGATTGTTTAATGATCCTATAAATAATAACTGACTCACTTAGTATATGAGCTAGAAGTAAGGCATTAGAAATACCAGAGCACAGTTTACTGAAAGCATGGCATAAATTAGTATTGAATCAATACTCCAACACGCGTATAAAACGAGTGTCATTGCTTAGTGTTGAATCAATAGGCGAATACGTGTATAAAACGCGTCGATCCCGCGTATTATAATTCATATAATTCTCAACCTGAATTTATGCATTGATATTATAAATTTTCTATAACTCGAACGCGTTTCTAATGCATTTCTTATGTAAACAACATTTAATCTAAATTGGTATATTATAATCAAGTCATGAGGTTGATTGAACTCAAAGCTTCCGAAACTCTAAATGATCTTGGTTTATTACCCCGTCAGGTTAGTTACAAACTTTGTAAACTATCACCTGTATTTTTGTGCAATGAGGTATTAAATAAATAAATAATATAGGTATACTCCCGTAATCAGGTAATGAAAATAAACAAGCTCATAATACGTAACAAACGCCATTAAAATCGACACTCTACGGTTCTGCAAATCACGTCGCGGGTCCATTATGGAGCGAATATTCCTCAGGTAAACAATTAAGCGACAAGAAATTAATTAAGCTTTTATGAGCGAAACCTTAATCAAGCGTTTATAATAACATTCCTTGGAATTTAAAATACAAAAACCATGCCACTTTACAGGCGTTACTTTGCGGAAGTCCATCATAATGAAGGAACTAGAAGTTTAATTCGCTATAATCCGCGACAACAGGAAAATCTACGTGGTACAGTGTGTATCCCGCACCTGTAACCCGCGACATTCACCACACTACAGTAATCCTCCAAAACTACCCTCACATTCTTTTCACTCCGATACTCCGAATTGTGATTCACAATAATGCACTGTGGAGACAACATCTCCTGAAGATGCTCCGGTATCAGAGTGAAACTTACGTTGAGGGTAGTTCTGGGGGATTTCTGTAGTGTGGTGAATGTTGCGGGCTATAGGTGCGGGATACACACTGTACCACATAGATTTTCCTCTTGTCGCGGATTATAGCGAATTAAACTTCTAGTTCCTTCATTATGATGGACTTCCGCAAAGTAACGCCTGCTTCTATCCAATAAAGCAAAAGTGGCATGGTTTTAAAAAATACTAAATAAAATACAAAAAATACTCGGACCAATCAGACATTTAAGAATGTAATCTTTAAATCGTCCATACTTCTAAGTCGTTTAAATAATAATAATAATAATGTCACGTTTAAATAATAATAATAATCCCATCAAAAACATAAATGTAAAATGAGAGCCAAGTTCAAAATTGTGATATATTATATGCCTTGGTTGTTGACTTCAGCGACAAAAGAAGTGAGATCTAAATGGGTGCCAAGTTCAATGGTCAGTCCTGCAATTTATTTATCCCTCAAAAACATAAATGTGAAATGAGAGCCAAGTTCAAAATTGTGATATATATGCCTTGGTTGTTGACTTCAGCGACAAAAGAAGTGAGATCTAAATGGGTGCCAAGTTCAATGGTCAGTCCTGAAATTTATTTATAACAACATATAATATTTTATAACAACTTAAAATATCATTTCTTCTTATAACTTAGTATAAAATGTTGAAGACTAAGGCTTTGGCTTGGCTAGTTTTCATATACGAATTATTATTAAGTAGGTACCATAATTATTATTAAGTGGAGGATTACTGTAGTGTGGTGAATGTCGCGGGTTACAGGTGCGGGATACACACTGTACCACGTAGATTTTCCTGTTGTCGCGGATTATAGCGAATTAAACTTCTAGTTCCTTCATCATTTTTGCTAAAATAGACAAGTCTTTATGGTACTAGAGATCTTACGGTATCTTTGAATGCAACTTGCATTCCGGGGAAGGACACAAACTGAAATTTGGTACAGTGTAAGCACTTTGTACCGAACATCAAAATTGGTTAAGGGCCTGTTTCACAATCTCCAAATAAACTGACTAGTAAATTTTGAAATTTTGACAGTAGGTATTCTTACATAACTGCCTCGTTGGTCTAGCGGTTCACGAGGACCTGGGTTCGATTCCCGGTCGGGCATAAAAATTGTTAGGTATTGGGTTTTTCACTTAAGAAATTTTCAGTGCCAGCCTGGAGTTGCGAGTTGGCGGTGTGTCACCCAGTGCCTCGGGGAGCGCGTTAAGCCGTCGGTCCCGGTTATTGTTACTAACATGACAATAGTCGTTAAAGCCCGCCAATCCTTGTTGGAGCAGTGTGGTGGGTCTAAACTCTAATTCCCTCTCTCGTTTTCTACCTCCCTTTACCATAGGTAGAGTACCGTACCTCTAGAGTCTAGAACTAGATGCTACAACTGTCATGGTAGCCAGATCTGTTACTTGTATGGGCGTCGACCCACTGTATAAATATTTATACTAACGCTGTGATATTAGTATGGATTTGTAACAAGATAATATCATACCTACTTACCTAGGTTTCGAATTTCGCTTCATTATTACTCTTACCAACCCGTCTCAAATCTCTCCATAGGTATATGCTACCCTTAACAAAGGCGTAATAAATTAAAGTACGAAATAAACGTATTATGGAAAAGTTGGCCGTGGAAAGGCATTGTCTTTGACGAGCAAGTAATTAAACGACGAGAAACTAATTACTCTATTGTGGGCGAATCCGTAAACAAAGCTTTGTTTTCCTGCTTGCGTAATACTTGAGAATGCTCCGTCTATATTTTGTTTTTGATCTGTGATTTTAAGCAGGTTTTTTGGAATCCGTATTCAACTAGGAACCCTAAGAGCGTTTCTAGATTATCCAACCGGATAACGATTAATTATCCGGATCCGATGTATGAATTGTATGTCTGCCTTACAGATTTCCCACCCCGATGTCTGAGGAAAGAATGAATACATTTTACGTGCCTCGATCTCGGTATCGTAGCCGATATTCGATGTCGTATCAGATAATCTGGAAACGCTCTTATATTTTTCATCAGTCAGTATGTCCGTTTATAATTTTTTAGGGTGCCTCCTTAACATAAAAAGCGACAGCCAAACAAAATTTATTGTTGTCCCTAGTAGTAGGTGTTTGAGCGCCTAATCAAATCCATTCTAATATTATAAATACGAAAGTGTGTCTGTCTGTCTGTCTGCTGCGCTTTCACGGCCCATCTGTTCAACCGATTTTGATGAAATTTGGTACAGAGATAGGTTGTATCCTGGGGAAGGACATAGGGGACACTTTTTATCCTGGAAAATTAAAGAGTTCCCGCGGGATTCTTAAACCTTAATCCACACGGACGGAGTCGCGAGCATCATCTAGTCTTTAAATATATAGGTGGGTTTGTGGGTAGGCAGGTATTTTAATTACAATGATACCTATTTCAATATTTAGATTTCTATGCGTTTCAATGTGGGCGCCATGATCGGTTGACATTTGGGACGATATTCATAAATACGCTGACCTATTGTTGACTTTCGCTGTAACAAAAAACAAATATTTCCTTAAACGGTGAAATGTTTTTGTTGATTATAATATTGATATTGGTATTTTGTACTCTTACTAATATTATAAATGCGAAAGTTTGGAAGGAAGTATGGATGTTTGTTCCTCAATCACGCCCGAACGGCAGAACAGATCTGGCTGAAATTTGGCACAGAGATAGATTATAGTCTGGAATAGCACAAAGGCTCCTTTTTATCCCGGAAAATTAAAGATTTTCCGCGGGAACCAAAAAACCTCAAACCACGCAGACAAAGTCGCGGGCATACGCTAGTAGATTATAAAACATATTTTGCTTCGAACTTGGTTAGCTACCTACCCACTAAAATAGATATTAAGAATGGTGTAACCTGTCTACTTAAATTGTTATAGCAAAATATTATGTCTAATTTTAATGTTTAGATCACCTTATCAGATATTGTAAAAAAAAAATAACAAATAACGTAAGAACTTTTTTTTTCAGAATAGGCTTACGGCACCACATACCACATAGCATCATCATCTCGGGCATCAGCTAGTAGTAACCGTGAAACACACGATTCTATAAAAGTTACGTTTGTAGAGCAACTCTTCTGATGAGACGAAAAATATTGGCACGCGTTTGGTAATATACGCGTTGAAAACGCGTGAAACGCCGAAACATTTTTAGTGGATCAATCATACCTATTATTATTAAAAATACATCTCTCTATGTTTTCCATAAACTCTGAAGGAATATTTTTTATTCCATTTTCTTTTCGAGGAATTATTTTTAATAAGTAAACAATTAGAGCATGAAACCTTATTGTAGCTTGGCCTTCAAACTTTGACCTTTTATCGCCGTCTTGAGAAATAAACTTTCTTAATTGTTGTACATTTCGACACAAGACCGATCGTTATTCCGTTTCTAAATTATATTTGACTTTAATTGATACTTTTTAGGTCACGCAAATTAATCAGAATGAACGGGAATGCGATGACTCCGCGTTACCTTAAATCGTCATACTGTTAGTAGCCAGTACTAGGACTGATCTATACAAATATTACTTACTGTAAACTGGTGTCGGAAAAATAGTTTTAAAAGGCGACTTTTCTTACTTTTCTTTATCTGAAAGTAAACCTTTGGTTTTGTTGCTTATGTGAAGACATCTCTTCTAGGTTTACGGAGTAAACAATATATTTATTTTAGTTTTGTGAACTAAAATATAAATTTTAAACTAAGTCTATAAAATAAACTCAAGTCATATTTAAAACTAAATTCTTAAATAGTTAACATAAAAAAACCTAATCAAAATGGGTGGCCTGGTAGCCCCTGGGCCAAAGGAGTAAAATGCGAAACACCGCCAACTTCCTTACTTCGCACATATCAACGTACTATGTATTAATATGTAATAGGTACTAGAACTAGACGATGCCCGCGACTTCGTTCGCGTGTTTTAAGGATTTTTGATTACCACGGGAACACTTTAATTTTAGAGCTAAAAGAGCTTAAAGAGCTATTTAGCCTACAGCCTGTATAATTCAAGATATAAGTTATCTCCATTCCAAATATCAGACAAATCGGTTCAGTAATTGAGGCGCAAGAAACTTTTAACCAGAGAGACTTGTGAATTGTGGCTACTAATAATAATAATGGAAAGCTTCCAAAATTTCCATCCATACTATATGACACACTTTCTGTCGTGTCTGTCTGTCTGCTACAGCCAATCTGTTCAACCGATTTTGATAAAATTTGGTACAGGGATAGGTTGTATCCTGGGTAAGGACATAGGCGGAAAGTTAAAGCGTTCCCGGGAATCAAAAAATCTTAATCTGCGCGTGCGAAGTCGTGGGCATCATCTTGTTATTAATATAAGTAGGATTAAAAATGTCATATAGTTTGTGATCAGCTTAAAATCTGAAACACCACACCACACCACAAAAAGTCTACCAAAATTATATAACTACGAGTACCTTATATAAGTTAAAACTTTAGGCTCTTGTTTTATTTTTACGTACTCGTTTTCCTTTGTAATGTGCCTATAGGGCACACGTAACAAAGTTAGGTAAGTAGTTAATGTTAGTTACAATATAACGAATGCTACAACTTGTTAGGCTAGAACTTAGTATGTTAAATTAGCAAACTTGGGTGCTTACAACGGTTTTTGTGGTTATAAAACATGTTCATGTAATTTTATAAATCATCAAAAAAAGGTGAGTTACATATGTAGTACCCAATTGTTTTATATGCCTTCGCTGTGATGCCTTGCTATCCATACTAATATTATAAATGCGAAAGTGTCTCTGTCTGTCTATCTGCTAGGCTTTCAGGGTCCAACTACTCAACCGATAGGTTGCATCCCGGGGAAGGACATTTTTTGTTATATTACAGGACTTTTTATGTTATATCCTTATTCCAGACATGACTTGCAATGGTTACGCAAGTCCAGACATGCTTTGGAGAAATCATTATGCAAGTGCCAATAATAATTGTTCACAATACCAACTCAATCTGATAAAGATCGCAGAATCATGCTTCGGCATATCAGCTTATATATTATGTTTTAACTGTCGAGAAAATCAATGAAAAACCTATAATACTACGCAGTCTCTTCGAAACAGCGCAAAAAATCTTATCCATTAGATAACAGACAGATTAAAAATGTTACAATTATTGCTGTAATATTTTAAAAATTGTACAGTAGCAGAACCGGGCCATAACAATTTATGTTAATTGTTATTCTGGGGCTAACGGTTTAACGTCGGGCCCAATAGTGCTGAGTGTATATCATTGAGGGCGTCGCACCTAAAAATTTTAAAAATAAATCGATATAGAAGCAGAATTTTGATCTGTCCTTTGATTACGCACACACCACAGCTGAGCTATATAGATCGACATAATTTTTTGCATATTTATTGTTAAAGCCTGAAGACTGTCATTGGCTACTATTCATCCAGGAAAATTTGTTTTTCTTCCACGGGATTTCGAAAAAATCTAAAACCACCCAGTTGAAGTCAATACAGTATTAAAGAGTGTGTTTGTTTGTCCTTCAATCACGAAGTAATTTTTGCATGGGTATAGTTGAGGACCTGAAGTGTAATAGGCTACTATTTATCCTGTTAGATTAGAGTTCTCATGGGACTAGCATCAAACCTAATTCCACGCGACTGAAGTCTCGGGCATTAGCAAGTGAATATTAAAATTTGCAGCGCGTGAATATCCGTCTCTCGATAGTTAATCGCATTATGGTGACGTTAATATTCCAATTTTGAGTGCATAATAATGAAATGCATTGTTAAAGTACACCTTGTACAATGCTTTTATGTAGGTATTCTAATACCTATCTGGTCTTCAAATGCTTGGACATTGTAATTAGTACGTGCCAATAGGAATGATGCCTATATCCAAAATAAATTATTTCAAACTGATTATTAAATAGAGGGTCTTCAAAAAGACCTAAAATTCACATTCACGGTTAGTTTTAAGTTTGAAACCATTTTATAATATAGATTAAAGAAAAAAAGTGCGTTGAAATTTGGCGACGTCACAATTGCGAATTTCATACAACTCCCATACTAGAAGAGCGTTTTTAAGTTTGATAAAGAATTGCTGATTTGCTTGAGTTTTCATCATCCCTATTCTCTTGTGTTATTTTTATACTTCTCTTGCGTTAAAAGGACTTGACCGGTGGAACTATAGCAGCTTGCCTAGGTGTCAAGAATCAATGTTCAGCAATGAGATCTTTATTATTGTAATTGTAATATTTCACTGTTTTCAGATAAAAAAGTTTCAGGAGTCTGAAGGCTCGGAAAACTGCGAAAATGAACAAAAAAAGTTTCACGAAAAGACTGCTTACCCACACTAGATGGCGCTATTTATTGTGTTGAGCGAGTCTAAAAAAATATTTTCAAGTATTATTTCTTTATTATTGTAATTGTAATATTTTATAGTTTTCAGATAAAAAAGTTTCAGGAGTCTGAAGGCTCTGAAAACTGAGAAAATAAATAAAAAAAAGTTTCACCAAAAACTGCTTTCACACACTAGATGGCGCTATGTATTGTGGTGAGTCTAGAAAATATTTTTAAGTTGCTCACTACTTTTGGTTTACAAGTTCAACTATTCGACCACAGATGACAGCATGTGCAATATGAAAGGGCGTTCCAGTTTAACTATTCGACCACAGATGGCGGCATATGCAATGTGAAAGGGCGTTCCTTTAAACGCAGTATTTCAAAATGCTTTGTTCGATCTATTAGTTTGAGACTTGTCAAAAAATAAAAATAATTATAAACAAAACATACATTTCCTTTTCATTACTATTTAATTGATCAAAAATAAATCATTCATAATATAATGACTAAGGTACTTAAATGGTATTCATATAGGGTTACAAGATTATTATTAGGCATGGATATAATGGAACGTCAAAATGGAGTAGTGCTTAAAGAGGAAAGTGGACGCTCAAGATTTAAACAATAAACGTACTGTTTTTTTTTGTCATTTGAACCCTGACCTTATTTGGAATAATAAATCCATAATAATTTCGTTTTGAATTTTTAAACCTTACTGTAAAAACGGAAATCCTGTGCATTGTCCCGAATCGGAGGGCAATTACTGGTCATGTCCTTTAACACCTATTGTCCTTAAAATTTCCTTTTTTGGTTTTATTTAAATTTATTGTTGTAACTGTGACGTCAACCGGTCCACGGCTGAAAACCAGCGCCTTGCTTTGTATGTATTTATGGCGCAGGGCAAAACAGTCAGCTGTAGGTATAAGATCCACAAACTTATCCAGTGACAGTGTCGTGACATCTAAGAAAAATAAAACAAAAACCAAAACGGCATAAAAATTTGTTTCAATTTTGGTCACCGGGACAGATAATTTTGTGACTATATACCTTTTCTGAGTGATGTCAAGGACGAAATTGTTACATTTGTATCTAGTTTCATCCTAGACACCACCTGGTGTATAAACCATTTTTCCCTCTTTCTTAAATAAAATAAGACGCGGCTTCGGGGTCTTCTAGGCAACCTCGTTCCAATCTAGACCTCATCATCGCTTTGCACTAAGCATGAATGACATCAAGTGAAAGCCTATTTTGCAAGAATAAAAACCACTTCAACTCAGCTTATTCATTTTGAAATAAGGTTGAAATTGTTACAATGAAAATAGCGCACTTTATCATCTCCTCCTAACGAAACGTATGCCACACGAGGTACTGTTGTAGCCAGCTGAATCTCGCTTAACGCAACGAATTTTCCAAGGCTCCAATAAACGCGTTGCTTGTGGTAAATTCAAATGTACAAGGACTCCAATGAATACGTTGTTTGCGAAATGGTGCTTTCTAAATAATGTGCACTCAGCTTTAAACTTCGCCTTCCAGTAAAACTTACCAATTGTCAGTATTGTTAATGTCGGTGGCGGTTTTTAATTTCATACAATTAACTTTATTTCTGTCCTTGGGAGCTTGGGAAGCCAATTATATTATACGAGCTGCTGAAAATTGTAACGAACTGAAAATAAAAATCATGTTATTGTTCACGCTTCGCCTCGCATGGGAGAAGATATAATGAGTTAGTTATCTGCCACAATACAAGCCCATAAGATATACATCAGCCTACACAAATATTTTGCAGTCGTCCCAATCACTAAAATAATTAATTAATTAATTAATTAATTAGTCTTTGCAAGCCTATGTAGTCCTTTCGGACATCATATCCAGGTGCGTTGTGTTGTCTCTACCGCAGAATCAATTACATCAATTAATTTGTTGTGGAAATGCTTTTGAGAGCTTTTGATATAATGATAATAATATTTGATAATGATGCATAATAAGATTCCTACAATCAAAGTTTTTTAAATATTAGACTTTCTCTATCAGTGTAACCTTTTTCTGTTACGGATTCTACATCAAAAAGCATTCCCAATAGCCACGGGAAAAAGTTTTTACACTGCGTAAATGTTTCCATACTTAGCTACCAGAGCCACGCTATGTCTACTCCTTGGAGAGTTGCTTGATGATTTTTTCCTACAAAGTTAGTAGAGTGGCTCATAATACTAATTTTGAGATCTAATCAAGCCGCCCCAATTATGAAGTACAAGATACCTGCTACTATTTTATGTTGGACGAAAATTTCAGGGGCCGACAATGTTGTTTTTGCCGAATAAAAAATTACATTTGGTGTTTAATTTGGTCTCATATTTTTATACAAAATTGGAAGTTATAATATTTTCTTGTTCAGGTGCTTATTAAAAGATTTTATTAAACAGTTTATAGTACAGTATTGTATTCCATGTATATTATAAGCAGGTGCTCAACCTTGCTACTTTAAAATATAAATGTGTCAAGTTACGCTGACTCATCCCGGTTCCAAATTTCACGTTTCTGAATTACTCAGTATTTTTATATGTACCTACAATCAAGACACGCGGAAGCGTGTCCAGCCAAAGTTCAAAAAAACTGGCGAGCAGCACCGTGTGTAATATTACACGGACCATTTGGAGCCACTTTTGACCCCCTCATAACTCAAAAACTATTTCACATAAACATGTCAAATTTGGCGCATATATTGAGACCCGTGAGATACATATGTGCTCCAAATATCATAAGCACACCTCAAATGGTTATTTAGATATAAACGTACAAAAATCGTCATTTTTATGATCAAAGGTATAGATCAAAACTCTGACACGAGGCATGCTACCATTGCTTAAAGCCGTATTATTTTAATATTGTTGACGTTTCTGTTGTAGTGTTATAATCATTATTTTAAGGACGTCAAAGTACGTGACATTCAACCGTTAGTTTGAAACAATACTGCTTTAAGCGGTGGTAGTAACTCCTTAACTATTGAAAATGACATATAATTATTATTTTAATGTAAATAATAATGAATAATAATATAGTTGCATTAAAACCTTACCTTCGTATTCATACATTTTGTGCAACGAAACGTCATTGACAGAAAAGAAGAAGAAACGTATTTGAAGTCGTCAGTTCAAGCTGTCAGTCATTGTGATTTGTATTCATTGTTTATAGTGGTTTTAGTGATATCGACTGTTTACCGTGCTTGTTTTCAATGTTTCACAAAAAACTTTTGATTTTGAACTTTTGCAATCAAAATTGATGAGATGTAGAAATGTGCTGTAGAGGTAGTCTGACCATAGATGTAATCTGTCAATGTCAGTGTAACTCTAGGTACACTATATATTTTTCTTGAGAATTCTCGTCTTTAATTATCTTGTACAATGAGTCGTACAATAGAATTACTGGTGGGTGACACACTGACCTTACACCAAATAATAAGTACCTACTAATGTAAAACGTAAACTAAACTAATAGAAAAGTCCTATTACAGTGTAAAGGATTATTTGAATGATAGCAAGGCATGGGTATGAATTGTTACAACGGCTGATTATGTAATGTTATATTATAAGTACATATATATAATTTCAAATATTTGTGAGATGGTGATAATAAAAAAAAAGCGGAGTTTATTGCGGGCTCTTCTCAGACCAGGGCACGTTTGGAACCCTCGTAGCTTTAGTTTTAAGATATCGTAGTTAATTATCACCATCACGTCTTATGCTCTGTAAGCATGACGTTCAGAAGGTGTACTTTGTAGGTACATATTTTGAATAAATATGTTTTGAGTTTGAGATTGAGTTCAATAATTTCTGTACAAAAAGTAATGATATCCCATCAAAAACATAAATGTAAAATGAGAGCCAAGTTCAAAATTGTGATATATATGCCTTGGTTGTTGACTTCAGCGACAAAAGAAGTGAGATCTAAATGGGTGCCAAGTTCAATGGTCAGTCCTGCAATTTATATATCCCATCAAAAACATAAATGTGAAATGAGAGCCAAATTCAAAATTGTGATATATATGCCTTGGTTGTTGACTTCAGCGACAAAAGAAGTGAGATCTAAATGGGTGCCAAGTTCAATGGTCAGTCCTGAAATTTATTTATAACAACATATAATATTTTATAACAACTTAAAATATCATTTCTTCTTATAACTTAGTATAAAATGTTGAAGACTAAGGCTTTGGCTTGGCTAGTTTCCATATACGAATTATTATTAAGTAGGTACCTAAAAGTACAGTTTCTACCAGCAAGCCAAATTTTCGGAAGAATAAAATAAGAACTTACAGCTTTACAACTTGTGAACGCTATAATTCGTATATGAAAACTAGCCAAGCCAAAGCCTTAGTCTTCAACATTTTATACTACGTTATAAGAAGAAATGATATTTTAAGTTGTTATAAAATATTATATGTTGTTATAAATAAATTTCAGGACTGACCATTGAACTTGGCACCCATTTAGATCTCACTTCTTTTGTCGCTGAAGTCAACAACCAAGGCATATATATCACAATTTTGAATTTGGCTCTCATTTCACATTTATGTTTTTGATGGGATATATAAATTGCAGGACTGACCATTGAACTTGGCACCCATTTAGATCTCACTTCTTTTGTCGCTGAAGTCAACAACCAAGGCATATATATCACAATTTTGAACTTGGCTCTCATTTTACATTTATGTTTTTGATGGGATATAGATTTCTAAATTCCGCCGATATAGGCTTGGCTATGCTAAAAATTAGTAATAAGCAGAATCCCGTGGCCCCGTTGATAGGTTATATAAAATGTAGCTTACAACATAATTAATGCTAGATTAATTTAGAGTACGAAAATTTGCAATATTGATTGTTTTTGCTAGTAGTTTATACCTTTATTAATTAAAATAATATATAATTAAAAAACGTTGAACATAAACGTGAATACCATCTCGAAATACTCTATTTTGGAGTTGAATATAGTAATTATTGCCTGGAAAAATAATAAAAACTAAATAATAAATAACTAAAAAAATTATAAAAGAGATCGGCCGTCGTTTGAGGGAAAGGGGCTATTCTGGTTCCTACCTGACGGTACAACGCAATTCAGCGTGGCTAAAGCTTGCTGCAAGCTTGATGGGTACCTTTGGTTCAGGGGCAACCAGGTGTGTTTTTTTTTTATTTTTATTTTTTGTTAGTAGGTGGGTATACATAAATAAGGATTTGTTTAAAATTTATTTTATATTTAGTTTAATATTTAGATTTTAGCATTGTAATGTATTGCATAGTTTTAATTTTAATATTAAAGAAATAATTAAGATAAGAAAAAAACTAAATGAATTAAAAAACAGATTAATCTATAATATTCAACCTAGCCCGTCTAATACCTCGAAACTAGATTTGATAGAGCATAAACCATGTATAAGTTCACCTCGACACTAAGATTTGCCGGGCCTTCGGGGAAATCATAGTCGCGATTCATCAGACAAAGTGATTCGATCCCTTTATGTATTACGGCGATGTTCGGTAATTGTGTAATTTAAGTTTGGTACCGTACAATCGGGAAGAAAAGACAACAGTTGACCACTATTGAATAACTTATATTCTGTCCAACCACTTATTTACTTTTGACATAATTACTAGTTTTTGCCTGTTTCTTCGACCGCGTGCTATAAGGTTCCTAAAAATCCTATATAAGCTTTTATTTAGATTTTATGTTTAGCTTCTGAGAAGGTTCTTACAAATATTTTTTAGTTTTTACAGACATAGTCCACCAAAGTGCGATGCAATCGTGGTTTTATTTTTTACTTATCATTTCAAGCCATTGCTGGCTCATTACTAAGCACAAGTCTTATCTACGAATGAGAAGTCCACCACGCTGGTCAAAATACTACTGAGCCGACAAAGATTCGGTTTTATTTTTTTGATATTATGTATGCGAAGTTTTAATTGTTGATTCAAAGTTATAAGGTCACAGTGGAGCACTGCAGTTCTTCGTGGGTTTTTAAATTATTATTTTTTTTTAGTTGTTTTCTTAATGTAGGTAGGTTAACCTATTGTTATCATACGTTTACGTTACCTTTAATTTTATAACCTCTTCAATATTTTCTTGTCTGTATGTTTCGCTCTCATGTGTGTATGTATACCTGTCCTGTGTTCAACTGTGAAAATTACACTCTTAGGTGCACAATCTGAGTTTCATTGAAACTGTGATGGCTGCCATAACTTCTTGCATCTTAAAGAGGAACTTAACTTGGTAAACCCACACAAGTTCCCTCACTTAAAATTCCTATTACCATTTTGTAGTTTAATAACAAGTAATATCATTATAAAGCACACTGAAAAATGCTTAAATTGAATACGAAATTAAAGTTGTGACTGCTTATGTATTCCGGTCAGGTCGGGTCAGGTCTGCCAGAATGTTAATTCTTAGTCAGTTCTTGGAGGAAATCTCTCTGCAATAAACAATTTTCGAAGAAAGTTTGCGGTATCTTTTAAAATATTAAAGTCGATAAAACTATAAAGTACTATAATAACCTTCACCATTTCTTTTTTGATGTTTTCATCAATGTTTTATCCTTATTCGACCTCTTTCCATATCTACTTTATGAAGAAAACCTTTATATTTTAAATAAATTTCAGCTTTCTAGGCTGGACGATAATGAGTCATTGAGTGAGTGAATTAGTGAGTCAGGCTTTTTAAATGTTTTTTTTATGGTTATTTCATTAAAGCGACTTATCTACGTGATTTAAAATAGCTTATTGGATTGCTTTTAAGCTTGTTTGCGATTTTTGGAACGGTGAGTTTTGCTTTCGTATTTTTTCACGACCTCTACGTTAAATTCAATGCAGAAACGCTCAGAAATAAGAGAAAAGTCGTGTATATTTCCTGTGATAAAACTATCCCGTGCTGTAAATACAGGAACACGTACTGGGATAACTCTTGCGTTTTTATAAATTTGAAACTTATGGCTTATGAGTCATGCAAGAAGGCATCATGTACGCGAAAATTTCGTGAAATTCGCTAAATCTTAAGGGAAATCAGAGTCGCGATTCATCAGACAAAAGAGATTCAATCCCGTTGTGAATTATAGCTATAAGGGTTATACTTATATTTCGTGATTGTGTAATTTAAGTTCGGCAAGTACGGTGATAAAGAACGGGGAAAAATTCCTTTAGATTTTATAACGTCTGCAACTTTAAGAAGGCGTTTTTTGACTTTGTTTCAAAATCACGTTTCAAAGCACTGCACTTGTTATTAATGCATCCTTATACTAATATTATAGTTATTGTAAAAGTGTTGGTTTGTCCTTTAATTTTGTCGCAACAACGGAGCGACTTGATTTGACTTTTGGTATGAATATATAGCTAACTACCTATAGAATATAGATTACCTACTATTTAAAGAGTTTCAAAAATGGATGACTTACTTCCGCACTCAGAGTAGCTTAATCATTTCATAAGGAACCCTTCAGTACATATTTCGATACAAATTCTATTACTAAGGAGTTCCAGTAATTATTAGCGATTCTAGGTGCTGCAGTTAAACTTTTACAACAGAAAGTTTGATTCCTCACGAGATTCTTAAAAACACAAATAGACCCTCATTAAGTCACGGGCATCAACTGTTTTTTTAAACTCTTGAATAAGTATTCTTTTTACTTATCGTAACAAAGAGTATATAAGAAAAGGTTTTTCTTTTCTTTTAATAATTAAAAGAAGTCGAAATGATTTTAAAACGCGAAACCTTAAAGATAATATCTTAGAAAACTTTACTTAGTAATTGTACCGCCAATGTGATTCCATCCAAAATCGTCGAATGTGCAATGACATGGTCCAATCTGACGAGGGTCCGCCCCGGGGTAAGCGAAGGGGCAATCGCAGTTAATATGCCCGTTATTCCGAATGAGGATCCGATCTTAAACCGTATGGCCCACTGCGTCTGTGAGCTAGTAATAAAGCTAACGATTATACGTAAACTCTGATATAATTTGATTTACCTACTACATTGCCCTGTCGTCGGTCGGTTGATGACCACGACCGATGGGTCGTGGTCTTTGGACAGTCCGCATTGTATGGTGTTTTATTACGAATCGTTTATGCGTTCAACGTATAACGATTTGTCGGTCCGTTTGTGCGTCTTTGCGAATTTCAGAAATATGATTTAAAATTAAAGCTGATAGGAAAAATCTAAAAGGCTAGGTAATAGTAAAATCGTCCAAATCGAATTTCGGCCATAGCGGCCTATTTCATATAATTAGCCATCTGCACGGGAGATATTATAGTGCATAAGTGTGTGCGCAAACTCAGGTGCATTCTCTGTTCCTTTACTCTCATAGCTCGATGGGACGGAAATCCGACATGACCGGAGAGATATCAGGCGCAGGATCGACAGAATTTATAATATAAGTATGGATGTACACATGTGCACACTCACACAAACGCAAACCTCATGTGCAAGCATCTATTATTTCACCTGTGCTTATGCCGCTCCGATTGTATCATTTTCACTAGTTCATTACCGAGCCTTTAACTGCCTCGTTGGTCATTGGGTTTTTCTGACTAGAAATTCTCAGTACTAGCCCGGAGTTAGGAAGTTGGCGGTGTTTCACCCCCGTGCCTCGGAGAGCACGTTAAGCCGTCAGTCCCGGTTATTATCACTAACATGATAATAGTCGTTAAAGTCCGCCAACCCGCATTGGAGCAGCGTGGTGGGTCTAAGCTCTAATTACCCTCTCTCGAGAGAGAGTGGAGGCCTGTGCCCGGCAGTGGAACGTTAATGGGCTGTAGTGGTGGTGGTGGTAGATTGTCTCCCGTGGAAGGACATAGGATTCCCGTTGGAATCAAAAAATCTTAGTCCATGCGGATGAAGTCGCGAGAATCATCTAGTTAATAATAAGCAGATTCCTTGGTTCATGAATTATACCTGTCACCGTAAGATTGTAAAAACCGTTAGATTATAATCTAACTCGCGAAATTGTAAACTGTCGAAAGATTGTGAACCGTTCAATGTACCTGAGTATCAATTTTTGAAATATTCATTGTATTTACGTTTTCTTGTCTGTTTCTTGTAGGTTAGGCTAAGGTTCGGCATAAATAAACAGGTAGTACCTTAGATTTTATCGGGTTAATATACCCAACAGATTACAATCAACCGAAAAATAATGCGTTAAATTGTAATCTCTTGACATTTTGCAATTTCGCGAGTTAGATTATAATCTAACGGTTTTTACAATCTTACGGTGACATACCTACCCATGACCCTATAGTGTTGTAACTCCACGCGTCCCGCGTAGGCTTTACATCGGTTCTTGTCTGGAAGGTATTATTAGGTATGTATTCTAAGGTACTACTTTTAACATTATAATACCCACATGGAAAGTACATAATATTACGTCTCCCAAGAAAGCCCAAGCTTAATAATTTATTATTCAGATAAATAAAAAAAGTAACACAGCAACGAATCACTTTTATATTATTTTAGAACTCTAATTTTGTACGACTACTTTTGACAAAAATAAATTTAATCAGAAAGTCTTACGTCCTACACTTTCTTTTCCTAGGAGACTTGGCAACTTTTAACGAAAACATCCACCCTTCATTCCAATTTAGTCCAAGAGATTGTGGTTAAAGATATACCGTTTTTCGATATAATATTTTAATATAATAAATTAGCTGTTTGACTTCGATTTTTAGAAACTAAAACGCGGATGGAGTCGCCGGCTAAAGCTAGTGATTTGTATTTAAATTATAAAAATAAATTGTGGTTATAAATACAACGTGGTAGGAGGTCGAAATTGATAGGTGGCTTGCTTCAAATAAAAAAACAAATATACCAACCCATAGAAATTTAAACCTCACAGCATTCCATTGGGTTTCTTAAATATTCTTCAGGATAATCCGTAATTTCTGCCATTTTCAACCAAATTATAAACAGTTTTAAGCACACTAAGGGAGGGGCACTATCACGCTAGTGTGCGTAGCTCAATATAAAGTTAGTTAGGTACGCAGTTAGTCGGTTAGCTCTCAAAATTATGAGATCCACCACGGACCACCGGAGCAAGATGAATTTGCCACAATACTCTTTCAAAATTTCCAACCAACTCTTGAACCAATTTGTTTTTACCATGAACTGTTTTAATTGAAATAAAACAGAAAATTAGCACTGTACAGGGTGCATACTACCATCATTTATATTGTTGACGTTCGTGTTTTAGAATTATAATCCCTATTTTAGGGACGTCAAGGTGTGGAACATAAAACTGTCATTTTGAAATAATACTGCTTTAAGCGATGATAGTAAATTACACAGAAAAAAGAATCTTATTATTGTAACGTACTAGTAATTAGCTTTTTTCGCATTTAAAATTGGTTCTAAATTTTCTCTTTCGTTTAGGAATTACGGCGATTTTTGTTTTGCTATTCATTCCCTTCGTAGAAGCGTCTAAAAACAATTGTACTTTGCTACCTTTGTAACTTTAACTTTTTAGACATAGCTAGCTTTGTTTATGCAAAGGTACATCGTAAAAGCGTAACGTGGAACGCTCTAGAACGATTAATAGAATAAAATGAAGATGCTAAATTGAAATCATGATGTGGAGCTAATTCTATATTCAAGATTCTAGGGTTACTTATTTTGGTTAAATTTAGTTTACGTTAACATGAAGTCAATATAATAGCATGAAGTTAACAGTGCGTATATTCATGGTGCAAATTGATAAGTTAAGGATCTTTCATAACGTAGAATGTATGTCGCAGTGCATCTCCGTGCCGCGTCGCTTAAGTGGGCCCAGCTCCATACAACCTCATAAAAAAAATATTTTCCGCTACGTATCTGCAGTGGGGCTAGACCTGAAAGCGGAATTAATCCCCCCTTGGTTCCCTTGCAAGAAAACGGTCTGTAATAATAATTTGCTATCTCAGATTAATCGGCGGCGCTGACTCAAGGGCCACATAATAATAAACAAGGATGCTTGAGAAGTTGACTTTAGATCGGATATTTCAAACAAACCCGTTGCGTTTTTGTGACGGACCTCTCATAAAACGTTGAACTGACAAATACGGTGATGGAACTTATATATTTTTGATATTGGGGCTGTTCTGTCAGTTAGGAAGAGCTAGGAATTTAGCGGTATCTCACCATCTGGGTACTTACAGTCGTCCTGCGGCTTATCTCTCTCCGATCGTGCCAGATTACCTTCTCAATGGACTGTGAGGGCAAGGGAGTACCTGTGTTTGCACGCATACTTGTGCCCCATTAAATCTCTCGCGTGGATCTACACAGGAGTAGCTGCCACGGCCAGAATTCTATAGAAAGCATAAAACGTTGCCCGTTGTTCTAGGTGAGGGACCAAATTGGCACATTGTGAGGCGTAGCGATGCAACACCATACAAAATGACAAAATTAGCTATAGGATAACCTGAGCGACGCAAAGGGTCAGCTACTATTTTATACTGCACCGCTGTGATTCATTCATTCATTCATTCATAAATAGGATTTAGCTTGCAAGAGAATGAGATACAAGTTATATTTATCTCATCCACTCGTAAGCTTCTTTTCTGATGTTTCACTTGTGCCGTGTGTGAATTGCACACAATTTTTTTTTTGTACGCGTGAATCACCCGAATATACGCCCGAATGTTTTCAAAAATATTAATGCAAATAAAATAACAGCGTCGGGCCAAATAGGAAAGACGACAAATCTATTTGAGAGGGCCTTAATCGAAAACCTTTACACAAATAAGTGAAGAAGTTAGATGAAATTAGATACTTACTGGGCCGCTTTGCTAGATGACTGGTACTAATTACTTGCGTTTAGTAAAGGTTCAGTGTTTAGGCTGGACTTCCACTGAAGCGAGGGTGAGCGGAGAGGAGCTTAGACATGACACCTAAGTGGAGTTACGTTATCAGTTTTGGTGTGAATTATTAAATTGTTTGTAAACAGGCTTCTTTGGCTTATATGTGTAAAACACCTGGTAGGTATGCATACCGAAAAAAATATAAATAGAGTCTAGTGAAAGCTGAGGGTTGGATTTTTGGGTACTTGCAGCTTTGGCTCAAGGTTAAGCAAATTAAAAATTGATAACTGATTGTTCTCGATTCAACGCGTATTGTTTTGTAAATTTTATAGGTTTCTGTCAAATTTGTAATTAATTGTCATTCACGACAGTTTCAATGCTAAAATATACCAAAGACTAAATGAAAATTAGTTTTAGCTATTACCAAGAAATACACCGCGTCTCGGTTCTACTCACAGACATAATAAAGAAAAGCAGACTTAACATAAATTTCACACCCACATAGACACGTGTATGGGAATCTGTGTCCTTTTCCCTCCAGGCAAAAATGTCTATGTTCCTAACTTTTTTTTTTATTTGTTGCAACACTGTGCAACACAAACGCACACATTGGCAAAATTTCAATGCGTAGAAGACTGCTATCACGGTGCTTTCACTACGAGCAAATTGACTGGAAAACGTATTTGGTATAGTTTAGGAACCTATCAATAGATGGCGATGATAAATTTTGAAATATCAACACTTAAAATTATTTACACTGGCATCCCCTTTTTCTTGTGTCGTTGAATGTTTCATTTCACGCAGTAGTTTCAATAAATAAAATCAAAATATCGTGTAATATCAAACAATTTTGACCATAAAAAATATTTAAATAAATTCACGGCTAATTTAGTTGTATAGCCATATTTTAATATTAATTTTAGCGTTCTATAGTTGTAAGTTTTTAAAGAGTCATATTAAAATGTCACCTGTCAGTTGCCAATCACGAAGTTTTTGTCATTGATTGTCTTGTCAGTTGTCACTCGTGTTATTTTATTCATTGAAATTGAAGAATTGTCTAAATTCATTATAGATGCCTCCTGTAATTTATTTTTGTACAGCTGGTGCAAAAACACAAATAAAATAATAAATGGTGCGACAAAAGATGTCGATGTACAAGATTTTATCCAAAAGTGCTGTATTGAATATTATAATAAAAGAAAAAAATGAATTATGTTTTTCTTTTCATTTTGACACACACTTTATGCTCTTTTTGTTTAATTTATTTTAAAGCTACCAGAAAGAGCTAAAGCGTGTGTCTGTAATGTCCTCAGAATTTACTTAAAAAAATTTAATATTGGGCAAGCTACCTATATAGTAAAGTTCATTATCTATAGCTATATACACAAGAAAATTAGTTCAGGAACCAACCACCAGGAGCGCTGGTTTCCATAGCTCGTATATTAAGTGGGAGTGATAACTCTATACCCTTTTATACATCCTACTCTATGACTGCTATTAGGTTAAAAGACATATAAAAGACATATGGCGTTTGTTTACATTGTGTTGTCATAATTTTTTTGTGAAATTTGGAGGTTTAGTAGCCAATATTTATTGAAATAAAATGGTGAGATGTTGTGTCCCCCAGTGTTACAACGCTTCGTACAGGAAAAACCCAGAAATAACATTCCATCGGTAAGTAAATTTCATGCTATCATGTTGCTTTGAAATGTTTTCGTTTATCGCATCATATCAAGGATAAGTTTTAACTAATATTTGTAGTTGTTATGACGAAATATGTAGGCCATGCATGTATTAAAACTATATATAATATATATGGTTTTCGGTAGAAATACATGTTTTATGACGTTGAATAATCTTTTTGACATTTTGAGAACTTTAATAAATTACAGGGCCAGACTTGACGACCCTTTTATTTTAAGTATATAACTTCGAATTTTAATTTTAGGTTTCCAAAGGATGAATACCGAGAGACCTATGGATAAAAATGGATGGATGGATGGATGGATTTATCAGTTAAATATACCAGCAATATTACCACAAGTCCGTGTAATACTTGTAACGTATGTAAAAATTTAAAGAGATTGCAATTCTTATGGTGTCTTCACAATACATTTACAATAATATTCATATATTGTTTGTTAGGCAGAACATTAATTTTTATAAGCCAAAAATTGATACTCACAAGTCACAATCACACACACAGTTTCACAGTTTGAGTTTGTTAAAATTGTGCTGTAGGATAAAGTTTTGTTTGTTGTTTGCTTTTTACTTTAATCCACTTCTGGTTCTTTATAGTACATATTGTAACACTAGCTTATGCCCGCGACTTTGTCCGCGTGGTTTAAGTTTGTTTGATGCCCGCGGGAACTCCTGAATTTTCCGGGATAAAAAGTAGTCTATGTCACTCTCCAGGTTCTCAACTATTACCCATGCCAAAAATCACGTCGATCCGTTGCTCCGTTGCGGCGTGATTGAAGGACAAACCAGCTAACAAACACACTTTTGCATTTATAATATTAGTATGATTTCTCGCTAGAAATGATATTCCGAATCAATGGTAGATTCACTTGGCGATTCAAAAACACTAAACACTAATTGTAAAGTTTATTTGTATAAATAACATGTGAGTTTAACCTGTTGTAATTTTTTTATTTGACCTTCTAACCTAATTTTTGGAATAACGATTCGATTAGATTGTTTTACAACATTTATTTTGCTTATTGTCAATAGGAACTTTGAGTTAAAATCTGGCGGTATTTTTACGATATCCGTTGGTACTGTGCTTCTAAATAATATCTCCAGCACCTGCGCATCGACGCAGAGCGAGAACGACGCGAGAACCACTGGCCATGATACTGACGGAGTCCACAGTGACGTTATAACACGCAGCGCGAAGTTCACATTCGTGTTTTTTCTGCCTATAACTAAATATATTCATCACATTGACTAGGGTCCCGCACGTGGTGGTGATTATCATCGCGGACCCAAGCCCGAAATAGATATCTGGCACAAGCCTCTATCCCATCGAGGCAGGCCTTAGCTAACTACAAACCGGTTAAAAGGTAGGAGCGTATGCCGAGAAAATATTTTTGAAAATTCATCCCATCGTAAAACAGGTATTTGAAATTTGTATGAAAATTGAATTTAACGTAAGCGATGCTGCGGGCAAAAGCTAGATGAAATTACAATTTTCAATCTTGTTACTACATTGCAGTTGTGATCGCTTGTGATGAAAAATCATAAAATCAAAAATATTATTATTTTTAAAACCCTTACAAATTATAGCTTCCAAATGATAGGTAACGTTTAGGTCGTTGTTTTTCCACATGACTTAACCCTACATAATAATGTGTTATGCAGCAACAAGGTGCGGCCCTGTGTTTTGTCTATGTGTGCGTAATGTTTCCGTGTGTTTGAAATTGCCACGCTATTTTTTTCAATATATTGAATCTGCTTCCCTTTATAAATCTGTGGTTCTACTCTAGTCTTTCAGTGTGCATTGCACCTAACTAGTTATCCAATAGAGAAATGTTAAAACAAAATTGCATAGTCAAAATCACGCCACGTTCATTTTATTTTGACCAAGTCAACGTTTCAATACAAACAATCGCCATAGTAAATACCATTTTATCTCATCGGATTGCAATTGACGTCCACATTGTTGAATAAATGTTATGGTGGCGTTTTATTTTCGTATCGAACGGTGTTAATTAAAACCTTTTTCACTGAGGCATAATAAAACGTTTTTCGATACTTGCGCTAAATAATCAAGAGATACCAATAAATATACAACATGGCAAAAAAAACTCAATAAATACAAGCATTAATTTTATTTTAACGGGCCTTAATATCGAAGATTTTAATTAAAAATAACAGCTGCATTTGACTAGTGGATATAGTGGATATGTTCGGATAAAGTCCAGGATTCGATCAAAAGCAAGGGCTGGCATTCAGAACCAGTACTAGATTCACTTAATGATTCAAAAGCACTTGTCAAAGTATACTTGAATAAAAATTATTTAAATTTGAGTTGGCGGTATTTCACCCCCGTGCTGAGGCATGTAAAAACGTCAACCTTGCGCCTTAAGTCTCTCCGGTTGTGTAAATGACCGTACCATCGGCCTATGAGAGTAAGGGAATAGAGAATGTACCTATTTACATGTTATACGTGAGCATAAGCGCACAATCATCGCGCATCCCGCGCAAATGGTAATCCCTGAAAAAATTGGCAATTTCTTGCTGAAACTCGGTTAAACTTAAAAACTATTCTCATTTACACATAAAAATGTATCCACATTAGGAAAACATGAATGGTACTTACTAACCAAAATTCGATCTAAGAAATCAAGTAGAGTGCACCTTTAAAGACTAGCAATAACAATATTCCAGAGATGCGTGGAGATGCTGTAAACTTTTTATCTCTGAATTTTAATGGCGCAGGTGTTTATTTTCCCTCAGCTTCTTTTATAAAGTTAGAAACATGAACAGGCTCTCTCGGTTTTGTTTGTTTTTAATTAAAAAAACTTACTTCAAATCTCTTTTTAATGTGCCATGCCATTAGTTCCATATTGATATTGATTTTTTTATAAATAAAATATTTTAGGCTAGGTACTAAAAATCTAATGAGTCTACAGATAAATCTACTCTTATTATTAATGTGGGATTATAATATTACAGTTAGCAATTACAGTATTAAGTAATGCATTAAATATACAAATCTAAAAACTCAAACAAATTAAATATTAAATGACAGACATACTAAATTATTTTGCATTCGTTTTACAAACATGAATTAATTCCGTAAATAATGTTCACATAAATCACAATCCGCAACTCTGTGTCCATCAAGATCGGTTCATCTTTTGAGCCGGAAAAGGGTAGCAGACAAACAGACAGATAGACAAACGGACATGCATACACATTTTCGCATTTATTGGAATATTCTGTAGTATTAGAATTTAGAATACAGCTTACAGTAAAAAGGCTGTAACATTTAATGGCATTACAATCATATTATAAACATGGGAATCCTCTTTTTTATATTATACTAGCTTGTACCCGCGACTGCGTCCGTCCGCGTAGAATAAGTTTTATTAATTCCCACGGGAACCCCTAAATTTTCCGGGATAAAAAGCCTATTTCATTCTCCAGGTCCGGCCTCAACTATACCCATGCAAAAAAGACGTTAATCCGTTGCTGTGTTGCAGCGTGATTGAAGGAAAAACCAAGAGTATAGAACATGCACTGATGGGAATCAATTCATAAACATGGGAAACTAATATTCTGCAACTGTGTTACTAAAAAAATGTTGAACTAAGTTATCGATTCAACTTATGAGTCTGTAAAAGCTGGTAGCAGATAGACTCACATATAAATAAATAGTCGGATAGACAGACACACATTCGCATTATAATAATTAGTAAAATACATATTGATATATTGTAATTTTTGTTAGTATTAGAATACATCTCAAACAAATGAAACAATCAATTACATAACAACCACAAATTCAAAAGGCTACAAACATTAATAGAATTGCAATCGCTTTATAAGCATGGGAAACGCAATATGAATTCCGTAAATAATGTTCACGTAAATTACAATCCGCATGTGCTAGATTGCAATCTACATGCTCTGTTTGCATTAAAACGTATGCGTGGGCGAAATAATTAACCCGAATACTTCCGTTCTGCAGATTTAGTTGGAGAATCATCAATTTTGTGAACCGATGTACTTACTGTATTAACTGTAAGCGAGTAGTGGAGCGAGACCAATCCAAAGGACCAATCCTACATCTATGATTCAGTCTAACCATTTATTTTACTTTTGATTATCCTCATTGTCATAATTATTGACAGGCAAACATCGACGCAATATCCATAGACGTATATCGATTTTTGCAATAGTGAAGCGACGTGCCTTTTTATCCGATATTTCGTAACTCTTTTACTCATCTAGTAATTACAAGTACGACTTTCCTTTTCAAAATAGTCACGGAGCTGCAACACTAGCTTTTTTGATAGTCCTATAAGGACCATACATCTTTGGCAATGGATGGTTTCTATAAACTTGCTGTACTGTTGTATATAATTGATTTGATAAACTGTACACTTCTTGAAGGTCAATAAAATATGAGACGTGATTGGTGATAATGAATTGCAGTGTCTCGAAACTAAAGTTACGAGACCACAACCAACTCAGCCGGAACTTTTTTTATTATTGCCATCTCAAAACTTGTAAATTTTCCCAAGCTTTTTAGGGTTCCGTACCTCAAAAGGAAAAAACGGAACCCTTATAGGATCACTTTGCTGTCCGTCCGTCAATCTATCAAGACCCTTTTTCTCAGGAATACATGGAGGTATCAAGCTGAAATTCATATCAAATACTCAGGTCTACTGTCCCTTGGAGCTGTGAAAAATAAAACTTCTAAACCAACGCAATCAAGAGATACAGCCGTTAATGCTGCAAATTTTCGACACTCGCAAGGGAATCAAAACCTACAGGGTACTTTCCGTGAACTCAGAATCTTGAAATTTGGTACAAGGCAACGTCTTATAGCACAGATAAAGGAAAAATTGCGGAAAGCATAAATTTTTTGTTACATCATATATTATAATAAAAATAATTTTAATAATTTTAAACTTACTACAGGTTTGTACGGACCCTCGGTGCGCGAGTCCGACTCGCACTTGGTAGGTTTTTTTATCATATAAACGATTGAACATAATATTGATAAAAATCAGATAGTATATTATTTTGCAAAAAAATCAGAATTCATGATCGCGTTGATTTCAAATATTGAATAGAAGCTGGCGTTATTTTGCGGAAGTCCATGATAATGAATGAACTAGAAGTTCGCTTTAATCCGCTACAGTAGACAAATCTGTGTGGTACAGTGCGTGTCTTTCACCTGCAGCATAGCTCATTCGCGTTGATTTCAGATTTTAAATTCCTCTGGAAAATCTTTGTTTTCCGCGATAAAAGAACCCTTAACCACTAGCACAGGGGCATATTTATCCCGTAAAATCGCACAGTTCTCTAGATATTTTTCAAAGAGCTAAGTACAAACTACGCGAACGAAGCCATGAAGCCACCGTATCAGTTACTTAAATTGTTAAAAAATGTTTCCAACTTTTTTACCCTGCAGACCACACTTTTCAAGTAAAAGTTTACAGACCCAGGTCAATGACTTTCCCTGCATTTGTGCTTTGATCGCATTTTAATATTATATAACTAGCTGATGTCCGCGACTTCGCCCGCGCGGAGTGATTTTTTTAAATTTCCACGGGAACTTTTCAATTTTCCGGATAAAAAGTATTCTATTTCACTCTCCAGGTCCTCAATTATATGCAAAAAATCACGTCGATCCGTTGCTCTGTTGCCATATGATTGAAGGACAAAAGAACAAACCAAAGAACAAACACACTTTTGCATTTATAATATTAAGTAAGTATAATACAAGAAATCTATTGTACTACTCTAATATATAGTGGGCATTGTCAGAGAGGAAAGTAGATAAGTAACGATTTTATTTTTGGGTTTCGCCATCCCGGCTCCAACCGGGACACCCTATTACGTAATTTTCTGAGTATATCCCTTCGGCTCTAACAGTAATAAATAGATTGGATTGTGGTTCTTTGTGATAATGGGTATTGAACGTTATGGGATAGTATCTTATCATATCATATTATAATATAATATTGTAAATCTGAAAGTGTTTGTTTGATGACTTGTTGTTCAATCACAATGCACCAGAGCAACGATTCGACTTGATTTTTGGCATGGATATAGTGAGTGACATAGGCTAGTTTTTATCCTGAAAAATCAAAGAGTTCCTGCGGCAATTGAATACTCAAACTACGTGGATGAAGTAGCGGGCATCGGCTAGTTAAATTATTATTAATAACTAAAATATGATATTGTGACTTCGTCTGCGTGGATTTGAAAAATCCGTGCGAATTATTTGATGTACCGTAATAAAAAGTAGCCTATGAGCTTTAGTAAGTATTTCCTTCGACGAGATGTAACTTAACTCTGTACCAAGTTTCGTCATATTCGGTTTAACAAATGGACTATAAAAATAAAACAGACAGACAGACACAATTTCGCATTCATAGTGTACATATATAGTTAGTATCCCGGGGAAGGACACAGGCAATTTTTTATCTCGGAAAATTTATGAGTTCTCGGAATTAAAAACATAAATAAGAAAAATAATAATAAAATACATGATATAGGGATTGTTACCTGGTATTATGAGGCAAGTATTAAATTTCCCCATTTTTTTATATTTTGTCACCAAGCAACAAAGCGAGTATAAGTAAAGAGTTGCTTAATTCCGGTGTTCGCTCTACCAAAGAGACGTAGGTAGGCGTCTGTAAAGCTTAAGGCGTTATGCCGTTGAAGGTTTCCTCGGAAGTAATTCAATAAGGCTTTTTACATCACGCTTCCAATACTTCATACGTCTTACACGTCAGACTATGGAAGTAAAATGTTTGCCTGAAAAGTAGGTACGTGCGCTCACTTTTAGATCGAGCTACACCGAGACCAAAGTATGATCATTGATTACACATGTATACTTATGTATACTTAAGTATTGGAAATAAGAACCGTAATCAAACTTCATACTAATATATTAATTGCGAAAGTGTGTTTCTTTGTTGGTTTGTCCTTCAGGTTCATCGCAACAGAGCAGCAGATCAATGTGATTTTTGGCATGGGTATAGTTGAGGACCTGGAGTGTGACATAGGCTATTTTTTATTCCGGAAAATTAAGGATTTCCCCCGGGAATCACAAAAAACTTAATGCACGCGTCGAAGGCGCGGGCATCAGCTAATAAATAAGACTATAGAATACCTTATTGTTCCTATTACTGTCCCTAGTGTGAAATGAAGTATAATTATTTATTATTTCACGAAGAAAATATGGATAGATCGTGTAAAAAGGGATATACGTATAAAAAGGGTGGATAATAGGTTAATGGATAAAAGAAATGAGGGGAAAATGAAGACGTGTTGTGCCGATCCCACATAGCGTGGGATAAAGACAAGACTTGTGCCACTTAGGTGTTTACACTCTTATTAGATACGAGCTATTCATCGTGTGCGATCTCCTTTAATCGATGGAATTAAGTCAATAGAAGCTGT
Organism: Erebia palarica; assembly: GCA_964035005.1. Classification (NCBI taxonomy): domain Eukaryota; kingdom Metazoa; phylum Arthropoda; class Insecta; order Lepidoptera; family Nymphalidae; genus Erebia; species Erebia palarica. Next base: position 12,692,072 of record OZ035989.1, on the reverse strand, counting down.
ATTCAGCGAGTAAGCACACACCGTGGACGCTTGGCGTTGTTAGCGGTTCCATTGAGCCAAAAGATTTTGTGAATCAAACCGGAAATTATACGAGAGCTATTTGAATCAATCGTTTTTATATTGAATTAAACAAATACAATATAGATAATATAGTCCTTGGCGCTGTGGTGAGCACTGTTGTCTTATAAGCGGGAGGTCTCAGGTTAAAAACACAAATCTGAATTTTCTTTGGTCCGGTCTGGTGGGAGGCTTCGACCGTGGCTAGTTGCCACCTCGTCTATTGTTTAATGACAACGTAAGTTACACTTATTTTAGTTCTATCAAATGTTCCAAATAAGCAACTAGAAACACAAAATACTTAATAATATTTTTCAGGTACTAGCTTGAACAATATTTTGCATATAGAATACGTGTATTTACTTTGATTTTGTTTGTGCATTATAATAATGCAAACAAGCGTAGCCCCGCCGGACTAAAATACGTGCAATTTACCTCGAATAGAGCACAATTCTTTCACAGAATCGTGTATGACAATTGTGTTTCCTATTTGTATTTTTATCAACTGCCACTAGAGATTCAAGGAATTCTTCATGCAAATTTTATGCAAACGCTATTCAACATTTTTGTGAAAGACCTCTTTATAGGCGGACGCGAATGTAATAATTCCTCTTTAGTTGGCCCAAATTCTTGGAATTTGATTTGTGTGAACAAAAATTGTACCCGTTTCACTTCTTTGCGGTTGTGATTGAAATTTTCTGTAATATGATGTCTTTGTTACTTATGAAAGAACGTTTTATTAGAGCCAATATTAGATAGGATATGAAAGGATTTTTTCTTTTGTAAAAAGGTCTTAAACTTACATAATATTTTCTTTTATTACTATAGGATAGTAAGCCTTTTAGTAAGCCTATAAATGCGAAAGTGTGTTTGTTGGTTTATTGGTTTGTTGGTTTATTCTTCAATCACGCCACAACGGAGCAACAGATTAACATGATTTTGGCATAGGTATAGTTGAGGACTTGGAGAGTGACATAGGCTACTTTTTATCAAGGAAAATTAAGGAGTTCCCGCGGGAATCAAATAAACTTAAACCACGCGGACGAAGTCGCGGCCATCAGCTAGTAGTATACTAACACAGTCTGAGATACGTTATTATCTACAACTACCAGTCATTCGATGGATAGGATAGGATGTCTACGTCTAGAAAGCAACGCTGCGAGGTGAAAGAACGAGGAAGCGGAAAAAATTTCGGTAGGCATAAAATAAATTCATGGGCGTCGATCCACTGTAAGGATAATATAGTATGCTTAGCTGTGCTATGACTTCATGCTCGACATATGAAAATTCAGCGCTTCAAAGATAGGATATTCCCAAAAGAATAAAGAAATAATTTAAGTATCTTCTTACTGCACAACAATAGTTTAGTAAGTAGACATTTTGGATTTTTATTGAATTTATTTTCTGAAAACAAATATTATCAATTATAATAACACTTAAACCTTAATTCTTTCCAATGAATTTTTTGCTAATATTTATTGTATACATTTTTACAAGTGAATATCTAGCTAATGGATATGAATAATGAATATTTTTTCTTATCGTAAAAAATGGTCTCTTAAAAATCCCGTAGTCATTTCGAGTCATTGATTGGAACATTTTAAGCAAGGAAAACCTTTGGCGGGAGTGAAATTAAACAATGTTACGTGAGACAAAGGAGGTGGAGAGGTTAGGCGTTGAGAGCCCTTTGTGCCTCCACCTCCTTGCGAAGGGGTTGCTGAACAAAAAATACACCAAGGTACAAGCGGTAGGTTTTCAATACAAGTATTTTAAGAGAGGATATCACTTAGGGTGGTGCAGCATTGATGTGAGATAATCAGTTTGGTGTTACCGGAAAAAAATACACCAAAATAAAAGTGTGCGCACACGCTTGTGCACTACATTGTGACGCGCATGCACAGTTGCACTCTCTTTTCCTTTATTCTCATTGCCCGATGGGACGGAAAATTCAACACGACCATGCCATTTAGGTTATCACCGCTAAACAAGCATAAGCAACGTTACAAAACTGCAATACCACTTACCAAATTAGATTGCACAGTAATTAACTTATTAACGTAATAGCTTCCTTTTAAAACTCGGTCCATATCGTATGTACTATATTCATAGGAGGTAACAAATATTACCTTATAAAGAAAATAAGATTTCTACAATGTATACGTCATGTAGACATCGCCTTCACAAGACTTTTCAATTTCACAGTGTTTTATTAAGTGGGGGGTGAAATTGATGAAAATGTCGCTTGGAGTCTTGGGGCGTGACAGATTTATTAAAACCGACGTTCTTAATATTATATACATACCATTATAAAATTGTTGCGGGTATGAGACTTTTTTAGCCTGACTTAATATGATCAAATCAAAAAATATGATCAAATCAAATGTCATTGTATCCGATACTTTGCATTCGCAATATTTAATGCTTAAACTATGATATAAACGACTACGTAACGACCCTAGACTAAATGTATTTTGGTATGATTTTTACAAGTTAATTATTTTAATTTTCAGGAAAGATCAGTATTGTTACGTTCTTTATTGTTTGAATACATTTGGACCAAATATTATAAACTAGCTGGTGAGCACGACTTCGTCCGCGTGGTTAAGTTTTTTTTTAACTGCTTAATTTTCCGGGATAAAAAGTAGCCTATGTCACTTTCTTTAGCTGTTATAATATTAATATGATAAGAAATGATTTTATTAGCTACCAAAAAGTAAACTTTAAAATCATATTAGGTACTTAACCTGATACAGGTTTTTTCGAAGAATTCCCATAATTTAAGTAAAGACGCATAATATACTTACTACGCTTAATAGTGGATTGTCGGGCTAGGCACGCAAAAGAAATCCCTTGAGAGTTCCTTACCAATGTTTTCCTTAAACACAGAATGCGTGATGAATCGACATGTTTCTTCTTTCTATTTATAAAACTAAAACTAGCCACTTTCTTATATTTCTAACCTTGGTCATGTACAAGATAGAACCAAATACTTTAAAAATAGACTTCTTATATATAGCTGTCTCGTCGTCGTCGTCGTCGTCGTCGTCTCAACCTATAGACTTCCACTGCTGGACAGAGGTCTCCTGCATGGATCGCCACAGAGCACGGTCTTGTGCCGCTTGTTTCCAGCGACTCCCAGCTGCACGCTTGAGATCACTGCGGTCTCAAATCAGATTTTTTTTTATCAAATGATGGATTCGTTGCAATTTCTTACGGCCTTATGTTAAACTAGCTGATGCACGCGACTTCATCCGCGTGGATTGAGGTATTTTAGTTCCCGCGGGAACTCTTTAATTTTCCGGGATAAAAAGTAGCCTATGTGTTATTCCAGACTGAAATCTATCTCTGTGCTAAATTACAGTAGCGTTCACTCGTTCTGGCATGATTGAGTAACAAACAACCATCCATCTAAACTTGCGCATTTGTATTATAGATACGAGTACAAGCAAGTTTCCAGTAAGCAAGACTGCTTATGCCTATTTTGCAAATAAAAAAAACAATAAAGTCCCAATTGTCTTCTTCATGAATTGTATCGTCTTTTTTTTTATCCACTACAAGTTAGCCCTTAACTGCGATCTCACCTGATGGTAAGTGATGATGCAGTCTAAGATGGTAGCGGGCTAACCTGTTGGGCATGGCAGTTATATTAAAGCCATACCTCTATTCGGTTTCTACACGGCATCGTACCGGAACGCTAAATCGCTTGGCGGCACGTCTTTGCCGCTAGGGTGGTAACTGGCCACGGCCGAAGCCTCCCACCAGGCCAGACCAGCGAAAATTCAGAAATTATAAATTCCCAAAATTGACCCTGCCGGAGATCAAACTCGGGACCTCCGCAACGTTAAACAACAGCGCTACACACTGCGCCACGGAGGTCGTCTATCTGTTATGGCTCCAAAAGTAAAGTGATTGTATAAAAGTATATAGATATATTCCTAAGTTACATTTTCTATGCTGAAGTCTGAAGTAGTCTAATTATCCATTCAAAGACATCATTTATATGTCAAGATTGTTTCATTCAAAGAAGTGGAAAGAAAGTGGAAGAAATAATAATTCTTTCCGAAACCTTCGCTTCTTTCTTTCTATTGTCGCTTTTTAAAGTCAGGCGTAGAAAGAATATCTTAAGAAAGACTAATGCAATCCTAATTAGGTAAATGATTGCAGTAATTACTTGATAGTCTAAGCTCCTCTGAACCAAGAAAAGTTATTCTTTACTATAACTGTATGAAAAGAAACTGAATCCTAAATGTCTGTCTATCTGCTACACTTTCTCGGCCCATCTGTTCAACCGATTCCGCTGAAATTCGGGGAAGGACATAGGCTACTTTTTATGCCCAAAATTAAGTATTTTTATTCCCGCCGGAATAAAAATACTTAATCAACGCGGACTAAGTCGTGGGCAACATTTAGTACTAGCCGATTCCTGTACATTTTTTTATGATGACGTCCACCTGGTGTTTTTGTAAAATGGGATGGGAACTCCGTCTGAACTCATTTTATGGAATAAAAAGAAATATTTTACGTCCTAAAGGACGGTAAACTGGAATGCAACCCGTCTCTGCAAAATCAGCCGAACTGATGGGCGACGAAAATGTAGCAGATAGGCAGGCAAACAGATCAACAGACAATAATACACAATTTCGCATTTAAAATATTAGTTTTAGTATTGATTATAAATTTCTTAATCGACAAGTTATTAGTATAAAGAGAGGATGCTTCATTCCTAAATCCGAGTCATAGTTGATTTTATAACAAGACACAGCTACGAGATGTCGTAGCCTTGTATCGTAGCACGCTCGTAGTTTGCAGCATGAATATAGATGACTAGTTCGTAGCGTTGTAAATGTAACTTGTTGTACAATTATTGTTGTTGTTTTGTTAGTAACATCTGTTGGTTGTAGTTATGATTAGTTATAAAATTATTCTTTTACCTAGCAGTTGGTGCAATGACTTCACCAGTTTTGCGAAGGAGTTAGACGAATTTTGACATCTAAAGTCCCCATCCAGTTACCGACTTGAGTTGACATGAATCAAAAATTAGTGCTCTGCTGATTGAAGTTCTCCTGAATGGATCTCCATAGGCATTTTACCGCTCGCTCTCAGCAGCTTCCAGCTACTCGCTACAGTACTATGCACTGGTAAAGTGTATTGTATACAATGAAACCCAGAACTAAGAATAGAATTATAAAAAAGGATTAGATTGTCCGTCCTCCAAGTGAGAGTCATCCTACAGTACGCAATTTATTTTTGCTCCTTAAAATTTTTATACAAGCCATACATAATTGCATAATTTTATTATACTTCACTCAGTGGCGATTCCTCTAAATATGTGCAGCTTGCGCCGCAATACCAATAATTATGAATTACTTACTTACCAATTATACTAGATCTATTTAAGTAATATACTAATATTTTATAACATGAAATAGTTAACATTCACCAAACATGTACAAGTTAATCAATTAAATTATTGCGTTAATCGATAATAATTTAAATTCACACGCGCTCAATAAACGTGTCGCACTTTGATTGGGTCGTGCGCCCGGCGCCGCCGCATCGCCTCGTGGCTCGCACCTATTCTGTCCTCGTACTCCGAGAATCTTCTACCTCCGCCACCACGCGTCACTCGCTATTACACCGCACTTTTCACCGGGCCCTGTGCAGGTAAGGATTGGCGTGGGCGTAAGTTTTGGCGTCGCTAATACACTGCACTTACCACCGGGCCCTAACTCAGTCTGAAGAGAACGTCAAGAGAGTTGGACGTGTATCTTAGTATGTTTATTATCGTTCCCTGATTATGGCACCCATGCTATCGAAGCAAAAAAAGTAGTATACATACTAATATTTTAAACTAGATGATTAACGCGACTTTGTCCGCATGGATCGCGGTTATAATATTAGTATGGATACGAAAGTGTGTCTGTCTATCTGCAACGATGTCAAGTCCCATCTATTCTAACAATTTTAATGAAATTTGGTACAGCGGTAAGTTATGTCCCGGAGAAGGACTACTTTTTATTCCGAAAAATTCCGGGAAAGAGTTCCCGCGGAAGAGTTCCTTCGGAAACCAAAAAACCTCAATACACGCGGGCGAAGTCACGGGCAATAGTTCATATAGTATAGTAAATTATTATACTCTTCTATAGTATATAGTTCATATAGTCTTTATGCTATTTTCTCCATAAATAAGGCATTTCTTTGTACATGTCTATCAGAACAACAAAACTTCTTCTTCTTTATCACACAATATATTATTGACAAAATGCACGCGCGAGCCATAGAGACAAATACCCTCTAAGCTGGTCGTGCGACAACTGAGGTCCCTAAACGCCCTGAATGTTATTACACTGCCCGGTCTGCAGAACGATCAGGCAGTTAGGCAGACCGGGACCACCCGATCTCCCTTAACAGGGACCCTTCCTCCCTGAACCTTATTACACTACACTGAATCTGCGTAAGGGTCCCTGTGAAAAGTGCGGTGTAATAGGCCTATAACTCCTGTTCACATAAGGGCCGAAGGATTGCGCTATGTGGCTACGTATTGCGGATAGCTGCGGATTACTAGTGTTAATAGTTTATATCAACATGAGTACAAAATCGATATTTAGAAGATCTCTTAGAGAAATCTTTTTATTTCTCCGAAAAACTTTTAATTGTAGAAAATGGACGTTTGAAAATGTTTGATTTTCTAGGATAAATGAATGTAGCCTATATCCTCTTCCACCTATCTCGTCGTATCAAATTTCGTTAATATCGGTTGAAAAGATGGGGCGTGAAAATGTAGCAGACAAATGGAAACACTTTCACATATATTTATACTAATCCATACTAATATTATAAATGCGAAAGTATGTCTGTCTGTTTACTACGCTTTCACGTCCCAACCGTTCAACCGATTTTGATGAAATTTGGTACAGGGATAGGTTGTATCCCGGGGAAGGACATAGGCATCCCGGAAAATCAAGGAGTTCCCAAGGCAATAAAAAAACTTAAACCACGCGGACGATTTCACGAGCATCAGCTAATAAATAAATACATTCTCGGTATAGTCAATTATATTATTATTTTTTATTGCACTAAGTACAAGTTAGTCCTTGACTGCAATGTTACCAGGTGGTGATTATGTAAGTAGGTACTCTAAGATGGTAGCGGGTAAATTTTTTAGGGATATTGCAGTTATATTAAACGTATACCCCTAATCAGTGATTATATATTTTATTAGATATTTACCATCAGCTAGCGCAAACCCAAGATTGACCACCAGGAATCGCCACTGAATTCACTATATTACCTACTACCTAAATATGTTTCTTCTTTTCTCAACTTCTCTCTTTATATTATACGCACTGTCTTTTAACCCTCTCCCTACTACCAAAGTAGTAGGGAGAGGGTTAAAAGACAGTGCGTTAACGAGGATTAACTGGAACAGACCTTTAGGTATTAAGTTTTCATTTGTGAGTTATATTTTAATATGCAATAAAGACTTTAAAATAAACAAGCAAATACGCATTGCGTTGCAAGGTCGCCATTCAAGGACCACGTATGTTTTACGAACTAAGTATTCTGATCTTTTATTTTTCAGCTTAGAAACTCTTCAAGCTATGTCGTTTACTCTGGTTCTTCTATGGTTTTTTTTTTATATCCACTACAAGTTAGCCCTTGACTGCGATCTCACCTGATGGTAAGTGATGATGCAGTCTAAGATGGTAGCGGGCTAACCTGTTAGGGGCATGGCGATTATATTGAACCCATACCCCTATTTGGTTACTCCGCATTTCCTATTTGATCACGTAGGGATACTTACAGCGTAGCCCTCTTCATCACCAAGTCAGTGACCGTGTACCAAAGACCCATAGTAAGTGACCATGTTGCAACATAGCCATAAGTTATGTATTTTAACGAGGTGTAAGCAAAATTCACAAAATATTTCACTATTTGGGTACGAAATTTGGAATTTTTTGTTTCCCTTCACTCTAGATGAAATACGGGCTACATCTCAGGATATTAAGCAATATATCATCGAATATTTATGTGATAGTATTTGTAGAACGAGTTAAGCTGCTCGAAATCTAGACTGGTAGAAAGCAGCAATATTATTCTGGAAGTAATAATGATTAATATTTTAGCAATAAGGTAACTTTTGTTTTTAGTAGCTATTTTATCAAGTTTTGCTAGTTTCTTATAGGCCTAGTATATTAGGTGTCTAGGTCTTCCTCAAAGGAGGAGTAATTTTACTTTTGTTTAAAAAAAATATTAAATTATCATACTAATATTATAAATGCGAAAGTGTGTTTGTGTTGTTGGTCTGTCCTTCGTGATTTTAGCATAGGTATAGTTGAGGACCTGGAAAATGGCATAGGCTACTTTTTATCCCGGAAAATTAAGGAGTTCCCGCGGGAATCAATAAAACTTAAACAACGCGGACGGAGTCGCGGGCATCAGCTAGTTGCAAATAAAGCGGCTTATATCCAAACTGATCCCGACGTTTATTAACTGTAAAAGTATTCTTTGTAAGCTTTTATTTAGCTTCACCTTATCATTTCTTATAATTTCTAGGGGAAACATATTTAATGAGTCATCATATAATTTTTAAACCAAGGGAGGTTATGACAGATTGATATAATGCTATTCCTAATGTATTAATGTATTAAGTATAATTTTTAACTCTTTATGACTTCATTTTCACAATTTTATAAATAGTCGTACACAGGCATTCGTTAATTATTCCTCTCCAGCCTTAAGTACTGGTAAGGTAAGCAATAAAATTAAAGCAATACTTAGGCAAGGTCAATAGCAATACTTATAGCTCAATTGCTAGCAACTCAAAATGACAGTTGATGAAAGTATCTTGACGTTCCTTAAATAAGGATTCTGATTGTGAAACACGAAAGTTAACAATAAGGCTTTAAGCGTTGGCAGTATGGTCCCAGTCCCTATCTATCTTAGTATCTTTCGATGCACAAACAATAATTCCTTTTACAATAAAGATGACATACAAAACAAAGACGGAGCTAAAAAATTCTTAATTTATCAAAGTCGTATGAAACCCTATAGCAGTCTGGCAGAAATATGATATAGAAGCATATCAGCGGCCGTCTATTTATAACGTAACCTATATTCGAAGTCAAGAGGAAAGCTCAAAATAATACCAAGATGCCTTTGTCGCGTCGACCTATATATTGATTATAACAAAGCGTTATACTACAAGACCTCCTTTGTGAACCTACTTCCCGTTTTATGTAACGCTTCACTAAAAAATCTAATACCGCAACGAGCAATTATTTTATTCTTATGTGATTCTTGTTGATTGTATAATTAGCGGCAACGGAAACGGCTAAAACAGGGAGTTTCGGGGGCGATAAATCGATCTAGGTACGATTTATTTTTAGAAAATGTCGTTTAATCCGTATTTGAAAAACTGCCACAATATCATTAGAATACGAAGGTAAATTTCGCCATCTTCTACAAGGTTATAATAGCTCAGGTGGGAATATTTTTTTATTATTATGTCGGTAAGACCGAAAAATATTATTCATATTTCATCAGTATGTAAGTAATTTGTATTTGTATTTAAATATATGTCCAAAAAAAAGGATTTACCTAAAAAAAATACCAGGCAAAGCTCAAAGGTCAGCCAAGTACTATCAAACATAACGTGCCAACAGACGTACTTTATTTACCAAAAAAAAACATTTTTTATTTCCCTACAAGTTATCTGTAAAGAACCTGCAATGTCAACTTATGGTAAGCGATGATGTAACCCAAGATGTAGCGGGCTAATCTGTTAGGGCATGGTAAGCAGTTTTATAATCAAATCGTACCGGAACACTAAATCACTTGGCGATTTACCTTTGCCAGCCAGGAATATTCGGAGTTCTTAAAATGCTGCTGGAGATCGAACCCGTGGTCTCCCACTTGTAAGACCAAAGCACTTACCACTGCGCCAGATAGATCATTTATTTATAGAATTTATAGAATTTGGCCATTCCAAATAGTATAGATATTTTTTTATCTACTGGTCCGGGAGGTACTGATTTCGATCCCCGGCAGGATCAATTTGGCAATCTATAACTTCTGAATTTTCTATGATTTGGTCTGGTGGGAGGCTTCGGTCGTGGCTACTGGCAAAGTCGTGCCGCCAAGCCATTAAGCGTTCCAGTGTGATGCCGTGTAGCAACCAATTACGAGTATTAGTTCAATATAACTTCCATAGGGGTAACCACCGCTACCATCTTAGACTGCATCATCACTTGACATCAGGTGAGATCGCAGTTAAGGGCTAACTAGTAGATGAATTAAAAAAAAAACTTTTCAAATATTTTAGTAGTAACATAGAATAGTTATTAGTTCCTTTCGCAGTAATACCACAGAATAGGTAATAGTGTAATACTTATATTATGGAAGGAAGGAAGTAAGAGGTGTTAGGAGCTAAACCTCATTTTATCTGTTTATTATAGAGAAGTAAAAGAGAAAGCTAGGTCCTTTTACTTCTCTTCAATTGATTTTTGACTCCAACCTTTACCTTGGATTTCTCACTGAATTATAATTAATTAACATATATGTAATAATTCTGTCTTTCCAAATTTAGAACTCAAATTAGCGATTTCCAATTCAAACTTTCAAATAACAAAAACATTTCATGAAGAATTAATGATTGTATAAATTATCTAAGATGGCAGTCAGTAAAACACAAGATAAGTAAGGCTTCCTTTATAAACAGACTCAGTACGTCGTATTTATTTATTCCGCAACCTACATCTGAAGTCAAGAGGAAAGCATTCGATAACATCCAAGATGCAGGGAATTAAATTTTCCTCGCCGACATTAAACCTTTTTTTCTGAGAAACCAATAAACAAACTACTTAGGTGTCGTACTAATATGATAAATGCGAAAGTGTGTTTGTTTATTGGCTTGTTGGTTTGTTCTTCAATTACGGCGCAATGGAAGCAACTGATCGACGTGATTTTTGGCATGGGTATAGTTGAGGACCTGGAGAGTGACATAGGCTACTTTTTATCAGGGAAAATTATAGTTCCTGCAGGAATAAACAAACATTTAAACAACGCGGACGAAGTCGCGGCTATCAGCTACATTATAATAGTTTGAGTTGTGCTACGCGATTGATTTGTTATCTAAGTATTCTACATATTTTTATAAAACTTTCTTGTAAAGTTATACCTAATATATGTTCAGAATATAAATTGTATCAAATACAAGATATCCGTATACCGATGTCCTAGCTATCGGTAATATGACATTCTGAATTCAAGATGATATTACATGTATTGTGATTTACTTTTCGTATAAAATATTATGTAGCTCCAATCTCCTGCGAGAATATTGCGAATTTGAAAATAAATGACTAGGTATAATAATTAAACTTTACCGGATAACGACGATTAGCTAAGTTCACGTTCGTCTGTCTGCTATGTTTTTATTCAAATAAACTTTTACAAGTGCTTTTCAATCACCCAGTGTATTAGAACCGAGAAGAACCAGCAAGATATAAGGTGGTTGCTATTTTGAAAAAAAAAAATACAATTTCATCAATGTGTAGGTATAATTGTAAATACATGACCGCAGTACTTAGCATTGCTGGAGCGAGTCAAATCCATGCTCTTTTATCATTTACATAATCTTCAATAGTTTAGTAAGCTTTTTTCAGGCGCATACTTTTAGTTTAATTAATCGCAGAAATCTCCTCGATTTCTAAAAAGTGCTTAGAAATAAAATCGACTGTGCACCACTTCTACAAATAATCAATTTTAAAGTCCCACATAAGTTCCGCGACAAGCAAACGGTCTTTTACACCAACCCAGAGCTAGAACTAATCTCAAACCATTTTCAACCATATCCAGAATAACAAGCTTATGGAACTCACTACCTGATACTATTTTTATGAATAACCCATCTGTTCATACATTTAAACTTCGACTGAAACAGCACTATCTATCTTCTCTATCATAATTATAAATAATAATATGTATCTGTTATATAATTATGTATTATATAATATATAATATGTATGTTGGTGTGTATTTATTTATGTATATTTTGTGTGTATATGTAAGTTTATTATATAATATCTTGTTTCATTCTATCTCATATCTTGTTACCTATTCTTCCTCCACAACCTTTCTCACCGCCAAGGGTCAGAGTAGAGATCTCTTACAGAAATAAGTGCTTCCTTGTCCACAATGTATGTTTTTCTTCTTATTTTATAACTTTTTGGTACTAAAAAAAATTTATAATTCCATCAGTACATAGGTAGACGTTTTTCACGATACGCTGCCAAAGTTTTAAAAAAAACGTTAAGATTGTTAAGGTCGACATAGGTTTACTTTATATTAATGATTGTTTTTTTTCTTTCCTAAAATTTTAAAGTTCAATTTTTGTATAACTTTTTTTATAATTTTTAAGTTTAGATTTTTTGTAGAGTAACTTTTAATTTTACGCGCTTAAGTTAGTGAATGATATGGCAACTTCGATAAATTGTTCATTTAACAAGTGTCCTAAATGTGTCTACTTTTTAAGGTAACAATTGTGTTACAATTTTTGGTATAGAATGCTCATTCCCACAAACGACCTTCGGGCTTCACGCTTTCGATGCTGGACCAATTGGATGGACCAATGAAATTTTGGACAGATATAGGTTGAATACCGGGGAAGGATTTATCTTGGAAATTATATTAGTCCCAATATAGACGATCACATGTAAATTAAGCATCATAGGGAAAGTTCAGTATACAGTGTAGCTGAATACTTTCAACAAATTATATTGTTGAAAATACGTACTGTAACCTAATATAGGCTCACGTGACGTAGAGCTCTTGTGAAGAAACAAGGCATTATTTATGGAAACGGTCTTCAGGTTCAAGGCAGTCACCCTAAGCAAGGCTGGTGCTAATGCGAACCTTTTATATACCTTGAAAGCTTTGAGAGCCTCCACCTGTATTTTATTATAGTTAGTCTTTTAGGGCGGCCATAACGCGATTAACGCCGTAAAATAAAACATACTGAAGCGTATAAAATTTATAGATAATGGATATCGATCGTTATCAGACGAGTGATCCGTCCAAATTAATGATGAGAAGGGCGAAAACACACCACCGCATTGTCAGACTGACAAAAGCTTTAGCGCACTTTTATATATGGACTACTAGCTAATGCCCGCGACTACGTCCGCGCGGATTAAGCTTTTTTGGTTCCCGCGGGAACTCTTTGATTTTCCGGGATAAAAAGTAGCCTGTAGCCTTATGTTCATATGCTATAAATATATATATACACATATATATATATATAGTTGTTATGTCCAGATTAGATCTATCCCTGTGCATCCAGATCCGTTCAGCCGATCTGACGTGATTGAGTAACAAACATCCATCCATACATCCATCCATCCCAACTTTCACATTTATAATATTAGTAAAGACTAGATGATGACCGCGACTTCGTCCGCGTGGACTAAGGTTTTTGATTCCCGCGGGAACTCTTGATTTTTCCGGGATAAAAAGAGACCTATGTCTTTCCCGGGATACAAACTATCAAATGTACCAAATTTCATGAAAATCGATTGAACGGGTATTTTTTTCGGTTGCCATGGGAACTCTTGAATTTTCCGGGATAAAAGATAAAATAAATAGATTACCATAACTATTTCCTTTATATCGCTTTCAGGTAATTCATGTAAAGCAACCCTGTTGCTTTAGTACGGATTTCTCGGAAGTGAAATATTCTTATTATTAAATAACACATTTTATTGGAAAGCATAAAAGCAATAGAACTTCTTCGAAATTTGAAATGAAAATATTATGATACTTTGAATTATGAAATGAAACACCTAAAACCGGATCTTCACTTGCGTGAGAATCACAGCACGCAAGTTCGTGAACCATGTGAACACTGTGAAAGTTTTATTGTTAGGACAAAAACATTTTTTTTTATTCCACTACTAATGCAGTCAAGGGCTACTTAATAGTCCTTGGCTGCTATCTCACCTCATGGTAAATGACGATGCATTGACGGTAACGCCATGTTCTTATGAGATTCGAGTTAGAACGGGTAGACAAGAGTTTCTAAAGTGGTTTGAAATGTACGTTTCTATGTAATTCGGTCAGTTAAGTACCTACTCTATTTTTAATAGATTAACAATATGAACAGATACAATTGTATCCCCGATTATTACTTCAAGAACTGCTCCGGTACACTAAATGCGAACAATTAAAGACGAATATAACAATAGTAAGGCAATTTAGAATTTGCTGCCTTTTTTATTTGCATAAAGTTGCAGTAACAAAACGCTTTTACCTGAAAACTGTACTCAAACTAGCATGTGTCATAGCACCCAAATATTACCGTGCTAGAGCAAACGTTTCGTTCGTAATTTTAAAAAGGTTTCGTGGCAATAAACACACAGTGGGCCTCGAATCCCGGCGCGTTTTAAAGAAACATTTGTGAAAGGACATGACCAGTAATTGCCCTCCGATTCGGGACAATGCACAGGATTTCCGTTTTTACAGTAAGGTTTAAAAATTCAAAACGAAATTATTATGGATTTATTATTCCAAATAAGGTCAGGGTTCAAATGACAAAAAAAAACAGTACGTTTATTGTTTAAATCTTGAGCGTCCGCTTTCCTCTTTAAGCACTACTCCATTTTGACGTTCCATTATATCCATGCCTATTAATAATCTTGTAACCCTACATGAATACCATTTAAGTACCTTAGTCATTATATTATGAATGATTTATTTTTGATCAATTAAATAGTAATGAAAAGGAAATGTATGTTTTGTTTATAATTATTTTTATTTTTTGACAAGTCTCAAACTAATAGATCGAACAAAGCATTTTGAAATACTGCGTTTAAAGGAACGCCCTTTCACATTGCATATGCCGCCATCTATGGTCGAATAGTTGAACTGGAACGCCCTTTCACATTGCATATGCTGCCATCTGTGGTCGAATAGTTGAACTTGTTAACAAATGTAGTGAGCAATACTTAAAAATATTTTCTAGACTCACCACAATACATAGCGCCATCTAGTGTGGGAAAGCAGTTTTTGGTGAAACTTTTTTTATTTATTTTCTCAGTTTTCAGAGCCTGCAGACTCCTGAAACTTTTTTATCTGAAAACTATAAAATATAACAATTACAATAATAAAGAAATAATACTTGAAAATATTTTTTTAGACTCGCTCAACACAATAAATAGCACCATCTAGTGAGGGAAAGCAATCTTTTGGTGAAACTTTTTTTGTTCATTTTCGCAGTTTTCCGAGCCTTCAGACTCCTGAAACTTTTTTATCTGAAAACAGTGAAATATTACAATTACAATAATAAAGAAATTATTGCTGAACATTGATTTTTGACACCTAGGCAAGCTGCCATAGTTCCACCGGTCAAGTCCTTTAAACATGGAAAGTATTTTCGCGCACATTTTATAATTAAATACAAAGGAGCTACTCTCACACCTCGCCGTGAATACTTTTTGCTCTGCTGGAACTAAAGCTGGTTGACCACCCAAAATTGCAATGCGATACTGTGCTATAAAATAGGAATTTAACTTTTGAACAGTAACTTCACAAATATCAGAAATAGAGGTAAATGTTTCCAATTATTCATTAAGTCCCAATAGCATGCCTGTTTAATTTAAGTATTCTGTGTACTCACTTAACAATTTGATTACGAAAATATGGACCATAGTATTTATTGATAGTATTCTACTTAAGGTTTGGATTACCATGAAAATGTCGTTAAACCGACATCCACTGCTGCATGAAGGTCTCCTGCATGGATCTTCACAGAACGCGGTCTTGTGCCGCTTGCTTCCAGCGACTCCCAGCTACTAGCTTGAGATCGTTCATCCGCCTATTTGGGGGTCGTCCAATACTGCGCTTTCCAGAGTGAGGCAGATTTTCAAGCACCTTGCGGCTCCAACGTCTACTG
This sequence comes from Erebia palarica, assembly GCA_964035005.1. Classification (NCBI taxonomy): domain Eukaryota; kingdom Metazoa; phylum Arthropoda; class Insecta; order Lepidoptera; family Nymphalidae; genus Erebia; species Erebia palarica. Next base: position 12,676,066 of record OZ035989.1, on the reverse strand, counting down.
GTTTTTCGAACTCTGCGTCCCGCCTACTGTAACTTCAGCTCTCTCTTCAAGCTGTCTGTTACTTTGCATCCCCTACGGATCTCCTCATTTTTTCATGTAAACATACTCCGAGTATAGTCCTCTCCATCGACCGCTAATTGAACCTGAGCCTTCACTCAGCGCCCATAGTCAGCACGAAATCATACTTAATTACTATACTTGAACTTGTTATACTATAAGTACTTATTTAAAAAATGTTTTTTTTTTTTGTAATCATAAGTGGTCTTATTTTAGTATTAAGACAAAATTGTAGAACTATATTATTGTAAAATTAATCACAGAAAAATAAACAAAATATAATATACCAGAGCGTAATTAATATCGTAATCGTTAGGCATTGCAATGGATGTTCACCCTTTTGCTTCCTCATGCTGCTCGCGAACACAGAGTAAAAATAAACTCTACAGCATGTAAGTATATTATACGCTGACAAAAACCTCTTTTTTGTTATCAATAATGTGTGCTTAGGGGTGAAACAAGACGATTTCAGACGAGGGTGAAGTTGGCATCACCCGAAATCTGAAATCTTTTTTCATCCCGTGGCGCACACACTATTTTTCATTTATTTTAACTAAATTCATTAAATTTGACGTTTTGACAGATTTTGTATTGAAAATCCGTCGAAGAGTCAAATTTATTCCTCCGATAAACTTTATCTGACGATTGAACAATTAGCCCTTAATCAGCATTAAAAGTGCGAGTTTTATTAAAATTGTATTTTTTATTTATTTTACTTGCCAGGTTGTTGTTTACAAATATCGTATCTGTCAGTTTAGTTGATGGGTAAAATGACAATTAAACTTTTAAGAGCAATTAAAAAGATTTGAAATAAACAAAGGGTTCTCTGACAGGATTGAAATTGATTAGTTTCAGGCATTGATTTAAGATTGGCCCCCACTGCGCTGCGGATACCAATCCTAAATCTATGGTTTCAGGTGGCTCAACAGGCATTGAAACCCGCATATTCAATGCAGGTTATATGAAAGATCCATTCTACACCCATTACTAGTACCTAACATAGAAATTAGCTTGCAAAGTGTGGTATTTTTATTTTGACCTAGATGCTCTAGTGGTTGAAAGAAAGAATACATCGAATCTTCGAAAGTTATTATACTATTATACCATTATAGCAAGTAATAACTTTTTGGCAACCGTAATATAATATTAAATTATATTTTGACGACCTCTATGGTGCAGTGTTGAGCGCTGTTGTCTTAACGTGTGGAGGGTCCCGGGTTCGATCCCCAACAGGGTTAATTTGGGAATTTATAATTTCTGAATTTTCCGTGGTCTGGCCTGGTGGGAGGCTTCGGCCGTCTGCTAGTTACCACCGTACCGGCAAAGACGTGCCGCCATGTGATTTAGCGTTCCGGTACGATGCCGTGTAGAAACCGAATAGGGGTTAAATAACTGCCATACCCCTAACAGGTTAGCCCCCTACTTTCTTAGACTGCATCATCACTTACCATCAGGTGAGATCGCAGTCAAGGGCTATCTTGTAGTGGATTAACAAAAAATTTGCAAAAAGTGACGGCATTTCAAAAAACTAAATCAATTTAAATGTCCTTATCCAAGCGACCTTTATTTGCTTCTAATTCACATGAATTAGAAAACTTGAAGTGCGAAAAGATTAAACTATCCCTAGTGATATAAAACTTGGAGTCACGTTCAACGACTGTTACGAGCGTGTGGTCAATAAAGACAACATCGCAACAATCGCACAACCACACGACCACATGACGACCACCGTTTCGTTCAGTAACTTGTATGGATATGACGTCAAAACTTCGGGGAGTTACAGTCGCGGTCAGAAAATGTTTACGAATATAGGGTTCATAATTGCATGAACCCATCTGTCCACATTTGGTTTGATTAGGCCAGTGGCGTGCACAGGGTTTTGGCTTAGGGTAAGCACTAGGGCACGCAGTGCTCGTATATCTACGTCATACATTAGGTTGCAAAGTTTCGGCGGTTAACTATATATTATACCACACACTAAGTGTGAATTTAAAATGGTAAGTAGCACTACAGCCTATTAACGTCCCACTGCTGGGCACAGGCCTCCACTCTCATAGGAGAGAGGGAGTTAGGAGCTTAGACCCACCACGCTGCTCCAATGCGGGTTGGCGGGCTTTAACGACTATTATCATGTTAGTGATAATAACCGGGACCGACGGCTTAACGTGCTCTCCGAGGCACGGGGGTGAAACACCACCAACTTCCAACTCCGGGCTGGCACTGAGGATTTCATAATTGAAAAACCCAATACCTAACAATTTTTATGCCCGACCGGGAATCGAACCCAAGACCTCGTGATCCGCAGTCGACTACGCTAACCGCTAGACCAACGAGGCAGTAGCAGGTAAGTAGCCTTATTCGGTATTCCTAGTCTACATTATTCATATTTCTAGATCCAAGGTTTGGGTTAGGCGTTGACGAGTCAGAGCGTGAGTCAAGACATTTCTTTTCATTATGAAATAAAATAAAAGCACATACCTGTCTCTCAGTAACACAAGTACCTAACCGACGACGTACCTACGATATTAAAGACAGCTCGCCATGCCGCATGCCGCAAGAACCACCTCAGACATCTAAATAAGTGACTGATAATTACGTAACAAATCACATAAATGATATCCGAAGTGGCCTTTAAAAAGGCCGATGCATTATTGCTTAATAATCACACGAATAATTTTTCATTTTCGAAATAATAATTTAGTACGTTCTATGAATAAACCTTTACACAAACTTTGTAAGTCACAAATCCGTTTGCTTTTTAATTACTTCACTAACTTATTTTGGCAAAAACTTTATAATTCACATTAAATCAAAACACTGTACACCGGTACGAAAGGAAACAATTACTAGAATACATATATGGCGTAAAAAAGTTACTGTCTATAAATAATTAAGTCAAAAATCACTTGTAATTAAATGTTAACAAAGAAAGAATCTTTAATTTTCTTTACGAGTTTTACTAATTAATTTAACAAATAATATACTCATTTCCTATGTATGGCCTAGAGCTATTAAATGTTTATTTTTTTTAATCGGACTATTTTTTGTTTATTTTATTGAATTCAGTTACGAAAACACATTTTACGGTCTAAATATTTTTTGAAAGATATAAAAACGTACTTAAATTTAAGGAAACAATCTGAATAAATTAAATTTAATATAAATGAGTTGATAGATAAAAGAAATCAAGCTATTTATTTGGATTTTAGAAAATAAAACGTTCGTTCGTTTTTACTTTCGAGTGCATCGGAAAATATCCGTAGGCGGCTTGTGATTGGTCATCTTCGATCAGCAGGGTTCACCCTGGTGTTCGACCAATCACAAGACAATAAGCTCTGCTTCTTTTGCGCGTCATTCATTCATGATTCTACTCGGAATCATGAATGAATGACGCGAATAGAGTAAAGATATCTGCCTACGATGACGCACAAAAGAAGCACATATTTCGCAAGCTTTTCGGCTTCGCGCGATCTCTTCTAGCGATAGATGGCGTTCATCGGTTGTCGCTTACCTGACGCGAGTTACGCCGTGCGGGAACAATGTAGTTATTTGAAGAAGCGGGCTTAAAATTAGTTTTATTTTCAATATTTTGAAAGGGGTATAATTTACAAAGATAAGCAGTGCTTTTATACCTGTATGACCTGCACGCCACTGGATTAGGCGTAGATCGTAGATTTTTTAACTTTTTCAGTAGGTGGCAAATGTGGCAAAGTAGATAGGATAGATGTTGAAAACCTCTTTCTATGTTTATAGTAAATGTCATTTTAACAAATGCGATGATGCTAATGTGTCAAACTTGAAATTAGGAAATTAATTTTATTATAAAAAGACATAAATATTCTTTTTGTCGAATTCAATGTTTGAAAACTTTTCATAAGTTTGAAACTTAACAAATATCTTGCTTAAGCGTATTAGACCTTAATGCACGCAGTGTCTTAAATAATCTAATTTGAAAACTGGTAAACATTTTCTGACCGTGACTGTACTAGAGGTGTTAATATATCACTAAACGGTTAAACGGTTAACGGTTTACGGCTATAAACGGTAGTAAAAAAAAACAATGTTTTTTTTCACAGGAGTTAATATCGTTTACTAATGTCATGATTTTCTAGTTTTATATTCTGTGGAACGACATTCGCAATAAATATAAGGCCATAAAGGACTTGAATCCAGGGCCGTAAAATTAAATAACTAAAAAAGGGGGAATTCTAAGGGCCAATGGGGGCGCTTCCCGCCAATGGGGCGAAGGACGAAAAGAAAATGAGAGGGAAAAAGGATTGTGAGAAAAATAATTAAATTAGGTACTCGAGAATGTGATATTATCGTAAGGAATAAAGTATATTAATGAACATTGGGTTTTAATTTACTAAAACTCAGAAGTGGGATGTGATCCGTCGACCCACATAATTATTGAGGTATTTATACAGTATTCTAAATTCTAATTCTTGGTTCATATTATTTATCAATCTTGTGACCTCCCATGACTCAATAATAAAAATAAAATTACGAAACAGAATAATTTAGTATGCATGTGGATTAATGATATTTGCATGTTTTGGTCTAGCTATTTTAGGACAATGTTAAACTGATTAGAGTATCATTTGAATAGAGCTACTGTTCCTACTTAGGTACTCCAATCATGATGTTATTTTAACTAAAGTTATCATTTACATTTAGCCTCTACGGAGTAATGTCCTATAAAAAAAAAAAAAATTATATATTTGTAAGTACTTATCAAGAAAATTTCATTAAATATAAAATGATTATTTTGATGTTTGATAGTTTTTATTGCTACTATTATATATTATTTATGTTAAGTGTACAATAAAGAGTATTTCATTCATTCATTCATTCAATGATAAATATTAAATATTGTCTAGCACTATTTATATTGTCTACTCTCTTCGTACTCCTCCTATGGTTGAATGTTGTGGTGGTGAAAGTAGGAGCGATTCATAAAATATTTTTTTTTATGTACAATAATATATAGTATTTTGAACGCACCACATTGTTGGATGCTGTCTAATGCTAGGGAGCCTTAGTACTATGTGCCTCGTGAACCTGAGTTGGAGAGTTTCCGACGATACTTGATCTACCTATGATGGATTTATATATAATATACTGTAAAACGACATACTTATATGTATATTACCCACACATTATTATTGCAGGTTAAGTTTGGTCTGTATGTATATTATGTATATTATCTGTATGTATTAATTAATGAGGAGTTCCTCATCTTTAACAAGTTCAAAATCACCCTATAACAGTTTGAAGCGGTTAACATTTACTTCTGCTGAAAGAAAATTACTTGTGTATTACCATTATCATGGTGTGTAATACTTAAAAAATAAATAATCAATGTAACAAATGACAGTATTTATTAAATAGTTTAATAGGTGAAATATAATTAAGAAAATTCTTGGAATATTGACAATACCTACATATTATCATATCAGCTGAACCAATAAAATATATAAATTAAAAATTAATATTATCTAGGAATTTATGGCAAAATTTAAATTGAAAATGTTATATTGAAAAATGTTAGAATTTATTAGAGGTGAATGGAGATTTCAAACTCCTATCGTTTGTTCTACAGTATTTCTGGTTTTAATATGGGCCTTGTTGTAATTATTTTCTAATATAATATCTGGCTATAGCAATGGGGTCAGTAAATATTTTTGACAGCCACTATATCACTTAGAAGTACCCCATCGATAAAACTTTGTTCCATCTTTCTCTTTAGGAAAGAAACTTGGAAAATTCAGTAGTTATGGACTGGTCAGGTCCAGGTCAGTCTGCGACAATGTCATATATTTATTTGTAGGTCAGGCCCACAATCTGTACATTTATAGAGAAATATTCTTTTTCTTGTTTCTGAATACCTCTGCATAAGAACAACTAGGATTTTGAATAGGTAGGTATGTACAATCTTATCAACAACACCAGAAAAGCATCCTATGCTGTATAAGTGTTCTTCTCTGGATTGCTGGGAATATTCAAAAACTCTTGCATTTCCAAACATAACAATAGTGAAATTCTTCTCACTTTCCTTGATATGGTAGGTATTAATGAGATCTCCAGTAATCATCTGAAAATAATGGGAGGAGGATTACATAAGTAAGAGTTTAATAATAGGAGTTAATTAATTATGTTAGTTGGATAGTAGGTGTTGTTCTGTTATGTTGTTATGATAATGTTTTAGGTACGTTTAAGTGTTAATTTCAAGAAGTATATTTGCTTACTGTAACTATATAGTGTGAAATTGAAACTACTATTCGGTAAATTAATTAAATTTAAAGATTTAACTAACCTGGAATAGATAAATAAATCTTAAGGCCACTGGTATTAATTATGAGGCACTGCATAGATAAATATGTACAACCTAGGCACTGGAAGGCCTCTACTGGTAACTTTCAAAAGATCTGCATATATTAAAAGCAAAAGTTTCAGAACGATATATTTACAAAGTCTAAATCTATAAAATTATCGAAGGGATTTTGAAGGCCTCGTATCACTTTTCTTGTGTTGATTGTTCTTTGTAAGTTTATTCTCTCATGGATTTAAGTATCAAATTCGAAGTTAGTGCTATACTCCGCCAAAGAAGGGGTAAACAGATCATTTTTAATAAAGCAACCGAGCTACACAAGAAATAACCTATTTTTGCGTAAACACAGCTAAAACACACAACAATTAAATCACAAATAAAAACTGAAAGCAGACGTATTAATTATTGTTAGCATAAAAAGTACAATGGCGGGCGTGATTACAGCGCCAATTCGCCGGTTACCGGCGAGCGGCGGAAATGCGAAACTCGCGTCGATACTCAAGTTTGCCGATGCAATCCATTCTATCGTTTTTACCCATGTATGATTGTTGATTAATTATTTGTCTGTGTGTTGAAATTATAATATTTGATTTATGTGTGTATTAATGTGCTCATATGCAAATCTATATATTTTGTATTTTAAAAGTATAATATTACAAGATTCTACTGTTATAAAAGAATATGAATACCTAAATAAATATGTAAAATATTGATATATCTATAAGTAATATGGTATACAGTATGAATGTATTAACTATGTTAATAATTTTAAAATAAAATGCATAATTTTATATATCCCACAGTGTACAGTGTATTCGTCGCACTATGGTCATTGGTCTATGTATGCCCCTCAAGTGTTGTTTATGATTTCATTTTCTGGGCCTTGTGTGCTTGCTCACCCCTAATTCGCTCTAAAAGACCTCTTATTAATGTTTTTGAATACGGGTGTTATTAATTTCTATTGAGCTAATCATACATAAATTGGATACGGTTAAGTGGGCCGTACATGAGTTGGATACGGTTAAGTGGGCCGTACATAAATTAGATACGGTTATGTGGGCCGTACATGAGTTGGATACGGTTATGTGGGCCGTACATAAATACGATACGGTTAAGTGGGCCGTACGTGAGTTGGATACGGTTAAGTGTGCCGTACATAAATTGGATACGGTTAAGTGGGCCGTACATCTGTTGGATACGGTTAAGTGGGCCGTACATAGGTTGGATGCGGTAATGTGCATAGGTTAAACTTCGGTTAGGTATGTGTGCTGTGACTGAATTAGTCTAGATTTAGCAATCAAATTGAATAATGAATGAACTGAATGAAAAATTATTTATTGTACTATACTAAAAACAAGAAATATATACAAACCACAACGTTAAAGATATAAATGAAATATATATACTATTATTTACTTGTTATTATACGACTTCCTGAAAAAGGAGTATATTGTTTTCAGGGTTCATGTATGTATGTATGTATGTATGTATGTATGTGAGTTTGTATATTCCACCTTATGGTGGATATGCCTGAACTGATTTTGATAAATGAGGTATCGTTAAAATCCCTAGCTTATTCCGGGTGACATAGGCTAGTAAAATTTAAAAACAAATTTATGGGGTTACCATGGTCTCGCATTAAAGACTAAAGTAGAAAAAGAAATATTCAAAAATAAGATAAACTATATAGTCATCATCTAGAAAATGATAAGTAGATTCCAAAAATATAACACTATAGTTCAATATCCAGTGATTAGAAAAAAAATATATCATTGAATAAAAATGTGAATAAGGTTTTAATTTTACTAGATTAATTTAGATTTTTAATTTTTTTTGGCAGGGCAGTCATGTTTTTTTTAATTTTTTTTTAATTATGACTTGTTATATAGATGTTTATATTGTTTAAATCAATTATAATAGGATAGGACTAGCATATACCCGCAGATTCGTTCTCGTTACGTTCAATTTTCACACAAACTTTAAACCAATTAGGGATTGAATTTCCAAAGGGGATGTCTACGTCATAATAGCTATCCCTACGCCAAACTTCAGCCTGATCCCTCCAGTGGTCTGAGCTGTACCTTGATAGATCAGTCAGTCAATCAGTCAACTTTTCCTTTTATATCGTGTACAATATATTCATGAAATAAAAGAATTCTTTACTAAAATTGATTTTTTTTCTACTGCCGAGGACATGGAACGAGCTTATCGTGGATACACACAGCGCAGAGACTAGAGCAGTCAAGAATGCGATATCTATCACTATCAGATAAGTGTAGCACACAGATGCTTATCTCAGTCTTACGAACGATTGAAGAGATCGAATCCAGCTACCCAAGATTCATATAAGAGGTACCCATACCTTGGCATTGTTCGCCCGACCATCGCGGCAGCCTGGACAGCTACCAATAGCACCGGCGACGAGTTTCACAGCGGGCGACGTACTTTATTTTATCAAGTCAATCGAACAAAGACTGACAAGAATAAAATTTTGCACAGCAGTCATTTTAATGTATTTCCGGAATTCTCCCCATCTATTAGTTATAGATTTTTGGATTTGGAGAAGGTATAGATAGTTGGTTAAGAAAGCACAAACTGTGCTACTGAAGAATGGCATTTACACCCCAATGGGCTGGAAACGCTTGATAACTATGACATACATCAGACACTCGGGTGAGGCGAAGACAGTTGAGAAGATTCAGGCTAGTTATTGGTTTCCTAAAATATTACGCAAATTTACAAAAAAAAAAAGAATACCTTCCTAAGTTAGATCATGTAGTCATAGTGCATAAATTTTGACTTTAATTAATGAATTTATTATGTAAGTTTTGTGAACTTCATGGTATCTGAGACGTATTATAACTACACAGCAGCATGTTTAGATCCAACGGCGAAACTAAAAGTTTAAATCAAACAATTTTAAATTCATTGGCTAACCGTTAAAAGAGGTTCATGTAAGGATGAACGTGATTGGGATATGCAGCTGAGTCAGATGCAGTGGAGTGTTAACATTGACTTAGTTGGTAAAGCGATGGGTATTAACAATACCATAAATGCGTTCAAATGAAAAAAGGCATCAGAAGTTTTATTTGGATTAGACTTCGGGATAGTTTGTTGCAACCGACTGATGTCAAATTGTTGAGAAACGAAATAAAGCCAATATTGAATACAGTCAGCAACAAAACAATATCATGATTCGAGACGAACTGATGCTGCCGTTTTTAAAGAGGGAGACCTGATTAATATAATTAGAAGAAACTAGTTGTGCTTGTTCTTCCGCGTAGATTTTAGATCTTTTCGAGTCCCGTGGGAACTGATTTTATTTTTCCAGGATAAATGTCTATAATATATAATAAAACCGAACAACTGACCGTCAATCTGTCAGTATATTAAAAAAAAAAAACTCCCTACTGTCTCGTATGTTTTATCTACTTTTGTATATGGAGAACTTTTTTCTTTTCTGTACAGTTCTGACTTCTGTCAAACATTTTCTTTCATATGAACCTTTTCCTGACAACTATAAAAACAAAAAAAAAAAAGAATTAGTCAAATAATTTATAATAAGATTTGTATTTAAATAGATGGTAAGTAGACTAAGAAATTGTAATCAAAATGTATAGGGGTCTAAAAAATTATTGTTAAAGCTGTAGGAAATTACAGATATCAAATTAGCACTATCTTTGTATAAAAATATGAAATAACCATTTCAGATCGTCGTTGCAACTTACAGTACAACGAATCGAATAATGATAGAGTCAACAATTGAGTCTTTGGATGACGATAATGGAGACAACATTTCACTATCTGTATTGCAACGAAGATTTCCAATGGTCGATACGTAAATAAAATTGCTAGAGTAATTATTTCAAAAAAATATATTTGTGGAAGAAACCGAATGTCATGATTATCTGTTATAAGTATTTATTTTTAAGAAGATAGGTAATGTTTATAATTAATAATAGTAAGAATAGAATTAATATATATCAATAATTTATTTTCTTATTTTTAAGGGTTCAGTGATAAAGTTCAAAGTTTATGTAAAACGAGAACTAATTGAGAATTCCAATTACAGTGTAAAGGATTATTTGAATGATAGGATTAGGAAGGCATGGGTATGAATTGTTCTAGCGGCTAATTATGTAATTGTTAAAATTATAAATATAATTAAGTGATTTACGATATTTGTGAGATGGTGATACAAAAAAAAACCCGGCTGAGTTTGTTGTGGGCTCTTCTCAGACCAGGGCGCGTTTGGAACCCTCGTAGCTTTATTGTTAAGATACCGTAACTGATTATCACCATCATGTTTTATAAAAGTGTGTAAAGTGTACCTAATTTAATTAAATATACTTTGAGTATCAAAAATATACTTTGAGAATATATAGTTACGTTCGTCAGACTAAAACGATAACTAGTTGTACTGATTTGTATAAGGAATTTAGTTATAATTAAATTCATTAATTATTTAGGTAAATAGCGATAAATTTTATAATGTTTTGTGTGCTAAATGTCGAATTATATTAAGTCGAGCTACGTTTCTAAAACTTGATTTGTGAATAGCTGACTGACTTTCATATATTTTAATTATTGTGCACCGGGAGGTTGCCCAAAAGTGGATGGCCGAATGTCATGATTTTCTAGTTTTATATTCTGTGGAACGACATTCGCAATAAATATAAGGCCATAAAGGACTTGAATCCAGGGCCGTAAAATTAAATAATTAAAAAAGGGGGAATTCTAAGGGCCAATGGGGGCGCTTCCCGCCAATGGGGCGAAGGACGAAAAGAAAATGAGAGGGAAAAAGGATTGTGAGAAAAATAATTAAATTAGGTACTCGAGAATGTGATATTATCGTAAGGAATAAAGTATATTAATGAACATTGGGTTTTAATTTACTAAACTACCGTTAACCGCTTACCGTTTAACAAACGATAGTAAAAAAACAATGTTTTTTTTCACTGGCTAGTGCACAGGAGTAAAGATTGTTTACTAATATTTTCAACCATTTGCCGTTAACTATTTAACGGTTTAGCGATATGTTAACACCTCTAGACTGTACTGTATAAACCCAACAAACAACACAGCATCTAAAAGGCTATAGTCTAAGCAACGGGGCGGTCCGTTGTAAGGAGACCCCCGCATTAAATCTTCAGTCGATGAAACTTGGCTGGGTTTTATTATTGGATGATTCAAAACTTATACAAAAATTACCAACAAAGAAAAATCTGGAAGTTAGGTATTTATACCTAAAACTTAAAATGTATGATTGAATATTTTCTCGTTTTATTTTTAAAATAATAGTAGGTAGTATGTTTACACTCAAAACCGAAATATCAAACGAAATAATCATGCAGAACATTGATAATTAAACCGATTTTACTATCAAATCCAAACTGCGTTTACGCGATAATGTGCCTTCCTGCTTTAATAATTGGGTATAGCATAAAAAGCCTTACTTCCTGTCTTTTTTTTATTGGATATTTATAATATACGTTTAACTTCGTTTCGTTGTCGTAGGAATTATTGTTGGGGTCAACTAGCTTTATTGCCTAGGCTACTATGTATACAGTAATAGTATAACAGTGTTTTTGCCGCCTATGATGTAGGTAGCTAATTTTTGTTAGATATATGCAAATTTACTTTTATACCACAACAGATTTGACTGTGATCTCCAGTGGTCGTAAAATTCTTAATCCACGCGGACGAAGGACTAAGTAACGGACATCATCTAGTTATCTAAGTAGGAATATAGCGCGTGTTGAAAATTAAATCAGAATAAACATAATTATGTAGTTGACCTCGTCCGCCTCGACTTCTGAAATAGCCGCTTAGAGAGGATTTAATGCCGCCCTCATGTTAATAATTTCGGCTTTCGACCCTAAAAATTTATTGTCCCCACAGATTTTCGCCCGCATGTGGGTAATTTTTGTAATGAATTCATAGAGGCTGGTGCAGATCATGGAAATCGAATAAAATATTACATAGCTTCCCAAGTCCTTAGGTAGTACTTAGGTAAGTACCTACTAGGATTTAGGTCTTTCATACTGTGGAATCTGTTTAAATTTCTGTGATAATAAGTTCCCTACTATCGATGATTTTCTTAATGACAAAGTTGCATAGAAGCAAGCGGCCTCGCATTCAGTAGCCCACAAGTCAGTGTAATACATACTATTACCTATTCTGAGGTAATACTTGTAAAGTAACGTATGTGTGGTGTATTGTTTACTTACTGTAACATTTTTCTTTTCTTTTTAAGAAATGAGCAACTGCTGAGTTTTTTGCCGACTCTTCTCAATAGAATCAGCTTTCCAAACCAGTGGTCGGGTTTTGACGTATCTATGACACAAGTTGTCATATGTGAAATAAATACATCATTTTTCATTTGTATATGTCATTGTGGGGTGCAGTTCTATAATAAAGTGGTTGATAAAAATATGATAAATATGGTAATTGTTGATACGTGGACTGTATTTAACTGATAATGATAAATCTTTATTTGTTTCAAAAACAATCGTACAAAGTTTCTTAATATTATCCTGGACCCCCAAACTAGGATAGCCCGTGTCTTGGGGTTCGTCTCTTCCTAGTACTATGTAAAATAATATTAGAAGAAGGAACTGAGGTAAAGTTAGTAGATAACTTACATTAATATTGTGATAATAATATGATTTTATGATAATGATACTGATAAATTGGTTGTTATCTGTCTGAGTCATAATAGCCAGGATTACGATAGCAAGTGCTTTTATTTTCATCCACTACAAGTTAGCCCTTGACTGCGATTTCACCTGATGGTAAGTGAGATGCAGTCTGAGTCGGTAGTGGGCTAATCTGTTAGGGTTATGGCGGTTATATTACACCCTGGATATACCTAATCGGTTTCTACACGACATCGTATTGGAACGCTTTATCGCTTGGTGGCACGTCTTTGCCGGTAGGGTGGTAACTAGCAACGGCCGAAACCTCCCACCAGGCCTAACATTGCAGGCATGCTTCTTTATGCATGGAAGAAATTGAAAATACAAATCCATATAAAGTCGGACACGCATCCAGGTATCGGACGGACTTGGGCAATGCCTGCTTATCATTATCATACGAAAACACGCAAGCGTTTTTATTTAAAATAAATCGTTTTATTGCAAAAGGAAATACGCTTCGAAAAAGTTTATAGCTATAATTGACTCAATAAAAAGAATCCGCTATTTGCATAAATCCGAACTCCAATATCAAATGAAGATTGACGGGACACAAACGCAATTATTGAGATTAACAATTTGAAACTCGTGGTTGCCTTAATGACGTCACTACTTTTTGGCTTTAAAACTCCCGACAGTTTGTTAAGTTGCATATTTCAGATTCATAAGTAGGTACCAGAGTGCCTAGTGGGAGACTTTGTTCCCATTCAATCACGGCAACGTTATCTAAGATTTATATGGAATTGTCAAGCCCTTCATCAATTGCATATACGTAAATGGTAGCTAACGTAAAAATCGTCGGTGTGAGACTAACGATTTGTATTGTATAATGAGGCAACAGAGTACGCGGAAGCTCCAACAGTATTTTGAAAATACTGGAAAGAAAGTGGGAATACTGTTTTCTGAACTGGGTGGGTTCACACGTGAATTCCAAGTAGGTACATCTGTGACGACTGACGTACTGCAGTACCGCGGCAACCCCATCAGCATTCTGAAACTATTCTTATATTGTACGCGTAGGTCATTGTAAGCCCTCTGCGTATACGAAACCCTCAGGCTGCACGTATAGAGAGTTTTAGAGTATTTCATCGAGAGCTGGTGGTAATATTTTTGTAATTGGCCCCAGGAAGCCATTTTGGAGCACCCAAAAGGGGAAGGAATTCCCCATTCCTGGGGTTCTAAATCATACCCTAACCATTTTTGTACGTAAACAAACTCCCACTCGGCCTGCAGTACCTAGCCGGAAGATTTAACTAAATAACATCAGATGATATTGCTGTGAAGAGCTAACTTCAAGTAGAATAAAAATAACTAAAGGAATCAATTTTGTAGGTGGCACCTTACTTAATTTAAACAGCGATTCGGCTAAAAGTTCCGTTTATAGTTCGAAAAACTTATCTAACCCGGTGACGGCGTCGCCAATATATTATATCATTATATAATATATGTCATTAAAAATAAAATAAAACAAACTAAACAGACGTAAAAATAGTTGATTCCAATTTTGGCCACCGGGTCAGATGAATCTTTTGAAACTGAGCAAGGCAAAAATTAAAATAGTTTAGAATTTTGGACGATCTCCCTGGCGCAGTGTTGAGCGCTGTTGTCTTAGCGTGAGAGGTCTCGGGTTCGATTCCTGACAGGTTCAATTTGGAAATTAATAATTTCTGAAGTTTCTTTGGCCTGGTCTAGTGGAAAGCTTCGGCCGTGGTTCGATGCCGTGTGAAAACGCACCAAAGTTTGGGTTTAATATAACTGCCATACCCCTAACAGGTTAGTCCGCTACCATCTTTGACTGCATCATCACTTAACATTTGGGTAGATCGCAGTCAAAGGCTAACCTGTAGTGGAATAAAATAAAATAAATCACAACAATCTTGTCTTTGAACTTCGAAAGTCTTCAATAGAATCTTTGATAAAAATATTTAGATTTCTAGCGTTTTTTTGTGCCTATATCACCGAACAAAATACAAAAAAGGAGAAGATAACAAAAGGCGGCCATTCGTTTAGTGGAAAGCTCTGTCAGACACCCTTGGATTTTTACTGATCTTTACGTGTTTGAACATTTTATTTAACTTTATGAAAAATATATTGTTTGAAATATTTCTAGAAAATCACAAAAATCTAACATCGAGCATGTTGTTTTCGTCCGTAGTGTATTTTAATCAGATCCGCACCTACCTGGACAACACGGGTGTTTTTATTAATATTTGAAATTCGTACTTATTATTAATTTCTAAATCTTGTTACCCAGTTAATAACAGTCATAAAAAATATGTAGGTCAGGTACTACCATCGATTAAAACAGTATTATCAATCAATCAAATATCAAATATCAAATAATAATAATAATAATAATTATAATACAGTAAATATTATAAATGCGAAAGTTTGGATGGATGTATGGATGGATGTTTGTTACTCAATCACGCTCGAACGGTTGAACGGATTTGGATGAAATTTGGCACAGAGGTAGATTATAGTCTGGAATAACACATACGCTACTTTTTATGCCGGAAAACTAAGGAGTTCCCGCGAGAACCAAAACACCTCATACTACGCGGACGCAGTCGCGGGCATCAGCTAGTTTTTAATATTTTTGTTGCTCTTCTTTCAAAATTATAATCAAAAACAAGTAAATCCTAATCTTTGATCATCATACTAATATTATAAATGCGTAAGTGTGTTTGTTTGTTGGTTTGTCCTTCAATCACGCTTCAACGGAGCAACTGATCGACTTGATTTTTTGCATGGGCATAGTTGAGGATCTGGAGAGTGAGGCTTTTTATCCCAGAAAAGTAAGGAGCTCCCGCGAGAATAAAAAAAACTTAATCCACGCAGACGAAGTCGCGGGCATCATCTGGTATTATATTATAAAGTTGGAAAACAATCGGTTTCTACTTTTTCCAAATCCGTCAGGCTTTGACGCCTTTATGAAAAAGCAATGGTCTCTTAGATCACTACCATAAGTAAAAAGAAGCTTTATATGCCTCCAAGTACCTATAGTGAAAATTTTGCCCACCACTGCGCATGTTTAAGTCACAATGCATTACGAATGTTCCAAGTTTAAATTCAGTTGCTTACCAGCTGTCGTGCGTAACGGACGCGGTTTCTGTGCTTACTAGCGTAGTTCGGTGGATAAACTTCGACTGTGCGTGTTTGTTCGGAACTATCGTGTGGTTTTTGTTTCTTTACGGATTGCTAAGGTGAGTTAACGACTTAAATAAGTATTATTTTTAGTTTTTTTTGTAAATTTATTTAAAAAGAACTAGAAATGTATGTTTAAGAAAAGCTTATGCATAGTTTTTTTATATAAAATAAGAGAATCTGAAATATTAAAAAAAAATCTGCGTCATAATTTTAACATACCTAATGAAATTATTGCAATTTAATACTATTTATCAAATGAATAACTTAATGATGCTTTATTGAACAAAAAACAATTATGTACTACTTAACTTGTTGTTGTTAGACGAAGAGACTTTGACGCATCCTATTACAATATTTTCATAAAGTTACAAAATAGGCATATTTGTATTAGAACTATACTTCTAACGGCTTATAAACAGCTTTCCAAAACACTTACAGCCCAGCTAACTATAAAATCCAACGGACAAAGCCGTTAAGCCGACCGAGCGTCGGTTAAGCCTATTACATAAACACTTTAGGTGCCTATGGTCAGTAGAAAATTTGCCGCATTATGAATATGTTCGGTCCAATATTTAACAGACTGGCTAGAAGTTACTTACTTCGCTGGTCATTATAACCCAAAGAAGATCTTAGCCTGCGATACCTACTAGAAGCTGTAACTCATGCATATGCTGCGTCATCAGCTCTTTCGAGGGATTACAAGTCTTTATACGCTTCGTTCTCACAGCATTGGAGAGCATGCTCAGGAACTTACATCGTTCTACCTCCTTCGCATTCTACCACAGACTGGAGATATTTTGCGTCTGGTTGTTTTCAGGATTTTTCGGCAGCATTTCCTTTTGACCACTAAGGAATTATTATTGTCTTTTTCATTCTTATTTTCTGGAAAAACATGCGTATAATAAAGAATAGACTGATTTCGATACTTTCAGCAAAGATACGCTAGCTGCTACTCATATAGATGATAAGTAATTATGCTGACTAAGATGGTAGTGGGCTAACTCAGTATGGTAGCCGTTTTCTTTTTCTTCAGTGCCACAGGCTGGACAAACTTATAGTGTTCATCATTTTGATTGTGACTCGTTATCGTATCTTCGTTTTTTTAATCAAAGCTATTATTATCATCAGTATTACGAAACGAGTTAGTTACGAATTCAGTATGATTTAGTTTCTCTCAAATTTTCGTATTTCATATACATTTATTTGCATTTCAACGTGACCTAGGGCATAGCAAGTTAAACATTGTTGCCAATTCTGTATAACACAATCTCTAAAATAAACATAAATGACAGCCGTAAATGACAGTTCTGTCGCTTTCCGGAGGGAGTATTATGAAAAGGCTAGCAATATAGTTAATGCTGTCATTTTAGTTTATTTTAGAGACTTTGCACTACAGAATCGACCTCATTTTCAAATACTTAAATTAAATAATATTTATTATGCAAAATACAATAGGTATACGAATTTTCTCTGGTCTGGCCTGGTGGGGGGCTTCAACCTTAGCTGGTTACCCTGCCGCCAAGCGATTAAGCGTTCTGTTACAATGCCGTGTAGAAATCGAATATGGGTATGGGTTTAATATAACTGCCAGGCTCCTAACAGGTGAGCCCGCTACCATCTTAGACTGCATCATCACTTAACATCAATTGAGATCGCAGTCAAGAGCTTATTTTTAGTGGATAAAAAAAATGCATCATCACTTACCATCAGGTGAGATTGGACTCAAGGGCTGACTTGTAATGGATAAAAAAAACTTATAGTTAAAGATACTTACATTAATTCTTAAATTAGATTCAGATTTCTATACTTGATGATTTTGAATTAGTTTCACTAATCTTACAATACCTACACGAACGAGGAGCTCGAGACGAAAGAGTGGCCTAGTTTTGACAACGCATAGGTATCGGTCGATTGCAATTGTTAAGTAACGTAGACCCAAGTCGGTTACTGGATAGGTGACCGAATTTGGAGGTTCAAATTTGACCTTTTCGTTTCCTCCGTGCCTCGAAGAGCACGTTAAGCTGTCGGTCTTCACGTGGGACTTTGGCAGACACTGATGGGAACCCACCGCATTATTATCCAAAGAAAACTCCTACCATTATTTGATTAATGAAAAGGGGCACGTCGTATTCCTTAGTAATGAGGAATACGACGCAGAGAGAGAGAGACAATACCTCAAGCTTCGCATATTGATCATTAGCTGATGCATGCGACTTCGTCCGCATGGAATGAGGTTTTTTAGTACCCGCGGGAACTCTTTAATTTTCCGGGATAAAAAGAAGCCTATGGGTTATTCCAGACTATAAGATTATAGTCTGGAATTGAGTAACAAACATCCATCAATACATCTATCCATCCAAACTATCGCATTTATAATATAAGCATAGATGTATAAATTAGCTCTAGTAGAAACTACGAGTATTAATAATGTGTGAATTATGATAAATCCCATAATATCTGTCGCGATGTTTGCAATGTATAGTAAATAAATGATTATTGGGGTTTCTGCCCTGCCAATAACAGACCGATTTGGATTAGTTTCGATTAATTAGCCACGTCCCCAATATCGGAGGTCATCCTTACTAATATTATCAACGCGAAAGTTTGTGAGTACGGATGTTTGTTACTCTTTCATGCCAAAACGGCTGAAAGGATCCGGATGAAATATGGCACAGGGATAGATTATAGTCTGGAAAAACACATAGTCCCCGTGGGACCCATAAAACCTCAATCCACGCGGACGAAGTCGTGGGCATCGACTAGTTATTTATCTTTCAGACAGGCAAAATCAAGAAGAATCGCAAGCCTACGGGCTTGCGATTCGCTTAAAGGTGTTTTTATTTTAAACCAATTAAAAAATTTAGAAGAATTATTTACCTACTAGAGGTCGCCCGTGACTTCGTCCGCGTACAATTTCTTTCAACTTCCAACCGCTTCCAACCCCAACCACCTTTGGGGTGGATTTTCGTGAAACTGCTTACACAGGTATTTATTTTTAAAACTGATAACACAAATGCCAATTTTCATGTCTCTAACTTCCAAAACATAAGACTTTCATACATACTTCCACCCCCCATTTCACTCTTAGGGGTGAATTTTCCCAAAACCGTTTCTTAGCTGATGTCTACACTATAGAAGGAATCTACCTTCCTTTGAAATTTGTTTGCTGTATAGTTCCTGACATATCGTACAGTAATTAGTCAGTGTGTGTGAGTGAATAAGTGGTATAATTTGCTTTTATTTAAATAGATACGTCACTAGATGATGTCCGTTTGGATTAAGGTTTATAATTCCCGCGGGATTTCTTTAATTTTCCGGTTTAAAAAGTGGCCTCTATCACTCTCTAGGTCCTCAGTCATCTAAAGATCACGTCGTTCCGTAGCTCTGTTGCGTCGTGATTAAAGGCCAACCCAACAAACAAACACACTTTCGCACTATTATTATTATATTAAGTACTAATATTATAATTATATTCTCGTAAGCACAGCTGTGGCCAGAAGTTTAATCATTATTAAGGTTTCCATCAAATCTTAGTCACATGCCTACTGCTAATAAGTAATTATGGACCGCCCACATCTTGCCTGTCAATAGCAGACCGCTTTGCATTAGTTCCGATCGATTACTTGCTTGTACATTATTGGATGATATTAATAATGCTCTCTGAAGTGACCTCTTGAGTGAATTGTTTAGTATGGCCACTTAAGGTATTATTAAACTTAGGTAATATCACTTATTATAAATGCTAAAGAGATTTTTTAACAACCTATCCATGTGGCCGCAATTGCGGGCAGCTTCGGAATATTTAATATATATTGATAGGACTAGATGATGAGCGTCCGAGTCGTCTAAGTTTTATTTTTTGTTTCGGCGGTAACGTGGCCGTTGACCTTCCCCGGGATGCATATTCTATACCTAATGTCATCAAAATCGGTTGAAAAGATGGGCCGTAAAATCGTTGCAGACAAACCGACCGCGAATTCCCTGATGCAGTGTGGCGAGTTCGATCCCGGCAGAGTCAATTTGGGAATTTATAATTTCTGAATTTTCTCTGGTCTGGCCTGGTGGGAGTTTTCAGCTGTGGCTAGTTACTACCCTATGTGTTGATAGATCAGTTCAGATCAGGTCAGTCACCTCTTACTTTTAATACTAATGCAGATTAAGATTATAATATTGGATAAGTAAAGTTTTTTAAGTCGCATTAAATTAACCTGCTTCCGTTAAAGACGTAATGGAGAATATTTTCTACGATAGAAGTCTTCTATTAGAGCAGATAAGGCACTTGAGAGTCGTGGCAATTTCACAGGCAGTAAATTAAGCGTGGAACACCGGCATCTGTGCCATCGACGTTTCATCGTGCCATTGACATCAGAGACTAGCTATTTCCCGCGACTTTTTTAGTGTGCTTTCTAACGAAAAACCTGTTAAATTTTCTCAAAATATTTGCGTTGTGGTAAGTTATAGAGAGAACTAGGTGATATCCGCGACTTCATCCGCCTAGATTAAGGTTTCTCAGAACTCTTTAATTTTCCGAGATAAAAAGTTGATAATCCAGACTATAATCTATCTGTGTGCCAAATTTCATCGAAATCCGTTCAGCCGTTCTGACGTGACTGAGTAACAAACGTCCATCCATCCGTCCATCCATCCATCCATCCATACATCCATCCAAACTCGCATTTATAATTATTATAGATTATGTGCAAAATCTTAATTGCTGTATATTGATGTGTCCCCCGGTTTCTCCTATTATATGTATAGGAGACAGGTAGACGACTACATTATGTCCATCACGTCATTCGCGTGGGTAAAATACGCTGCATCAATGCATCGTCATGACGGGTATTTTCAACGATAGAACTCTTCTATTAGAGCAATTTCACAGGCAGTAAATAAAAGCGTGGAACACGGGCATCTATGCCATCGACGTTTTGCAGAGACTACTTAATTCCCGCGACTTATAGTTATGTATATGAAACAGATAGATGACCACATTATATTCGCTACTTATCCACGTCGGTTAAATACGCTTAATAGGCCTATTACAATCCTATTACACTTTTTACAGGGCCCTGTGGTAAGGGTGGGCGTGTCCGCTAGTTAAAGCGTGGCTTATTACACAGCAATAAGGACCAATTTAGGGACCTTTTCTCCCTAAATTTTATTACACTACACTGATTTGAGTTTAAGGGTCCCTGTGGAAAGTGCTGTGTAACAGGACTATAAGCGCTGCTTCCATAAATGACGTCATGAAGAATATTTTCAACGATAGAAGTCTTCTATTAGAGCAGATAAGGCACAGCACTTGAGCGCAATTTCACGGGTAGTAAATAAAGCGTGGAACACCGGCAGCTGTCCCATCGACGTTATTCAGAGATTACTTTGCCCTCCCCGTTGCAGTGGAGAACTTACTTTTTAAAAACCTTTCATATAAGATATGGTTGGAATTCAATTTTTAAACCCTGGTAGTTAGGGGTGGGACACTGGACTCTACCAAAAAGTAGCACTTTAAAGTCAAAAGTGCAAATATTTAGAATTATAAAATAAGTTAAAATATTTGGCAAACGGATCCTTGAATGTAAAATAATGTTTTACCACACCCGCAATATTTTTGAACGACCTATCCAATGACAGAAAAAAAAATCATTCCCACTTTACATATAAGGGAGGTACTAATTTTTTTTAAATTGTATATTACCACTTTAAATACCCATACCAAATTACCGCTTTCTAGTACCAATAATCTCTGAGCTAAGCCGCGCGCGGACGGACGGACGAACTGTCGAATGGATATGGCGAAAATACAAGGGTTTTTCAAGTTCTTGTCGTAGCGCTTGTAGCTTGTAGGTATTAGTCGTATTTTTTAAGTTCATTCAACGAAGAATAACTAATATTTGAATGAGATACGAGGAAACTCGCTCCAAGTCGCAGCATTCGTAAATATTTTCCGTACCCATTAAAGAGAAGATAAAGTTTCTATCGGAAAAGATTGAGTTGTGAACTTACGGGAAAATCACCTACATTATTTCCTTAGTCGCTAAATAAATCTAGCGAGGAATACCACCCGTCTGGAGATGGTTATCAGAAATGACTCGCTTCGTAAAACTGCAAGGGAAAATGTTTTTAAATTTTTTCTAGTTGAAATAGAAGCATTTCGTAGAAATTGTAAAGATTCTGATGAAATATATCCAGTCTTTTATGGAATCGCAAGAATTTGAACGGGCCATTCTACCTGCGATCCATATCCCTAATAGTGTAATAAATGCGAAAGTGTTTGTTTGTTGTTCAATCTCTATTATAGTTATCGATACAAATAATAAAAGCCTTTTTGATTTACATTTTTATAGGTTTTTTTGAAGTGAAAACTTATTTAGGCGTGTTGAGCACTTTTTGGTAGGACGTAAAATTGTGGAATATGCAAGACCGCCACAATTCTTCTTTAGACAAAAGGTCTTAAGTAAAATATAGTACATTCGTAATTAAACTTTAATGCCATAGTTTTAAGGTTTATATTAATAAGTGCCGTGTAACCGTGACCGACACCTCGCGTTGTTACCAAAAGGTCACAACGTGAGGTGTTGTTGTCAAAAGGTCTTAAATATAAATATAGTACATTCGTAATTAAACTTTAATGCGTTAGTATTAAGGTTTATATTTGTTTTTTTATTACATTTTTTTTAAATAATTAAATTAAATATTCGTTTTCACTTCTATCGGCAGTCCCTATGACTGTCAATTTTTTTTCTATACGCCAGTTCTCGCATCACGCTGATACTATACTTATATAATTAATTACATACTATTATTATAAATGCGAAAGTGAGTCTATCTCGCTGTCTGCCTGCTATGCTCGAACGGCCTTTCAACCGATTTTGATGTAATTTTGTTTAGAGCTAGGTTATATCCCGGGGAAGGTTTTATTCCGGAAAATTAAGGAGTTCCCCGGGAATCAAAAACACTTATCCACGTGGACAAAGTCACGGGCATCATCTAGTAATATAATATAGCACAGCATTCTAGGGAGATTCTTATTGAAGACGACTTGCATCCCTGCGTAGGTAAATAATTTTCTTTAAGGCATGCAAGAGAAAACTTCTATCGGAAAAGACAAAACGGAGTATGTACGGTTAAATCTCTTGCAATTTCGAAGGCAGTAAGTAAATCGGTTCCCAATACCTACAGGCATTCGTTGTTTGCAAGTTACCCGAGTTGATAACTTGCTCTAAATGCAAGGGAAACTCTCCCTTTACCTAAAGATTGTAGGGACTATAAATTATTTTATTTTTTATTTAAATTATCAAACTATAGATATGCTATTGAAGATTTACTGGACTTACAAATTTTTCCTATAGTTCTTGCTCGTGACTTCGTTTGGATTTTGTTAATAAAAACTATAGTAAATAAGTGTTGAGCCGTTAGATCAAAGGTTAATTGATCTAACTATGTAAAGTAAGACTAGTATGAGTCCAGTCACTAGCGTTTATTGTGTTTATTAAAGTGACACTTCTTTAGAATCGTTGTGATTTGAAAATTCGATGAAATGGATATTATCGCCACGGTAACGTGTATAAAAAGCGTTCGATTTTTGTAATTTTCTGTTTGATTGTATAAATGTAACAGTGGAGAGTATGATTTGTTAATTGCTTTTTATGTTTTATTTTAATCCGACTCTGGTTGATAAAATGAAAAACGAAACGAAAAAGCGACGGCAAAAAGAGACAAACATATTTATAATATGTTTTAGCCTGTGTAAGAATTAGATAGAATATAAGTTTTAAGTATCTCATTATCTCGTAAGCTACTTTTCTGAAGTTTCACTTCTACCGTGTGTGAATTGCACAAATTAAATTTCATATCAAACAATTATTGAATGAATATACTTTCATATACCACACAGATAAACGTGATATGTGTCCGTTATTTATATAAATTCTTCAAAAATCTAAGTTTTCAAACTAATACAAATGTTTACTTTTTTATTAAATAAATAAGGAAATGGCGACGGAAAAGTCTCGTGCTTGAGAGACGGTAAATACAGCGAGCGAGAAATTCCAGCTGTCCAGAGGACATTTGTCACAGATAACCCTCAAACCGTTATACTGGAAAATGTTGGGAGGCACCAGCGCGCCCGTAATAAGGAGAATCTCCCGACTTCACTTAATTGGCTTTTTTAAATTAAAAGATCGGAAGATTCTCAGACATGGTTATCGGATTGTATAGCTTAACATGGTTTTATACATTTTTTTCTTTTGTGGTAGTGATTGCTTTTTCAGTATTACATTTTTGATTCTTATAATATTTTAATTAATATATTATAAAGTAATATTTTACAATACTTTATAATATATTGTGGCCAATTCTGTATAATTTTAGTTTAGAGGTTATGTTATACAGGATTGGCCACATTATATACTTATTTTCTGACAAAATGCAATTATCTTAGTTATATTTATTAAAGTTATCATGACCTTCAGCCTAGAATCGGCTATGAATTTTCTACTAGGTTGTATTATGTCACTGTCGATGTTTTATTTTTAGACCCTATGTTTCAGCATAACATTTCACAAGGCATGCTTTATATTTTTATGTATGATTCGTCCTATTCTAAGGAAAACTTTCCATATTACTTTCAAACCATTCCACAAAGGAGGGCCACGATGCCCATATATATATATCTCTTGCCATCACAAAATTGGCTATGAATTTTCTCGAGACACTTAGCTTATGTTGCACTGTCGATGTTTTATTTATGGAACCCATATTTTACTATTGCCACTATAATAGAAGTCATTGAACAAAACCATAATTACAGAGAATTTAATAAAAACTATGATCTGTTCAAAGGACATTATTTTATCTTTCAAACCACTGCACTGAAAAATTGTAGAACCAGTACGAACGTATCTTTTGCCGTCACTATAAGGGCTATGAATTTTCTCTGAGACGCTTAGCTTATATTACACTGTCGATGTTTTATTTATTGGCCCCATATTTCACAAATGCCACTCCGACAATACATTCCATACAACTCCGTATCCTCAAAGTTAAAAACTTGAACATAGGCACCCATTACATTCCTTCTCATCCAAGGTATATATTTTGTAAGAGACTAGAGGATGCCTGTGACGTCGACCGCGTGGATTTAGGTTTTTAAAAAATCCCGTAGGCACGTATAGGTAGCCCTTCCCGCGATTTTGATAAGCGGTTTAGTATTTCGCTATGATGCCGTGTAGAAACCGAGGGATTGGGGTAGGTTATGGGTTTAATTTAACTGAGTTAATCAGCTTAGGCTGTATCGAAACTTACCAGGTGAGATTGTTATATAGATAGATAGACAGATGGTCTAGTGGGAGGTTTTGGCCGTGGCTAGTTTAATGGCAAATACGTGCCGCCAAGCTATTAAGCGTTCCGGTACAATGCCGTGTAGAAACCGATTAGGGATATAGTAATATAACTGTCATACTCCTAACAGGTTAACCCGCTACCACCTTAGACTGCATTATCACTTACCATCAGGTGAGATCGCAGTCAAGGGGTAACTTGTAGTGGATAAGAAAGATAGATGATTGATTTATTTGCCCATGAAAACAACAATTCACAATATTTGCTTACAGAAATAAGAAAAACTATTACCTATTACGTTATCGTGGTGAATGAATAAGATTGCAGTCAAGTTCTAACTTGTAGTGGATAAAAAACTATTATCCGTCCCATCCAAAGGACATTTGTCAGAGATTACTCTCAAACTATTTCACTGGAAAATGGCGGAAGGCAACCAGCATGCCTTCGATGTTTTATTTATCGACCCCATATTTCACTGAACGCCACTACAACACTATACGAGGCGTACATTACCGGGCTATCCAATGGGCATTTGTCAGAGATTACGCGCAAATACTTGCAACAAAATAGCGTAGGGCAACTGAGACTTTGAGATATCACCGAATTGGCTAAGATTTTTCTCTCAAACGCAAATGTTTTTACTTTACATCTTGTATAATATTAAGAAATGATCATTTTACTATCCTTGATCCTTAGACACACTTGCACAAGGCCATTAAATGACGTGTTGACCCCAAAATAAACTTATCAAAAATTTCACACAAAACTGCATCACAAACTTAACTAAATCAGTCTAAGCAAGAGAGTCCTATAAATTAGGAGAATGACTAGGAACGAACGAGATTCTTGTACATACAAGAGTGAATGTCAATAACGTTATGCGATGCCATATTATTATTCTCCTTATTATCAATCGAACATTCAAATTACACTCGATATGCAGACTTAGTGGAAAAATTTTACCTTAGCATTGTACCTAAATCACGGGTATAAGAACTACGAGTAAGTATTTATTAAGTAAATGTAACAGTTGATTACGAATGTTTTACCACAATAAACAGATACAATCTACAATAGATTTGTATCAGTTTACTGTGGTTTTACCGTCCGTCATGGACTCAATAAAAAGACGCGCACAAATGGAGTAAGGTTTTTTCATGGATTTTTACAGGAAAGGCTCTTGAGCCACTTGCTTCCAGAGGCTTTGCTTTGCCCTATACAAATACTCAACTCTGATATAGCAACGAAACGCCAAAAATCCAAAATCGTAATTAGTAAGTTTCAAGTCTAAATATAAATAAATAAATAAAATATGGAAATAATATGAATAATCCTAAAAGTAAAAAAATATGTACATAATAGGTATCTATATTAAAAAAAAGTATGCATTTACACAATAATATATTAATTAAAAGAATACAAAAGAAAAAAAGTACCACAAAAAAAGTGTTTTAAAGGGTGGCTTAAATAACAATAAATCATAAAGTTTGAAATTAAGTTGAAATACTTTGGTTCTCGTTACTTTGGGTCACGAAAGTATTTCAAGTTATTTCATCTCAAGTTATTCTAAAGTATTGCAAGTTATTCTGCCTAATGATTTTCCATTCCACATATTATAAGGAAGGTAAGGAAATGTCATTTCACAGGAGACAAGGGTTGATATTTGTGGCCAGAAGTAAAGCCTACTGCCCTACTTTACACTAAGCCGTTATGATAAAGAATTTCCCTAAATAAGGTCATAATGGGATTTTGTTTAAACACAGTCAATGAGGTTAATTCTGTAGTGCACATTCTCTAAACTAAACTAAAATGACAGCATTAAAAATATTGCTAACCCTTTCATAATACTAACTGCGCAAAGGGACAAGACTAATTTAAAACTGTCATTTGTAACCGACTTCCAAATAAGGAGGAGGTTCTCAATTCGGCGCGTATTTTTTTTTATGTATGTCGGTGCATATCTCCGTAGTAAATCTGACTCCTAATCCTCAATCCTGATACAAAAAAGTTCAAAATAAATATTCTTTCCAAAAAACCGATTTCCAAAGCCACTGTAAAGTAAAAAATAATTTTGATTTCTACACACATGTGCAAGTCGGCCGGGTATAACAAAGATAAGCAAAGATGACGAATCAGGCTCGCCCGACTTCAACATAGTTTGTAGAAATCAAAATTATTTTTTACTTTACAGTGGCTTTGGAAGTCGGTTTTTTGGAATACCTGATTTTGGTTTTTCAAAAGCCCAGTTAATATTGGAGTTTTTCGTTATTTTAAATGATGCATTGTCCGTAGACGTACTCAGACGTAGATACTTGTGTGCTTTTCGTGGGCGCAAAATATATCATGTACGTAAGCACACAAGGAACCGGACAGGGTAAGGACGTCTATGCGAAACATCCGCTTCAAGCGTAAAGGACGTTTGTCCTGCCGCGCTATTGTGTGCTGAGTTATATATAAGTGGGATATAGGCATGTATTATGTGGATTTTGTGTACACCAGTTTTTTGTATCCCTAGTGTTTGTGCTTTGCTAAGGTTAAGCGGTTGAAATGCAACAAACAGACTATGTAGGTATTATTCAGTATCATTATTGTGGTTAAATAAATAATAAAAAATAACTTTCAATTGATGAAATGGAATAAAAAAAGAACAAATTCTAGTTTTTGAAACTCAAATTTCTCAAGTGCTTTCGAAACGTCATGCCAAAGAATAATATAGTTATAACTAGCTGATGCCCGCGACTTCGTCCGCGTGGTTGAAGGTCTTTTGATTTTGCAAATCCAAATTTCTTCCAGATCCGTTATCTGTTTTGGCGTGATTGAGTAACAAACATCCATCCATCTATCCATCCACCCATCCATCCATCCAAACTTTCGCATGTATAATATTAGTAAGTTAAGTATAGGAAGTGTGTAAATAGAGAAGTATAGATGAGTAGAGTCTCATTGAAACTCGGGATGTTCTAAGCTTGAAAATCTGTATATGCTTAAAACAATAATGCCGGTCATTTTGTGTACCCAATATTGTAATAACACAAACTTAGTACATAATTCTCAATTTTCCTCGAAATAAATGTCACGGATACCGTATCTTCGTTGTAACCGCCAAAACTTATAGAAGCATTCTCCATTCTTTCTTTTTTCCCTGCGACACTAACTTTCTGTTTAATGTGTCCCGCGGGCCACTAAGCTAAAGGCGGTGTGAGGTTATTTTTTGCTCATAAAAGTTAAAGGTTAACTCGCAGCATTATAAATTATGTTTTTAAAGCTTTGTGTAGCGACATTTTTATAACAATTTTACGGGAAATCACCCGAGTCTTTGACGTTGATGGTAGATTTTTATCTAATGAAGGAACTAGAAGTTTAACTCGCTATAATCCGCGACAATAGGTAAATCTATGTGGTACAGTGTGTAGTCCGCGATATTCACCACACCACATAAATCTTCCAAACTGCTCTCAACGTACGTTTCACTCCGATACCGGAGCGTCTTCAGGAGATGTTGACTCGACATTACACGATTGTAAAGTTTACAATAAAAACTATAAACTTCTAATTCCTTCATTATCATGGACTTCCGCAAAGTAACGTCTGTTTCTACGCAATAGAATTTTATCTAATTCCAACCTTTGTACCTGGTCAAATTAGAAACAAAAATCTTGAAAATATTTAAATTCTTGCCTGGTTAAACCATCAATCTTATCTTATTGCAGAGGAAATTATAAAACCTTGGTTAAAAATTAAAACACTAAGGGTGGAGTGATTGCACACTTTGCATGTTTACGCGCTTTTAATTAACGTCGCACGCACGTCTACAACGTTTTGCATTGCGTTGCGATTGTATGAACAGGCTAAACATGCTGCATGCATATGTTAAACAGGCTGAACTGTGTCTAGAAAACACATTAGTGACCGTATAAAACATATAAACTTCTGCACGATACGTTCGCATCGGAGGGGAACAACGTGATCTTTTCCATCAGACAATTTTTGGTCCCTAACGTGTTTCACTCTTCCAGATGCACGTAAAAACGTCGCTGTGACAAAGACACTAATTTAAATCTACAAACTTATTGATTAAGTACCTTAAAGTCTCCGTAGCCAAAGTTTTCTATTGTAACGTGCCCCGCGGGGTAAACTTAAGTGTTTTATGATAGTTCATTGTTCGTATACGCTTTGCTAATTAGGCTGAACATGTCTGAAACTTAAATTTGAATCTTACATCAAATTTAAAAGACTTGGATGGAGTTTTGTGAACTTCTAAGTTCCGTGAGTTCCAAGTTACCGTACCTAGGTAACTACACTTTGTATTATAAATATTATTAATATATAATAAATATTTTTGGGCTAATAGTTAGCTGGTTCAAACTTTTAAAGTGGAAAAGCACTACAGGTATAAACTTATGTGTGGTGGACAAAATTTATGTGTGGTGGTGGTTCCACTTCCACGCGGATGTCAAAGTCAAAGTCAAATGATGTTTATTCAATTTAGGTAGGTATACTAAACTTATTGATGTTTAGTTTTGTCTGTTTCAGAATATACTAACTGGTGCCCGCGACTTTGTCTGCATGGTTTGAGGATTTTTGGTTCCCGCATAATTGACGCATTTATAATATTGGTATACATAGATTTTTGCTCTAACAAGCATAATCACAAAATCTAATAAACTTTTTACCAAATAAATAGAATTTACGCGTCACTGTATTTTTTTTTAATAAGTGTTTCCGAATGTTCTGCTGAAAATTGATTGTATGTAAACCCCATACAGTACGCACGTAAATTGAATGCATTCGGGCCGTGAGTAAAATCGTTGAGGACCTTCAAACATCTTTCCATTTTTTATCTGAAGAATCTTAGTTTAAAACCGGTTATCCTACGCCGTACAAATTCGTAACCTGAACAGACAAAGTTTTCTGGTATAATCAGAATTTTTGGATTCACACGATATTTCAGAATTGGGTATTTGACAACTATTCAAATAAATATTTTTTAGTGATGATTAAATAGTATCCCAAAAGTCATAATACATACGTCCCCTGTTACTACGAAAACAATTTTAAACTATCGATTGAAGTTAAAAAAATGCGTCAAATTTTGATGACGCAACTGCTCAGTATTTCAAACAACAACCAATGCTAAGTGCGTGTTTTGACGCTAGTTACGTTAGACGGCCAACAGAAGGATTACAGAAGGAGACGACGATAAATTTACTACTAAATTTATTAAATAATTCTTACATTATGGCCTAACATAATGCTACGTCGATTTTAGACGCAGCGGTTCACATTATGACTACTTAGGGCTAACCTAACCTACCCTAACTAGCATCCAGCGTCGATGTTAGACGACAGGATTAATGAACGATTTTCTCATTATTTCATTAGCTTTTATATCTTACATTATCGTACTAAAATCTAAGTGATGCTTGATGTCACGTTTCTTCGGACGTGATGCAATTCCGCGGAATCCGCTGACTATGCACTGGTACTATGGCCGTTCGCTGGAGGTGCAAGGTTGCGATCTTGCAGCGAAAGTATTTTTTCCCATGACGCCGTAGGTATACGTAACTCGCTTGTAAAAAGTTGCTGATTTGACTTGTTGTCAAACACCCAAATTTGCTGACCTAGCTCCTAAACGAGCTACAGTCTACATTGCATCGAAAGCGTATGTTTGCCCTATCTTTGTTAGCATTGGATGATGTGGCAATCACCAACCCTATGTAGTTGTTTGCGAACTACGCTACTGCGGAACTTATTGGTACACCCTTTGATTAAAAACAACAGCTATCGGATTCATCACAAAGTGACTTGATTTTGTCTTACTGCCGCACTCAGAGTCACATAATCATTACTTAGCATATAATTACCTACACTAAGGAGTTCCTTAAGTAATGATTAAGCGACTGTGTTTTACAGTTAGATGCAAATCATATCAAATTTTAAGTCGATTAGGCACAAAAAATGAGTGTGATGGACGACAATCATGGCTTATGGAAAGCAATGAAGAGGTCTAAGTTGAAACAGGCTTGCATATAAGATGCTATTCAATCATAACGACAGATAAAATAAATATTCCAAAATTATTTGATAAAATAAATTATTATATAAATAATTATTATACAAATAATTCATTTCAATGATAAAGTACTGAAAATAAGAGAATTATATTTTAATAGAAGAATCAAGGATATTACAAGCGGTCCTTTTCATTTGAAACAATAGTTTTTTTTTTGTGTATCCAGACTTTTTGATAAATGATAAATGATTTATTTATTTCATGTAGGACAACTTGTGTCACATATGAAACGTTAAGACTCTACCACCGGTTCGGAAAACTGATTCTACTGAGAGGAGCCGGCAAGAAACTCAGCAGTTGCTCTTTTCATAGAAAAGAAATGGTTACAATATGTAGACAAAACAACACATACGTTACAAGTATAACACTGACTTGTGGGTCACTGGATGCGAGGCCGGTTACTTCCATGCAAATTTCTCATTAATAAGCGAAGAAAGCTTTTGCTTTTAAAATGAAGCAATTCCTTCTATTGTTGTAGTCTGGACTATGGACATATTGACACCGACACATTAATTAGTTGGAATAAAATATTAATTAAAAACAGGGCTCTGATACTCAATATCTCTGAAAATCAACAGAGGCAATTAAGAATGTTAGAAAACCATAGACCATGAACTTCAAAACTGCTTGTATTCAACTACAGAATCTGTGTTACACACTGTACAACCAAAAAGAATGAGATTAAAAAAAAACCTGTACAAAGAAACCACACGGAACAAAGAAGTGGGGCAGCCCCTTTAACCTACACCCCCCTAGGGACACATTAAAAGAGCCAAGTTGTGTCGCAGGTGTCAAGTGCCAAACAAAATAGAAAGAAGCTGAAAGAACTGAATGTGTTTTCAAGTTTTGGGGTTGAGAAATGGGGACTCCATGTCTACGAAAAACACTGACATTAATCTTGTGTGGCGAAAGAAAATAATGTGTCGATATTTACATTATTTGTAATAATATAGGTGAAGGAAAATATCTCCGAATATACCATACAGAGAGAATACTTAAAACGCTTAAGTAAGTATACTAAGATAAGTAAGTTTTGACAAATATTTGGCCACCTTTAAATGGACCAACGATTCTTGTTCCGGTATATAAAATGAGTTTTTACTTTTTAGTATTCTTACGCAGGTGTTATATTACAAAAATAATTAATAGGTTCATCATATATTCATACTGTAAAAGATACATCGAATAATTAATATAATAAAGCCCCAACTCACAAACAAGTTGTGGCTTTAAATTGCCCCCATACCTGTTACATGTTATTATAATGCGTATAATAACATCACAATACTCATAAAGGCTAAACTTAATCCCACAAAACGAAAACAATAGAACCTCGCACAGGCAAATTTCAACAATTGTATCCAACTCCAAACAAAGAATGACGCAAGGCTATGTACACTAACTTGATTTATTATACTTGGAAGGAAGAAACGGGAATTAAACACAATTGCGAGGAGATAAATGAAGGGGGATACAGCGAGTTTAATGGCAGCCCAGCCTCAGATAAGATTTATTTTTGACCCGAGTTAATTCCTTTTAATCCGTATCGCTCACTCCGAATGT
Organism: Erebia palarica; assembly: GCA_964035005.1. Taxonomy (NCBI): domain Eukaryota; kingdom Metazoa; phylum Arthropoda; class Insecta; order Lepidoptera; family Nymphalidae; genus Erebia; species Erebia palarica. Next base: position 12,642,858 of record OZ035989.1, on the reverse strand, counting down.
TTAATCTTGTAGTTTGAAGCGGTCTCTGAAAAGGAGAAGCAACAAACTGAATACTGTCTTCGATGTACGGGCCTTCAGTGATTTCCCGTAGAGGTTTACTTGTAATGTTAAGCTTAAATTAAATTTTTGATCAAGTTAATTAAGCAAGAAAATCTTACAAACATAATTTTTTGTAAATATGCACTAAAGTAAGTATTATGCAAAATAGTGTTAGTATGACTAACTAGTATTGAACACAACCAGGGACCTTATTTGTGAGCCTGTTTAGGTGACGCGGTGCACAGCAAACTTCAAACTGCATGCTGCGTGGATAGCAAGAAGCAATAAGATCTGAATCCGGTCTAGGCCGAAGCGACTTTGTATATCATACTGGTACTTTAATTGACCGAGCAAAGTGAAGGTCTCTGAGTCTACTTGAGAGAATTTGCACTTGTCCGTCCGTCTGTCCGTCCGTCCGTCCGTACGTCTGTCAGAGCCTTATAACTTCCGAATTACTGAACGTAATTATTTCAAATTTAAATATAATATGTAAACCGATGGCCTCCAGCCGAATATGGCTTAAAAAGTAATAAAAATCTTTATTTCAGGGCGGCTCTCATAGAAGCGAATGCGAAGTAAAATATTTTTATAGCGTTACATAGGATTGCGGTATATCATTTTAAAGATAATTAGGAGTTGAGTCCAAAAAATATTTTTTTAAATTTTCCCCTAAACTTGACGAAATGGGGGCTTTCAAAGTGGAGATTTTCTAACGTCCAAAGTTGACCTCAGAACTCTCAATTTTGTGAAAGGCTGAGCCTAAAACTTGATCAACCATTTGAATTATATTCTGTACTTGAACAACAAATACTAAAATATTATTAGGAAACGAAATTATTTATTTTGTAACGAGCTTCAGTATTTTTAACAGAACTTCACAATGATGTCAATAGATGGCGCTCTGTAAAAGTTTATTCGTTTCTCCACTCTTTAGCTCTATTGCGTCTAATGTTAAAAGTTAAATATATAGTTAAAACTATCTTATGGATACCGCCAGTAGTATTAAATAGCATCATAATTTTTTTTAACAGTGAACCATCGTACTAAAATTCTACATCAATGCAAACTAACAAAATGTCTAGAACGTTCATGTAAAATGTGTTCTAGTCATGTAAGTTATTATGTTTGCTTAGTCAAACAGCTAGGACGTCAGCTTCTATTCATTTTGCATGAATAATATTATGATGGAGTGAAATAATTCTTGAGGTATAGTATCGACAAGACATGTTTTGGTGTACCAAAACTTGTCTTGTCGATACTATACCTCACTTTCGTGTTACTCATATTGTCGTGTTACTCATAGTGTAATTTTAGAATTTACAAGAAAATCCGTATATAGGTAAGTATAATATTTAAATTTTACGTCACCGAAAAATATTTTTCTTCAGTAATTTACGCTTGGTTGAACTAGTCCGAGAGCCAGCTGACGTAAAGTGAGAGCATTATAATAGCAAGGTAGCATCTGGTATCCAAATGCACTTGCGTTCAACCTAGCGTCACTAACATAGGAACCAGAATAGGTATTATATAGATGGGTGAGTAGGTGTTATAGGAGGGTGAGTACTGAGTAGGTGTTAAAGGAACTTGAGATGGCTAAGAAACCATCATAGCGCGTTATAGTAAAAACAGTTTTTTTTTTAAACATAACAAATAAATGCATGTGGTTTTATATGCTAGGGTACCTAACATATTTTTTTTTTAATTTCTTTCCTCATAGTGGTCCAAGAAATCGGGTCCAGTTGTTTGATCTGTACAGCGAAACAAAATAAATGAAAAATGAAACTTTGTAACAACGAAAATCCTAGTGATAATTTAAAAGGAAAAATGGGTGAACCTCTGATTTTAAAAGAACTCTTTCAGAATCTTAACGATTCTTTCAGAATCTAACTATTATTTTAAAAGACCTATTTAAGGATGCTTTCAATTTAAATTTATTTTAATATGACGCCATTTCGTTCGTCGATATAATAGGCGTCGTATAATAACGAGTACCTACATTTAAAAAGTCATCATTCATACCAAGGCCGCATTTTATTTTTTAAATAAAGTTACAATTTCAGCTCGTTTAAGGTCTTTAAAAAAATAGTTGGCCACCCACCGCCTTAAATTCCTTTGATATTGTGTTTTCTTATAACAAAAGAAAGTCTTTTTAACGTACCATTTGTTTTTAAAATAAAGAAAATGCTTCTAATTAAGTTAAAGTTAAAATTTTCCTTCCATTAAATAAATAGTAGAGGAATGTTTAATTCTAATGTACGACAAGCGAAACGAAAGCACTTATTTTCCCTTTTCCGTCTCTCTCGAACGTTTAGCATTCGTATTAAGTAAAAAAGAGAGAGAGTACGCAATCTGTTGCTTGTTTAAATTCAAGTGTCAATTAGCTGCTTTATTAGGTCCACATTTACATAGAAACGATGCAAACGGCGTCTGTTTGTTTACGACTTCCATTATATCACATTACCCAGGAACTTAATTAAAACGTAGGGCCCTGCGTTCATTACGCGGCAGATGTGGTTGTTTATACATAATTTTGTTTTTGATGCTTTATTATTTTAATTTTATGGCAAGTTACTTTTTGACTCCGGTCTCATTCGCAGTCCCACACTTTCGATCTGTCTCATGGCTTAAAAGGTAACAAAACGACAGAAATAACACTTTAATCGCACACATGGACACAATAAAACCACTACGCCACCGAAATCGTTACTTAGTTATTATTTTTTAAAACTAGGGCGCAAAGTAGCGAGCGGTGTTGTTATAAGTTTCCACACATTTGATTGGTCTCATGGCTTAAAAGGCTGCAAAACGACAGAAATACCACTTTAGAAAAACAGATGGACTCAATAAAACTACTGCGCCAACGAAATCGTTAATTAATTATTATTTTTAAAACTAGGGCGCAGAGTAGCGGTGTTATTATAAGTTCGGCGCTGTTTATGTTAATCTCGGAAATTTAAGCTCAAGCACGCTCCAATCTTAATGAAGCTTATTTTGTTCCAAAAAATAGACTTGAGAGATAATTTTAGCCTAAATTGAAATCGCCTCAGCAGTTTATCTGATCCCGAGCTCCAATAAAAATACATTCTTTATTGAAATCCATTTTTACAAGCGCTTTTTAATCGTGCTTCTTTTTTATCTGGCTGATATTATTTTAAATTAATTTGTTTTGTTTTTCTCTACTTACTAGAAAACACAGAATATGGAATGCGCCTATTTTTATCTCATAAATATTTTATGCTAAAAGTGATAAGCGTAGTGGTTAAGATACCCGAAATTATATACGGGGTAGGGGGTTTGGACACGCGCCTTGAACTTTTCGAAGTTATGTGCGTTTTAAGAAATTAAATATACATACCCCCAATCAGCTACGGCTGAAACTTCTAAATGCCTGAACAGATATGGATGTATGAGGTATCGTTAGGCCTTCCATCCTTCCGTGTGACACTATATATTTTTTTTTAAATTCAATATAGCAGAGCAGTCGTGTTCTTTTATTTTTAAATTATGTACACTAGTTTTTCAAAATTATCGCTTTAACTACCATTTCTATTCTTATTACTACTGCTATAGCTCCGCTCATAATATAATCCGCGAAATTCCCAGAAAAAAGGGAAAATAGAACCCCATTCCCTTTATTATTATAAACAGTTTCCCCAGACCGCATATAAAGGATGCGGGAACAAATAACTTTTCATTATCCAAGAAACACGATGAAGACATTGAACAGAATACAAAACATGTGAACAATATACTGCCTAATAATTTCTGTTTTAAGGATTAAAATCGCTTGGCTGCTTATCCTAAACTAGAATTAGGTCAAGACATGACAAGGGTATGTAAAACAATGTATGACAAAGATTAGTTTGTCCCTATTACCATAATATTTGGAAACTAATAGTGCTTGCTTATGAATATTTTGGAGATAAAATTATGGGACCAAGCGCCTTTGGTCCGTATGATGCAATGTAAATACGAATTACATACTTATTATAATGCGTATAACTGCCTCGTTGGTCTAGTGGTTAGCATATTCGACTGTGGGTGACGAGGTCCCGGGTTTGAGTCCTGACTCGGGCCATAACAAGTATTGGGTAAGCAAGTTGGCGGTGTTTCACCCCCGTGCCTCGGAGAGCACGTAAAGCCGTCGGTCTTGCGCCTGATCTCTCTCTGGTCGTGCGGATTTTCCGTCCCATCGGACTATGAGAGTAAAGGAACGAAGAGTGCACCTGTGTATGCGCACATACTTGTGCACTATAATATTTCCCGCGCAGATGGCCAATCTGTCTGATTATATTGTGTCACGGATTATAATATGTCAGTATTATTACACATAACTGAATTTAAACCATGAGCTGTAAGAAAGAAATAAGAAGAAGAAGAACCACGGAGTTCTAGAGGTGAATCGTAATCTATAATCGGCGCGGCGAACCTTGATCCCTATGACAGTTCGTGTTAGTGATGGGTCGTGTCTTTGGTTGTTATTGTAGGTTATAATAATATTATAGGATATTTTTAGATAGAGCCACACTATTTGGTCGGTCACTACGACGCGCGACTATGACATTTCGTGTTAGTGATGGGTCGTGTCTTTAGTTGTTATTGTAGGTTATAATAATATTATAAATTCAAAGTTATTAAAAGTTTATATAATTATAATAACAAGGCCTGATATTTCTAAAGACATCTGGGTTCACGCTTCCTTTCTTGAATCTGGGAAAATTCAAGAACCCTTACATAAATCAGCTGATATGATTGAGTTTTGTACGTGATTGTACAATCACGTACGAAACCTTCTCTTCCGTATACACTAGTGCGACAGGACAAGACTTTCTTCACCTACGACGTAGACGTTTTGCGCAGCTGTTTTATCCAGCTCGGCCCTAGTCTGTGCTCACGCTTAAAACAGCTGAGTTAAAAAAAAAGATTTTCATGATTTGTCATTTCAAAATATGTCGTTTCACTAAAACCTTAAATTTGGACAAGATTGGGATAACGATTATTGTAATGGTATTGTTCAACCAGCAACCGGCACCTAAGTATAAAAATAAATATGCTACACGAATTTTTAAAAGCGCCTTAAATCCTACTCTTCCTAGTTTTTAATCTAAGCTTAATTACACTAAATTATAGCACTTACTACAGATATTTCAAAGAATCTCGAGTCGGTGAGTATTTTTGTTAAATTAGTAAGTATTTGTAAAAAAACTAAAAATAAACTACTTAATATAATATATTCAAATGACGTTAAATACCTAGGCGTAAATATAAAGACAGAATAAGGCTTATTTAAAATGATTTTTCTATTTTGTACATAAAACTTCTACTAATGTTGATTTTTACTGATAATAAACCTATTTAGTTCCAAATTATGTATTCAAACAGAGAAGAATAAGATTCTAATACGTTTATGGAAATATAATATTATCAGCAGAGCAACACAAACCCTCGCTAAGTTAAATAGGGTTCAGCGATCGTACCTTTTTGTTTATATTTGCTCGAAACTAACCCAAATATGTCAGTTGATTGTGTGGTCAGTTTATTCGTTATTCACTACGGCTATACAGCATAATATGTTACATCATTACGCGACTATTTGTCTAACATTCGGGATATGCCTGTTTTGTCAACAAACATCCCTCAATGTTATGAATCTTTAAACAGTTTTATTTTGCTTCACATTCATTTTATTGATTAAAGACTTCTAATGTAACTTAAACACACTTTTAGATTCCTAGAATTCCTTTATAGGAAAGAATCCTCCTAAATCCTGATGTTTAAAGGATTCATCTAGACTCAGGGCACTTAGTACTTTTAGATTTTGAATTAAATTATTGTGGTAACCAAGTAGTTACAGACTTTGTCATTCAACTTCGGTTCCCTACTTCTGAACTGCGAATCTGCCCACATTGGCAGATTTTTACAGTTCAGACGTCCGGAGCCTCTACAAAAGGGGGATGCCGATATTAGGCCCAAAAATGCCCAACATATTCTTATTATGAAAAAATTACATAATATTTGTTAAAATTTTTTCAAACTAATAACTAATGACATAAAGAAAGTAATAGCTATATTTAAATAAAAAGTACTCAAACGATTGCGAACATTAAACATTATAATACTTTATGTGGTTAATGAATTGAGCTTATTTATTACACACTAGCTGATGCCCGTGACTTCGTCCGCGTGGATTTAGGTTTTTAAACGCGCGGACTTAGGTTTTGTGGGAACGCCCGGGTTCTGTCACTCTCATGAGAGTGAAAATTCACGCTGAAGAAAAACTCACATCCATGCAAGAGATCACGCCGATCCGTTGCGGTGTGATTGAAGGACAAACCAACAAATCAACAAACAAACACTTTCGCATTTATAAGTTTTTATTACTAATACGTGTATTTAAAACCGTTTATCAAGTGACAAAACCTTACTGTATGTATATGTCTGTACAATTTGAAAATAAAAATAATTTGTAATATTTAAACCCTATCTTTTTATAAATCCATATTTTTACCAATTTATTGCTGTATTATATACTGTTGATTCCATATAGTTTCATATGTGGGCACCTATGGGCCTAATTTACTATGGCCACCTGGCATTCCCCTTTGGTCCTTCGAATAAATAAATAAATAATTTAATCATTTATTTGCTGGAAACATTGCAAAATTAAGGTGACAAAGACTAAATTAGACCAGACATGTTTCGTCGGTACTGACGTGCGGTCCACATAAAGTCTCATTTTAATCGCTTTTTCATTTGAATCTTGTTTCTTTGCATGGATAAACAGCATTTATTTTCGCCCTTTATCAAGTCGAGCTCCAATAGAGCTGTATACGTCAGTGTTCAATGTGGCCAGGCTGACCATTAGTTAGTGCAGTTAAGCAATGCAGCTATTTTATTACTCACGCTGTCTGCTGCAGGATTGGAGCAGTTTATTGGGCAGTATGTTTGCTTAAACGATCGTTTTAAACCAATTCGAAACTGTACAGTGAACAAGTTTACTCGTATTTAGGGCTGAGGCACAGTATTTGTTGCAATACCAATTAGTTATATAGGGGCTAATCATCGATTTAGAATTCAATCATTCAACCAAATCAATTCTAAATCGATGGGGTTAATTACAATTTGTGTCTTGTTAGGGATATTTATATAATAAATAATAATGTCCTGCCGACCGAATTTCGGCCACGGCGGCCTATCTCCAGAGAGATTGGCCATCTGCGCAGGAGATATTATAGTGCACAAGTGTGTGCGCACATACAGGTGCACGCACTGTTCCTTTACTCTCATAGCCCGATGTGACGGAAAATCCGCTACGACTGGAGAGAGGTCAAGCGCAGGACCGACGGTACCGAAAATTAATTAATTACTATTACGGCCGTTAATTTATATAACGTGGAAGCAAAATATGCAATATCACGATATTTTAATTGAAGTTTTATCTATAGAAATAAAGTAAGTACAGTGAACAATTATATCGATAGTCATATTGTACACGCTGTACCTACTCACTTCATTTTGAAGAGCTTTTGTTTTAGAAGGAAATAGGTAGTTCTATGTTACTTTTTCATGAAAATTGGGTTAATTTCTTCTTGTCAGGTCCCAACTGATAGGTGACAAATGATAGCTTCAACGCTTGGGAGGCGTATGTCAAACTTAATTGGCTAAAGCTGAACGAAACACCCAACGGGATTCAGTTAATCCGTCACCATTTTGATTCTGAAATTACTAACCATTTTCAGGGTTCTTAATTTCAGTATCAAAATGGTCACCTGAGGAAAATAGGTCTACATTTTCATTTATTACCAACAGTTGGACGGAAGAAATGATGAACCTAGTGCGGAAAATAGGTCTACTTTTTCATGGATCCAACGATGGTACGTAAGAAATTACAATTCTGTAGATAAGTTTATGAGTCGAACATAATTAATTCTTAGAATTAATTATACACATTCAATCTAAACTTCGTTTTGGCAAGATTCCAGTGAAGCTAGAGTAGGACGCTCCCTTTAATTACGAGAATTAGCTTGGAAAATCTTAGTTGGAATTAATTGGTTAGACCTTTTTGCCATCATGTCTGCCAAGTTGAACATAGGTTCGACATGAGTTCGGTCAAGGGAGAAATTATTAGGTGGGCTATTTATGACCGCAACTATTCGGTACTAGATGATACCCGCGACTTCGTCCGCGTGAATTCGCGCAGAAACAGTAATTTTCCGGTAGCCTATGTCACTCCCCGGGATACAAACTATCCTTATACAAAATTTCATCAAAATGGGCTTAACAGACAGACAAACAGAAAGACAGACGGACAGGCGCACTTTCGCATTTATAATATCAGTATGGAATAGCATGGAAATATGGATTAGTATAGTTTTCACTTAATATTGAGGGTATTCGGACACATTTCATATTCAAATATATTTAGGAAATATTTAAAAACAGTTTTCAGTAAAATGTTATTTTACTAATAAAGTAACAGCTTTGCAGTTGGTAAGTATCGAGAAAAACATAGTTGATCTTATCGCGCAAAGCATTCTAAACCCTGGATTTTCTTTTCACGTATGTCACGTAAATTTTTTTGCTTCATTTGGACAGCAAACGTCTGGAGTGTCTCTCAACGATATTCCGACACGTTCTGCTGACGCGTCCTTACAGGATTCCAACGACCCAGAGTAGCGATTTCCTTCTTTTGTTGGCTACTTACTACGAATTCTACATTAAATTTCTATTGCTTTGCTATTCTAGAATTTGTATAACACAATCTCTAAACTAAACTAAAATGTTATCTCTAAACCTAGTTCTGTCTCTTTCTGCAGAGAGTAATATGAAAGGGTTAGCAATATTTTTAATGCTGTCATTTTAGTTTAGCTTAAAGATTGTAGTACAACAGAATCAGCCCCAGTGTTTCAATAGTAGGTACATATTACTTTAGTTATTTATCTGATGTCGGTTTATTAATACGGGCTTACATCTTGGAATACCTGATTCAAGATTCAATGTAATCTTTTTGAACGTCAAATGAGTATAAAACGTGATAGTGATAATCATTTGCGGTATCTTAAAACAAAAGCTACGAGGGTTCCATACGCACCCTGCTCTGAGAAGTGCCCGGCCGGGTTCTCAGCCGGGTTTAATTCAGTCTAGACAAAGCTAACGTGGAATACATTCTTAATGTCTTCCTAACCATATAAATAAATAAATAAATGTTTATGGACCGACACACCCTGAAACTTGTATAAATTAATTAGGTACTTAATTAACGTACCTACCTATATGTAGTTACTTTGTGCATATTTGTGCTTATACAATGTGGTCAATGAGCCACCTCCTCAGCCTGTGCCACAGCATGAGAGGTAGGTATAAATGTACTCGCCTAACATAATTACTGCAACGCTGATTTTCAGGAGGGGCCCAAGGGCCAAGACGTCATGGAACATCACTTACATTCAATACAATATTTAAAATTAAAAACAAAAAGAATTGAATAATAATAAACTAATTTTGCTTAAAAAAATGATTAGCATACAACAGTGTGTATCGTGCTAAAAGGTACTAGTTTCCTACCTCCATGGCTAAACCTGACTAAAGGTATCCGTGTATAATCTGTGGTCTGTGGTGATGCTTTTTAAATGTCATTGTCCACAGACCATGGTCATAGTCTATGTTTTACGTATTAAAAGCACCGATTATTATCGAAATATAGCAGATTTGTAAAAAAAATACAAGTCATAAACAAATTTCCAGCCACGTGTTGGCACGTTTAAGCATGAGTGAACTTTGCTTAATAATTTTTAACATCAGACATCATCATAATTGTTTGATAATTATGGACAAATGGAACTCGACATTTCATTCCATCGACCGAAGATACAAACCGAGTTATAGAACATCTTCTAGTCGCCTCTACGTCACTAGCCTGTACTGTGTAACGTTAGCCAAACGTCAAGTACCTACCTACTGAGGATCAAAGTTTCAGATTATTCTGCGTAGTCACATTTTAATATCTTCTTTTCTAAGCTTGTAATAGATAAAATTATAACATGAACACAAATAATAAATCTTCTATCGTTGATCCCCTGAGAGAATGCAGAATGAACAGCGATATTTACGTCGACAACTTGGCTGAATTCATAAATCAAGTCGCCGTGTTCTAGTTACGTGACATTTTCCAAAATGGCCCCGGTTTGAAGCGGTGTTGAATTTTAGGTGTCTCAAGTGTGTCCTCTAGGAACAACTAATTATGTACACCACACCACACCTACTAGGACGTACCTATTATGTATAATAGGAACTTTCTCGAATATTTTTTTAAGTACCATCTATTGGATTATTTGCGGACTGCGAAGACCGCCACATGTTAATAACTATTGGATCAAGCGTATTTACTAGCTACTTGATTTACTTAACGATTGTTGGGTACATCCATGCGGGTCTGTAATGGCCACTGCTCGACCCGTTCTACTAGTTAATGACTATTACTCAGGCCATTCTGAGATCACGAACCCAGTAGTAAAATAAACAAATTACTTGTATTAAAATTTTATAACATGTTACCTATCCATTATTTTCTTACCTAATAGTAAGGCTATTACGTTGACTATAAGCTAAGGTTCATACACAAACAAACAATAAGTATTATAAACTTGTAATGTTTACCTTTCTTTTATCAACTACAAGTTAGTCCTTGACTGCAATCTCACCTGATGGTAAGTCATGATGCAGTCTAAGGGCGTAACGGGCTAACCTGTTAGGGATATGGCAGTTATATTGAACCCATACCCCTAATCGGTTTCTACACGGCATCGTACCGGAACGCTAAATCGTTTGCCGATAAGGTGGTAACAAGCAACTGCTGAAGCCTTCCTCCAGCCAGGCCAGACCAGAGAAAATTCAGAAATTCTCTCTACCGGGGATTGAACCCGGGACCTCCCACGTCAGCGCAACAGCAGCTAGGAGAATAGCGCTCAACATTGCCCCAAGGAGGTCGTTAAAACCTGCGTGGGGTTGAGCTGGAAAAACATTTTAATGAAACTAGAACGTGCACAACGCCAGTTGATTTCAGAATTTCTCATTGTTATGTACCTACTTCAAAATTAATTTGAAAGTTTCTTTCAAGTTTAGGTAAGCAGTTTAATACAATTTGTATACCTGTTTAAATATACAATACGGAATTAAAGTGAAAACTTGGTACTTGGAAGCTCACCTTTGACATCACTTCGGTTATAACTAAATTTCCAAAGCTGTGTAAACTCGAGGTAACGAAAACTTTGCTAATTCATATATGAATGTATGTAGACAATATAATAATTAATTTAATGTGTTCATAATGCAGCGTTTATTTGAAAGAGCTTAACTTTATAAGAGCTATAATATAATTAAATATTTTTGAGCTCCCAGATCCTTTCACTTAGTTTATAGTTATTAATTGACTCTTCTTATCTCACGGAAATGATTATTTTTCATGCATTATAATATTTCAATGCATGTACTCAATTAAAATAAGTCTTAAATCATTGAAAACATTTTTAAAAACAAACTTTTATCGTACACTATATTGGACATAGTGTGACGTCATTATATTTTTCGTATTATTCTCAGCAAACCTTTTATTTAAATATCCGTATCATAGGGGCGCATAAAAAAATAACAAGTCCGCTATGTTGGATAAAGAATGACGTCCCTTAGTCCATGCATTGTCATCCAAACTAAACGTGCTTTCAAAATTTCAGCTCAATCGGTTGAGGTTTTTTTTTAATTCAGTTGCAAGTTAAATAAACGCTTGTTAAAAGTGTAATAAAAGGCCGAGTGCCTGTCCGGTTTCGTAGCGCTCGAATTCCTTGATTGCGTTTATTTTTCCAAAATAATCCTTTTTCCGAAACTCGCTTTCCTTACTCTGAAAAATTAAATATGCCAATGTATTTGATGGCGTCAATTATATTTTACAGTTATTATAGTCTATTTTTGACAAACACTTACGATAATCGGACACGTGCAGTAATGACGAAACTATATTTCCTGTTTCACTGCGGAATTTTAAAAATAGACATACTATGAAACAAATGTTCATAAATTTAATCTTCCCATAAGTCAAAGTCTGAGACAAGATACAGGAACAAGATAAAGTTTATTTAAGCGTTGTGAACTTGTTGTGAAATTTATTGACAGGAAATCCCAATTCCTATTATAGGACCTGACATAGGAATAAAATCCACGACCTTAACATCCGCAGTCGAACAAGCTAACCACTGAATCTAAAAGGCTGCTAAGTGTAAACATAACACCTAAACTTTCGTGCCTATATCAAACAAAGGGTGTTGTATCCACGTCATACACGATTTTAGGAACCTTTGACTTTCCCTCACTTCAATAAACTTCACCTAAAAGGGGTGAGCAGGGTTCCTGGCCGCAAGCGTGATGTATACGCATATAATATACTTAGACCGTATATATGTAGAGATCTTATTGGAAACTTAGATTATTCTGTAATGTTCTAGCCTCGCCTTCAACGTGGACTCAGCACTGAACTAAAGCTTATTAGAAACTTGTTCAGAACTTTTGATCGGAATAATATTATTGTCATTATAGATATAGAATTTACGAAATATATGAAAATATAATACCAACAACAAAGATTGCTCATTTGACATCTCTTTAAATTATTTTTCCATTGCGTTCGGTAATAATTTAGGCTGTCGACTAGCCTTTGCCAACATTCAATACTCAGTTATAACGACTGGCTTCTTATACATCGATATACCTAATTGAAGCCTTGGAATAATCATAAAGTGACACTTTCAGAATGCAACTGCACTTCAATGGCTTTATAATAAACAATAACGCTCAAACCTTTGTCTATGTGAAAGACTGTGTCGATGGCGAACTCAAAGATGGTAACTTTAGACTTCAGAGAAGAGCGCATCTGAGCTAAAACTTGCTTGTTGTTAAGGTCGATAGTCATCATTTATGAACACCTCATATTGGATATGAAAGTAATAATGTTGTACAAGTATTCAATATTAGGTAAGTTTCAACACTTTGTTTGATTGAGTAACAGTAGGCAGGTATATCTAGGTTAATTTAGATTATAAAGAGGAGTGTCGGAAATAACAAAGTATAAAATATTACTTTAGTGTTTCTACTTTTAAAAATTGTTTAAAAGTGTTAACTTTTCAACAAGGAACTCATGTAGTTTTAGGCAATTTTTTTGCTATTCATAAAGTGGGGATGATTTTTTTTCACTTCTAACACTTGGTGTTGGATAGGTCATTCAAAACTAGTGCGGGCGTTGAAACCTTTTTGCGACTTTTGCTTTTGATCTGTTTGCGAAATATTAAGCATTGAAGGGCTAATTTTTGTTTGAGTCAATTAGTATCCTCCCACCTGCCAGCTAAACGGTTGTTTTTGGATATGTGAAAAGCTCATGACAGTAATAACGAAATTAAAAGGAAAACCTTCGCAGCTAAGTTGGCTATAAAATTGAACTAGTAATAGTCGACCGACTTAAAAAAAATCCGCATATTGTCACTCGAAACTACGGAATCCTACATCCTCCATTTTCAACAATACATCAGTAGGTAAGTATGAGCGCTTACCTATAAGATCTATATATTTTATACTAGTATTATAAATTCGAAAGCTTGGATGGATGTATGTATAGATGGATGTTTGTTACTCAAACGGATCTGGATGTAATTTGGCACAGAGATAGTATATATTAGTGATAAAATTATAGTCTGGAATAACACATAGGCTACTTTTCATCCCGGAAAATTAGGGAGTTCCCGCAGGAACCAAAAGAACTTTGATTCCACGCGGACGAAGTCGCGGGCATCAGCTAGTACCAATTAAATCATCATTCTATCGGCAGTCCACTGAACACAAGTTCTTCTCAGATTGAAAAGGGCCACAACCCACCACGCTGGCCTGGCACCTCTGAGAATATGACTGTAGAACTCTCAGGCACATTATGTAGGCTTTCCCTCAAAGTTATATATTATAATCGAAGGGTATTTTCAACTATTTATTATGAGACAACATTTTAAAACGCTTTAATATTCTTTACGCTAAATTAAAAAAAAAAAGACTAGGTGCAATAGTATCGATAAAAATATTCTCTGACACTTTGGTACTATCTGCACATTTTTGTGGAAAACGGAGTGACTTTACATCACTATTTATTTAAATTTTGAGCCCTTATTTATTTTTTAACAGGCGGTGGATTCAAATTTTTTTCCGTTCCGGCGTCGCGGTGCAGTTCCACCTCTGTATTTTCAGCAGTATCAGTTTCTGTGTCAAAAGTTTAGCCCGTCACGTTTGCAGTTAACAAAAACGAGAATTGTCGAAAATTTTCAACGCTACCAGCTACACACAGCCACCGTACGCTAACTAGGACGTGCTCCAGCATGTTCTAGCGCATGGCATGGATGGCTGAATTTTAGTTTTAGATTTTGTTTTTTGAGAGATTGTTACCCAACTACGGAGCAGTTTATTCAAGTAATATAAATTATATTATATTGTCTGCCAATCCGCACTTGACGAGCCTTGTGAACAGTGGCAAAACCCTTCTTATTCTGAGGGGAGACTCATGCTCTGTAGTGAGCCGATATTGGCATGATGATTAATTCGTAAATTAATTATTTATTGAATTTAAGTTACAAATTCAGTCTGATGAAAATTACACTCGAGGCGCAAGCTTAAAATCAGAATCGACAGACCTTCATGATACTTAAATCTACCTAAAGATTCGATAGATTATTTCTGAGTTCTTTTGTCCATTCGTTTTTAGCTCTTATAATAAAAGCTCATCAATAGAAAAAACTATTGACGCTGAAAAGGCGTTCGCCTGTCACTTCAATATAACTTAATTTTTAAGCGAAAAACTACGAGCTTATCCACTCAATTCGTTATTAATCTTATTAAATAATTTTGACCTTTACTAGATAACTTTTGCAGAATCGAAGAATTGCCGCTTATACTTAGTGGATTTAGACCAAACAAGCGACGATCATTCTTGAGTTTCGCCACACCATAAAACTCTCCTTGTAAAAATAGTGAAAGAGCATTCTTTCGTTGTGATAACTGACTAAAAGATCAATAAAATAATCCCCTTGCCCTTATTCTGGTTCTATGTTCGTTTAGTCAGAACCCACCCTTAGATTATCGCTTAGGAGCGGAAACCCACGTGCGGATTTCCGCACACCGAATTTCCGCTAGACTAATTCCTGACGTAAGCAGATTCGAAATTCGAAATCTAAAAATCACCAATATGTGGCTTAGTCGAATTTTAGTTTACACATGCTGTTATAACGCTTCCTCTCTAAAATCTAGTTTTGACAATATAAGTCCCAACCGAACTTTTAATCCGTCTGTGAAACTCCCACTAGGAACTTCAGTTCGGAATCCTTTAAGCCGACGTGAAATATATTAGTTTGTCACGGCATAACGTTAAACAAATTGGCTTTGGAACTTAATTAGGTTAATTTTCCTTGATGAAAGATTATGATGATAAATAAACGTGTATGGATAATGTTCATACGCTCACTGAATCGCGTGATAATGAATATTAATAACACATCATAAATTTCCTATATGAGTTATGTTTATTTATTCTAATTACATGTATGCCTCACTTAAATAGTTAAACTACGTCATTTTAGCATGTTAAGTAGCAATAAATAAACGGTATTACGGTTTCAGTTACTTTTAGAAGCGTACCTAAATTTTTGAATTTTATGATTGAACTTGTTTTGGCAAGATTATTAAGATCTTAGGTATAGAATATTATGCTACGGTTTGTTTAGCTCAAACTATATTCTATGGTTCTACTTATCGATTCATGATCAAACTTCATGAAACTTAAAATCCAAAATATTCAAGCTCTGGCTATACCAAATGACATTTACAAAACTACACCTTGATTAGAACGTTGCTTCGAACTACTTCCAATAAGTACGTTCAACAAGATAATGATTATAAAATATGTAGACTATATGTTAATTCAGGTTATATACTATATCTTAGATAATATCTTCCTTTCTTTTTTTTTTTTTTTTTTTTTATTGAAAATAATACAATAGAACTTAATGGTAGCTAGCCTAACCTAATTACTATATAAATCATGCCCACGTGGAATGGTGGCAAGAATGCTGGCTGCATTTCCGCGCTGGACAGCCAGGCTGATCCTTTGCGCAAAAAATGAGCCAGCCCTTCTGTCACCAGATGAGGCAATTAACCGCGGTGAAATATCTCGCAAAAAATTTTTGGCACTAAGACTCCACGGCCCAAGGGTCTCCACGGCAAACGGAACAAATATGTAACTCTCTATGAGAGAGGCATACTTCCGCCGCTTGCCGGTTTCAGCCTTTTCTGCTGCGGCTCCCGGCCTTGATGCTGTCTCCCTGATATGACACGGGGCCAATGTGTCTACGCATGTTGCGTCCCACATTAGCGCCCGTCCCCGTTCCCAGGGAACCAGCGTCAATCCATCAGGTCTCTTGTCATCATCCCGACTAATCCCTGCCGGCTCAATGAGCGCAGGAATATCTATGGTGGCAAGAGCCCTTTTGATCGTATCATTGAGAGAGCCATGCCGAAAAAGCCTACCAGCGCTCCTTTGGCAAGAGAGTCCGTGAAATCCAAATTTATCGACCTCTTTTCCACACGGACATCTGTGCTCGAAGCACAGGGGTGTTCCCAATCTGAGACCTAGAGCCACACGAAAACTTTCATTATCTAAAAGAGTGCCGAGATTTTTCGATGGCAAGGCATGAAGCCAATACCCGGATTCTTTTTCAGATAAGGCTAGAAGCCTTGCTCGATCTCTTTCACTTGTAAGATTTTGAACCAAATTTGTATGTGTCAGCCGAACCAACGGCACATCCCAAAGTTTTTGTGTGAAACATTCCTTCGGGATATCGTCATTGGGACACCTGACCTTCCAACTCTCTAAGGCCTCTGTGGCATAGGTCAGTGAAACTGAATTAGAATTAAGAATCTGAGAACTAAATTCCTTTCTTTCAGCAAATGGGGCATGATGGAGTAACGAACATCCAAACATCCAACTTTCACATTTAAAATATTAATAAGATAAGATCCATACGATTCCCATCTATTCTGAGATGTGAAGGATGGTTTACTGGACTTTGTTACTTCTAAATAATGTAAGTCGTCTATCTACAAAGTTTGACAATTCTAACATCTCGCATACAAGTTGGACGCTCAGTAATATACAGGCGCTCCGTGCATACAGAATTACTATTTGACCCCATACTTGTATTGTAAGCAATCGTGGAAACTTGTATAATATAAATATGTACAAGTTTTCTCATTACACTCGCTATGAAAGATAATATCAACTTATAAAGTACTTCGAAATCATAAAGCAAATTTTAACGACAACCTTTTTCCTTGTTCCAGATTAAATTCTAATATCATGGAAGAGATTACCAAGTACATCGTAATCATAGCCTCGTTAATGACCGTTAAGCTGACAGTTACGGAGAGCAAAAACGAGACGAAGCCCAAAATTGATAGACGGCACTACCAGATGCCAATCTTCATCAATGTCTGCGACATCGTGGATAGGAGGTCGAAAGTGCATTGCTACTGTGACAATAATAAGCCTAAATTGGCAACGAGAGCTGACTGCTGGATTTTCGGTGGGGGATTAACCGAGGATGACCCAATTTGGCCTAGTTTTACATCGCAATCTGAAATAGAACATCTCATGTTCAACGTTCGGACCGACGATGCGCTAACGTTCATACCTGCTAAAGCCATAGTGAGGCTCGATAGATTGAAACACCTTTCAATACAATTCGGAACAATCAAAACCATTTATCCATATGCTTTCACAAATTCATCAACAATAAGACAAATGGTCCTGAAATCCAACAAGATCGCAAACTTGGAGAAGCATGCATTCGCCCAAATGATGATGCTGTCTAACCTAAGTTTGGACGACAACCAAATATCTGAACTGAAGATGGATGTGTTCTTCAATCTACCGAACCTACATATCTTACATCTATCGAACAACAATATAAGTTTGATTCATGAAGGATGTTTCAAACATCTCAACAATCTGATCGAACTAAAATTGGATAACAACTACATATCGGTTATTATACGAGAGATGCTAGCTGGGTTGGAAAATCTTTCACGATTGAACTTAAGAAACAATAAGTTAGAAATGATCGGAAACTTGGCTTTTACCGAGCTGTGGGGGTTGAAAGAATTGATGTTAGATAATAACGCAATAGAATTCATATCGGAGAGAGCATTTGGAGGTCTCAAACAATTAAGAAAATTGACTCTATCTGGGAATAAATTGACAACCTTTTACGAGTACATACTTGAAGATGTACGAAGTCTTATTGTATTGGATTTGAGGGACAACCTTTTGACGACGATGTCTTATGAAACAATAAGGCCCGTTGTAGATAATGATAAGTCTCTTTCATCTGTAGTATACTTAGATGGTAAGTACAAACAGTTATTTTATCAGTTTAAAGCTAATCGCACATTACAATATGTATCAGCCTCATTTTTGGTAAAGTTCCTGCAATTCAAACGCGAAAAGAGCGCGCGTGGCTATTAGTTGTATTAAATTCCTATCGTATACATTTGTATATGTGTAAATGTGTGCGTGTACGTGTTGCGCGTACGACAGACTACTCTTAGACAATGTGCATAACTACAAGTAAAACTCAAGAGCGCTCGTGTATCGCAAGAGCTATATAGGTAGAATATTCGATGTTTCGCTGCAACCCAACACTGGAACAACAAATCGCCGTGCACGCCTCGTTTCCATTAGGCTTCAACTTACTTTGTACCTACATTATGAATTTCAGCCAGATTTCAGTTTTCATTGGAACAGTTTAGGAAAAAACCTGCTTTTTTCACAAGTCAGCCCTTAACCGTGAACTCATGGTGGTAACGGTAAGAGATGATGCAGTCTAAAGACCATAGCGGGCTAACTTGGTAGGGGAATGGCTGATACATAAATCCATAGCGGTTTCTAGACGGTATCGTACCGGAACGCTAAATCACTTGGAAACATATATTTGCGCCGCGCTGTTCCGATTCAACTCTTCCGCAATATATATACCTTGCGTCAGTACTGTATAATAAACTCGCCGGCATATTTAGCGGAACATAAAAAAAAGGTACATAATTAAAAAAGAATGGTTTTATTTTAAAATCTACTTACTACACTTCTTTTGTTATTTAAAGTTTCATTCGTTTTACTTAAAATGAGATCACATTAAGAACAGATTTTGCGAGTAAAGGCTATTTGTGAAAAATGGTACATTTTTGAACTTTTCACGTAACGGGGGAAAGTGAAATTTAATATTAAAATAACAATTAATTAAATTAGAAAAATGGTGATTAATATCGCGTATTTCCTCCACGTGCTCTCATTAAAGTTTCTACCCGTCTAGGCATACTGAGAATGATGTTATCGATGGTCCCCTGGGATAGTCTCCGCCATTCCTCAACTACGGCGATTCGCAGTTCTCCCACGTTGGCAGGAGCTGGAATTCTGGACTTAACTTTTCTTTTCAGCAAGTCCCAAATGTGCTCTATTGGGTTCATATCCGGTGATCTCGCCGGCCACTCCATAACAGTGATATTCATATCATTAAGATAAGCTTGAGTTACCCGAGCGGTATGCGGCCGAGCATTATCCTGCATAAAAACAAAATGAAAGAATAGAAGCAGTGCGGGGTGTAACCGTAAGTGAGCGTACGGTACAAAGAAGGCTCGAAGAAGTTGGTTTGGGTTCATTTGTGCCCGCCAAGGCTCCAAGGCTCGAGGTAAATCATCGTAGAAACGGGTTAACTTTTGCTCAGGAACCTCGACTTTGGAACGCGGACCAATGGAGTAAAGTATTGTTTAGTGATGAGTGCAGAATTCTCTTAAATCAAAATGACGGCAGGCAAAGAATATACAGACGCAAAGGAGAACGACACATTCAGACAAATTTTGAAACTACAGTTGCATACGGTGGTGGATCAATAATGGTTTGGGCGGGCATTTGTTTGGGAGTTCGCACAAACTTGGTAGTGATTGACAGAGGGAGTCTGACTGCAGACCGCTATATCAGAGAAGTTTTAGAAGAAAATGTCGTACCGTTTGCCCCATATATCGGTGAAGATTTTGTTTTTATGCAGGATAATGCTCGGCCGCATACCGCTCGGGTAACTCAAGCTTATCTTAATGATATGAATATCACTGTTATGGAGTGGCCGGCGAGATCACCGGATATGAACCCAATAGAGCACATTTGGGACTTGCTGAAAAGAAAAGTTAAGTCCAGAATTCCAGATCCTGCCAACGTGGGAGAACTGCGAATCGCCGTAGTTGAGGAAGGGCGGAGACTATATCAGGAGACCATCGATAACATCATTCCCAGTATGCCTAGACGGGTAGAAACTTTAATGAGAGCACGTGGAGGATATACGCGATATTAATCACCATTTTTCTAATTTAATTAATTGTTATTTTAATATTAAATTTCACTTTTCCCGGTTACATGAAAAGTTCAAAAATGTACAATTTTTCACAAATAGCCTTTACTCGCAAAATCTGTTCTTAATGTAATCTCATTATAAGTAAAACAAATGAAACTTTAAATAACAAAAGAAGTGTAGTAAGTAGATTTTAAAATAAACCCATATTTTTTTAATTATGGACCTTTTTTTATGTTCCGCTAAATATGCCGGCGAGTTTATTTTCTATACAAGTCGTGACCTATATACAAGGTCGCATCGCGTTAGTAAGAAATGCGATTACTGTCACAATACTATTCCACTCGGTTTAACTTCATAAAACTTATTGTAAGTACTTGGTTAAAGTAGATTACATACATTTATTTTCTATATGAAATGAAAAAAAATAAGATTTATTTTCTGAATAGGTAATAAGAGTGTTCAGATGTTTTATAATGTTAAGCGTCTTTCATATACTTATAAAAAAACATATATAAACGTACGATTAAGATTAGAATAACAAAAAATAGAACAATTATTATTTGCGTAATATTATTATGTTGAGTAATAAGCGTATATGATAAATGCTTTTGCCCATCTAGGTGGATTAAGTAAGTTTTTTAAATTCCCGCGGGAACTCCTTAATTTTCCTTGATACGAGTAGCCTATATCCTTCCCCGGTAACATATTAAAATAAAATATTATGGGCCATTAAAGCATAGCAGATAGACACACTTTCAAATCTATAATACAAGTATGGATGGCTCCATTAATTTTTTATAGTAAATTTTTAATCATTTTAATTGAAAGCTTAAATTAGATAAATGTATGTAAGCTAGCCCTTTTTACTTAAGCTTCAAATTTAAATATTTCAAATTCAGTAATATATTATTTTATAATGCTCAGCTGTGTTAAAATAATCCGTATTAATAGCGAGTTATTCCATTAGCCTCGTTTCAAATAGGATTATACCTCTAGAGCGTTCGAGTTCTAAATATACTTCCAGCGGTAAGCTTGAAGTTAAACGCAAATTCTTTTATTATACGGTAACCACCGAAATTAAAATTTATACCTCATAAACTTAATGGAGTGAACCGAGTCTACGTTTTTTATCATTTACAATATAAAATGCTTTTTTTAGGAGCAATCTTTATTGAATTTAACAAGTAAGCTCACTACCATCTCGGACTGCTTCATCACATGATGATGATGATGATTCCTTTGCCGAGTTCGGCAACAGCGACTGAATCTCTGTCAGGTATTTGTATTTGAATACGGGCTTCGTTTATGAACCCTGATGTGACTGATGTGCCCTATTTTAGCACGGAATAAATGCGCGCAGTGAGGACATGACAGGGTACCATCAACATAATAGGCATGATGACAGTATCCAAGAATCAATGCAATTATGAATTTATCTAATGAAATAGGATTCATGGATTATAAAAAACGTATTTATTTTTCTATTTCGAGTGAGATCAATCGACCAACAATCTCTATAAGTACAGGTGTTTTAAATGTTTATTAAGTATTTTCGTGTTTTTTTGTTTCCCAAAGATCATTTCCTTAATCTAGTTTTGTTTTACCGAATCCAAAGTTAAGAAATTAAAAATCGTTAGCCATGGATTAAGGATTTACCAAAGCTACTAGCTCTAATTTGCCCAGGGTTGATTTGTTGATAATGGGTGAGTATCTTGCATCACACAAAGACTTTTGTTCAGCAGAATTTCGCAACGTCAAAACTTCCATGTAAGTACAATAATAGGTAACATAATAATTTATAGGTTCTAAACCCGTAAAATCTGCTATTTTATATATTAAGCACTTCATGATAGTTATCAGAGGTTATGTTAATGAAATGTTTTTAAAAACTATACCGTATAACTTAATACTGTGATTGCCGTCTATGACGTCTGCCTCCTATTCGGGGCGTATGGGGTTCGATTCTTGGCACGCATCTCTAACTTTTTGCAGTTATTTGTATTATAAGCATCACTACATAGTATAAAACAAAGTCGCTTCCTGCTGTCTGTCCCTATCTTTAAAACTACGCATCGGATTTTGATGCAGTTTTTTTGAATAGAGAGAGTGATTCAAGAGGAAGATTTATATGTACTTTTTATCCCGAAAAATTAAGGAGTTCCCGCGGGAACCAAAAAACCTCAATCCACGCGGACAAAGTCGTGGGAGCAAAGCTGTAGTATCTCGCCGTGCTAGATTAAGCCACAAAGATCGCATTGTTTTTTAAAGTGGCGCGTGAATAAATAGGTAACTTGCTTGGAGTTAATTTTGATGTGTTATCACACTGGGGGACCGCACACGACTTATACACTTTAGAATTCATATTATTCACAAAAAATATCTAAATTGCTGTACGAAGACTTATTGTTTACTGCACACAGTACATAGGAGTACATTGGTAAAAGCAATAGTGACGTCACAAACGACGCCATGACACCAGCGAGCGTTTCGGCGTGATTTTTAAAATTAAAATTTCAAATGTCAATTTTATCTACCAAACCTTATTTTTCTGCTGAAATAAGATATTTTTCCGAAACAGTAGATACTTCCGAACATAATCTGACCATTTTTCAAAATCAGTCATCATGCCTATTGTAAGTAATATTGGAAGGTGGTCTACTTTTAAGTTGGTCACGGTAAATGTCCAGATCTAGCCTCCTTTTTTACATCACATACCATTCAGTTGAAGTCGCAGTCAGGGGTTATCTTGTAGTGGATGAAACAAAGATAAATATTATACTAAAATACTGTACACATTGTACACTAGCAAAAACCTGTGACCTCGTCTGCCTCATCCGCGTGGATTGAGGTTTCGTGGTTCCACGAGAACTAATTTTCCGGGATAAAAAGTAGCCTATGTGTTATTCCAGACAGTAATCTATCTCTGTGCCAAATTTCATCTAGATCCGTTCAACCATTCCGGCGTGATTGAGTAACAACTAAGAAACATCCATCTGTCCATCCAAACTTTCTCATTTACAATATGAGTAAGTATAGAAATATAGATTATGATATTGTGCGAGCTTTTTTTATTTTTTGAAACAGCCGTTCATTGTGGCAAGCTAGCTGTATTGTGAAAATGCAGATTGCTTTGTCTTGTTGCTGGGAAGTGTTGGAAGCTTGAAAACTTGAAATGAATAGGTGTTGAGGCCACTTTTTACACAGTTTTCAATTTCGCTGCTTGAAAAGTAATTTCAAGTCGTGTCTACTCTTTTTTTAAATTATTTTTCTACAACGAATTTTGCCATGTGGCCTTGCTATACCACTCAATTGCTCAATGGTTGGAAATCAGTCTGGATTTAAAAAAATTGCAACCTGCTTAGGTATCACATAAATTTGTATCTTATCTGAAATAATTCCGTTATTCCCTTTTATATTAAAAACTTCCAGGTTGGGCCCATTTAAATATAGTTGAGTAACAATAACTTAATTTTTTTGAATCTATTATTATAAACTAGAGGTCGCCCGCGACTTTGTCCGCGTACAATTTCTGATTTCCTATGATATTATGAAATTTTCCTGCTGCAAAAAGCGTATCTATGTAAGCTTTATATAGCTTAGGCAGGTTTTTATTATTTAATATTAATAACCTAAATCCCGATTTTAAAGTCTCTAACATCAAAAACTTAAAACCCTCATGTAAGCTTCCAACCCCTATTGGGGTAGATTTTCATAAAATTGCTTAAGCAGGTTATTATTTACTTAAATTTAATTTTAAACCCAAATGCCGATTTTCACGTCTCTAACTTCAAACACATAGGACTTTCATACAAACTAACAACCCCCATTACACCCTCTTTGGGGTGAATTCTCGCAAAACAGTTTCTTAACTGACGTCTACACCATAGAAGGAACCTATCTCCATAATTTCAAGTCTGTATGCTTTATAGTTCCTGAGGTATCGTGACGAATCAGTGAGTAACCTTTCGCTTTTTTATATTACCGCTTACATACGACGATAATAATACATTAAACGTAATGAAGATTATTTAATAAATAATAAGATTCGCTACACCACAACTGCCTCTTTGATCTAGTGGTTAGCATGTTCGACTGCGGCCGGTCCTGGGTTCGAGTCCCGGGTCGGGTCATATTTAAGAATTGGGTTTTTCTCACTAGAAACTCTCAGTACTATAGCCCGGAGTTGGGAAGTTGGTGGTGTTACACCACCGTGCCTCGGAGAACACGTTATTATCACTAATATGATAATAGTCGTTAAAGCCCGCCAACCCGCATTGGAGCAGCGTGGTGGGTCTAAGCTCTAATTTCCTCTCTCCTATGAGAGTGCTGGCCTGTGCCCAGCAGTGGGACGTTAATGGGCTGCAGTGGTGGTAGTGGCTACACCACTAGTGAAACGGATTTATTTGATCAAATAGCAAAAAATAAAAAGAAAAAGCCATGAAAAAGCTTACAGATATGAGCCTACTCCAATACCCAATGTATTACTTCACCCGGAATCGTATAACGACACTCAGTTGTTCTTTATACCGGCATTATCTCGATAAAGCTGTCTTCACATTATAAGAACTTTTTGATATTATTTCCCCTGATTTAAATTGAATCATAACCAATTTTGTTGCCTTATCGCTTCAAGTCGTATTGTTTTAGTATTGTTGACATTCGTGTTTTTGAATTATAATCTTTATTACGTGTCATTAAACTGTCATTTTGAAATAAGACTGCTTTAAGCGATAGCTACAAACCCCTCAGAGCCTCTGAATGGATGTTTGCACTACAGTGGCACAGAGATGTCGTCATGAGATTTTGTATAAGCCCCTTCGATCCCTTCAAAGCTAGCCCGCTTCTAACTTAAACTGCATTAACCGCCATTCCACCAGGTGAGATCGCAGTTAAAGCGAATTTAAAACTTAATGCACAAACTGATATAAGTAGCCATGGCTGAAGCCATACCGCCAAGCGATTTAGCGTTCCGATACGGTGTCGTGTAGAAACCGATTAGGATCTAATATAACTGCCATACCCCTAACAGGTTACCCCGCTACCATCTTAGACTATTGAGATTGTAGTCAAGGGCTAACTTGTAGTAAAAAAAAACCTTTAATTTGACCATAAAGATCATAAAATTTTGTTAGTAAGAAACACACAATAACCTAATGTTAGTAAATCTAAACCGACCTAATCCTAAAACCTTATCTAAGACAGCCTTGATTTGTCAGCACGTGCACAATGGTTCAGGTACTGACAATCAAACCTGTCGGCAAATGCCCTCAGGATGCCATTGGAGCTAGCCCGAACCGTGCGCACCAGGGATGTGTACCGTTTGCGCATTGGTAGTGTAGAAGCATCCACAAGCGCATCGGCAAACATCCCCGATTATTATACTGTACACGCAGAGCATTGTACTGTTTTTGCGTGTAGTCGATCCACAGGCAGTTCGTGTGGAAAGAAGTGCAGTAAGCTCTGAAGAGTGTTACTTTAACAGAGGCAGAACAACGAGCAAACCTGCGAGCGCACATGTTCGCCCTAACAGACAACGCCCTGCGCTCTCTCTCTATATCAGCATCATCTTTCTAGTAGTGGATAACAAAAGTAGTTTTTGGTGTTCTTGCTACTTTTTACGAGATAAGCTTACTTTTACTTTTTAGGCATAAATCAGACATAGTTTCTATTTAATGTTTTCATTCACCGTTACAGGTGATATTCAATTCCTTCAAACGCATATATATTATACCTGCCTCCGACGAATTTTGTGTCTGGAATTTGCATCCCAGACCCTCAGAAAAGGTCGCTGAATTTTAACCACTAGGTTATCGCCACTTAAGTCATCCAAAGGATCTTCTTGTAATACAGATACAGATAAGCAAAGTTCTTACAATGTGAAAGAGCTCTAAGGCATTGATGTTGGGAATACATCAACAAGAATACACTAGAGCGTCGTGATACGAGATGTAATCCTTTTATTTCCCCCTTCATACTTCGTTCGTAAATCACGTTTCTCGCTCTCGCATGAAACCGTATATGTGTTATTTATATGAAGGGCCAATAAATTTCATCCCTTCTCGCTGTGATATAAGTAGGTCTTTATTCTCAAATTCATGCCTCTTTATTAGATACCAAAATATTCACGTGATTTGATTTACTTTGATGTTCCATGTATGTGATAGAAGGTCAGGTAGGGTGAAGTGAGGTTAATGTGATACTGTCGTATTTTAATAGGTAAGAGGCATAAAATAATGGTGAGAGGCTACGTGTTTAGTAAATGCGGTTCGATAGTACTCTTACTTTTTCAAGTACCTACTCCAATGCGACTGCTGTACGCCAAATGGCATAATACCAATAATTACGCCTACTTTAAATAATATCCGTTATTCTTCTCATCAAATGTTAATTTTAAAATTAACATTAATTATTAATTAACATTAACATAAAAGTTAAATTTCATTTATTTTGTAGTAGCCGTATAGTATAGTCGTAGTGGAGTCCCGGAAAATCTATAAATTATGTATATATATATCCATCTAAGATGCCAATATAGAGTTCATATCATATTTTATCAACATTTTTCATTCATGGGTTTCGATTAACCTTGAGCAACAAATATAAATCTATACTTAATATTATAAAGAGTTGAAGTTTGTGAGTTTGTGACGTTGTAGGAGGTAATCACTGGATCTACTGAAACGATTTTGAAAATTCTGGTACCAATAGAAAGCCACATTATTTGTAAGTGTCTTATGCTATTTAATAACCCGAAAAACTTATTTCACGCGGACGAAGTCGCGGACATCTCGACGGCCCCTACGTAATTCATCGAAAGTCAAAATTGACACTTTTCACCAGAGCCGTTTAAAGTTTGTTTCTGTTATATTTTGTTTTTTTAAAGAATTACCTCGAAGCTTTGGTATCCATCGTAAATTATTTTGTTATTAAATTTATGCAAATATATATTTTTGTGAAAATATATAATACTTTTCTGGAAAATTGAGTTTCAATAGTTTATGTCATAATAAAGACAATGTTTTTTTATCGAAACTGCCACTTTCTATTTTGTACCATGGGAATATTTTTGAAGTTACGATCGAAACTGGCAATTTCGATAATTAACGTTGGATGTATTCATTGAAATATTACGTTGAAGTATCCATTGAAACTGGTAGTTTCGATGAGTTACGCCGAAATAAAATACCAGTTTCGATATAATTTCGTAAGGTTTGAGCTAATTACGTTTTAAAAAAATAGTTCCGTAGTGATAAGTACTCACTTGAAAATCACAACGGGTTGATGTTGAATGAAAAGTTTTTCATTGAAATTACGCTTTAATAATATTACTTTAACTTACTAATACTAATAATTGTGATTAAATTAAGTAAATCAAAATAACAAATAAGCAAAAATAAACTACGGATTAATAATAAAAAACAAGTATTTTATGAATGGTACTTCGGCAAGAGCAGTTTTTAATCATCATCATCATCATAATGAATGAATATTAAAATAACGATGAAGAGAGATCGTCGTTATTTTTAATATTTATTATTTTTCCACGTCTTTTTGTAATAACAGAGTTAAAGCGATGCTGCTAACTTTTTAAAATAGCGAACATGTTTAGAGTCCATTTTTGTGTTGCATCCACTATAAGACCGTCAAGTTTGAGGATATTGAGCCCGTTAGTGAGGGAGAAGTTCCATATTTTTCAGTCTAGCAGGTAACTGACAAAGGAATAGAGGAAAATCTCCTGGGCACGTTGGCTTAGCATCAAGCACCTAAAATTAAGCGGAGTTCACTTGCCTAAAGTGTTGGCTGTGTTTTAACGAAACTATCATTTTCGAGAATTTACGTTGTAATTCAATTCAAATTTTTAACGAAACTGGTAGTTTAATTTTTATACTGCGGAGACGAGTACTGCGGAGTTTCGTGTAAGTCACTTTTGTATTCACCATGATAGGATGCATGCAGTAATAGTGCCTATTTCGAAGAACAAGACTTGAGACATTTTGGATAAAATCAATTGAAGGGCTGTTACGTTGGCTACCATTACAGCCAAAATATTGGACAGTTTGATTGACAACAAACTGAAACAGATTTTGCATCTCCATAATGGTCAATTCGGTTTTAGACACGGGTTATCTATGGAGAGTGCAATCAAGTCAAGCAGGCTCTCCATTATAACCAATACAGACGAACGCCTATCTATCCGACGCCGTTTTTTGGGCTTCTTAAGGAAATTCGACATTGTCTTATAATGTCTTTTGGGATAAGCTTAAGAGAGCGGGCGTACCATTGACATCTAGGAATCTGAAATATTGTATAGGAGTATTCATACCAAACAAACTATGTTTGGTGCGGTAATGCGCTCTTCCTCGCATATAATTTGGAGTGTCATGCTAGGCAAGGAGGTATATCCTCGCCACTGTTCTTTAGCCTGTGAATGACCTGATCGTTGAGAGCAGCGGGAAGCACGTCGGTGGATAGACAATGCTTGTGTAAATAATATTGGTTACGCGGACGACATGGTTCTACTAGGTCGAACAGTTAGGTGAGTAAGGGAGTTAACGGAATGGTGCAAAAAGCGTACTCTTTGCACGTTTCCGCCAGTTATGGGCTGATTTATATAATTTAAACTAGAGTGAATTTACCAGCCAGGTATAGTATAACATATTGTTAAATGGAGCACTCCTTAAGCGTATTTAACAATTTAAGTATCTGAGACACGTGAGTACTGATGGCCTTAAGGATGTTGTAAACATAGGAACGGAGCTTAGGGCGTTGGCGGTGCGGTGTAACATGCTTGTTCATAGGATTTCCCGTGGTAGCAAAGAGGTGAAAATTAGTTTATTCCTTTACACGGGATCATCGAGGACCTGCTATACACAATTACACAGGCATCAATAAGATTTTCTTTCCGGGATTTTCTTTAGATGTAGTCTTTCTATTTTGTTTTCATGTAATGCTCGTTCTAGGTGAATCACACTCCGAAACAGTTATGAGAGAGCTTATGTTGGCAATTGGCTAAGTACGGACTATCAACTGGCGTAAGTTATTGATTCTCAGTCAAATACCGATGTTGATGAAAATGGGTAGAAACTAGTGATATCGTGTCGGAGTTGTCAGTTTCTATTTACAGTTAATTATTGATATCAAATTAACTGATAAGTAAAAAAATATATCCGCTTAAATCATCGAAACTGGTAATTTCGTTTTATTGAGGAGATTTAACTCCGCCGTAAAAAAAAATGAAACTGGTAGTTTCGTTTTGTTACGTATAACTATCGAGCTTCGTCTCCGCAGTATAAAAATGAAACTACCAGTTTCGATAAAAATTTGAACTGAATTACAACGTAAATTCTCGAAAATGATAGTTTTGTCTCGCTCGCACGAAGACCAGTCCGGCGTAATTGACCGAATCAAGACTTTCGATGAACTAGCCCGGAGTGTTAGTGCCATTTTCGATGTTTTACGAATCAATATCTCAGCTAATATCTCTAATTTGTTTATTTCCTTTTTGTGGGTCAAAATAAAGCTTAATATAAGCCAATTGAGCTAATAAAAAATAAAAAATAAATTCAATTTTGACTTTCGATGATTTACTTAGGGGCCGTCGATCTGCTAGTGTTATATAATATGATATACATACTCGTACATAACTACAAAACAGGGTAACCGCAAATTCCTTATATGTTTTGTCTAAGAAGGGAAACTGTCACAGGCTTAGCTGTTCCTTCATTTATAAATTTTAATCCTCCACGGCCCAAGGATACAATCGTCTCACAAACTAATATTTACGGTCACGAAGGACCGCCTTGAGCTAGATTACGTGAATTAGTCTACAAAATGGAGATTCCTTGGTTTCCTTCGAATATATTTAGTAAAATGCTGAAATGAAAGCTACATTTACGCACTGAACAATGAACTAATGAATTTCCTTCAAGTCATTTTGGTGTCTTGAGTTTTTTTTTTTTTTTTTTTTAATTTCTGTATATCAGCTATAAATAAGTTATTATTTATAGCTGATATAGGTACAGAAAATGTTATCTGGTGCTATATCTTGGATGAAAATATATAATCCTGCTTCCACAATGTCAGATTAGATTCGTTGTAACTTGTAACTTTTTGGACACAATTTTTCATACTCTGGAAGTTTATGATGTATGAGTAAAAAAATCTGATTATATTGGCTGGCAGCTTAAACACAAAATTACTGCAGCAAAACTTCGTTGCGATATTTTAATCGATAAGGCATTTAGAGATATATTTTTTTTCATATTCATTGCGCTCAGGACTATGACTGCACTCTGCACAATATTATAGTACGGTAGTTTATCGTTGTAGTATTTATCCAATCTAAATAGTCTCTCCTTATTTAAGCTTACGTACCTTCTATCTTCAGGGCTACACAATTTTTGTGTCTTGGACTCCCCTTCAATTTTCTTCCATTTAAGGGCATGAGTATTAACTTTGTTTACTTACTGTACATTTTCGTCCACAGAATCTTTTTTATTATAAAACTTTATAAGGGTAACTAATAACATGTATTATAATATCCTCTATTGGAACAATTTGCAGACTGTGAAACTTGGTATGCATTATACGACTTAAGTACTTAAGACTCAAAATAATATCAGACAAGTCATAATTAAAAAAATTAAAAACACGACCGTCCAGCCAAAAAACGAACTAAAAAGTTAAAAATCTAAATTAGTATCTTATTCACATTTTTATTAAATTATATTTTTTGTGAATCACTGGGTATTGAACTATAGTGTTATATATTTTTGGAATCTACTCATCATTTTCTAGATGATGATTGTATAGTTAATCTTATTTTTGTTTTTTTTTTCAAATTTAGTCTTTAATGTGGGACCATGGTCACCCTATCAATTTTTTTTAATTTTACCAGCCTATGTCACCCGGAATAAGCAAGGGATTCTAACGATACCTCATTTATCAAAATCGGTTCAGGCGTATAGAAGTTATGGTGGAATATACAAACTCACATACATACATACATACATACATATTATATGAACCCTGAAAA
Organism: Erebia palarica; assembly: GCA_964035005.1. Lineage (NCBI taxonomy): Eukaryota > Metazoa > Arthropoda > Insecta > Lepidoptera > Nymphalidae > Erebia > Erebia palarica. The sequence continues at coordinate 12,611,310 of OZ035989.1, read as the reverse complement.
CAATAAACTCCTTTTTTCAGGCAGTCGTATAAAAAACACAATTGTTGCTAAAGCCTTGAAAGTGAAATTATACCAAAGAAATAGAACTTCAGTGGAATAAGCAAAGTAACTTTTCGACAAATTATTCTTACTTGCTGGCGTTTTACAAATAAATTTCCCAACGCGTAATTCAATTAATCAGTTACCCGAGACATTGTTGGGTCTATTTCAAAGATTTAATTTGGAAATTTAAATTTTGAAACGTTATTTCCTAACTAGTTTACCGAAGTGAAGCCGTTGTAATTTCAAAGGGATTTTGGGTGGGGAAAGGTGCTTTGTTGTAAAACTTGCCTGAGAAATTATATAGCTGGACTACCTGCTTACAAAATTGTGATGAAATTCACGATTGGCAGGATTTCTATGAAGCGCAAAACACAGAAATCGGGCGCGGGTCGGGATCGGGCCGGGTCGGGTGCACAGCGGGTTTAATTCCTTGTATTTATATGGACGACATCACACAGATCGCGTCCGGGGGTCGGGCGCGTGGCGGGTGACGCCGCGACTGACCCAAGCCCGTTCCTTGTATGTTTTGCCCTTAAGAGTTGAAGACCAGCCTGGTGCTGCTGGTGTGCAGCATACGTAAGAGAAGACTTACGTACATAAGTGCAGCATACGTAATTACCCATTCGTTAACTAAATATTCATCATTGTTTGCCATCAAACATTATTGACCCCAAGTACAAGCATATTGACGCAGTTGAGAGTATGGGGAAGAGGTCCTTGTACCATCATGTCATTAGTTACCATGAGGTGAATCAGTTTCTTTTCATAGAGTATGCTCTTTTTACACGACTTTTACACGACCAAAAAAAGGAGTGTAATGTTTTCGGAGTTCATATATGTGAGTTTCTTTATTCCACCATAACTTCTAAACACCTGAACATTCTTGGATGTATGGGGTATAGTTAGAATCATCATCCCGTAATCATCATCAGATTGAACTAAATTGACAACTCTATTTGTGTTGATATTCCTTTCCTCCCTGCGGAAAGGGGAGCACTAGACTTAAGCTGTCATTTTAGTTTACTTTAAAGATGTGTATAACAGAATTGGCTATAAATTTTTTAAAAATATTGAAAATAGGGCAGTTTATTTTTTAGTTCACTTGTTATATACAATAGGGACTGTGATATAAGCTGATGTTATTATAATACAATTTCATGCAAAATTCGTAAAATAATACCTTAACGATACAATGCATGCCTTTTAGCGCGATAAAACCGTGACGTAAGCTCATGAATACGTCCCCGAGGGCGCATCAAGCCATTAATATCTTCATGTTTCATATTTATACCCTCATATAATTATACATTATTATGTTGTGGAACTTTTAATGGATAACTTAATAAGGAATTTATTAAGTGCTACATGATGCCCGCGACTTCATCCGCGTGGTTTTTGATTGCGGCGGGAACTCCTTAATTTTTAGGGATATAAAATTGCCTTAGTATGCATTAGTATGCATTAGTATAGTATAGTAGTATGTAATTTCTCTGCAACCTAGCTCAGAGCCAAATTTCGTTAATATTTAAAAGATGGGCCGGGAAAACCTAGCAGACAGACAGATAAAAACACTTTCGCATTTATAATTTAACATAAATGGATATAGAATTACCGTTGTATAAATAGGTATAAACGCGGGAATCATTTAATTTTCCACTAAAATATTGAAAGTAGTCCTGCCCCGGGACATAATCTATGTCAGAAGTCAGTACCATATTTATCAAAATAGCTTGAAATGATGGCCCGTGAAAGCGTAGCAGACACTCAGACGGAACGATACACTTTCGCATTTATAATATGCATAGTATGAATTTAGCATGGATCCTTAAATCGCGCTTTAAGAAATTTTCCTTTAGTACATTATTTTACAAACAAGCATAATCATCTCAAAAAGAAGGCCTTCTTCGAAACAGGGCAGAGTAAATATTTGTATGCTCTACCGGCTACACTGTTGTGTAAGACCAATAGATTTCTCTGCAATACTTATGCAATATTTCAGTGTCAACTCGATTCAACATTGTTGAGCTTCGACCTTATACAAATATAGAACGGCACGAATAAAATATAAGAGTATTTTGCTCATATTTTAAATAGTAAAGGCAACTTGCTCAGCGGAGTTGGTGTTTTATGAATACGTATGAGATAAGCCTTTAAAAATCAATAATCTCCGATGTTCTCTTATAAAACTACTGCTTAATGATTGAAAAGAAAGACCTTTTCATAAGCATTGTAGAATTATTAATTCGGTTAGATTTATGGCCCAATTTTCGGAGATTTTCACTTTCCTAGAAGTCGTAATCTTTCTTTGAGAATATTGGCTTTCATCCAAAAAGTTTACGCTTGAACATTTTTTCATCAGTTTCATCCAAAAGTCTATAATAAAATTATTTACCACTACCTTTCTCGGGGTGCAGCCTATTTCTGTGCCAAATTTCGTCAAAATTGGTTTAAAAGACGGGTCGTAAAAAGGTTACAAAATTATAACTGCAATTAACAAGATTTGTCATACAAATACAATTATTTTGTTAGATATAAATAATTTAAATCCGACTAACCTGACATCGAATAAGCTAACCCTCGTTAAAGATAATGAAGGTATAATTAATACATCAGAATATTTTACCCTTCAAAATGCTATACACAAAAGCAGCTAATGTCGATTATAATATTCACTCATAAGTCATTGTAGACAAACAATGCCAGCACGGTCTTGCAAATACCAATATCGCTGAATGTACCTGAGAATAAAATGTATACAAAATGTAACATAGGGTTATCAGTTTGTCATAAGCATGCAATATTTCAATATCGAACAGCTACAACGTTGAAAAATTCACGAGAGGAGATTCCGTAAGAGCGATTAGACGATAAAAGTGATTTTTCTTCGCCATGACCGACCTAAGCATCCGTTAGCGGGTCCCACCTTACCAACATTGCTAGATAATTCCACACCGCTCTACACCGTTCCCTGAATGCAAATTGACCGTTTTACGCAGACTTCCACGATATATTTTCGTTATAGCCCGTCATATTTTTCAAGTTCCAGAAAAGGCTTCAATGTCAAATACATTAACCCCTCTTAGCTATTACTCTACTAATGGTAGTTTCGAACTATAAGCAACATAGATAACTGTCTCTATTCATTTTATATATTAATCGCTACGGCAGCTTTATTAAGCAAATGATGTAAGCGTTTAACGCGCATAATTATACCTCGGGGGTAGGTGAGATACTTTACTCTTTGTTTGATAACGGCTCTTCGCAGAAACTTCAGAAAATAATAGATCCTTTAGGCGTAATGGAAGCTGGAATATATGGAAAGTAGAAAAGTGCATTCTTGGCGAGAATGGAGTAAAAAATGCACATAAAATTTTAATTGCCACATTAGAATTAATGAACTCCAAGATCTCCCGCTAGATTAGAAAAAACTATTTGAATTTGAATTGCAAAGGAGCAATCTCGAAGCCCGTGATGCATATTAAGTTTCCAAGGATTTTAAGGTTAATGACTTTACTCCGTTAATTGCTTAGAGAAGGAAGCAGTTCTAATTTGAAATTAGCCTGGTATAAATCTAGTACTTTTTGTTTCAGGTAACCCTCTCAGCTGTAATTGCCGTCTATCGTGGATTTACGTACTCCGCAATGAAACTCAAGACAACACAATGAAACGTGCTCTTGAAAAGATATCTTGTGTACCAGAACCTACTAACGAAAGGCGAGTAAGTGACACTAAAGATGACGAAGAAGATAACACTAATGTTTTGGCCGATGATAATTACGAATACTATGATAAAGGCGAAGAGTACAATGATAAAGAAAAGAATACCAAAGTAAGCAAAGCAGTTAAGTTGATAGATATCCCATTAGAAGAACTTCCTTGTCCTAAAGAATTGATGCAATCGATAGAGGAAACTTATGGGCATCCGGTTCAGAATGAGATTAGATTAAAAGACGTCTCAAAAGGCGAAAGAGATTTACCTAGTTTTCTTTTCATTGTGACTATACTGATTGTATTTTAAATTTTAAAATGTTTAAGCGAAAAAACAATGTTTGTGATATTAGATATTAAAAATTCGCATATCTTTCTAGTCGATAACTATGTTATTTAATGTTGTAAAAATTGTTAAGTGTTATAGGCTAAGCCTTTATGTTGTAGATAAAAAATAGTAAATTTAACAAAGTATCCATGTCGAAATTTAATGTACATATTAAAAAATATCGGCTTTAATATTAATTGCTATTAATATTATTAATATCTAGTCTATATTTTATCTTCTCAAGTTGACAGAAATGTATAGTATTACGATATTTAAATAAACTATTATTATGGAAATAATTGTATAAAGATAGGACTATACCAACTCTTCCGCATGTAATATTTTGAATCGTAAAGTTATAAAACAATGTTTACCAAAAACTATAATTACTGTAAAGTTGCCCTAAATATTGCCATAACTATAATAAATTTAACTTTGGCTCGTGATCCATTTTGCACTAATAGATGGAGTGTCTTCCATTGTGTCTAGGCAAAGGTACGAGTTCGTAGCCGACTGCAGAGAGCAACACCTTTGGATTCTATGTTATTTATGACAGGTGACGCGGCAATGTGTCGCTAGTTTCGGAAGGTATTTCATAGAAACCAGTAGTGTCGCGGCATCGCCTGCTTCTAAGGACTGAAATAAGTGTTTTAAACACTGTTTTTGAAACTGTTTTATAACAAAAATACTTATAACAGAAACAGAAACAATACTGGTTACAGTCATCTGTAATCATATGTAACCGTTTATTTCTGTTAATAAGTGTTTTTATCTGTAACCGTAATAGGTACTTGCCCTAACAAATTGCAAGGTGTGGTGCAGTCTGATCACTTCATTGGACTTTACACACGCTGACACAACATTGGCCATATTTTACTTTAAATAATTGCAACCCTCGGTGCTTTTACCTTAGGTTCAAATTTGAATACGCGTCAACAGTAAATTTGGGAACGTCGCTATTCCGGTTATACCTTAAAACAGTGTTTAACATTTTCATTTCTATTACAGATTCATTTCTGTTACGTAAAAGTATAAGTTCTTGAAATATAAGTATTTTGGGTAAACAGATTGTTTTTAACACATTGAAAACGGTTACAGATTTGATTCTGTTATCAATTCAACCTGTAACACTTAAAATTCTGTAACCTTTATGAATCTGTTTTTCAGTCCCTGCCTGCTGCTACTGTCTGTAGGCGGCTACGCACTCGAATCTTTAGGCTCAATTCCGTTATCAACGGTAAGCGGCAGCATATGGCAACAGCGACACGAGACTGAGGCGCCGACCGCAAGCGACACTATGCTGGGTACTATACAATCTATGAATATTTTTCTTTCTAATTAAAGAAATAATAATAATAATGATAATGCTCGCCGGTTTCTCAACCTGTCGCCCTGACCCCCGGCCATCTGATCTCCCCTGTCGGGGTGTAATCCTCCGCCCGCTACAACTATTTATTTATGTATTTGTGTATGTAAGTTTATTTATATCTATTTATTTACGTAAGTTTATTGTAATTATTTTGGTCATATATGTATTTATTTTATATGCGGGCGTGAGAGTAAAATATATTACGATAATAATAATAAAATATTTCAAATATATACCTTACAACTAAGGCATTAAAGTTTAATTACGAATGTACTAAATATGGTATAGCTTGTATATTATAATAATAATACTTAAGACCTTTTGTCTTAGAAGAAAAGTGTCGATCTCGCGTATTCCACATTTTTACCCCCTACCAAAAAGTGCTCAACGCGCCTAATGAAGTTTTCACTTCAATAATTTAAATGTTAAATGTTAAAAGTTAAATGAAACTGCCACTGCATATATATATATATATATATATATATATACTCGTGGTCAGAATATCATAGAAAAAGTGCAGGAAACGGTAGTGTCGCTTACGGTCGGCGCGGCACGGTCGCTATCGCTTTCTCCAGTCGCTGCCGCTTACCCGTTGTCTTAGATGACGACAGAAGCGACGTGACGCGATACGACGCCATAGAAAATGACAAACTAGTCTGACGGGTCAGCCACTGTTTGATATTGCCGCGACATGTCGCGTCATAATAAGTCGCGGTGTCGTGTTTGTCGATCACGTAGGACAACGGGTTTGTGATAAACGCGTTCAGCGTGGAATTTAGCTCATCACAGAATTCTACTGAATTATAACAATGTTGCGTTATTACTCGGACAAAATACCGAAGATAATATAACATTTCGCACATTTTTACGCTAGCATAGACATATCACTCGTGTAAATCCTGAGCGATTCAGCTAGGAACTCATATCAACATACGAGAAATTTCTTTATGAATGAGCAAATGAAGAAAATATGAATTGTAAGTATATTTTTTTTTATTGTGGCCAATTCTGCTTAACATCATAATTATCTAAATTAAAACTAACTAAACTAACTAAATTAAAACGACATCTCATATTTTAGTGCTGTCCTTTTCCGCAAGAATCATAAAGTAAGAGAGCAATATAATTAGATGTATCATTTTCGTTTGGTTCAGTGATTGTGTATACCAGAATTAGCTACATTGAAGTGACCGCACAGTATTCAAATTTTTTCTTTTTCAGCATTGAATGAACTCGTCCAAGTCCCATAACCAAGTTTTTGCTTGACCAAGTTTTAAAGGCCATATAACTTGGAGGCAAATAATAAATGAAATGGGAAAACTTTTGTCGCAAGCCTCGTGTCTAAGTGAAAATAATATGTCGTTTCGCTGATAATAATATTTTAAAGGCTAACGAAATTGTACCTACACACCCCAGGTACCACCCACATAAAAATTCATTAACTTTTACCCCTCCAAGGAATTTTCCGCATATATTTTATTGATTTTCTTGGATTCCGTAAGAAAAGGAAGAAAAACGGAACCCGTATTATAGAATTGCTTTGCCTTCAGACTCTCTGCCCGCAAGGAAAATTTTGGCAACGAAATCATATTGATGTTGCAACTTATAAACTTAAGGTTTCAAAGAGAAGTGTGCTTCCATGTCAAATTCTCAGTTGCTGACATGTTGCTGACAAAAAAACAAACCTATAATGGCACTTCCCGCTGTCTAAGCATCTTGAAATTTGGCAAAGGTAGCTTGTGTAACACAAATAACGGAAAAATCCGTGAAGGAACTAGAAGTTTAATTTGCTACAATCCACCACAGCAGACAAATCTATGTGGTACAGCGCGTCTTGTAAAGTAACGCCTGCGTAAAATACCAATTTCCCAAAAATCTCAAATCCCGTATTTAAATACAATCATACAATGTTACGGAACTCTATCAAGAAGTTAGTCCTTTTCGTACATAACCATCTTTTTAAATATATGGGCGTGTGACACCCACTCCATTATCATGGATTTGTGTTTCCAATATATTTTTTTAATGAAAAAAAGGTAGAGTCAGACGGTATCTTCGTTATTGAAACGTTTTTAAAGGATGTTGTATTTCATTTTCCAGTCACTGGATAGAAAAAATATATTCTAAAACAATATTCCATTTGCGGCAAAAATACTTGGTAATATTTTTCAATAAAATACTTTGTAACCAGTTGGTAACCTACTTATAATTGTTAACTTTATTGATGAACGTTTGGGATGAGGATGGCAAGAAATCGATATAAAATGACCTCGATTAAAAAATTAATTATTTATTACCGGAACACGTTATTCGTTTACCGTCTGAACCTAGTAATTAGAATTATATTATTTAACAAGCCATTTACCTTCATGAGATTTGGATTTCCCAATGAATAGCGTTTGCGATCGTTATATTGTAACAATCATATTTTTGTAATAAGGCCCCTAGTGTTTGTTTACTTGTTTACCATAATCGTTAAGTTTAACAATGTTAAAACAACTAACTCTGTCTTAAACCTTTGGTTATATTTTGTTTGGTTGGAATATTGCTTAGTGATGAGTGGAAACTCAATTTAGAATAGACATTTCACTCTGTAAAATATAATGATCTTGTCAAATATACCTAAATACAAATGTTCTATTTATAAATTCAATATATACAATAATTATGTGTGAAAGTTAGTATCTAGAATATAATATTATATCATCTTTTATTCACACAACAAATTGTACAAAACTTCTTTATTTGTAACATCATAGATCTCTCAATGTAACGTTGTGCATAGTTCCGACTTCGGTTATAATAAATATTTCTACCCGTGGATTGTTTATTATTGTATTTAAACCAGAACGAGAACTAAATAGACCCCCATCCTCCCTCCCCCAATAGGTGGGCGAACAGCATCAAGCGAGTCGCAGGGAGACACTGCAGTCCAGATTTCCAATTTTTACCCAAATCCGTGGCATGTGGAAATCCATACAATAGATCTATGTCCAGCAATGTCTTGGCGGCAATCAAATTCTTCTAGTAAATGGTGATACAGTCTAAAGCTGGAACTAGCTTGTTAAATAAGCCCATCCACTCTTTATTTGAAGACTCTTTAAAGTGGAGGGGAAAGCGGTAGCCGGAAGGGCATTCCATATTATAACGGTTCAATTATTCGTTAATTAGAAATGAGGAAGCAAATCACTTCATATGGGTGGAAATTCAAATATTATGTAGGTATCAATGCAGACCCAGGCAATGTTATTTGAATTTCCAATTTTATTATTGATTAACGGAGAATCAATCTATTTGTAATGATTGTCGTTAGGTTGCTGTCAAGTTGCTGTCAAGTTAATAATTAGGTCAATTTAGTTTACAATTAAACTATCTAACTATATTGACATTATTAAGTACCTAATTAATATAAAAGTAAAAATGCTTGGCACTGATTTGATCTAATGGCTCTGATAGTTCCTTTAAGATGATTTGTGAAATGAAGATAATGAAAAATAAAATCCCGGCTGAGTTTGTTGTGGGCTCTTCTCAGACCAGGGCGCGTTTGGAACCCTCGTAGCTTTAGTTTAAAGATACCGTTACTGATTATCACCATTATGTTTTATAAATAACTGGACGTCAATAAGTGTAGTGTACCTACCTAAATTGAATAAACATTATTTGAGTTTGAGTTTGTGCCGTTTAAGGCTATGGAAACTAAAATGGAACCTCTATCAATGATCATAAGCTATTCAAAGATCAGGACCTACAATAGCTGCAACAGGCCTTCACAATGTGAAACCTCTCAAATGGAGGTCTCAATGATGATGAACAATTTAGAACAATGCAAATGATGAATGATGAATGAATTAATGAGATTTGTTCGAAATAATAACCATCCATAATTTATTGCATAAATTAATTTAACATTCTAGTATACTTCGTCCAAACTTAGATATTTGACCCGGTGGCCAATTTTAACCTGTTTGTGTTTTTTTTATTTTTCACACTACCGCGACTTCGTCTGCGTGGTTTGAGGTTTTTTAGTTCCCGCGGGAACTTTTTAATTTTCCGGGATAAAAAGAAGCCTATGCGCAATTCCAGACTATAATCTATCTCTGTGTCAAATTTCAGCCAGATCCGTTCAGCCGTTGGGGTGTGATTGAGTAGCAAACATCCATACATCCATCCAAACTTTAGCATTTATAATATTAGTAAGTGTAAGATAAGATAATAGCGACGCCGTCACCCGGACCAATAAGTTTATAGGACTATAGCCTAGTAGATAAACCATAGACTTAGGACCTCCTTATCGCCAAGTAAGCCTTTACATGGCGATTGTGAAGCCCTTAGAATATTTACTATAGGTATTTACTTATATTATCAAACTGACAATAATTGACACAGTTATGAATAGATCTATTTTAATATGATGTTATTGTGTTTCGACGTTCTAATTCTAAACGTTGGTGAGATCTTAAATCTCATTCTAACTACAGTCCGCGTGCAAGTTGAATGCAGAGTATAGTCCGCGCGTGAGCTCTGAGGAATCATGTGGATTCTTAAAGTTATGACCTAGTAACAGTATTGTTTAAAGTGCAAAACAATACTGCTATCGCAAAATTACATGCGTCAAGCTCGAAACTAGTGCTGGGAGTGAGCTGGATATGGAGCGACGATTGGGGGTGGCGTACAGCCGTCGTTTCTTCAGACTCCGATTCCTCGGAGCTCGTGCGCGGACTGTATATGTATGTGTCACCATATATTTACTCTGCATTCAACTCGCGCGCGAACTATATTTGCATGCCGATGCCTATTAGGCAACGGCGAAGTCTTAGTACGAGGTGTAGAAAAACGGTCAAAATTAAAAAAAAATCGTTTGGGCTCTATATCTTATATCTATACTTTTATAAAATCTTCCTCCAATTTCAATCCTCGAAATATTTTAATAATTCAAATACCTACAGGAATTGCCGAATTTTATTTACCCGCTAAGTACAAGTTAGTCGTTGTCTCTGATCTCACCTAGTGGTAGGTAAGTGAAGATGCAGTTTAAGATAATAGTGGGCTATCCTGTCAAGGGTATGGCAGTTATATTAAATTAAACCCATAAGTACCCCTAATCGGTTTCTACACGACATCGTACCGGAACGCTAAATCGTTTGGCGGCACAACTTTACCGGTAACTGGCCATGGCCGAAGCCTTCTATCAGATCGTCAAAAAGTTACAATTTTACCACAGTTTTAATAAAAGTATAATATAGATTCGTTATGACGTTAAAAATATACCTAACGTTAAGGTATTGGTTCAAGTATGCTGTGATATAATAAGCACATTCTAGGTATCAATGACGGCCCTCTATGCAGAGCCTGAATGGAGAGCAACGAGACACCAAAACATGTTCAGCTCGATGCGGTGTACATATCTATCTATATCTATACTAATATAATATTATAAAGAGGTAAAGTTTGTGAGTTTGTGACGTTGTAGGGGGTAATCTCTCGATCTACTGAACTGATTTTGAAAATTCTGGTACTAATAGAAAGCCTTATTATTTGTAAGTGTCATAGGCTATATATTATCCCGAAAAATAAGGGAGTTCTCGCGGGAATTTAAAAAACTTATTTCACGCGAACGGAGTCGCGGGCAAGTCTACTAGTATACATATATGTAGGTACTAGATTGGCCCTTCCATAGATTTGCAGGGCGTGTCCCTCACCTGTATAAGCCTGTCCTTGTCCCTGCCATAGCGCTGTCCTGCTTTACAAACTAGATGGCGTTAGTAAAATAAGTTCACAATCTTTGTTTGACAGGGCCCGTCTATGTAAATTGAGGTCATTGGGTGTACACCCGCCCAAATAGAAGCTTACAATCGCTATCCCAGAAATACTGGTCAAATCGGGCAGCCTGTACGTTTAGCTATGTTATTATATTGCAAATTAGATTGATCGTATTGAGCGTTCGATCATATATTAGCGTTAATGTAAATTGAACCTAAGAAGCTTTGTATTGGAATGCATTCACAACCAGCTCTCCAAACGATACGTTTCAAAATTAAAATCGGTTGTATCTACTGAATTTGTGGCATTAAATCAAGACCTTTTGGGTCCATTTCACTTTGACGTTAAAGTGATCGAACCCTCAATATGATCAAACAAATTTACAAAGTAAAAACGTAGACTAAGCGCACTAAGCGCACGTACTGCTTGGATTCTGACGCTGAGTGGCGGCTGATTCAACGGAGAGCTACACCAGAGGTCTCACGAACAACGTACGGCTACGCCTAAGGAAAGAAACCCACGACAAAAGAAGTAGAAAAAATACACCATAGATGACCACGTATATTTTCCAACCCCATGACACGTAAAATGGCTGTCACACCATTTACGAAATACTTTCTTGACGAAGCCCCGCAATATTAAGCCGATTTTTATAAGTGTCTTGTCACGTAAGGTGGGAAAAAAATTAATCAGATTACGTTCGTGATGACCTGGTATTAGCTTAAGTGCCTAATTCGCAACGCTCTGGATTATAGTATTAAAGATATTAAGCCGCTTTTACTGTGTGCTAACACATCAAGAATTACATACGAAACATTTAAGAAAACCTACTCAGTAAAAGCTATTTTTATTTAATCGTATTACGTTTTATCTACTGTATTTTATTTTTTATAATAACACAAATAAAAGAGAAAAAGTTTACAGAGCTTTATAACAGCTGAATCTCTCTATGCGTCGTATTTCTCATTACTGAGGATCGTGACCCCATTCTATTTAGCATAATATAATGGCAGGAGTTTCCTGCCTTTGCAGTATTAAGAAGTTAATTTAAGATTACACAGCACACTTTTGACCTGAATCTCTTATCTTCTAGACTTCATCTATCTGCAGACACTCTAATAGAAGTTCTGGAAGCTCTTCAGAGCTGCTGCTGCACCTTAACAATTTTGTAGATTCGGTTGCGAAAAATCATAAACACAGTAGGAACGAGTAGGTATAATATTAAATTAATCGTCCTATCCGGTGGGCAACTTCGTCGATCGGCAACATTCTAGCAGATTTATCAACTGGCTTCCTGAAATAGTAAGTTTTGCGCTACACTTTACAGCAAATTTAAGTATTTATTTTTTATCTCATTGTATTCATACCAGATGATGACAGCGATTTCTTCCGCGTGTTTATATTTTTTGATCCGCTGGAACTCTGTGATTTCCCGGAATAATGGGCTATGTCCTTCCCCGAGATTGTAGAAAATTTCGTTTAAATAGGTTAAAAAGATGGACTGAGAAAGTGTAGCAGAAAGAAAGCAAGAATAATCCACGTTCTCCATTACGCAATACAATACATCAAAGGGGAAGATCGCCAAGCAAAAGCTTCGGCTGAATATTAAAAGTTTCTTTTGAGTCTCGTGTTATTGTAGGCGCGAGATATTGGCGCGGGCGTAATACATTATCTTTTTTAAGTTGAAACTGGCAATTGTTTAATTGTTTTGTTACCTTTAATAGTAAAAGAGCTATATTATGTACTGTAAGACTATAGTGCTAGTCCGAAAATGGGGTTAGAAGCTTTTAGACGGCAGTCGGTAGGTACGACATGGAAATTTCGGTCCATATTAATTTTAAAGTACATATTTAGGGAATTAATGGGCGCTGGAGATACATTTCCAAATTTTAATAGGTTGCATACCTACTCGTTCTTTATTGAATCTATTAAGAAAAATTACAACATCCTTTGAAAGGAAATGAAGTAGAAATTTATTTTAAAGAAAATTTAAGCAAAATATTTAAAACTCACATCATATTATTTATCCCTACCTAATATTGTAATGTACTATCGACAACTAATCGAGTCCATATCGATACAATTAATCGCTTAACACATCAATTTTGATTCATTCTTTTTGTTATAAAACACGTACTTTACCGACTTTGCCGTTAACTTCCGAGAATACGGAAAGTATTTTTCTACTGCCAGAACCCTTAGAATAAGTTAACACGAAACACAGCTCGACAGATTTTATAGATTTCGAATATCGGAAACCTTAACGTCATAGAAAGAGCTGAAGAGCTTTTAAAATCGTTTATTCAGTCCTATTGTACTATTTAACCCGCGGTTTTACCAAATGATTAAAGATGTTTGTGGTTTAAGATATTTATTGTCTCAAAAAGAATTTTACAATTATTCACTTATTCGAAACTTACAGGCTAACATTACATATTAAGAACAATATTTTGCATTTTAAGTGCACAGGATTAAGTTTACTATAATTATTAATACTGTAATATAACTATAATTTACAAGTTATAACATACAATACTTTTAATTTTGTTTCTAAACAAAATATCAACTCAATTTCTCTTAAGTTTATAATGAGAGTAGTCTTAAACATTAACTGTACGATTTGAACACAAACATACCAAGAGATTCAGTCTAAGATGTTTAGATTTACACTGATAGGTCTATGCTTAAAAGATAAACTATATGAAAAATCTTTGAAGTTTGGTCTACACAGCTTAGCTAATGGTTTTAGCTGCGTGAATGTTGGTAATATTTAGACCAAATCAAATCGTAAATTATGAGAGTTATGGTCCATTTTCATATTAATTTACTAACACTAGAAATATATGAATGTTGTCGACACGAGCTAAGCTCGTACTAAGCTTAAAGTACTTAAATTAGCCACGATTCTAAATGAACTTACGAGACTTGAGCGGCTGGATTTATTTCCGAAGTTTCCGAGAACCTCGTAAACCATTACGGCGCTTTATTACTTTGCTATAAAAACAATATTGTTTTAGTGCTCCCCATTGGAGAGTTCGATCAGCTAATGCGTTAATGCATTAGCTGATCGAGCACCAGATGCTGGTGTTAATAGCTTGGCCTATTTTCTATCATCGTCGTAGTCTCAACCGATAGACGTCCACTGCTAAACGATCTCCACAAGACACGGTCTTGTGCCGCTTGCTTCCAGCGGCTCCCAGCTACTCGCATGATCCACCTAGTGGGTGGTGGTCCAAAGCAGCACTTACCGGTACATAAAGCGCCTTGAGACCCCAACGCATATCGGTTCTTTGAACAATATGCCATGCCCATTGCCACTTTAGTTTAGCGACTCTTTGAACTTTAATATGTAGGTGACTCTGATTCTCCTACGAATCCCCTCATTTCTGATTTTAATTTCCCATAAACTAAGAGTAGATCTAAATGAGCGATCTCGTGGTAGAGTCCTAAAGGGTCTTTTGGGATGAAAGGGGATGAAAGTTTTGGTAAATTTTCCTCAACAATTCAAGTCTGATGCTTAGCATGTTTGACTGCGGACAACAAAGTCCTAGGTTAGGTCTGCTGGTTGCGCCATGGTTAATACTCAGTACTAGCCCGGACTTCCTAGTCGATGGCGTTACACTGCCGTGCCTCGGAGAGCGCGAAAAGCCGCCGTATTTTGGACCGCATCTCTCTCCAATGTTATCTGATTTTCCAACCCATCAGCCTATGAAAGTAAGAGAATAGACGGCGCACCTATATTTGCGCTCTTTGCACATTATATACCTTCGACGTAGATGGCTAGTCAATTTAGAAATTGGCCGCCATGGTCGAAAATCTGTCGGCAGAACATCGTCATTATTATATGGAAAAAATATTATCCAATATTTTACACCGAGTGACAAGAAAGTGAAATTAAGGTGAACCCCGGCATTTGTAATGAAATACCTTGGGAGAGGTGCGTCAAAGGCCGCCCACAGTGCGGTGACAACGGTGATTAAAGGATAAGAAGGAATAAAATATTATGCTCGCCGGAAAATCTGCGAAGAGCATCTGACGAATTCGTAATTTTGTGTGTAAATTGTTTGAAGAGTCTACCTCTGTGGTTTAGTGGTGTAAACATTTTTTAGAATACCTTAGTTTATTTTTATAAAAAAAGCGAGCAAACGAGCAAGCATCAGACTTTAACTGAACACTACCACCCATGAACACTTGCATTACCAGGGGAACCACCAATGCATTGCCGAATTTTGTGGAATTTGTCTGTCCGCCCCTTGAGTAGTCCGATATTAAACTTTTGAATGAGAACAGAAAGTGGCAGATAGTTTCATAATAATTTGCAGGTACGTGGCAGAAAAGACTTGAAATAAAGAGCGGTGAAAAAAAAACTCTATGATATATGATGATGCAAGAGCCATGTTATTTATTATACGTATTTATCTTTAAACCGATTCAAAGTGAAACTTAATTTGTGTTGTTATCAAGAAAGATGTTAAGCCTCGGTTACTCTGCTGATGGGCACCTTACAAATAACCGTAAATACTAATTTAGGTTTGGTAAATTTTATTTAAAAAAATGTTAAAAGCATTTTATTTATTTGGAGTTGAATTTAAACCAAGTTATAGAACTTTATTTATTAAGCCACTAAAGCGTTTTTTTATTTTCTTTAATGGCTTTCATTTTTAACTCGCATTCGGCCTCTTTTATAATCCCATCTCGAAGATTTTGATATTAATATTTTAATAGAATAACAACGATCCATGAAATTACAAGTATCGTCACTAGGGTTGCTACTTGCTACACACATTACATTATTATTTAAAACAAAATTTTAAGTTACTGATTTTTTAGAGACACGTTGGAAAACAAGGAACCCTTATAACATTCAGTTTTGCACAATTTTTTTATTATGAAACAGGACTTGAAGAACAATATCTGAAAAAAAAAAATATGAACTCTTAAGAAGCCACATAATTGGCTACTTACACCATTTTACCAAAATAATTACCGTTGTAGGGGCACACAATACCTACATGATGACGTAAACATGACGCGGCCTCGTTAGCCAATCACCTACATGATGACGTAAACATGACGCGGCTACGTTAACCAATCACGTGCCACCGCCTGAATCACGCTAATGAAGTTCTTTCGGAATTGTACTATTTATATATGGAAATATCAACCTTCAACAGTTGGCCCAGCTGGGATCCCCGAGCATGACACCGGCTCGGAGGAAGATCTTCCTAATGCATCGTTCGAGCATACCATACACACCCGACACCGTCCAAATTCTACGAATATATAGTGACTTGTTAAACTTCTTCTAAACCCAATTATTATGAGAGCTATCACCAATAAAATCGATGCGGTCGAAAGCTTTAAAGGCCAAACAGCACATGTCGAATTAAGATGACGGCTTGAAAAAATGTAATAACTCGGATCATCTATGGACGTTTGAATTCCAAATTGCTCCTTGTTTGTAATTGTAGAGTCCAGCAATTAGACTGACGACACTAAAGAAGGGAAAGCAGCGTGGACTTGCATGTGAAGCAAGACACTGAAGTATGGAAATTTCGCTAAGATAGCTTTGTCCAGCTCTACGTTTAAAAAATATTATATGTAGGTTCAAAATAATAAATCGATTATACTTAACTGTTTGAAGAAGGCGGCACCCCTGATCGTGTGCGCCGTTGCCAATAAAATCGATGAAGTTGAACGTTTAAAAAAGGTCGGACAAGACGTTTCCATGTCGTTTTCGCAGCGAAGAAATAATTGACGTGCGCTATTTATTTTTATTTCTCTCGAACTTCGTTTCAAAAACCTTTGGCGGGGAACAACTCGATTTGGAAATAAAAGCGCTCAAGCTGATTTGATTCTATAATATTACGTGATACTTACTTAAAATTGTAAAAATAAACGATATTAGTTGATGTTTCGTTACATAATTGCCATCCTTTTAGAGATAGTTTTAACTTCTAATTTTCAAACCTACAATATTGTATTAGGAGTTGTAACTGTATTAGTTCAATAGAGTTAAATGAATGGAATTACATTTTACTCCAAAACCGTTCAAAGGATTCCAAAAAATTCCTTTTAATTTGTATCAAGGAAATGATAATGGAATGTGGATTAAGATAGTGAAACCAATTATCAAATCAACTAGTAGCCAAAGACATTGAAAACTATTACAGCAGCCCTAAGTACCACGGGGAAATAAAATGATTCCATCATAGATGTAAGATTCTTCTGATTCATGATCGAATCCATAGATGTAGGTACTTATTATAAAATCTAACTGCCTCGTTGGTCGAGTAGGTAGCATGTTCGACTGCGGTCGTCGAGGTTCCGGGTTTGAGTACCGGGTTAGGCTTATGGCCTAACCCGGTAGTACTTATTGGGTTTTCCTAACAAGAAATTCTCAGTAGTAGCCCGAAGTTAAGAAGTTGGTGTTGTTTCACCCCCATGCCTCGGAGAGCACGTAAAGCCGACGGCCTTGTACCTGATCTCTCTCCGGTCGTGTCGAATTTTCCGTCCCATAGGGTTATGTGAGTAAAGGAACAGAGAGTGCACTTGTGTTAGCGCACACACTTGTGCACCTCAATGTTTCCCGCGCAGATGGATAATCTCTCTGGAGATAAGCCGCCGTGGCCGCAATTTGGTCATGAGGACGTTAATTATTTATTATAAAATCTAATTTCGCAATATCACTCAGCGGTTAATGATATACTTAACAAAATGGAATCAGCATTGTCAGCCGCACGCCTACAACAGGAACGGGAATAAATAAGGAGAATAAATAAGCCGCCGTGACGTGCATATTATTTATTGTTTTTTCGGGAGAGGTGTCATTTACTAGAGGCCGAGTCCCACAAACCTGCCTCATTGGTCCAGTGGTTGGCATGTTCGACTGCGGCCGACGAGGTCCCGGGTTCGATTCCCGGGTTGGGCCATAACTGGGTATTGGGTTTTTCTGATTAGAAATTCTCAGTCCTAGCCCAGAGTTAGGAAGTTGGCGGTGTTTCACCACCATGCGTGTCTCGGAGAGCACGTCAGCCGTCACTATCATGATAATAGTCGTTAAAGCCCGCCAACCCGCATTGGAGCAGCGTGGTGGGTCTAAGCTCTAATTCCTTCTCTCCTATGAGAGTGTGGAGGCCTGTGCCCAGAAGTGGGACGTTAATGGGATGTAGTGAGTCCTACAAGATAGTCAATCTGATTGGCGGATAAAACCAGTCATGCCCTGGTCATTTCACTTGACCAGTAGCCATAATCCAGAAAAGCTCTCTATATAGTTTTGTATAGCTAATACCAGCTTTACCAGTAGTTACCAGTAGCTTTAGTTTTATGATACTATTATTATTTATCATCATCATGATTCATATTTTATTGACGTCCAAAAAGTGTACCAAGAATAAAGATTTTTTAATTGAATTAAATAAGATAGCAAATACAGCGGAATAACATGAGCACGAGACGTCCTTTTTGTTTTTTATTATGTGGTGGTCTTTCTTTAACGTTTGATGTTTGCCTCTCTGTGGGTTACAACTCAATGGTTTTTGCATTTACTTTGTACACTCCAGCTGACACTAAGATATAAATATATCACGGAGGAAGAAGATGACACATACAAAGGCTGTTTTTTTATTAAAGAGAAAGGAACAAGGTTGCGGAATAGAAAATAATCTTTTGTATGTACATATTTAGTTTAATTTTCTTTATTTTTTGGATTCCGTACCTATTTGTATTTCAAATAGTCTTGACTCTGACATTTTGACTGAAAAATTACACTGACTTTTGTTAGACACTTGATTCTAACAAAAATGTGCTCTTTAAAGCTTAATACCCTCGAAGCTTTAGTTTTAAGATACCGTAACCTAATTATTATCACCATCATGTTTTAATTGACGTCAATATGTGTACCTACAGTTTACCTAAATTGAATATTTAATTTGATTTAATATTTTTTCAATTGAATCCTTTCCCACACCCACAATATTTTTGAATGACCTTTCCAATGACACCCCATATCATGGGATATACGAGCAAAAAAATCCGCATTTTACGTGTAAGGAAAACCTACCTACCCCAAAAAAAAAATACCACTTTGTCGGCGTGATTTATATGTATACCCATGCCAAATTACAGCTTTTTAGTATTAAGGGCCTCTGAACTAATCCGCGGACGGACAGACGGACGGGCGGACTCGCGCTTTAGACATTCGTATTATATTCGTAGCGAATACCAATGTCTTTGTCTTAGTAACTCAAGAATTTAGAGCATTCATTATGTGAAGAGTAGCGAGATAAAAAGTCTTGAAGCATTACTAGATAATTAATGTAATTTCGTAGCATTACATTAATTACCTATTTTGTGGTCGTAGTCTCGTAGATGAACTCTTACAGCAATATGCCTTACATACAATAGGCAGCAAGTAAAGGTGTCTGCCTTTTCATAGAAATTAGATTTTTTTTTATTTCTTTATTCCACCATAAGTTAGCCTTTGACTGCGATCTCATCTGATAGTAACTAATAAGTGATGATGCAGTCTAAGATTGTAGAGGGCTTACCAGTTAGTTAAAAAACTCCTACCATTATTTGATTAATGGAAAGGGGTCACGACCCTCAGTAATGAGGAATACGACGCAGAACCTGTTAGTGGAACGCCGCTTATTATTGAACCCATACCCCTGCTCGGTTTCTACACGGCATGTACCGGAACCATAAATGGCGGTACGTATTTGTCGGAAACCTTCCAGCAGACCAACTGAAAATTCAGAAATTATTTCATAAATTCCCAAATTGACCCTGCTGGAAGTCGAATCCGGGACCTCCCACTAAGACCACAGTGCTCACCACTCATGCGCCAGGGTGGTCGTAGAGCAAGGTGAAGAGAAACAAAAAGTCTTCCAGCAAAAAGTCGATGATGTACTCCTACAGCAATAATATGCCTCTGGTTCAATAGGCAGTAATTTATGCCCCTTTAGCCGTTCGTATTAGCAGCTATTATATCCCAACTCTCATTGTACTTTTAACGTACGATGTAATAATGGTTGAAAGCTCTTAGCTATACGTATCGCTGTTCAACTGCCATTTATTTCAGAAGATGGATGGATTTGCTGGCACTCGTTTGGTTACAGTACACCCGATAGCAGTATTTATCACAAATAGGCTCGTATTTGTATAAAACGATGAAGTCAAAACGTCTGTGAGGCGATTAACTTCAGACGATAACTCCAATCGTATGGTAGGTAAAAAATATTTACTTAGCTCATAAAGATATGATACGTTTTACTCAGCGACCTCAATTTACATAGACGGGCCCTGTCAAACAAAGATTGTGGACTTATTTTACTAATGCCATCTAGTCTGAAAAGTGGGGCAGCGCTATGGCGCGGTGACAAAGACAGGCTGATGACGGCTTATGATAAGTGTGGAGCGCGCTCTACAGGTCGGACGCCCATTTTTTTCTATAAAAGGGCCCATCTGGTACCTACATATAAATCGATGGTTTTACTGACATATAGATAATCCAAGATTTAGCTGCTGAAAACGCGAAGGTTTCAAGAACATAAAGATAATAATATGAAATGCCAGATAATAAAAAATATCTGAAGCAAGTACATTTGCTGGAAGAAGACTGGTGGTAAGAAATCCTGGCTACGCATCATTCTAGAGTGGTGCAAAAGTGGAGTTTTTTTTTAACTTAAAAAATCGCTGTCAAGTCAAATCAAAAACAATTATGCGTACAAAACAATAATAATTTAGATAGATGGATGTAACATTGAGAACGATTGAGAAAACTATCTTATTATGACATTATTATGTATTAAAATTTTGTTTTTTTAATGAAGAACTGCACTGCAATTTCATAATGATTGTTCTTGTCGCTTCAATCACATTGACATTCGTAGCTTGCAGAACAATCTTATCTTATCTTACTAATATCTTACTTAATATTATAAATGTGAAAGTTTGGATGTATGGATATTTGTTACTCAATCTGATATAATACTGATAAATACTCAAGCTGAACGGATCTGGCTGAAATTTGGCACAGAGATAGATTATAGTCTGGAATAGAACATAGGCTACTTTTAATCCCGGGAAATTAAGGAGTTTCAACGGGAACCACAAAACCTCGATCAACGCGGATGAAGTCGCGGGCATTAGCTAGTGTAACACTATATTCCTATACGACCTTGATCTATGTAACGTCGTAATCGTAATATAATCATAAAAAAGCAAAAAAAAAAGAGAAAAGCAATCGTAAAACATTTTCAATTTCTGGAACATAGCAAATCGATCGCTAATTGAAAGCGTGTAGGAACAATAAATCATGTAACCATTTCGAGCACAACTGTACCGGTGCGGGTTCGCAGGATTCACGCATTCGTAACAAAACCCGTGCTCCATGTTTGTGAGCCTATTCAATTGAAACTCAGCGCAAATAAATCAATCTAACTTTCTTTATTCAGTAGTCGTATTTTTTTTATCCACTACAATTTAGCCCTTGACTGCGATGTAACCTATTGGTAGGTAAGTGATCGTTCAGTCTAAAATGATATCTGGCTAACTCGTTAGGCGTATTTCATTTATATTAAACCCATACCCCTAATCGCTTTTTACACGGCATCGTTCCGGAACGCTTAATCACTTGGCGGCACTTCTTTACTGGTAGAGCGATAACTAGACACGGCTGAAAACTCACACCAGGCCAGAACAGAGAAAATTCAGAAACAAAAATTCCTAAATTGACCCACCCAGAAAACCGAGAACTTGAGCGCTGCTGAACCGAGTACCTCCTACGTTTAACGTGGGAGGTTCCGGTTCAGCAGCGCTTACAGAGCTAGGGAGTTCGTCGAATTTCGTTCAAGGGTCAATTTTTGAGCAGTATCGTGTAGGTACTTATTTCTACAGGCACGACATGCAGGTTTCTTCATACACTATGGTAACCTTGGCTCTTTGACAGTTTAAAGCAAGACCTGATATTTAATCCCTTAAAGCTGCTTCCTTCTCATTTTTGGTCTGTATAGGGCTGTTGCATAATAAGGGTTGTTTTTTCGTAAAATCTTATCAGGTTTCAACAAGGGGTATCAAGTGGTACATATGAGCAGTAAATTTAAATTTCACCTTAACCGACATAGCGTTGATTAATGTTTAATACATCCGCTGCTGGCAGACACTGACGCGTCGGTAAAAAGAAACGTTAACGACTCATCCCATAATAAATCGCCTGTCTACGCTGTCTTTTTGGCTTTGTAACGAGAAGGGCTTAATAAAATGATATAAAAGACTGTCATAAAAGTTGTCTGAGCCGTGAGTTCATGTGATATCTCTTTAACTTAAGCTGCACTACGTGGAAAACTTTGTCATAATGCTTCTATGCATTATCCTGATAGACTGTAAGTTTGTGTAATATGTAGTTCTCGTACTTAACTTTATAAATCTAATCAAAATTAACGTCTAATCTGTGGATGCATGCAGTGGCGTGCAGTTCATAGAGGCATAAAAGCACTGCTTACCCAAATGGGCTCATTTTTCATCAAAACAGCTAGTAAATAATTGTTCTAGCTACCTAATGCCTACCCTAGCTTCAAAACTTGTGCACGCCACTGGATGCATGAATCAATCAACCAATCATACATTATTGGCAAGCCTCATCTTAGAAAAAGAAACATTATTACGATGTAGAGTAAAGCTTATAGTAATAAGCGCTAAAGTTGACTACAAGAGATCGCTACCTAGTATAATTTAGTTTTTATGTGTTTTTGTGCTGTACAAAAAAGAATATAGGTGTAACAATATTCTTTACACACTTACATCGTTGTCATGCTAGGATTTCCACATACCGCGGTCTTGCACCGCCTAGATCCAGCGACTCGTTTGATGTCGTCACCGAATGCGGGATCTGACGCTGCGCTTTCCGGTACACAATTATTTACTAGTATGCAAGTCTACGGCCCATGAGGTCGCGTCCCAGGTCAGGCCATAATTAAGTACGGAAGTTGGCGCTGGATCACCCCCGTGCCTCGGAGAGCGCGTTAAGTTGTCTTTCCCAGTTATTATCACTAACATGATAATAGTCGTTAAAGTCCGACAACCCGCATTGAAACCGCATGGTGGTCTAAGCTCTAATTCCTTCTCTCCTACGAGAGTGGAAGCCTATGCCCAGCAGCGGGACATTAGTGGGTTGTAGTAGGCATGTTAATATCGATTGATTTGGCATATATATAAAATCTAATAGAACTGCTAAGTACCGTTCCGAGCCCAAACAAAGGACTTACGCCCTCAAACTTAAATAAGAATAAAATAATACGTAAAATACACGGCCGTTTGTTTTGAAAACTCCAAACAAACTGAACCCAACATAATTGAAGTAGGTAAGTTTATTTACAGGGGCGAATAAGGGAAACTTTTTCTTCAGGGGCCTGGAAGGGATTTGTACAGTTATCCGTCAGGGAGACGGTCACTCGATTTAACTTGTTCAATCAGCAGGCAACGGCTTTGTTGTGACTGGGTATTTGGATTTAACTACGAAATCTTCCCCTGTTTGATTTAAAAGGCAAATTGAGAGCAAAGATATTTTGACTTCTGCCAAATAAAAATGAAATAGAAACTTATATTTTTAATTTTAGGCACTAGCAAAAATTTGTACTTACTTTAAAGCTTTATATTTCGCAAACTGATCCTTGAATCGAAATATGGTATGTCCACACCCACAACAATTTTAAACGACCTATCAAATGACACCCCACATCATGAAATAGAAGAGGAAAAAAATCATCGCCATTTTACGCGTACGTACGTACGTACGTGTATTTTCCTAAAAAAAATATATTTTATTTTACTCTTTGTGGGCCTGATTAATATGTATACCAATGCCAAGTTACACCTTTCTAGATGCTTTCTAGTACTAAGAGGATTCTTTATTTAAAACTATTATATTCTGTAATATAGTTCTTTGTATTCAGGTATTAAACTTATGGCCTAGGGCTTTCACCAGACTGTTAGTTAAAAATAGTATTATGTAGGCATATTTTAAGCTATTGCATAGCTTCTATCGCGGGCCTTGAGCGTGGAGACCGAATCCAGAAATTCCGTAACAAAAATAACCTAACACCCCCACTCCGACCGGCACAGCGGTGATACTTTTTAGTTTTGCGATGTATCAATGAATAGCAGAACTTTTAATGACTTTTTGAAATATCTTGCTTGTCTCTTTAGTTCAGCAACTCGTTTCTAGGTGGCATTGGTTGTATCGGCGTTACTTCGCATGCGTAATCCCCCTCTTCGCCCCGCAATCTGGTGACTCATGCCTGCTTAGAGTTTCGGCGTTAGGGCACCTCCTCTTTGTATTTACTTCATGGTACGACTCTACGAAGATCGCACGAATATAGACGAGCTGCTCCGAAATCGGACGAATACGTAATCATCTGTTTGTGAGAAAGTATATAGGTGTACAGGTATTTATCATCTATGTACAACAGTGTATATCTGTACTCGTATAATTTGTGTACAGTGTTTTATTTATTTAATAAGAGAAAAAAAATTGTTTTCTTATCGGTCACCACGCTCAAAAAGTGTAACTTGAATTAATATCAAAAAAAAACAAAGGAAAAAAAATACTGCATAAATAAAATAAATAAGTAATTATAATTACATAAGTTGATAAAAACAGCTATGCAATAGCTTTACCGCGGCAGTCTCCGAGTGCCACACGTCTTTTTTTTTAACTTTTTATATTGTCCATCATACAAATTAATTAGTAAATCAGAATACTGTTTTTATGGTAACTGGTTGTCATTATTTATACTTAGTTATAATTACACTAAGTATAATTTATAAATAGCCTTGCAAAATAAATAAAATAAAAACCAAAAATATCATCTAAACCACTGAAACGAGACAACTTTGTACACAGAAAGCTGAATGCATCACCCCGCTGAATAGCCAAGGCTTAATAGCCACGGACATTATCTAGTATTAAATATGTATTGAAAACATTAAAACAATAAAAACACAGTTTATTTTCCTTCCGACCTTGATATACTTTATTTCTTGTACTACAAGTTTGCAACCCTACCTGCGGGAGCGAACTCGATGTATTTCGAGAAGTGTTTTGTGAACATAAAGGAGCGATGTATGTGTACCATCTATGTATCAAAAGTTTAACAAATAACGCGAAGCAATATATCAAAGGAATGGAAAATTTCTCGCTAGGCAACTGCAGAATATTAAAAGTTTCTTTTTGAACAGCGTATTATTTCGTAGACGTGGTGGTTTATTTCTTTTAGCCATTTATTTACAAAAGATATATCTGAGAATTCTTGTTTGGGATGCAAATATTTTGTTTTAGTTTGTATATGCGATAACCTATAATATTAGTAGAATCAATATCCTCGTAAAAATTCCTGCTTGGAACATGCTACGGTATTATAGTCAATATCATGGTGAACGCCGAAAGATTTTTTTAAAGCTTTTACAAGTGTTTCTAAATTGTTTAGAAGATCTACTACTGGTTGTGAATGTCATAACCAAAACAATTGAAAATTCGAAATTAAATTTATAAGTATATCATATTAGTAATCAATTTATTGAGCTCTAGCGAATTATGATCAAACGGAT
This sequence comes from Erebia palarica, assembly GCA_964035005.1. NCBI lineage: Eukaryota > Metazoa > Arthropoda > Insecta > Lepidoptera > Nymphalidae > Erebia > Erebia palarica. Next base: position 12,585,496 of record OZ035989.1, on the reverse strand, counting down.
CACACTAACTTTATACAGAGGGCTCTAATCTACATAATTATGCTAAACGTAAACCTGATACTCATAAAGTAATTAAATTTAGTTATATCCCGAGATAGGGACGATCATCATTTATTCCCTCTCATAGTTTTGACTTCAGTCGCCTACGTAACACCAGTCCCTTGGTTTGCTTTCATTTTGCATTCCATGCCCGGGTCCTCGCATTACGCATTCCGGCATTCGTCATATTACCATATTAGTTAGAAAAAGAATTGACAAGACCAGGTCAGCCGAATTTTTGGTAAGTATATTTTGAACTAGCGGTCGCCCGCGACTTCATCCGCGTACAATTTCTGATTTCCTATGAGATTTCCCGCTGCAAAAGGCCTACTTATAGCAGCTATATAGCATCGGCAGGTTTTTATTATTTAAGACTAATAAGTCCTTAATGCTGACTTCAAAAACTTATAACCTTCATGCAAGCTTTCAACCCCTATTTCACGCCCTTTGGGGTGGATAATCGTAAAATTGCTTATGCAGTTTATTATTACTTAAAACTAATTACCTAAATCCTGATTTTCAAGTCTCTAACTACAAAAACAGGACTTTCATACAAATTTTCAACCCTTATTTCACCCTCTGTGGAATAGATTTTCGTAAAATTGCTTATGCAGTTTATTATTACTTAAAACTAATATCCTTTATGCCGATTTTCAAGTATTTAACTTCAAAAACTTAAAACCTCATGTAAGCTTCCAACCCCCATTTCAGCTCCTTTGGTGTGAATTTTCGTAAAATTGCTCATACAGGTTATTACTATTTAAATCGAATAACCTAAATCCCGATTTTCAAGTCTCTAACTTCAAAAACACAGGACTTTTATACAAAGTTACAACCCCCATTTCACCCTCTGTAGGGTAAATTTTCCTCAAATTGTTTATACAGTTTATTATAACTTTAAACTAAAAACCTCACGTCTCTAACTTCAAAAACTTGTTAGCCCTTATGTAAGCTTCCAATCCCCATTTCACCCCTATTGGGGTAGATTTTCGTAAAATTACTTATATACAGGTTTTTATTATTTATAGCTATTAACTTAATTGCCAATTTTCATGTCTATAACTTCAAAAACAAAGGACTTTCATACAAAGTTCCAGCCCCCATTTCAACCCCTTAGGGGTAAATTTTCTCAAACCGTTCCTTAGAGGCCGTCTACACCATAGAAGGAACCTATCTTCCAAATTTCAAGTCTGTATGCTTTATAGTTCCTGAGATATCGTGATGAATCAGTAACCTTTCGCTTTTATATATATACATATATTGGGTATTTGACAACAAGTCAAATCAGCAACTTTTTTGCAAACGTCAAAACGCGCTCTTGCTATGGTATGTTGAATGAAGTACTGAACTGTGACGTCATCAAAATTCAACGCCTATAAGTTTCTCAAACATAAAACTAACAGGGGACGTGGAAACGACTTTTAGGAGTTCCGCTATTTAATAATTACTAAAAAATTGTTTATTCGAATAGTATTTATTCTAATTGAATACTAAATTCTAATGGTTACATACCCAATTATCTATTTTCTTAACTTGTAAAGTTGCTACAGCGATTGCTATCACATCTGACTGGGTGAAACTCTTCTACCACTACAGCCCATTAACGTCCATAGGCATAGGCCTCCACTCTCATAGGAGAGGGAATTAGAGCTTAGACCCACCACGCTGCTCCAATGCGGGTTGGCGGTCTAAACTCTTCTACGATTGGCTAAAATCCAATGCCGTAGCAAATATGCCATAAATTCAAACATTATTAAGGGTATGTTCCGATATACACAGCAAGCGCTGTTTAGTGCTCTTAGTGGGGAGAAATTCGTTCCGATAAAGACTGACAGGATATAAATTTCCGTTATTTTCTACGTTTGTAATTTTTTATGGATTCGTATCACGGCCCATTACTTTCGTCGCTTACCCGTTGTCCTAGATGAGCGACAGAAGCGACGCGATGCCATGTAAAATGACAAACTTGTCTACGCGACAACGTAGGCCGCGCGAAGGGTAAGCTACTGTTTGATACCGTATACCGCATCGTATCGAGTCGCAGTGTCGCGTTTATCGCTCACGTATGACAACAGGTAACCTAGGACCACGGGTTGGCAAATCAGGACAATTATTATACTATTAAAATTGTAACCATGATCGATACTTAGTATAATAGTGTATACTAGCATTACCACCCTATACGAAAGGTCTTGAGGCTTGATTTTGAGGTTGGGATTAAGTTAAGCCCTCTAGAGAATCAAAAGTGGATTCGAGATAGGCTGAAGATCTAACACGGTATTATGTATTAGGTCGAATCCAGGTCCGTTGTTATGTAATGCCTGGGAGGCTTGATTCCCTTATCGAATTGGATACGCTATTATACTTCCAGTATAATTGGAATAATAGTAATGCTCGATTTTGGGCACGGCAGTTAAGGGCGAAACACACTACGGACAAGGAAAAACCGTTCGCACTACACGAAGAAATTGCATCGTTGAGTTTGAATTTATGGTCATTCATAAGTACGATAGTCAGTAGGCTCGACTGCCCATAATAATGATGTATGCAAACCGCTGCTGTGACGTGTTAGGTATTGAGGAGACCTATTGCAGTAATGATTCGTTTTTCGTGTTTAGGTTTATTTATTTTATTTGTACAAGAAACTTAAAAACTAAAATATAAACTTTTTTTATTTTATTTCATTAACTTAGTTTAATTTTATCATTATCATAGACCGAGCGAAGCGAAGGTCTCTGAGTCTACTTGACGGAATTTGTACTTGTCCGTCCGTCCGTCTGTCAGAGCCTCTGAACTTCTGAACGTAATTACTTCAAATTTAAATATAATATGTAAACCGATGGCTTCCAGCCGAATATGGCTTAAAAAGTTATAAGAATCTTTAGTTCAGTATTTTTAACAGAACTTCAAAATGATGTCAATAGATGGCGCTCTGCAAAAGTTTATTCGTTTCTCCAATAACTCTTTAGCTCTTTTGCAACTGCGTCTAATGTTAAAAGTTAACTATTACAATATATAGGTAAAACTATCTTATGGATACCGCGAGGTCTCAGTTCGGGACGAACTACTAAGTATATTATCTTTCAGCTTTCTGCTGAGCTGTTCGAAACAAGATCAAATCCATACTTCCATGCTCATATTATAAATGCGAAAGTGTATCTGTTTGCCTGCCTGCTACGCTTTGACGGCCCATATGTCCAACCGAAATTTGATACAGGTGTAGATTATATCCCGGGGAAAGACATTATCCCGGAAAATTAAAAATTTCCCGCGGGAATCAAAAAATCTTAATCCAAGCAGTCGAAGTCGCGGGAATCATCTAGTAATCACAGAATTATTTGAAATCTTGTGATTATATTAGTTTAAACTTAATAATTCTGTCCAAGAAGTAACAATTCTTTTTTTTTCAGATTGAGTAAGCTGCGTAGGCATAGCCCTAAACTGGCCGCTACAGCGTCACCAGGTGGATGGGCGAGCTCTAGGCTCGTCCTTGTGGAGTTGAGTGTGAGTCCTAGGGCCCAAGACATCGGGGGGCAAACATTTCTAAAGGCGCCTCCTGTGAGGCTCAGACCCCGGCTTAGGATGGCTTTGGGATGGGTGAGAGGTCGATTGGACAAGACTAGTCCATTCACCCCCGAGACCGCGGTGTGAGTCCACGTCCGGGACGTAAGAAATCCGGTATCTCGTCTTTGTCAGCGAAATCGTATTTAATCTCTGTAGGTGGCTGAGTCAAATAACTCAGCATAACTAAATTAGGTAAAAGTATTAATTAATAGTCAGGTTTTAGAGCTGGAAGAAGTACAGTAACTGCGCTTTTGGATGTGACGGACAATATACTGACGGCGCAGGATAAAAGAATGTGTACGATCTTGGTTTTATTGGATTTTTCGCGTGCGTTTGACAGTATATATATAGCGTTGTTGTTGTCAAAATTATCATATCATGGCTTCGATATAAATGCGGTCAAATGGTTAAATAGCTATTTAAGCAATAGGACGCAGTATGTAGAAGTTTCACAGGAAGATGGAAAGAAATGTTGTTCTGATGTTGCTGAGTTATTAAAAATTGAAAATTTCATATGTATGCTGACGATTTGCAGGTATACTACTCTTTTGAACCTAGTGAATACAAACTTGCAGTTCAGATGGTAAATGAAGATCTTCAGCGAATAGCGGACTGGTCGGAGAGTAACTCGTTGGTTCTCAATCCCTGTAAATCTAAGCATATATTTTTTGGAACTAGAGCACAAATTAATAAAATTAATTTTAACTCGGCCAGCGTTTGTTTAATGGGTAATGCGTTGGAGCGTGTTTGAAGCCCGCAACTTAGGTTTGCTTATGGACTCGGACTTAAGGTTCGAAAAACATGTAGCCACGGTAGTGCGAAACTGTTTTTTCCGATTAAAGACCTTATACAAGATCCGTAAATATAATAGCCAGGATGTGCGAATTCGGCTAGTGGAAGCTTTAATTTTGTCTAAGCTTAACTATGCCGATGTGGTCTATGGTCCTCGTTTGCTGATCAGAACGAGCAAGCTGATTCAGCGAGTACAGAACGCGTGTGCGCGATTCTGTTTCGGCATCCCTCCTAGAACTCATGTTACACCTTATTTAAATAAACATAAGCTTCTAAAAATGAGATCTCGGAGGAAATTACACCTTGCGAGCTTACTTTTCGGGGTTTTTAGAAGTGGTAGACCATCCTATATTTATGATAAGCTGGGAAGGATGTACGAGGGCCGAGATCATTTCAGAGGTGCACGTAAGCCTTTAAGTGTTCCGCATCATTGCTCAGCTGCGTTTAGAGGCAGTTTTAAATATGCGGCGACCCGATGTTGGAACAATATCCCTCCACCCATACGGGAATGCCGCAGCATGTATGCTTTTAGGCGTAAATTAAAACAGCATATTTTGTTAAAACTGTTATAAATTAAACACTTGTGGCTTGAGTAATTATTTTATTAAACTTTTCTTTGCACGTTAATTATTATGGTTAAAATTTAAGGTTAAAATTTTTGTTCTATTCATAAAGCTTCACCACAGAGTCTAACCTCACAGACTAAAAACTACATACGCAAAAATACCACAGACCAAAATAACAATCTCCCCCGCCTTAGCAATTTTAAACTATTCTGATAGATTTATGAAGATAAAATTAGAATTTGAACATACTAATAGCAAGGAAAAAATTACTCTATCACTAACTTAACAATTACTAAATAACTTACATAACTAAAACTATAATAAAGTTTATTTAAAAACAAAATTATATTTTTATTACTTGATTGCCATGCCTTTTCCACTTAGACCCTTCCACATCTACCTTGTAAGTAGTACCGGCGACCACTTCCCTTATAATTTTGCCCCTTGACCATTTTTTCCCTTTTCTATAATCCCTAACCATGACATCATCCCCCTATTTTAATTCTAAAACTCTACCACCCCTTGCATGCTTCAATTGTTTCTCTTGTGATTCCACAAGATTTTGATAGATGGGGGAGGATCTCAGGAGTGATAAACGGGCTCTCAGTTCTCTACCCATCATTAAGCGAGCTGGAGAAACTCCGCTACTTTTATGAGGAGTGGTCCTATAATCGAACAAAAATATGCTTAAAGCATAATTAGGTGATTTACCACTCTCAATTATCTTTGTCAGGTGAGTTTTAAATGTCTCAACAAACCTTTCTGCAGCCCCATTGGTTGCAGGGTAGTGAGGTGGAGTAAAACTTTACACCAGTTCATTTGCAAAATTCCTGAAATTCCTGGCTTGTAAAAGAACTTCCATTATCCGTCACCGGATATCGTCACATGGACCAGAAACCCATAACGGACATATATATCCTTAAATTTACTTATGGTTAAACTTGAGCCTATATTTGCCATTTGAAAAGCCTCTGGCCATTTGGAATAACTGTCAACAATCACTAGATACATCTTTCCCAATAATGGTCCCAAGAAGTCTGCGTGAATTCGATACCATGGTCCTGGTGGAATTGGCCAACACCTTGGAATTATTCTAGAGGGATTGTGTCTATTCTTTAAACATAATTCACAGGAAGTAGATATTTTTTCTATATTTTCATTTAGCTTTGGCCACCAAAAGTATGCCTTAGCCATCTCAATCATTCTAGAAGTTCCAAAGTGTGTTACATGAAGTTCCTTGAGAACCAATTCTCTTAAACTTGAAGGTATTATAATCCTGTGGCCCCACATTATGCAATCCCTATCCATACTAATTTCATGTCTACGCAAATAAAACGGTTTTAACCCATCATCCACTGCATTTGGCCAACCATCCCGACAGTATACTAGTACTTTGGACAATAATATATCTTTCTTAGTCTCTGACTGGATGCTTTTCCAGTTCAGCGAATGCAAGTCGGATCCCTGTAGGTAGTTAACATTTATGTTACCACCTGTACTACAAAGGGTATGATAGTTAGTGCTATCTTTACTATTAGGTTTTCGGGACAGATAATCTGCAGGGTTTCTGTCTGTACTGATGTGTCTGATAGTATAATTAAAAGCAGAGAGGAATATAGCATAATGTTGTAATCGTTTGGCTGCCATTTTTGGAATTGACCTATGTGGGCCTAGTATCCGTACCAAAGCAGCATTATCAGTCTCCAATTCAAACAATCTCCCATATGTGTAATTATAGAATTTTGTTATACCAAAAATTATTGCTAGTGCTTCTTTGTCCAAAGCTGTATATTTTTGTTCAGACTCATTAAATTTCTTACTAGCAAATGCAATAGGCCTCACAACATTATCTAACCCTCTGTTTGATATTATGGCCCCAACTCCATATGCATATGCATCACAAGTCAAAATCAATGGCAAATCTGGATTATAATGTGATAAGTTCTGAGCAGAAGCCAATTCCTTTTTGACTAACTCAAATGCCTTTTGGCACTCATTAGTCCAGACAAAGTTCCCTTTCTTAGTACTTTCATACAATGGGTGTAATTTGGTGGCAAGATGTTTTAAAAACCTACCATAGTAATTTATTTTTCCTAGAAATGATCTTAGCACGGTGAGATTTTCCGGAGGTGGTATATTTAATATGGGTTCTATGTTTTCCTTTATGATTTTAATACCTTCCTTGTTATTTCTATATCCAAAAACATCAATACTTTTTCGAAAAAATTTACATTTATCGACTTTTAGTTTAAATTCACATTCCTTTAATCTTGACAGTACACTTTCTAAGATTTGTATCATTTCATTGAGTATTTTACCACACATGTATATATTATCTATGAATACTATTACGTTTGGAATATTTGAAAGTTTTTGTGACATTAGTCTCTGAAAAGAGCCGGGTCCTGTACTTACACCATAAGGTAAAAATTTATATTTAAAGGTTCCAATGTCAGTAACAATAACAGTTAGTTCTTGGGATGCTTCATCAAGGGGTGCTTGTAAGTAAGCCTCTTTTAAGTCTAATTCACAAAAAAATTCAGCGCCCCTTAACTTATTGAATATATCCTCAACATGAGGTAAAGGAAATCGATCCACTTGTAATTGTGGGTTAAGGGTCACTTTATAGTCACCACACAAACGAACAGAACCATCTGGTTTTAATATGGGTACTACTGGTGTACCCCAGTCACTGTATTTTACTGGTTCAATTCGCCCATTTTCTAATAACCTTTTGATTTCAAGATTAATTTTATCTTTAAGTGCAAATGGAACCTGTCTAACAGGCAAAAGTTTGGGTTTTGAATTTTCCTTTAATTTCAAATTTATACATTCACCCTTTACATTTCCCCACCCTGGACTAAAAACATCAGAGAACTTTTCTTTTATTACTTTTACAGGATCATAAATTTCATTAGAGTTCAATTGTAATGGCCACATGCCAAAAATATTAAGAACATCTCGCCCTAAAAGTCTGGGTTTATTGTTTTCAACCACAAATAAATTAACAATTTTTTTATTATTATTTAGAATCATTTCAATATCTTTAATTATTCCTAGGGGTTGAGTTATAGTTTGATCATAATTTTTGAATTGAATGTTGGTATTTTGTATTTTTCTAGTCAAATTTAACATTTTTATATCTTTAAGCAAAATGGTTGTTGTTTCGGAACCTGTATCCAATTCAAAATTTAAGTTCAATCCATTTACACTACTTTTTACCAAACAAGGAGGTATTTTATTTGTGCTTGAATTACAACTATAAACATTATAATGGTCATCATTATCTGGGAATAAGTCTTTTATTGATTGCTCTATGTTTTCATTATCTTCAATTTCTTTAAGTGAGTCACACTCTAATGAGTTAATGTTCCGATTTTTTACACACATCCGGAAAATATGTTTGATAAGATGGATCTAGGTCCAATAAAAAGATATTTGGGCTTAGAAATAGAGAGAGATCATAAGAATAACGTCATCAAATTACATCAAAAAACGTATATCGAAAATTTATTAAAACGATTCAACATGCTAGAATGTAAAGGTATAGCCACATCTGTAGAGAAAAATCTTAAATTGACTAAGGAAAGTAATACTGAACTCTTTACTAAGAAACCTTATAAAGAATTAATTGGCTGTCTTATCTATTTAGTTGTTGGCACTAGACCAGATTTAAGTTTTGCAGTAAGTTACTTTAGTCGATTCCAAAGTTGTGCTAATGATAATCATTGGAACTATTTAAAAAGAGTGTTACAATATTTGAAATTTACTAAAGATTTAGCAATTTATTATAGAAATGACATACGTGTAGAACATGATGTAATTGGTTATTGTGATTCTGATTGGGCGGCTGATTGTACTGGTAGAAAAAGTGTTTCAGGATTTTGTCTAACATTGTATGGCAATGTTGTTAACTGGGGAACCAAAAAGCAAAAAACAGTTTCACTCTCAACAGCAGAATCTGAATATATTTCTCTTAGTTCATTAGTTCAAGAATCTTTATGGTTTAAAGGATTGTTAAAAGATTTACACATAAATTGTGATAACGTTCTAATATTCGAAGATAACTTAAGTTGCATTCATATAGCAAAAAATAGGGAAAGTAAAAGAGTCAAACATATAGATATTAGACATCACTTTATTAGAGATGCAATACAGAATGGTAGTGTAATTTTAAAATATGTAACTTCTTCAGAACAAAAGGCAGATAATATATTCACAAAGGCTTTATGTAAGGATTTGTTCACTAAGTTTAAAAATGCCTTAGGTTTATTGACTTGTTAAATTAACTATAACTAGGCAGTTTATTATTTCAATGATTTGTGTTAACTATTTTATTCACGTAATGTTTTAAGTTATTTATATTAGTTATTTAGTTTAGTTTGTCTTATATAAATAAGTCGTATGTAGAATGTGGTTTAAGGGGGAGTGTTAATAAAACCTATTTAGGTAAACCCACATTCTACGTACACAGTGTGATGTGAACTGGCAGTGTGAAAAAGAATATTATGCTATTATAAAATGGTGGTCATGAAGAAAGTATTTTTATTTAATTTTTATTACTTTTTTATCGGATTGTGATATACTAATCAGGTGTTTGACTTTTTCTAACCTCGAACCACTTCTGACAACTTCACGTAAGATCTTTCGAAGTTCCTCTATAGTTTCCACTTCAACCGTAACTTGTAGGTCTTTACACAGTACAAGTAATTCTGTTTTGTTTAGTTTTTGTAAGAAACTGGTTTTCTTTTCTAAGATTTCTTGATAAAAATTTGCGTCCATGGAGGTATGGCCACGCCACGCCAGGTTACGACCATTAAATTCTGCTTAGACGTTTGCTGTCTTGTTTTTATATGCACGCACTAATCGTCGCCAAATTGTTATAAATTAAACACTATAACTTGTGGCTTGAGTAATTATTTTATTAACTTTTCTTTGCACGTTAATTATTATGGTTAAAATTTAAGGTTAAAATTTTTGTTCTATTCATAAAGCTTCACCACAGAGTCTAACCTCACAGACTAAAAACTACATACGCAAAAATACCACAGACCAAAATACTACATAATCGGAACATGAAAATGTCGCTGTTGATATATCAATTATATAGATAGGCATATAGTATATTTGGTGTAGGTATACTTGTTTTAATTTATTTGCATGTGATCTATTGTATAATGTGCATAAATATGTTATTATTATTATTATTAAAATTCTTTATTGCTTAAACAAAAGGAATACACAAAGGACATTATTACAACATTATAAACAAAAGGCGACCTTATCACTAAAGTGATCTCTGCCAGGCAACCCACATGAATGGACCGTACTTGCTGTGAGACGGGAAATCGCATTAAATAAAACATAAATACATAAACGTACATTCTAATAGTTACATACTATAAACAGATAAAAAATTATTCATATAATAAATATATATTTAAATATAACACATATTATATACATAAATATTAAATTACATATGACTAATTTACAATACCTAAACACAAATAATAATAAGAACAAGTTTACAGCGATAGGTAATGCTTCTTGACACGACTTTTAAAGGCCGCTAGAGATTTTGCTCGTCTGATATCAGCTGGGAGTGCGTTCCACAATAAGACCGCCTTTATGGTAAACGAGTCTGCATATCCCTCGGCGTTACGTTTGGCGATTTTAAGTTTGTTGTCACTGGCAGATCGCAAGGTATGCTGGATTGGGAAGGAGCTAAGGAACCTGAATCGTTCCTTTAGGTAAGGGGGCGACCATGGATGGTAAAGGGTAGCATAGAGAACAGAGAGGACATGGAGATTACGCCTTAGCCTGATAGGGAGCCAGTTAAGTCTCCTCCTATATTCCGAAACATGATCGTACTTCCTTAGGCCAAAAATAAATCGAATGCATAAGTTTTGCAAGCGTTCTAACTTATTTAAAAGATCTTCAGTCAGGTCGAGATAACAGACATCGGCGTAATCAAGGATGGGGAGGAGAAGTGTATTAGCTAACAAGATCTTGGTTTTAATTGGCAAGAAGTTTTTCCACCTTTTAATAGAACCATAAGCGCCAAAGATTTTCCTACTAACCTCTGAAACTTGCGGTTTCCATGATAGATTGCTGTCTATAATCACTCCCAGATTTTTAACGACAGGACTATAAGCTAGCGCAGTACCATCAAAGACCACAGGTGGTAAAGCAGAGTAATCAAGTTTAGACAATTGTCTGGAGTTTCCTATAATAATGACCTGTGATTTACTAGCATTCACTAGTAGACCAAAGGACTCACTCCAGCTGCAGACGATGTTAAGTTCGTCGTTTAAGCGTTTAATAGCTTCAGATATCTGTTCAACAGGAGTGGATACGTAAAATTGGAAATCATCAGGATAAAGATGATATGGCAGGGAAAGAAGATTAGTGACCGTATTTATGAATATGAAAAAGAGCAAAGGAGAAAGGACACCACCCTGTGGAACACCAGCACTGAGACGGCAGTAGGACGACAGTTTATCTCTAACACGTATGCATTGCGACCGGTCAAATAGGTAAGACTTGAACCAGCTGATAGAAGCAGAGGAAAACTTAATTGATTCAAGAATTGCTAAGAGAATATCCAGGTCGACGGTATTAAACGCGTTAGAGAAATCGAGCAATGCTAAAATGGTTACCTGCTTGTTATCGATTCCAAACCGTATGTCATCACACACCTTGGTCAGTGCCGTAACCGTACTGTGCCCACGGCGGAACCCAGACTGAAAAGAACTAAGTATATTATTTCTATTCAGGAAAAGCGTGAGTTGGGTATGGATAATGCGTTCAAGGACCTTAGATAAAAAAGAGAGAATGGAAATCGGACGGTATTGGGAAAACAATAATGGATTTGAAATTTTAGGTACAGGGATAACCTGAGCAATGCGCCAACTACTGGGAAAGGTATTAGAAGAGAGGGAGTAGTTAAAAAGATGACACAAGACATGTAGGATACAGTCTAGACTTAATAGAATCATCTTACGGCTAATGCCATCACTACCCATAGCATCTGATTTTACGGCAACAATTTGTTTTTTTATTTCATTCGAACTAATTGTGCTAAAGTTGAAGAAGTCGTAGCTAGGTTTTGGACGCAGGTTAATGGAAGTAAGCGTTTTGGACTTCTTCAGTATATCAGTTGTGACGTTAGCGAAATGGCAGTTGAGGGCATCAATGTCTACATCGTGAGATACACCCTTTTGGTTCCTTCCAATACCCATAGACTCCAAGAATTTCCACACCTTTAATGTACTTTTGCCATCAACAGAGGAGTGTATGTAATTACGTTGAGCATCCCTGCAGATTTTATTACAGCGATTACGTAGCTGTTTATACTTCAATAAATTCGGTTCAGTAGGTTTTAACTTATATTTTGATTTGGCAGCGTTCCGTTTATTCATTAGCAACTTTATATCACGAGTAAGCCACGGTGCAGGTAAATGTTTTAATTTAATTGGACGAAAAGGAGCATGGATGTCAAACAAATCTTATAAGAGAGAATTGAAGATAGTAATTTTGTCATCTAAGGTTGGAGCATTAAAAACGGAGTTCCAGTCTATGTTTTTTAAATCACGCAAGAAGTTGTCATTATTGAAGTTTTTAAAGCTGCGTCGCATAACAACTGTTGGTTTGATCTTAGGTGGGCGCACTTTGTATGATAAGTATACTAAATCATGGTACGAAAATGCTTCAGCAGATAATTGCCCATGCACATCTACGTAATCCTTATTAGAGACGATCATGAGATCAAGTTGTGAAGGAGTACAGCTTGGAAAGTAGTGAGTAGGGTTCGTTTGAAGCAAAGTCAGATTTGAGCTATTAATTATATGTTTAAGTTTATGCGCCCGCGAGTCATCTTTAACTAGGCAAGTATTGAAGTCACCCATGATGATGGTGTGATCTACATTAGGTATATGATTCTCTAATAATGCTTCAAGCTCTTGGAAGTAGTCTATGCGAAGTGACGGACTGTAAAATACGCCCAAAAGCACTTTACGACTGCCAAACAGCAGTTCCAAAAACAGGTGTTCAGATGATTCCGTATAAGCAGACGGGGATTTACTCATGATGGAAAAAGAAATATGACTACGCAGATAAATTGTTATATATATATATATTATATATATATACATATATATAATATATATAGGGGTTATATATATTATAATCCCATCAAAAACATAAATGTAAAATGAGAGCCAAGTTCAAAATTGTGATAAATATGCCTTGGTTGTTGACTGCAGCGACAAAAGAAGTGAGATCTAAATGGGTGCCAAGTTCAATGGTCAGTCCTGCAATTTATTTATCCCATCAAAAACATAAATGTGAAATGAGAGGCAAATTCAAAATTGTGATATATATGCCTTGGTTGTTGACTTCAGCGACAAAAGAAGTGAGATCTAAATGGGTGCCAAGTTCAATGGTCAGTCCTGAAATTTATTTATAACAACATATAATATTTTATAACAACTTAAAATATCATTTCTTCTTATAACTTAGTATAAAATGTTGAAGACTAAGGCTTTGGCTTGGCTAGTTTCCATATACGAATTATTATTAAGTAGGTACCTAAAAGTACAGTTTCTACCAGCTAGCCAAATTTTCGGAAGAATAAAATAAGAACTTACAGCTTTACAACTTGTGAAGGCTATAATTCGTATATGAAAACTAGCCAAGCCAAAGCCTTAGTCTTCAACATTTTATACTAAGTTATAAGAAGAAATGATATTTTAAGTTGTTATAAAATATTATATGTTGTTATAAATAAATTTCAGGACTGACCATTGAACTTGGCACCCATTTAGATCTCACTTCTTTTGTCGCTGAAGTCAACAACCAAGGCATATATATCACAATTTTGAATTTGCCTCTCATTTCACATTTATGTTTTTGATGGGATAAATAAATTGCAGGACTGACCATTGAACTTGGCACCCATTTAGATCTCACTTCTTTTGTCGCTGCAGTCAACAACCAAGGCATATTTATCACAATTTTGAACTTGGCTCTCATTTTACATTTATGTTTTTGATGGGATATCATTACTTTTTGTACAGAAATTATTGAACTCAATCTCAAACTCAAAACATATTTATTCAAAATATGTACCTACAAAGTACACCTTCTGAACGTCATGCTTACAGAGCATAAGAGGTGATGGTGATAATTAACTACGGTATCTTAAAACTAAAGCTACGAGGGTTCCAAACGTGCCCTGGTCTGAGAAGAGCCCGCAATAAACTCCGCTTTTTTTTTATTATCACCATCTCACAAATATTTGAAATTATATATATGTACTTATAATATAACATTACATATATCAGCCGCTGTAACAATTCATACCAATGCCTTGCTATCATTCAAATAATCCTTTACACTGTAATAGGACTTTTCTATTAGTTTAGTTTACGTTTTACATTAGTAGGTACTTATTATTCGGTTTAAGGTCAGTGTGTCACCCACCAGTAATTCTATTGTACGACTCATTGTACAAGATAATTAAAGACGAGAATTCTCAAGAAAAATATATACAGCCGGTTTCTGAATTGAGAATTTCATGTTGAGTCGGTCTCAAAGACTTCTTAAGTGTGTCTTAAGAACGACTTAGGCAAATTATTGTTTCTGAATTGATATTACTTATGGTTTGAGAATTGGAGCTTGCAAATTTTCAAATTTGACAGTTTCAAAACTTAAATCTCTGCTTAACAGCAAAATTGCGTTTCAGAGCGCATTTGACAGTGCTCAAAGCTCTCCTTTCTCAGAGTTGACAACGTAATAGATGAGTGACGGATTTCAGCTACTTAAACTTTACTCTCGTTTGAACCTTTGTAAAAAAATCCATTTTTTGCACAATGTCCAGTGAAGATTCTTGCCTGTACAAAGACAACCACACAGGAGACAAGTTATTAGAAATCGCCCATTGTTTCTTTCAACAACAAACAATTTAACGACCGATTCCGCTTTTCGAAGGAATCTGTAACATTTGTTTTTGGCAAAATAAAGACCAAATTACCCGCAAGAATCCAAAGGTGCGACTGCATTCCGCCAATGTTACAACTTCTAATAGCATTGCGGTATTACGCAACTGGCAGTTTCCAGGCCGTCGTAGGAGACACGGCGAACGTAAGCAAAGCAACTGTGTGTCGGGTAACCGATAGAGTATCCAGTGCTATAGCGATGCTAAGGGCACAATACGTGCAAATGCCTTCTGCTCAAGAACGACCAACAGTGGCTGCAGGATTTTATGCGATAGCAGGATTCCCTAGAGTAATTGGTGGTGGTCTCGGTGGCAACAGGGCAGAATTGTTTAGAAATAGAAAAGATAACTTTTCAATAAATATCCAAGCCATATGTGACGCTAATTTGAAAATAAGAAGTATCATCGCCCGTTGGCCATGTTTTGTCCATGATACAACAATTTGGAATGATTCTCCACTTGCTGCTCAGTTTGAAGATGGAAGATTTGGGTCATATCTAATTTTAGGAGACAGTGGATACCCATGTCTAAGGTACATCATGACGCCATTTTTAAATCCTACCACTTCAGCACAAGAAGCATATAACAGAGCACAGATTACTACTAGAAATACAATTGAGAGATGCTTTGGAGTTCTGAAGAGGCGTTTCCCCTGTCTTCATTCCGGGATGCAGCTTAAATTAGGCAAGGTGTACAAGGTTATTGTAGCATGTGTAGTTTTACATAACATGGCCCCAGATCTTGATGATTTTGTTGTAAAGATGTACTTGTTGAAGAGCAAAATGATGTTCTACCTTTGTCCCAAGCTCAACAAGCACAAAATTTAGCTGTAAGATCAGCATTAGTAGAAACTTATTTTACTAATGCATACGGTTAATACCCTTCAGGTAATTATATCTTGTAGTGGAAAATATAATAAAATTAGTAATTTATTTGTGAGAATAAAAAAACCCGGCTGAGTGTGTTTTGGGCTCTTTCAGATCAGGGTGCGTTTGGAACCCTCTTTAGTTTTAAGATACCGTGATTGATTTTATACTAATACTGATGATGCCCGTGACTTCGTCTGCGTGGATTAAAGTTCCTTGATTCCCGCGGGAACTCTTAAATTTTCCAGGATAAAAAGTAACCTATGTCCTTACCCCGGATACAACCTATGCCTGTACCAAATTTCATCAAAATCGGTTGAACATATGGGCCGTGAAAGCATAGCAGACGGACAGACAGACACACTTTCGCATTTATAATATTAAGTTTGGATATTAGTATTTGTATATATGGTTATAAATACGAAAGATGGATGTATGGATGGAAGGATGCTTGTTTGTTACTCTATCACGCCAAAAAAGTTGAATGGATCTGGATGAAATTTTCTGGATGAAACTGCCTCGTTGGTCTAGCGGTTAGCGTAGTCGACTGCAGATCACGAGGTCCTGGGTTCGATTCCCGGTTGGGCATAAAAATTGTTAGGTATTGGGTTTTCAATTATGAAATTCTCAGTGCCAGCCCGGAGTTGGAAGTTGGCGGTGTTTCACCCCCGTGCCTCGGAGAGTCAACATGATAATAGTCGTTAAAGCCCGCCAACCCGCATTGGAGCAGCGTGGTGGGTCTAAGCTCCTAATTCCCTCTCTCCTATGAGAGTGGAGACCTGTGCCCAGCAGTGGGACGTTAATAGGCTGAAGTGGTGGATGAAATTTGGTAAAGAGATTATTGTCTATAATAACAGATAGGCTTAAAATTTCGGACAGTAATATGAGTACGTGTGCCTAATTTAATAAAGAAATATTGAATAGAAATAAAAGTTTTGTTTTTGAAATGTTTTTTTATTAAAAAAATAACAAATTTAAAAATTTCTTTAGAGGGTCATTAAAACTTATAAATAATAGGATCACGAAATTAAATTTCAAGTATCTAATGCATCCAAAATTAGGATTAGAATATCGAAATAAATGTACTTCACATTAATTTTCTCTCCACCTTTCTTAACTGCATTTTTAATATTTGCATCTGAATTTCATGCCTTTTCTGCTCATTTCTAAATTTTAAAATTTCATTCTTTTTTTTAAGCATCTCTGCAGATTTTTTATGCATACATTGCCTTCATTCTTCTTTGTTTTTTTTTTGCCTTCAGTCTGGAACGCAGCTCATTTGAAAAGTAACTTTTTGGTTCTGGCACTGTATTCGTTTGTGAATGCACTGGATCTTCCACGATTCTTTCTTATGTCTTCTATAAAAAAATGTTACATTACACAATAAATACCAAATTTAAAATTAAGGTTTAAATGTTAATTAAATGGCCAGAGCTAATTCCAAGTAAGTGCCATCCTATACTATGGAGTATGTACAAAATTTTAGATTTGTATGCATAAACGTTTTGCAGATTAGTTCATATAGCACTGAAAATTGAAACTGACAGACAGATAAACTACTGAGGCTGAGCAATTGGGTCTTGTTGGCAACCTTTGGGTACAGAGTCCTAAAAAAACTAATAATGTGGCTTATTTTTCATCACACAATATAAATTTAGGTAGGTGGTTTTCAAGTCAGAATATATGCTAAACAGTACCTACAAGTAAGAAGTGCTTACTAAATTATTCAGCTGCTTCATCGAAAGGATTCTCATCAGGAAATCTTTAATCGAATTTTCATCAAAAATAAATGCCTGAAAAGATTTTTTTTACTTAATACTATTGTACACAGAATATAATATAGTATAATACTAGATACAAGATGATGCCCGCGACTCCGTCCGCGTGGATAAGGTTCTTTGATTCCCGCGGAAATTCTTAAATTTTCCGGGATAAAAAGTAGCCTATGACCTTCCCCGGGATATAACCTATCCCTGTACAAAATTTTATCAAAATCGGTTGAACAAATGGGCCGTGAAAGCGTAGCAGACAGACAGACAGACACTTTACTAGTATGGATATTAGTATGGATTACTAAGTAGAAATTAAAAAATGACATTATCACATTATCACCAGATGTTGTGGCGATAAGTGAAGATTCACTTATCAGCTCATCTTCGCTTTGGTCCTGAAATAATAAATTATGTAAATGACTAATTAATACTAAAAAAACACGCGGGGACACGAAATACCTCAATCCACGCGGACAAAGCCGCGGGCATCAGCTAGTATAATATAAAACACATAAATATGCCTGTTATTCAAAGAAAACATTGACATTATTCTAAGTTTGATGGTTGGATTTTATGGAATTTGTAAGTAGTCAGGTAAGTATGTCTTGTGACTAGGTGAATAGAATACTCGACGAATTTTTATGCACTCTCTATTTTTAGAGTTACATGTACGAGTACGTACCTACTAACTACGAATTATGGCCAAAGAAATCCACAAGATATTATACTGAACCAAAACGGAGTAAAGCTGGCCTACGAGCAATACAAGGGAATCCTTACTAATATTATAAACGGGGAAGTTTGTATGTATGGATGTATGGACGTTTGTTATTCTTTCACGCCAGAACGGCTAAACGGATCTGGATGAAATTTGGCACAGGGATAGATGGTCTGGAATATCACATCTAGGTTACTTTATACCAGAAAACCTTAATCCACGCAGACAAAGTCACGGGCATAAGCTAGTTGATATATTAAAAAATATTAGGTACTACTTACTTTTATACGAATGCGAGAAGATTTGCTTTCTCCTCGTAACTGAAATAGGGAGATCTTTTTTTCTTGTTTCTTTCCATTTTATACATTTCGAGAATATTAGCCAAAAGAAAACAAATTCGACATAATATACAAAACCGACGTTTGTCAAACTGGCATAATTTGATACGCTTCATTCTATAAAGCGATGATTTAAAATCGACGACAAAAACAACGATTTTTATGATATAAAAGCTTGAAAAATTTGAAATGGATTATTCTTTAAATAAAATTGAACAAAATCTATTTTTTTGAGTTATATTTAATAATAAAATTTAACAAAATTAGAAAACAATTTTATTTTCGGTTAATACCGGTTTTCGTACGTGTAACGAAACGCATACGTAATGTTGGAGAATACTCAGGGACCATTGAAGAAATACTTAGCTAATTACAATTTGGGAAATCCCAATTTTATCTTGTGAAACATAAAAAACTTAAGTCTTAACTTAAGTCTAGAGCAAAGCTTAGCTGATTTTTGCTTGAATGCCTAATTCAGAAACCGGCCGATAGTGTACCTAGAGTTACACTGACATTGACAGATTACATCTATGGTCAGACTACCTCTACAGCACATTTCTACATCTCATCAATTATGATTGCAAAAGTTCAAAATCAAAAGTTTTTAGTGAAACATTGAAAACAAGCACGGTAAACAGTCGATATCACTAAAACCACTCTATACAATGAATACAAATCACAATGACTGACAGCTTGAACTGACGACTTCAAATACGTTTCTTCTTTTCTGTCAATGACGTTTCGTTGCACAAAATGCATGAATACGAAGGTAAGGTTTTAATGCAACTATATTATTATTCATTATTAATTACATTAAAATAATAATTATGTGTCATTTTCAATAGTTAAGGAGTTACTACCACCGCTTAAAGCAGTATTGTTTCAAAATAACGGTTGAATGTCACGTACTCTGACGTCCTTAAAATAATGATTATAACACTACAACATAAACGTCAACAGTATTAAAATAATACGGCTTTAAGCAATGGTAGTATGCCCCGTGTCAGAGTTTTGATCTATACTTAGGTAGATCAGAAAAATGACGATTTTTGTACGTTTATATCTAAATAACTATTTGAGGTGTGCTTATGAAATTTGGAGCACATATGTATCTCACGGGTCTCAATATATGCGCCAAATTTGACATGTTTATGTGAAATAGTTTTTGAGTTATGAGGGGGTCAAAAGTGGCTCCAAATGGTTCGTGTAATATTACACACGGTGCTGCTCGCCAGTTTTTTTGAACTTTGGCTGGACACGCTTCCGCGTGTCTTGATATACGTTTATAATTATATATTTAAGATTCTTTTAATATTTGTATACATTTCTTTAATATTTACTTTTATATGTTGTTTGTTGATTCTCTTGCTTTGGCCTTGAGTATGAATAATATTTATGTGAATGCTTTGACTTAGGTTTAGTGGATTATCGATGTGTTAAGTTATAGTGTAAGTTGTAAAATAGTTAGAGGTATAAGTATTCATATCCGGTGGCTGTGACGTCACCCGGGTCACAGCTGAAAATCAGCGTCTGGCAACATGCATGCATTTGTATGTATAATGCCGGACACACGGCTGAGCTGTACACCCATTCCGGGTGTTGTCATAGACAAACATACATTTGTGTGTACAGCTACGTATAACAGATGTTTGTCTGTAACACCATTTGTGAATAAATATGTTTCCTTTCTTTCTTTTCTAAATTTGCGTTTGTATGAATATTATTAATACGAAAGTGTGTTTGTGTGTTGGTTTGTCCTTCAATTACGCCGCAACGGAGCAACGGCTCGACGTGATTTTTGTCATGCGTATAGTTGAAGACCTGGAGAGTGACATAGGCTACTTTTACCCCGGAAAAATAAGGAGTTCCCACGGGAATAAAAAAAACTTAAACCACGCGGACAAACTCGCGGGCATCAGCTCGTTAATAATTTTCATAACATAATAATGAACCTCTATTTTTCATTTATTTAAATTACTGTAATCATATGTTTTGAAAGAATACAATAACATATGGGACATAGAAAATTTAGGTCAGCCGGTAAACGCTACACGCACGAGTTTGTCGCATGTGTGATTACAAAGGGTAGCCTTTGTAACAAAGGTATTATTAAAAACGTATATTAAACATTTTTAAAACGTGCTTAGTAATTCCAGCAACACATATTTTTGATTAGGCAAGTTTTTTAAGTCTATCTACCTTTAAACGAGCTATTCTTGTGTATATATATTTATAATTATATTCTATAAATATATAATCGTTCCTTATATATATATAATCTGAATCTCGGAAACGGCCTAAACGAAATTTAGTATGCAGGAGGTTTTGAGGGTGATAAATCGATCTAGCTAGCATTCATTTTTTTTAAATGTTGTTTTATCCGTGTTTTCAGGCAATGAAATAACATTATCATTAGAATACGAAGGTAATTTGTATTTAAATATAATTTCCAAAAACCACGATTTACCAAAAAATTTATTTCCGAACCGGTGGTAGAGTAAATTTTTATATAAATATGTATATATAGTGATGAAGTAGCGGGTATCATCTAGTTTTAAAATAGTACTGCTTTGAGTGAGGATATTAAGCCCCCTGTGTAAAATTAACATCCATTGTGCCCATCAAAAAAAGCTAGGTCTGATGGTAAAACCTTCAATTTTCCATTTGAAAAATCTGCGCAGGGTCTTTATTCGTGATTGGTTGGAAACGAAAGTTTCCATTTCGTAGGCATGTTCGCAGCCAATCAAGCAAGGAGCTGTCAACTCCTGATTGAACAAGTTAAATCGAATACCCGACTGGGATAACTGAAAATCCTTTTCCCTTTGATCCCTAAAGAAAAAGTTCCCACAAATAAATCACTAATACGAAAATCAACATTACCTTTTAGAGATTCGGAAACGCAAAAATGTTTTACACAAATGTAAAATGACTTGGTGAACTAATTTACCTACCTTTTCTTTATTAGAGTTCCGTACCTCAAGAGGAAAAAAGGAACACTTATAGAATCACTTCGTTGTCCGTCTGTCAATTTATCAACATTCCTTTTCTCGATAACGCGCGGAGGTATCGAATTGAAATTAATATCAAATACTTAGGTCTATGATATGAGCTGCAAAAAATCAAGCTTCTAAATTATTTACGACCGTTTATGTCGCATATTATTTTGCATATTATTATGATATTCGCCAATAAATTCAAAACCTATAAAGGGTACTTCCGTTGACCTAGAATAATGAAATTTGGCAAATAGCAAGGTATCAAAGAGCAAATATGGCCAGCAAGGAGAACTGTGGTCAAACGTTTCTCATTCTGGAAGTAGATTCGTTCTCAGTAGTGACGGGATGTTTACAAGGTAATGGTACTGTGTCACAAATCTTAATACAAGTACCAATAAGATCTAGCACGTGAAGCAATAAAATACAGAGGTGGTTATGTACAGGCAAATACAAAATACAAAAGTGTTTCGCGAATCTAATATAATCGACTGCATGTAAGTTGAACCAAAATGGCGGTCGTTTGCGCAGTTACATTGTACTACAGAGCCGAGCGGAGCATGCGCGGGGAGCAAGGGGCATGGGCTCATTCGTTTGACACCCGAAATGTGTATCTGCGCAGGGTTCAACTAACACCGCAGCTACTATACTTTGTTTAATGATTGAGAAAAAAATTAACATGGAATTAGTATCATCAATCATCAGAGAGGATATAATTGAAAAGAGTAGTCCGGGAATGAGGCTAGTTGAATAGGTATTAAGGAAGCTCGTATCCCGTGTTTAATTTGCCGCAGCTCGCGACCCGGTGATTAATTCGCAACACCACTCGCTACAGCGCGTCACATAAATTCCTCAAGTTCATATGCCTACTGGAGGGTAGGGTGACCATGGCAATGTACGGGAGCTTGTAATCTGGTTCAACCGTACTTACTAATAGGAAGAAAGAGAAAGAAGAAGCCTTTGGGCTGGTTCTACGAACCATTTGGACCAGTTGATGATGAAGTTCATACGGCGCTCTGTGGTGAGAACTTCGATAGCGCGATTCACACCATTTATAAGGTGTATGCGAAAACCGCCATAGTATTGATAATAAATGCGAGTAATCAATTAAAAAAAAAATAACCATGGATATTTTAGACAGATTCTAAAGTATATGTTTATTTTATAGTTTTTGAGAAAATTCCGGAAAAAACTAGTAATTTTCCTCGCAATTTTTTTATGTTGAAATTTATTATATATTATTTATTTATGTATACTTTGTATACTACAATAAGTATACGTCTAAAATGTCCATAATTTTATTATTAAGAATTTGATTTGGTCATATATTTGTCCAAAATAAACTGAGACAATTATTGAAAGTGTTAGAAGATGGTGCTAGAGAGAAAAAATTAGATTACCTACCTCGCCGCCTTAAAGCTGAAACCCTAAAAACTTTAATATTTTATACATTTTGTGCCTATTTATCTGGTTATGCGAGCCATAGCTACCACTTAACACGTACGTACTACCAGGACCCAAACAATTAAGAAATGATATCACTGAAGTTATTAAAGTTTTCTTTATATATGCCTTAATATTTCAGCCAGAATTAGATGTTCCTCGCGTTTGTTAGATGGAACTTTTAATTCCTTTTGTAAAGTTAAAGGAGGTTCTGAGAAATCTTGTTTAACGAGGTTCGTTACCTTTCTAAATACGCGTGTATGCAGGAATATCGTTTACAGAGAACACGTCTCTTCATCTCTGAGTGTTTCCGATTTGATTTCGTAGAGGTACTGCAAGCATCCATCGCATTTTTTTATTACTACTTTTGTCTGCGGTTTTATGAGTTTTGACTTTCACACCCTTAAGCTGTACGTTAATAGATCAGTCAGTCAATCAGTCACTTTTTAATTTCTTATTTAGAGAAAATGATGTATACCTACCTAAATATTCACTGATGTTCCCACGAAAGAATCAAAAATCCTTAATCAACGCGAACAAAGTCACTGCCATCATCTCGTATATCAACGGTAACAGGTTATTATAACTGCACAATCTATTTCATTGCTCCCAAAGTTTTTTCAATGGCTGACAAACAGTCAGACGGACAGACAGCATGTGGACTTGAACGAGAACACACGATGGACAAAAAAGTAGTGTGTGCACTTTTTACCCTCGACGAAACGGAGACGTATTATGTGTTTGTATGTGCTCTTTTTTGTTACCATTTTCCTGGAAGTAGTTTTCCACCGAACGACCGATTAATATGCGATTTTATGCATTAGATTAGCATAACTTCTAGCAAGGTTCTTAGATATGTTTTAGGACCATAGACAACCAAGCTGCTCAGGTTCTCATGATGGAGCCAGGAACTCCTTATGTTCTCATCGTAAACCCGTCGTATTCGGACTCTTTTCATTAGTCTTGACTAGCACTTTGTACCTAGATGCTGCTCAGAATCTCATGATGGAGCCAGGAGGTGGTCATGGGAACTCCTTAAGTTCTCATAGTAAACCCGTCGTGTTTGGGCTCTTTAGATTTGACTTAACTAGCACTTTGTACCTAGATGCTGCCCGGCCTCATTATGGGGTCAGGAGGTGATTACAGGAACTCCTTAAATTCTCATCGTAACCCCGTTGTGTTTGAACTCTTTTGATTTGTTTTGACAAGCACTTTAAGCCTTGATGCTGTCCTGGGTCTCGTGGTGGAGCCAGGAGGTGGTCACAGGAACTCCTTAAGTGATCATAATTTTTTTAACGTATTTTTTGAACTGATATATTTTTTTGCAATTATTTAATAGAATATTAAAATTTAACACTATTTGACACCTCTTCTCATTACCATTTGGCCATAGTCCAGCACGCTGGCCAAAAAAAACTACTGAGCCGACAAGGATGCAGTTTTGAGTTTTAAATATTATTTTATATACTTCCGCGAAGTTCTAATTGTTGTTTCAAAGATAAAAAGTCGCAATGGAGCGCTGCAGTTCATCGTGGGTTTTTTTTTAATTTCAATTGTATTACTTGTATATTATGAAGTTGCAATGTATACTGCAACAGGAAATAACGTATTTACCCTACGAAGCAAATGCGAGGACGTTAAGTTATATTATGTCATATTTGTAGTGTGCTTTTGCCCTAAGGGTTTCCTGTTTTACCGTGAACCCTAAAAAAATATTTATATCAAAAGGTAAAACTTCAATATCTAGATTAAAAATGATTTTGCGCAAGTTTCTCCACAAAAAACTTCTTTGCAGCCGGTCACCCCGTCAAGTTGCGCCTAATTGAGGAATAACAGTTTGAGTTAACTTCAAACTATTCTTAATTGTTTGTTCAGTCGCTAGAAAGTTTAGCAGTTTCTTGTTTGTATTCTCGTTTAAATACGCTCGATAAATATTCCTCGTTATATTTTAGAAACTTTATAAGCTTTCCTGAATTTATTCTCTATAATTGATATTCAACACGAAAAAGTCTTTTAAAATATAGTCGATCAGAAGCAGATTACGAGTTTATATAAATACACATTAATCTTTTTTCTTCTATTTAGCGACAAAGGTAAATTAAATTTAATTTATGACATAAAAAGTATGTTTTATTTCCCTGCATTCTTTTGAGAAAAGCACTATATATGCCTCGGCGGAAATGTCAATTGCCTGTCTCGTATTAGTGAAGTCCTCGCCTACGGCTCGGCCTTCAAACTCATATTCGACCTGCAATTGCCCATGCCAATTTCCCAGCCTTTGCAATAATGTACTATTATGCGATGGTTCAACTGATCCTTTCAAATGTACTTAATAAAATGAGAACCTACAATGTCCGTTAATTCAATTATTTTTGGTCACCATTAACAATATTACCGCGTCCAAATTGTAAATATATTTCGCATTAATAGTTTACTATCATTTTCGTCTCTAAAATGAAAGTTATAAAGACTAGTTTTGCATGTTATACAGCTCAGTGCGGGTAAATTATGTTTTGTTATGTTACATTTGACATTTCTAGACATTAATGACAGACGTGTCAA
Source organism: Erebia palarica (assembly GCA_964035005.1). Taxonomy (NCBI): domain Eukaryota; kingdom Metazoa; phylum Arthropoda; class Insecta; order Lepidoptera; family Nymphalidae; genus Erebia; species Erebia palarica. Next base: position 12,559,843 of record OZ035989.1, on the reverse strand, counting down.
CGGTTATGGGGAAATGGGTCGCCACCTCCGGGAAATTTTAAATAATAATTATTGTTAGGTATTACTCTAGGTTTGCATTACTCTAGCCTTTGCTGAAATTAAATCGGCGGACTTTCTGTCAAAGGGATGGGAATGCTTTCCTAAGCTTGTTTGGCCCTTCTTAGTATAACCTGTAGAATCACAACAACTGACAGTCGCGTTGAGTTTTACAAGCCAGTATGTCTTAAATAAATAATCTGTTATATATGCCTAAAATAAATTAATTAATTGAGTTTGAACAATGAGTTTGAGTCTGAATTTGAGTATGAATTACAGGGGGCATAGTTACTTCCATCGCTCAAATTCGTATTGTTTTATATTGTTGACGTTCGTGTTTTAGAATTATAATCTTTATTTTAGAAACGTCAAGGTGCGTGACATAAAACTGTCATTTTGAAATAATGCTGCTTCAAACAATGGTAGGTAGGGCGTGTTAATCTAAGAACATGGATTGAACCATGTCTAAGAAATGCAGCGATGGACATATTTAAATTTTTAAGTTTTATTTTAGGTATTTTATGTTTATTTTAAAAATTCTGCAATCCGGTCTTATTTTATAATATTCTACATATTTTGTTAATATGTCTATGCTACTGGGCTCTTAATTTTTTTTTGTAGAATTTAAATTTGTATCAAACTTGTTAACTTGTAAAATATAACCATTCTACTTTTATCTAATTTAACGTTATATTCATTTAAAAGTCAGTACCGATTCCTAAATTCATGAGACATTAATAATTTATACATACAAAACTTTCTTTAAACGGAAGCGTATTATTGAAATATATCCCTAAAATATAATCGTATTTTGCAACGCTTTGAAATATTTTGCAAGCGCAAAATATCGTCAACAAGTATTTGTATTATGTTGTTAATGGTCCCCTATTGTCTCAATTTGTACGAAGATTAATTTCCTGAGCTCGGAGAATCTGCTGTGTGGGATCAACAAGAAAATATGGGCACTAGATGAGCTATGAAAAAATTGAATTATTCAAAATCAAAGACTTACAGAATAGTTATGGATTTTATAGCAAACCACTTGATGAATACTAAATCAGGATGCACTTCCCATATACCTACTACTATACATCTTACTAATATTATAAATGCGAAAGTTTGGATAATATAATAATAAAATAATAAAATTCATTTATTTCAAAAATTTATAGTACAATTACCAATTTTAAATACATAATATTCCTAAAATAAGCATTATATATATTATAGTCCTCAGTAGTACATATGATGCATAAAAATGGATTCGATCAAGTAGTATATATTTTAAACATTAGTAAACATTAAAATCCTATGATTTTTCTTATATATTATGTGTGTGATTGTGTGCGGGTGCGTGTGCGTGGGTATGTGTGTGTGCGTGTGCGTGTGTGCGTGTGTGTGTGCGCGCATGTGTGTATGTGTATGTGCGTGTGTGTATGTGTGGGTATGCTTTATGAAAAGTGTTAGCTTGTAAGTAAATAAATAAAGGGCACAGTTACAGAAATTTATAAATTATTTTTCATAGAATAATTTGTTAATTTTGAAATTTATTTTAAGATTTTCTGTAATTTTTCAGTAGTTTCACAGTCAAGAGTCTGAAGTCAACTCTTAATCTTTGATTTGCAATTATAATTTGACAAAGAATGAATTTTAATTTCTTTGCTAGCTAAATCATAAAGATACTGACCCAGGAAACATTGATGTTTCTGCGCAGAACTTGTTCTCAGGCTTGGAACACCACAAATTTTATCTTGTCTTGTATGGATGTTTGTTACTCAATCACGCCCCAACGACTCAACGGATCTGGCTGAAATTTGGCACAGAGATAGATTATAGTCTAGAATAGCACATAGGCTACTTTTTATCTCGGAAAATTAAGGAGATCCCGCGGGAACCAAAAAACCTTGATCCACGCAGACGAAGTCGCGTGCATTACCTAGTACTAAATAAATGAGAAGTGATCTTCAAAGTTCAAGTGATCACCAAATAGCGGATGCAATTTGGTGTCACTTAGGTTGGTTTATGTTACAGCTAGAACTCAAAACTTATAGTCGGTCAAGATTATTTAAGTGAAAACTTCTTTAGACGCGTTGAGCACTTTTTGGTAATTTATATTGAAGTGTAAAACTTCTGTGGGCGCGTTGAGCACTTTTTGGTAGGGAGTAAAAATGTAGATTCGCGTGACCGTGACCGACATGTTCGCGAGACCGACATGCTCGCGAACATATAAATATACTAAATTCGAAATTAAACTTTATTAACCTAGTGTTAAAGTTAATATTTTAAAAAATTTCAGTAAAATAAAAAATTCAATAATTAAATATTCGTTTTCACTTCTATCGGCAGTCCCTATGACTGGCAATTTTTTTTATCTTAAAATAGTCGAACGTACTTTTATAACTAGGTATAGAGGATTGTCAAAATAATTTCAGCGTAAAAATAATATATTTTTACGGCATAAAACGGTTCGCCGGGCTCCATGCAGTCTTATCTGTCCTTAGGAACTTATCTCGAGAGTGTTTTTAAAGTGTATACGCCAGACAACTCGCAAAGGAGGTTTGAAATAAGGCGAGCCTACAAGGCCGGGTTTAGAAGGATGATGATGAGTGAAGCACGCCAGCGACCTCCATACCAAAACGAAATAAAAAAACATCACAAATAGATAAAATAAATAATTATAAAATAACCCCCGACATATTGGAGTAACAAGATACAAATTTCATGAACTAGAAGAGAACTGATGATCTTCAAACGGCTGAACCGTTTTTATTGAATAAAACACACTCGCTCAAGTCACCATTAAAAGAACTAAATTGAAATAGGTTAATCCGTTTGGAAGCTACGATGCAAGACAGACACACAGATACACACGCTAAACTTATAAAACCCCCTTTTTCCTTACATAAAAAAGTACTTTCGGTGTTACGACTCGTATATTACAATAATTATATGAATATTGATGATGGTAAATAAGGGCCCCGGACGGGTTTGAAGCTAGTCGGGTTCAAGCCGGTATATATATTGAATATCACTCACGATAGTTCAAACGTTAATATATTATTCTTGCAGTCCAATGTCACATTCAGAAGCTATTGATCATTGTTTCGAGCCTATCAATCTTCACGTCAGTTGCACGTTTCCGAGCTTTTCAAACGATTATGCTTACTTAAGTGCATGTTGAGAATTTGGGAGTCTGCCTCATCAAAAACAGTTTCCCGTCTCAAGCGTAGTCTACAGCTAGGTCTAAATACTAACTATACTAAATATTAATACTAAATATTTAATGAATTTTCTGCCCTTGATTTAACCAAACAGTTTCATTCCAACGATTTCACCACAGCAACGTTACCTTTTATCGGCTTTCTTTACGCTTAGCCTAGCAATATAACTATTAATTATTGATTACTAATTTACTAGAAAATCCGTACTCCATACTAATATTATAAATGCGAAAGTGTCTATCTGTCAGTCTGCTACGCTTACACGGCCCATCTGTTTAACTGATTTTTATGAAATTTGGTACAGGGATAGTTTGTATTCCGGGGAAGGACATAGACTTCTTTTTATCCCGGAAAATTAAGGAGTTCCCGTGGGAATTAAAAAACTTAGTCCACGCGGACGAAGTCGCGGCCATCATCTAGTAATATTATAAATGCGAAAGTGTGTGTGTATATCTGTCTGTCTGCTGCGGTTTAACGGAACATATTTTCAACCAATTTTGATAAAATGTAATAAAGTGGTAGGTTTCATTCCGGACAAGGACACAAGCTACTTTTCATCCCGGAAAATTAAGGAGTTCCTCCGGGAATTAATAAAACATAATCCACGAGGACGAAGTCGTGGGCATCGTGTAGTAAATTGTGTAAATGACGTATACTTTCCGAGGAATTCTAACTTATTTTTTTCTTAAGTCTTGGAAAGAACAGTAATAGCATGATACACTAACGAGTGGGGTTGACATAGGTAGAATCATCCCACTACATTACATTATCCCAATTACATTATGAACACTTCACCAACCCAATAGTTACGAAGTATCTGTGCCAATAGCGAGCACGAGTCTCCTCTTGGAATGAGAAAGAATTTGGCCAGCGCCAAGTGCGGATTAGTAGACTTCACACAACTTTGAAGCCCCAATACAGAGGTGCGGCTCGGCGCGGCACGTTACGGCAAGTATTCTTTGAACAAGTAATATATGTCACAGTGCATCTCCGTGCCGCGTCGCTTCAGTGGTACCAGCTCTCATACAAATAATATTTTCTAAAAAATGATATGAAATGTGCACATTTCATACCCTGTAAATGAGTTCGAAAGTTAAACTTCCCGGCCTAGGCCAGTAAAGAATGTATGTATTTTCATTACATATCATAAGTTTGAATTTGGAATCTTTCTGCCTGAATATCTTGTAACTTGTTATAATGGCCTAAATAGTTTAAATTTGGAACTCTACCGTATTACGCGTTCAGCACTCACAGCGCAAAAAAATGTATTTTAAAAAAAGTCACTTGTTTCATTTTTTAGAAAAGCACTATACACCCCTCGACCGGGAGAGCATTTCTGGTCTCGTATATAGCCTAACTAACATTCGACCAGAAAACGCGTACTTCCCGGTCTCGCGATGTAATGTACTATTATATAATACTTGCTCAGTAACTAGGGATTACTATGGTGGAAAGTCTCCTTGTAAGTTGGTGTTTACAATTCAAGGCAACATTACGTCGCACTATGCTTGAATTGTAATGTTCACATTACAGATATAAGGTTGCTGGCTGGTTTATACGTCATTTAACTTAAAAAGAAATATTTTCAAATTAAGAAAACAACTGAACATCACATTTTATGCAATTGTTTTAATTTTATTCAAATATACCTTATCTGGAGCGAACTTCGAGTATTTCTTCCTTCTGAGTTTGTTTTAAAATTTCATTGAAATACTGTTTTTTGTTAGTTTTTTTTAATCGCGTATCTTTCTGGAGTTAATGACTGAATTATGCCTGACTTAGCTCCAACGGAGATTGCCAGGCCACTCGAAATGCGAAGAAATGGTCAAACCTACAGAGTGAGATCTTCGTCGACCAGTTTCAACGATCCATCGCAGTATCCAACGGTTCAGGGAGACCGGTACTTATGTGAGAAGAGCAGGACAAGGCAGAAAAAGACGCACTTCGAGTAGGGATGATCGTTTCATTCGGCTTCGTATACGTAGGAACCCCCGTTTGACGGCCGTCCAAGCCCGACATGAGTTAGAAGCAGTGCGGGGTGTAACCTTAAGTGAGCGTACGGTACGAGGAAGGCTCGAAGAAGCTGGTTTGGGTTCATTTGTGCCCGCCAAAGCTCCAAGGCTCGAGGTAAATCATCGTAAAAACAGGTTAACTTTTGCTCAGGAACATCGACTTTGGAACGCGGACCAATGGAGTAAGGTATTGTTTAGTGATGAGTGCAGAATTCTCGGCAATCAAATTGACGGCAGGCAAAGAATATACAGACGCAAAGGAGAACGATACATTCAGACAAATTTTTAAACTACAGTTGCATACGGTGGTGGATCAATAATGGTTTGGGCGGGCATTTGTTTGGGAGTTCGCACAGACTTGTTAGTGATTGACAGAGGGAGTCTGACTGCAGACCGCTATATCAGAGAAGTTTTAGAAGAAAATGTCGTACCGTTTGCCCCATATATCGGTGAAGATTTTGTTTTTATGCAGGATAATGCTCGGCCGCATACCGCTCGGGTAACTCAAGCTTATCTTAATGATATGAATATCACTGTTATGGAGTGGCCGGCGTGATCACCGGATATGAACCTAATAGAGCACGTTTGAGACTTGCTGAAAAGAAAAGTTAAGTCCAGAATTCCAGCTCCTGCCAACGTGGGAGAACTGCGAATCGCCGTAGTTGAGGAATGGCGGAGACTATCCCAGGAGACCATCGATAACATCATTCTCAGTATGCCTAGACGGGTAGAAACTTTAATAAGAGCACGTGGAGGAAATACGCGATATTAATCACCATTCTCCTAATTTAAATAATTGTTATTTTAATATTAAATTTCACTTTTCCCGGTTACATGAAAAGTTCAAAAATGTACCATTTTTCACAAATAGCCTTTACTCGCAAAATCTGTTCTTAATGTGATCTCATTTTAAGTAAAACAAATGAAACTTTAAATAACAAAAGAAGTGTAGTAAGTAGATTTTAAAATAAAACCATATTTTTTTAATTATGGACCTTTTTTTATGTTCCGCTAAATATGCCGGCGAGTTTATAATAGGTATTCCGATCTTTGATCGCATACTTCAAGCCGCTTGAGGCCTGCCAGAAAGTTTTTGAAGTGAAACTTCTTTAGAATCGTTGTGATTTGAAAATTTGATGAAACGAAAAAGCGACACTAAAAAGAGACAAACATATTCATAATAGGATTTAGCCTGCGAGAGAACGAAATAAAATACAATTTAAATCATCTCATTCTCTCGTAGCCTACTTTTCTGAAGTTTTACTCCTTTGTATGTCCCAAACACACTGTAATTTTTTTGATTGTAAATATTTATTTGTCCACCTTTTTTTTTTTTTGGTTTTATAATTTATCGACCCTGGTCTATAGTACCACTGGGGATGATAATATAAGATTTTCACGATACGCTATACAGTTATTTTAAGTTGAAATAAAGAAACTCACAAACATACATGAACCCTGAAAACAATACACTACTTTTTTAGGAATTCGTGTGATTAAATGGAGTTAAATGGACTGTTTATTCAGCTGTCCGGATAAACTGACAAGTTTGTGATTTCATAACATTAATCAATAATATATTACGGCCAACGGCTGACCAGTTTGTTTGCATAAAACCACTCGAGGCTCAGTAAAATAAACGGTGCGTAGGATAAATAAACTTGCGTAGAGCTTCGTTTAGACGTCAATAAAAACATTTCACGGAGTTCGGACGAAGTTTTTCGTAGGTAATTCTCTCGATAGCCATCTATCCATCCGTATAATGTGGATCACGAATTACTGTTTAATTTTAATAAATATAAGCGGCACAATTTTGTGGAAGCGAAATCCGTACAAGAAAATACTTAATATGACCAGCTGCAGGTGACATCCAGTTAATCGATATCATGATAGTTCATTCTCTTTGTGTCGTATTCCTCATCACTGAGGGTCGTGACCCCTTTCCATTAATTAAATAATGGTAGGATTTTTCTCGGCATAATAATGCGGTGGGTTACCGCAATCTTCCGCATACGACTGGTCTAAGAGTATTAAACTCTTAGGTTTTTGTAACGATTACTATCAGAAGGTAGATAAACTAACTGCGTATCTAATTATCACACAATGTAACTAAATGCTTACAAATGATGATTATTTAGAAGTAGGTAAGGACGCTATGTCTGGAACGCCTCCAATTTGGCTCGGCGAGCGGTACCCGCAATTTATGGACATGACTTTTTATCAAGCAATTTTCAGGGATTACTTCCGAGCTTTTGTTATTAGTTTTTTCGAAACTAGATACAGCGAAAAAAATATTTTGTTTTCTTTGTGCATTATTGGGGCTGATTCTGTTGTAAGTAGACAATCTCTTAACAGAACTAAAAATGACACCTCCAGATCTAGTTCTGTACCTTTCTGCGGAGAGTATTATGAAAGATTAGCAATATTTTTAATGCTGTCATTTTAGTTTAGTTTAAAGATTAAGTACAGCAGAATCAGCCCCAATTTTGAACGAAATAAAAATATTAAGGTCGTCTCGCATGAACCTTTTTTTTATCCACTACAAGTTAGCCCTTGACTGTGATGGTAAGTGATGTTGCAGTATAAGATGGTTGCTAACCTGTTAGAGGCATACTGAACTGATTTTTTTTTTTGTGAAAGTAGTAAACGAAATCAGTGATTTAAAAAAAAAGCTGTTACTAAGTGCTATAACGTAAAGTTTTCTAACTGACACACTTAACAAGTCCTTGGATAGAAGTAGGTTAAAAATGCTTTGGAAAAAAGTATTGTCATTCGAAGCTCATTTATCACCTCGCGTGCCACTTTTCAACTTGTAAGGAAATACCTCGTTGGGCGGACTTGGTAAATTATAAGGTAGGGTTATTTAGTTACAAAACGTAAGTGCTATACAATGTAAAAGAAGGTACATTATTTCACTAGCAAAATGTTTCGGAGTTAAGGGCTAAAATACACTACGGACAGGACAATCTTCTTCTCAACAACCCATTGCTGGCTTACTACTGAGCACGACGAGTCTTCTCTTGGAATGAGAATAGTTTGGCCATAGTCCACCACGCTGGTCAGGTGCTGTTTGGCAGACGTACCTTCGAGAGCATTATGATGGCCATGCTGGTTTCCTTACGATGTTTTTCTTCACCGTTTGAAGCAAATACTATTTAATTTCTTAAAACACACATAATATAACTCTGAAAATTTGGATGTACGTGCTTGGGGATCGAACCCGTGAAGCCGTACGTAAGGTCGGCTTTTAATCGCCCGATGGTGTGTCCTGCTGGAAGCGCTTTCAGAAGGACTGGTTTTCGTCCTGCCGTAAGACTGCTGCGCGTCCTGCTGGAAGGACGCGATTTGTATGAAATTTTGTCTGGTCCTTCCGCCAGTACCGTGACCTTGACCTTAAACGCTAGCCAAAAGTAAGAAACATTTGGTCAGTGAGAAGGTACTTAAAATAAAACTGAGCGGTTAAAGAATTTTCATAATTTTATTTATAATGGAGTGTGTAAAAAGTTTTAAATAATAAGGTTATGTATTTAATTTGCATTAAAATATTGATAGTTCTATTATGCTTTAAAAGTTGCTATAAAATAAACTAGTGGTTCGCCCCGAACTGAGAGGTATCTTATGATAGTTTCAGTGAATATTTAATAATTATACTTGGTTAAAAACTACATGCGCCAACTTTCTGTGTGTTATTTTATAGGTTAAATATCAGTACTACTACTCAACGCAAGGTGGCGGAAATAATCAGTTTGCATTAATAATACATTGCAAGATATCGCGATATAAAGATATAATTAGTTCTAAATTTAGCAGGTATTATGAACAAACGTAAAATAACAATGAATTAGATTAGTTAACAATTAATCAATTGTCATCCGCTTGTGTGGATGGAATACGTATCCACCACTACAGCCTAACGTCCCACTGCTGGGCACAGGCCTCCACTCTCATAGGAGAGAGGGAACTAGAGCTTAGACCCACCACGCTGCTCCAATGCGGGTTGGCGAGCCTCTCTGAAATAAAGATTTTTATAACTTTTTAAGCCCTATTCGGCTGGAGGCCATAGGTTTGCATATTATATTTAAATTTGAAGTAATAACGTTCAGTAATTCAGAAGTTATAAGTCTCTGACAGATGGACGGATAGGGTTACCAACTTTTATTGCCAAATATAACGTCCCGTTATTTTTTCAAATTTTCCAAATACTTTATTTTTTCCTATCCAAACCATTTTATGAAAAAATAAAGTATTTGGAAGAAAAAAAGTTTTTTTCAAATTTTATGTTATTATGTCAGAATGTCACCTGTCCTGACACATTCACAACACCACATGTGACATCTAACATTTCGTTCTAAATCGTTTCCATCATACGTTTTAACTTATGTGTACCGTTAAATAGTTAAGTACCCATAGTGAGTATTCTATTTTACGCATCACAGTAAAGGTTGAGAATAAAGTATTTTCACATATTTTATTTATATGCAAAAGTATAATTACCAAATAAAATAAGTTTATATAAAGTATGGTTGGCAACCCTAGGACGGACAAGTGCAAATTCACTCAAGTAGACTCAGAGACCTTCGCTTCGCTCGGTCAATAAAATGTTAAACCTAAACCAATCTTACCATACTCGGGATTTGCAGGATTTAATGATTTAAAAGGCATTATTGAGCCCAATAATATCCCATCGCACACGCACTTTCCTTTTCTCCAAAACTCTCACTACAACTCCAAATATTTCACATAAAAGTTATAATTTTCACAAAAATGTTGACGACTCCTTGCGTTTTTGGTACCCGGCGCGTCGAAACAGATCGCACGGTCGCAAACGCGCTGCGTCAAGTGCCATGGATCGCCCACTGAAGGTCAGTTGTTAAGAAGCCGATTTATGCACGACGTTAAAAAAGCAGAAATATGCAAATTTTTCCTCTAAATTTGAACTTTGTATGATATACGGTATTGTGATCGAAAAAAGTTGCGTCCTTCCGGAAGGACTTAAAGTCCTGCAAGTAGGACTCCGGGCGATCTAAGGCTTAACCGCTCAGTAAGCAATAAGGCCGCCTTTACATACCTAGTGAATATTTAACTTTACTTTGTATTCTTTTACTGTATGCAATAAAGTATTTATCTATCTACTAGATGATGCCTGCGACTTCGTCCGCATTGATTAAGGTTTTTTAATTTCCGCGTGAACTCTTGAATTTTCCGGGATAAAAAGTAGCCTATGTCCCCGGGATACAACCTATCCATGTACCAAATTTCATCAAAATCGGTTTAACAGATGGGCCGTGAAAGCGTAGCAGATAGACAGACACACTTTCGCATATATAATATTAATATGGATCTATCTATATTTTTGTCCGTAGTATGTTTTCGACCTAAGTGGGTATCATGCAAGTCGTCGCAATACACTAGTGTCATCAGAGCGCTTAAGGTTGTCGTGATCGAATACGTTAAAAATCTCGGCCTGCAGGTACGAGTAACATATTATATGCTGGTATTATTCAATTTCGTTTCCTAGAATAAATAAGACTCGCCTCTCGCCTCAACAGAACTTGATCCTGGTTTCCAAGCGTACTAACATCCGCCCAATCTGTTGGCTAACGGCCAAAATCCAATCGAATACCTGGACGCTAAATCTGGTACTAAACCTAATATTAACGGACAAAGACCAAAGCTTGGGTTTCAGATTTTATGTCTCTGCGTAAATAGGTAATGAGGTAAGAACTCTAATAGTAAGTAAGGAGCGTATTTAAAGCTTTATGTCTAACAGGAGATGCGCAATCAAACATCAGTGCGCGTTATCCTTTATTTGATAAAGATGATAATATTATTAAGGACTATTGTATTTCGAATTAAGAGAGAAAAGGCGTGGTTGTAAACGCTATCTGTGGTGTTATAAGTCCGGGGTTCAATCCCCGGCAAGGTAAATCAGAGAATTTATAATTCTGATCTGAATTTTGTCTAATCAGAGACCCAATTGTCTAAGCATATCGTAATCATTTGACAGCAGCTTAAAACGAACTGTTTAAGGAGTTCATACATGCTTTTTGACTTGCAGGCATGAACTCCATAAATAGGTCGAAATATCAGTTTGACAAACGATTACGATTACCTTACATAATCGAGGGGCTAGTCTGGTGAGAGGCTTCGGCCGTAGCTATTTACCACCCTACAGGCAAAGAGGTGCCGCCAAGTCATTTAACGTTCCGGCACGATACCGTGTAAAAACCTATAAGGGGTAAGAGACAATCCAGAAGTAGGTATTAATAAAACACTTTTAATATATTTGTCCTCTCATTTAAAACTTGCACGAGTAAATGTTTAAACGTGTAGAGGTTCCACGAGAGATTTAATGTAATTAGATAAAAATTAGCTATAATTAAAAACAATATTCATTTGATCCAACCACGATTGCTATCGTTAAGATCTAAATAAAATTGCGATCTAATCACAAAAGTATTCAATAATCGCTGAGTCTGCCGGCAGGAGACTGAATGACCATTGTCAACACACTCGTATTTATACTAATAATTTACAATATGGCGTCCGTATCCGCAGATTAAATCGAATGACATGAAACGAGTCAAATTGACATATATTATACTTTCTGTTTCATGAGATATAACGACAAGCTGCTTGGGTACCAGCCACGGCCGTAGCCTCCTACCTGCATCTGCAGCTGCTAATGTACAGCAAATCGGCTGGCAGATTTCAATAGAGAACTAGGTTTCATAAATTCTCTAACTCCATCCATCCATCCATCCACTACAGCCCATTAACGCGTAACTGCTGGGCACAGGCCTCCACTCTCACAAGAGAGAGGGAATTAGAGAATTAGACCCACCACACTGCTCCAATGCGGGTTTGCGGGCTTTTAACGACTATTAGCATATCAGTGATAATAACCGGAACCAACGGCTTAACGTGATCTCCAAGGCACGGGAATGACACTCCACCAACTTCCTAACTCCGGGCTTGTACTGGGAATTTCTACTCAGAAAAACCCAGTAGTTACTTAATTATTGCCCGACCCGGTTCTCGAACGGCCCGGGACCGCGTTGGCCTCAGTCAAACATGCTAACCACTAGACTAACGAGGCAGCACGAGAGATTTTCTAACTGATTAATATTTTATACGTCAAGATTCTCAAGAGAAGCGTCCCGTGTCAAACAGAGGGATATTTGATTTGAGCATCCTTAAAGTTTACTTTGTCAAACTTCTGATACAAATTAACAAAAATCACTAGAGGGCAATTTGGAAGGGTACCTACTCAAGTTAATGGAGAAATTCCATTATAATTTGGCCTATGATCGAACAAAACCTTCTTCAGCGTTCAGACATAGTAGTTTAACATGAAATCAAGAGTGTAATGACTACTCTGGCCAAGAGGACCGATAAGGCTGCCTATTCACCAGGGCTTCGCCATCAAACATATTATTATTAACTACTAGAGTGAACTATGACCAAATAGACAGGCTAACTACTTATGCTGTGGTACTGTACTGGCAAGCAAAAATAAAACAGAAACTAAATATAGTTAATGAAATAAAATGTTGTTGTTGTTGTTGAAATAAATGAATGTTTATTTTTTTCATATAGGACAACTTTTGGCTCCTATTTCGTTACCGACTCAACGTCCGAACCTCTCATTTTTCCTCTACAATCGGCTGGGATGCACCGATTTTGTTTTTGACCGATTTTTATACAACGTGTGGGTTTCAATATGGAATTTATTCATTTTTTGCCGAAAAAAAACCGCTCACCGATTGGCGTGGGCGAAGCGCCTTATGATTTGTCGGGCCTCTACTACCGATTTAGAAAGCAGTTCTGCTGAGAAGAAGCAACAAAAACCCAGCAGTAGCTCTTTTTGTAAGCAACAGTAGGGCTGATGCATGGTCAGTTGATCATAAGAGCTCTCACAAACATGACCATAATTTATCAAACGCCACTTGCTTTCATCCTGTCACTACATATTAATTTTGTCCGGGCGTTATGAATAACGCTTCATTTATTAGTCCATAACACTACGACCACTCTGGCAGACGGCCAACAAAATGGCCGGCCATTATATCTAGATGGTACTGGGCTGAAGTTAACCATAAGCTGTTTATCTTTTATTTCTCAATTGCGATAAAGAAAACCTTAGCAGTAAAGCACACCGGTAGAGTAGAGTGTAGCCGCACTCCAGCAGATTTTCTCCAATCAGAGAATATAATATGACTTTAGAAAGACACTATCCGTCCTTTGACTCTATTCTCAGTATTTTACTTTAACAATTTATTTCGTAAAGTATTATGAGCGTACAGTCATCGATCTGTTTAGGAAGTTTAGATATTTACCCGAGGTCTGAGGTGGTTTAAGTTGTTTTTTACCTGTTAGAGGGGCATGGCAGTTATATTAAACCTATACCCCTAGTCGGTTTCTACACTTGGCGGTACGTCTTAGCCGGTAGGGTGGTAACTAGCCACGGCCGAAGCCTCCCACCAGACGAGACCAGAGAAAATTCAGAAATTATATATTTCCAAATTGACCCTGCCGGGAATGGAACCCGGGGCCTTCTGTATTAAGGCAACAGCGCTCAACACTGCGCCAGGGAGGCTGTCAAAGTTTAAGTTGTAACTTTTACCTAATAAAGACAGAACACGCGCGACACGACGAATGAACTGATCAAAATTTATTTTTCATTTAAACTCGAATTTAAGTATGTTTTATTTTATTGGTTATAAATTCCCAAATTGACCCTGCCGGGATTGGAACCCGGGGCCTTCTGTGTTAAGGCAACAGCGCTCAACACTGCGCCAGGGAGGCTGTCAAAGTTTAATCTGTAACTTTTACCTAAAATCGACAGAACACGTGCGAAAATTTCTTTTTCATTTAAACTCGAATTTAAGTATTTTATTGGTTATATAAATTCGCAGATTGACCCTGCCGGGAATGGAACCCGGTGCCTTCTATATTAAGGCAACAGCGCTCAACACTGTGCCAGAGAGGCTGTCAAAGTTTAAGCTGTAACTTTTACCTAAAAACGACAGAACACGCGCGACACGACGAATGAACTGATCAAAGTTTCTTTTTCATTTAAACTCGAATTTAAGTATTTAATTGGTCCTACAGAAAAAAATATAGTTGTTTTTTAAAAGAAGATAAAATTTTCTACATTTTCTATTCAGGCAAAAGGGTTTTGTCTTCAAGCATTACGTAGCACTGAATATCACCTTTTTCCGGAAAATTCTGTTAAAGAGTGCACGGACGGAGGAGCAAAAAATAAAAATATGCCCGGTACTTCATTTTACTCTTCATGGACAGTGAAATTTGTGGACATCATAAATATTATTTTGGTAATATTTTACACTGTAGTATTTTGCTTTTGCATTTCCAACTTCTCTTTTATTGCGGACCCCGTCGATCTAGTTTGATGGAATTTTTTATGGTCAGCATTCGTAAATCTATTTCCGAATTTCATTCAAAACCATTGAGCAATTTTTATGTTCTTTTTTTAAATTCTATTTTTTTAACCACCAAGCAATATTATACTTTGTTTCAATTAAAGTTTGCATAAGCCTTTCAATTACAGAGTAGTTTAAGTAAAGTTTTCATATTATTATCCTTTTACTTAACCAATGCCGGCAGTTATCATCAGGTTCTTAAGTTATGTACTATATGTACATAAATGGTCAACACCGCATAAAAAATAGTATGTTTGCAATTATTAGCTAAACATATTAATTAATGCTTCATGTAAATATCGCAGAAGAAAAGTTGTATGATATTCTTAATTAGGTTTTTTTATTAATTAATTAACTAATTAATTTTCTTAATTAGGTAATAATTCTAGTCTAAGATTTTCAATTATGTATTCCTCTCAAAATATTCAAAAAATTTGTCCCCACTCAGATAAAATTACCAAATGAAATAATTGAAAAGTTCTAAATTGCCTTAAAGAGGTAATTATACTAAGCCAGAACCTCCCATTATTAAAATAACAGGTAACACTCGCCACTGGTCATAGAAGTTTCAAAAGTTTCAAGAAGTTTCCATTGAAGTAAAAATTTAGTATGTCTAGTCTAGTCCTACGAAACCATCGCGCTGTATAAATGTTCACCACGAAGATAGTTATTACATTCATCTCTGCGTAATTGTGCCTTAGAACAAGCAATGCCGTCGCTACATCCATAAATCCAACTCAACTTGAATTAGCTTAAAACTTTCCCACGTAGAGCCACAAACTCGAGCCATTCTCGAGATAAGCTAAAAAGTTTCAAAGAAAATTTCCCCAAAACTAAAATCTGGGCAAACATACAGCATATTTACAAGGTGGCTATGTGGATCCGGGGTCAATTTCTTGGCTAAACTCGCCTTTGGTGTCACGCCCGCCCGGCTAAATCCTTTGGCGGATTGCCAAAAAACCTAAGATTTGAACCGTGCCATACATAGCTAGATGTGACGCTAGTCATATTCGCAGTACAAAGACCGTTAGGAATTTGTTTGAGAGTGTTGTGGCATAGTTAAGACAAAGAAACTGCCTCATTGGTCTAGTGGCTAGAGTGGGCCAGTACTTCCTGTGTTCCTCCCTAAGTCTGTCTGCCTGTTGGTATGTTAACTTTTTATGATTTACCTTACCGACCTTAAAGGGATTTGGCAAAAGATAAATCTATAGCATTATTTATCCTGGAAAATAAAAGAGCTATAACGGGATTATAAAAAAACAAAAGAAATCCATGTGGACGATGTCGGAGACATCGTGGATTTATGTTTTATCGCAATGTGTAAACATCCATACTAATATTATAAATGCGAAAGTGTGTCTTTCTGTCTGCTACACTTTCACGGCCCATCTGTTCAACCAAATTTGATGAAATTTGGTATGGGGACAGTTTGTATCTCGGGGAAGGAGATAGGCTACTTTTAATCCCAGAAAATTCGAGAGTTCCCGCGGGAATCAAAAAAAATCTCTTCAACCGATTTTGATGAAATTTGGTACTTATAGCGATAGTTTGTATCAGGGGGAAGGACGTTCGCTACTTTTTATCCCGAAAAATAAAAGAGTTCCCGCGGAAATCAAAAAACCTTAATCCACGCGGATGAAGTCGCGGGAATCATCTAGTTTTTACTTTTACGATGAGAAGGCAAAGAAACGCAGACTCCCATTTAGTGCCTCTGAAATATCCACCCAGGGGTAGGTAGGGACTTTTTAAAACACCAACCCAAACGAGTAAAATACCCAATTGACGATTGAAAGGCACTTCTTAAAGTTTATTTGAATAAAAAACATTTGTTTTTTTTGTGGATTTTGACTTGGACACGCAATCAGTAAACGTTCTCCGATCAGTTAGCTCGTGTACCTATTTGTTTGCAACTTCTTAAATAACTTTTGCCTGAACTGTCCGCTACCCACGTTAGTTGACACGTTGACGAGGGTGCAAGTCCCAACAGTTGACACTGTCCCACTCGACATCCGCCAGTAATTCATCCGACAAAGCAAACTGACGCGATCAAATTAACCTTTAGAAAATATTTTCTTCTCTTCGTCTAACCAAAATAACTTAGCTACTTCAGGATCTGAAGAAAACGTATAGCATCACTCATCTGTCTGGAGGTTTGAGCCAAATGATTTTTGAAATGAAAACTTCTATAGGCGCGTTGAGCACTTTTTCGTAGGGGGTAAAATGGGGAACGTCGGTCACGCGTGACTGACACCGTTCTTCTTAAGACAAAAGGTCATAAGTATAAATATTGTACATTCGTAATTAAACTTTAATGCCTTAGTTTTAAGGTTTATATTTTAATTATTTTAAAACTGCTGCGTAACCGTGACCCACACCTCGCGTAGTTATTTTAAATATTCGTTTTTACTTCTATCGGCAGTCCCTATGACTGCCATTTTTTTTTTCTAGACGATGATTGAAGAGCATTGATTAAAAATAGAGATATGCCGTATCTCTAGGTGCTACAACGGTCACGCGAGCCGTGAAGGGTTATTTAAAAATATAAAATATTTAATACCTATCTCTCTTTGCGTCGTATTCCTCATTAATGTGGTTCGTGACCCCTTTCCATAAACCACATAATGGTACGAGTTTTCTTGGGATAATAATGCGGTGGGCTCCCACGTACTTCCGCATACGACTCGACTAAGAGTATTTAAGCTCTTAGGTTTTTGTAACGATTATTATCACATGATAATAAACCGGGACCAACGGTGGCACGAAGCACGGAGGAAACTAAAAGGTGAAATTTGAACCTCCAAATTCGGTCACCTATCCAGTTACCGACTCGGTTCAACGTTGCTTAACTATCGCAAATGACTGCTATGCTTTGTCACAACTAAGCCACTCGTCCCTCGATAATATTATGTATATGTCACCGTAAGATTGCAAAAACCGTTAGATTGTAATCTAACTACCGAAATTGTAAACTGTCAATCTAACGGTTTTTGCAATTTTACGGTGACATATACATATTCTATAGGTTTGAATGAAAGGGAAAACATCTTTATCCAACCAAATATCACTCAATCAAAAGCATCAAATTTATTGAACAAAAAAATGTAATATCCCTAGCATATGTACAATCGATCAAGACTTATACTTTTTCGGCGTGACATTCGGAGAAAAGTTTATCTTTTTTGGCTAAGAGGTTAGGCTTTGACAGCGGTACAATAGCACACAAGTTTATTATAATGTATTCTTGGAAAAACTAAGGTTATTTAGCACAAAAGGCAGATTACCTAGGACCCTAAACCTACGCATTTCGCTTGGTTAAAGCTTGAAACACATTTGCAGAGAATGCGTGGCATCATTTCTACGTCACACTGCAGCGCGAAAAAGTGTAAGAGTTATTTTTTATACAGTATTGCAGGGTAGGCTAACCTTTATGTATCAACGTGCCATTTTTTCTAAAGAAATGTTTAATGAGGTCATAGAGGTCTATGACCTCCCGTGCCATCAAATAATTTTGACTTTGTAATTATTGGGAAAAAAATTCATTTTGCAATGTCTCAATTATACCTACGCGTAATTTAAATTAAAGTGAATTTAGTCTTACTTCAGTTTATGCAGATTAGATGACAAATAACATATATTACTTACTAACTATACCTACTTCACACTTTTTTTCTTAGTGCATAATGAATTTTGGGATCAGTGACGTGCCCAAAATATTATGTGCCATTAATGGCACGCGTGCTATTGGTTCGCCATCCCTGCAGTATTGAATGGATATGGATGAGGAAGGCGGAGGACCGTGTGTAGTGTGGAAGTATATCCATATTAATTTATACTAGTTACACAGTTCTAGAGTTGTTCTAGTCAATTAATCAATAAGTCCCACTTTATATTTATGTTGTTACCCTACACCAAGCCCAAGTTCAGTCGTGCATGGAGTACTGCAGTCACCTTTATGATGGCTCTGCAAGGTATCAGCTGGCGGCTCTTGATGCCGTAGATCGTCGGGCTAGGAGATTGATTGGCGAAGATTCACATATTCTGGCGAAACTTCAAACTTTGGATCCCCGCCGTAAAGTGGCTGGGCTATCGGTATTCTATAGGATATATTTCGGTGAGTGTGCTCAGGAGCTGTTCGATCTTGTACCTACTTCACCTTTCTACCATCGTACCGCAAGACGTCGTGCAAATTTCCACCCCTATGTCGTCAACGTTCCACCCACACGCACGAAGCGATTTGCGTCTTCATTCCTTATTCGCATGGTCAGGGTTTGGAACACTCTACCAAAAACTGTATTTCCCACCAATTACAATCCGGGTATCATTAAATCAAGAGTGAATAGGCATTTTCTAGGCAAGCGCGTTCCACCTTAGGCCGCATCATCACTTCCCATCAGGTGTGATTGTGGTGAGGCATAAGCCTATAATGAATTTAAAAAATGTATTTATAATTTGAGAGGTTGGATGATTATTACTCCTTCACGCTAGAATGACAGACCTAGTTTAGCTGAAACTTGGAATAGCTTATGCCTTGAATTAACAAATATGCTACATTTTATGGCAGAAAATTAAAGAATTCCCGCGATAATCAGGCATCATCTTAAAAAAATATTATTTAAAAAAATATTATTTTTACGACTTGTAAGTTGTAAGTTGTATTGAAAACGGTCACGCATAATTGCAGCCGCGACGCATTTTGTTTGTCTTCGCCTTTAGATTAATAGTAACTAAGGAACCATTCTGAGAAATTAAATAATATTATAAGTAGGTAATCCCGGGAGTTTTTTATTTCATTACCTAATCAATTCCACTATGACCTTACTTTTACTTCTAATATTTTATTTGAATTTTTGTCTTTTTTTATTGCGTGATAGGCTTGCGCTTGCCGACAATCATGCTTAGTGCAAAGCAATGATGAGGTCTAGGTTGGAACGCGCTTGCCTAGAAGATGCCTATTCACTCTTGCCTCGAAGGTACTTATGTTATAAGTGGCAGGAAACACGTGCGCTGGGAGGGTGTTCCGCACCCTAGCGGTTCGTATCAGAAACGTCGAGCAAAAACGCTTCGCGCGAGCAAAATGGACGTCAACCACGTAAGGGTGCCAACGCTCACGGTTTCTCGCTGTTCTGTGGTAGAACGGAGAAGGAGGAACAAGGTAGTGAAGTACCAGAACATATTCCCCATGGTATATCCGATAAAAAACCGATATGCAGGCAACATTGCGTCGGTGTTGTAGACTGAGCAATTTCGCCTTCGGGCACGGTGATCGATCGAGTTGGTACTTGGTAGATCAATCCCAAAGGTGGCAGCAATACTCCATGCCAGAACGAATGGAAGCTAATGGACAGATCTGAAATTCTGAATGCAACATTGCATAGTAGGTATACCTCCCATTCTAGGATAACAAAGGTACCTACTTATAGGATATTTTTATCCCGAAAACCAAATGGGTTTCTTTTAATAGGAAATTTCATGTGAAACAGATGTGTATTATGGATATGGAGGGTGAAACTAGGGCTCGTGCCGCAAAGCGATTTAGCGTTCCGGTACGGTGCCGTGCGAAACTCATACCCCTAACAGGTTAGCCCGCTACCATCTTAGACTGCATCATTACTTACCATCAGATTGGATCGCAGTCAAGGACTAACTTGTAGTAGATAAAAAAAAAATTGCCGATAGAAGTGAAAACGAATATAATTTTATTTTTAATAAAAAAAATTAAAATATAGTCCTTAACACTAAGACATTAAAGTTTAATTACGAGTGTAATATTATATTTATATTTAAGACCTTTTGTCTTCGTAACAGCGCGAGCATACGGCGTTCGCAAGTTTACCCCCTACAAAAAAGTGTTCAACGCGGCTAAAGAAGTTTTCACTTCAAAAAAAGAAAGTAACATGTTTGACTGCGGCCGACGAGGTCCCGGGTCGGGCTATAATTAAGTATTGGGTCTTTTCTGATTACAAATTCTCAGTACTAGCCCGGAGTTGGGAAGTTGGCGGTGTTTCACCACCGTGCCTCGGAGAGCACGTTAAGCCGTCGGTCCCGGTTATTATCACTAACATGATAATAGTCGTTAAAGCCCGCCAACCCGCATTGGAGCAGCGTGGTGGGTCTAAGCTCTAATTCCCTCTCTCCTATGAGATTGGAGGCCTGTGCCCAGCAGTGGGACGTTAATAGGCTGTAGTGGATGGATGGATGGGAGTGGAATCGTAGTATGGAGCGTCCGCCAGCACGACGGACTGACGTTGTATAGAGGGTGGCGGGAAGTGGCTGGATGACGAAGGCTGAGGACAGGGGTTCGATATTAGCGGGCAATAGGGAAGGTATATATATTTGAAAATTTAGTATACGTGCATAAACACATTGATAAATTCAAGAAGAAAAGTGATTTTCATAATGTCAATACTAGAAATAAAAATAAACTAGTAAAACTAGCAATTCATTTGTTGAAAGCACTGTGAGAAAACATGTTGAAGAGGTCTCTGATTTATAATATTATTATTATTAATAATTATTATATTAACATTTTAAGTTCGAGTAAAACGTAAACTCATCAAAAATCCTATTATCATGTAAAGGATCGCATAAATTACAAGGAAGTTTCGCAATAAAAATTTGTTATAATGGATAGTTCCTTAGCTATGATGATTTTTGAGATGGTGATAATAATAAAACAAAAACATCTCGACTGAATTCGTTATAGGTTTAGAACCCTCGTAGTTTTAAGATACCGTAACTGATTTTCACCATCGTGTTTTTTTATGTGAGTAATTGACGTCAATAAGTGTACCTAAATTGAATAAATATTTGATTTGATTGATTGATTTGACCCTTGTTTAGTGGAAATTCGCAGGCTGATGATAATAATACCTAATCATAATTGTAGTTATGACTTTGAGAACCATTATTACCTAAAAGAATATAACGCTCAATCAGGTGGGTTTTGCTTTTTTTTACAAATTCCCGAGGAGCTCCTTGATGTTCTGGGATTAAAAAGTAGTCGTTATAACCCTCCAGGTCCCTAACTATAGATAGCCATGCAGAAAATCACATAGATCCGACGGTTGCACTGTTGCGTCATGATTAACGGACAAACAAACAAACACACTTTCGCATTTACTCATATGTATAATATTGGTACGGATACGGATATTACGGATGGCGTGAGGTTGACCATAAGATCGATATCACCTAAATAAACAATGAAAAAAATTATGATTATCGGCTATTTAATAATGAATATCTCGTTTATAAAATTTTAATTTGAATAGGAAGAGAGGAATTTATTCAAAATAGGCAAATTTATTCGACCGAGCGCAGAAGTAATCAGCGATAATGAAATCGGAAATTGTGAGAATATTTGCGTCGTACAGCGTTTTGTTGTGAGCTCAATTGAAAATCTAAATAAATTTATGAGTATTTAGCTTTATTATACGGAGGAGACTAGCTGAGTCGCCTCAACTTTGCATGGATGCACTTTAATATCTCAGACTTTACTAATGTATTTCTATATTTACTAATATTTTAAATGCTAAAGTTTGGATGGATGGATGGATGGTGGTACCTATGGATTGACGGATGTTTGTTACTCAATCACGCCAGAACAGCTGGACGAATCTGGAGGAAAATTTTCCGTTTCACGAGTTCCCGTGGGAACCAAAAAACCTCAATCCATGCGGACGAAGTCGCGGGCCTCAACTAGTGTTCATTAAAGTTAATCAGGGAATTTGAGTGCAGTGATTTTTGCTTGCTCAAAACCTCTATAATATTAACATCACGAAGCCTAGCCATGTCTATGAGAAGACCCGTGATACCCCTAATACTTATTAGTTAATACGTATAACGTAACCTAGTTTTAGACCTATCTATCTACTTAAATTAAACTCAGGCAGGTACATCACACTTGATAATAAAACCTCAATATTGTATAGCGTCGCTACTACGCGTCTAGTCACATCCGACCTTGTAATGTTCGCATTTCAACAACAGTTCCACACCGCCTAATACCTATACGACTTCCAACCTTATTTACTACAGATAAGACTGATTCTCGATTAAGCCGCTTGTACATTCTTGTTTGGGGGAGCCGTACACTCGCACTCAAGACCGCGGGTCGGTATATCGAGCGCGAGCCGAGCCGCCATTTTGTAGTGTGAAGTTGTCGCAAGTGCACGTGCATAATATCTGAATAACTGCGTCATTGTTATTAAAATTTTGTTCTGAGTATTTTTGTTATTGCTAAAGTGTCAGATATTTTCCATGACTCGTTTTGTTGTGAGTATTATTTAATTACTAGTTTGTCAGTTGGTATTATTTAGTTCGGATTAAATGTCAATATGAAATCGTCCTAGCTTCAATTAGCCTGTTTCCTCTGAACATTTAAAAAAGATCCACGAGATTCAGCACTGGTGGGGCCTGGGGGTACACGTGTTTTGATTTCCCTATTGACAGTAACGATAAACGCATGTCTTATCATTAGAATAAATAGATTATAATAAAGTGAATAAAATATATTGCAAAATTTATTATTATGCCTACCAAACATTGTGCATTTGCGAATTGTACTTCTGACAGTCGATACAAACAAGATGGCATGAAATTTGTTCCGTTTGTAAAACCTCGAGTTGACATGAAAAAGTGTTTGGAATGGATTCATTTATCGGGAAGAACCGATTTAACAATTGAAAAAATAAAAAGACATACTTATGTGTGTACTAAACATTTCATAAATCCAAACGGTCCAACGATAGAAAATCCAAATCCGTTAACAGCGACTGTATCGAAGGTTAGTAACTGTTCATTTTATGAGGTTATGCTCTTTTTTGATTCCTGCGGGAACTCTTCAATTTTCCGGGATAAAAATTAGCCTTCCCCAGGATGAAAGCTATCGCTTTACCAAATTTAGAATAAATAGGTTGAGAAGTTGGGCCGTGAAAGCGTAGCAGACAGACAGACAGACACATTTTCGCATTTATAATATTAAATAGTATGGATAAACACAACAATTAGACAAAAGTATAATTTTGCTATATTTGTATTAAAAATATTAAATATGCTTAATGGTCTAATTAATTCAATATGTTGATTTGGATTCCCAAAGATCAAATAAAACGAACTGTCGACGACAACTTCTACGAGTAAATTTTTGTTACCTGAAACAGGTAAGCCACGGCATGCAAGCCGTCGTTTTATATCCCGGACAAGATATCTTGAATTTTTGCAAATTTCAATTTTGCTCCAGGTTGGTAGGTACATCATCTTCCGTTAAATCCATTTTTACAACGAAATCAAAACATAATATTATGTACCCCCACTAGTGCTGCCTCTGGCGGATCTTTTTTAAATCTTCATGATCCGAATGGAGACGAATCGATTCTGTATAATATTCGGCTCGGCTCTCTGCAGACATTAGTTTAGAGGTTTCGACTTTCGACAAAGTTGCATTAAAAAAATAGGGGCAAAAAATACTACAACTTAATTCGGAGAACTAAGGGACGCTAGGCTTGTTTGATAATATCGAAATATGTCTGTCTGCTACTTTTAACGGCCCAATAAAATATAGGTATAGGTGTATACCCACATACCTGACAGATTTTGAAAAAAATTTGACTTGCAGAGATACTTGCTTCCTGAAAATGGATATTTGCTTTTGTTTATCCCAGAGTTCCCAAGAGCTTGCAAATAAACCGTCTGAGTCACGTCCATGTTTTTTTAGGGTTCCTCCGTGGTAAACAAGGAAGAAGGAACCCTCATAATTTCGATCAGTTCATCTGTCTGTGTGTCACTAAAACTGCACTTTGTGAGCTTTTCTTTAATACATGTTAGCTTGACTGCGATCTCACCTGATGGTAAGTGATGCAGTCTAAAATGGTAGCGGGCTAACCTGTCAGCGGTATGGCAGTTTTATTAAACACTTACCACTAATCGGTTTCACCGCTACAGTTGGGTACCTACAGCTATTCAGATTACAGATATGACGTTATAGAAGGACATATATATTTAATATTAAAAACGTTTGGCATACCTACCTACTTCCTGAACATAAAGAGCAATAGTTACTTAGCCAATTTTTTTTTTGTTTACCTATACCCCTTGTGTCATGCTTCTTTGTGGTTTAATTAAAAAAGTACTTACCTATTTTAAATAAGGTTTCCTAGACTGAAATAATGACCGTGAAAGTTGATTAATTTTTAATCCTATATTTTCATTTTTTTCATAATTCTGTGTTTTGTATTATGGGTCCCTACCTAAAGTAAAACAATTTTTTTTAAACTAACATGAGTAAGGAACTCTAAATCAGTTTTAATTTCATTGTTAGATAGGTACTTCGTGTGGGATGGATCTGCGACTTCACAGTCACGAATTCATCACCAAATTCATAGATGCATTCCGGAGGAACCCTTGTCTATGGAACACGCTTAACTCCGAGTACAGAAATAAGAGATCTAGACTAAAAGCGTACGGCCGGCTACTGAAATTTGTGAGGGCAATAGAGCCAAAGATTACGATCAATGGAATAAGGAAGAAACTCCAGTCCATACGAGCCTCGCACAGGAAAGAAAGAAGGAAAGTGGAGGAAAGTCTGAAAACAGCAACCCAGCTGGCAGATGTATATGTACCAAAGTTGTGGTACTACAAGGAGCTTGAATTCCTGCACAATGAGACAGGTGATATAATGTTTTTATGTACATTAATTATGTATTACGAGCTGATGCCCGCGACTCCGTCCGCGTGGATTGAGGTGTTTTAGGGGTATGATAAATAGATAGTAGCCGATTTTCAGACCTACTGAATATGCATATGAAATTTCATAAAAATCGGTCCAGCCGTTTCGGAGGAGTATGGTTACTATCATTATGACACGAAAATTTTTATATTTAAGAAGATTATTGTTTTCATACATACCATGATACTGATACCTTACTAAGTATTTATTGTTTTCATACATACCATGATAGTTGACTTGCGCCGATGTATCGGTATTTAGTGTCAACTAGTACCTACCTTATTATGCGACCACTTAGGGACATAACTCTTCTGCATGATTATTCACAAAAGAAGCCGTCGCAGCGTCGTGGTTCTCAACCGATAAAACCCTTCCATAACTGGACATTTTCTCTAGCAGGGATTTCTAACACAGCACCGCGGCCTGAATCCTGGTGACAATTCACCTGGACGCAGCAGCAAAGCACAGTGTTTAATATATTCTTATGGCGTGGCTCCTAGCTACTCACTGATACTTTCTTCTGCCTAGTGCTGAGTGAGGAGAATTTGAACGCTATGTTTTCTGATGCAGGGTGCTATATTCCAGTGTCTAAGGACTCCAAATATTCTTACTTTGCATACTGTCTTTTGTTACGCATAGGTATTATGTTAACATATTTTTTTTAGCTCGATTGGAAAGCCCCAACGTTGAAAACTCACCTGAAAAGTCCAACAATGACAATATTTCTATAGAATCCGTTACTTTTGATGAAGTTGAAATAAAACAGCAGCCTGACCATGATGATGATGATGATGATGATGATGAGTCTGAAAAATCCATAGTAAGTTATAATTATTTAATTTTATTTCTAGCATACAGACCACTTTAGCAATTAAATTATTTGTCAGTCATTTGTGGTATTGCCTAAAAGCGCTTTGTATTTCAGATATCAAATCTTTCCTTGACTTCTTTGGATCCAATAAATGAAATGTGGCCACCACACGCCTCTTCATACAATATTTCAAGGATGGAAGCAAATAATTCTGAGCAGAACTTACCGACTGACGATCAAAACCATATCCTGAATTATATCGCAAGTAAACTAGACACTGACAAAGACGAGTTCGACGTTTTCGGCAAGAATGTGGCAGCTGAATTGAGGAAAATGAGTAGTAAACAAAGAATTATCGCGAAGAAATTGATGAATGATGTAATTTTTCACGGACAACTTGAACACTTGACGGTTGATGCACAAATTCAGGTTAATAAATTTTATATCGAATCCTAGGTGACCTATTTTAAGTTTTTCTTAAATTAATAAAAACAAACCAATTTTTTAAAATTACAATATGATTTTATTCATAAACCATGACTTATTTTCTTTTATTCGACTGAATTGATAATAATTACTACCTCATCATCTTTATCATCATCACTACAGCCCATTACCGTCCCACAGCTGGGCACAGGCCTCCACTCTCACAGGAGAGAGGAAATTAGGGCTTACCACGTTGCACCAATGCGGGTTGGCGGGCTTTAACGAATATTATCATGTTAGTGATAATAAGCGGGAGCGACGGCTTTCCGAGGCACAGGGGTGAAACACCGCCAACTTCCTAACTCCGGGCTAGTACTGAGAATTTCTAGTCAGAAAAACTAAATACTTAATTATGGCCCGACCCGAGACTTGAACCCGGGACCTCGTCGGTCGTAGTCGAACATGCCAACCACTAAACCAACGAGGCAGTTATTACTACCTATGTTTATATATTTCTAAAATAAGTTCTACGCTAATTAACCAATAAGAATTTGATTATATATAAATTGTACATAACAAAACCCAAATAAAAATCGCTCACCTAATGTTAGCGAAGAATCAAAGTTTACATCAATCACTATTGCAAGTAGTTGGCGTCGCTTCACTCGTGATCAAAATGGCCGCCGGTATTCAGCTGCGCGCGCGCCGTTCCCAACGGCTATATTTATTATTATTTTATGGACGTCATACTTAGCGCGAAAATCTTTTCGTTTAATTTAACAAATATGTTCACTTTTTATAAATTTGACCTATTATAATTTCTGATTTCCGTTCCATTATTTATATAAACTTATATTTTAGTCTAGGTAAATAATATCATTGTAATTTATTTAAGATATTTTATGGATATATTTTTTTTAAATAAAAGCTGCGATCTTTTGATACAAATTATATTCTTTGAATAGGTAGCTATGCAGATGTCATCGTGAAAATGCAAAAACCGTCAGATTGCAATTTAACGCTTTTTAGCTCGACAGATTGTGAACCGTTCAATGTTCTGAGTGTCAATTTTTGAAATATTCATTGTATTTAGGTACGTTTTCTTGTTTCTTTTTTGTAGGTTAGGTTACGGTTCGACATAAATAATCAGTAGTGCTAGTAGTAGTCGAGTTAATATACCTAGCAGATTACAACCCACCGAAAAATAATGCGTTAAATTGTAATCTTTCGACAGTTTACAATCTCGCTAGATAGATTACAATGTACCGTTTTTCACAATTTTACGGTGACATAGATACTGGAAATTCTAAAATCATTTTGTAAGAAAAATTCATGTACCTCACCTATCTTGTAGGTACTTCGTTAAAATGTTTGAAAAATATATTTTAGAAAAGAATTTTTCGCTCTCAAATGGGAAGTGTAGTTATCAAAAGACGACATTTAGGCAACGCTGCAAGGAAAATATATTCTTACATTTCGTTTTCTTCTTTAGATGTCGAAACTGATTTACTATGTTGACCTATATTTTCCCAAAGGAACATTTTCAGTGCAATTTCTTAGTGAATCTTTGAAGCAAAATAATAATGAGGTAAGTTACTTACAAGTAAAAAATAAGATAAGGTTAAGTACTTCATACTAATATTATAAATGCGATGTGTTTGTTGTTGGTTTATTGGTTTGTCATGCTGCAACAGAGGAACGGATCGACGTGATTATTTAGTATTGAATGCCGACAAATTGAAATAAATAATAAATCCATACTAATATTATGAATGCGAAAGTATGTCTGTCTCTATGTCTATCTGCTGCGCTTTCGCGGCCCCTCTGTTCAGCCGATTTTGATGAAATTTGGTACAGGGATAGGTAGTATCCTGGGGAAGGACATAGGCTACTTTTTATTTCGGAAAATTTAGAAGTTCTCGCGGGAATCAAAAAATATTAATCCACGCAGACGAAGTTGCGGGCAACATCTATTAAATACTGTAAATACTTTTATATGTTTGTAGATACTCCCATCATTATAGGTCGCATGGCAGATGATCATCGTCACACGTCATACGTGATCAGGCGTTAAAGAACTTGAAAAAA
Source organism: Erebia palarica (assembly GCA_964035005.1). Classification (NCBI taxonomy): domain Eukaryota; kingdom Metazoa; phylum Arthropoda; class Insecta; order Lepidoptera; family Nymphalidae; genus Erebia; species Erebia palarica. The sequence continues at coordinate 12,531,077 of OZ035989.1, read as the reverse complement.
ATAGGTCATCTCTATCGGAACAGACTTAAGCTGTTTAATAAAAGATGATGCAAGTAAGTAAAAGTAAATGTTCGGGCTTTTTTTTATCCACTAGCCCAAGCCCAAGTTAGCCCTTGACTGCGATTTCACCTGATAATAACCTAAGTTGGTAGCGGACTAACCTGTTAGGAGCATGGCAGTTATATTAAAACCATACCTCAATTTGGTTTCTACACAGCATCGTACCGGAACGCTAAATCGCTTGACGGCACGTCTTTGCCGGTATGGTGGTAAATAGTCACGGCCGAAGCCTCCCACCAGATGTTTTACTTTAATCCACTTCTGGTCCTTAAGTTTATATTAACATGATTCTTTTTCAATTCAGATCTGGATTGGATTACTAGTCTGGATTTCCATTGGCATGAATGCACTTTCACACGAAATTTAGATACGTAACCAGTAAATTGGAATGCAAATGAGTAAATGTTAGTGTTCCAATTTACAACCACGCGGCGGCGTAGGTATCAGGCTAGTAATTCTATGTTAATGTATGCGTAAGCCAATGAAGCTAGTGTCACTAGCTGGATGGATGCACGATGGTGCTAATTTGCCTGTAGGCTGGCTTAAGGGAGACTTAAATTATCATAATAACTAGTAGTTCGCCCCGAACTGAGACCTCACGGTATCCATAAGACAGTTTTAACTATATATTGTAATAGTTAACTTTTAATATTAGACGCAAAAGAGCTGAAGAGTTATTGGAGAAACGAACTAACTTTTACAGAGCGCCATCTATTGACATCATTGTAAAGTTCTGTTAAAAATAGTGAGGCTCATTAAAAAATTAAATAATATGGTATTTTTTGTTCAAGTACAGGATATAATAAATAATTGATCAAGTTTCAGGCTCAGCCTTTCAGAAAATTGAGAGTTCTGAGGTCAACTTTGGACGTTAGAAAGTCTCCACTTTAAAAGCACCACATTTCGTCAATTTTAGGGGAAAAATTAAAAAAAAATTTGGACTCTATCTTTAAAATGATATACCGCAACCCCATGTAACGCTATAAAAAATATTTTACTTCGCATTCGCTTCTATGAGAGCCCCCCTGAAATAAAGATTTTTATAACTTTTTAAGCCATATTCGGCTGGAGGCTGGAGTTTACATATTATATTTAAATTTAAAATAATTGCGTTCAGTAATTCAGAAGATAAAAGGCTCTGACAGACGGACGGACGGACAAGTGCGAATTCACTAAAGTAGACTCAGAGATCTTCGCTTTGCTCGGTCAATAAAGTAGGTGATCATTTAAAGGTAAAATTAACCGGTAGTGACTAGTTGGTCTAGTGGTTAGCAAGTCGACTGCGGGCGGCGAGGCCCCGGTTTCGAGTCCCGGCCCGGGACTGAATACTGAATTATTATAATCGTGTGGTCAACCTATATTATTAGTACTTAATCGTAGTATTAGTAAGTAACTGCCTCGTTGGTCTACTGGTTATCATGTTTGACTGCGGCCGACGAGGTCCCGGGTCGGGCTATAATTCAGTATTATATTTTTCTGACTAGAAATTCTTTGTACTAGCCCGGAGTTAGTAAGTTGGCGGTGTTTCACCCCCGTGCCTCGGAGAGCACGTTAAGCCGTCGGTCCCGGTTATTATGACTAACATGATAATAGTCGTTAAAGCCCACCAACCCGCATTGGAGCAACGTCGTGGGTCTCTGCTCCAATTTTTTCTCTGCTATGAGAGTGGAGGCCTGTGCCCAGCAGTAGGACGTTAATGGGCTGTAGTGGACTAATGAGCAAAAATTGCACTTTTCATTTTCATTTTAACTAGTTATGTACCAAACATGAAATTTTAACTCTAATTTAAAGTAAGACCTATATTTAATTTCTTAAACAAATGTTACGTAAAATAAATAGTTGAATTTTCTCACAGATCTCCTAACCTTTTTTGGTGGCGTGATGAAAAAAGAACATATCAAAATACATTACATAGTTAGCTAGAAGCTAAATAACTAAATGGTTATTGATGAGATTAAAATATAAGAAACGCAACATATATTAGCCGTACGTACTAGAACTAACTACGATTTTCCTCCAATTAGTTATATCCTTAATGAAAAATGAAATGGATTATGATTTATGTCAGTTATTTAGGCTGTGCGTTGTTTATTTTCCTACTTTATATAAATTTTTCGTCTACCTTTAGTTCTTCTCTCATTAGGTACGTAGTACTATGTGAAAATAGTTCAAAAGAACTATTTTTATCCTGCTAAAAATAAAATAGCAGGATAAAATACAGGGACCTTACTGCTTGAAAAATTGTACGTAACAAATAAGCGTTAAATCTCTCAATCTAACTAAAACAATTAAATACAGAGGACCTGAATGTAATTATTATACTTAAAGTAGTTGTAGTATACAGAGTAGGAATGTAATTATTATAACTAGTGTTGAATATTTCCAAGTAGTTCCGAGTAGCTCAGCTGCATCTTGAGCAAAATGACGCAGGTTCGAATCCCGCACGCGAATTTTGCGTATTCTTAAATTTATATATATATAACGACGCACTACAATTTGAATAGGTCCAAAAGGCATTAGAAACGCGGGCGGCCAAAAGAACGGTGGGCAGATGAAATTGTGGGCATTGCCGGTAAACATTGGGTTAACAGCGCTCAAAACAGAAAACATTGGCACAATATGGAGGAGGCCTTTACCCGCAAGGGGTCCTTAATTAAGTATACCAATGTTTTATATCTATCACTGTATCTTATACGTAAGTAATTAGCATTAAGTTCGTGCAGTATATCTTTTGTTTTTATTAATTATATTAAGCACTTTGTAATTGTATTTAGTTTTTAATTAAAGAATAATAAAGGCTTTTTTATTTTATTTATTTATTTATATAATGACACCACCCGACTTGATAAGTATATTATTTATTATAATGTGTAGTTTAGGTCAGTTTATGCAACCTTAAAATATTTCAAAGGGCCATCAGCTGATCAAAGTTTGGTTAGCATATTTACAGATGTTTTATATTTTGTATTTGAAAGAGTACCAAAGTACACAGTGTATGAGGGCAAGGAAGATAAAAACTATACTGGAAACGGAATCTGAATCGTGCAGCAACTAACGAGGCACTTACAAAGATTTATATAGACCAGCAGAGCGAGCAAAAACTGCCGGTCCATACGAATTACGACTAATGGACTGACTAATAATATGTGAAAAACTCGCAAACGGACGGGTTAAGTGCGTTAAATTGCACAAATTTTTACAAATAACTGCTATCATCCATTATTTACGTCAGTGCTATAATTTATCTGTCTAGACGCTAGACTATAGAAGTGCATTTTCAGGAGTTAATTCAATTTCGAAACTTTGCTTCATCGTCATTTTCAATATTCTAATCTAGTATTTATTTAGGATGACTAACGACTCAGAATTATTTTGGTGTTACGCGATATTTGAAATATTAAAAATAACCACAAAATGGTTTTGTATTAGACGTTTTGCTACTCAGACTTTCTGATCGGGAGGAGTATAGTTTTGTTCGACACTTTGAGGAACTTTTCAACTGTTAGAACTGAGAAGGCCTATAAGCCATATTATTATATCACATAGCTCTATGTGTAGATACGCTGACTCTACGATACGACCAAAGCACGAGTAGTGGAGTCAGCTATTTAGACATCGTGTCCCAAAAACTGAGGTTTTCTTCAAAACTGTAATTAAATTAAGATCATTCTAATTGTTACATCGATTAGCATTAGACAAATATTAATTTTAAATCCGTTTTTATTTAATTTTCATTTTAATAAAGTTTTAGGTTTTGGGACCTCTGGCTGTGTCTTCCTTCACTAGCCTAAATACTAGATTAGAAGATTTCGTATCCGATTGGAGCGGAAAACTAACGTAGATTCCAACGTCGCTCGCAAAGATTTATAGAGATCGATCCCAGAAAACTGTCAGCCCGCACGAGCAAGCTAATGAACTGACCAAAAGGCTTTTCTAAAATTGGCGCGTTCTTGGAGGACGGAATTTTTAATTAGACAAACACAATCAAACGCGTATCCTTAAACTAAATGCAGTTTGACATAATTTTTATGCTAATCTAAACTAAATAATTGAAGCAGTCAGGATGGACTGCTTCAAGCTGCGACTGCATAGTAAACTACATTCTTCGAACTCATCGAGCAGTTGCGACTGCTGCGGGCGGTTGGCACAATTATCAATGGGAGCTTCAAGCTGTTGACTATAACTGCAAGAGCGGTCCGTGTATGGTCGACCGATAACATCATCAACCGAACTATACGACTCTCCTCACTAACAGGTTATAATATACTACCTAAAAGCAAGCTACTGTGACCCAAATATAAAATTAAATTCTAAAACAAATGTGTACTTAAAGAAATATTAAGCTTGGACATTCAGTGCATAAGTGCACGCATATTAGCCAAGATTCTCATTTAGGAGTACAAATAAACACACCTCTAGCACGGTACATTACGCAACTTGGCATAATTTTAACTTCAAATGTATATTACGTTTTGCTCACAGTAATTTAGGTTAAACCACAAACATAAAATGCAGCGAAAAGCTCAAATAGAACTAGAAAATTACTATGATGAAATGAATTCATTTCACGCTGGAACACTTGTGCCACTTATGATAAGTCAAGACTCTACCAGCGGTTCAAAAAGTGTTCTACTGAGAAGAGACGGCAAGAAACTCAGAAGTTACTCTTTCCTTAAAAAGAAAAATGTTACACTTAGGGGATAGCTGGATCCGAAGCCGGCCTTGTTTCCGGATGAAAATGGAACGCCCTATACAACTAGAAAATTAAGTGAAATAGTTTGATGGTGCACGTACGAGTCTTGTCTAATCGACCTCCCGTTCCAACGTCATCCCAAGCCGAGGGCCAAACCTAACAAGAGACGCCCTCATACAAAATGTAAACGAGCTTGTAAGTGTGATTAAATCGTATGAAAACTTTAGTTATATAAGCCACTTAGGCGTGGGATAATTAATATACGAGAGGCACGGCGGAGGTGTGGCGGCGGTGTAGCCTTGGAAGTAAGAAAGCGGCGTTCGCGCCTCACCGCCTCTGTAATTGTATACCTAGCGTCCCGTCGTCGCTTGTATGCCCGCTAACGTCGGCTTTTGTGTATGTCCCGCGCCTTAAGTACGCTACTTACCTAAAAACTTATACATGTAATTGCAGCCTAGGACTCATACCCAAATTTCTAATAAATAAAAGATATTAATAGAGGAAATTCGGAGAAGAACTAAAGTGGCCGACATAGCTCTGAGGGTTAGCAAGCTGAAGTGGCAGTAGGCAGGCCATGTCTGTCGCAGAACCGATGGCCGTTGAGGCAGACGTGTTCTGGAGTGGAGGCCGCATACCGGCAAGAGCAGTGTGGGACGACCTCTAGCTCGCTGGTCCGATGACCTAAAGAAGGTGTCAGGAAGCGGGTGGATGAGGAAGGCGGAGGACCGGGTTTCGATAAGGCCTATATCCAGCAGTTGACGCATACAGGCTGATGGGTGGATGTCTCATACCCAACTTCTCGGCGATGACTAGCACTCGCCCACCTTCTCGGTAATTCCAATTTCAAACTGTCATACACTCGGTACATTAGTGACTTACATATATATAATTTAATCTTTGCTTTTATATAGAGCTACCTAATCGCTTCTTAATTACATTGATCTCTGTGTAGACTAAGAGATTTTGAAATGTTCTTGAAGCTCTTTAATTCGACACTAGAAATAGGTTCTATAGGTAATAATATTAAAATGAGTCAAGATTTTCAGTTTATTACAATTTAAATCTTATTTTGTTTCCATAGCAAAACTAATCCTGTAACGTTATGGGGCGAAAAGAATTTAGGTTTTAGTCCGAGCTTGCGAGAATGTTACCGAAATGCTGGCTTTTCCACCTTAAAAGTAAAAAGTTCCTTTTATATACCTGAAAATTTTGAAAGTATGTTTTGTTTCGTTTAATTTTTGTTTTAAATGCCGTGCAAACTTTTTAAAATGCTAATGGCAAAGTAATAATGAAAGTGGTGATAGCCTGAGGTTAAGACACCCGACTTCCTGTACGGCGTCGTGGGTTTGATCCCCGGCCACGCACCTCCAACTTTTCGAAGATATGTGTGTTTTAAGAAATTAAATATCACTTGCTTCATACGGTGAAGGAAAACATGGGAAACAGAAGGCATCCTGTACACCCGAGAGTTCTTTATAATGTCCTCTAAGGTGTGTGAATTCGGCCAATCTGTACTTGGGCAGCGTGGTGGATATGGCTAAGCCCAACTCATTCCGAGAGTATCGACTCGTGCTCAGTAGTGAGCCAGCGATAAGAGAGAATAATGAAAGCATTTTGTAACGTGTAGATTATACCTTGGAAACCATTTGTCTTTTAGTTTTTGAGGACAGCATAATATTTATTGGAATTACTCGATGCCCGTGACTTCGTCCGCGTGGATTAAGGTTTTTTGATTCCCGGGGGAAGTCTTTAATTTTCCGGAATAAAAAGTAGCCTATGTCCATTTTCTGGATACAAACTATACCTATACCAAATTTTATCAAAATCGGTTGATGAGATAATATTTTGATTTCCGCGGGAACTCTTGAATTTTCCGGGATAAAAAGTAGCCTATGTCCTTCCCCGAGATACAACCTATCCCTGTACAAAATTTTATTAAAATCGGTTGAACAGATGAGCCATGAAAGCGTAGCAGACAGACACACTTTCGTATTTATTATATTGGTATGGATTTGGGTAGGTACCTCGTAGAAAAGTAGCAAAATTCGAAAATTATATTATGTGTATAAACAGTGTGTAATTAATGGTATTAAAAGTTGAAGAAAGAGCACGTTGTAATGTTGGGACGCCACGCATAGCTACGTATCTAAAAGATGCCTAATAAATCCAGACTAAGGTCACCATATTTTGACTAATTACGAAAATTAGGCCCTTTTAAAATCCAATATGGCGAACGCAGGGGCAGCGCACGTGGATTTTGTAATACGTCATAATAGTATAGATAGATAGATGTCTATGCAAATCGTAGTATGTTGGTCAATAATAAACAACGGCGTATCAGTAAATGCTATGTTAATGCATGCAATGCCTAACCATTGCAGTGGCTACTAGTTAAACGATCAATACACGCCAGCTCTGAGAGTAATGGGTACACACTTGATGGGAAGAGATATAGGCCTACCTACTGCGGATATTTAGATGAAGATTAGCTGACGCTCTGGCTTCGCACGGGTGTTTCTGTAAACCATTTCTTGGCAGAGAAATGGGAGTCTTCGTAAGTTTGTGGGCCGTACTTACTGATTTATTAACGCAATCTAAACCACCGGGGTTGGAACTTGAAATTTTGGCTTTATATGAAGAAGGTACTCAAATCCTCTGAAGGGGTTAGTTATAGAAGATCAGCGTTCGTATGATATTTCGCCATTTTCAAATTTTATCCATGAATATCAGTATATGGATATTACTTTAGAGCGAAGTGTGTGTGTGTGCGAGTGTCTAAGCGTGTGTCGATGAAATGACATCGGTAAATCACAAAATTCGAAGTACCGATAGGGCTTGGAATCCGAAGATGGTAAATAGCGGCCTCACGCTGAAAAAACGCAGCGTTGGACGTTCTCCGACTCCGATCTCCGGTAGACGTGCGAATCTCAATCGAGCACATGGGAGCTGCTGGAAGCAAGCTGAACAAGTACGTGTCCCGCGTCGCGTCGCGTCTGTCGCCCACCCGTTGTCCTAAGTGATGACAAGTAATGACAAACGCGGCAACGCGACACAATGCGATGCGACTCGACAGTGTCAAACAGTAGCTGACCCTTCACGTGGCCTACGATGCCGCGTAGATACGTCCGTCATTTTCTTTGGCGTCGTATCGCGTCACGTCGCGTTGTGTCGCTTCTGTCCACAACAGGACAACGGGACACGGGTCATACTTCATTTATGTATGTATGTGAGTTTGTTTATTTCACTATAACTTTTATACGCCTAAACCGATTTTGATAAATGAGGTATCGTTAGAATCCCTAGCTTATTTCGGGTGACATAGGCTAGTAAAATTAAAAAAAATATTGATGAGGTGATTATGGTCCTGCATTAAATACTACAAAATAAGATTAACTATATAACCATTGTCTAGAAAATGATGAGTAGATTCCAAAAATATATACTTAACACTATAGTTCAATATCCAGTGATTCACAAAAAAATATCATTTAATAAAAATGTGAATAAGATTCTATTTAACCAGATTAATTTAGATTTTTAACTTTTTAGTTCGTTTTTTGGCAGGGCAGTCGTGTTTTTTTAATTTTTTTAATTATTTCTTGTTTTCTGTTTGATGTAGCATTAGACATTTGATTTGTTAGTTATTATTTGTTGTTTATTTTAATCCGCCTCTGATTGATAAAACGGAAAAACGACAACAAAAAGAGACAAACATATTCATAATAGGATTTAGCCTGGGAGAGAACGAGATAGAATACAAAGTACATTTATCTTATTATCTCGTAGGCTCCTTTTTTGAAGTTTCACTTCTGCCGCACACATGTACCTACTTATTTTTTTGTTGCTGTTTTATAAAGCTTAAATTAGCCACCTCTTTAATTCAGCAGTAGAAACTAACGGCACATTTCTTAACTCGACTTTATAGAATACGTTGGAATGTAAATTAGTTAATCCCCCGTAGCTGAGGAAGTTAAAACTTTTCCCAATTAAATACCGAAACTAAATCCACTCTTATTTGCTTTAGTTTAGGAAACTCATTAATATAATTCACTTTAATTAAAAGAGTGCTGTGTTTTCTACGAGTAGTTATTTTTCGATTAACTTAAAGAAACCCTTTCTTTAGAAGTAAGCTATTGCTGTTATCTCACTAACTGTAACTGTCTTATTATTTCAAATGAACACAAGAAATTGTGTACATAATATATACGGACAATATACTGAGAGGTGTAAGAAAGCAGAATTTAACTCTCTCTGTCTCTTATCAATCCATTGCTGGCGGTTCACTACTAAGCACAAGTCTCCTCTCGGAATGAGAAGGGTTTGACCATAGTCCACCACGCTGGCCTAGTACGGATTGGCACACTTTACACACCTTCGGGAACATTATGGAGAACTCTCGGGCGTGTAGGTCTCCTCACGATGTTTTCCCTTACCGTTTGAAGCAAGTGATATTTAATTTCGGAGGTGCGTACCCGAGGATCAAACTCGCGACCCCGTACAGGAGATCGGGTGTCTTAACCTCTTAACCACTAGGCTATGACCACTTCCACCGAATTTATCTTCGGTGAAAGAAAATATAACGAGATGAAAATCCATTAATATCTTCCTAAAACAGCTGATATTTTTTGAAATAAATTTATTTTTACTAGGAATATTATAATATTTTCCCGTCATATTTTATAAATAATATTCCAGGAAAACATGAAAAAGGATGAGAAGCTTTACGTGGTAACTTAGGAATAAGCTTGTAATGTAAGCAAAATATTTCTTTATTTTTTGTCAGCTCCCTATCTCCGGTTTTGCACACAGCTCGGGGAGTACCTACATTCACAGTGGGACGGAATTTTGCAGGGTCAGCAGGATAGCTGTAACCGACAGAAAATGACTTCAAAATCTAACCTGAAATTTAATAATAACTAGCTGATGCCCGTGACATCGTCTACGTGGATTAAGTATTTTTTTGATTCCCGCGGGCACTCCTTAATTTTAGGGGGTTTCATCCATCCATCAGCCTGTATTCGTCCACTGCTGGACATAGGCCTTTGGAGAGCGCGCCAAAACACACGGTCCTCCGCTTTCCTCATCCATCCACTTCCCGTTACCTAAAAAGGTCGTCGGTCCAGCGTGCTTAGGGCTTTCGAATACCGCTTTTTTTCTATACCGGTATTAATACCGGAAAGATTTTTTTCAATACCGGGATCCCGGTATTGGGAAAAACTTAAAATTAGGTAGAGTGTCTTTGACTTAAAACTAGTCTTTTCTGAAGGAAAGTGCACCATAAAAAACAGTTTTTCCATAAAAATATTTTTTCACCACTTTAACTCCAAAAGAGCACTTTTCTGCTTAAATTCAATGAAGAAATTCCATTATTTTACTCATAAAAATACATAGTTTAGTCAAAACAGAAATTAATTAAAAATTCAATAGTTATTTTTTAAAAGAAAATTAACCATAATAATTGCATTGGATAAAAAATAGATTTCTGAACGTTTCATGAGTCAATGAATTGGAAATGCCAAGCCACAGGGATCAAAATTCAAAAACTAATTTTTGCCTCTGAGTGACCAGAAATGACTTTTCTTCACTGGTTTTAAGCAATAAAGGTGCTCTTATTGAGCTAATGTGCTTATTGAGCTAATTCCGGTATTGGAAGCCCTAAACGGGCTGGAGGTCGTCCCACACTGCGTTTACCGTAAACCCCCTTAGGTTTACTTTTGCTATAATTACACTCATTTAGCTCGATACAGCTTTACCCATGCAAAACTAACATTTTCTATGCCTAGAGACGCGGCCGTTCTCCTGCGTAATGCTGCATGGATGCGCAGGTATGCGGAAAACATTTTTTTTTAAATGTGCTCAGTAAGGTCACACCTCTCTGTACATAAATAATAGTCAGGCAACATAAATTATTACTTTCATATAGACTTACCAATTTTCTTTTCAGCACGTCTCGGATTAAAGCACAAGCGGCGCTTAAGACGTTCTTAAGTGCGCGGTATAAACGTCCTGTGCTACGTAACAAGTGAACGTAACGAGAAAATGGTTTGACAGATGTCAGCTTAGGGCAAAAATACACTACGAACAGGACGATAAAACGTGCGCGTGAAACGCCTGTGCCGTGAGAGTCAAGGCTTAGCAAGTTTTAGTCAAGGGTTAGCCCCACCACAGAGGCACGGTCTGGCACGGAACGTAGCGGCAGACATTCTTTGTATGAGTTCGTATAGAGCTGGGCCCACTTAAGGGACGCTGCAAGGAGATGCTCTGCGACATTATTGTACAAAGAATACTTGCAGTTACGTACCGTGACGCGCCGCGCCTCTGTAGTGGAGCTAAACCTTCTTAGCTCGCTTAGCTTAGAGTGACTCGCGGTCTTTGGTCCATATAAAAACGTGGACTTTTTGTCCACCAGACAAAATAGTTATTTTCGTAGTGTTCCGTTTCCTTAAGAAAAAATAGATTGTAAGTACCTACGCTACATTCCTTCGGTAGTATTATCTCTTCGATCAAGAGAACCCGTAACGACGTTATAAGGAAAACCCGCGACCACATAAGAGGGTACACAGAACATTTACCTAAATAGATACGAAATTTCCGTAGCCACATAAAATAGGATAGAACGCGCCGAATTTGTTATATATACTAAAACCGGTAACAAATGGATATTGGAAAAACTCAGCGTGTGAGTAATTCATAATACGGGCATAAGCTTCGCACATCTGCGTCAATATACATTTTATATTATCACGTCATAACACGTGAAAACAAAGATATATGGACAAATGAAAGTGTTATAATAGTAGAGCGGCTAAAGTACATTTTCATGCTAACTATTTCATTATATGTGTGACTGTCAAGTTGGAATCCATTCATACAATTTAGTGATTTTCATTTCTCAATATAGTTATGCGCGAAAATAATAACGTTGGGTTTTCATAAATTATGTCTTAAATAAAACTCTTCAGGGGCTATTAAGAAGACCAAAACAGGGGAAATTTACGTCATCTTTTATTTTTAATTTCGATAAATATTTTGAACTTTCTATTAAAATAAAAACATGTTAGTAATTTTGATGACGTCACAAGCATTTCATACTCGCTCTCTTCTCTGAACTTGGCAATGCATAAACTGATAAAACAGTTCCCTTAAAAATTAACTGCATGTAAATGAAGAGATCTTGTAGTATACTACAATAGGCTGTACGAGTAAATAATAAATGAAATAACGGTGATACGTTTAGATTAATTATAAACTTAAACTCGACGTTTATACGTAAAACGATGCATGCCAGAGCTGTAAAAATGCATCCTTAATTCTATCGGTTCTCGTATCTGTCACTAAAATTAAAATATCTGTGGCGTAAAACTTTGTGAATGAAGAAAATTGTGGTCGAATCAGCTTGCGTTAATAAAGCTTTTTATGGGATGGGATTTTTATTGTGTTTTCAACTTTATGTAGGTGGTCGAGATTTTTCAGGTGGTGTGTATTGTAAACGTAAAGAAGAATGTGTACAATTTTAAAGCTCTTGGTAAAATTATAATAGTGGAAACTAGCATGAGTCGATCGCATCGACATTGCATTGCTTTGGTTGACAACAAATCCACACGTGATCTATTTTTATTTATTATGGAATTATGGAAATAGGTACGAAACGAAAGATGATTTTTGAGTGAACCATTGATAAATCTTCCAAATTATTCTAAACGTACGTTTCACTCCAACACCGGAGCATCTTCAGGAGATGTTGACTCGACAATGCACGATTGAAAATCGTAGAAGTAGAAGATTTATGTGGTTTGGTGAATATTGCAAGATACACATTGTACCACATAGGTTTATCTACTGTGGCGGATTATAGGGAATTAAATATCAAGTTTCTTCATTTTACAATATTATTAACTTAACTCTGAAAATTTAACTACATAATACACACCCAGTGTTTATAAGAATGAAATAAACTCTAGGTGCTAAGATAATTAAAGCGGCCAGCTAGATAAAGAACTACAAAAAATAGCCGTATCACTTTCAAGCGTAATTTAGCGTTTAATAGCAATTTGTTAACAAGAGCTCTAGAGGAAAGATGAAACAGATTGCCCGTTACGAAAGGCCTCGCTAAAAATTTCAACCAGAAACTTTACCCTTAAGACGAGTTTGCACACCTCGATAAGAAAGAAAGAAAACCTTTATTTGAGCACTTCTGCACAAAAAAAGTAAACTTAAAATTAAACACTTACATGCAAAATTACTGCATTGTACAGCAGTGCAACAAACAGGTAAGCCACTCAGACACGAAACCACTATAATGGCCACATAACGATTATAGATTTCGAGTGTTGAAACACTATATGTCAAAATTGATTAAGTAGATTTTACTTTAACGATACAGTGCTTTCGTTTCATCCCTAAGTTTTAGTATAAATATTAAAACTTTTAAACGATTCGCCTATGTAGAAAGAACATTTTACAACGAAACACGAGTTAGACTATGGATCTAAAATAGTTATTTTACTGATTTTAGTTTCACAATATTTCCTTGTAAAATACAAAGTTATAACACTAACAGTAGATGTATGAACGAATTCAAACCTACACCTTAAAATAACTTTTAATTCATTTATTGTGACTTTTAAAAGTCTACCATATTCGTACTACATCTTCCAGCGATAACTATTGCGCAATGTCTTGGTTATTAAACCTATTGACGAAATCAAACCAGCCAAAGCTTTTCATCGATTTTACTGTATAAAAACTTTTACATTTTTATATTTGAATAGCAAGAAAATGAGCAGGCAGGTCCCCTGTACACCGGGCGGGAAACCTGATATTAAATGGGTGCCGCCAACCATGAACATTCGCAGTACCAGAACCTAGAGGAATTACAAATCAAATCAAATATTAATTTATTCAAATTATAGGCACACTATAAAACATGATGGTGATAATCAGTTACGGTATCTTAAAACTAAAGCCAAACGCGCCCTGGTCTGAGAAGACCACAACACAACAAACTCCACCAAGGCGTTGGTGTGTTTTTGAACTCGAAAACTATCAACGTTGTCGAGATGTCGGTACAAGCCTGTATTTAGCAAACTCAGCTGGAATCGCAAAGCGACTAACGAGGTACTTACAGAGATTTATTGAGATCAGCCGAGCAAAAACATCGAGCCCATGCGAACTGCCAACAAATGGACTGACTAATATTATGTGAATAAATTATGTAGGTATCTTCAGCTGAGTGCCCAGAACGCTGCTTCGTAAATCGAGGGAAAAATTTACTGATATTATAAATATTATAAACTAGATGATGCCCGCGACTTCGTCCGCATGGATTGATGTTTTTTGATTGATCAATTTTCCGGCATAAAAAGGTAGACCCTGTCACTCTCCAGGTCCTCAACTATACCCATGCCAAAAATCACGTCGATCCATTGCTCCATTGCGACGCGGTTGAAGGACAAACCAACAAACAAACACACTTTCGTATTTATACAATTAGTAGTAGTAGTAGCCTATGCCCTTTCCTGGAATGTAACCTACGCCTGTATCAAATTTCATCATTATCGCGGGAACTAACAAACCTCAATCCACGCGGACGAAGTCACGGGCATCAGCTTGTTTGGTATAGTTTTTTACCTGTTGAAGGAACTATAAGGCTTTTGATACTTTCTATCATGGCAGATCCATGAACCTATAACACAAATCAAAGAGAATTATTTCTTTAAATGGATACCTATATAATTTAGTAGGTATGCAAGTTGTTTCGGGGGCGATTAATCGATCTAGCTAGGATTCATTAATAGAAAATGTAGTTTTATCCGTGTTTTCAGGCAGTTAAAAACTGCTGCAATATCATTGAATACGAAGGTAAATTTTGCCGCCATCAAACCTATCCGGGTGAAGTCACGGACATCATCTAAATGTTTATCTATATTTTACCACATTTTTGCATCCTTACTTATCACTGCCTTCATATACAATACACCTGAACGATACGAATGTGCCTTCCAATCTCATATTCATGCCGCAGCCCTATTATCTAAATGTGTAGCTATTAAAAAATGAAAGACGTGACATTTATTTTTTAACAATGTTATGTATTTAATAAATAAATAGTTTAGAAACTAGTTGTATTTAATTTGTAGCACATTCGGTGTATAATTGTTTTAATTTATTTGCATGTAATCTATTGTATAATATATATGTATTATATAATACATATATATTGTATTGTATTATACGTTTATAATTATATATATTATTTTTAACTTATATATATATATATATATATAAATATATTTATATAAACGTTTAAAATAATATATTATATATTTTATTTTAATTAAGATCTTTTTAAAATTTGTATATATTTGTTTAATATTTACTTACATATTATGTTGTCTGTTGATTCTCTTGCTGTGGCCTTGAATATGAATAATACTTATGTAAATGTTATATGACCTATGTTTAGTTATAGTAAGTTGTAAAATATTTAGAGGTATAAGTATCCATTTCGGACACACGGCTGTGCTGTACACCCATTCCGGGTGGTGTCACAGACAAACATACTTTTATGTGTACAGCTATGTATGAGAGGTCTGTAACACCATTTGTGAATAAATGTGTTTTCTTTCTTTCTATCTTGTTATCCATTATAGGTATGCTATGAAATGTTATTTTATAAATTCATAACAAACCTTCAATGGATAAAAAGTATATATCAGTGGCTTTAAATTTTTGGTAGCCACTGAGTTAGAGAAAAGCCTGCAAAAACAAAATTTCATATGGAAGTGGAACCAATTTTGAGTTGGGACGTACACCTCGGTCGAATTGCTGATCATGTCGGTCCGGCTGGGTGGGTGCCGGTAGGATGGTAACAAGCCACGGCCGATGCCTCCCGCCAGGCCAGACCAGGGAAAATTCAGATATTATAAATTACCAAATTGACCCTGCTGGGGATCGAACCCGGGACCTCCGCACGTTAAGACAACAGCGCTGCACACTGCGTCACGGAGGTCGTCCTTTCTAGATATACCTACTCAAACTCAAACTCAAGTGTTTTTTGATTCAAGCGTCGATTGAATCTACCACTGGTTCGGAATGCCATTCGTACTGAGAAGAACCAGAAAGACTCTCGGTGGTTGCTCTTTGGAAAAACAGCCCATTTTGTATATACTGTTATCTTGTACGATGGTAAGGAACTCTTCGTGTGCGACTAGCACTTGACCGATATTTTTATAACAATAATACTTACGGACAAAACATAATATGGACAACTAAATACTACTTTCTCATTTCTATATTATTAAGAATTCTCTGGCATGTACCACTTTTAGTTCTAAGTTTACTCAAACCAATAAACTTAAGGAGCACTTTGTGAAAATACTTATTTCATTTCTCATGAAATATCGTCACGTTTCTTTTGGCAAGACACTTAGTTTTTCCGTTGACCTAATTGTACGAAAATACGAAAATTTTCTTTCCCGAATTCCCAAAGTGAGTTTTGATTGGTATAACCGAAAATACCTAGTTACTGTGCAAAGCTAACTTTTAGGTATTTGGCAATATTTTTCTGACATCTCGTAGCCGTGAAAATATTTTTTCTTTCTGAAGCCAAGCATAAATGTAAAGTATTGGATGTAAGAACCCCAATTGACTATATTTGTGTGCATGTCTAAAACAATTTCGACTGCGGATAACGGTGCTCCAAAAATTTTTTTTTTTCTGTAAGGTATTCTCTTTACTAGCTCGTAGTTCGGAGTTAAGAAGTTGCCAGTGTTTCACCCATTGAAATAGAAGTATAGGTACTAAAATTCTACATCAATGGTTTCACCACTGTACCTCATAAAGAGAAAGGTTTGACATTGCGCTGACCATAAGCGTATTTGTAGACTTTGCTGAGTGCTGATTTCCCCAAGCTATTTTCCTTCACCGTTAAAGAAAATGATATTTATTTTCTTAAAACGCACATTAAAAACTTAAAGGTTCTTGCCAAATATCCACCACCCGAAGGAAGTCGGCCGGTCTAAACTCAAAGCCACTAGGCTATCACAGCTTTAGTCATTTTAGAAGGATTTAGCTATGGCTAACTGGCCACCACGCTGGCCAAGTGCCAGCTGGATTGGCAGACTTCACCTTCGAGAACATTATGAAGAACTCTCGGGCATGCAGGTTTCCTCACGTTTTTTTTTTCACCATTTGAAGCAAGTGATATTTAATTTCTTTAAACCCGCCCGTGCCCAGCGATCAAACCCGCGATCCTCATACAGCAGGTCAGGTATCTTAACCACTACGCTATCACCACTTCCCCATTGATTCCACCTGCATGCCCCAGGGCCTCATATAACGAACAAAGTTCGTCGGCCCCAAAGGTTTTATTACGACAGTATGGCGTTGAAATGGCTATGCATTTATAGAAAGGTGCCGGCGAAAGCCTTTGTTTCTCAGTGACACTGTAATAGCACAGCGTTAGTATATTTTCATACAGTGGGTTGACGCACATACATAATGTGTTACAAAAACAATTATTTACAGTTTCAGACGTGAAAGAAATAGGAAATTGCATACTAATTTGTCATTAGGGTGACAGAATTTTGTGTTGGAAATGCCTCCATCACGTCCCTGACACCCCGCAGCGTTGCTCTGTCTTAACCCTTCCGTCGAACGACTGGTAGGAACGTATCTCAATAGGGTGTTACGGAAAGAATATTCCACATGCTCGGAGAACTTTTCCCTCTATTTCATTTATGCCTTAGGATATTGCCTGCAGAATGTTCGCGTGCCCGTAAAGTGAAATTGAAAGTGCTGCACCGTAGCCCAATCCACTTCTAGTGATTGGTTTCTATTGGGCAATGACTTCAAGGGTCCAGAGGTCATTCATACGCTCCGTACTATTTAATTTTATAAATGCGAGTATGTCTGTCTGTTACCATTTCATCACCCATCTGTTTTAAAACAATGTTGTGACCACGTCGTTCCATATACGGGTCGACCAAGAGTATTGAAACTCTTAGGTTTATGTAACGATTATTATCAGATGTTAGCGATAATAACCGGGACCGACGGCTTAACGTGCTCTCCGCAGCACGGAGGAAACGGAAAGGCCAAATTTGAACGTATAAATTCTGTCACCCATCCATTTACCGACTTGGTTCAATTCAACGTTGCTTCTCAATCGCAATCGACTGATATGCGTTGTCACACATAGGCTACTCGTCCCTCCTTTTCTTTCTTTCGATTTTATGTTACAAGCCTACAATTTTTTTTTTTTTTTATTGAAAATAATACAATAGAACTTAATGCTAGCTAGCCTAACCTAATTACTATATAAATCATGCCCACGTGGAATGGTGGCAAGAATGCTGGCTGCATTTCCGCGCTGGACAGCCAGGCTGATCCTTTGCGCAAAAAATGAGCCAGCCCTTCTGTCACCAGATGAGGCAATTAACCGCGGTGAAATATCTCACAAAAAAATTTTGCCACTAAGACTCCACGGCCCAAGGGTCTCCACGGCAAACGGAACAAATATGTAACTCTCTATGAGAGAGGCATACTTCCGCCGCTTGCCGGTTTCAGCCTTTTCTGCTGCGGCTCCCGGCCTTGATGCTGTCTCCCTGATATGACACGGGGCCAATGTGTCTACGCATGTTGCGTCCCACATTAAGATTAAGCCCACAATTTAAGATTTTCTGTTTGTAAATTTTTGTTTTGAGTTTTCGTGGTACATGATTTCAGTTATCAATAATATTTGACTGCTTGTTGAGTGGGGCCGATGTTTTATCGAATCGGAATCGTCTAGACAGGTGCGTTTAACCTTAGGTAGGTCGCAGTGTGATATTAACAAATGTTTTATGCTTCGTTATATGGTGTGCTTTAAACGTATAAAATGATAATGATGAATAAATTAAAATAAATCTCCTTAGTCAAATTCTGTAGCACCGTCTAAGCCCACACGATAATGGATCACTTAGCTCACACGTATTCACTATTATGGAGTATTACTATTATGTTTTCGTACCACCTACCGCTACAGCCCATTAACGTCTGTCTCACTGCTGGACACGTGCCTCCACTCTCATAGAAGAGAGAGAATTAGAGCTTAGACCCACCACGCTGCTCCAATGAGGGTTGGCGGACTTTAACGACTATTATCAATTAGCATGTTATAGTGATAATATCAATAATTAACGTGCTCTCCGAAGCACGGGGATGAAACACCGCCAACTTCCTAACTCCGAGCTTATTATGCTTTATATCACCCAAATATTTGAATCCATACTAATATTATAAATGTCTATTATATGTGTCTGTTTGTCTGTCAACCCATCTGTTAACTGATTTTGATGAAATTTGGTACAGGGATAGGTTGTATCCCGGGGAAGGACGTAGGCTACTTTTTATCCCGGAAAATTAAAAAGTTAAAAAAAAATCTTTATCCACACGGATGAAGTCGCGGGAATAATCTAGTGGTATATATGTCATCGTAAGATTGTAAAAACCGTTAGATTATAATCTAACTCGCGAAATTCTAAACTGTCGAAAGATTGTAAACTGTTCAATGTTCTGAGTGTAAATTTTTGAAATATTCATTGTATTTACGTTTTCTTGTCTCTTTCTTGTAGGTTAGGTTAGGGTTCGACATAAATAATTAAGTAATGCCCGGCCACAGGCCGGGAACTAAGGTTTTATCGGGTTTAAATACCTATCAGATTACAATCTATCGGAAAATAATGCGTTAAATTGTAATCTTTCGACAGTTTAGAATTTCGCGAGTTAGATTATAATCTAACTCGCGAAATTCTAAACTGTCGAAAGATTGTGAACTTTTCAATGTTCTGAGTGTCAATTATTGAAATATTCATTTTATTTACGTTTTCTTGTCTCTTTCTTGTAGGTTAGGTTAGGGTTCGACATAAACAATCAAGTAGTGCCCGGCCGCAGGCCGGGCACTTAGGTTTTATCATGTTTAAAAACTTATCAGATTACAATCTACCGGAAAATAATGCGTTAAATTCTAATCTTTCGACAGTTTAGAATTTCGCGAGTTAGATTATAATCTAACGGTTTTTACAATCTTACGGTGACATATATAATACAAGGGATTTCATATTATTATTCATATTCTCTATCCCGACTCTAAAATGAAAATATAAAATGCACTCATTTCTGAAACGCGTTCGTTCAAGCACGTTCACTGTTTCGTGTTCCGTACTCAAAATTAAAAAACGGATTACTGTCTTTCATATCATACTAATATTATAAATGTGAAAGTTTGGATGTTTGTTACTCCTTCACGCGCAACGACTGAACCGATTTGGCTGAAATTTGGAATCGAGATAGATTATAATCTTTCTCCCAAGCCGTGGCGTGCAGAGTATTTTCGGAGCCCGGGTAGACATTGGTTACGTAGATACCTACTTCAGGCAGGGAATTATGAAAATTATACATTGAGCTTTTTCAAATAGGGCAAGCGGTACCTTTATGCCTCTATGTCGTGCACGCCACTGCTCGCTGGGTATACCCTGAATAACACAAACGCTAATTCTGTAACATTTTGTCCCGGAAAATTAAAGATATTAAAAAACCATTATCCATGTAGACGAAATTGCGGGCATCATCCCAGTCATAAAAATTTATTCAAAAGCTATTAAAACAGTTTATCGCAGTAAAATTTAATGATCACTTAACACAATACATAACTTTGTGCACACTCTATTCCCTTACTCTCATAGTCCGATGTAACAACCCAATTATATATACATGAGGCACAGGCCCTCTGCGAGGCACGGAGGTGATACACCGCCAACATTCCGAACTCCGGGCCAGTATTTATAAACTTAACTGTTTTGACCCAACCAGGGAATCCAACCCACGACTGCGTCATACCTGCTTATTAATAGATCAACGGTTGCTTACGTAGGTCGGTAGGTAGTCATTTTTAGTTGATCGATGTATACATAGTTAGCTCCAATCTAATAGTCGTCTCTGAGGTGAGGTGAGTGTGCTTGTTTGCGTTGCTCTCTAACGAACTGTCAAAGTCAAAATACGTACATACTACGCGTGAAAATATACTATGACAACGCGTTTTGCGGTAAATTCAGACGCGACTAAATGTTTGGCGCCAGCTTAACGTGCTCACCAATGTACAGTGAGAGAAACAAAACAAGTCACCTTCAATAATAACCTAGTTTACAGTCCCACAAACTTATCTGACCCGGTGACAGCGTGGCTAGTATATATGAAAATAAAATAAAAACAAAAACTAAACAGGCATAAAAATAGTTCCAATTTTGATATAGGTTTCAATTCAATTCAATTCCAGATAGGTTTGTGGGACTATACTTGGTTTTCTTTAGGGAGGAAAGAAGTTTATGTATTACGGAACACTGATTTTGCAAGAACAGTTTGCACATGTCGGGTTTTTAAGCAACATTTCATTTATGCCATTTCCGTGCGGAAGAAAATTGCTTGCAGAAAGTTAACATGCTCGTAGCCGTAAATTAAGTCGTGAAGGTGTTGCAGTATAGTTTTATCCTCTTCAAGCTGTTGGAGTGATTGGATTCTAACTGCGGCTGGTTTGAATTTTATCAATGTAATTATTTTTTCTCCTACTTGCTCGGAAATTGCTTCATTATTAAAACTAAACAATATAATACGAACATTGGCTCTTATCAGGCCTCTGACCCTTAAGAAGGAACTCAGATAATTGCTCATACAGCTGTTAGAATGAGTTAAAAGTCAGAGTGAAAAGTCAACGTCAGTTATCGGCCATGTAGAAAAGCATTTCTCGCAAATTAGAGAAAAGTACTATACTAATCTCAGCCGAAAATAGCTCAATTCATGGCCTCGATTACTTACATTTATTATTTTACACCTCAAGCTTTTAAAATGTCTTCGGAAGTGCTCGGCTTTGCCTCGTCCTTCCAATATTAATCAGCTGTGAATTTTTTTATTCCCGGCCTGGGCAGTAATGTAATAATATGGAATGGATTGGTTTTGACGACCTCCCTGGTGCAGCGATAAGCGCTATCGCCCTATAAGCAACACGCATTCCTTACAGGGTCATTTGAGGATTTATAATAACTGAATATTCCCAGGTCTCGTCTGGTGGAACGCTTTGGCCATGGCTAGCTACTACCCTATCTGAAAAGACGTACCGCTAAGTGATTTAGCGTTCCAGTACGATTCCGGAATCAAAACGAAGAAGCGGGCATCATCTATTACGTAATAATACAGACACGTCCCACGTCTGTAGGTGTATTTGGTTTTAAACTAATAATCGGATTTCAATGCGATTTTTACCATCAATTTATCTGACTTTCGTTTCGAAGCCCTTACTAAATTAATTAAACTAACTCACGAGAAAGGTTCGTTAAAAATTACTTTATAAAATAGATAATCCTCTCAATGCGAAGCCGGGACGAATCAGCTTGTATTATAAAGGTAAACGAGCTTTCTTTGATGTGGAGTGGAAAAATTAATCCACAGTTCCTTTATTGAAAAAATTCGCTGTGCATTGAACGGGAATCGTGATTACGTACCGATCCTTTGAGCTTTAGTATACAAAAGCAAAAAGTTTGTTTAAAAAATGTGTTCTTAATTATAAAGACACTAGCTGATGCCCGCGACTTCGTCCGCGTGGATTGAGGCTTTTTGGTTTGCGCGTTAACTGTTGAATTTTCCGGGATAGAAAGTAGCCTATATGTTATTCCAGACTATCATCTATCTCTGTGCTAAATTTCATCCGTTCAAGTTTGGCAAGTTTCTTCATAATTCTCTGTATTTTCTTCTATATATTTTTATTTTCTGGGCCGTAAGCTTTTTTGCCGACGTCATCACACAAAAACTTTCATTCCCTATTTTTACCCCTTTTAGGGTAGAATGACGTCACTTAACTAGTCATTCATTGTCATCCTCATCAACTTAACGTGTATGGAAAATTTCTGCTTAATCGGTTGGGGATTTAAAATTCAGTCTTTAAGATTTCAAGATTAGACCTAACCAAACGCACAAGCATTGCAAGTTGAATATAAGTTTGTACTTAATTAATATGGCTCGATAAAGTAACTTCAATAAAGTAAGATGAGTAAAGGTGGTTAAGGACTCATCTCGAATGCTAATGAAGATTAAGTTAAACTTGTCTTAAATAAAAGAGAGGAGACTCAATAAATTAATAAAAGTAGGATAATTAAGACGAAAGGGATCTTAATCTGTCGCGAGATTAAGATAAAGCGACTTAAAGTCAGAACTAATTTAAGAGTTAGGAAGACCCGTGTTGCGTAGGAAAGACTTTGTCTTATTGGGATGAAAGGTGGGAGTTTTAAAAGTTCGAAGAATTAAAGCGCGTTTAAAATCTATTTACTTATACCGAGTAAGTTTTCTAATAAACCAAATTCGTCTCTGGAGTTTGTAGCGAGATACGCAAACGAAAGATTTTGATGGCAAAAGGAGTCAGATATGCTGTTAATTTTGTGTAAATCACCATGTTCTCAACTCGTCGCTGGCTCAATACAATCTCACCCTTCATGAGAAGGGTTTGTGTGTCAGCAAGTGTGGATTCACATACTTACGCTGCTCGCTGAGTTTTTTGCCAGCTTTTCTCAGTAGAATACCTTTCTGAATCGGTGGTAGAGTCTTGACATGTCATAAGTAGCACAACTTGTCCTACGTGAAATAAATAAATCATTTATCACATACCTTAGGAACAATGTAGACTGAGTAATGATCTGCATGGCATAATGGTGAGTGCAGTGGTCTCAGAAGCGAAAGGTCCACGGTTCGATTCTTAGCACGGACAATTTGGTAACTTCTAAAGATTCAGGTCTAGTAGAGAGCTTCGGCTACCAGCAAACTATGGCACTAAACTATTTAACAATTCCTTATACGCTGTTGTCCTTGTAAAGGTATCGGTCAGAGAAGAAAACCTGACTATACGTAACATTTGAGACTGAACGTAAACAAGCGATAAGCCAATTTTGTTTGTTCAAGTTTTAATTTTAATTTTAATCCAGCCTCGTTGGTCTAGTGGTTAGCATGTTTGACTGCGGCCGATGAGGTCCCGGGTTCGAGTTGGGCCATAATTAAGTATTGAGCTTATCTGACTAGAAATTCTCAGTACTACCCCGGAGTTAGGAAGTTGGCGGTGTTTGACCCCCGTGCCTCGGAGAGCACGTTATGCCGTCGGCCCCGGCAGAGTAGAATAGGGCCTCCCCTATCCTCCCGTGGGTGATCGTAAGAGGCGACTAAGGGATTCCAATTTGTGCAACGCCTAGTTCTCATGGTGATGCAACAAGGTGATGTGATGTGCCTTTAAGGCCGCCAACCTTTCTGTAGATCTTTTCAGTTTGGCAACCAATTCACTGCATCCTTACTACCACCGGTCGTCCCGGGTAACCGGTCCACCGGGCACTGGTAGGATAGGACGAGAGGGTGGGTTTGCACTTGCACATTTGCTTACTCACCTAAAACAACTCCCGCGGAGAAGGTCCTTGGCTAGTTAACCGGCACTAGTCAGGTCCGCCGTTGACGGATACGTCGAGGAGGATCATATATGCCGTCGGCCCCAGTTATTATCACTAACATAATAATAGTAGTTAAAGCCCTCCATCCCGCATTGGAGCAGCGTGGTGGCTCTAAGCTCTAATTCCCTCTCTCCTACGAGAGTAGAAGCCTGTGCCCAGCAGTGGGACGTTAATGGGCTAGAGTGGTAGATACTAATATTATAAATGTGAAAGTGTGTCTGTCTGCTACACTTTCCCGGGCCATCTTTTCAACCGATTTTGCTAAAATTTGCTACAGAGGTAGGTAACATCCCGGTGAAGGGCATTATGCCGGAAAATGAAGAAGTCCCCGCGGGAAAAAAGCTTAATTCACGCGGACGAAGGCGCGGGCAATTTTTTAAGTCATAAAAGTAGTCAATCAATAATAAATAGAGAACATATACCTACTGCCAGTATGAGTAGTAATAAACCAGATAGATATGATTTACATTTGATTCATAACCGTATTATTACTAACGCGTTTGATTCCTTTACGGTCCAACCGCAAAGCAAATGGATTCAACCCTCGTAGTATTATATGCGGGTAATGTAAACATGCCTTATTCATGTACCCTTTGAAATGATTAGTTTGTAATTTCATACTAGCAATGCCCGTTACGCATCTAAAATTAATCTCAGTTAACATAACATTAACTAAGGCTCAACGCCCACAGGGCAAGCTTGTGAAGCCGAGGCGACCCGATTTTGTCAATCTAAACTCATGCTGAGTTTTTGAAGTGAAAATTTCTTTAGGCGCGTTGAACACTTTTTGGTAGGGGGTAAAAATGTGAATACGCGTGATCGACAACATTGTTTTAAGACAAAAGGTCCTATGTATAATAATATAGTACATTCGTAATTAAACTTTAATTTCTTAGTTTAAAAGATTATATTAATAAGTGCTGTGTAACCGTGGGCAACTAATATCAGCATTCAATGACTGCCATTTTTTTGACATAACGTTGGAAATCCACACTCACAATGAAAGTACTGTAATAAATTTTCAGCCACAGACTGCGTTGATAGATTAGTCA
Organism: Erebia palarica; assembly: GCA_964035005.1. Classification (NCBI taxonomy): domain Eukaryota; kingdom Metazoa; phylum Arthropoda; class Insecta; order Lepidoptera; family Nymphalidae; genus Erebia; species Erebia palarica. The sequence continues at coordinate 12,505,758 of OZ035989.1, read as the reverse complement.
GTCAGACACGCTTTTTAGGGTTCCGTACCTCAAGAGGGAAAAAATAACCCTTTTTATTGGGAACGCGTGGAGGTATCAAGTTAAAATTAATATCAAATACTTAAAGTCTTCGGTTCCTTGGAGCTGTAAAAAAATACAAGCTTCTAAGTCAAGCCAGACTTAGCTTCTCAGTCAGGCTAGAGTAAGATACCACTGCTTATGCCACATATTTTGCATATTTTACCACTCGCCAAAAAAGGATAAATATCCAAATCGGTTGAACAGGAGAGCCGTGAACGAGAGTAGAAATACAGACAAACAGACAGATCATTTTAAAAAGTATGGCAGTACCTATTAGATATTTTTCGCCGTATTTTTCTAAACATACGTGCAAATAAATATAGCTTTTTACTACGTATCGTCAATTATTTCATAGCGTTATCCATTTTAGTAGGAATCGGAGCCCACTTTTCAATATTTATCCGGCGGCGTCCGACGCTCGTGAGGAATCTATGATGGAACGCTCACCGTCGGGAATGGCTAATGAAATTCCCCGCAAACGGCATCGGTCTGCTAATGCGATGTGTTGGGGCGGGTGTACATTTTATTTTTATTAAATTACTGATATTACTGATATTATAAGGGGCTTTTTAAAATAACCTTTAAGCCAGATTATAGTTTACACATGTAAACTATAATCCTTACTAATATTATAAAGGCGAAAGTGTGGTTGTTTGTTGGTTTGTCCTTCAATCACGACACAACAGAGCAATGTTGCAATAGATCCAACGAGTCGAGGACCCGGAGAGTGACATTGGCTACTTTTTATTGGCAAATTAAGTAGTTCCCGTGGAATTAAAAAAAACTTATTCCACGCGGGCGAAGTCGCGGGCATCAGCTAGTTAAATTTAAAGCTATTAATTAGAGTATGAGTAACTTTGAGTATGTAAACGAGTGTTTGGGTGTACATTGATTACAAGAAAGCTCTGGTTAAGACATTCAGCGTGCTTTTCAGGTGGTCGGAAACCTGCATTCATAAAAGCTCTTCATAATGCTATCTGCCAAGGTGTGGGAAATCTACCGATCCGCACTTGTCAAAACCTTCTCATTCTGATAGGAGGCTCGTGCTCAATTGTGGGCTGACGATGGATTGATAAGATGATGATGAGATGATTACACGTAGATTAGAAATCTTCACGAAAGTACCAACTGCAACTGCAAAAATATTCAATTGTATTTATACGATGTGCAAACGCAAATAGTATGAGCTGACATTTTTTTTCGAATCTGGAACTTATATTATCAGCTTTCTTAGGTCTTGACAAAAATATGAGAATAAAACTTCTTTCCAAGAAACCGACTTCCAAAGCCACTGTAAAGAAAGTAAAAAATAATTTTGATTTCTACACACTATGTTGAAGTCGGGCTAGCCTGATGCGTCAACTTTGCTTATCTTTGTTATACCCGCCCGGATTCAACATAGTGTGTAGAATTCATAATTATTTTTTACTTTACAGTGGCTTTGGAAGTCGGTTTTTGGAAAGAATTTTTATTTTTTATTTTTTAGTGTCTGGGTTGAGGATTTGCAGTCAGAATTTTTAATGGGACAAATCGGTTCAGGAACCACGGAGATATTCACCGACATACATTAAAATAAATACGGACGAATTGAGAACCTCTCCTTTTTTGGAAGTCGGTTAAAAATTAGGACGTCTGCACCCGGCTTAAACTAATTCCACAACTATGAGCCGCCGACCGCGCGGGGAATATTTTCTTACAACTATTTTATACTATAAAAGGAATTAAATGAACAGGGAAATAAATTACAAGAACATCTGGGAAATTTACTGCTTATTAAAAATACTTTTGCCTGTTTTTTTATTTAACACGTTTAATACTAAAAGGGAATATTTTTACGGTGGATAACATTCAAAAGTCTTCTGATATTGATGGTAGAAATTAATAAAAATGACAAAAATACGAATGACTTGGTAAAGGGTCCTGGCCACAATTGATGCCCGCAACTGCGTGGATTAAGGTGTTTTTTCCCGCGGGATATCCTTAATGTCCCACAGTAAAAAGTCCTCAAAATCGGTAAAATGCAGGGCTCATAGAGCGTAGCATGCTAATACACTTTCGCATTAACAATAAGGATTTTCTACAAAACATTATTTTTTTACGGTAGATATAGTAATAGTAAGATATTTATAGTAAGTAGGTATATATATTACTGTAAATCAAAAATTGGTAAAATAAATTTTTAAAAATTTTGGGTTTGGTTTTGTAAGAATCATATTTTCTGTGCATTACTTTGAACTTGAAAAGCAGCTGCATGATTTGGTTCTGCAAAAATATTTCTAGCATCATCAGTGCGACACAGGTTTCTCGAGGTTATTCCTTTGACAAAGCATAGCAAACGCTGCGAGAGAGATGTTTTAGACTGATTACGCTCGTAAGTATACGAGATTTATTTCAATTTGTAGAAAGAATATTAAATATGTTGGTACTGCACTGTTTTATTATGATGAAGGTACATTTAGAGTTCGTGTTGTCATTCTTTTATGTGGTCTTGCAAATTTCTAGAGGATACTTAAAGAAGAAAGACGTAAAAGCTCGCCTGACTCATTTATTAACATGAACAATAAAAATATAACAGCGAGAAAATAAAATCACACAAGAACGATACGCAACGACGGGTGACAAGCAAGAGCGCCCCCAGCAGATGCGCACGCATCCTTTTATAACCTCGTCTCTGACACCATCGTTATTTTTCTTAATCGCAGGGAATGAATTCCATTCTTGAATTTCATTTCTTTATCTTTATAAACAAGTATCTTAAGTTAGTATTTATCTACAATACGGCCAGGCTGACCCAAGACCGTCCCCGGGCTCCTTCATTTCAGCTTCTCTAGTCCAGCAGTGGCATTGCTTAGACTCCGTTGGACACAGGTCAGGATCTTGAAGCTCTTAAATAGCAGGCGTAACAGAAGCACCTGCCTCGGCACCACAGAACGTAGTTGTTTGCTGGCAGCCCGGAAGATCATCTCATGTCCTTGTCTGCACCTGCGCACATAAAACAACAAACTTCACATATTTTTTACGGCCATTACCGAATACAACGCTTCAAATTTCAGAAGACACGTTAGGCGTATAAATAAAATTCGAAACGTTACGGCCACTGGTTAAGTCATTAAGCGCGACGTTAGCATGACCTACCACGACAAGACAGTGGCACAACGTTTTACCCCATCTGGTAAACAGTGTTAGAACAATTTGGGCCTAAGTCATTAAGCACGACGTTAGCACGACTGAGCCCTGCAAGACAGTCGCACGACGTTAGCTTGTCTGCCCGATATGATGAAGAGTACACATCTAAGTCATAGGCCCGATATTCGCAATAACTTAGTACGGCAAGATAGAGGCCCGACGTTAGCTTTTCTGCCCAGAGTGTACAGACAGCACAGGCCCTAAGTCATTAAGCCCGACGTTAGCATGACTTAGCCTGTTTTTTTTTTTTTTTTTTATCTATCGCTCTAACATGATTAGAGACTGTTGCACTCTATTTCTCTATTTTTTACGACTCGGTCATACCAGTTCTCGCTCATATGCTTCTCGTACTTTCATGCTTCATACTAAATCTTTCATTCATGCATCATCTTTCACACTATGGGTGGGTTCCCTTCCTATTTACTTTTATTGTTGTTGTCTTTATTTTTACTAATTTTTACATATTATGCTCGTATTACAAAAAATAAGCAGTGATACATAATTCTTAATCTAATACATTTAACGATTTTCTATTCACAAGATTAATAACTACACAATATATTAATGCTAATTACTATCTACTTATTTACTACAATGCCTATCCTAATTACATTCTTATTTTACTATGCTGGTTAAAATATAAAACCCAACATAACTTACTTGCTATTTCTTTTATTTGCTTTTATACATATATATTTACAAAATTCGAGGAATACGGCTCTATTTTTATTATCACTAATAATATCAGCTATATTTTGATTCGACAGCTTTATTCCTATTTGGTGCTCCACCTTTGCTCGTTCGTAAAGGTGGAGCGGACAATCCAGTAACAGGTGGAAAACAGATTCAGATTCCCCGGGGTCACAGACCCATGACGGACTCTCCTTGCACTTGAAGCGATGCAAGTACTCGGAGAATCCGCCATGCCCCGTCAACACCTGGGCGACGAATCTGTCCACCTCCATTTTGCCTACTATTCGGTAGGCCGCCACCGCGTCAGGAAAAAATTTCCTGGTGACGCCGGCCGTTTCAGCGGTTCGATACCGGTCGCTCCATTCGTCAAGCGATCGCATTCGAATGCTCCGCTTAACGAATGAAACGGGACAGCTGTCGTAATCGAACTTGCGTTTCAGCTTGAGCGCAGCCTCTTTGGCCAGAAAGTCGGCACGCTCGTTCCCCTCCAGTCCTGCGTGGGCTTTGATCCAGAACAAGCTTATACGTTTGCTTTGGAGCAGAGCATCACGCAGGAACCCTCGCGCCTCTACGGCCAGTGGGTGGAGAGCCTTGGGATTCTGCAACGTCTGCAATGCCGACAATGAATCGGAATAAATTCCGATTGTTCCGGTCAATTTTTCTGCGGCCATCCGCGCCGCCCGGCATATCGCCAGGAGTTCCGCCTGGTAGACGGTGCAATAGGACGGCAAAGCAAGCTTGAGGGTTTTGGTTTCGGCGTCGCCACTCCATATGGATAGCGCCGCACCCACTTTGCCCTCAATCTTGCTGCCGTCCGTGTATATGTTTAAGTTATGGTCATTGTTGGCCATGAGTTGCTCCTGGTCCACCAGATACCTGAACTCGAGGTCGACATGACTGGCGGGATGCGGAGACCGCAGAGCTGAGGACACCCGCTCCACCTCCCGATCTCCTATCTCTCGCTGGGGCACCCCCCTCCTCGCCTCATATAGTGCTGCGGCTTCACGCACTCGGAGGTCGTGAGGAAGTATCCCAGCGAGCAACAGAGCCGAGTTCAAAGAGACAGTGCGGTATGCCCTACAAAGCTTCTGCGCGAAGCCTCGCTGGATCACGTTCAGCTGTTTCCGGATCCCGAGCTTATCCACGGCAGGCGCCCATACGCTGGCGGCGTACAAGACAACTGGTTCGACAACTACTCTATATATCGTGCGGATTACCTCGGGGTGGAGACCCCAGCTGATCTTGGCTGCTCGTGCCAACTGGTGGTAAAAGGCTAGCGCGCGTCTACAGACACTCGCGACGTGGGCGTTAAATGTTAGTTTCCGGTCTATGATGACCCCCAACAGCTTAATTTCGCTCGACAGGACAATGTTAACCCCATGCGAAGACGCGGGTCGTCATACTTCAGCTTGCGCGTCACAACCATTGCATTGGTCTTATGAGGCGCAAAACGAAGTTTGTTAGACGCACCCCACGCCCTCACGCGTTTGAGGGCAGCATTGGCTCGCCGTTCGATCTCGAGGGCTGTCTCGCCCTCGAACACCAACACCACATCGTCGGCGAAGGCCTGTGCATAGTCGCCACTGGTCTCCAGATCCCTAAGCAGTGGATCTAAAAGTAGGTTCCACAGTATCGGCCCACCGATAGATCCCTGCACGCACCCCTTCCCCGTGCCTATCCCGTGCTCCTCCCCACAGTATCTGACTCTGACGCTCCTGTCGCTCAGATAGCTGCCCAAAAGCCGCCGGATGTTGATGGGGCATTTCTCCTCGGCCAGTCTAACCCTAATTTTAGGCCACCAGGTATTGTCGAAGGCGCCCTCTATATCCAGTGATACCAAGACAACAATCCTCTTCCTCTCCAGATGGTGTCTGATATGTTTCACTAGGGTGTAGAGGGCGTCCTCGGTGCTGCGTTGGGGCATAAAACCAAACTGGCGAGTACTAAGCCTGGGGACAAGATGGTATTGCAGCCTGGCGACGAGCATCTTTTCCAAGACCTTCCCGAGTACCGGAAGGAGGCCGATAGGACGATACGACTTTGGGGCCGTATAGGTGGTCTTCCCCGGCTTCCGAAGGAAGACCACCGTGGCCTCCTTCCAGGCCCGGGGAAAGTGGTGGATTGCCAGGCACTGGTTGAAAAGGCACAAGAAGAGATCCGGGTCCAGGTTTATTGCGTGCAGGCATATATCGGCGGTGAAACCGTCCGCACCTGGAGCCTTCTTCGGGTCAAAGGAACGGCTCGCCATCTTCAACTCCAAAAGGGTAAAGGGGGGGTCCCACTGATCCGAAGAAGTTTCTCGGTCCGAGAGCCCCGCCAGGACCCTCACCCGTCGGTGCTCCTCGGTGTCATGCACTTCGGTGTCCGCGGGGTAAAAGGTCTCGGCCATAAGTCGGGCGGAGCTCTTGGCGTCAAGTTCCATATTGTCTACCACCAGCGGTGGATCCTCCTCACGTTTGGCTGTCCTGCCTAGCACCCTATAAATTCCCCCCCAGAGAGACTCCCGGTCTTGTTTTCCGCAAAATTCCTTCCAGGATCTGGTCTGTGCCTCCTTTTCCTCGGTCTCATATCTGATCTTGGCCTCCAGGTACTCCTCGACTACTTTTGAACGTCGGATCAGTGCCGCGCACCGAATCCTCCTCTTTCTGGTGGCCACCTCGCGCTTCAGCGCCGCTAACTCCTCGGACCACCACGGCACCGCGAGTGTGTCCTTCCTCCTGATTTTAGGAATGGCATATTCGCTCGCTTCGGTCAGTGACTGTATGAGTTTGTGTATAATGTCATCTAGTTGTGTAGCTGTAATTGAGTTTTTGATGTTTGTGGCTGTAATGTTTTTGGATTGCAAAATTTGACCCAGTTTCTCACGAAACTGGGTCCAATTGGCTTTCCGTGTGTTGTATGATCGTGTTGTGTGCTTGATGTAGTTGTGTCTGACCCGTTTTAGATGCAATTTAAAGGAGATGCCGTTGTGGTCTGAGGTAGTCAGATCCTCGCGCACAAGCCAGCCGTCCACCAGATCGAGGAGGTCGGGCGACGCAGTTGTGATATCGACGTAGCTAGTGTACCTTTGTCCGCCTCTAATTACGTCAAAAGTGGGAATTTCCCCTTTGTTGAGGATTACCAAACCGAGGTCCTCCAAGGTCCCGCGTAGTTCCTCACCCCGGCGATCTGTCACGGGACTTCCCCACCAAACGTTCTTGGCGTTACAGTCGCCTGCAACTATCCATTTCTGGGTTCCCAGCTCTAACCGGATTTTGCGCAGGTGTGCCAAGTACAGGTCCTTCGCCAGGTCGGGCTCGAAGTAGAACGAAACCAGGGCGATCTCCCAGGCGCTGGTTCGGATACCCACCACCGTGATGTTGTTCGTGGTAAGTTTTGGGTACTGTATAATGTGAAGGTCCGCATTAAAGACAATTATTGCGGCCTTTACAGTTCCGTCACCGTTATCAGCACTTTGGAAGACCCTGATCCCGCTCCGACCCGACACCCTGCCCTCTCTGCCGACGTAAGGTTCCTGCACTAGCGCCACCTGGACTCCGCATTTCTCAGCCTCGAGAAGAAGCTCGGTGAGTGCCAATTTCTTTCTTTGAAGGTTTGCCTGGAGGAAATGGAGTGCCTTTGTGTCTACAGGCGCAACCTTAGCAATACGCCACTGTGGAGCGGGCCAGTTCGTCCCATCTCCGTCTTATCGGGCAGTCGCTACTGAATGCGTTATGCTCTCGATTATCGAGCTTCGCCCTCAGACAGTTTCTGCACGAAGGCGGGGTTGCCGCAGCCCATTCAGCGCACTTGGCCTTGAGGTGTGGTCCTCCACAGTGGCTGCACCCGTCCTCGGACTCCTTGCAGAACTTCTTACTGTGGCCGTAGCCTAGGCACCTCGAGCATTGGACCAGCGGGGACTGGTCCTCCGCCCTGACTCTCTGGAGGTCTATATGGACACTGCCCATACCTGTAATCCGACTCCAGAGAGTAGGTGAGGTGCTCAGGACTACATTAGCCATGTGCGGATTACGAGTTCGCTTTCTATATTTGACTAGGATCCGGTCGTCCCCACTGTTGAGGTTGCCAAAGAGAGACTTAGCCTGGTTAGACAGAGGCGCGACGTTAGCTTGTCTCGTTGCGGTATCGTTGAGAGAAGTATAAAGACCAACTTCATGGCATAAGACATAGGCGCGACGTTAGCATAACTTAGCCCAAACAAATAGTACACTCGGCCAAACCTGAAACGACATCAGTCACCGCATCCCTGCAGCAGACGCGCAGCAGCAGGCAAGCGCGCAGCCCTGCGCGACGTATAGACGCGCAGCTCGGCGCAGCAGGCAAGCGCGCAGCCCCGCGCGACATGTAGACGCGCACCTTGGCTCAGCAGGCAAGCGCGCAGCGCTGCGCGACCAGCAGACGCGCAGCAGCAGGCAAGCGCGCAGCACCGCGCGACATGTAGACGCGCAGCTCGGCTCAGCAGGCAAGCGCGCAGCCCCGCGCGACATGTAGACGCGCAGCTCGGCTCAGCAGGCAAGCGCGCAGCCCCGCGCGACATGTAGACGCGCAGCTCGGCTCAGCAGGCAAGCGCGCAGCCCCGCGCGACATGTAGACGCGCAGCTCGGCTCAGCAGGCAAGCGCGCAGCCCCGCGCGACATGTAGACGCGCAGCTCGGCTCAGCAGGCAAGCGCGCAGCCCCGCGCGACGTGTAGACGCGCACCTTGGCTCAGCAGGCAAGCGCGCTGCGCTGCGCGACCAGCAGACGCGCAGCAGCAGGCAAGCGCGCAGCCCTGCGCGACCAGCAGATGCGCAACAGCAGGCAAGCGCGCAGCCCCGCGCGACATGTAGACGCGCAGCTCGGCTCAGCAGGCAAGCGCGCAGCCCCGCGCGACATGTAGACGCGCAGCTCGGCTCAGCAGGCAAGCGCGCAGCCCCGCGCGACGTGTAGACGCGCACCTTGGCTCAGCAGGCAAGCGCGCTGCGCTGCGCGACCAGCAGACGCGCAGCAGCAGGCAAGCGCGCAGCCCTGCGCGACCAGCAGATGCGCAACAGCAGGCAAGCGCGCAGCACCGCGCGACATGTAGACGCGCAGCTCGGCTCAGCAGGCAAGCGCGCAGCCCCGCGCGACGTGTAGACGCGCAGCTTGGCTCAGCAGGCAAGCGCGACAATATGTCATGACTGATGTGCGCAGAACAGAATAAGAACCTGAACACCTAATGTTTACATCTTCAGGTTACACGGCAACAATGACAATTAGACTTCAATCCAGTTTTTCAAAACATCAAATACCCAACACTGAGCCCTCTCACTATTCGTAAACGAAGAAGTGTAGCTATAACTCTTAGCTTACTCGTTACTTCAAACAAAATGATTGCATGATGCAACTACGCTCTGTCGTCACCCATTCATTTAACCACGTCTTTGCATCTCCCTGTAAACAGCTTCATACACCCAAAGGCACCCAAAATCACGCTTTAGCGCGATCTATCCTCACACCAATTTTCAATATTATGCAAACTGGGACCAAAGCTCAAAACATAGAAATGTTCCCTAGACCTCCCTGCCGTGTTAATCGAATGAATAACATCAACGACCCGTTACTGTGGACAGCGCATTCGCGTCACTTACAACACATTCCGATTCAACACCCAACATTTGACCCCTGTATGGTGCACCCAGCAGCTGCAACATGACCGCCGGCTCATAGAACATGACGGAGATTTTTCCAACAACGCAGGCCTATCAGGCGATGGTGATATTAGGCGTAGCGGTCTGACTTTTCAAAGCACCTGACGCGAACTAGTATCGCGTCCACCTCATGCTTCAAACAACCATTACGATGAGTTCTACGACATTCACGCGATCACAATCAGGCATTCTTGCCTTCCTTCCTCAAGTATAGAATTATAGAATCAGAATAGCCGGTAGGATTAGGCATCACGTTGATACCGAATCCCACTTCTGATCTTGCAAATTTCTAGAGGATACTTGAAGAAGAAAGACGTAAAAGCTCGCCTGACTCATTTATTAACATGAACAATAAAAATATAACAGCGAGAAAATAAAATCACACAAGAACGATACGCAACGACGGGTGACAAGCAAGAGCGCCCCCAGCAGATGCGCACGCATCCTTTTATAACCTCGTCTCTGACACCATCGTTATTTTTCTTAATCGCAGGGAATGAATTCCATTCTTGAATTTCATTTCTTTATCCTGAAACAAGTATCTTATGTTAGTATTTTTCTACAATAGTGGATACATTTTCCTGCATTTCTTTTATTTTGTAACAATGCATTTTGTGCTCTTTAAAATAATGCTTTTATACTACAATGCAAAAGTGTGTCGTTATGTACGTCTGTCTAATTAATTTAGATGAAAATTGGTACAGAGCTGATAGCTTACATTCCAACAACGATCATGGGCTACTTTGTATTCCGGAAAATCATTGGGTTTGGAATTCCTAAATGCACGTGGTCAAAGTTGCTAGTTGCTGCGGCAACGCAAATATAATATATTAGTACGAAAGTGCGTTTGCTTGTTCGTTTGTCCTTCAATGACGCCGCAATGGAGCAACGGATCGACGTGATTGTTGAGGACCTGGAGAGTAACATAGCCTACTTTTTAAAACGGAAAATTACAGAACTTCCTAAGGGAATAAAAAAAATCCCAGTTCCCGCAAGAATTGGAGCATTGAAAATGAATACAAAAATTTACGTTTTTTTTTTAAATAACACATAACAAGTTGAATAGTAAGAAATTTAATTGAAATTTACTTCCCTAAAATTACACAACTACATTACTTACAAGGCATCTTTTAACACTATTACCACGACAGCGTATATTTACGTATGCGTGTTCAATAGACGGAAGTACTACTTCGAAACCCGCACGGATTTTTTACGCTAACTTCTTTTCAAACTGGTACGCAAGAAGACTCGTTTCGACACCACTTCATCCCTCTTCGCTCTACTGGGCCTCATAGGCTCGCTTCATTCAGGACCTCCTTCGCAAGACGTGGCTTCGCGCTTTACAAAAAATTTCTAGGGGGAGGGCAGATAAGACTACGTGGAGTCGGGTTGTGCTCGGTTTTCGGTTCGGTTTTGGAAGAGATCTACATTTTTTTATAATATTATGACCCTTTTATGACATGAAATTCACCATAAAATACCGTCGCCAACGCTCCCAAAATCCCGTGCTGCACAGCGTTGTCGGATTGATCGCCTTGAATGGACCACGCGTTTGGAAGAAAATTTCAATCGCAAACCCGTGCGCGTGCCCGTGCTTATATTGAACACGAGTTTGAATAGAGAGTTAGCACATCAACCCGTGCCTTCAAAAATTTTCAAAAATTTACTAACCGATTCTCAAAATTCTAAATCGAATAAATCTCTTCTGCATCCGCATCTTTAACACGATTACCATGACGATCGGTCAATAATCGTAGAAGCTACATCACTTTTTAAATACGGAAATACCCGTTTTTCTACAATTCCAAATGTAAAGGTCTCAATAATTAACCGATTTTCAAAATTGTTTTGCTACTTTGGAGCTAAATTAATACCCTAGTACTTTTTTTTCATTTTTTCTTAAGTCGGTTTTTTTCCGAAATATTTACGATCAAGTAAACAACACACCCCCTAAAAACCCAACTTTTTTTTACATTTTTCGAAATTCCAAAAAAAAGCTATCAGGCAATTTTCAAAATTCAAACGCTCACACGTGTCTCGATAAATTCCTCAACTCTTGGTACTTTTCCATCTCGATCCTCCCAAAATCCTCGGAGCTATGGCCAAAAATACTTCTCAGACGATTTGCATCTGATAACCATTTTCAATGGTAAAACCACGCGGACGAAGTCGGGGCTCAGCTAGTACTATATAAAGCTTCGAGATTATATTTTTGCAAACGCCACTGTAAACGTTGTAAAAGCGAACCTCGTGGGAAAAACGCCAAACGGTGTTTTAGGCAGGGTCAGCCACGCGGTTTCTTTTTGTCCCAAATTGAGGCATAAACTGCTACGTTGTACTGACATCCTTTTTAAATTTTAATTACATATCTCGAAGGATAATGTCCGAGAATCACAGAGCAGGTACTTTTGGTAATTTCATTCTTTGAATAATAGGTACATTCCGTGTTTATGCGGGATCCACATATTTTATGGTATTTTATATATGTTATTTTCTGATTCCTATTGTAACCTACAAATTGGGTAAAATAAAACGTGTTCTTTTCGTCATTTCATTAAATTATTTACCTCCAAATAAAATTGTAAAGCTGATTTTTGGCACAAATGTTATTTAGGGTCGTAGAAGTATTTCCTCACAAATCCCCACTCCTAGGATGCGTGCTTCCCCCCTTCTCCCCCTAAAATATCTCCCCAAACGCGGTTCTTTTGTAATTCACACAAACTCTACAAGACAAATGTAAAAACCGTCAATGGCAATAACTATCGTCATTAAATTACCTAATGCCTAGACGAGTACGATGAACCAACGGAGTCGGGTATCGTACTCGTCCAACGAAAATTAGGGTTGCAATGTGTGTTCATAGACCTCCTGTTAGGTGGATAGACATCAAAGTAGTCGCAGAGTGATGCTGGAAAATATAGATAGGTATAAAAAAATGTAAAAACACTTTGTATAGGTAAACACGTCTTAAGATCGTCATTAGTCAGCTGTACGGCAAAATACACTCGGTGCGTTCCGTACCCATTAATAAGTTATTTTATTCGTAGGAAAATATACCTGTAGATACACCTTCAGTACTGAGAAATAAAATTTAGGTAATTATAGTTCAAAAATGGTGAAGAGAAAACCAAAGCCATGTAAAACTTAATCATGTCAATATTACCAACAGGGTGCCATTCGGACACAAAACTTTAAACTATCATACTAACGGATCACTAGTGAAGTTAGACTCTTAGATTCGTCGTTAGAGTTACAAATTCGTCGAAGTACGGATCCAATCTCCCTAACAAGCTTAAGTGGATTGGGCTATGTAGCAACACTTCCAATTTTAGTTTACGACCATGCGAACATTTTCCGAGTAATTTTGTATCACACGGGAAAAGGACGGGAAAAAATTGAAGTGGCCCTACGAATTTTGTACAAGTAAATAAGTAAATCTACTTTACTTTATACTACTACAATTTTTGACCATTTTTGACAAAAAAAATATTAGCTTGATCTATTCGTTATTTGATCACGAACGATCGGTTGATTGATTGGTTGACATTTGAGTTATCTCACTAAATTGAACCACTTATTATTATGTCAAAATACTTTCCAAGCCCGGCAGAGTTCAGATCCGAGAGACTGCGGTTCAAAAAGTAAATGCAAGACCAAAATATGTTTATATGCCATTCGGTGAGGGTCTTCGAGCATGCATAGGTAAGTACAGTCCTAGAAATATTTTATTAGCATAAGAAGATATTGTTAAGCGAGTAAGTGAAATAAGCTTGTAATACACAATACCACCTTAGACAAACTCAAAAATCGCCTTACGCAATGAGCATTCATCATTCATCACGCATAATAAACTGGACATAAATATAAAAAAGCTACCGACAAATCTCTTTAAAAGGAAGCTTTTTAAGTGGTTGTGCGATAAATCATTTTACTCTGTTTCAGATTTCTTTTATTATGGAAAGTAAGAAAGTTCTTACGGGAGCTTCGGTTATCCTTAGTCCATGCGGACGAAGGCCCGGGCATCATTTATGGTTTTTATCGCAAAGCTTTAAAAGTCACGCTGTCTATTTGCCGTTTGGCCTTAGGCTTTATTATATAGTTACACTGTTTGATGTTTCAACACCACATCCCCACAGCGAGTTTGAAAGCCTGTGTGGTGCTGGGAAAAGATAAACAAAATTTTAAGCCGGATTATCTGCGACCGCTGTCGGAGCGACTTTCAAATGGAAAAAATGATTTTCTAGAATTTAATTTCAATGTTCTGTATAGAACCATACATTGGATAACCTTTTAGTTCCAAATTAGTTTAATTTATCTAAAAATTGCAGATGTTTCTATGATTTTTCATTATCGTATTCATTAATGTACTACCACAGCATTATTATTTTTTCCGCACAGTGGATCGACTGCAGCAACTACAGCCTAGTCGGATCACTGACAAAAAAAAAATTCTCTTTGTATCTGTACTTACTACTGTCTCACGTTATGATATTTTTTTATTCGATAACAAATAACTCATCTGTAAAAATGATACAAAATAGAAGTGGGCTTACCTGGAAGGAGTCACAGTTTTCATTAGAAGCATTGGGCTTTTTTAAATACCGTTATATGCTAAATCCAAGCTAAATCCGTCATTACCGGTAGGACTAACATAATAACTAACGAACAGCTCAAACCGTGGGGATAGATTCTTTACATTTTGCAAGTAGTTTCTAGGAAGGACATTAAGATTTAAAAATAAAACTAAATCAACGCGGATGAGGTTACTTGATTATGTATACATGAAAGTAACGTGTAATACGTAACGTATTACCTATTTAAGATCAAACCAGTATAACCTAAATTCCTTTTACATTGGCGCATCCCTTTTTATATCTCATGGTAGCGATCCCAATAGCTTGTTAACGTTGTATCACCTAAAGCCATCACGTCAAGCGACTTACTGTTCGGGTTCAGGGCTATGTGGAAGCCAATTAGTGATATGTGATCTTTGAAACTGACATATTCGGCAACTGTCCGGGCTAACGGATTCTCTGTGACCAAGCCTGAAACTCGAGAGATCAAAAGTTCCACAGTTAATCCCGTAAATTTTAGTTCGAGAGGCTGGATTTATAGCTACAGTTAAATTTTGTTGGCGTCATGATAATGTACCTCACAACTTAATTAGGGCGAAAGTATACTAGGAGTCTCTGAATTTGCCCTTTTATGGCCTTGTGGGAAGGCTTCGGCCGTGGCTAGTTACCACCCTACCGGCAAAGACGTGCCGCCAAGCGATTTAGTGTTCCGGTACGATGACGTGTAGAAACCGAGTAGGGGTATGGGTTTAATGTAACTATCATGCCCCTAACAGTAACCTGTTAGGGGCATGATAGTTATACAAAATGATGCAATCTAAAATGGTTAGCGGGCGTTATCACATACCATCAGGTGAGATCGCAGTCAAGGGCTAACTTGTAGTGGATAAAAAAAACTGAACATGACAAAAAGTCCGCCCGAAATCACTGAGACGTCCGCGTTGAAGGAATGTAAGAAATGTGTCTGGCCCTTAGTGTGTTTTCGCCCTTACAGCCACGGTAGCTAATCTAAGCTGTGACTAGCCAATCAATTATATAGGCTCTTCATTTTCAGGGACTAGGTTACTACTTTCATGGTTACTTATTTGTCAACAAAAACCTACAAGGAGACCAAATATGTCGTGAAACTAATTTCATAACTTATTTACAAAGTCTGCGCTGTCAAAGAGATTTTTTCTGTAGTTCCATACGCCATTGTAGTCTTTGTGATACATTAATATCAGTTTTCCAGAGAGGCTCGCGGCCTTGACGGAGTTACATGTTTAGTTCCAGTTTGTGAATCACACTTAACGTCGATCATTTTCGAGAGTACGGACACATTGGCGTCAACGTAAAAAGAACCTTATGAGTATTTTTTAGAGCTCAATTTCGTGTACGCATTCACAGCCAGCGCTCCAAACGGAAACACAAATTTATAATTCTCAAAATTATAATCGGATGTACTGAATTTGTAACTTCAAGTCAAGGAGTTTTAGGTCCATTTTACTTTGACGCCAATGTATACGAACGCTCAAATACGATCAACGTAGGTGTGAGTTAAAAACTTGAACTAAGCCTACAGAGAGCAGTGAGAGATGAAAGGCGTAGACTCACGATATTCCTCTCATAGAAAATGTAGGCCGCTCTATAACTCTATTGTTAGTTATTACTTTGCATTTAATTGTTTCTTTCTCTATTGTTCCTATAGAGTGTAAACATTACTGTTGATAGAAGGCCTCTCTGAAATTACTACCTATCCGACACCGACTTCTTTTATGATTTAATTAAGTATATCAAATATCTGGGTATTATCGAGTTTCGCTCGCTGTCTTTCAAATTTATTGGTGTTATTCCTGAATTCCCGCGGGAACTCAGTTTTCACATTCTTATAATTCCATGGTTCATATCTATACAGAGGCCCAAATGTCTAAGAGAATCGTAACCATTTGAAGGCTTAGAACGTATTACTTGAACTGTTTAGGGAGTTCATACATGCTTTTTGACGTACAGGAACTCTATGAACTCATTAAATAGGTTGAATTATCCGTTTGACAAACGATTACTATAACCTACCACTATCTAAAACAAAGCAAACAGTATTCTTCCTCAATTTTCTCGGAAACAGCATTGAAACCTCTCTAGATAATCTTAGAAATCAAAACATTAAGTATCTACACGCAAAATTTCACCCAAATCGGTATAGTAATTTCCGAGTAAGCTATTACGATGATAAGATTATAAATCTTAATTAATAAAGTACACGATGAGAAAAAATGTAATCAATAATTCCCAGCTACGCTCAACTCTGTCTGTATACGTTGGCCCTAAGGACTCAGGTTGTTTAATAGAGATAAGCCGTTCGAGCTTAATAGGGTGTCATTTTCGCAACTTAAACTTCTTAATTTTTGAGCCCATTCTGCGAAATACAATACCTGCTTAGTTTATCATTTTACTCTGACAAAAGTCCGCATTTCACTTTAATTACTGAAACAGACAGTTTACGATCTGTGTAATTCATTTAGTCCCAATTTTTTTTTTGTACCAAAAATAAAAAGAAAAAACAGATACATAGTGGACAAGTAAGCACTTATCTTTATAAGAGATCTCTACCAGTGACCCTTGGCTGTGCGAATGGTTGTGGAGGAAGAATAGGTACAACAAGATATGAGATAGAATGAAACGAGATATTATGTCATAAACTTACATAAACACACAAATATACATACTACTGACATAAATATATATACATATATAAATAAATACATACCAACATACATTTTACTAATCTTACTAATTCTTACTAATATGATAAATGCGAAAGTTTGGATGGATGTATGTATGTGTGGATGTGTGGATGTTTGTTACTCAATCACGCCCCAACGGCTGAACGGATCTGGCTGAAATTTGGTACAGAGATAATAGGTCTTTATGAAATTGCCGTTTTGTAAGGGAGGGGCATAAAGTCGATTTTTTTTAAATATAATATATTTATTTAATCAAAGTATGTACCATTGCTGTCTATGTACTTTTGCTATCTCATAGGTAGTTTATTGATCCCTTTACTAAAAAAAACATTCGGACGGGAATCAATAAAATCTTTGCAGGCGCTTTGGACTGCCCCATCGGAGTTGAATTTTTTCCCTTGCAAGAAGTTATCCAAATTTCGAAAAAAATGGTAATCTGTTGGAGCAAAGTCCGGCGAGAACGGTGGATGTCTTAGACATTCCAACTGAAGCCGTCTGTTGTGCAGTGTGTGGTCTAGCGTTGTCCTGAAGCAGCAGTGACCTAGAGCGATTGACGAGCCTCGGTTGTTTAGCAGCTAGCTTTTCCATCATGGTTTGCAGTTGCTGACAATTGACATCCGCCGTAATCGTCTGGCCAGATTTAAGAAAGCTGTAGTGAACGACACCGGCACTAGTCCACCAAACGCTCACAAGTAATTTTTTTTGAGTCAATTTTCGCTTGGGGCAGGATTTGGCTGGTTCGCCAGGGTTCAGTCATTGCGATTAGCGTTTCCGATTATCGTACCATCCACTTTTCAGGATCCACTTTTAATCACAGGTAATAATTCGATTTAAAATCCCTTCATTATTGTGCCGGTTGAGTAATGTAACGCAGCACTCGACGCGCGTTTGTCGGTTTGCTGCACTCAATTCATGAGGTACCCACCTTTCAAGCTTTTTCACCTTCCCAATTTGCTTCAAGTGGATTGAAACTGTTTTATCACTAACACCGCAACCTGCAGCTAGCTCGGACGTGGTTTGCGATGGATCCGCTTCCACAATAGCCTTCAACTCTTCATTATCATCTTTGGTCTCCGGCCGTCCACGGGGCTTGTTCTGCAGGTCGAAATTTCCAGAACGAAAACGTTGGAATCTAAAACGCACTGTGTTTTCTTTTGCGACACCGCCGCCATACACATCATTGATCCTTCGAGCCGTTTCTGCAGCACTGGTACCACGATGGAACTCGTACTCGTAAATAACGCGATATTTCAAGTTTTTCATTTTGTAAACTGAGTGACACAAAGAAAAAACAAAAAAAGGAAAAAACAAATGAATAGGGGTTTTCAAAACACAGAAGCATGAGTAAATAGCTGTATAAATTTGAAATTGAAATTCCTAACCAAAGAGGAGATATTTGAGATTAAAGTGGCCAGTACGACAAAACGACAATTTCATATGTAAGGACCTAATATTATGATAGTTAAAGAGTTCCCGTGGGAATCAAAAAAAACTCCAACCACGCAGACGAAGTCGCGGGCATTCGCTAATATGACATATTTATTATTGACCGAGCGAAGCGAAGGTGTCTGAGTCTACTTGAGTGAATTTGCACTTGTTCGCCCGTCCGTCCGTCTGTCAGAGCCTTATAACTTCTGAAATACTGAACGTAATTACTTCAGCTTTAAATATAATATGTATACCGTTGGCCTCCAGCCGAATATGGCTTTAAAAGTTATAAAAATCTTTATTTCTCATAGAAGCGAATGCGAAGTAAAATATTTTTTATAGCGTTACATAGGGCTGCGGTATATCATTTTAAAGATGACTAGGAATACAGTACAAAAATATATATTTTTTAACTTTTCCCCTAAAATTGACGAAATGGGGGGCTTTCTAAGTGCACATTTTCTAACATCCAGTGTTAACCACAGAACTCTCAATTTTCTGAAAGGCTGAGCCTGAAACTTGATCGATTATTTGAATTACATTCTGTACTTCAACAACAAATACTAAAATGAGATAAATATTATAAGAAAACGAAATTATTTAATTTTTAAGGAGCTCAGTATTTTCAGTATTTTAACAGAACTTCAGAATGATGTAAATAGATGGCGCTCTGTAAAAGTTTATTCGTTTCTCCAATAATTCTTTAGCTCTTTTGCGTTTAATGTTAAAAGTTAACTATTACAATATATAGTTAAAACTATCTTATGGATACCGCGAGGTCTCAGTTCGGGGTGAACCACCAGTATAATACATAATGATATAACAGATTCATATTAAGTTAGCCCTTGAGTGCGATTTCACCTGAAGTAAGTGTTGATACAGCTTAAAATGGTAGTGGGTTAACCTATTAAGGGTATGATATACATTAAACCTCCCCTTTTTGGTTTCTAGACGGCATCGTACCTAAATCATCGAACGCTAAAGCGGTGGCACGTGTTTAGTGGTAACTACTACTGTTTGACCCGAAAACAGTAATCCATTCGGACGAAGTTACAGGTATCGTCTATTAATTGAATATTTTAATTCAAAAAATCGTATTAAGTACTAGAAAAATTTCACACGTTTATAAATAAACAGCAAACGCCAAACAACAACATTTACGAGAACTTCTCCTCTGCGTGTTTACTTCGTATTTCGGGAAGTTGGTAAAAAGATGAACTTGGCGGTTAACAGGAACGCTATCTTCATGCCAGCGCTAAACTAGCTGTGCAGACGTGAGGCTACTATACACTGCATTAACTTGAATTGTTGTAAAAACTTAACTCTATTAACACTAAACTGTTAATGGTTTGGTATTAAAGTTATGTCTCGTAACTGCCTCTGCAGTGGTACACTAGTGGTTAGGTTAGGTTAGGTCGGAATGCGGCCGACAAGGTCCCAGGTTCGGGTTCGGTTCGAGTCCTGGATCGGGACATAACAACTACTGGGTTTTTTGACAAGAAATTCTCAGTACTAGCCCGGATTTAGGAAGTTGGCAGTGTTTCACCTTCGGGCCTCAAAATAGCACGTAAAGCCGTTGGTCCTGCGCCTGATCTCTCTCCGGTCATGTCGTACTTTCCGTCCAATCGGGCTATGAGTTTAAAGGAACAGAGAGTGCACCTGGGTTTGCGCACATACTTGTGCACTATAATATCTCCCGCGCTGGCTAATCTTTCTGGTGAGTGGCTGCCGTGGCCGAAATGCGGTCGGGAGGACATTATTATTATTCATTATATAAAGTTATTTATGAACTGAACTGAATTCATATAATTAATGAACTGAAACAATAGTAACAGTATCTTCTAGTTAAGCGCTTTCTGACCACACCACACCATTAAAGGCATGATTATCGTCAAGCGCAAGCCTATCTTGCAGTGAAAATGTAACAAATATGACTTGACAAATGACAAGTAACGAAGTTGAACGTAGCAATGTTTTTTTAAGAACTAGCGCTTCACTCAAACTTGCTGGCAGTTGTTCTGGCTACTATACATGTTCATCGAATTTCGACTACGTATACGAATGCAGACTTAAAAATTCTTGCATACTATAGTAAAAATGGAGAGAGAGGAACCTGATAAGTATAGATAGAAAGATGAATTCTAAACCGATGTTAGAATCTCATGATGCTTAGTTAGCAGCCTCGCGCAGGAAAACGGCGTGTTGCAAACCCCCCATAGGTAGACAAAAGATCTCCCTAGGACGTTAAACAAAAACGTCAAACGTCTGAGACAAAAAGACGAAAAACAGTTTTTCTTCTTTTTGTCTTCAATAAATTCAAAGTGTAGAAACTCAAGTTAGTGATTACCTTGAATATCTCCAAAATCTACCTAACGTAAATATGTAAAGTCTCATAGCTTAATTAAAACGTGACGTCGTCGTAGTTTGTGATTCCCGCAAGAACTCTTTAATTTTCCGGGATAAAATGTAGTTTGTTAATTTAGGTTAAGCTATCTCCATTGCAAATTTCAGCCAAAACGATTCTTTCGCTGTGGCGTGTAGGAGTAACATACATACAAACATTTTGGCCACCTCCGTGGCGCAATGTTGAGCGCTGTTGCCTTAAGGCGTGGAGGTCCCGGGTTCGATCCCCGGCAGGGTCAATTTGGGAATTTATAACTTCTGAATTTCCCCTAGTCTTGCCTGCTGGGAGGCTTTGGCCGTGGCTAGTTACCGGCAAAGACGTCCGCCATGCGATTAACATTCCGGTACGATGTTGTGTAGAAACCGATTGGGGGTATGGGTTGTATAGGTGGTATGGGTTAAATATAAATGCCATGCCCCTAACAGGTTAGCCCGATACCTCCTTACACTGCATCATCACTCAGGTGAGATCTAGGCTAACTGGTAGTGGATAAAAAGAAAAACAAAACTTTCAAAAATAAAAACTTACCTACACACATCCATTTTTTCATATTTACGATATAAGTAGAATAGGATTTACTAAGTACCGGCCATTATTGTGGATTTGTTTTTTAATAATTGAAAGAATTAAAAGGCTGGAAATGAGTGGAACGTTCTCCGAGGAATATAAATCCCGGCAATGCCACAAAGTAAATGCGCTTTGTTTCAAATACATGTAATTAATCAAAGTCTCCACAATTCATAAGGAGCTGGGGACGGCTGTTCTTTCGATTGTCCATAATTAATTGTACTTCTGATTTATTACAACCATAAATGTATGCAATAAAATAGACGCTGTGTTTGTATGGGACAAAGATAATACGAACAAATATACTAAACTAAAATAATTGTAAAAATTTATTTGTGTAAGTAAATAAATTAACAAATAAAAATATTCATACAAATATTTTTAGTGACAGATAAGTAAATAGCGAAGAAAAGTCAAGCCAAAAAAGGGACATTTGGCTACTTACTGATTAGTTATTGATCTGTTCGAGGCGCTAATAATATAGTGAAAGTCTGCCTAGGTGGCTTGAATTTTTTTTAAACAATAATGTATAGTTCCATGGCATTGCTTAGCTGTGCACGGCAAGTAAGCGATTGAGTAAGTATGTTGACTCCACAGTCTGTCGCCTTCTCAATGTCTACGGCGAAACTCTAGCAGGCATTTTTCACAATTAAAGTATTTGTGCTGCTCATACTTATTATAGTGGCTCTAATGATTTTTTTCAGTCTTATTCAGTTAACTAAAGGTATGTGTGATCTCTTTAAATAACTTTAAAAAGAGTTATTGATCTTATAGAGTATTAAATTACCTCAAACTAGTTAACAGCCGATCATAAACTCTTTGTAATTAGCAATTTCAAAAAGACAAACAGGCTGGCTATGTAAGTAGTTATGTGTCCCAACTTGCAATAGCCGGTCTATACTTTAGGTAAATCTCTGTGGTAAAAGGCTACAGGCGTTAATCACAGGAAAGCTGTTAAGGAAGACGGTGGAAGAATCCCCGAAGTCGACAAGGGCAATTTATTTGGGGATCGATAAAACAGATTAGTGCCGGTTAGGGAGTCGTGTTTCCTTTGCCATGGATCACGTAATCATCATAAAGAACAACAGTGATAGGCGGATTGATTTCTTTATAAATAAAAACCATCACTCACTCCAACCCATCCATATATATGTAGAGACTAGATGGCCCCTTTCATAGAAAAAAGATGGGCGTCCGAGCGTGCCCCTCACCTAAATAAGCCTGTCCTTGTCCCCCGCCATAGCGCTGTCCCGCTTTTCTAACTAAATCGCGTTAGTAGTATAAGTCCACATTGATTGTTGCAATAATTACTAATTGATCTATCAACGCACAGCACAAACCACTGGACGAATCGAGCTGAAACTTGGCACGCAGATAGTTATTATGACGTAGCCATCCACTAAGAAAGGATTTTTGGTTATTCAACCCCCAAGGGGTAAAATAGGGGTTTGAAATTCGTGTAGTCCACCCAGAGCAAATCGCGGGCAAAAGGACTAGGGTAAGCGATGCTTTTATGCCTTTATGAAGTGCAAGGCAGTTTGGTGGTTCACTACTATGCGCGAATCTCTTTTCGGAATGAGAAGGGTTTAGGTTTACGCGTAAACTCTTTACAGCTTGTTTGGTTTATTTTCTTTAAAACTGCGATTCACATACAGGCATGCAGACAGACTGGAGTTTTTTTTATCTTTTTTTATCCACTACAAGTTTGCTCTTGACTGCGATCTCACCTGATGGTAAGTGATGATGCAGTCTAAGATGGTAGCGGGCTAACCTGTTACGGGCATGGCAGTTATTTACCCATACCCCTATTCTGTTTCCACACTGCATCGTACCGGAACGCTAAATCGCTTGGCGGCACTTTTTTGCCGGTAGGGTGGTAACTAGCCACGGCCGAAGCCTCCCACCAGGCCAGACCAGGGAAAATTCAGAAATTACAAATTCCCAAATTGACCCTGCCGAGGATCGAATCCGGGACCTCCGCACGTTAAGACAACAGCGCTACACACTACGCCACGGAGGTTGCCAAAAGCGTGAGCAAGCTTTAAATGTTTGTATATCAACCTAACATGTAATTGACTATAATAGGTTTAACTACTTTTGTCTTTGCCAGGAGGGGGGTAATCAGCCGCGACCGAAGTTTTTATCCAACTAAATAACTCTGTTTAGAGTCAATTTAAAATATAAATTGCCCACTGCCGGGGATCAAACCCTGGTTCTCCTACTTAAGACTTATAAGACCACAGGGCGCAACCTAAATCTTACATGGATAAATTCCGGGAATAGTCTAAGCATACTATGTGAAAGCCTGTTTTTTATTTTATTTAGACTATAAATAGCTATATGCTAGGTAATACCTAGCATATAGTTACTAAACTATTCCTAAATACATATAAAAAATCGCCTCAATATATCAAACAACTTAAAATGTGCGGGTGATCAACTAAATCAAATTTACAAAATTAGCATATTATACTTGTTTTTCCAAAGATTAAGATAATATTATTTACTACCGGTTTTTCCTAAATCTACTTTCGTAAACACATAACATCTAGGTATACTTGATTATCGCATTCTACGTCGTACCATGTCGTAAGTTTGCTTGGGGAACATTGACTCTACATATTAGCTCAGTTTCTAGGAAGTTGATGAAAAGACAAACAGTGTGGATAACGGGAACTACGGGAAAATGTTAGCATGAAGCTGGCTTTCGTAACGACACCCGCACTGCAAACTGCACTGCAAATTACACTGCAAAATGTTCAACATTCAAGCAGGCGTCAGCAGGGTCAATTAGAAAATTTATAATTCCTACCGGCAAAGACGTGCCTCCAAGCGAGTACAAAAAAGTAGCCGTCTCTTGGATGCAACTTATCTTTGTAACAAATTGTGACAAAACAAGTCAAACATGTTTTTCTTTTTATTTTTACTAAATAACTTTTACATATTAACTTATATTTAACTGCTCGTCCTAAAACTCGGAAAAATTTATGTGGACGTTCCACATTCCGCCTAAACAACTAAGTTAACAAAACAGATGACGAGTGATAATACAATATAACTAAATACTAAAATATAGGGTAGAATTTTGTAATGCCACCTGAAGAAAGAGAAAGTAGTCTTAATACTGTAATAGAAAGAAAACTGCATTCAAAGATTTTCGAAAATTCGCTTGCCCACCCTGGAATCGAACCGACTAAAATTTGTAAAAATTACAACCTGTACTTTTATTGCATCGATCGTTAGTGTCAATTATAAGGATCAAATCTCTCTAAGAAACTTGATACATTTAATATTAAGTCTGAACTTATAAATTCAATGAGTCAAGTTAAAGCTCTTTAACACAAAGATCACAAATAAAAGAAAACGGGTAGTTTCAATAAGCGACGGCAAACTCTTTAGCAGAACTATTTAGATTTTGATCTAAATGTTTTCCCTTCAGGTGGCATCATAAAATTCCACCTGTATATTCAATTTCATAAGCAGGTAGTTATTAGCGTAAAATACCTAGTGGACGTTGAACAGATGGATCGTGAAAAGGTTGAACAGACAGATAGATCAATTAATTAGTTAATTAATCAATTGATTGACACTGCATTTATGATGCGATTTGACTATGGTAGAAAAAATGCTAGGGAGTGTGTTTGAACCAAACTTCTAAAGTCACAATCCCTTACATAATCAGCTTCTTTTTAAAGCACTGATAATAAGGAACCTATTTTTGATAAAACTGTTGACACAGACATTGTAAAAAAAAAAGGTTAACACAAAAGGGTCTATTTCGTCCGAGAACCTTTTTTCTTCTATAGTAATGAGTATGGAAAAAAGTTAGATTATTATATTAGCTATAGAATTTGATCTTGCAAACATTTCTGCCATAAAGTAGGATTACACAAAAAAAAAAATTAACAACCTAGTGGTTGTTGAACGAAGCGAAAATATTATTCGGGTGATATTAAACAGGGTATAATGGGTTTTTCTGACTAGAAATTCTCAGTAGTTAAGAAGTTAGCTATTTCACCCCCGTGCCTCGGAGAGCCCGTTAAGCCGTCGGTCCCGGTTATTATCACTAACATGATAATAGTTGTTAAAGCTCGCCATCCCGCATTGGAGCAGCGTGGTGGGCCTAAGCTCTAATTCCTTCTCTCCTATGAGAGTGGAGGCCAGTGAAGCTATGATGCCATCCGGAGATACCTACATACGTTAAACATATAACACCTGCGTCGGGGGTTTAAAATAATACAAAGAACGAAACAGGTCCTTTAACGCAAAAAGTTGATTAAAAGTTTTCCGCCGCTGAACCGGCGCAGATTTTTTAGTTATCCCTGATCACGTTAGCGGGTGTTCGATTTAACTTTTCCAATAATATTACGGCCGCGTGTTTGATGAGGATGTTATCATACAAAAGGGAACAAAATTTGTTTTTCAAAATTCATCAAAATTTCATAAACAATGATGTTTCTGACAATCACAAACTTTTATCATGATTATAAATTACCTTTAAGTATACTTATAAACCAAGTTTTACCAGATGTTTTGGTTTTATAACAAGTTGAAGTCCTTGATTGACATTAGTTTATTTTACATTGGATTAATTGAATTTGTTTAACACGTTCACTGCGGAGCGGGCCCAAATCAGCCTGCCGCGGAATTTCAGCTGGTGCGGACGAAGAAAACTATGTCCCTCTCGCTGGTGCGGAACGATTATCTCAGGTGTTTGTAAAGGTACGACAAAGACAAATATATATTTGAGATTGTGGTCAAAATTATAGGTGTTCCCTAGAAAAATATCACGGCAGGCCTTTATCGGCCTATCACGCACTTGACGGTAAAAATATCAACTCTGTGCGGGAGGGGGCCTATTGTAGCCCGCCGTCCCAACAGGCAGTTGGCGGCCCGATACCGCACAGAGCGCCCGCGTCGCCAGTTAGTGTTGGGCAAGCTATCGTAACTGTCGTACGTCATGTTTGATTTTACCCATCAAAGTGTGCACTTTGACAATGCACGGTGATGAGATTTGACTATTTCAAGACCTATGTTAACTTTTTCATTTTATTTGAGAATCTATTTAATACACAGTGAGCCCTGTAGTCAAACTCATACGGTAAATTAATCACAGAATTTAAAAAATCATTTCAGGAAATCGAGTAACACCTACGGCCGATCATATCCTTGAGATGAGCGCTAAACGGCGAAATTGTGCAGGGTGCTATGAAAAACTGCGGGAAACCACGACGAGTTAAAAAAGTTAAAAAAATTTAAAACATACTGCAGAATTTGCAAGCAAAATCTTTGTGCGAAATGTTTTAAAGACAGGCATTAATAAATAATTAAATAAACAATTTTTCATTTCTTTACTATAATTCTGTTTTATTTTCGATATCCCCTTATTTTTGTCTTTCCCATCACTACTAAATATACTTTCTAGTGCGGTTCTGGTCGATATCGACCCGCCACTTTCCCTGGTTTATTTCTCATTTTCTGTTCAGCAGATCCCGGGGCGAATCAAATCTAAAGAAGTTGGTTTCAAGGTTGTTCCAACAGTCCAAAAACTGCTCACCTACATTATAGTTTCGCAAAGTTATAGCATTTTAATCTAACCTTGTGCTGACAGGTCGAAAAAGACCTACTCCGCACTGGCGGAAATCATTGGGGGCACAATTTGGCCCGCCGCCGCACCAGACGAAGGTTTAAGATTTTACTTGCCGCAGCGAAGGTGGTAAGAAATCCTAATAATTTATTTACCTACTAATTCTTCATTTCATTTTGACGTCACTCTTGTAATATTTGCACATTGTTAATTTAGTTCAATGTTAATGAGCAAGCTGTACTACCACCATTATGTACAAACATTAAATGATTATTTATTTGACTGCGATTTTAGTTTCATCTAACACATATTTCGACGCAGCTTCATACTGGAACGCTAAATTCTTGGAAAAGTTGCAGTTGCTAACTGCTATACTACCTTAGTAGCGCCAGATATAAGAAAATTCCCAAACAGTATTACGTAGGTCTATTGTCTATTAAAGGTTCTTTATAGGTTACCCAGCGTACTGTATAATAAATATGAAGTAGGCGAAGCGTCGGAGCGGAAAAAGACATCGTGCAACAGTAAACAGCCTTTGGCTATGAGGCTTCAGTTTACCGATAAACGTTTATCCAATAGTACAAAATGTGCGCGATTCAACTTATGTTTTAGTATAAATTGGGCTTATTCTCTCAAAAGATATATATTTTTCGTTTGATTAACGCGACTTTGTCTGCGTGAGTTTAGGGTAGAATTTAGATACTACATCTTTATATAAGGGGGTAACTTGGCCAAAAGAATACTTAACATTTATATTATTGATGTTGGTCTGCAGGGCGTGAAAATGAACGTGAAAAGCAATACATGGCAGGGATAAACAGTTTCATGGAATCCTCTATTGTTACTATCCACAGAGAAAAGTATTATCCACAGAGTGAGTAAACGGTAGGTTTTCCCAAAAAAAACCACTCTTATTTCATTTTAAAATGAGTCCAAATATCTCTTACCACTCTCGCTTTATTTCTTTAAATAGTAATATGTCTCTGTATAGCAGTAACAGGATTTAATGAATTTCATGTATAGTACCACAAACCTAAGTGACCCGGTGGCCAAAATTGGAACAAATTTTTATGCCTGTTTAGTTTTTGTTTTATTTTATTTTTCATAGATACTAGCGGCACTGTCACCGGGTCAGATAAGTTAATTTTCTCAAACATGCTTAGAAATTTGAGCATTATTTTGACAGCCTTCTTCGAGATAAATCGAAATTGCCGTACTGGCCAAATACATGCGAGCAGCGGCCGGCAAAAGTTGTATGAAAATCCATATCTGTCGTGGTTTAGCAGCCAAATAAATTACATAGTAAATTCATATCTGTCGTGTAATTTAAAAATGGAACGACCTCTTACTCCGAAACATGGCAACCAAGGAGGTAACTTATCAAAGATTTAATTTACATTTCGAACTAGCTTGCAAATAGAAACCTGTTTATTGTAAAAAAAAAAACAAATGAACACTTTAACGCGGGAAAAATTATTGTTGTTCGTTGTTCGTCATTGATTTTGAAACGTATTTGACAAAATGAGTTCAAGTGAAGACAGTGAGTGTGATGAACTTACTTTAACGCCATCTGAAAATCAAGAGGCGGCAAGAGCCGTAATAGAAAACTTGTTACCGCCAAAATCGTAAGAAAAATTTTTTTTTCAAATAAAAAGTTCTGTCTAGGTACTACTTAGTTTTAATTTCCGCGCATTATTTGAGAAAAGCACTATACAAGCCTTGGCCACAACTAGGCATTGATGGACTTACGTATGAGTACCTCGGCTTCGCCTCGGCCTACATTTACACGTTCGTCCTTCAATGCCTGTTTTGCTGGCCGCTGCAGTAATGTACTAAAGTTTAATTCTCTATATTCAAAGTTAGCGGATTAAATTTCAAGTTCGTTCACTATCATGGACTTCCGTAAAGTAACGCCTGCTTCTATCCAATACTACCTGTTAAATAAATTGTATCTTCTAATGAAATGATATATCTTCGAATGAAGCAACTCATATAATTATGATAAAACTTCACTTTGTAAGTTCGTTTAATCACTAATAAGTTTGTCGGACTATACCTACCTGTGTTGATTTTCAAAATGACTGTTGCACACAGACAGACAGACAATATTTAACAAAATTATGTTATTTGTATACCTTTTTTAGGTAAAGATAGCAAGATTTGGTAAGAAAACTTCTCAAAATTTCCCGACTCCCTGAAGTTCATTTCGTTTCGGAATGGAAATAAATCTCGCAAAACCAATGATCTTTTATGTTTCAAAAAAAATAAACCCATGCTATGTATAAATACTATTGAGATACTGGCACTCTTGTAAAGTGGATTAGTCACAAATAGTTTCGTAAATTAAATGATAGGATCAAAGCTTCAAATAACAAGAATTACATTACTATTGGATCATGATAAAACACAAAGCTCCTTTAGCAGAAAACGTGTATTCTGCCCACAGATTCTGCCAAATCACCGTTCATCTATTTCACAAGCTTTCACTAGACATAGGGCCGTATCACACTGCCGTTAACATGCGTATTCCCAGCCAGACAAATTGTGTTAGGTATAGTCCCACCAACTTATATGACCCGGTGGTCAAAATTGGAACCGGATATTGGTTCCAATTGGAATTGAAATTTGGCCTGCTTATTTTTTGTTTTTATTTTATTTTTTATAGAAACTAGCGACGCTGTCATCAGGTCAGATAAGTTTGTGGGACTTACGTACGTAACAAGTGGTCTAGCGCTGTAGTTTGACAGCAATATGGTGATTGAAGCAATGAGTTAAATATGGTTAGTATAGTTTTGTATAACACTTTACACGAAATAATGGGCAAGAATTGAAAACAGCTAAATCGAGTAAGGTTTCTTGTACGTTCTTCATGAAGCCTAAGAGTGGTGAGTAGGTAACCATGCTTGATGATTATTGACAGATAGTCTGTGTGAAAACTGTCATTTATCGGTCTTAGCTGTTCGCTAATATTAAAGTATTGGAGTAGAAAACGGGCATAAATTTATCAATGTATGCAGCTGAACAGCTTTCAAATCCGCGCGGCCGCATAACGTCAATGTGATAACGCCTCTAATACAGTTTTTGATATAAAGGCCCAGTGTTTCGTAGGATTATCTCAGATTTTCAACAATCAAAGGAAGAATTACTTGAAGGGCCTTCCTATTGTTACAAGATCTTTCATGCTCTAGCGAATATCGAAAGTCAAAAGTCCATGAAATATTCAGATGATTATGGCTTTATCATTGATCCCTGGATACGAAGAGCAATGCCATTTTTTCCTTCAATAGGATAATATTTAATACGCAAATCTTATATTGACTATTGAATCAGACCAATTGTTCCAAAAAAAAACAACCGACATTAAGGACCAAGAGCGTACATCGATAAAGTTATTTTGACGTGTATTACGGTCCTATAAAAACAAACCAAATAATCGTTTTGTTACCTTTTGTTGTGAACACCGATGAAGTGTGATTTAAATCTAACATTATAATAATTTATTTATAAGAAATCTAATTCTTGAAAAGAATATGTCGCATGGCTTTGCAAGCCTTACAAACAGTATATTCGCGCTGCAGTCGAAAAATATTTTAGACTCTGCGTTAATAAGCTCGGAGTAAAAAATGGTAGGAAATTAAATAAATATAGGACAGGTATTCCTAAAATGTATAATTTTTTCTGAGATTTCACTAGGCAGAGTCTCGTAAATTGTGAGAACCAAAAAAGACAAGGGGCTCTGTTGCATCTAAATCAGATTATTCACGTTCTCGATTTACATGACAGTTATTACATTAATAACTGCCGCACTCAGAGTCCATAATCCTTAGTATTAGTAAATCTATACATGGGGTTCCTTTAGTAATAATGACTAGATGGTGCCCGCAACTTCGTCGGTGTAGATTAAGTTTTTTTGATTGAACTTAATTTTCCGGGATTCCTTCTTGTATTTTGTTCGAAATACAACCTATCTTTGTACCAAATTTCGTGAAAATCAGTTGAAAAGATGGGCTGTTAAAGCGTAGCAGACAGTGAATATTTCATTTTTATTATATTTAGGCCCGTACCGATAGATGTGAGAAAAGCTGTGCCGATAGATATGTATGTATGTATAAATATCCGTGTGGATGGAATTTTCGTTTGATTAATTGTGCTTGGGCCGCACGTCCAAAAACCCCGCATTACTAGGTATAATTCATAATGAGATTGCTCTAACCATGTTGGCTCATCCCTAATACGTAAGCGGCCCTATACACGAATAGATATACGTCTACCTATTATGCGGGTAGTATTGCCTGAGGCATCACGTAGTTGCAAAATTAGCGTCTTACGTTATTCGTAGTACTTACATATAAAACTGCCTCGTACTCTTAAGTGTTTAAATCCGAGGTTCGAGGGACGAGTGGCCAAGTTGAAAGCGCGTATCAGTCGATTGCGGTTGTTAAGCAACGTTGACCCAAGTCGGTAACTGGATGGGTGAATTTGGAAGGTCAAATTTGACCATTTTGTTTCTTCCGTGCCTCGGAGAGCACTTGAAGCTGTCGGTCCCAGTTATTATCACCAATAAATCAAAAACTAAATATACGTCCATAAACAGCCGTATCTTTTCATAGCGTTGACTCAGAAGCTTGATTTTATTAAAGCTTTAAAGGATCGTATACTATACGTATACTGAAGTATTTAATATTAATTTCAAATTTGATAGCTCCGTTCCTGAGAAAAAGGTGGTTGACAGAAAGACAGAAAGATGGGCAACGAAGTTACCCTATAAGGGTTCCTTTTATTCTCTTGAGGTATGGAACCCTGAAAAGACTGACACGGACATCCCTATACAGTGAAGTTAACACAGTTCCATGTGACAACGTTAACAAATTAATTAGAAGTACCTTGTATCTGGAACGATTCCAAATTGGCGCAGCGAATCGTATCAGAAATTTATGGTTACAACTTTTATGCGGCAATTTTAGGGTAGTATATCGAGCTTTACCTACTTATAAAACTGTTATAAAATCGATTTACCGGTATTATCGTAGTACTTTACGTACCTATAAAAGAGATTTTCCGATTTGGTTATTATTCATTTATGTTAATCCATACTCAATAGGTATCCATACTCAATAAATTCCGTAAATGTGTCTATCAATCAGCTACCTTTTCACTTAACTGATTTTGATGAAATATGGTACAAAAATAGCTTGTATCCCGAAGACCGACTAATGCTATATATATGTGTCTATATAATATCTTTATTTTAAAAACTAGATGATGCCTGCGATTTCGTCTGCGTGGATTGAGGTTTTTTTGGTTTCCGTGGGAACTCTTTAATTTTCCGGGATAAAAAATAGCCTATTTTTTATTCCAGACTATAATCTACCTCTGTGCTAAATTTCATCCAGTCCGTTAGCCGTTCTGGCGTGATTAAGTAACAAATATTCATCCATTGAATAGAAGCAGGCGTTACTTTGCGGAAGTCCATGATAGTGAATGAAGTAGAAGTTTAATTCGCTATAATCCGCTACAGTAGACAAATCTGTGTGGTACAGTGCGTGTCTTTCACCTGCAACATGCGACACCCACCACCCAGCAATTCGCACAGGCACAACACCACACCACACAAATCCTCCAAATCACTCTCAACGTACGTTTCACTCCGACACCGGAGCATCCTCAGGAGATGTTGACTCGACAATGCACGATTGTGAAGTGACTATCGTATCGCAAGTTCCGGCTTATATACCTTTTTGGCATGGCTCATACTGAAGCCCCGCCCCTTCCCCCATTACTGTAATAATTGAGTAAAGGTGAATTTGATACGTTTATTTGTTCATTTAGCAACTCAATAATAATAAATAATAAATAATTAATAATAATAATAATAAATAATTAAACACAATAATAAAGGATTTGAGTTGCTAAATGAACAAATAAACGTATCAAATTCACCTTTACTCAATTTATACAGTAATGGGGGAGGGGGCGGGGCTTCAGTATGAGCCATGCCAAAAAGGTATATAAGCCGGAACTTGCGATACGATAGTCACTTCACAATCGTGCATTGTCGAGTCAACATCTCCTGAGGATGCTCCGGTGTCGGAGTGAAACGTACGTTGAGAGTGATTTGGAGGATTTGTGTGGTGTGGTGTTGTGCCTGTGCGAATTGCTGGGTGGTGGGTGTCGCATGTTGCAGGTGAAAGACACGCACTGTACCACACAGATTTGTCTACTGTAGCGGATTATAGCGAATTAAACTTCTAGTTCATTCAAATATTCATCCATACATCCACCCATCTATACATCCACCATCTATCCAAACTTTCGCATTTATAATATTAAGTATAAATACAGACATAATTATAATATCGTAAAATCAAAGAGTTTCACAGCTTTTCGTTTCAATATTCAAATCGAGACGATATCGTGGGAACTAGCTTTTGTCATGTGTCTAGTAGTAATAAAATTTGCAGAATTCAGCACCAGAAGTCACTTGACCTGTACAAACACTCACAAAAATTGACTTGCTGTGAATATTTACATTGTGCAAGTGAACTTGTTTGAGTCGACTTGCATTGCAATATTAGCAAGCAGGTAATAGCGAATAAGGGGTCATTACAAACCTGATGTCGTGATAAAGTTCTTAAGCTGCGTCGTTGTCAACAAACTTTGTTGCCTTCGCTTACCCTTGTCTGCGAGTGTTTACTGAAACTTGAGTTACGATATTGCACTATCAAGCCTTCGAGGAGCCTTAGTCTTACTTTGAACTTAAGTAGTGAAGATATTAAGTATTATTCATCGACATGTTACCTATAACTCTTGACTAGGTACGATGTTTTTTGTTGTGTGATTGTAACCCAATTCCTTAGTTAATCCACTGCAAGTGAGCCCTTGACTGCGATCTCACCAGATGGTAAGTGATGATGCAATCTAATAAACGGGCTAAACTGTACCGATAAAATAGTGAGAAGCGTAGCGTACAGTAATGTAGTGGGTCAATAGTGCTTAAAAAAGAAAATAAATTATATTTTTTTGATTTACTATCTTATCTTATGTTATATCAGATTTTGATCATTTCTAATACGGTTATACTCTTACAAAGGAAGTATTATTCGAAAAAATAACGGTGTATTTATTGTATTCTTTACAACTAATACTTTTATTCTGAGTAAGTAGGTACTTGTACGTTCCATACTATATAGTCATATTATATTGTGTTACCCGAGTAAAATTTTTTCGTAGGTGTTACCTGGAATACATTTCTTTTTGCAAATAATAAAGGCTTTTTTCTAGGTGTATTTTGCTAGAATAAGTCCCAAAAGAATAAGAAATTATTCTTTTGGGACTTATTCAAAACACAGAAAAAGCCTTGTTATGGCGTGCAACAAAAGAGGCGTTTTAAGCTGTATAAAGGCGATACTGTGGAGTAAAACACACAATGGCTGAGTATTTAAGATTTTCTTTCGTTTGAGTTTCATATTGGGATTTTAAAGAATTCTTGCTTATTTTGCAACATAAAGTCTCAAAAAGACGCTGTAGATTTAACCCTAAAATGGGAAATCCGCGGGGTTTGATAATTCAAATGATGACAGGGTAAAAATACAGAATTTTGAGTTTCTTACTTGGCCTAGGTCTTTTCTGATGGAAAGCTGCGGTTGTCGCTAGTTTCCACTCTATACTGGAGAGGTCATATTGCGTATTACAGGTTAGCCCCCTTTCAACTTAGACTACCTCCAATCCAATCACCTGGTTAAATCGAAGTGAAGGGCATGTCATCGAAATAATAGTACTTTGTTGAACAAGGGACTAAAACGAGCCATTTCATTCGAGAGTTTAGCCTCCCGAGCGTAGCGAAGGATGCTATAGAATCTAGTAGCTAATGGCTTTTACTAACGATAAATACTTACTTGTTTAATACATTACTTTTCACTCCGATTGCGAGAAAATAAGATAAATATTTTAATTGACCGAGTGAAGCGAGGTCTCCCAGTGTACCCACTTGAGTAAATTTTCACTTGTATGGTCTGTCCGTCCGTCCAACTCTAAATGATAACTTTAGTTCGCCTGCGCTTAGCTAAACTGACATCTTTTTAGAGTATGAGTGGTGAAAAAATCATTTTTAGAGTTTTAGTTATGCGGTTTTGCACTGTCTGGATCCAGTGGCTCACTGTGACTCGCTTGATGTCGTACGCTTAGAGGTTTTGTATCTATTGGAACTAATTTATATGCCTCTTTATTTTTTGTTTTTATTTTTAATAGATGTAGTTCGCGCTCGAGTTGAATGCAGAGCTAATTGATGGTGACACATACATTAGCTCTGCATTCAACTCGCGCGCGTACTATACTAGCGACGCTGTCACCGGGTCAGGTATCAATCTAACATTGTTATTAGCGTCATGACGCGAAGCTTGTTACTTAATCTGTGACGAAACTCCCACACTGTTTAAGTCACTTTGTTTTGGCTGTACGCCAGCTAAATGAGTGGGCGAGGGTACCACGAAAATAGACCTAAGCTTTATCCACAAAACGCCTTTATTTACTTAATACTCAGGCCAAACAATGTGTTGAGCCTATAACCAACAATTCAACATTTTCTATAGATAGATAGATAGATATATAAATACTTTATTGCACACATGAAACATTTCTATATGAGTAACCTAGACAATAATACATACTTCTATATCTTAACCTTTAATCAGTCCACGGCAGTGTAGAAAGGGTATCATTTCAGAATATAAATTATGGAGAACTCAGAAATGCAGGTTTACCAGCATTTTGTCGCGATGTTTTCCACGTGTTTTGTTAGACATGATATTTTCTTAATCAACTTTTATCACGAAAATTTATGATTGATCACGGCTTCTCTTACGTTAAGTTCAACTTATTGCTATTATTTCAAACTCGTATGTTACCTAAGAGTTAAATTTTCAAAATTCCTTTCTTAGCGGATGTCGCGGTGATAGATCAATCAGTAAGTCACTTTTTCCTGTTACATATTTAGAAGAAACTGCCTAAGAATTACTCACTGAATATAGGCACAGAATACTTACTGCGTATAGAGACCACTGAAAATTTAACAATACCCTCTTACTTCAAGTCATCTTATAGAGTAGTTTAACTTCCTCTGTGGACCAACTTCGTTGACTTTCGCTCACTTGTGTTTTCAAGTGTGTTTACCGTAAGTATAGGATCCTTATTACGTTATCGAGTTGCCTTAACTTTTAACCTCAAATCACTAGGATTTTAACCTTAAAATCTATGCTTTAAGATTGAAAATCGGGTGAAGTTTGTAGCATCAAGGGACTAGTTTGATGTGTTTTCTCCTTATCTACTATTTATAAGATTTCGGGGAGTCAACTTGTTGTTTGCGTGATAAGTGAGTGTCACTGTTACGTGTCATTAGGTTTTTGTAGGCGTTTTTATTGATGATGGGTAAATAGCGGGAAGACATACGTTTTTATCAGTAGACATACCGAAATGTTACAATAATTATTAAAAGTAATAGTTTTGACTTTCGTGATGAATGTTAGTTTACTTTTAATACATTTTTTTAAATATTGCTTTACTTTTAATAATAATTTATAAGAGATGGCGATAATTAAAAAAATAAACTTCGGCCTTTCTTAGACCAGAGTGCGTTTGAGACACTCAACTTTAGAACCCCCTTAACACTAGTGTTTTATAGTGTAGAAAACTATACTTGATGAAGGTGAAAGTGCCTCTGTCTATCTGATACGCTTGCACTGCCCTTGTTCAACAAGTTTTGACGAAATTTGGTTACAAGAACATAGGCCATTTATTATCCTAGAAAATAAAAAAGTTGTTCAGTTCACAAAGCACAAAGTCCCGCAAGTCAGTAAATAATAAAAACATGACTGTCATATTACATTATTGTGGAATAAACATTTCATTTCGTTCAGCAAAGGCTTATGTTATATAGCAGCAATCTATTTAGCTTTTCGCATACAAAGCTTGAGCCCTTTATGAAAGCCCTCCGGAGCGTGCGACCCCCAGTCTATAACCGATGACGCCGTGTATAGAAATTGGAGAATTCCTTTAGCACTCGTCATATTTTTGAACTAGATGACTCTACCCTGCTTTTCTTTGGTGATTCTGAGACTTTTAACCGAAAGCCCACATACATGGATATACTTTGGAAAAGGACTGTCATATATTAGCACTGGTTAACCTCCTTAGGGGTGAAAAAGGAACCTACTTTCAATATTTCAAGAACTGACTCCACCCGGCTTAGGTTGTGCGTTGTTAAATCAGCCAATTAGCAGGAGATCCCGTATAAGAA
Organism: Erebia palarica; assembly: GCA_964035005.1. Taxonomy (NCBI): domain Eukaryota; kingdom Metazoa; phylum Arthropoda; class Insecta; order Lepidoptera; family Nymphalidae; genus Erebia; species Erebia palarica. The sequence goes on along the minus strand of OZ035989.1, from coordinate 12,468,575 downwards.
ATTTATACCCTCATCTGTTATTTATTTGTTATAAGAAATAAATGATAAATAATATACCCATTGACATATCGTGAATAGGTTGCCTAGTTTAATTGCGTACGGATAGGATAAGATACAGATAACTTTTATATACACAAAATCGATAAGAAATCAACGCACAACCTAAAGCGCTGGGGTTAAAATCTTGAAATTTTGACAGTAGCTTTATTTTGTGACGTAGGCGCTCCTAAGGAAGGATTTTTCAAAATTCTACCCCTAAGGGTGAAATAGGGGGTAAAAGTTTGTATTAAAGTCCGTCATTTCTCATGTTATATCCATTAAGCTTGGTATACGAGATACCGGTTTAAAATAAAGTTAGGTGTTTCACAGTTTCTAAAATTTCTACCCCCGAAGGGGTGAAATAGGGGTGAAAGCTTGCATGAAATTCCTTCATTTCTCAAAATATTCTCAAGTTATATCAATGAAACTTTAATTAATTTTAGGTAATTTGGTAAAAAATAAAGAAGTGTGTGTCACCGTTTTTCAAAATTCTACTCCTAAAGGGGCGAAATAGGGGATGAAAGTTTGTATGAAAGTTAGTAATTTCTCACGTATTATCCTTGTTGCGTCCTTGTAGAACTTGGTATTTGAGCTACCGGTTTAAAATAAAGTCACTTGACTCACAGTTTTTGAAAATAGTTAAATTTTTAAGCAACCAAATAGAATAAGATTCATAATAAAATAAGCTTTTATTTGATAAAATATACGATTAAATAACTGATGAGAGTATATCAATATAGGGTTTACTCACCTGGCAACTCCACAGTAGCGCAGGAGGGGAAGAAGGCAATCTTTACTTCTTAAATTCTGTTGGGTATGTTATCTTAACTAATGTACGATTTTTTAAATTAACAAATAAGGGATGTTGATTTAAAATTTTTATTAAAAATAAATAACAGATGAGCGTATAAATTTCTTATACCGGATCTTAAACCAAATCCGACAAGTCAGTCTTTTTATATATATAGAATTACACTGTATGCTTCGATGTGAAGAAACGTAGGTACTTTCCTTAAAAACAATTTCATTCTGCAGATATCAGCCATCTACTGAGCACTAGTCTACTCTCAGAATAAAAGAGTTTGGCCCATAGTCCACGCTGGTCAAGTGCGAATCAGCAAAACTCACGCGCCTCTAAAAACATTATGAAGAACTCTTTGCTTCCTCACGAAGTTTTCTTTCACTCATAAAGCAAGTTATATTTAAATTCTTTAATTCCATTTAACTAACCATCGCGTCGCCTAAATCCCTTGACTATTCACCGTTCCTAGTCTAGTATATTCTATATTTTCCATCAAGATAAAATCCGTATCTGCTCGCCGATATAGGACCGTCTAAGATTGTATGGAAGACCGAAAGGTTCCAGATATAAGCCTTCCACAATAGGCATGATGACTGATTTTGAGAAATGGTCAGATTATGTTCGGAAGTTTCTACTATTTCGAAAAAATATATTATTTCTGCAGAATAATGAGGTTTGGTAGATAAAATTGGCGTTTGAAATTTAAATTTTAAAATTCGCGCCAAAACGCCCGCCGGTGTCATGGCACCGTTTGTGACGTCACTATTGTTTTTACCAATGTACTCTGTGCAGTGTGCAGTAAACAATAGTATGCTTGTCAAAGCTTGAAAACAAACAATTGTGACGTCATTCGCTTCTTGGTGTTTAATCCAATATGGCGGATTTCTGAATTTTATAGTTTTATTTTATCAAAATAAATAGGAATCGCATTCGAAGTAGGAAAATAAATACATTTTTTATAATCCATGAATCCTATTTCATTAGCTAAATTCATAATTTCATTGATTCTTGGTTACTGTCATCATGCCTATTGATATGCAGCACCCGCTATACAATATCAACATAGCAATACAAAGCATCGGTGGCCCCCTTCTCTGATCGGTCGGGTGCACAATGCACAGGTGGCAATAGCTTTGTGATTTGAGCTCAACAAACCAAGATAGATTCAGACTACATAACTAACTATTCTTGAATAAAATCAAATGCAAATAATGCTTACCCTACTACTAAAACTACCCAACCCGTTTGCAATCATTAAAAAAACACCTGTTCTTATACTCGTCATCGTCGTCAACCGATAGACGTCCAACGTTGGACATAGGTCTCTTGCAAGGATTTCCACATGCATAGGTTCCAGCGGCTCTCTGCAACTCGCTTGATGAAGTTCATCCACCTACCACCACCTACCTAGTGGGATGTGTTCCAACGCTGCGCTTTCCACTGCGGGGTAGCTACTGCAGCACTATCGGTTCTTCGAAAAATTTATACCCCACATTTTTTTTCGCAACACTTCGAATACGTTCTTAAGCTCACTCTATATAAAAGTACAATCAATTTTATACAAACATCCCTAGATTAGGACGGTAAACTTCAAAAATATTGTTAAACGAAATTGTTTTGACAACGGTCCTTCGCACTGATAGATAATATAATACCCGAGTCCTTAGCTTTGCGTTTATTATTATGTTTCTAAAAGAAAAATAAACGCATGATTATCGTGTATACGCATAGTCACTTTATCAAAGCTCTTGACTTTGGCTGCGACATCGCTAATGCGGTTTTTGCATCGCCATTTTAATTTGTTTATACTAAATTAAAAACTTTGACTCTACACTAGTTAATATAGCTGCATTTGCAAGCTGAGTTAACAAGTTACATAGAACGTTGACTATTTTATTTAAGATCCTAAGCAGATACATCGTGCAACATTCGAAAACCTTAAACAGAGGACAGGATTTCAGTCTCTGAGTACATGCAATTATGGCTAAAATCTGGTGAATTATGACAAATTGTTCAGCTGGGACGACTGTAACTGGTTGGATGACATAAATAACATGAAGAGGACAGAGCAAGGCGGAATTAGGTGACTGGGGTCGGATGGTAATTTGAATTCGGAGATTAAACCAAGTGCGGGATTAAAGGATTCATTTCCTTTATTTGTTTTGCAATTATTATTTAAAAAGTTTTGTTGTTTTGCTTTTGACACGTCCCTCTCTGTATAGTTATTCTCATTGGTAAAGGTAGATACCATTTTTCATTTATCACATAACTAGATCATGCTCGCTATTTTGTCCACGTAGATTTCAGTTTTTGAAAAATTCCGTCGAAATTTCCTGATTTTTCGGAATAAAAAGTATAGCTAATTTCGTTTTAAAATCCTTTGAACGTATGGGCCATAAAAGCTTAGCAGACACACAGGCACAGTTTAGTATTTATAATCTGATTATGGATTACTAGATGATGCCGACGACTTCGTCCGCGTGGATTCAGGATAAAAAGTAGCCTATATCCTTCCCCGGGATGCAATTTAACTCTGCACCAAATTTCATCAAAATCGGTGATGGGCCCTGAAAGCGTAACTAACAGACAGACAGACACACTCCCATTTGTAATAGTAGTATTATTAAATAGTACTATGGATATTGAACACCTTTATCACAGAACAAGGAATCTGCTTATTTAATTTTAACTGACTGACTAACTGAGCCAGCGACAGTTATAGACGGCGGCTTATGAATAAGGTTCCCGAACGGATTCGAAACTAGTGGGGCATTTTCCGACATAACATGTGAATTTATCCAGTAGTTATGTATAGTTAAAATGAATATCACTCACGATAGTTTAAACTTTAAAAGCTTTTATAAGTACTCTTTTGTTCTGTGACCTTTATTATTGGTACCTATTAATAGAAAATGTACCGAGTACAGAGGTATTGGCCGATCTTGAACTCAAACCCTGTGACCTCACGATTCGTAGCGCATTAACCTAATCACTAGACCGAATCATTACATTCTAACATTACAGTAATTTATTCGCTGAAATTGTATTGCTTGAGCGTAACACGTTTAAACTTTATAAAAAACACTAGGTACACATCAGATAATATGATACATTTTAGACATCCCACGCTAAATAGTTGCCAATGTCTATCAAACAGTTTCGCGATGTACTAATATTGTACCTAGCCACGGTGAGCTGCCACTAGCGTGTCATTTTGATTACAATAAGGGTGAAAACGTGAAGGGATGTTTAATTCGCCATGGTCTCCTTGCAGGTCTTCCTACGTTCGAATTTATAATCTACCTACTAAGTAAAATTCAAACTTTTTCAAACAAAAAGTCTTTAAAAGAATATCCTTACTTCTACGATATAATATCCTCCCATACAATATAGTAACTAAAAAAGTATGACTACTATAACTAAAACTGTAGTCTTGTTACAGCTTGGAATGGTTTATTCGTTTAAGCTAGGGACTGATAACCAAATGGTATCTACGTTTTATCTTAAAAAATCAATGTTTTTCCACAGGATTTTATAACAACCTAAAGCTATTTAAGAGAACTAAGTCGCGTCGACTGTAATTTAATAAATTTTGTTACAAGCACTACGTACAAAATGTGATGATTAAAAATATATTTTTCAATTTAAAACTAAAACTACAATGGTTCCAAACGCTCTTTTGACAAAGAAAAAAGGAAACAAGCTTCAAATATCATAATTACTCGTAGATAATATTATTGTCATCTAAAAAGCTACAGTAAACAAAAAAGTTAAAACTGTATTTGCAGACCTTGCGGGTGCTTTGTCCCAAAAAGTTGGAAACACATAAAACTTTGTATATATTCAGGTGGCTCGTTTTTATGAACAAAAAATGCTTAGGTATGCTTGTACTTTTGAAATATGGACATAGTTAACAAGGAAGGGCGAATCAGCAAACGATCTTTTGCATTTTCATCAGATTGAGTAGAAAAAGGCCCTCGGCCGTAAACGGCACGACGTAGCAGGGGATTTTTCCTCTGACACTTCCATATCCATATCCATACTATAATAGTATAAATGCGAAAGTGTGTCTGTCTGTCTGCTACGCTTTCACGGTCCAACTACTCAACCGATTTTGATGAAATTTGGTACGGAGATAGTTAACATCCCGTGGAAGGACATAGGCATTAATCCATGCGGACGAAGTCGCGGGCTTCATCTAGTAGAAATATAAATACTAATAACTTAATTGTATGCATGCTATGCTTTATGGTATTGAAATTTCAATTTTATTGGAATACTATTAAAATATATTTCTACTAGATGATGTCCGCGACTTCGTCCGCGTGGATTGAGGCTTTTAGATTCCCTCTGGTTTTTTTTATTTTCCGGGATAAAAAGTAGCCTATGTTCCCCGGGATAACTACCGTGCGACAAAGTTTTTCTTCTTTTTTCCATTCTCGTTGATTTTCATTATGAAAAGTCTAAAACAAAAGCAAATACTGCGATCGATTTAATTTCGGGGAGATATAAATACAGTTTGTGAGATTCTTGTACTCAGATCGGGTCGATCTATTAATTATTTCAAATCATATTATAAATAGATTAAATTACCTGACTGACATAATATAAATCTAAATAGTAATAAGATTTTTCATCGAGGTTTTCTTTGTAACATGTGGTCTACATATAGATGTGTCTAAGAAAGGATTTCCAGAATTTTCACGCGAGCAAAATGGTGCAACTTTTTGATGAATAAAAAAAATCACCAAAACCATTTTACCAGAACTGCTTGTAGTAAATAGGCTCTTTTGATAAAATACGTAAAAAAACGCCAACTTATCTATCTCCCAATATATTTTAACGAGGGCTGCGGTGGACATGTCCAAATTGGTTTTCGGAAAATATTAGTCAAAATTTCAATTTTACTAGCCGCTGCTAACCGCTGATTGGGGCGTGATTGTATCGAAACCACACGTGTATAGGTAGGTGTATTTTGTGCCAACATATTTTATTCTATGACTATTAGTTCTATAGAATGAGATTTTTTCCAATAAAAATTACAAAAACTCGAGTTATTTTGTGATTGGGACTAACTGATGCCCGCGCCTTCGTCTGCGTGGAATAAGTTTTTTATTCCCACGGGAACTCCTTAATTTACGGGGATAAAAAGTAGCCTATGCCATTCTCCAGGACCTCAACTATGTCCATGCATAAAAAAATCAAGTAGACATCATATTGTAGATAAAAGATAAATGATAATGTAAATTTTATTTGTTTTCGAAACTTTTACAATGCATTTCCTTTTACAAAGGAAATCAATAAATAATTAAAAAAAAGGGTTAGTTTGACTTTTAAAAAATGTAATTAAAAAGAAATTATAGCAGAGGTTGTTCCAAAGTAAGCATAAACAAATAAAGTCATCTCAGACCGCATTTTTTTATTAAACATAGCAATAACCATTCCAATATCTAGAGAGCTACGTTTTAGATGATATTCTGTGATAATTAAAAACCCACATGGATTTGTCGCGGGACTAGGGTGCGTTTGGAAGCCTCGCAGCTTTAAGGTATTGATACCTTGATTAATTATCACTTTTATTTAATTACAGAGACAGATAGATGAGGTGTTAAGCTACACAAATCACGCTTTTTTGCATCTGCGGTTATACAGTAAAACTTTCAAATGCCCGACCAGTCCAACCACGTAAAACTACACTCACTGGTGTAAAAAGCAAACAAAAATCACAGTTTATTTTATCCCAAAATCTAGTTGAACGCGTCAGCAATACGTCACTTTAACGCGCTCTACATTGACTCTACAAAAAGCTACAGCTAAAACGCTGGCGAATAAGCTGTAGTATACTAGTAGCCTCAAAATAATTACGCGACTCTAAGCGAGTTACGGACTCTAATTGTATAAAATGCGTGCATGCTGCGATGCCTGAAGTCACGTAAAATCTATCAAAAACAAAATGCACTCACAGTGGGCTTTGTATCCATAGGGGTTCCAAGGTGATAGGATGGCGGCCACGCACCGGAAAGCGCAGCGTTGGATGAGGATGACTTGGCGCGGACGTATTGACCTGTCCTCTCTTACTCTTCCTCAGAATGAACTCTCTTAACCACACCTCCACACGATGGCGCCCGTGCTGGACCCAAATGCTACTCCTCCAGCATGTATCGAAAAATTAGCATTAGTCCAAGCATTGGCTTGGGGCCCTAACTGGATTCACGCGTGGGGCCAACGTTGATGCAAACGTATGGAGCTGGTGCCTGCGGTGCTCCCAGCCTTTTTCTCTGGTTAGTTTAGAATTAGCCACTAGTGCGTGAGTAAAGGTCGCTAAAGCAATGTAAGTAACCTTATTCATAATAGCAACTAATACACAATCCTACACCGCCTACGCGTGTTAACGGCTTCAGAACTGGGACGGTGGGAATTAGATATGATATTGTGGTATAAATGTATTCCCGTACAAAGGGAATACACACCCGCTTTTTTATGTAAGGTCACAAAGCGTTACGCGACCCACCTGAATATTAATAAAGTTCTTTTTATATCTATACCTATAGCGTTATGAACTTTGCCCCAACACAAAATACATACATCATACAAATTCACGTGTTTTATTTAGTACCATTCATTTTGTTTCAGTGATTAAATTTTGTTTCTGATGCTGAACACATTCAGGTTAAGACTACAGCTTCGAGACCTACCCAGAATTTGTAGTCAAGTCATTTCCATGGATGTTCCATACAAAACCAGAGGTACCTATTCAAGAAAAAAAAATTGCAGTCGTAGGGACTGCCGATAGAAGTGAAAACGAATATTTCAAATGTTTTTAAAAAAAATAAAAATATTTGATGAAATTTGATGAATTAAAATAATAATAAAAATATTTAAAATACTTAAAATATAAACCTTAAAACTAAGGCATTAAAGTTTAATTACGAATGTGCTATATTTATATTTAAGACCTTTTGTCTTCGTAACAACGCAAGGTGTCGGCCACGGTGTCGGTCACGCGTTTCCACATTTTTACCCCCTACCAAAAAATGCTCAACGCGCCTAAAAAAGTTTTCACTTCGAAAATAATCTATCTTAGTGCCAAATATTAATCAGGTCCGTTCAACTGTATTGGCGTGATTGAATAACACGCTTCCATCCATCCAAACTTTATCTGAAACATTTAACTGAACTTTTATTATTGTCTTGTTAACTTGTCTGAATTTTTATTATATTTAAGACTTTCACACTTGATGTCGTCCGTCTATCACTTTCAACGCCTAATAGGTACTTTGTAATAAAAAGTATTTCACAGCTCATAATATCCATCGTCATATTTAAAGTAAATTAAACATTGAAAAAGTTACATTATAGCAAATCACGCAAACATTACTCAAAATAAAGTCATAAATTAATTTGTCGCGGCTGGCGACTCGCCGTTTCATGTCGTTATTTTATTCGCTTTCATTTCCCGCTTGGTATTAAAATGCAAATAAATGTTTTTAACTTCTTTTTAGTGGTATGACTACATACTGTTATGAGCTTAGGTTCAAGTTAATGTACTAAAACATAACCATTCTTTTAATAGACTGACATAATGTAAACGTAACTTATGCTCAAATTTTAATACTGCGCGGTCCACACTGCGGTAAAAAATCAGAGACACCCACATTTTTGGATGTAGGTCCGTCATATCGATTTTGTTCGTGTAAAATGGACCGTCACTAGGACCATAATAATAGACCATAATAATAAATAATAATGCATTGACACCTCTATCATCAAAATCGACTCAATAGTTTAGGCGCTACTGTGAAACATACCCACTTACATAGACTGCTAAAATCACAACCCTTCTTTTTGGCTTTCCTGTAGTATAAAAAAGTTTTTAACGAACTCTGTGGCGCAGTGTTGAGCGCTGTTCTCTTAACGTGCGGAGGTCCCGGGTTCGATCCCCGACAGGTTTTCGAAATTTATAATTTCTGAACTTACTTGTTATACCCAGCCACACAATCTCAAATCTGATAGGTACGTACACAAGTACCAAGAGCTAAAGATCTTTGAAACCTCATCTTCCTATGGATGCATAGATTGCATGCTCGATCAAGAGATACCATTGATATCAAAGATACCTTTGAATCGAAATACACTTGAGATGTAGGTAGATATTTGAGGTAGCAATTTCGTTTGGCCCATACAGAATCAATAGCGAATACAATTTACACGATAATATAATATTATCAGCTTGTGGCATCGAGCCAATGTGTATTCAGAAGTCTCCAGCAAATATCCGTTCGGATTGGGACCTCTGAAACAAACATCGGGATATTAATACTGCGACAGTTCGATACGACAAATTGTAATTACATTGATTTCACTATATTATCTTATATAATAATTATTATTGTATTATTATTTATTTATTATTTTATTATTATTATCTATACTAATATTAAAAACAGGAAAGAATTGTTTGTTTGTTTGTAATATTATAAATGTGAAAGTTTGGATGGGTGACTGAATGTTTGTTACCCAATCACGCCCCAACAGCTGAACGGATCGGGATGAAATTTGGCACAGAGAAACATTATAGTCTGGAATAGCACATAGGCTACTTTTTATCCCAGAAAATTAAGGAATACCCACGGGAACCAAAAAAAACAATCCACGCGGGTGAAGTCGCGGGCATCAACTAGTGCTAGATATTTACTCTTGAAGGATAATTTTCCAGTATAAAAAATTATGCCTACGTTCACAACCTACGTCTCAATCACCATGTTTTGGGTATTTGACAACTATTTAGTAAAAAGACAATCACAATTAGACAAATCAGTAACTTTTTCAAACGTCAAAACACGCGCTTAATATTATGGAATTTAGAATGAAATACTGAATTGTGATGACATCAAAATTCGACGAACTTTTTTACTTTAATCGATACTTCAAAATGGTTATTCAACATAAAACTAACAGGGGGACATGGAGATTACGTTTTTTGGGAGATAAAAATTAATAATCACTAAACAATAATTTATTTGACTAGTTGTGAAATACCCAATTACCGTGAAATATTATTGGTTATGAAAACGACTTAATATCTTCATGTTAAAGTGCACACAACTTACGAATTTCTGAAAACATCATCTGATTCTGCCCATCGCCTTGAGAGGAAAATGATTGTACATGAAATCGCAGCATGATAGTAAAAACGAATCCATACTATTATTATAAATGCGAGTGTGTCTGTCTGACTGCTACGTTTTCACGGCCCAACTCAAGCGATTTAGATGAAATTTGGTACAGAGATAGATTACATCCCGGGGAAGGACGGCTACTTTTTATCCCGGAAAATTGAAGAGTTCCCGTGGGAATCAAAAACATCAATCTACGCGGACGAAGTCGCGGGTACCATCTAGTTATAAATATGCAGTCGTTTCCCAATATACGAGTGTGCCCACAGAACGTACCCGAAATTGTTTTTGGATAATTTTGTTATACACTTTAATTTTCATTAACCGCTAATTGGACGGTGTGATTGTTCCCCGTGCTGCAAATATATTTATTTATTTTTAATGGTAATGTTTATAAAAGGTACGTAATAAAATACCTTCAGTTGAACCCAATCACTTTTAATGAAAATTAAAAATTTAAAACGTGTTCACCAAACATGGATGGATTGATGGATTCTGGAATTGCTTGCGCGCTGTTTTACTATTGAGTTAAAAAGGTAGGTTGATGTTGTGTTTGTTTCATCCAAGGGTTTAACCCTAGATTCCGAGATTTTTCTTTAATTTATAAACTAGCTGCTATCAAATTAAGTGACAAATGGTGATGTAACCTAAGGTGGAATGTGCTTGTCTAAAATCGTTATTCACTCACGATTTATACCCATGCTAAAGCGAAGGAGAAAACGGAAGCTGGAGGGGCATTAACTAACCTATCGTCGTCGTCGTCATCTCAACCTTTAGACGTCCACGGCTGGACGAAGGTCTCCTGCATGAATCGCCACAGATGTTTCCAGCGGCTCGTACACGCTTGAGATCGTCCGTCCACCTCTAGTGGGGACCCAGTCGCCCAACGCTGCGCTTCCCGGTGCGAGGCCGCCATTCAAGCACTTTGGGACCCTAATACCTATCAGTTCTACAAATTATGTGCTCCGCCCATTACCACTTGAGCTTGGTGACTCGATTAACCTATCACTACGAATTTAAAAGGAGGATGCAATTCTTAATACTTATTTAAATTTTGCCCACGTACGACCGCAACGAAGGTTTTTTCGAAGTTAAAGTTACAACGTTTGGCCGATTAATAGAACTCGCTAGTTATCTACAGCTGCTAGCAATCGCTAAAATTCTCTTAGAGTCACAAAGCAAATCACTGATCTAATTCACAAAGGGCCCCCTAGTTCTAAGACGCGTGTTATACAAATGCAGCGCCGTTGTAGAGGCAACATCTGCAACGCTTGATTAGCTCATAAATATGCAGCGTGGCTGCGGAGCATACGCAAACTCACTAGTAATTCGCGTCTGGCGTTTTATTAAATCTTAGCCTGTTTTTTAGACTACTTTTTAAAAGCACAGGGCAAAAGTTACTGAAAACGATCGCATACTAAGAAGCGCCTGCCTTAAGCAAGACGAACTTATATACTAAGTTGAGGACCTAGAAAGTGACAAAGCTATTATATATCCCGGAAAATTAAGGGTTTCGCGTGGAAATAAAAAAATTGTATTCCACGCAGACGAAGTCGCGGGCATCAGCTAGCTATATATAAGAACGTACGTACGCAGCTATTTGCATACCTATAGTACCTATTGGTTTAATCATTAGTGCAACACTGATGAACGAGGGGCGCAAGAGCCCCGAGGAGTTCAGTTATTTTAACAAACTAATAATAATAATAAAGCATTTTATTTGCTAAAAATATACAAAGTTTAAAAAAATATAAATAAAAAAAATCTTCTTTTTAGCGCCCCTCGAGGGTGTAGGCCTCCTCCAAGCTCTCCCATAGCTTTCGGTCTAATGCCTTCTTGGCCCACTGTGAACCCGCTGTCGTCACGATGTCGTCAGCCCAGCGTTTAAGCGGTCTGCCTGTCGTGCGTTGCCCGAAGTGCGGTCCTTTCCACCGAGTAGCGATCTTGCTCCACCTTTCGTCTGTCATACGCATACAATGACCTGCCCATCGCCATTTCATTCTTCTTGCATGTTCTAGTACATCTATAATTTTTGTTCTCCGTCTTATGTCCTCACTTTTTATTTTATCAAGGAGTTTTATACCTAGCATGCCTTTCTCATTCCATTGATTTCCATTGATTTTTGACAGCGAGACAGTTTTTGTAAGTTTTTGACCGTCAAAGTCCATGTTTGGCAGCCATATGTCAGAGTGGGTAAGATTGTAGAGTCCATAACTTTCTTTTTTATTCGAAGCGGCAAATTGCTTTTGAATATTTCCTTCATGGACCAGTATTTTTTCCGAGAAGTTGCAATTCTACGATCAATCTCTTCGCTGTGAACATCCCGGAAGGACAGCATTTTCCCTGAGTAGATATACTCTTCTACATAAGATATTGTATGATTACCTACTTGTACGGGATATTGCGTGGAGTTAGTCATCAATTTTGTTTTTTCGAGGTTCATTTCGAGTCCATTTTTCCAATTCAGCTGGCTAATTATCAGCTCCAGCACGGCTATAAAAAGCTTTGGCGACATAGGGTCCCCTTGTTTTACGCCTCTATCAATATTAAAGCCTGCTCCTGTCTTATCTAGTTTAACTTTGCTTTTGCTATGTCTATAGATACTTTTTATAACGTCAATATAGTTGTCGTCGACTTGGTGGTATTTTAAAGCATGCCAGATAGAGTCGTGTGAAATTGTATCAAATGCTTTTTGATAATCAATAAATGCAATGTAGAGCGGGGATTATACTCTTTGAATTTCTCTACTATTTGAGTTATCACTTGAAGATGGTCAATTGTACTGTATCCTGGGCGAAAACCAGCTTGCTCTACAGGCTGCTTCTTGTCTATTGTGCTACTAATCTTTTTAAGTAGGCAGAATGAAAAAAGTTTATATATTGAAGACGTCAAACTTATAGGTCTGTAGTTGCTTATGTTTGTAGGGTCACCTTTCTTAAATAAAAGAATAATTTCTGACTCCGTCCATTGATGTGGTATTTCTTTTTTTCTAGAATTAGGTTAAAAAACATACATAGATGTTCTGTAAGGTATTTTTCACCTGCTTTGAGAGCTTCATTTACAATTTTATCTAGACCTGGGCTTTTTTCTTTTTGGAAGTGTTTTATTCCATGAATGATTTCTGTCCGAGTGAAATTATAACATTGTGACTCTATCATAATTGGGTAATCGTACTCCCAGTGAGCCTTGATATCAAATTTGTTTTGGTATAGATCTTGGTAGAAATTGGTTGCAATTTGTATAATTGTGTCTCTATTTTCTGTGCAGTTTCCATTGATACTTAACTTTGGTATCCAATCTCGTTTAGATGTTAGTATTTTATTAGCTTTTTTGGTTCCGCCTGTCTTATCAATCCATTTTTCGTAAGTTTTAACTTTATAGGTATGGTACTCTTTATAGAGTTGTTTATTGATTTTTTTATAGAGGAAGCTTAGTCTGTTTTTTTCAAAACCTTGTAGAGGTTTATTGTTCTGCAACTGATGTCTCTCCAGTAATAAGTTTTTTAATTCGTGTGACATTTGGAACTTCATTTTAGTATTTTTGTCCCTCCAGACCTTTCTTAAAGTTGTTGTGATTGCTGACTCTATAGAGTCGTAGTATTCTTGTACAGATGATGAAATAATAGTGTTTTCTAATTGTGACGATAGAGTTTTTAGGAATTTTTTTTTTCGTCTTCCGATTGTAGAGCTGATATTTTATTTCCATAATGTTTTCTACTTTTTTCCTTTTTCTCCAATGTTAAGGTGCCTCTCACTAATCTGTGCTCAGATAGGAACTGTACATTTTTTAATACTTCAATGTTCGTAAAGTAGTTTCTTTTATTAGTGAGGATATAGTCTATTTCGTTGGTCGTAAATCCATCTGGAGACTTCCAAGTCCATCTTTGGGATTTCCTTTTTTTGAAGTATGTATTCATTATAAAGAGGTCTTGTTCCAGAGCGAACTGAATGAGGCTCTCTCCTCTATCGTTTCGTATACCGGTTCCGTACTGACCTAGTATAAGGTTTTCGTTTTGTCTAGGTATGCCAATTTTTGCGTTGAAGTCTCCCCTTAGGATTAAATTTAACTTTTTTAACTCTTCATCGTTTGATTTTTCAGTAGGGGCGTAAGCTTGAATATATGAGATGTTCGTATTGTTTAATCGGATGTTTAATATTGCGACTCTATCAGAGATTCCTATAAATTCTTTTATCATGGTCTTGTATTCTTTTTTAATTAAAAAGCCTACTCCATTCGTACCTTGTGTTTTTCCAGAGTTGCATAGTATACACCAGTCACGTTCTTCGATGAAACAGTCTGCTTTTCTTGTTTCCCCTAGCCCCAATATGTCCCAGGCTATGTTTTTAAGTGAATATTCTAATTTAATTATCCTTTCTTCAGATAGGAGAGATCTTACATTGTATGTTCCTATAATAACTTAATGTTTCTTACTAGTTTCCAGTGAAGCTTGGAGGGTTTTGATCTGAGCTCCCCGCGGTGACCGGCCGTGTTGGGGAGATGTGGTAGGAGGGGCGTTCCCTATTAGTTTTTTTGTAAATATTGTGTTATTGGTGTATTGTATTTCTGTGCCGGACGTTTGGTATTTTTTGGTAATTCATTTGGAGATGTTGATAAATTACGTTTCTTTTTCTGAAAATTTTCCTTTTCTATATTGTTACTTTCATTGCCAGTCTTTGTTTTTTTCTTATCGATTACTATTAACTTATCGTACTTTATCATGACTCTATTACCTTTTTCCTCTTCTATTTTTGCCTGTTCTTTCAACTTTCTTCTCAGTAATAAAACCTTTTCCGGGAAGTCTTCTTTTATGTAGTAGCTTGTAGTTTTTAAATTATTTTTCTTTCGTAAGATTTTAATTTTTGTTCCCAATGTTGTCAATGTTACAATGACAGGCCTGACTTTACCAGATTTTTTTCCTAATCTTCTTACTTGCTCTATATCGATGTTACTACATTTTACTCCAATTGTATTATTTAATATGTTAAGTATGTTGTCTTCTAGGTCCTCGTGCTTTTTTTTGTGCTCTTCTATGCCAAAAAACACGAGATTTCTTTGTCTAACTTGTCTCTCTAGAGTGTCCAATCTTGTTTCTTGCTGCTCTATTTCCTGCATTTCTTTTTGTCGGTCTTCTATTTGGTTCAATTTCTGACCAATTTTTTCAATAACTAAGTCAGCTATGTTCTCTGCCATTTCCTTTAGCTGCTTTTCGTAATTTTTTTGATCCTCTTGCATTTTCTGTAAAATTTCTTTAAGTTCCTCCATATTTTCCCTTTAACTTTCGTATCAGTAAGTAAAAACTGGAATTATATATATTTTTTTAATTTATTAATATGCTAGGTATATGTCAAATAAAGTATCGGTTGTATAGGCAATAACAATTGCACACTAGATGGGGCTGTTTGGAATAGGCGTATTGAGAACATGCGTTAATTGAAATGATAATAATGATTTGTTCCATTGGTCAGTAGATGCCAAATTTGCCTCTACTCGTATACAGATGGCGTTAGTTTATATGCGTATGAGTAGATATGAAGTCGAGTTGAAACACTTCCAAGTGTCAGTTTATATATTATGTTTCTGGCTACTCGACAATAGATGGCGCTGGCAACTTTAAAGATGTATTGATGGTTGTAAATTTTTATTTTGCGGTTATGATGGTTTGCCAGAATCGACAACTATTGAATCTGGAGTTTCTCTTACTTGATTTTTAATCCACGGCGTTGCTGGTTTAAGCATCTGAGGTTCAAGACTTCAAACTGTGGTTTCCGTGCGCAAACTAGTACAGGATTGTTCTAGCGTCATTCGGTTCTTTTTTTCGTTGAAACCCTGTTATTAACTGTTGATTTTGTTTGTAAACACTGGATCACTCCACTTTTTAGTTTATTTTAATGATTTAATAGTTTTAGCAGCATTATGAGACGTTTTACAAATTTTAATAATTTTTCAAATGCAAGTAAACACAGATAGTTGTTGTTCGTCCGACGGTGGCGCCGCCCCATTTTAACAAATTGCTCGCCTATATTTCTTAAGGAAACATAGTATATGAAGTTTTCCTGAAAGTAGACCCTACCTAGTAGGCCAGCGATGAGATAAGATTTGAGACTACAATTCTTAGCTAAAATTAGGTTATACTTAAATTAATTTAATTTTAAAGATCAATATTATTTTTATTTTAATTAGTTGGATTGCAGTTTTTTTTAATTGCTTGATAGACTTACTCTTGACGACAATCATGCTTAGTGCAAAGCAATGATGAGGTCTAGAGTATTATGGAGGGCGCTGGGAGTATTATGAGAGTAAGCGGACGTTTTAACGGATCATGTTTAAACACCACACTGTGCTCCACGACGAAACTCACAAATGTTGGAGACAAAGCTGCCAATTAAGTGGGACTGGGCCGGACATTTATTGTGATGTGCGTGTTGGTTGCCACAAAACACACAGACGTCGAGGCAGGCCGAGACGCCCCTGGCGCGATGCCTACTTAATTTATTTTTTTATTTTATTTAATTTGATAAGTACTGACACAAGCCAATTAAACTAATTAATTAAAAATGACACAGCACGACTTACAATACTAAAAACAATACTAAGGTCCTATATGGAGGACTGGCCCCAAACATCAATGGACCGTGATAAATGGAAGGAAGAATGGGAGGTCTTTGCCCAACATTAGCACACTTGCTGGAAATAATAATAATAAATAAATAATAGCTGAATGTCAAGGGTTAATTTCTACTCAACTTGGAGTATTCAACGGCAGAACATGGTGCTGTCTTCAGACTTGCACAAGTTCGCGGAGTTCAGAACTAATCCGACAGTTAGAACTTATAGAACTGGAGGATTATTATTGGTGTGTGATAGATGTTAACAAAGTTACAAGACTGGCTAAGAGTGATGTAATATTACACAAGTATGGATCTATACATTGTTGTTACAATATATTTCGACAATTTAATAGATTAAATAATTCAATTGATAGATGGATTCATGAAGAACGTGTACGGAGTACCTACTGTAATGAAACGCGCATAGCTGATTCAATACTAACTTCTATATTTTTAAGTACCTTCATTAGGAAATCATTCATGGTGATAATGAAAAAAAACCCGGCTGAGTTTGTTGTGGGCTCTTCTCAGACCAGGGCGCGTTTGGAATCCTCGTAGCTTTAGTTTTCAGATACCGTTACTGATTAACACCATTATATTTTATAAATAACTAGACGTCAATATACACTTATACCTACCTAAATTGAATAAACATTATTTGACTTTGGCTTTGGCATATATTTTACATTACTATTATCTATTCTGTAGTAATATACCACATACCGGACCGTTTCTTGACTAGTGGACGATCCGGTACGAAGCGTGTCAACCACAGAATTGTAAATAGAAATGGTATCAAGCGTTGGACTCACGGAATTTGGACATTCAGACTTGCTTCCTAAAAATGTTCGCAAATAGATGCGCTGCACACGATTTTGATGAAATCGTACCACCTAGGCTGATCTTACTAGCCTAAGCTAAGGCAATCTCAAGTAAGGTCTCAACCTTACTTGAGATGCACAGAGCGGCGTGGCACGTAGCAGCAAATAATTTTATTTGTGTGAGTTTAATTGGGGTCGCGTCAATCAGTGCATTTCTATGCCGCGTCGCTGTAGTGGGCCCAGCTCCATGCAACCTCATACAAAGAATACTTACCGCTGCGTACCACGTCGCGCCACTGTAGTGGAGCTAGACCTTCAGAATGAAAGCAAAACTGCAAAACAATTGAGATATTTTCAATTTACGTCAAGCTCTCAATAAAAGCTTAATTTGAGAGTTTACCCCTTCGTTGTAATGTTTAATTTAGCGGTTGGCAGGTGTTTCATTAAATTTTAAATTATTTCGAGGTCTAATTGAAATTTAGTTTGGGACGTAAACATTAATTTACATTCCAAATAGAGATTTGATTTTAAACAAATTAAATATACAATTTACACAACTCTTTAAAAGCTAATTTATTTTGTTAATTAGATTTCTATGACTAAATAATAGAGATATCATTTATATATTATTTATTGGTAATATTTATTGGAAGCTATGTTTATACGCGTTCACAAAACAATTAAACCTACTTTTTTAACCGACATTAAAAAAGGAGGAGGTTCTCAATTCGACTGTATGTTTTTTTTGTACGTATGTTACGAGATCATTCCGCCAATTATGAATCAATTTTGATGATTCGTTTTTTGTTTGGTAGATCATACTTCAGAGGTGGTCCCATTTTATCGAAATTAATTTAGCGCTTTTTGAGAAAATCAACAAAAAACAAAATATATAAGTTTTTGTTTTAGATGATAGCGAATAATTATTTATTGCAAAATAAGCTTGCACTTGATGACAATCATAGTGCAAAGCAATAATGAGGTTGTTGGTTTGAACGCGCTTGCCTAGAAAGTGCCTGTTCACGCTTGCCTTGAGGTACTTAAGCTATATGCGCAAGAAGGGTATTCCACACCTTCTAGATTCGTAACAGAAACGTAGTTCAAAACCGTTTCGTGTGAGCAGATTGGACGTCAACTACGTGAGGATACCAACGCTGTCGGTTTCTCGCTGATCGGTGGTAGAACGGTGAAGGAAGAACAAGGTTGTAAAGTCGCTGAACACACTCAACAAAGTATATCCGATAAAAAACCGACAAGCTGAGGACATTGCGTCGATGCGGTAAGCTGAGCAATTTTTCCTGCGTTTTGGAACTATAAAACGCGGGGGTCTGGCTCGGATATATCGTACGTGACAAAAAAAGTTTTAAGTTCGACGACAGGGATATTGTACATTTGTTTAATTATATAACTCAATGTTGAAAATTTTGCACACTTCCAAGCCCTCAGCAGCTAAGCCTGAATAGATTGGATCGATCATTTCATTTTATTTCATTTATTCAATGCATTCATGTACATAATTAATTAATTATAATAACATGAGACCCGTCAGGGCATTGCCATTTGTATATTAGTACAATAATTAAACATTCTTATACCTATTAACAATTTCAGTAAGTCTAACAAATTACATTTTAGTTTATCGACCTACGTGTACTAATTAAAATAAAAATAATGTCTAACCTCACAAGTTATTTTGAATTCAATATTATTTAAGATTTTTTTAACCATTACGGATATAATTAAAAGTCAAATTTTAATAGATATGTCATGGGCGTTAGCAAGATGTCGCAGGCATAGGTCGCCGTATTTGAATCCCACTAGCCTGCGCAATTCAAAAATTTATATCCATATTATACATACTAATATTATAAATGCCAAAGTATGTCTGTCTGTCCGCTACGGTTTCACGGCCCAACTACTCAACCGATTTTGATGAAATTTGGTACAGAGACAGGTTACATCCCGGGAAAGGACATAGACATTTTTATCACGGAAAATTTAAGAGTTCCCACAGGAATAATAAAAAAAACAATAAACGCGGACGTAGTCACGGGCGTCATCTAGTTTTTAATATGTTTTTCAAATTACAACAAACAAATTTGTAAAACAAAATGCTTTGGTTCAAAGATAAAATCATGGCTCACTACTTTTAACTCTTATTTACAGAGAACTTTTAGAATCTATTTACAGCTAGTAACTAGCCGAATTTCACGTGGGCGAATCCAGCCACGGATTATTATTATTTATTAAAACTTAGCCATACCTAATTGCTTTGCATTAATTTAAATTGATAATTGTAATAAGTCTGTAAAGTTTTCAAGTCGGTTTTGATAATCTGCCTGTTTAAGAAACATCTCTAAGTTTTAATTTTCAGTATTCGTAGACTATAAAAACTTAACTAGGAGACAAATTGGCATCTTCTACAAATCCACACTACTATTAGATATAAATGCGAAAGTGCGTCCGTCTGTCTGTCTGTTACCTTTTAACGACGCATATTTTCAAACAAATTTGATGAAATTTGATATAGAGGTAAGTCGTATCCCGAGAAAGGACATAAGCAACTTTTCATTCCGGAAAATTAAGAAGTTCCCGCTGGATAAGAAACACTTTACCCACGCGAACGAAATCGCGGGTATCATCTAGTAAGTACTCATAATATAAGTTGGTTGCCCTGAGACGCTTTAACAAAATTTATTAAAATAATATTCGGCAGGAACCGCTCGAGTTTGTTATGAAATTAGTTTGTAGCGCAAAGAATATAACACGTCTCACGCGGCGGAAACTAAAAGTGCTTCGCCTTAATGGATTCTTAGAAAGTCTAAGTTGTGCCTTGTACTTATGTTAAAGGAAAGTTTAAAAAAATTAAATGTTATGTTAAAAATGTTTCACGTTAACGTGGATGAGGAAGAGCGGAGGACCGTGTTTGGTGGCGCGCTCTCGAAAAGGCCTATGTCCAGCAGGATGCATACAGGCTGATGGATGGGTGGTGGTTCCAACGCACAATGAATGCACAAATGTTTTGTAACCTTAATAACTCAGTGGCTCTGAAAAGTCGTAGATTCAGATCCAATCGTTGTTTATGTTTTGCGAATAATAATTATGTGAAATATTCTGTTTAATTTAATCTGTTTCCGTTTCGCGATCCTTTTGTGTTCTCACAAACTTCTCTATCAAAATTAGTTATTATGATAGAGAAGTTTGTATGCGGCCTACAGAAGTTACCATATTGTAACCTATCTCCTTAAAAAGAGGATGGCTACATGCGGGAAATAAATGTACTTATAATTATAAATACTCCTTGCTATGCCAAAGGGATGTTTATCACAGCACATTTATTCAATTCAACACCAACGTTTCCAGTGCTTATAAATTCAACCGGGTACATAGAGTGACTTTGACAACCCGGGCGGAATCATTCTCTGCCGTTAGCGGCGGTTGTGCAAATATTAGTCTGTAGCTTCGTTAAAGTCAGTGGTTAAACGCCTAGCGAATCGGGTATTGGACTACTAGTGTAATAAAGTAATTTTTCAGTGATTATTAAATAAGGGATCTCCCAAAAGTCGTATTATCCACGTCCCCTGCTAGTTTTATTTTGAATTAAACTAGCAGGGGACGTGGATTAAAGTAAAAAAGTGGGTCAAACTTTGATGACGTCACAACTTAAAATTTCATACAAAATCCATACTAAGCACGCGTTTTGACATTTGAAAAAAAGATAATGATTTGGCTAGTTGCCAAATACCCAATTGAATATATGCCCTATGAAAAAATACTTTTGGTAGACTTGATAATAGAATATACTATGTGTCTATAATGCTGTGTATGAACATTTCTTGGATTAATTTTATACAATTCTTAAAGATTTATGTCACACTGTTTTTTCTTTGACCTTTCGGAATTTGAATGCCTAAGGGCCTCATTGCTATGCTAAAAAGATAATCACACTATAATCACTGCACACATTGTGTTCAATTTAACACCAACGCTTCCAGTGCTTATAAATTCAACCGTGTAAATAGAGTGACTTTGACAATCCGGGCGGAATCATTCTATGCCGTCGGCGGCGGTTGTGCAAATATTAGCTTTTAGCTTCGCTGACTACATCAGAGGCTACACACTTGGCTATCCGAAAAATGCGACAAGGCCCGTGAAAAAATTCTCTTGGTAGAATTATTGATGTAGAGTTTTAGTACCTGTAGTAGAATTGATGAATCTATACTAATAAAGAGATTATAAAGAGGTAAAGTTTGTGAGTTGTGACTTTGTAGGGGGTAATCTCTGGATCTACTGAACCGATTTCGAAAATTCTGGTAGGTACCAATACAATTTGTGAGTGTCATAGGCTATATATATTATATTATAAAGAGGTAAAGTTTGTGAGTTTGTGGGACCAATAGAAAGCTTTATTATTTGTGAGTGTCATAGGTTATGCCAAAAAATAAGGAGTTCCCGTGGGAATTTAAAAAACTTATTTCACGCAAACGAAGTCGCGGGCAAGTCTGCTAGTAGAAGATATAACAATACTCGTATGTGTCTACTACGCAATTTTCGTTAGTTATCATCAAACGAGATGTTAAACTATCCGTAAACTTACCTATTATAATTTGTCAGGAAGCTTTATGCGAATTTCAACAACAAATGTACAAAATAATAAAGGAACTATAAGCTTAATTCGCTATAATCCGCCAAAACAGACACACTGGACTGCCACATGTAACGCCTGCTTCTATCAAATAAATGTAAGTATAATTCGCGCGCAAGTTGAATGCAGAGCTTAGGTATGTGTCACCTCAGACCTCAATGCAGTCGGCATTCAACTCAAATTTGAACTTTCTTCACTATTATGACAATTGATCTCAATATTTGGATGTAAACTTTCAATAGCTGATGCCCGCGACTTCGTCCGCATGGATTTTTTTTTTAATTCCACGGAAACTCCTAAGTTTTCGGGATTAAAAGTCTATGTCAGGTCATGTCATTTCGCCAGGTCTTGAGGCTATACGAAGTAAAGCATATTTTTTTGATCCATGCAAAAAAATCACATCGATCCGTTGCTCTTTTGCGACGTGATTGAAGGATAAACCATCAAACAATCACACTTTCGCATTTATAATTTTAGTATTTGAAATGAGATGTTAAAGTGGCCTGACCACTGAACTAAGCCTGCTATTTTCAGTGCGGCTTATACAGAATATAGTGGTATTGGAACAAGAGCATTCCTTCACTGGGGCTATACAAATAGCCTAAGCCGGCCTTGCTCGCACACAAGACCTTCACATTTACCGACATGGCCACACTAATAGCTCGGGATTGCCGAGAGGGCTTTTCATGGAAAATGTCACAAGTATGAAGTGCATTATTATTTATACTGAAACCATTAAAAGTATGCTTCTGAAAAAAGCTTATTATGCTGTTGAAGATTACGTAAATGACAAAGGAGCATGGATTTGACTCGCTCCAGCAATGCTAAGGACAGCTGTTACTTATGTATTCTATAAATTAATGAAATTGTAATTTTCTTTATCTCAAAAGAGCAACCGCCGAGTTTCTTGCTGGTTCTTCTCGGTAGGAATGGCATTCTGAACCAGTGGTAGATTCACTCGACGATTCAAAAGTACTTGTAAAAGTTTACTTGAATAAAAAGCAATTGATTTATTATTTCTTTAATGTAACCAATTTAAAAAGGTTAAACTAAGGTACGAAACTACCATGTTGTATCTAGAAATGAAATATGATAATAATGAATCTTTAGTATATAAAAGGAAAAGGACTGACTGAACTATCAACCCACAACTCCAACCACTGGACGGATTGGCCTGAAATTTGGCATACAAATAGCTGTCTAAGGTATCCGCTAGAAACTGCCTCGTTGGTCTAGTGGTTAGCATGTTCGACTGCGGCTGACAATGTCTCGGGTTCGAGTCCCGGGTCGGGGCATAATTAAGTATTGGGTTTTTCTGACTAGAAAGAAATTCTCAGTATTAGCCCGGAGTTAGAAAGTTGGCGGTGCACCCCCGTGCCTCGGAGAGCACGTTAAGCCGTCGGTCCCGGCTATTATCACTAATAATAGTGATAATAGTCGTTAAAGCTTACCAACCCGCATTGGAGCAGCGTGACGGGTCTAAGCTCTAATTCCATATCTCCTTTGAAAGTGGAGGCCTGTGTCCAGCAGTAAGACGTTAATGGGCTGTAATGGGATCCGCTAGAAAAGAATATTTGAAAATTCAACGCCTTACGGGTATAATAGGGATTCAAAACTTGAACACAGAAAATCGAACATAACGTACTTGTAAACAGAAAATCGAACTTAACGTGAGCAAAGCCGCGGGCAAGAGCTAGTTATTTATATTATTGGTTGCATTATGCTGAAGAAAAGTAACAACTCAAAGTTTCAAAAGGTTGTAATTTATATTTATAAGTTGTAAAACGGCTATTACTGCAATTGTCAAAACAGGCTAATATTTATAAAGCTTTCACCAATTGCAAATAAACATTTTACGTCTTTGCCCCAATGGATGTATTTGCTGAATACATACGTCATTTCCACATGCATTGATGTGTGAAAACGCGTGAGGAAATCTTGATTTAGAATCACAGTTCAAAGCTGAATATATCGGTGAAAGGTTGTTTCGTATCGTTATACGTACACGCATGAAGACTGGTTTTATGAATTTATGAATATATACTAGATATCTCCAGTCGTGAGAATAACTCCATCAAGCGGTTCATCGTGCAGAACAAGGTGGGGGATACCAGAAGGCGAGGAAGGTCGCCCATGCGATGGACCGACCATAGGATTAGTCTCACCAATCCTAAATCTATGGGACCGACCAAATTAAGTCAGCTGATGGTGGTTCATTGCACGAGTGTACTAGGCTGTCGGCCAGCAGGGTGATGTGGCGGATGCTCGTTAGGCGCATTACATCTGCCACTAAAGCCGTCACTTCGTGATGACCGCAACCACTCTGTCAAAAGTGTAAGAAGAAGAATAGATGATCCCCTAATTCATCTAGTTAGATTATGGTTTTTGAAATCGCGGAGAATGTTTCGAGACAAGAAATAGCCTCAACTATACCCAAAATATTTCATTGAAATGTTGCGGCGTGATCGAAGGACAAACCAAAGAACCAAGGAACAAACATGTTTTGTGTGTTCACTTATTGGTTTGTCCTTGAATCACGCTGCAACTGAGAAACGGGACGACGTGGTTTTTACAGGATCTAAATAAAAACCTGAAGATTTTCAAAGGCTACCTACTTTTTATCCCAGAGAATTATGGAGTTTCCACGGCATTTTTAAAACCCTAAATCCATGCGGCTGTAATAGAGCGTTTCATCTAGTGTTGGAATATATATTTGCGTGAACACTATTTGTATTTGTATGGTTAGCGGCATAGCCTGGAAGATTATAGAGTTCCTACGGACATTTTAGAACCATAATTCCACGTGGACAGAGTAAAGAATGCACCTGTATTTGCGCGCACACTATTTAGAAAGAAAGAAAAGTATAAAACCTGAGATTTCTCGGTTTTCAATGACGGAAATGTATAGAAACCAAAACTTATTTCTACATCAGCATAGAGTAAGAGTATTCACGCTGACCAGAGGGGGCACGCGTGAAAGGCTTTGATGCTATCACCAAGGCCGGCCATTAGGCTGGTATTTACATAACGCCCGCCGGCAAAGGAACGCTTCCGCCCGAGTTGTCACAGTGGCTCTATTTGCTAATACCCTAAGAACTGGTGAACCACTATTTTCTACTTACTTAGTTTTATTATATAATCGTAGGTTAGCGCTTGGCTGCAATCAGACCTGCTTGCTAGTGGGGATGCAGCCTAAAGCGTAGTCTGCCTAGAAGACGTCTATTCACTTTTTATTTGAAGGTACCTATATTAAAAGAGAGGGGAAAACGGAATTCGGAAGGGCATTCCGTATCCTAGCGGTACGAATTAGGAACGAGGAAGCAAATTGCTGCGTAAGGGGGCAGACCTTGTCGATGCCTTACGGTTCAATAATAAAAAGGTGACGAAGGAACTAGATCGAATACTTGGTATATTGAGATGTATACGCATTCTTTAGGTCTAGCCCCAAAACAGATGCAAGACGCGGCGCGGTAAGTAGCGGCAAATATTCTTTGTATGAGTTTGTATGGAGCTGGGCTCACTTAAGTGACGCTGGAGATGCACTGCGACATAATTGTACAAAGAATACTGACCACTACGAGCTGCCCCTTTGTAGTGGGGCTAGACCTTAAGTCTTTAAAAACGAGACTGATTTATTTATTTACTTATAAATCTTTATTCCACACAAATTAATTAACAAAAGACATTAAAACTACGATTTTAACTAAACAGTATGTAAAGGCGGTCTTATCACTTAAGGCGATTTATTAAGTCTCTGACATAATTGTGTTGTTTTAACTACGTAACTAAGACACGACAACAGAGATTATTACAAATTGACCCAGCCGGGGATCGAACACGAAACCTCCACACATTAAGGCAACAGCGCATAACATTGCGCCAGGGAGGTCGACTTTACTGCTATGAGGCCACGGAGCGAAGCTAATACTGACACGATCTCTACCTACTTATCAGGTTGCTAGTCAGTCCCACCAGCTCTGGAAGTACATTCGCCAAGTTGAAAACTGACATTGATGTTTGAATGGATACATAAGGTTATCTCAACTCAACATCGCGATTCAGAGCCGATGAATGTCCACTATTCAGTGCTAGTTTCTCCAAGCTTTGAAAAGCTGTCTTGCTTAGATTTAGGATTAATGTTTATAGTTCTTAGTACATTCATGTTTGGATGTGATTTATGTTTAATTTTGTATCTATCTGTAGCGTTAATTTATTGTATGTATGTATAAGGGCATTAATCTTCTAATACTTAATTGTTGAAGTGAAACTTCTTTAGAATCGTTGTGATTTGAAAATTCAACGAAACGAAAAAGCGACACCAAAAAGACACAAACATTCATAAATAGGATTTAGCCAGCGAGAGAATGAGATAGAATACAAGTTATATTTATCTCATTCTCTCGTAGGCTACTTTTCTGAAGCTTCACTTCTGCCTTGTGTGAATTGCACACACACACTTTTATTTTGTCCTTTTTAAGTGTCCAAATTTTTGTCTGATGAGAGACTTCGGCCGTGGCTATTTACCACCCTACCGGCAAAGACGTGCTGCCAAGCGATTTAGCGTTCAAATACGGTGCCGTGTAGAGACTGATTAAGGCTATGGATTTAATATACCTACAATTTTAATCTTACCTACCACCAGGTAAGATCGCAGTCAAGGGTGAGCTTATAGTGGAATTGAAAAACTGTACGCCTGATAAGCCTTGAAAGAAAACGCGATTATTTTTTGTCTTTTGGAGTTTACTCCTTATGAATCGATTTTCTTAAATATCTCGTATGAAAATTTACGGAGAGTAAAATCAAACTTTCTCCATTACGTTACGCTATATGTTTCCATGGTAACATTTTTCGTTCGATCCTTACAAACCTTACACTTAACAAGACCGGACCTTACAAACTTCGTTCGATAGGAGTAAACTCCAGTCATGCGTCGGAGCTGACACACACAATCTTTGTATGTCTTGTATTAAATGCCCGTGACTTCAGCCATGTGCATTTTGGTTTTAAAGAAATCCGAATCACTCACTCGCTTACTGACCTTACAAACCTCGAACCTGTAGAACTGAAATTTTTATTGGAAGAGTTCCTATAAAAAGTAGACCAAAAATAAATCCAGCTTTATCGAATTTCACACGGAAGTGAAATCGGTGGACGGTCGCACGTCAAATAGTTAATGCTCTATTAACTTCAATATCTCGACGCAGTCTTAAACTAATTTAATAATAACAAAACTGCCCGCTCCTTGCAAATATTACTTCAATAAATTCAGTATGAGCATAATATGAAGGTGCTTCAGAAGTAAGGCAAAGTCATCAGAGTGTATAAAGGACTCACGTCACGGCTGGCGCTTGAAGTGTTGTCTGTTTAAGTTTTAATTAAAGTTATTCAATTCTGCAGGTCGAGTATGGTATAATGGTGGGGCGTTCTTGAACAAAACTTTACTTATGCTCGTCCTTATGTTATGTTTAGTTAACGTCCTGTCAGTATACAAGAGGAAGTTCAATAAATAACTAAATTCCTGTTATTATTCTCTTGAAAACCTCGCTAGCGCAGTGGTAATGTTACTGCGGCTACGTAATTTTCAGAAAACCTAATTACATGCAGACAACGGATTTATTTTAATTTAATGAATAAATTAAGCCATACGTTATGTACCTAACTAAAATAAATAAATATTATGCATTAATATACTAAAATCTAAATAATAAACTCATAAAAATAAATTCTTATATACTTAAGTACTAACAAAAAATACCACCTCAGGTTGCCTCTGGGCCAAAGGTACTCATCAAGCTTGCAGCATTATAACGCTGAATGGCGATGGATAACCTCAGAGCGTGGGTCGCAGCCCCTATCCCTTAGTAGACGACGGCCGATCTCTATTTAAAAAATGTTTTCGTCCAAAGGTTATCCATCGCCATTCAGCGTGGCAATGCTGCAAGCTTGCAGACAATGTAGGTCAGCTGTGTAATTTTATTAATTAATTAGTATTATCTAATTCAAGTAGGTAAATACAAATAATATTTTCTTTTGGAATCTACAGAATCAGAACTTGCAACATTATTAGCATAGTAATTACATGCTAAATATAACAACATGAAGAACTTTAACATTCCTTGCACTCAGTAACGTCGCAGCGTGAGTATATATTCATACAGTGGGTCAAACCCTTACAATGAGGTATAACAAACCTGGCTACAATGACAGTTGTATAGCCCCACAAACTTATTTCACCCGATGACAGTGTCGCTAGTATGTATGAAAAATACAATTATAACAAAAACTAAACAGGTATAAAAATTAGTTCCAACTTTGGCCACCGGGCCAGATAAGTTTGCCGGACTATAACACCTAGCGTTACGGTACTCTCATCCATAGATTTATTATATTTACTACTGCTCTCATCTATGGTTGAGAGAGGTAGGAAACTGCATACAAATTTGACATTAGAGTGACAGAATTTTGTATTGTTAATTCTGTCAGTTTCCCCGCAGCGTTGCTCGATCTAGACGCTCCGTCGAATGACTGGTAGGAAAGCACGTATTTCCGTAGAGTGTGTAACGTGCCTCAACATTTGCGTATCGTCGCTGTATTAGCTCTTCAGTTCCGTTAGGAGCCGCGCGGGAATTCCCCGCCTTAGAACAAGCAGTTATGAAATTGTTGCAAGTTAGTGAAGAATTTTGCTTTATTGATAGAGTCTAACATGCATAAGTATGTTAGTTATAATACGGTAGGTTATCTATACTTATAATATTATAAATGCGAAAGTTTGGATGGATGGATGGATGTTTTTTACTCAGTCACGCCGGAACGGCTGAACGGATCTGGGTATTTGGCACATAGATAGATTATAGTGAGGAATAACACATATGCTATGTTTATCCCGGACAATTTAAGAGTTCCCACGGAAACCGAAAACACTCAATCTACGCGGACAAAGTTGCAGGCTTCAGCTAGTATAAATATATAAAGTTTAATGTTAACGGTGAAATGACACGAACGGACAAAAGTGCGCGCGCCCTTAATTAATTTTTAAACAGGCTTAATTATTTTAAAAACTAATACATTCTAAGGGTAGCTTCTGAAAATAGTATTTAACAACTTATATAAGAGTATGTATGATGCACATAAGAATCAGAACCTAAATGTTGTTTCTTTTGTATTGTAAAACGCCTTTCAGCTTTTCTAAAAAAGCTTTCCAGCCTATCTTGCGAAGCCGCCCGTAATGGGTTTTCAGTATTTTTTTAAATTAACCCTGTATATAAAAAAGTAATTATTTAAGCCCATCCGCACCTATCACTGCTGTCACCCTCAACCTATCGCTGCAGTGGGCATGGCTCTCCTCTCGGAATACAAAAGATTTAGGCCAAAGTTCAACAAGAAGGCGAGGTGTGGAATGGCCGATTTCATTCACACGAAGTTTTCTATTAAACTATTATTATTATTTATATAATTGGAAGTGTACATTTTCTCTTTTTGGTGATGGTCATATCATAATTAAAGTCCAAGATTTCTTAAGACAAAACTAAGTTGCAACTGTGACCGCGGGAAATTAACGAATCTAACGTGATGTGCTACTTTAGCCTTACTGCAGTCCGTGCATCATGGTTTACGGACAGATTTTACCCTAAAGCTTAGAGTGATAAGGTTCTACAACGCAGCAAGCTAGTATGTAAAATAGAACCCTTTAATACTAGCCTTTTTAACATAAATTAACATCGCATATGGACGGGGGGAATTCCCGCGTCAAACGACTGCTTTCTGCTCCTTGCCGCAGCGACTTAATTGATTGTTGGTGCACTGAAGATGTTACACTACAGCTTAGTGAGATAAGGTTCTATAATCTTGCATGTATGTAAATAAAACAGAACCTTGTAAATTTATCAAATTTAAAAACGCACTTCTAGCACAAAATACTTAATAGCTTCTAGTGTGGAAGTTTTTATGAAATATATAGTTGTAACGTAAAAAATGGATATCAAACTCAAACTAGCCAAGGATGTGAATTTTAGGTATTCTGGAAAGACCTAAATAATTTATTTATGACACATATAAGCATCACCTCATTTACAGCAAAAACTTATTTGACAATATATTTAATGAAATGAAAATATACTTTATTGTACACCATACATAAAACAAAATCCAAGAAATTATAAAAAACTACAATAGGCGGCCTTATCGCTGAGAAGCGATCTCTTCCAGGCAACCTAGAAAAGGAAATAATAAAAGAAAATTTGAATGAGGGTATATATAGTGATAATAATTTAATATGCGCTGGACCTCACTCACCTAATCTGCTACGGTTTGAAGCAAACCCTTTGTTTTGGAACTAAAAAACAAAATTACAATGTAGTTTAAATACCTACGTTAGACTACTATATTATTATAGAGCTCAAATACTTAGCGATTTCACGATGTGATTGTACAAAGCAGCGCATAGCCTGAATAACTCATCCGCGGTTGTATTCAGACAATTTAAATGCATGCGGATTTGTTTATTTCATTTGCTCAGTTGCGCAATTCTGCTCTCTCGGGTAACTAGGATACTAGGTATTGCTAGTTATTTCAGAATCTTTTTATGGACATACAGTATCGTTAAGTTTCTATTAACTATAAACATAGTTCCTCCGTCACCGTTCTACCACAGAACATCAAGAATCCGTCAACGTTGCCATCCTTTTGTGGTTGACGTTCAATCCGCTCGAGCGAAACGGTTCTGCTCTGTATTTCTCATTCGAACCGCCAGGATGTGGAATACCCTTCCAGCGCAAGTATTACCTGCCACGTATAGGACCTCCAAGGCAAGAGTTAATCGGCATCTCTAGGCAAGCGCGCCTAAACCTAGACCTCATCATTGCTTTGTATTAAGCATGATTTTCGTCAAGCGCAAGCCTATTTTTCGATTTAAAAAAAAACAGAAGTCACCTGCGACCTTATTAATAAACATCGATGAGCGGGGGAGTAGCTGAAAAAGATTTCTTCTTTTCTGTCAACAGTTCCTGCCGAAAGAAGACAAATTATATCTAAACAACTGTTTTTATAAAGGTCTGATTGCTAAATAGTGCTATGATTTGAAGCAAACCCATTTTGGTTTTGAAACTAGAACTAAATTTCAAGAACTACATCCTTGTTTATAAATACACTCTGTAAGTAAATAGAGCTCAAATATTTCAAGCGATTTCACCATGTGATTGTGTAAAGAGGCGCATAGCCTGAGCAACTCGGCAGCGGTATGCATTCAGACAATTTAAATTCAAGCGGATTTGTTCATTCTATTTGCTCAGTTGCGCAATTCTGCGCCCTCGGTTAACTAGAATAAAGATTTTATACACTACCTACTTATGTGATAAGAAAGTGGTAGTTCTGTTGGATGGATGGTCTTTGTATGAATAGACATATATGGATGAATGATGCTCGCGACTAAGTCCGCGTGGATTCAGATTTTTTGATTGCCACGGGAACTCTTTAATTTTCCGGGATAAAAAGTAGTATATGTCCTTTTCCGGGATACAAACTATCCCCATACCAAAGGACATGACCAGTAATTGCCCTCCGATTCGGGACAATGCACAGGATTTCCGTTTTTACAGTAAGGTTTAAAAATTCAAAACGAAATTATTATGGATTTATTATTCCAAATAAGGTCAGGGTTTAAATGACAAAAAAAACAGTACGTTTATTGTTTAAATCTTGAGCGTCCGATTTCCTCTTTAAGCACTACTCCATTTTGACGTTCCATTATATCCATGCCTATTAATAATCTTGTAACCCTACATGAATACCATTTAAGTACCTTAGTCATTATATTATGAATGATTTATTTTTGATCAATTAAATAGTAATGAAAAGGAAATGTATGTTTTGTTTATAATTATTTTTATTTTTTGACAAGTCTCAAACTAATAGATCGAACAAAGCATTTTGAAATACTGCGTTTAAAGGAACGCCCTTTCACATTGCATATGCCGCTATCTATGGTCGAATAGTTGAACTGGAACGCCCTTTCACATTGCATATGCTGCCATCTGTGGTCCAATAGTTGAACTTGTTAACAAATGTAGTGAGCAATACTTAAAAATATTTTCTAGACTCACCACAATACATAGCGCCATCTAGTGTGGGAAAGCAGTTTTTGGTGAAACTTTTTTTATTTATTTTCTCCGTTTTCAGAGCCTTCAGACTCCTGAAACTTTTTTATCTGAAAACTATAAAATATAACAATTACAATAATAAAGAAATAATACTTGAAAATATTTTTTTTGACTCGCTCAACACAATAAATAGCGCCATCTAGTGTGGGAAAGCAATCTTTTGGTGAAACTTTTTTTGTTCATTTTCGCAGTTTTACGAGCCTTCAGACTCCTGAAACTTTTTTATCTGAAAACAGTGAAATATTACAATTACAATAATAAAGAGTTCATTGCTGAACATTGATTTTGACACTTAGGCAAGCTGCCATAGTTCCACCGGTCAAGTCCTTTCATCAATATCGGTTGAACAGATGGGCCGTGAAAGCGTAGCAGACAGACAGACGGATACACTTTCGCATTTGTAAGATTAGTATGGATATGGATATAGATGATGATTTCAAGTTTATTTCTTTCTTGTTTTGAAACTAAGTACCTACTTATAAATACTCAATACCCAATACTCAATATCATTTATTCAATATAGGTACACTGTAGGTACACTTAATGATGTTAAAAATTACTTACTTATAACACGATGGTGATAATCAGTTACGGTTTCTTAAAACTAAAGCTACTAAAAATAATTTACATCAAATTTACACGTCAGTCTTTCTTTCTAGTTCTAGTATATAAAGCTCAAATACTTTAATGATTTCACCATATTGTGATAGTACAAAGCAGTGTATAGCAAGTCGCGGTTACAAATAATTTAAGATAAAGCAATCGGATTTGTTCATTTCACTTGCTCAGTTGCGCAATTCTACTCCCTCGGGTAGGTCATTTGAATACTATAAAGATTTTCTACGCTAAAATATTTCAACAACAACAAGCTTGTGGTAGGGACTAGGGATGTTGGAATATTTTCATTGAAAAGTTATAAATTGAGAATTGTTTAAATACTAGACGATGCCCTTGACTTCGTCGGCATGGATAATGTTTTTTGATTCCTTCGAAACCTCTATAATGTCCCGGGATAAAAATTTGCCTATCTGTTGCTGACTCCTGACTATAATCTATCTCTGAGCCTGACAAATTAGCCTGTATCCTTCCCCGGGATGCAAAATATCTCTGTAACAAATTCCATCAAAATCTTTTGAAAAGATTGGCCAATTTCAAAACATAATCAATTCAAACCAGTACCGCGCCACTACTGAGCACGAGTCTCCTTTAGTAATGAGAACGGTTTGGCCATAGTACACCACGCTGGTCCAGTGCGGGTTGGGGCGCGGGCATGCAGGTTTCCTCACGATGTTTTCTTTCACCGTTTACCTATAGCAAGTGATATCTTATTTCTTAAAATACACATAACTTCGAAAATTTAGAGGTGCGTAAAGGAAAATGTGTATCTGCTTCAAATGAATATTTAAATTAAAATCAATACCAATATTATAAATGCGATAATTGGAATGGATGGATGTCGACGTCACGTGGACAATCATGCCAGAATGGCTGATATGACACAGGGATAGATTATAGTATAACACATACTTATGCTACTTCTTATCCGTCTTGAATACACCACTTTTTATCACAGAAGATTAAAGACTTCCCGCAGGAACCAAAAATCTCAACGCAAATCTCCCGCGGATGAAGTCGTGGTTTTGCTAGTAATTAATGTAACCGTGATACGTAATTTAGTAAGCCGTGATACTACGAAGGCAAAAATATATAGTGGTGGTATATTGTTTAGTGTAGCTAAATATTCCCGCTGCGCGTATGTTAATGCGGTAAATGTTTGCCCCCAGTAATGAGACGGGGTGCAGTTCTTGAGCTCACTTTACAAGCTTACTGCATTTTATTCAGGAAATAGTATTATAATCTTACTTACCACAAAAAAGTTTCAAAATATGTTTTGATATTTAAGCTATAATTGTATACAATTTAAATTTATAATCTAAATATATAAAATGAAAGGGTGACTGACTGACTGACTGATCTATCAACGCACAGCTCAACCCACTTGACTGATCGGGCTGATATTTGTTATACAGATAGCTATTACATCCTAGGCATTCGCTAAGAAAGAGGGTTTGAAAATTGTATAAAAATCGCAACTAACGTGAGCGAAGCTGTGGGCAAAACCTAGTTAATACTAAACTTATTAATATTATTCCTTAAATAATGGCAAATAATGATGCAGTCTGATCTGATGCGAGCTAACCTGGTAGGGGACGGCAGACTTATTAAACCCATACCACAGGTAAAAAAGTTACTTCTTAACCCATACCAGTAATCGGTTTCTGCATGACATCGTACTGAAAGCGTAATAGCTGAGGGTGGTCTTTAGGCACGGCCAAAGACTCCCACCAGGTACTTCTTGGCAAAATTAATGCTTTCACTTTATGTTTATTCCGGATAATCAAAGAGTCTCCAGGTACCTATAGTTAAAAACCAATATCCACGCGGACGAAATCGCGGGCATCAGCTTTTTATGTTATAAAACACCGCAAATAAGTAAGTAACTAAAAACGCTTACAACATTACACACAAACAGGTAAGAGAACAGAGGTAACAAAAATCGTGACAAAATTTACAACTTGTTACGGTGTAAAGGCGTTCTTTTTACTACGAATGATCTTTTGCAGGCAACATATATGAAATTAAAAACCTATATTGAAATATTAAATCTTACTTGAACTAAGATTCCAATCTATACAATCTAGGTGCTAGGTAGGTAGCAGGTAGTTAGATGGATAAACTTATGTCAGTGAAGTGCAAGAATTACACCGTGTCTCGTTGCCGGGAACTAACAGCAACCGCAGCATCGTTCCGCGTAACTATGAATGCCTAAGGAGCAATGCCCATAGACGGAATGGAGTGGCGTTGCCGTAGTGGTGCATTCTTTTGATGAGATGGTGATAGTGAAGACCAAACTTGGCTGCGTTTTTTGTAAGCTCTTTTCAGAACTGGCTGGTTTTAAGAGACCGTAGTTAATTATCACCTCTTATATTTTATTGTTTTTTGTTGACATTCTAAAAGTGTACAGTACCAAAAAATAAGATCTAATTTGATTAAATATTATGTTTCGTAAGCCCTCCTAGCCACGTCAGCAAGGACGTAATGTCCCTAAATTTGCATTGAGTCTACATGAAACATCATAGCGACGCGCATGCTCAATACTCAATACTCAATATCATTTAATCAATATAGGTACACTTATTGACGTTAACAGTGACTTACTTATAAAACATGATAATCAGTTACGATATCTTAAAACTAAAGCTACAAGGGACTAATACATGGACTGTAGAAACGCGACGCACGAGACCCAAAGGCGCGTCGCGCGATGATCCCACTCTCGACTATAATCGTGCATAACCACCACTCGACGCGTTTGGTCTGCGCTGACCCTAAGATGACCCGTATAACTACGGTGGATGCTTAGGAACTGTCTTGGAAAGTTGGAACTGTTGCAGATTTCCTAACTTTAATAATCCATAGTTACGCCTAGTGTTGACTTCTATACTTCGCAAAACGAATGCGAAAACAGTAATAATTACTAAATCTTAACAACAGCGTATAAATTAATGAATAACATTAATTAATAATTTAACTAAACAAAAGCAGGTCTCTCTGTGCCAATAAGCATGATGACAGTAACCAAGAATTACATGATTCATGGATTACAAAAACCGTGATTATTTTTCTATTTCGACTGAGATTGCTATTTATTTTGATAAAATAAATCTATAAAATACACCAATCCGCCTTAATGGATTAAACATCAAAAAGCGAATGAAGTCACAATTGTTGGTTTCGAGCTTTGACAATCACATTATTGTTTACTGCACACTGCACAGAGTACATCGGTGAAAACAATAGTGACGTCACAAACGACGCCATGACACTCGCGAGCGTTTTGGCGTGAATTTTAAAAATTAAATTTCAAATGCCAATTTTTTCTACCAAACCTTATTTTTCTGCTGGAATAAGATATTTTATCGAAATAGTAGTTACTTCAGAACATAATCTGACCATTTTTCAAAATCAGTCATCATGCCTATTCTATTTCACTACTTGTTTTGGAGCACAATTAGGGCCTTTAAATAAATAAGGCAGGCAGGTAGGCAGTTAAAACGTTCAAATCTATATTATTGCTACTAATTTTTATTATTGGCATACAATAATCCATACTAATATTATAAATGCGAAAGTTCTATCTCTCTGTCTGTCTGTCAATCTTTCGCTACGCTTTAACGACCCATCTTTTCAACCGATTTTGATGAAATTTGGTATATGGATAAATTGCTTATCGGGGAAGGACAGAGAATACTTTTTATAACAGAGAGTTAAAATGTTCCCCATGGGAAATTTAAAAAGCTTAAACACGCGTCATCTAGTTTCTAAATATACTAGACTCGTTCCAATGCTATCCGACTTGACCGCAGGGGATCTGAAGGATTTTTAACGACCTCACGGCAGGGTCAATTTTCGAATGTATAATTTCTTAATTTTCTCGGGTCTGGTCTGGCAGTTGCTAAAGACGTGCCACCAGGCGATTTAGTGTTCTGGTACGATGCCGTGTAGAAACAGATTAGGGGTATGGGTTTGATATAACCTACCAAGTGAGAGAGAAAAAAAGGATCATGTACCTATCCTAGATCAAGTAACAAGACCAAAGGGGTTATGTATGTTTAGATATGTTGCTTTGTGGCACGACCCAGTATTCCCACTCCTAGAAACCCGGTACCTCCCAATTGGGTATTTGACAAATAGTCAAATCAGCAACTTTTTTCAAACGACAAAAAGCGTCCTAAGCATAGGTATGGCATTTATATGAAATTCTAAAATGTGGCGTCATTAAAGTTCAACGAAGTTTTACTTCAATCGATTGTTTAAAATGGTTATTGAACATAAAACTATCAGGGGAAGTGGATATTACGGCTTTTGCTATTTAATAATTACTAAAAAATAATTTATTTGAATAGTAGTCAAATACCCTATTGTTAGACCACAGTGCTCATAACTGCGCCAGAAAGGTCGTCAAAAACGTTGTTTTTGCTCAAAACGTACCAAAAATAAACAAAAATATGAAACCAAGCACGCTCCAGCGATTGTTTACTGAAGATTACCGGCCCTTCCATAATCCGGGCTGAATCACTTTGATATATTTGGCGCCCAACGGCGGCCCAACAAATCACCCCATTACGACGATTGCTCGTTCGGGCAGCATTGACACAATTGAATTTGATTATTATTTCGATGAATATTTTGTGTATTTATCTCCTTTGTTGTATTTTTTTAATTCTTATTTTTGAAGTTTTTTAGAATCGTTGTGATTTGAAAATTAGATGAAATGAAAAAGCAGCACTAAAAGGAGACAAAAATATTCATAATAGATTTTAGCCTGCGAGAGGATGAGATAGAATACAATTTATATGTTCACGACCAATAGATGGCGCTGTACGGTATTGAGTCGTGCTACTGCTCCATTGTGCTCAAAGGTAATATTTTACCACATTCTCTCGTAGACTTCTTTTCTGAAATTTCACTTTTGCCGTATAATTGCACAAGCACCCTTTTTTTAATTATAAGTACCTACTAATTTAATCCGTTGACATCTATTTGTTAAGAGGACGACGACAATTTTAATCCATACCAATATTATAAATGCGAAAGAGTGTCTGTCCGTCTGCTACGCTTTAATGGTCCATCCTTCCAACCGCTTTTGATTAAATTTGGTACAGAGGTACATGGGCAATTTTATTCCGAATTAAAGAGTTCCCACGGGATTTAAAAAAGACTTACACCACGCGGTTAAAATT
This sequence comes from Erebia palarica, assembly GCA_964035005.1. Lineage (NCBI taxonomy): Eukaryota > Metazoa > Arthropoda > Insecta > Lepidoptera > Nymphalidae > Erebia > Erebia palarica. Next base: position 12,430,526 of record OZ035989.1, on the reverse strand, counting down.
GCGGCCATCATCTAGTGAATGAATAAAAATCAGTAGGTAATTAATATCTACGATATCTTTGACCTTATTCTCTTATTATCTTTCATTCGTAAACAGCAAGCCTGTACACAACATAAATCGAAACAAGTACATAAGTACTGACAAAAGCATTCCCCATATACGAGTACATGCAGATCATCATTATTCCCGGGACCATTAATTTCTCAATCCGTTAATTCTGAAGCCGTAGTATTTCCATTGTTGCCGAAAAGCGTAATTTGCACGAATCCCACTCATTTAAGTAAATAACTGACTTCCATAAATATCTGCCTCGTTTTATTTTCGAAAATGAAACTCGTTTTTATTGGTTGGCATTCTCATAATTTTTCTTCTTTTTTACGACTTTCATAGCAATATCTAGTAGGTAATCAATTTTGGTTACTGACTACTGAGTCCAAAGTGGATATTCCAGAATAGGGTAGGTATCCTATTACTATCGGTTTCTCTTTAAAACACAAACAGCTGTTACATAACAATTGATTACTTAATTCTCTTGAGCACTTTTCGGCTAGCACTGCAATCTTAGATATAGGTAATGGCGGCTAACGCAGAAAAAATACTTAAGAGGCCGGTGATCGCCGCCCGCAATTTCTATTCAACCCGCAAATATGAAGTCAGTATATTGCTATCTCTATTTGGCTGGTGACACATGATCGCGTGCAAGCGCGATAGCAATATGAGCGTACAGAATTTAAATACCAAAAACTGTTGTGTTTTTAACGTTGTGTTGTTATTCTGTAACTTGACTATAGGCTATGTTCCTGATTAATTAATACGTAAGATATCGTTGGTTTAAATATGAAACAAATAAGGAGAAACAAGTCATTTATGTCATAAAAACACAAAACGCAATGCGCTTACATTTAATTTTGGGAAAGTATTTTGAAAACATAATTACCCTAGATGTTCAATCTTAATAATCGCATAATATGGTGGAAATATTCTCGAATTACAACTTATTTTGGTATTACGTTTGTATGGGCAATCCACCCTCCGCTGGTAAGTAAGTATGATGTCCTGACCAAATTTTGACCACGCGTGGGAGATTGTATATTGCACAAGTGTGGGCGCATACACAGGTGCACTCTCTTTTCCTTTACGACGGAAAATCCGACACGACTGGAGAGGAATCAGGCGCAGGGCCAACGGCGTTACGTGCTCTCCGAGGCACGGCGGTGAATCACCGCCAACTTCGTAACTCTGGGCTATTACACTGAGAACTTATTATCAGAAAAATCCAATGCCTACTTGCTATGGCCCGACCCAGAACTCAAACCCGAGATCTCGTCCGCCTCAGTCGAATATGCCAACCACTACACCAACGAGGTAGTTAAGTAAGTATACTACGTATACAAATATCATGAATGGGTTAAGTAAGTAATACATGATCATATTATCATGTGCAACATTACATAAAAATTATTTCGAAAGAACCGACTTTTTTGGGAAGAATTTTTCGACCGAAAACAAAGCCACTGTAAAGTAAAAAATAATTTTGATTTCTACACACTATCGGGCTTTCTAGTCGGGCTAGCCTGATGCGTCAACTTTGCTTATCTTTGTTATACCCGCCCGACTTCAACTAGTGTGTAGAAATGAAAATTATTTTTAATTAACTTTACAGTGGCTTTGGAAGACGGTTTTTTCGGTTTTTCAGGATTGAGGATTTGGAGTCTGAATTTTTATGGGACCACCACGAAAGCTTCTGACTGAGACTGAAAAAAAAAATTCAAATCGGTTCAGAAACCACGGAGATATGCACCGACATACACTAAAAACCTCCTTTTTTGGAAGTCGGTAAAAAATTTAGGTAGCAAATGAGATAGATAAAGTATTGACAAAGGCATACTTTAAGCGGACTGCTTCAAATCTGTTTTTGAATTGTGAAAGCTTTAGGAGTTAGCTAGTACCTTCTTAGTCCTTTAACCTTGTGATTAAGTTCAGTGCTAAGTTCTATTACTATAAATACTGGACGGATCGGGTTGAAAGGACATGACCAGTAATTGCCCTCCGATTCGGGACAATGCACAGGATTTCCGTTTTTACAGTAAGGTTTAAAAATTAAAAACGAAATTATTATGGATTTATTATTCCAAATAAGGTCAGGGTTCAAAAGACAAAAAAATACAGTACGTTTATTGTTTAAATCTTGAGCGTCCGCTTTCCTCTTTAAGCACTACTCCATTTTGACGTTCCATTATATCCATGCCTAATAATAATCTTGTAACTCTACATGAATACCATTTAAGTACCTTAGTCATTATATTATGAATGATTCATTTTTGATCCATTAAATAGTAATTAAAAGGAAATGTATGTTTTGTTTATAATTATTTTTATTTTTTGACAAGTCTTAAACTAATAGATCGAACAAAGCATTTTGAAATACTGCGTTTAAAGGAACGCCCTTTCACATTGCATATGCCGCCATCTGTGGTCGAATAGTTGAACTGGAACGCTCTTTCACATTGCATATGCCGCCATCTGTGGTCGAATAGTTGAACTTATTAACAAAAAGTAGTGAGCAATACTTAAAAATATTTTCTAGACTCACCACAATACATAGCGCCATCTAGTGTGGGAAAGCAGTTTTTGGTGAAACTTTTTTTATTTATTTTCTCAGTTTTCAGAGCCTTCAGACTCCTGAAACTTTTTTATCTGAAAACTATAAAATATAACAATTACAATAATAAAGAAATAATACTTGAAAATATTTTTTTAGACTCGCTCAACACAATAAATAGCGCCATCTAGTGTGGGAAAGCAGTCTTTTGGTGAAACTTTTTTTGTTCATTTTCGCAGTTTTCCGAGCCTTCAGACTCCTGAAACTTTTTTATCTGAAAACAGTGAAATATTACAATTACAATAATAAAGAAATCATTGCTGAACATTGATTTTTGACACCTAGGCAAGTTGCCATAGTTCCACCGGTCAAGTCCTTTGACATTCAGATAGCTATTATAGCGTAGGCATTCGCTAAGATAGGATTATCTAAATATTCAATCGCTAAGGGGGTAATATAGTGGTTTAAAATTGTTGTGTAAATCAAAATTATCCTGAGCGAAGCCGCGAGCAAAAGCTTGTTTAAAACATGTATACTTAGTAAATACTAAATACCTTAGTCGTCTATGGGTAAAAATGTGCCGTACATATTAACATCTATGGGCGTGACGGCTGAGTTGGGTGCGACAGAAAGCCCGGGCTTGGGTCAAATGGGGCTTATTTTGTCCCACTAATTAGGTGAGAAGATTAGGGTTGATACACACATAGTCGGCTCGAAACAACTGGGAATTAAAATCGCATCTATGAAGATAAATATACGACAAAAGTACACTCAATCTGGGTTTTTATACATGCCCACTTGGTTCAGCTTTAGAACCGAAAGGTACATTTCATCCGAGGGAAAAGTCTGCATCAGAGGGGAACGATATTTTGTCCTGACCCCTGGTGTGTACCGCATTTCATTAAAATCGATTGAACAGATGAGCCGGAATTTTGTTTGCCGGATGCACTTTTGTAGTAAAATTAATATTAGTACTGTCATGATTTTCTAGTTTTATATTCTGAGATACGACATACTTATCCAGGGCCAAAATAAAATTAATTAATTAAAAAGAATCTCTGATGGCCAATCAGTGTGCTTCGCGCCAATTGAGCGAAAAACACGAAAAGAAAAACGGATTATTATAATATTGTACAAGATAATTAAATAAGTACTCTAAGAATATAATATTACTAGCGATCGCCCGCGACTTCGTCCGAGTACAATTTCTGGTTTCCTATTTCACCCCTATTGGGGTAGATTTTCTTAAACATGCTTATACAGGTTTTTATTATTTATAGCTATTAACTTAATTGCCAATTTTCATGTATTTAGCTTCAAAAAGAAAGGACTTTCATATAAACTTCCAACCCCTTAGAGGTGAATTTTCTCAAAATCGTTTCTTAGCTGATGCCGTTAACTGTTAACGGTTAAATGCCGATGAACCTACCCTCCAAATTTCAAGTTTGTATATGCTTTATAAGTCCTGAGATATCGTGATGAATCAGTGATCTTTTGCTTTTATATATATAAGATTGTAAGGAATAATGTTATAAACGAACGGGTTTTGATTTATCAAAGAACTTATGGATTATGATTACCCATTACATTTTACTAACTCGACTATGTGTATAGCATCCCTCTCTGACCCCGGATTTATGTTTTCCTTTATTCTGTTGGATATGCGAACGAGAGTCGTGGCTAGTGGTACACATACCTATACTATATACGTTAAGTATACCGTGTAAATAAGCTTATGATGTAAGCTGATAAGATTTTAAAACTGAATTCTAACTACACCATCTTCACCTCATACTCCACATCATACTTCACCTTGTATAAACGTATACCTCAACAAGCTTTTGCCCGCAACTTTGCTAACGTTTTAAGTTCAATTTTCTCACAAATTTTAACCCCTTATTTAATCCCGTTTTATGCCTCACATTACAATACCCTAAACGTTAGGTGGCGCCTCCAGTACTTGCATACAGAGCATTAAACTCACGATGAAGTCCTAGAGGCACCCTGATAACGCTTGTCGTGTGTGGCACAACCTGAAAAAAGCATCAGCTCAGCATAATGCTGAATGCCTTGCAATAATTTACGAGAGGGCTGGAGCCCTACTCCAGGTAACATGTGTAGCCCCATATTGTGATAATTTCGTGGGTACACAGCAACTACATTTTAGAACTCACTTATCTCTATATATTACTGGCTTAAATATTATGATATAGTACAGAAATGTAACAATGATATTGCTTTTCATAACCACTTTACCCGAATTCTATCATAACTCATCTCATCGACGTATTGAGTACTAAGTACACGAATCAGTCACGAACAATAAAAGTTATTATTGTTTTGTTTCATGATGATATAACGTATTGTATTTCCAATTAATTATTACCGACCAATAAAATGAACCGCAGAAGCAATTATTATTACAAATTCGCTATTGAAATAAATCCGTGAGAAAACTCATTCATAACAATAATATTATGACGTAAAATTCTATCTTATCAACCCATTACTATTCACTTATTTTTTTCTCTCCGCTAAAGCGTCGACGATTAATTATAGAGGAGAATAGACACGAAACGTATAGTAACTTGGCTAGGCGTACTGGAACAATACCGTGTAGAAACCGTTTTTTTAATGTATATACTAGATGATGCCCGCGACTTCGTCCGCGTGGGTTAAGGTTTTTTGATTCCCGCGGGAACTCTTCAATTTTCCGGGATAAAAGTAGCCTATGCCCTTTCGCAGGATGTAAACTATCTCTGTACCAAATTTTATCAAAATCGGTTTAACAGATGGACCGTGAAAGCTTAGCAGACAGACAGATAGACAGACAGAGAGAAATTTCGCATTTATAATATTAGTATGGATATGGATTAGTATGGATACCGAGCAAACGAGCAGGGGGGTCACCTGATGTTAGGTAATTACCGCCGCCCATAGACATTTGCAGCACCAGAGGAACGGCCAATGCGTTGGCGGCTTTTGAGATACTTGTTTATCTGCCGTTTGCCCCATATTATAATCATGAGTGAACACAGATGATGGAAGCTGTTTCCTTAATTTGCAGGTACGTAGCAGAAATGACCGGGAATAACGGGAGGTGGAAAAGACCAGGCCGATTCCATCTTAGACTGCATCATAAGTTTTCGTTATATCTCATTTATTGTTTACTTATTTAATAATTTCGCGTTTTTTATTATATATTTTTTGGGTTTTTATTATAGTTTAAGTTTTAAATTATTATTTTTTTGGTTTCATAAGTTAGTCATCTGATATTTATAGTCTAAATATAAGGCAAAGGGCGCAGCCATAGATTTATGATCTTTAATCCATGGGCGCAGCGCAATTTTTGTACAATCAAAATAGAACAGGAGTATAATATATATAGTAATAAACTGAAAACCAGCGCTGAGCATTGTTAGCAATGCTCAGTAATGCAGAGTTTGGCTCCTGTTGTATATTGTTAGATTTTATTTCACTTTTTTTAGTCGTAGGATTTAGTCGATAAGTGTTATGTGTAAATTCTAGAAATAAGATACAATAAAGCTTTTATTTATAATTTATTTATTATTATTAGCAATTACTACCAGGTGAGTTAACAGTCAAAGGCTAACATGCAGTGGAAAAAAGCAAGTACGTGTAAATGTTACAACGAAAAGGAAATAAATTCCAAGACCAGCAAAAACCTAAGTGCCTCAGTAGTTGGGTTGTTCCTACAATAGTGAAATGGTGAAAGTAGACGCTAATAGCGGGACAGAGAATTTCAGTCCATTCATTTAAGGGCCGGCCGCCTCAAATAAATTGTTACAATTTTTCTTTCACGCCTCTAGAATGTTTCTGTTTGATGGCGAAAGCGACGAGCGGTAGCGTAACTGTCTTCGATAATGACTAACAATTTGTTTTATTACCATAATGGCGTACTGTTTCACTTTAGATGATAACAAAGCGTGGGTTTGATTCGCTCCAACAATGTGCGGGCCTGCCGCGCTATATTATCGCATGCTTGAAATCGTAAAGAAACTTTATCCACTACAAGTTAGCCCTTTATTGCGATCTTACCTGATGGTAAGAGATGATGCAGTCTCAAATGGTATCAGGCTAACCTGTTACAGGATTGGGAGTTATATTAAATCCATACCCCTATTCGGTTTTGCCGGCAAGGTGGTAACAAGCCACGGCAGAAGCCACCCACCAGACCAGACCAGAGAACATTCAGAAATGATATATTACCAAATTGACCCTGCCGAGTATCGAACCCGGGACCTCCGCACGTTATATTAAGACAACAGCGCTCAACACTGCACCACGGAGGTCGTCAAAATGCATGCCTGAGTGTTCTCTATAATTTTCTAAAAGGTGTGAGAAGTCCGCCAGTTCGCGCTTAGCTAGCATGGTGTATCTGTATTCCAAATTTCAGTCAAATCAGTTCAGTTGACGTAGCGTGAAGGAGTCAAAAAACTAGCAAACTTAAAAACATACATATAACAACATTTAAGTTCTAAATTATACTAGATCCAAGTCGGTGGCACTTCGTCATATTCCCTGTGAAACAATTAATATTAAAAATAATTATTAAAAACCATAATCATAACCTACTACAAAAAGTCATTTATGAATTGATATTGTACTAGATGATTCCCACGACTTCTGCGTCGATTAAGGCTATAAATTAAGATGTAAGCTATCCTATCTTTCAAGTTGGATCTAACTGCACACGGTGTGCAAATTTAATTTAAAATCGGTTAAGTAGTTTAGAGGTCCATCGCGGACAAACAACGTGACACGTGATTTATATATAATAAAGAAGATTTACAAAAAATATACTTTATACAAATGATCGTTCATGGGCATCGTACCGAAGGCACTGGCGCTATTACCTCTCTGAATTGTCAGGCTAAGCCGTTGGGCTAAATAAGCGCCATCTCGTGGGTCACCTAGAGTGATCAACTTTTGGGAAACATCACTGATAAAAAGGTGTTCGTTAACCATGGGCTTTTTCCATGAAGTACTAGGATTGCGTTCGTAGCTTAAATTAATTGTGTACTGACTATTTCTTCTTGTACCACAGGTTGATTTATTCCTGCTCTAGTATTTTTTCGCATCTATACTCATTCGGAATGTTAAGAATCGAAACTTTGACCTTGTTCAGAGGCACGAGGGCTTTGAAACATTTTTTTTAGTTTTCCGTTAAATTACTTTCAGCAATACAGTACAAAATAAGGAACAACGACTTATTTTACTTATTGATCCTTCGAAATTCCGCTATCAAGGATATTTAACTGCCTCTGAGTTTTTTTTTATTCCTCTACAAGTTAGCCCTTGACTGCGATCCCATCTGATGGTAAGTGACGATGCAGTCTAAGATAGTAGCGGGCTAACCTGTTAGGGGTATGGCAGTTATATTAAACCCATACCCCTTAGTCGGTTTCTACGCGGCACGGCACGGCGGTTGAGAAGTGTTAAACGGAAAATTAAAGCAAGTATTTTGTAGTTCTCAAAGTCTATGGTAACATCATCATTATTGAAATATTGGAAAATACTAAACAGACATATACACACATAACACGTAGAAAACATATATCGCTTAAAAAGACAAATATTAAACTTACCGTGCCGTGGTGGTCCGAAGAACCCAATGAGTTCAAACATCACTACATCACTAGGAGACAACAAAACGAGCAACACATAGGTTGAGATAAAAGATCCAAAGTGCTATGTATATTGTAACAATATACGAAGTAACTTCGATGAAAATGGTCAACCTATGTGTTGCCCATTTTGTCACAAATTAATCAAGTTTACGTTTAATCAAATAAAATTGCCAAACAAAGTCTCCGACCTCTATATCGGAGGAGCATTCTGAATTAAAAAAAAAAAAGTCTATGGTGGCGTGAGTGGTGGAATATACTTTGTGGTGTGCAATTTAAGAATGGCGGTATCAGCGTATTATAATATTAGGTCCTTACATATGAAATTGGCGTTTGTAAGGGAGCAACATAAAGTCGATTTTTTTAAATATAATATATCTATTTAATCAAAGTATGTACCATTGCTATCTATGCATTTTTGCCATCTCATAGGTAGTTCGTTCATCCCTTTACTAAAAAACCATTCGGACGGGAATCAATAAAATCTTTGAAGCCGCTTTGGACTGCCCCATCAGAGTTGAATTTTTTCCCTTGCAAGAAGTTGTCCAAATTTCGAAAAAATGGTAATCCGTTAGAGCAAGGTCTGGCGAGTACGGTGGATGTCTTAGACATTCCCATTGAAGCTCTTCTAACTTGGTAGCCGACTGTTGTGCAGTGCGTAGTCTAGCGTTGTCCCGAAGCAGCAGTGGCCTAGAGCGATTGACCAGCCTCGTTTGTTTAGAAGCTAGCTTTAGCGTTTGTCGGTTTTCTGCACTCAATTCATGAGGTACCCACCTTTCAAGCTTATTCACCTTCCAAATTTGCTTCAAGTGGATTAAAACTGTTTTATCACTAACACCGCAGCCTGCAGCTAGCTCGGACGTGATTTGCGATGGATCTGCTTCCACAATAGCCTTCAATCCTTCATTATCAACTTTGGTCTCCGGCCATCCACGAGGCTTGGTCGAAATTTCCAGAACGAAAACGTTGGAACCAAAAACGCACTGTGTTTTCTTTTGCGACACCGCCGCCATATCCATCATTAATCGTTCGAGCCGTTTCTGCAGCACTGGTGCCACGATGGAACTCGTACTCGTAACTAACACGATATTTCAAGTTTTCCATTTTGTAAAGAGTGACGCAAAGAAAAAACCAAAAAAGGAAAGAACAAATGAGTTAGGGTTTTCAAAACACAAAAGCATGAGTAAATACCTGTATTTTGAAATTGAAATTCCTAAACAAAGAGGAGATATTTGAGATCAAAGTGGCCAGTACGACAAAACGCCAATTTCATATGTAAGAACCTAATATGTCGTGTATTGTTAATAATATATATGACGAGTGCTTAATCGGGAGCTTACTTTTAATAGTAAGTTGTATCCGTTACAAAGGACTAGATGATGCCCGCAATTACAACCGCGTGGAGCGTAAGTAAAATTTAAAAAATCCTAATATAAGGTCTATAAAAAGGGAAAATTTTACCTTTCTAACGGATAAGGGGCAAAGTAATCTTCTTATTTTTTGCATTAAGTACCCAAATTCCTATCATTTAAACAAATTGCCAACTTCACCAAAACCCGCCATGGTTTTGTTTTTGGGAAATGAGCCGTGAGTTTGTTCACAGTTGAGTAACGGGGCATTTTCCTTAATTAAGTTTTCGTTTGCTTTATAACGCAGGTACAACTCGGGTTTATTTAGAGAAAACAACGTTGAAGTGTGATTTATTATCATTTCAGTAACCAACTTTCAAAGAGTTTCTTCGAAAGCAGGTCTGTGAATTAGGTAAGTAGGAAGCTGATAATTTTAACAAGTGCCAGTTCAATTTAAAAGTGTTGTCAGCATAGATTTTTTTGATATCTCGTGCTCAATCAATTTTAAAGTCGGAAGGCCAATGATAGAGGAGGGGCCGAGATTACGATCACTTAAGTAAGTAGGGTACTTACAAGTTTTTTGACTTTTGACATAAATTATTAAGTAAAACTGAAAAAAAAAACTCCGTACTCCTGGTACTAATCTGTTATAGTAATAATATGATACTATATTCAGTTAGAAAGTTGACAATATTTCACCCCCGTCCCTCGCGGCTCGGAGAGCAAGTAAGGCTGTCAGTTTTTCGCAGGATCTCTCTCCAGTTGTGACGCATTTTTCGTCCCAACGGGCTGCGAGAGTAAGGAGTAAGAGAGTAAATAAAGTGTAGGTAGGTAGGTACTTATTTATTCACACACAACTTATGCATTACAATGTATCCCATGTTGACGGCATATCTCTTTGGACATTGGCCGCCAATTTTAAATTCGGTCGGAAGGACACTATTAATTTCGATAAAATTTTCAGTGATTTTTAAGTAAAAGCCATTACTGACATTGAGATTAATTTTATTATTGAAAGCTACCTTCCTTAATAAAGCTTTACCTAGTAAAATGGAATAAAACTGAAAAATATAAGACATACATTTTAACATATTTATGACATATCTGACGAGTCCAGCCTTTGACGCTTTTCACGAATATCATAGTATGATAAAGTTGATGCAGAGCTCATAGTGCAGTGCAACAATTTTTTTTTTTCGAATAAATGTTAAAGTCAGTATTTAATTAAATAATGCTCTTTCCTGTCAAATTTTAACGAATAGCCAATTTCAATAATTATTGAAACTTATAACCTTTCTGTCTATTTATCTAATACCTACAGTATGATGCCCGAAAGTCCATCCACATAGATTAAGGTTTTTTGATTCCCGCGGAAACTTAAATTTTCCGGGATAATATTTAGTTATTTTAGCTTATGCGTTCATTCAGATATCCCCATTCCAAACAGACAAATCGGTTAAGTCATTATAACATGAAGAAATAACAAACATACAAATATTGAATAGAAGCAGGCGTTACTTTGCGGTTTCCATGATAGTGAATGAACTAGAAGTTTAATTCGCTACAGTAGACAAATCTGTGTGGTACAGTGCGTGTCTTTCACCTGCAACATGCGACACCCACCACCCAGCAATTCGCACAGGCACAACACCACACCACACAAATCCTCCAAATCACTCTCAACGTACGTTTCACTCCGACACCGGAGCATCCTCAGGAGATGTTGACTCGACAATGCACGATTGTGAAGTGACTATCGTATCGCAAGTTCCGGCTTATATACCTTTTTGGCATGGCTCATACTGAAGCCCCGCCCCCTCCCCCATTACTGTATAAATTGAGTAAAGGTGAATTTGATACGTTTATTTGTTCATTTAGCAACTCAAATCCTTTATTATTGTGTTTAATTATTTCTAATTGCTCCCAAACGCACATTCGTAACCCTTTATTACATTTATGCAGGATTTTATATGAATGGTTATTGCCCACCTCATGTCCACTGTCCAAAAGATGTTTAGCGAAGTGGGACCTTTGTGGTTGATCGTTCCTATAAGCAGAAATTAAAGCCAAATTAGTAAATATAAAGCCAGTTTGACGTATTTTGGACCTATATCTGAGCGCATTGCAAAGACGCTCAGATCACATGATGTGCATGTCGCGTTCCGGACAAATAATACACTTCGGAGGATTTGCAATGGAAAAGATAAATTAAAGAATCATCAAAAATCGGGTGTTTATAAGCTTGAGTGTCCTGAATGTGGTGCCACATATGTTGGTCAAACTGGACGCAATTTTGAGATGCGCTATATGTCTGCTTATAGGAACGATCAACCACAAAGGTCCCACTTCGCTAAACATCTTTTGGACAGTGGACATGAGGTGGGCAATAACCATTCATATAAAATCCTGCATAAATGTAATAAAGGGTTACGAATGTGCGTTTGGGAGCAATTAGAAATAATTAAACACAATAATAAAGGATTTGAGTTGCTAAATGAACAAATAAACGTATCAAATTCACCTTTACTCAATTTATACAGTAATGGGGGAGGGGGCGGGGCTTCAGTATGAGCCATGCCAAAAAGGTATATAAGCCGGAACTTGCGATACGATAGTCACTTCACAATCGTGCATTGTCGAGTCAACATCTCCTGAGGATGCTCCGGTGTCGGAGTGAAACGTACGTTGAGAGTGATTTGGAGGATTTGTGTGGTGTGGTGTTGTGCCTGTGCGAATTGCTGGGTGGTGGGTGTCGCATGTTGCAGGTGAAAGACACGCACTGTACCACACAGATTTGTCTACTGTAGCGGATTATAGCGAATTAAACTTCTAGTTCATTCACAAACATACAAACTTACATACTTTCACACCAACGCACTAACTTAACCAAGGCACGCGCGGGAGCATAAACACACTAAATACCGGACAGGACTTAACGTCCGCGTCGAAGGGTAACGACGTTTTATCCAGTGTCCAAGTGTGCGCGCTCCATGTGAGAGAATCACGGAAGACGTTTAGACGTTTATGTCTTGTCCGATCCTTTAAGTATTTTCGTTTGTACACCACGAACTTCTCAATTCCGAGTTCCTTGTAAAATAACGCACGGAACTTTTTTGGACTGAACCCGGAACCGAAATAAGCTAGCCATTAGAGTACCTACTAGAATTACGAAGCAGTTGTATATATTTGTATTTCGTATACCACATACTATAACACTCGCAAAAGACGCAGTAAAAGCAATTTTCAAAGCATACGAAGGATTTCACTAAGGGCGGTTTAAACATATACCTAAAATACATGGCATTTAAAAACAATGCATACAATTTACAATTCTATACACACTTAATACGGGAGGTTATTGCTTGCAAAAGTATATGCTCGAATAAAGCTGGGCTGCCTGTATTTGTTTAGATAACATAAATAACTTGTAAAGCACACAGGCAGCGTAATTAGGTGACTGCGGATGGGCGGTTATTTAAATTTGGAGACTAAGCAAATGGACAGGTATGCGACATGAAGCCCGACAATTTGCTCTCAAACCACAAGATTCCACTGACCTAATCTACCAGTTTTTGTAACAATTTAGTAGTTAGGTTTTTGTAACAATTATTATCAGATTCTAGTGATAATAACCGGGACCGACGGCTATACGTGCTCTCCGAGGAGGTATATTTTATATCCTGGAAAATTAAGGACTTCCCGAAGAAATTAATAAAAACTAATTCCACGCGGGCGAAATCGCGGGCATCAGCTAGGTGAAGAAAACTCGCACGCTCGATGTAAGTACAATTTTTGTTTTTGTCATCTACAATGTTTTGAAAAGGGAGAGATATTCTACCTGATTGCGCTTGGCCCGATGAGAAGTATTACGACAAAAAATTCCTTAGTGTGTACAAACGCTAAGTCGTACGGTCCTAGTACATAATCAACGTTGTATATTTTGCGTTCTCTTTGACGGAGATATACGTTCGTTACTTGGTACCGAGCAACGTTTAATCCTATATGCGCTGCAATGAAAGTCCTCGTCTAAAGGAGAGATTCCTACCAACTGTTTCAGAGGGATTATACACAGTCATATATGTCTATTTGGTACAGGTAATGTACTTATGGCTGATCTTTAAAACACCAATAAAGTTCATTTATCTTATACTAGATGATGATGATGATGATGATGACGAATCCGTCCGCGTGGGTTAATTTTTTTTTTATTCCCGGGAACTCCTTATTTTTCCGGGATAAAAGTAGCCTATGTCCCTCCCGGGATACATCCTATATCTGTACCAAATTTCATCAAAATCGGTTGAACAGATACATTTTTAGTTTCCCGCGGGATCTCTTGAATTTTCCGGGATAAAAAGCAGCCTATGTACTTCCCCGGGATACAACCTATTCCTGTGCCAAATTTCATCAAAATCGGTTGAGCAGATGGGCCGTGAAAGCGTAGCAGACAGACAGGCACACTTTCGCATTGTAATATGTAAGTCTATTTGGTATAGTTAATGTACCTACTTAGGGCTGATCTTTAAATCACCAATAATATTCATTTACTAGCTAATACCCGTGGTTTGAGGTTTTTTGACTCCCGCGGGAACTCTTGATTTTTCCGGGATAAAAAGTAGCCTATGTGCTATTCCTGACTATATAATCTATCTGTGCCGTTTCAGCCATTTCAGCCAGATCCGTTCAGCCGTTCTGGCGTGATTGAGTAACAAACGTCTATTCAAACTTTCGCATTTATAATGTTAGTATAGATTTTCACGTTAGAGTTAAATTGATCTGCTCTGCTTGGTCTACCCATGTTGAAGAGCGCTTGCCTCGCCCTAGCCCTCGTATCACAATGTGACATTTCAACAAGTTAGTGTTCAATTCAAGATTCACCGCAGAGCTATTGACACATCTTTAAATTTTCTTTTGACTTCAATTACTTAAGATACTAAACCTACCTATCTAATTGGTTTCCTTTAACAAAAATATCAAAAATACTTCCCTTTATCTTCTCATAATTAAATTTCCTCAATAAGTAAATTCTAACTTCGACTTAATTGATTCTATTTTGTCTTTATTAAAAAGGAAATACCTATTATAAGGGAAAATTCTTTTGAAGAAAATAATTATGTTATAAGTAAATAATATTTTTATGAAATCAAGGAAGTTAAGTAAACATTTTGTAATCTCAGTTCTTATTTTCTTTTCTTTTTTTACTAAATACTAGTTGATGGTAGCGATTCGTCCGTGTGGAATAAGTTTTTTTATATTCCCACGGGGATTCCTTAATAAAATGCCTATGTGTGACATACCAGCTAAACCTCAAATATGTTCATGCAAAAAATCACGTCAATCCGTTACTCTGTTGCGGCGCGATTGAAGGACAAACCAACAAACAAACAAACACACTTTCGCATTTATAATATTAGTGGGTAAATATGATTTTTCTTTATTTATTACTTACTAACATGTAAGATTCTTTCAGATTTTTTTATTCTAAGACTTCACACACTTTTGAGAAAACCATGAAGACCTCTCAGGCATGCATCACGATGTTTAAGCAAGTCATATTTAATTATACGCACGTAACTCTTACGTGCGAAATACCACGAACAATCGAATATTTGAAATAATTTCATTTCAGTAACTAATCATAACGAAACCCGAACCTTTAAAGGTATGCTCCTGAAAAAAGCTTGTTATACTGAAGATTAAGTAAATGATAAAAGAGCATGGATTTGACTCGCTCCAGCAATGCTAAGACACGGGTACTTATTTATCTACACATTGATGAAATTGTAAATTATTTTTTCAAAAGAGCAATCACCGAGTTTCTTGCTGGTTCTTTTCGGTTGGAACGGCATTTCGAACCGGTGGTAGATTCACTCGAGAATTCAAAAGCACTTGTCAAAGTGAACTTGAATGAAAAATATTTGAATTTGAATTTGATACATAGTACTATCGAATCTAGCTTTGTTTTACCGAATCCAAAGTTAAGAAATTAAAAATCGTTAGCCATGGATCAAGGATTTACCAAAGCTACTAGCTCTAATTTGCCCAGGATTGATTTGTTGATGCTGGGTATCTTACATCAAACAAAGACTTTTGTTCAGCAGAATTTCGCAACGTCAAAACTTCTATGTAAGTACAATAATAGCATAATAATTTATAGGTTCTAAACCCGTAATATCTGCTATTTTATTTATTAAGGCCCCTTATACAGATCTCATACTTTTTCAAGTACCATTTATAGATAAATGGAATAACAGCTGTTGGGATATTATGGTATTAAATTAAAGGTAATGTATTCATCTCTAGTTAGACCCCATAAAAAATGCACACTCCCATACAAATTTTCGGAATAAATACGTTTCTACGAACGCAAGAACTGCTGAAAATGACGAAAAATGGGGTCTGGATAGGAACCCATAAAGCTAGATCAGCTACATATTTTAACTTGAAAATAACAAAAGAGTGGGGCTTATATAGTCCTCTACCCAAATGCTGGAACATTATGCATACAAATAAATACTTTGTCATTTATGTGTCAACACAAAAAATTCTTCATACATTTTCTATGGAAAGAAGCCGGCCGCTTGGCGTTTGGCGCTCAGTACGCGCTGAGATGCGCTCGTGAACGGGTGGGTGTATCGCTTTTTTGCATGAAATTTATTACGACAAAATTAACACCGTGTTGTATACTGCGCTCGATAAAACTTGATATTGTTTACGACACAAAGAAGAAAGTTCTCAATTACCCTTTTTTTTACCCGATTACAGCAAAGCCAAAAGGAAAGGGTACGAGATTAGGAGTCTATGTATGCCTATGCGTGTGTGTGTGAGTGTGTATGTATGTTGGATGTATGTATGAATGTATTAATTGAAGTATATGACACTCCAGAGCCCTTAACTACACTCAATTATTATTATAGCCAACTATACCTAAGCAAAAAATTAGGTCAATACGTTAGTCTGTTACGGCGTGATTGAAGAACAATCCTACTAACAAACTTTTTCCCAATAATTTTAGTACGGTAAGCGCCATTTTGAAATTCTTTTTTATCGTCCTGATTTCGTTCAAAATCGATATCTGGTGTTCCCTGGGATCACTGAACAGAACCAAAATTAAAAAAAAGTCAGCGCCATTTTGAAATTCTTTGTTATCGTACCGATTTCGTTCAAAATCGATATCTGGGGTTCCCTGGGATCACAAAATAGGAAACTTACCAGAATTAAAAAAAAGTCAGCGCCATTTTGAAATTCTCTGTTATTGTACCGATTTCGTGCAAAATCGATATCTGAGGATCCCTTAGACCACAAAACAGGAAACTGTTACCAAAATTTTAAAAAATCAGCGCCATTTTGAAATTCTTTGTTATTGTACCGATTTCGTTCAAAATCGATATCTGGGGTTCCCTGGGATCACAAAATAGGAAACTTTTACCAGAATTTTAAAAAAGTCGGCGCCATTTTGAAATTCTCTGTTACTGTACCGATTTCGTTCAAAATCGATATCTGGGGTCCCCTAGGATCACAAAATATGAAAATTTTACCAGAATTAAAAAAAAGTCAGCGCCATTTTGAAATTCTTTGTTATCGTACCGATTTCGTTCAAAATCGATATCTGGGGTTCTCTGGGATCACAAAGCAGGAAACTTTTACCAGAATTTTAAAAAAGTGAGCGCCATTTTGAAATTCTCTGTTATTGTACCGATTTCGTTCAAAATCGATATCTGGGGTTCCCTAGGATCACAAATTATGAAACTTTTACCAGAATTAAAAAAAAGTCAGCGCCATTTTGAAACTCTCTGTTATTGTACCGATTTTGTTCAAAATCGATATCTGAGGATCCCTTAGACCACAAAACAGGAAACTGTTACCAAAATTTTAAAAACTCAGCGCCATTTTGAAATTCTTTGTTATTGTACCGATTTCGTTCAAAAGCGATATCTGACGATCCCTGGGATCACAAAGCAGGAAACTGGTACCAAAATTTAAAAAAAGTCAGCGCCATTTTGAAATTCTTTGTTATCGTACCGATTTCGTTCAGAATCGATATCTGGGGTTCTCTGGGATCACAAAACAGGAAACTTTTACCAGAATTTTAAAAAAGTGAGCGCCATTTTTAAATTCTCTGTTATTGTACCGATTTCGTTCAAAATCGATATCTGGGGTTCCCTAGGATCACAAATTATGAAACTTTTACCAGAATTATAAAAAAGTCAGCGCCATTTTGAAATTCTCTGTTATTGTACCGATTTCGTTCAAAATCGATATCTGAGGATCGCTTAGACCACAAAACAGGAAACTGTTACCAAAATTTTCAAAACTCAGCGCCATTTTGAAATTCTTTGTTATTGTACCGATTTCGTTCAAAAGCGATATCTGACGGTCCCTGGGATCACAAAGCAGGAAACTGGTACCAAAATTTAAAAAAAGTCAGCGCCATTTTGAAATTCTCTGTTATTGTACCGATTTCGTTCAAAATCGATATCTGAGGATCCCTTAGACCACAAAACAGGAAACTGTTACCAAAATTTTAAAAACTCAGCGCCATTTTGAAATTCTTTGTTATTGTACCGATTTCGTTCAAAAGCGATATCTGACGGTCCCTGAGATCACAAAACACAAATTCAAAATGGCGCTGATTTTTTTAAATTTAAATACCAGTTGCCTGTTTTGTGGTCCTAGGGAACCCCAGATATCGATTTGGAACAAAGTCGGTACAATAACAAAGAATTTCAAAATGGCGCTAATTTTTTAAAATTTTGGTAACAGTTTCCTGTTTTGTGATCTTAGGGATCCTCAGATATCGATTTTGAACGAAATCGGTACAATAACAGAGAATTTCAAAATGGCGCTGACTTTTTTTAATTCTGGTAAAATTTTCATATTTTGTGATCCTAGGGAACCCCAGATATCGATTTTGAACGAAATCGGTACAGTAACAGAGAATTTCAAAATGGCGCTGACTTTTTTAAAATTCTGGTAAAAGTTTCCTATTTTGTGATCCCAGGGAACCCCAGATATCGATTTTGAACGAAATCGGTACGATAACAGAATTTCAAAATGGCGCTGACTTTTTTAAAGTTTGGTACCAGTTTCCGGTTTTGTGATCCCAGAGAACCCCAGATATCGATTTTGAACGAAATCGGTACGATAATAAAGAATTTCAAAATGGCGCTGACTTTTTTTAAATTTTGGTACCAGTTTCCTGTTTTGTGATCCCAGGGATAGTCAGATATCGATTTTGAAAGAAATCAGTACGATAGTAAAGAATTTCAAAATGGCGCTGACTTTTTTTAAATTTTGGTACCAGTTTCCTGTTTTGTGATCCCAGGGATCGTCAGATATCGATTTTGAACGAAATCGGTACAATAACAGAGATTTTTTTTAAATTTGTTACCAGTTTCCTGTTTTTTGTTCCCAGGGAGCCCGAAATATCGATTTAGAATGAATTTAAAAAACGATAGTTCCGGTTTTATTGAAGCAGAGTTCAAACAGCCGTATACTACGCAATACACTCCTTGCATTTTTAAAAAGATCGCGGAAATAGATTTATACGTGACCACTCGTCATGACGCGGCAATCACTACTGACGGCAATGTCGATGCGCATGTTTGTGTGAGTGAGCTGTTTCGAACGTTTCTAGGTAGTTTCATCCGTTTACTGTGGTCTAGCGTAGAGTATACGTGCTTGCAGAAATATTTTGTATTGTGGCGAGTTAAATACCTACAGATTTTTACTATAGGGATAAACACGTGTTTCAGGATTTTTGGAAATTCGACCTCCAAGGAATTTTTAAAAATTTCACCCGAGCGAAGCAGGGGTGCGTCTGCTAGTATTTACTATAATAATGTGGCGCGGAGGCATAGATAATAATATGTAGTAAATAAATAATCAAATATTTCAAGTTACAAAATTGATTAGTTGGCTATAAAATCGAGCGTAGAGCGTAGTGCTATATATGCGTACAGATATATGCTGTAGTGTGGCGAGTTATATACCTAAAGTTGGCTGCGGCCTGATTGTATAAGGACCCTTAAGCACTTCATGATAGATATTAGAGGTATGAAATGTTGTTTTTTAAAACTATACCGTATAACTTAATATGAGCGGTGATTGCCTTCTATGACGTTTGCCTCCTATTCGGATCCTATTCGGCGTATGGGGTTCGATTCTTGGTACGCATCTCTAACTTTTTGCAGTTATTTGTGTTATAAGCAAAACAGCTTTGTGTTATAAAACAAAGTCGCTTCCCGCTGTCTGTCGCTATGTATGCTTAGATCTTTAAAACTACGCATCGGATTTTGATGCGGTTTTTTTAATAGATAGAGTGATTCAAGAGGAAGATTTATATGTACTTTTTATCTAGGAAAATTAAGGAGTTCCCGCGGGAACCATAAAACCTCAATCCACGCGGAGAAAGTCGCGGGCACCAGCTAGTATTAGAATAAAGCAAAAACTTACGTCAATGTGATCTTCGCAGAAATAAATAGTAGAATTTGGCCCTATAGCTGTAGGATCTCGCCGTGCAAGATTAAGCCACTTAGATCGCATTGTTTTTTTAAGTAGGGCGTGAATAAATAACTTGTTTGGAGTTAATTTTGATGTGTTATCACACTGGGGAACCGCACACGACTTACACACTTTAGAATTCATGTTATTCACACAAAATATCTAAATTGCTGTACGAAGACTTATTGTTTACTGCACACAGTACATTAGAGTACATTGGTAAAAACTATAGTGATGTCACAAATGACGCCATGACACCCGCGAACGTTTTGGCGTGATTTTTAAAATTTAAATTTCAAATGCCAATTTTATCTACTAAACCTTATTTTTCTGCTGAAATAAGATATTTTTTCGAAACATAATGTGACCATTTTTCAAAATCAGTCGTCATGCCTATTGCATGAAAGTGGTTAATATTGGAAGAAATTTTAGCATCGGTTCAACAGTTTTGGTGGTCGAGTGAGTCTAGTCGGTGAGGCTATCTTCATGAATATGCATCGCGTATTAACATCAATTTCCTAACTTTGTAACTGATATTAACTAGTTGTGGAAGTGAACACTGTATTTAGTTCGACATTCTAGAAGAATAATTGTAATAATTCATACTTTCTATATCCCTCCCACGCTCCCAGCGCACGTGTTTCCTGCCACTTACAACTTAAGTACCTTCAAGACATGAGTGAATAGGCATAACTTCTAGACAAGTGCGTTTCAAACTAGACCATCATCATTGCTAAGAGTTCCAGCTTGGTGCAAAAATGTGTTCCTCAGTGCGGACTTTTGGCCTGAGGTCATAGTGTACCGTCGCTTTAGGGAAGTGAGAGAAAAACCCCTACTATTATTATTAGTATTAGTCTTTTTTATTACTTATTGTTTTTTTGTAAATATTGTATTTACCTACTTATAGAATTTTATGGTTGTATTTTATTTTATCTTATAATATATTTTTTTTTTTTTAAGTAATAATGTATTTTTGTAACTTACAATATGGGCCTTGTTGCCTGAAAAAAAATGAAAAAATTAATAATAATTTCTTTGCACTAAGAATGAGTGGCATCAAGCGCATGCCTAAATCGCTATAAAAAAAACTATCCATATCCATACTTTTATTATTATTAATGCAAAAGTGTGTCCGTCTGCCAGTCTGCTACGCTTACTCTAGTAAGAAATTAAATATTTCTTTAAATAAACTTGCTTTAAATGGGGAAGTAAAACATCGGCCAGCTTGCCGAACTATCGACAAATTCTCTTTTTGAGGGTCGACTCGTGCGCAATAGATGGGTGGGACCGGCAGCGATGAGTTTAGATGATGATGATGTCGACTGGCTGTTTCATGATCAATTTATTTAACACTACAACTCTAAATAGCTTAGCGGGAATAGAGCCGCGCCGTAAGTAAGAGAATTTATTAAAAAAAAGTCGTATTTATTACTTTACGTAGGCACGTTTATAATATTATAGTATGAACACAGCAGTTAAGATCACAATAAATAACGATTAATGGTCAGAGAACAAAGTCATATAGACAATCAGACACGTCAAGACATGTGAATGAAGTTTGTACCTATTCAGTCAGTCGTAGCTCGCTTCAAAGTTCATTTGTTCATCCGTCAACAAAGCGAGGCGGAGGCTGGCCACGAGCAGCTTCCGGGAGCTCATGAATATTCATCTCCTCAACATCAATTGGAGAGCCAAACGCTACCGAAATTTGTTAAAGATCACACATCTATGGTTAAGGGACGCTAGAGTGGCGGTAAAAAACTGGCCTCTGCCTCTTTGGTTTTACATAACTTTCGAATCCGGTGGTACAGTTAAAATAAGACGCGTATTATAAAATACACCTATAATATTATATCATATCCTTCCTACTAATTCTTAACCTACTAATCTATATTATATATACTAATATAAATTCGAAAGTTTGCATGGATGGATGTTTGTTACTCAATCACGCCAGAACGGCTGAACGGATCTACATCAAATTTGGCACAGAGATAGATTTTAGTCTGGAATGACACCAGAATAGTAGAAAATATAACTCAAATAGAGTCTGTGAATAGCATTTTCTCTATGAATTTTAAAAGTATCAGCGTCCATTTGTGCAATTAAAACTATTCTCTGACTGTATGCGCTAGTTTTATAGTTGAAATAAAAAGTCGCCATTGTACTTAGTTAGTCTTCTGGGAGTTCATTATTTACGCCGTAACGTAACGATTCGAAAAACTCTTTTCTCATCTACTCTATTTTTTACTTAAAAATAAAACTGAAACTCTAACCTTTGTTAAAATGTACCTCAGTAAGTTTTTGAAAATTAAACAATTCTGATCCAAATGTTTTTTTATTTATTTAATAGTTAGTATTGTATATGGTAAGCGCTGTAATCTATACCTACTTTTAAAGCTATAATTAAACTGTATACTAATCTATATAGCGCCCGTATTAATAAACCGACATCAGCTAAGAACAGGTTCTGAAGTATAGGTCTCATAGAATGATCGATATTTTAACTAGAGCCAAAACATTTATTTTTAAACTAGATGATATCCGCGACTTCGTCCGCGTGGATAAATTTTTTTTGCCTCCCGTGAGAACTCCATGATTTTCCGGGACAAAAAGTAGCCTATATCCTTTCCCGGGATACAACCTATCCCTGTCCCAAATTTCATCAAAATCGGTTGAACGGTTGAGCCGTGAAAAGTTGGTTGTCATCGCAGTCAATTCAAGGCTTGTAACTTGTCATCAAATACAATAACCTCAATTTCAACAACACCTTAATTTTGGAAAGATAAATGGCGACATTTAAGCCAATAAATAAAGTTACAATGGGGTGGAATAAACGCCTTACGCCATGCTTTAAATATTAATCTTAAACATGGGCACTGAATAACAAATGGGCTGAAACTAATTAATATTTAGTGAGTTTTGAACAAACGTCTTGATATTATAGTTGAAATTTATGAGGACCCCAATGGAGTAACAATAGATTGAGCTGTTTCATGTTACCTATGAGAAAATCCCAGGTTCAATAATCAGAAATCCGTATACTAATAATAAAGCCGTCCCGACCGAATACCGGCAGATATTTCACTGCATAAGTGTGTACTCAAACAGAGGTACACTCCCTATTCCCTTGCTGTCATAGCCCGACGGGACGGAAAAACCGAACCGACCAGAGAGAGATCAGTACTTTACGCGCTCTCCGGCGCTGGGAGGTACCGCCAACTTCTTTAGTCCGGACTAGCCAGTACTGAAAATATCGTCAGAAAAATCTATTGGAATTGATCCCAGGACCAACTATAAATTACTAGATGAATGTCCGCATAGATTAAGTTTATTAATCCCGCGGTAACTTATTAATTTTCCGGGATAAAAGTTCTTCCCCGCGATACAACGTTTTTCTATACCAATTTCATCAAAGTCGTGAAAGCGTAGCAGACAGACAGACAGAAAAACTTTCGCATTTACAATATAAGTATGGAATTAGTATGGATTCTGTGCCATGACTTGGTCATCTGCAGTTGTGCACGCTAACCACTAGACCACCGATGCAGTTTATGAATGCGAAAATGAATGCCTGTCCGTCAATTCGACTGTTTGTTTGTTCGTTTGTCTGACTCTTTGCTACATACACAGCCCATCTGTTCGACCGATTTAAGTCCTTGGAAAAGGATTTCACCCCGCCAAATCAAAAATATCCACGAAATTATAGACAACCTAAAACCACGCGGACGAATCATGGGTATGATCTAGTAATAGGGATGATGACAACTCAATCAAATCAGGAACTACCTATTTATTAAACTTAAATTTTGTAATTTGTATGATACACATAGTTGTGACGTCATCCAATTTCAATGCACTTTTTTTCTTTAATATATAGTTTTAAATGGTCATCAAACTTAAAATTAACCACGGATGTGGATTTTAGGTTTTCGGAAGACTCTTTTTAATAATCACTAACATTGATACTAAAATTCTACATCAATGATGGGTAAGAAATATTTTATTTTTGACATAGATCTCTATTAAATACAGAGCTTTCCTGTTTTGACCCTCGTAGTTTTATTTTTAAGATGCCATGATTAATTATCACCATCATGTCTTTCAGTTTGTAAACATGACGTTCAGACCAATGTTGAATAAATATACCTACTTTGAGTTTCAGTTTGAGTTTGATAAATGCGCTTTGAACTTGACTTATTTAAATAAGCGCGTCGTCTAGTGATTTTTATCTAACAAGCAATCATTTAATTAGGCGGGAATGTCATTACTTAAGTTTATGTTACATACACATTATGATATTTAAACGTGTTAATAATTATTTTGAATACAGGTAGAAATTTGGCGTTAAGTATTTTATCGAAATAGATGGAGAAATCTTCTGGACCAGGCTCATAAAGGGCTGTAGCGCCGATAATGATAATGATGATAGTTAACATATTAAATAGTTATAATAGTTTGACGACCTCCCTGGCGCGGTATTGAGCGCTGTTGTCTTAAAGTGCGGAGGTCCCGGGTTCAATCCCCGGTAGAGTCAATTTGGGAATTTATAATTTCTGAATTTTCTCTGGTCTGGCTTGGTGGCTTCGGCCGTGGCCAGTTACCACCCTACCGGCAAAGATGTACCGCCAAGCGATTTAGCGTTCCAGTACGATGCCGTGTAGAAACCGACTAGGGGTATGGGTTTAATATAAGTGCTATGTTCCTAACAGGTTAGCCCGATACCATCTTAGACTGCATCTTCACTTACCATCAGGTGAGATCGCAGTCAAGGGCTTACTGGTAGTGGATAACAAAAATTGTTGTAATATTATATATATACCGAATATTAATGTAGCGGAAATGGCTAAATAATTCTGCTAAATATAAGAAAATAGTACGGATATAATAATCACATAACCATCGTAACCGCAATAGCCGATAGCAAGCATGTAATCGTGTATAGTGCGAAACCGAACCAGCTATTTACCATACATATCACAAACATACAAAACCTCATTATGTTGCACACATAACGCTAATCTACACTAATATTATAAAGAGGAAAGATTTGTATTTTTGTATTTTTGTATGTAACGAATAAACTCAAAAAGTACTGGACCGATTTTAATAATTCTTTTTTCATTAGAAAGCTACATTATCACTGAGTAACAGAGGCTATATTTAGTACTAGATTACTATAGAAATCTTTAGAAATTCCTATTAAAACCAACCGAAGGTGTAAAAAAATTAGCCATAAAATGTCTTTCATCGCATACGCTGCGAAGAGTATTAATGATAGGACAAAAAAATGTTAGAGAATATTATAGAATATATCAATATCTACAAAAAACTTCGCGAGACCATGTGTCTAACTATTGTAGTTAGGTCACTATAACTACTTTTTTACATTTAACAAATTGATAGAAATGCCGATCAAAATCAGACCGTGTTATCCATACCATTTATAAATTTTTATCCAAATAAATAATTTTATATTCAAGACTGTCTCAATACCTGATGATTACTTTTTGAATTATTGAAATCGGACATTCCATTCAAAAGATATCATGGAATTAAAATAAAAATACATGCCGGCGGCGGCCGCCACGCAGCGCATCGAGTAACTAACTCTTCGTGAGAGGGGCAGGATGGGGGTGCACCATTATGAACTAGGTAGCCGGTCGGCTCCTTACGCAGTGGACGCAAGCGACATTGAATATTTAAGTTTTGTTAACACATTTTTATGCTTCACTTAAAAAGTTCTTTTCAGAGCTACTTAGTTTCAGTATTAGGAATCACACTTTTTCATAATTAATAATAAATGCGAAAGTGTGTTTGTTGGTTTATTAGTTTGTCCTTCAATCACGCCGCAACGGGGCAACGGATCGGCGTTTTGGCATGGGTATAGTTGAGGACCTGGAGAGTGACATAGGCTACTTTTTATCCCGGAAAATTAAGCAGTTCCCGCGGGAATTAAAAAAACATTCACCACGCGGACGAAGTCACGGGCATCAGCTAGTACTACATAACTTTGTAAAGCTCACCACAATGTAATACAACGCGCGGAAGTCCGCATATCCTACTTATATTAAAAACTAGATGATGGCCGCGACTTCGTCCGGGTTGATTTAGATTTTTTGATTCCCGCGGGAGCTCTTTAATTTTCCGAAGTAAAAACTATCCCTATACCAAATTTCATCAAAATCGGTTGAACAGATGGACCGTGAAAGCGTAGCAGACAGACAGGCACAATTTCGCATTTATAAAATCAGTATGGATGTGAATGTATCGTTGTTTGTAAGTTTGGACGTTTGTTACTCCTTCACGCCACAATGTTGAACCGATGTGGCTGAAATTTTGAATAGTTAATATACTAAATTTTATCCCGAAAAATTTAAGAGTTCCCGCGGAAATCAAAAAACCTTTATCCACCATTTAGCCACCTGGAAACTAGTACGGAAACTGTCTGTTATGCTTTCACGGCCCATCTGTCATACCGGGGAAAGACATGCTTATCCTGGAAAATCAAAGAGTGACAACTCCCAACGGGATTTTTCAAAAGACTAAATCCACGTAGACTATTTCGCGGGCATCATCTAGTTTAATGATAAATTGTTGTTTCACAAGAAAACTGACTCATAATTTATCACGAAATACAAAAAAAATTACTTGCTTTCAATGTAATTTACATAATTGTTTATCCACATGCTCTTTGTGGATTAAAATAAATAAAAATATAAACAATAAATAAAACAAAATGTAAACGAAATAAATAGAACACATTTGAACTCGAAAGCAAACGGAGAATTGTTCAAAAATTACTCTTCGTATTGGTATTTTGTGTTTTCGTTTTAATTACTTTGGTAATTACTACGCGTCCAGAATGCCACTCTGCCGTTCCGAAACTGAAATACAGTTAAGTCGGAAATAGTCGTTTTCAACCATTATAACTATACATGTATAAATAAAGTAACGTTTCAACTTTCAAGTCACTTGACTTATAAATTTTACTTCATGATGCCCGTGACTTTAGCATGGTTTTAGGTTTTTGAATTTTTTTGGAAACTTTCTGATTTTCTGGGATAAAAAGTAGCTGATATCCGTCCCCGGATACATCTAAATCTTCAAAATTGGTTAAAAAGAAGTTCTGTGAAAAGATAACCCACGAACAGACATACTTTCACATTGGTAACATTTGTAAGGATCTGTAGAATTGATGTGGATAATAATTTAATTTACGTGAACCACTACTGCACTAAAACTTTCCAGCAAATGGTTCTTATTTTGATGATTGAGGTGTCAATCGATTCGTTGTTATTATTATGGTCCGGGTGACAAAGATTACATTTTACACGAACAAAATCAATATTCTCTCGGTCTCGGACTTTTTTCCTAAATCGGGGTCCAGGTTTTTCATTCATATCAGAGATATCAATCTCTATGTATTTCCAAGGAATACTTATAAGTATATTTCCCCCATATTAAAAAACGTTATTTTTCCACTTAGCTACGTTTAAATAACCAACCGCAGTATAGAATAAGTAACAGAGAGCGCATTATGCTTATTAATATTTTAATGTGGCAATTCCTCTCGGGATAACTTGTATTTCCAAGTTATTAAGCCGGAAGGACTCTTGAATAATAAACGCTATTGTATTTCCTACATTACCGTTACAAAATGTGAATGGGAATTACAATTTTTTATTTGTATGCTGCGATCAATATTTGGACGGTTCGTGGTCAAAGATTAGAGTCCTAGAAGCCAGTGAGAGATTTTCGATCGCGTTAAAGTTAACTCCGATTTCTATGGAATTGTATCGAAGAGCTTGATAAGAAACGGCGCCCGTTCAACTCTATACAAATTACGGTTAACTTTAACGCGATCGAATAGGTAAATAATAAATATCTCCCACTAGGCCCGCTGGTCATTTATTGCAGTGTTGCTACTGGTACAGTCTGATCGCGTCATACAATAATTTACTGTAACATTCAAGTCGATCAGTAGCTCGTACTCGAGTCACTATAATATTTTTTCCTCGACACCAGAGATGCTCGCTACTCGCCTGGACGGATCGGTATCACATAATATCGCGTAAAGCCGGTACTCAGTCTATACGCGATAATATTATGTGATTCCTCCTTTATACTGTGTGAATTCCCATGTAAAGCCAAAATTCTTGAGTTTTTCTAACAGTAAATTCTCAGTGTCATTCAAATTCAAATTCAGAACAAGGAAGAAAGCATCTTACGCACGCTCTTGTTCACAAAAATATCTCTCGGTTTTTGGATAGTCAACGTTGAACTTGACTTGGCAGAAAGTCCATCTCGGGAACATTGCTGTGTAAATAAAGGCTAGTATTTCCAGTGCATTAGTCTAGCCGTCCTACTAATAGACGGGGCTTGAGAAGAATTCCATTATTCCAAAAAACAAGAGCTCGTAATGCCAATTAGCTCCCCGAGCTAATTGCCATGAATACGCTCAGCATAAATCAACGGCGTTTTAAAAAACATGACTTACCAGAAGTGTAGTACATTCTACTGAAACCACCCCATGAGGGCAGCAGCAACAACAATCATACAGTTAGGCAGTGCCCTTAATGGTAAACAAACTCTGTCACTATATTGAAAGGCAAAGGAAATAAATAAGTACATATTATTAAAAGAAGACACTACGAAACGGAAAAATATTATAGTAGCAAAATGGAATTTCAGATTTTTTTAAAGAAATCAAATATTTTTTACACCGTGGAAAAAAGTAGCCTTTTTTTATAGTATGTCACATTCATTTCACGCAACGAGATATAGTCCTGCTCCTAGAGGTTTTCCTCGCATATCCACTGCACTTAGATGAATCTGAACCTTCCTTACCCAACTGTATGATTGTTAAACCATACTAAGTTTATACGCAGTGTAATAAATTTGAATATCATTAACTTATTTATCACAACCTCGTAAACGCCGGCCAAAGTAACGTTACTCACGAAATATTCTTAAATAGTGTAACTCGTACATTATTTTTTGTGCTACCTCAAGGGGGTCAAGTAATTGGAAATTTTAATAAGACAGACTTTGTTAACCGACTTCAAAAAATTCCCAATGAATTCCCAAAACTCAATTCAAAAGGTTCGAAGTAGTTTAGTCGCTACAACGTAACACCGGCATAGCAGTAGCGTAGCAGTTTCAAGCTAAGACCTGGATGGAATCCACACGAACGAAGCGCTTTGCGTCTTCTGAAAAAAATGAAAATAAAAATCATTTATTTCACGTAGGACAACTTGTGAACTAAGAATCTACTACCGGTTCGGAAAGCTAGTTCTACTGAGAAGAATCAGCAAGAAACTCAGCAGTTGCTCTTTTCGTAAACAGAAAAATGTTAACACATTGTTCCTTAATCGCATAGCTGGGGTCTGGAACGGTCTACCAAAAACTGTTTTTCCCAGCAAATACAATACAGATATCTTTAAATCAAAAGTGAATAGGCATCTTCACACCATCAGGTGTGATTATGGTCAAGCCTAAACCTATAATGAATATAAAAAAAACTAAGAGCAAAGTCCACTACGCACGGTCAATCGAATTCGCAATGTAAAACTTAGACTAAGCGTCCACGTACTGATAGGAAAAACGTCCGCTTCGGAAGGGAACACTAGTTTTATTACAAACAGACGCCAGCCCATAAATAATAAAAGCTTGTAAAAATTAAACAAGCATCAAACACGTGCTTATTTCAAATCTGATCCAACTTACCTGTTGTCCTAGATGAGCCACAGAAGCAACGTCACGCGACGCGACGCGATACGACGCCATAGAAACTGACAGATGTAGGTCACGAAAAGGGTCAGCTACTGTTTGATACTGTCTCGTCACGTCGCATAGCGTTGCGTTGCCGTGTTTGTCGCTCACCTCACAACGGGTTAGCTATACTAAAACTGTTAAAATGTCAAAGGTCCCGCCACAAAAGCCACAAGTCAATTTGTTAGCAAATACCACCACAATTTAATAACCACAATCGTTGTAATTCCAA
The DNA here is from genome assembly GCA_964035005.1 of Erebia palarica. Taxonomy (NCBI): domain Eukaryota; kingdom Metazoa; phylum Arthropoda; class Insecta; order Lepidoptera; family Nymphalidae; genus Erebia; species Erebia palarica. The sequence goes on along the minus strand of OZ035989.1, from coordinate 12,400,418 downwards.
TTATCAAGCTAGAGCATGCTCAACTCCAGCGCGTGCTCATGTGGATAAGTGGATAATTCCACTCACTACTAACTCCTTCCTAAGAGTACCGGATTCCGTATTTGCATAGATTAGAACGCTTGAGGCTGAAACAAACAAGTTTTTCATTTAAGAATTAAATTGAGCGGTGGTGCTTAGCAGACGCAAGAAATGTTTAGTCGGTAATAAATCCTAGTCTTCCCACAGTGGAACGACTTAGGCTTCTCGCCACAATTAACTGCCCTCACCGTTGCCACTGCGGTAACTGTTGCGTTGACACCTTTGGTGTATAAAATAACGTCATTTTTTTGAAGTGAAACTTCATTAGAATCGTGATTTGAAAATTCAATGTAACGAAAAAGCGACACCAAATAGATACAAACATATTATTCATAATATATCGCCTTTGACACTCACAAATAATGTGACTTTCTATTGGTACCAGAATTTTCAAAATCAGTTCAGTAGATCCCCCTACAACGTCACAAACTTTACCACTTTATAATATTATTAGTTAGATAATAGGATTTAGCCTGCGAGAGAATAAGATAGAATACAAGTAATATTTATTTAACTCTCTCGTAGGTTACTTTTCTGAAGTTTCACTTCTGTCGTGTGTGAATTGCACACGCAGATTTTTTTTTAATTATACTCTCACTGAAATATCAGTAGGGTACTTACTACCGTGGAACTAATACTTGTAGGTACTTACTAGTAAATTCTAGTAGTTGGGTACCTACCTATTATTTCCATGGGCACCACCTATGGCCGAAAGCTGTATATAATTTTACACTTAAAAGAATAGCACGCGTTTTGTTCGTTCCAGCCCTTAGCTCTGCACTGGTAGAAAAGGGATGCCATGGGCTTGCATTGTGAAAATAATGCAATAGTAGTTTGTGATATAAGAGCGGTAAATAGGTTTTACATACGAGTCGACTAATGTCAGCCCGATGACGCCAGTCGAGGGCTGATTACCGTCACGAGTAGGTATGAAGAAACCGTAACGCCCGTGTACACAGTTTTTTCAATACATTTGTGAGAAAACTTGAAAATAAAAGTCGAGTAGATAGGCACTAGGTACTCACTAGAAAATGGTTTTTCACGCCCATACTTATTTCGAGATTTTGCCGGTTTTCTCAGATCTTAAATACCTAATTGTTGATTTAATTTTATGATTCCACATCACATCTACTACTCATATTTATTGATAATTTATAAGAAAAATTCAATGACTATTTTAAAAATAGTGCGCGCAGATTAAAAATTTAGTATAGACTACGGCACGTTGTTGTAATTGCGTTTTTTTAAATTAGATTCATTGCTCTAGGTTCTAGTTCGTAGCTCCCAGCCTGGAGTATTCATCCTTTACTTTTTTGATTTATAAAACTTAAAACAATTTTAATTAATTATATTAATTACAATTTTTAATTTTATCAATTTTTATTAATTTCTTCAATTCACATCTAAATGTCATTATTTTTTAGGTTTTCTATATACAAAGTCAATATCATCATGAACCTTCTTGCAAGAAAACGTTTTATTTAGAAGTAAAATAGGCTTACAAAAATTAAAAAAAACTGCAAATTTACTCCACGAGGGCAGTGAATATTTACTGCAGCGGGCAGTAAATTTAACTTACAAGCCCTGTTTACTGCCTATGTAAGTGCATTTTTCGAGAAAGTGTATTGATAAATAATTTCTAGTAGGTACATTCGTTTCTCCTGACATAATATAATATCCAAATTATGCTTTAGTCGCCTATAAAGAAATTATGAATAACAGATGTTTCTAACAGACAACAGATATATATTGAGTGTTAATTTTGGCCATTAAATAATATGGTAAATCAATCTCACGACATAATCAATATTAATATTATAAATGCGAAAGTTTGGATGAATGGAAGTTTGTTACTCAATCACGCCAGAACGGCTGAACGGATCTGGATGAAATTTGGCACAGAGATAGATTATAGTTAGGAATAAATCAACACAGGCTAATTTTTATCCCGTATCCACGCGAACGAAGTCGCGGGCTTCAGCTAGTAATACCTAATCCAGGCCAGTTTGAATCAATAATTACATTATTACCCAGAGTAACCTTTTCAAATACGTTAATTGCTCTAAACGGGCTCCCATGTATTTAATACTCATTACCCAAGTACTTCAGGACACCCATTAGAATGCTAATTAAGCAATACATATCTGTATGTAAATTGGAATTACATTTAGGCAATGTGAGACCAGCTAGACATCGGGCATAGCTACCACTTACATGGCATTCAGGTCGTAATGTACATGTTACTGGGCAATACAGCGTTGTATTGGATTTGATTAGTTCACTAGTGCAGCGGTGTGCATACCTAAACGTTCTGTGGTCTATGCTAAACACATACTTAGACATACATACAATATTGATACTTATGAGATCGCTTAAAAATACGCTTCCTTCCAGCAATGAATGCAAAGGGTTCGAACCCAGAGTACATACTCATTCGTGAGGCAATTAGTACTTAAACTGCGAGATTTAATAATTTTTTTAATTTTTTTTAGTTGTATTTATGAATTTAGGACTTATGTACTTTTCTTTTTGTTAGAAAGGGAAGGTATAATATAGATGTTATAATATTAACAGTCAAAATATAACCAAAGGGCGCAGCGCAATTTTGCATGATCTAATAGAACCGGAGCAAACTGAAAACCAGCGGTGAACATTGCTCAGTAATGCTGAGTTTGCCTTCCATTGTTTATTGTTAGTTTTTTTATTTATAATTGTAGTATTAGTATTTTGTGTACAGCTAGCAATAAGGAAAGAATAATTTATTTACTAGATGATGCCCGCGACTTCATCCGCGTGGATTGGGTTTTTTAAATTCCCGCGGAACTCTTAAATTTTCCGGGATAACCTATGTCCTTCCCGGGATATAAACTATCTCTGTGCCAAATTTCATCAAAATTGGTTCAGTATTTGGGCCGTGAAAGCGTACCAGATAGACGGACAGACAATAGACAGACAGACCTCGTAGCTTTAGTTTTATGATACCGTTACAGATTATCACCATTATATTTTATAAATAACTGGACGTCAATAAGTGTAGTATACCTACTTCAATTGAATAAACATTATTTGAGTATGAGTTTGAGTTTGATACAGACAGACAGACAGACAGACGGACATACACACAGACAGACTAACTTTTGAATTTATAATATTAGTATGGATTTATTTAAAGATCATTTAAATCTAAATCCTCGCAAAGTCGCGGGCACCATCACGTAAGTTACAAAGCTTCAAATAATATTTGCACTGTACCATTAAAAATCATTGTTGTCACGGGAAAAGTTAAATAAAACAGCTCCCCGCCTAAGGGCATAAGTTGGTGGAGCGGCGGCGGGTGGCGGCGCTCGTAAAAACTAATTAGCGAATAAAACCGCGATATACTGCAGCGGCTCACTTAATCTCCCGCTGATCCCATCACCGCCACTAAACACGATGACGTATGTTTACGTGGAAACATACTTGATAAGATATCGTAAGCTGTAGGTTTACCAAGCTACTTTGAGCACACGAAAACCAAGATGCTAATAGGTACTTAATCTCCCGCTGACTCCATTACCGCCACTAAATACGATGCAACTGTTTATGTGGAAACATACTTGATTTAATATCGTAAGCTGTAGGTTTACCAAGCTACTTTGAGTACACAAAAACCAAGATGCTAATATGTACTTAATCTCCCGATGAACACATTACCGCCATTAAACACGTTGACGTTTGACTGTTTACGTGGAAACACTTGATGTAATATCGTAAGCTGTAGGTTTACCAAGCTACTTTGAGCACACAAAAACCAAGATGCTAATATGTACTTAATCTCCCGCTGAACACATTACCGCTACTAAATACGATATGACGTCTATGTGGAAATATACTTGATATATCGTATCGTATAGTATCGTAAGGTGTAGCTTTATTATCTAGCTACATTGAGTAGCTAAACACTAAAATATCCTGCAGTATAGTGGCATACTTACCCTCCCACTAATCCGATTCCGACACATTATAATATATGCAAGGATGCGCGGACCATCGGAAGACAATAGTACGCGCACTTTCTAAATTCCAGCCCCTACCCGATACGCACATGGCAGTCACACGCTTTGTCAGAGAAACAACCCGGAAACTCAATTCCATGAACTTGGATTTTTTGTATCGATGCCTGAGATGGAATGCTTATGACGGTCGACCGGTCACCACGTCATCACGTGCAAAGGAATGAACCCTTCCCGAATGAACCACGCTTGATGAACTGTATAAAAGCAGCCTGCATCCCTGCAGAAAAATGCAGTCGAGTACTCGTCTGGAACTGTGCGCTCTCTTCCCTTTTTCTAGACAACAGTACTCGACCCTGAATGGTAACCGTGCGCCACTTCCCGGTCTACCACTTCAGAGCTGCGCAGTACTCAAATTGAGTAGTGACCGTGCGCTTGCATCCCGGTCTCAATCAACGCAGTCGTAGTACTCGTCAGGAACTGTGCGCTCACTTCCCTTTTTCTAGACAAAGTACTCGATCCTGAATGGTAACTGTGCGCCACTTCCCGGTCTACCAATTCAGAGCCTAGCAGTACTCCTCATCTAGAACCGTACGTTATATATCCCGGTCTCCTAGACGCCATACTCTACTGCAATGGTGACCGTGCGCCATACTTCCCGGTCTTACCAGTGCTGGAAACCGTGCGCTACATCCCGGTTTCGCCAACGAAGGGAACTTGCATATACCTTGAATGGACGAAGCCTACAAGAAACAGCAGTACTATTATGAGTCGCGACGCATCAAAATCAACCCCTCGCCTCCGCAAGTAAAAGTGAAAGTTACCGCCCTACATTCAGTGAAAGTGAAACCCATAGGACTCCTTGGACTGAAAGTGAGAGTGAAATCAATAAGACTTTTAAGTGAAAGTAAACCCTAAGAGTCTTATTCGCGTAACATATGTAACTCTTTACTTGTTTTGTTATCTGTACTTCACTTGTTTACTTGTTTTGCTTTTTGTGTTAAACTCTACGTGTGAATAAACCACCTTCTTGTTGTAACCCAGTGTTTCTATCTGTCACACCTGGCGCTACTTACCCAAACAACAAAGAGAGCTTTTTAGTTTTTACACTATTTAAATTCGAATGTCACAATCAAAACATCAAAATAGGTAGGTACCTACGAAGTACACCTTCTGAACGTCATGCTTACAAAGTAAAGACGTGATGGTGATAATTTAGTACGGTATCTTAAAACTAAAGCTACGAGGCTTCCAAACGCGCTCTGGTCTGAGAAGAAGCTCACAAAAAACTCAGCCAGGTTTTTTCTTTATTATCACCATCTCAAAAATATCGGAAATAGTTGTGTCAAGTGTTGTCAAGTATTGACATTGTCCTACGTTAGTTACTTAGTTACTACGTTAATTAGTTAGTTAGGTAAACGCGATAACGCGAGTCAAAACAAAGCAATGTGATATTATCAAACAGTAGCTTACCCTTCGCGTGGCCAAAGTTGTCACGTACCTACTCGTAGATAAATTTGACATTTCAAATAGAGTCGTATCGCGTCGAGTTGCGTCGCGTCGCTTGCGTCGCTCGCCTAGGACGGCGGATCAGGATAAGGACTACGACAATGATACCCTGTCGATATATGTCACACCTTTCCAGATTATTATAGAGAAGAGAATATACGCCGTATTAGAACAATTCCAACGAATATGAGTAGGTAAGAACTTATAATAATATAAAACTCTTAATAATTACTCTCTTTTACATTTCTGCTCGAGAATGAGGCCGTATAAATTATGAAGTATAATGAAATGAAAAATATTACTGTGGGCGTCACAAGCAATCAAAGTCTAATAAGTGATGGCGGTGACAATACTCTACTATATGAGAAAATTATGTTTAATGAATATGTAACTACTGTGACGTGTCAAAAGGTTGTCCCTCTGTTTCATACATTACACATACGTTAGAGAGAGAGAGACACGACACAAGGCATCACGTGACTTCATGTGTCGTGTCTCTCTCTAAAGTATGTCTAATGTAAGAAACAGATGGATAGGCTTTTGACACGTCACAGTATATATAGTCCGCACGCGAGCTCTGAGGAATGTTAGAGTAATGACCTAGAGTTGTTTAAAGTGCAAAACAGTCCTGCTATGGCAAAATTACACGCGTGAAGCTCGAAACTAGTGCTGGGAGCGAGCTGGATATGGAGCGACGATCGGTGGTGGCGTACAACCGGAGCTCGTGCGCGGACTTAAAGTGTATGTTTAATTTATTTTTCTATATTCTGTAGTCGAATTCTTCCGAATGAATAATTCGCAACCCAGACGTTTTCATGCTAAGTTATCCCTCTTTATATATTATTTATGTAATAAATACGCAAAATACTCGTCGAATTGAGAAGTTCCTTATTTTTCTGTCTGGAAATCTGTTAACAAGTCATAATTTAAAAAATTAAAAACACGACTGCCCTCCCAAAAAACTAACTAAAAAGATAAAATCTATATTAATCTAGTTAAATTAGAATCTCATTCACATTTTTATTAAATTATAATTTTTTTGTGAATCACTGGATATTGAACTATAGTGTTATATATTTTTGGAATCTACTCATCATTTTCTAGGTGATGATTATATAGTTAATCTTATTTTCGATTTTTTTTCAAATTTAGTCTTTAATGCGGGACCATGGTCAACCCATCAATTTTTTTTTAAATTTTACTAGCCTATGTCACCCGGAATAAGCTAGGAATTCTAACGATACCTCATTTATCGAAATCGGTTCAGGCGTATAGAAGTTATTGTGGAATATACAAACACACATACATACATATATACATGAACCCTGAAAACAATATACTAAATTTTTCAGGCAGTCGTATAAAAATAACATCGCGCCATTAACTTCTTCATACAATGGCATATAGGCAACAGCACTTTTACTGTAATTTAATCTTGGCTTGTCCTGTCTATTGTTCATTAGCTCGTAGTCTGAGCTAAGTTAGGCAGACTAATTAGTCTCAGCTACCTGGATAAGCTTCATGAATATCCCGGATTACTATGGTAATTCAACTAACTTCACTGATGCATCCATTTATTACTACCTACCTAGAATTGGATAGTGCGTTTTAGAATTAGACATCACTTGCTGAAGGCACAATATGGTGAGAAATCCTGATTGCCTGAAAGATCAAAAGTGTGTGAACTCTGCCAATCCGCACTTAGCCAAACGCTAAAATGGGTTGAAATAAATATGAGCATCCATGAAGTCCATTGAGTTTGGATACGTCGCTTTACCGTCACCTGTCAGAAGATTTCGTCAAATAAAACAGTAACTACTCTGTGGCCTATGTAAATATTGAAGGAAATGCTTAACCTTTAGAAATTATTAATTAATGTAAATTAACTTTGTAATTTGGATGGTGAAATAATAATAACTTTAATTTTCGTTTCAAGTAACTAGGTAGGTTCCTATATACTATATACTATATTATTTAATTAGGTCTTTAATAACGTAATGCACGTGCAAACAAGGTTTTGCAATAAAACTCCTTTATTCAGAGCAACACAAGTTGGTTTTTATTTCGCCAATCCAAAACATTATAATTGCATTTTAATGATGATAATGATGATGAGTCTCCAACTTTTTTCAGGTGTATTTTGACTGGGAAACAAATGAATCAAAAATTGACAAGTATGAGAATATTCAAATGAGAGTAAGTATTACAAGACCGCGCTGAAGTTTATGACAGGTGAGTGGAATGGCGTGTGGGAACCCATGGACATAAGTCCAGGGACAACTTAAGTAAGCTTATGTCTATTGGTTTGCGACGAGACGCGACCACATGCGTAAAGATCTAGACTACCCCACTTGAGTAGCACGGAGTGGCGCATGTAGTGGCAAATATTATTTTGTAAAAAATGATATGAAATGTGCACATTTCATAGCCTGTAAATGAGTTCGAATGTTAAACTTCCCGGCCTAGGCCAGTAAAGAATGTATGTATTTTCATTACATATCATAAGTTTGAATTTGGAATCTTTCTTCCTGAACATCTTGTAACTTGTTATAATGTTCTTTGGCCTAAATAGTTTAAATTTGGAACTCTACTATATTACACGTTCAGCACTCACAGCGCAAAAAAATATATTTAAAAAAAAGTCACTTGTTTCATTTTTTAGAAAAGCACTATACACACCTCGACCGGGAGAGCATTTCTGGTCTCGTATATAGCATAACTAACACTCGACCAGAAAACGCGTACTTCCCGGTCTCGCGATGTAATGTACTAATGTATGAGTTTCTATGGGGCCGCGGCGCGTAGTGTATCTCCGTGCCACGTCGCTGAAGTGGGCCCAGCTCCATACAACCTCATACAAAGAATACTTGCCACTACGTGTCGCGCCTCTGTAGTGGGGCTAGACTTTTAAGGCGACGACGGTGGGAATATTTGCACATCGCGAGAATCGAGAGGCGACGAATCGCATGCCCCCGTGCGGTAGAAATTACCTCGGTCCGAATTTTTTTGCATTTATATAGTTGTTTTTAAATAAAATAAAATAATAAGTACCATCTATCATTCAATAAAACTCAACTGCATAAGGGTCGTTACTGAACTTCGCAAGGTTGTAAGTTCAAAGTCCGCGTGAAGGACTATTTCAAACCGATGCGTAAGTATTGTAAGTATGCGTAAGTACAGTAAAGAAACTTGATAACGCCTGCGACTTCGTTCGCGTGGATGTAAGATTATTTTTTTAAATCCTTGGGGACCTCTGATTTTCCGGGATTAAAAGCAGATGCGCCTTAACGCTAAAAGATAGACAGGCAGACAAGTAAATACACAGATAAATACTAGACAGTCAGACAAACTTTCCCTTTCATAATAATTGTATATAATAAATATATATAATATATTATTACGCAAAGCATTTTGTGCAAGTGGGTAGATAGTATATGAATGAAAAAAATTAATAATATATAATCTTTTGAATTTAATACAGAAAACCCTTATTTTTATTAAAGAGGTCTAATTTCTTACTAGATATAGAGCGCGCGAGTTGAAAGCAGAGTAAATGTATGTGTCACCATACATTTACTCTGCATTCAACTCGCGCGCGAACTGCGTAAGGTAGTAGTGTAGATATAATTGTATAAGGTATGACTGCCTCGTTGGTCTAATGACTACCTAGTGGGTCTAGTGGTTAGCATGTTCGGCTGCGGCCGACGAGGTCCCGTGTTCGAGTCCCAGGTCGGGCCATAATTAAGTATTGGGTTTTTCTGACTATAAATTCTCAGTACTAGCCAGGAGTTAGGAAGTTGGCGGTGTTTCACCCCTGTGCCTCGGAGAGCACATTAAGCCGTCGATCCCGGTTATTATCACTAACATGATAATAGTCGTTAAAGCCAACCCGCCAAACCGCATTGGAGCAGCGTGGTGGGTAAGTTCTAATCCCCTCTCTCCTATGAGAGTGGAGGCCTGTGCCCAGCTGTGGACGTTAAAGGGCTGTAGTGGTAGTTGTAGATATACTGGACTAATGGACGCGCTCGAGTGTGAATTAATACGATAATTTGGCACAATCATATTATAATACACACCTACATTTATTGAATTGTGGTTTCAGAATGGTTTCAACTTTCATTAATAAACTTATATGATACCCATTAAAGTGGATTTTACCTTTATGGAACAATTGGCAATAATATATTAATACGATTTTATTTAAATCCGATATAGGATTAATTTTTTAACTCCTTATTTTTTCGGGATAAAATGTCTTATGTCGGTTGAACAGGTGGTCCGTGAAAGCGTAGCAGACAGACAGACAGGCAGACAGAAAGACAGATACACTTTCGCATTTATAATTTTATATAATATTATATTATATAGTTATATACCTAGTACATTTTTGATGATTTTTATTTTTATTAATGCGAAAGTGATTATTAGTAATCCTATTATTAATTATTAAAAAAAAATAATAAGCGTTGTGCACTCATATATTTTTTTTAAATAAGATTTTTTCAAAACTATTATGATGACCGTCTTGGTCATCATCAAAGTTTTGAAAAAATCTCTGGGATTTATTTGTTAAAGTGGCAAAGACTACAGTTGAATTTCAATCACCTAGAGTTAGCTGTTGTAATATGCACTGAAGAAACGTATACAGATCAGCTCCCGTATTCTGTAACTCAGTGGCTATCGAAAAATGAAAGCCACTGACATATATATTTTGTCCATTGAAGGTTTACTATGAAAAAATGAAAGAACATTTCATAGTAAATCTTCAATGGATAAAAAATATAAGTCAGTGACTTTAATTTTTTGATAACCACTGAGTTACAGAATCGGGCTGCAGATCTATTATATAGTTAGTCATCACTTTTGTTCTATCGTATTTAAATTCGTCGGATATTTATTATTTATACGCTGTATTAAAAAGTAAAGGAGCTCAAAGAATCGGTAGACGTTTGGGTGTCCTCGAAAGTTCAGCGATGCCCACTAGGTGGACGGACGACATCAATTACAGATGTGTATTTTGAGCTATCCTGGAACCAAACTACTCCAAAGTTAATATACTTAAGGTATAAGGATGCTTTTCTATAGTACGATTATATTAAAGGACTAGCTGATGCTCGCGACTTCGTCCCCGTGGAGTAAGTTTTTTTAATTCTTACGGGAATTCCTTAACTTTCCGGGATAAACAGCCTATGTCACTCTCCAGGTCCTCAAGTATACCCATGCAAAAAATAATCCCATCAAAAACATAATTGTGAAATGAGAGCCAAATTCAAAATTGTGATATATATGCCTTGGTTGTTGACTTCAGCGACAAAAGAAGTGAGATCTAAATGGGTGCCAAGTTCAATGGTCAGCGTTTTATAAATTATATTTAGTATAGTTTTATCAATTATAGCGTTCACAAGTTGTAAAGCTGTAAGTTCTTATTTTATTCTTCCGAAAATTTGGCTAGCTGGTAGAAACTGTACTTTTAGGTACCTACTTAATAATAATTCGTATATGGAAACTAGCCAAGCCAAAGCCTTAGTCTTCAACATTTTATACTAAGTTATAAGAAGAAATGATATTTTAAGTTGTTATAAAATATTATATGTTGTTATAAATAAATTTCAGGACTAACCATTGAACTTGGCACCCATTTAAATCTCACTTCTTTTGTCGCTGAAGTGAACAACCACGGCATATATATCACAATTTTGAATTTGGCTCTCATTTCACATTTATGTTTTTGATGGGATATCATTACTTTTTGTACAGAAATTATTGAACTCAATCTCAAACTCAAAACATATTTATTCAAAATATGTACCTACAAAGTACACCTTCTGAACGTCATGCTTACAGAGCATAAGACGTGATGGTGATAATTAACTACGATATCTTAAAACTAAAGCTACGAGGGTTCCAAACGTGCCCTGGTCTGAGAAGAGCCCGCAATAAACTCCGCTTCTTTTTATTATCACCATCTCACAAATATTTGAAATTATATATATGTACTTAAAATATAACATTACATAATCAGCCGCTGTAACAATTAATACCCATGCCTTGCTATCATTCAAATAATCCTTTACACTGTAATAGGACTTTTCTATTAGTTTAGTTTACGTTTTACATTAGTAGGTACTTATTATTCGGTGTAAGGTCAGTGTGTCACCCACCAGTAATTCTATTGTACGACTCATTGTACAACATAATTAAAGACGAGAATTCTCAAGAAAAATATATAGTATACCTAGAGTTACACTGACATTGACAGATTACATCTATGGTCAGACTACCTCTACAGCACATTTCTACATCTCATCAATTTTGATTGCAAAAGTTCAAAATCAAAAGTTTTTTGTGAAACATTGAAAACAAGCACGGTAAACAGTCGATATCACTAAAACCACTATAAACAATGAATACAAATCACAATGACTGACAGCTTGAACTGACGACTTCAAATACGTTTCTTCTTCTTTTCTGTCAATGACGTTTCGTTGCACAAAATGTATGAATACGAAGGTAAGGTTTTAATGCAACTATATTATTATTCATTATTATTGACATTAAAATAATAATTATGTGTCATTTTCAATAGTTAAGGAGTTACTACCACCGCTTAAAGCAGTATTGTTTCAAAATAACGGTTGAATGTCACGTACTTTGACGTCCTTAAAATAATGATTTTAGTACTACAACATAAACGTCAACAATATTAAAATAATACGGCTTTAAGCAATGGTAGTATGCCCCGTGTCAGAGTTTTGATCTATACCTAGGTAGATCATAAAAATGACGATTTTTGTACGTTTATATCTAAATAACCATTTGAGGTGTGCTTATGAAATTTGGAGCACATATGTATCTCACGGGTCTCAATATATGCGCCAAATTTGACATGTTTATGTGAAATAGTTTTTGAGTTATGAGGGGGTCAAAAGTGGCTCCAAATGGTTCGTGTAATATTACACACGGTGCTGCTCGCCAGTTTTTTTGAACTTTGGCTGGACACGCTTCCGCGTGTCTTGATAAACCTACAAACATACAATCAAACACATTTATAATATTAGTATGATTCCATAGTGCTTAAATCAAAAAGATGAAACGCAATAATAGACAACGGATAGGACAAAGTTTGCCTCATTCACTAAAATGGAGCCAGACAAGACGTTGTTTCCCTTCGGCGCAGAAGTTTTATATTGTCCGGTCCTTAGGGTGGGGAAAAGACATGACATAAATAAACTTGACGTAAGAAGTCACGGGTAACAGCCAGTGTTTCATAATTAGGGGTACTGGGCCGTGAAAATACTTCTAAATTAATAAATAATGGAATAAAAGAAAAGAAAGTTGTCTTTTACTACGCGCTTGAAAAAGTATTAAAAAGTTGGTCATTATTTTTAATAACAACAACAACTTGTTAATTAGAGGAGCTTGGACAAGCTAGCTACCTTGTTATTTATGTACAGTACCGGCAGCAAATAAAGCCTGAAATAAACACTAAGGAAAGCCACCCACGGCGACATTTTTCAACGATTCAGAAGCTATACAATTGCAAAACTACCGCAAAACTGTCGCGATGCAGTCGCTAGCCGAACACCATCGCTCACGTAACCACGATTTGCATCGCTGCTATCGCAATACGAGAGAGCTCGAGTCTACTCCGGTTGGCCCGTGAGGGCTTTGAGGCCTAGCCTCTTTATCTGGATGGGGCGCGAGTTAACTTCGTACCCCGGTGAATGTCTATTAGCCGTGTGGTTGGCTAAGCTACGGGCCCCTTAGCATCGATACAGATGCGATGCAGCATCGATACAGTCGTGCGCTGTAGTGATTGTGGGCATCCCCCCCTCTTCTTTTACTCAAAGTCGCCCGAAGCAGTCGCGCATTAGTAGCGATGCACAAGCGATACTGAATCGATTTGCAAATGCCATAAACGCCTAAAAATTGTGATGCGAGACACGCTACTGAAACGCTCCTCATCGTGCGCGACCTCCCTTTTTGTCGTTGGGCAATGCTCGGCAAAATCGAACACTCGTGCTAGTCTAGGCAACGAGGTGGTTCGTTATACGGAGACCCCCGCATTAAATCCTTAGTCGTTGAAACTTGGCAGGGTAATATCCCAAAACTTATACAAAAATATCCAAAAAAACCAGGCGGACGTTAGGTATTTATAACAATAACCTAACTAAAACTTAATATTTATGACTGAATATTTTCTCGATTTCTTTTTAAAATAATAGTAGGTAGAATATTTACACTCAAAACCGAAATATCAAACGAAATAATCATGCAGAACAACGATATTTAAACCGATTTTATTATCCAACCTAAACTGCGTTTACGCGATAGTGTACCTTCCCGCTTTGACATTGAGTATAGCATAAAAACCTTACTTCCTTTCTTACCTTTTATTGGATATTTATATTCTATATTATACGTTCTCATGATACTTTATCATACTGTAAAGTTTCGTCGCCTGAGGAATTATTGTTGGGGTCCACCAGCTTTATTATCTAAAGTCTTCGGGCGAAAACACACTACGGACCGGAATGGTCCGGTCGCGGAAAGTCCTCCTCATTCATTGCAGCGCGTACACAAGACTGCTGATAAGATTATGCGATTAGACGTTAAAGAAGTTAAAAAAATAGCTCATCTCTATTGGAACTGCCTTTAGGTACTTTGTCTTATCCTTATCTCTGTTTCTCAAAGGCGGTAAATTACTTAAACACGCCTATACCTTTTGTGTCCATTGTTAATTTGTCTTCGCCAATACTCCAATTGCATAACTGGCAAAACGAGGAACAAATGGATGAATAAAGGAATGACTGTAGGTATACATTTAAACTGTAGAGTGGCTTTTGGAAACCATCACAAAAAATTATCATTCGTTATCCAATCATTCGTGCGTAATCTCAGAGTAAGAATTAACTTTTTCGTAAAGAGTTCGTAAATTTCAAAATTCTATTTTTTAAACTTACGCAAGAGCGGTACCTACTTAGTTTTAGTGAAAAAGTGTTTAAATTACGAACTACGAAAACCTTCGAAAATTTGATCTGAGCAAAAAGAACAAAATACCGCAATACGAAAGTCGGCTTTTCCTTGAAATGCAAAATAAATTTAAATATTTGAATTTAAAAAATTCGATTTCAACTTGATAAAAGATCAAAGGGTTCCTTTTTTTACTGGAACATACCGTTTAAACTTCAGGATACGCAGCTGAAATTAATAGCTGGTAAATAATCCGTGACACTCAGTGTAGTGCTCAATAGTAATAAAATAAAAATTTTGTTCCAACATATTTTCAATAAGCATTATTATTCCACTACATGCCCTTGAATTTCATCTGATCTGATATCACCTGATGGTAAGTGATAATGCGTTCTAAGATTGTAGGGGGCTAACTTGTTAGTGGTATGGTATATTAAAATCATACCCCTAGTCTACACGGCAACAAACAGGAATGCTAAATCGCATGACGGTACGTCTTTGCCGGTAGGGTTGTAACTAGCCATGTTGTTGTCTACAGCGCTCAAAACTACTGTCATTTACACAACATGTACTATCATTTAGACAACAACGCTTAAAACTACGGCAGGGAGGTCATCAAAAGCGTGCACTGATTTTAGGACCTTAATGTCACTTGTCCTATCTATATAAAAGTCAAATAGCTATATTTGCGTAATAAACGTCGTCGGGAAGAACGAATGTGTATCGATAAACGAACGATCGGACGGCAAAATAAACAATCGGCATCCGTACGGGAAGTAGCGTTGCATGTTCAGTTATGTATTTACCCGAAATTGGGGATTCCGTGCTGGAGCAATACAGCCGCCCTTGTTTTATTAGCGACACTTGAGTGTAACGGACCCATTAAACATCAGTAAATTCCGTTAATAATATAATGAATGATTGGTGCTGGAGTCTGCTCCAACAATTCTCTGGAATTGTCATACGAATTTAGGATCGCATCAGACGATAGATTCTTGGATAAAGTAAGTATAACACAAAAAGTCATACTGTTATATAGTTATATAACATAGTTTAGCTTTCCGATGCGAGGCAGTTATTCAACACCAGGCGTAACAAACACAGGGTATGATTTTACGGCTCGGCTATTTACGCTTAGCGACTCTTCAAACTATTTGGGTTATTCTGGTTCTCCTACGTTTATCGTCATTTCTGATTTACAGCTCTTTCCATCACTGCGCCGCCGTCTGTTGAGTGGCTATGAACCTCCATATCAGGTCCATAGAAAGATTCATACAGGATATGTTCCGATTTACACTGCGAGCACTGTAAGGTGTGACGTCAATTTATTATACTGCGAAGCCGTTCCATTATAGTTAGCTATACTGGTTACTGTTTAAAACGAAATGCAGTCAGCACTGAGAGCACCTTGCCCCAAAAACGCCAGTGTTCACAGTACAAAAATGGCGACGATTTATGACGTTATTTAATTTCCTAGTATACCGCGGTAGTATACTACTAGTCAGTCCATAAAGGAAATAATTTCTCCCCAGTAAGAGCACTGAACAGTGCTCGCAGTGTATATCGGAACATACCCATTGTCTCTTAGCTGTAAGTCATCACTGACAACACACGTGTCATATCGTGTCAAAAATAATTACCTAAATAAATAAACAAAATCTTTATTATCCAAAAACAAAGAACAAACAATTTCAAAATTAACATTAAAGCTAGAACTAACCTAACTTTACTTTTTAATGTGTGCCACACATAATCCCAAAAAGGGCGTCGCCTTAGCGTAATGCTGAAGTAGTGTGAAGTGGTGGTGTGATTCCTACATCCAAGCACAAATCTCTGGCAGGTTCCGCTATCAACGCCGACAACTAGACGTGGCAACTTTGAATACGCTTTTAATTAAAATTATCACGCCAATAAAGAGAGTTACGAGTTGTGAGTCGAGACTTGTACCATTAGTCCGAGTTTCAACATCTCGATTTCGATTGGTCGTATTCGAGTGTTCAAACATATCGGTGTCAAAGTATAATGAAGCGTAACTGAATTGCTTTAGACTTTAGACCTCAATTTAGTGTATGCATTTACGAACAGAAACTTCGATTGAACTGAATACTTTGTGACTTTAACTAACGGAATTTGGGTCCATTTTACTTTGATGCCAATGTGTTCGAACGCTTGAATCGAAAGATCAATCAAAATTGCAATGTTAAAACTCGGACTAACAGTATTGAGCCACTATTGAAGCGAAGTGGTGCTAATTGCCGCTATCGCCTGTCTGCCTGAACATCCCCTGGAGCCAATCACATCAATCAGGACGACAAGGGGGCTTTCCGACGAGTTGTTTACAAAACACATGACTACATGACATTTGTTTAGAGAGGAATGATAGAGCTAAGAGCTGCCAGTATAACGAAATCGATCAGAAAACCACAAACTTGCTTGACCGTTCAAATTCGACCGCGTGGTTAATACAGGCTATACTAAAAACTTATTTATTTTTAAAAGATAGAAGGCTTCTATATTTGTTTTTTGTTTAATTATACATACTTTTTACAATTTTACAAGACAGTTTTGCTAGAAAATAATGTGACAAACGTTAAAAACCTTTCGCGTACTTCAGAGGTGCAATCATTTGCATTTTCCATCACTGAAGATATTTTAGCACAAGCACATAAAATAAAACCAGGTAAAAGCCAATTTCCATTTTCTATTTTGAGCATTAATAGGTGGGATTTTTTCAGCAAATAAAGGCATTACAAAATTTTTTTGTACTCCTATGAAACCCAATGGTAAATTAAGACTAACGCGGTCACTAGTCTTCAATTATTATGTATTACTTTTAGAATTTATTTTACAGGTTGAATTATCTAGTGAAGGTAACTATTATTTCATCTATGGTAAAGATAAGTTAAACTAAACCAAAAAAACATCGTCAATCGATGTACCTAATGCCACAGCAGTGCAAATAAAATATGAACTTTCTCATGCCGCGAACCTATAGGTATACCTAGTTTAAAACGAAGCATCAATCCACATCAAGTTCCCGAGCCAGTTTCCCTAGTCGCTATAAGATGTACCCCTGACTGACACCCAAAAACGCGCGAAAACTCTAGGACCGTCTCATGTTGTACGATTTTCCATCATCATCCGCCTAATACTAGGTAGATACTCGTAGGTGTACTAATTTGATTGAGGTTGAATTCTGTTCCGGTATAAATGTCATTGTTGGCATTAGGTATAATATAGTAAAAGTTCATTATGTGCCGACAAATTTTGTGAAAATTTAAAAGCTTTTTGTGAGTTCGAGGAAATATATAACTTCTTACACAAGTACTATGTACCTTACATAGATATAATTCGAGATTGTAGATGTGATATATAGATCAGTAGCAACATGCTACGACTGCAACTGATGCTTGATAAGTAATTGATTAAGCAATTAATTGGATCGCAGTCATAGATATCGTTGAATTGAGAGCTATTGAAGCCACCGGGTGTCAATTATCCCTATCTGTCGCCCGAGATGGCTAAATCGAGTCTAGATTCTGGGACTATTAGATATAGGGCCTTTTCATATTATTTATTTAGATATCTTTACTGCATACACAAAATATACAGAATCCAGTTTAAAAGCAGTAATTACTAGTAAAACTAGATAGTAATGTGCAAAGGCGGTCTTATTGCTAAAGCAATCTCTTACAGACAACCTTTGATATTATTATGTTGTTATATTCACACATAGATGATGGCTGATTAATTTTGACGATTCAATAGCACTTGCAAAAGTTTATTCGAATAAAAAGACATTTGAATTTGAACAGGAGCGGTGCTGAGCGCGATTTCTGGAGATCCCGAGTTCGATCACCGGCGAGGGCAATTTATGATATCTGATTGTTTCGCACGAGAAGAGAATCGTGCAACCGGCAATAGGTTGAAAATTAAAATCGAAATTGAATCAGTATCAAGTTAGCAACTGATGCTTGATATAGCAATTGGGTATTTGATCTATGTATGTGACTACGTCAAATAAATTATTTTTTAATGAATATTAAATAGAAGATCTCCCAGAATTCGTAATATCCACGTCCCCTGTAAGTTATATGTTGAATAACCGATCGATTAAATTAAAAAAGTGCGTCGAACTTGATGACGACACAATTCAGCATTTCATAAAAAAAATCCACACTAAGGACGCGTTTTTACATTTGCAAAAAAGTTGCTGATTTAACTATATTAGTTGTCAAATACCCAATTAACTAGATCGCAGTAGGTAATAGTAGATATCGTTGATCTGACTAACATTAATACGAGCATCGAGTGTTGGTAATTGAGAGCTATTGAAGCTATTGGGTGACAATTATTAGCTCTATCAGTCGCCCGAGCTGACTGGATCGAACTCGATTCTAGATTCTAGGACTGTTATATAGGGCCTTTGCATCTGGCGACATTTACACGCGAAGATTGATATAACTGCCATACGTACAGGTTAGCCTGCTATCATCTTTGGCCCGTACTAATAAACCGACATCAGCTAAGAACACTTTACCAAATATCGGTCAATCTAATCTAATCTAATCTAATCTAATCTAATATATATATATAAAATCGTTAAGGGATCAACGCACAGCCTAAACCGCTAGGGTTATTAACTTGAAATTTTGACAGTAGGTTTCTTTTGTGACGTAGGCGCTCACTAAGGAAGGATTTTTCAAAATTCCACCCCTAAGGGGGTGAAATAGGGGGTGAAAGTTTGTATGAAAGTCCGTCATTTCTCAAGTTATATCCATGAAACTTGGTATACTAGCTACTGGTTGAAAATGAAGAAATACGTGTTTCACAGTTTTTAAAAATTCTTACCCCGAAGGGTTGAAATAGGGGATGAGAGTTTGCATGAAAGTCCTTCATTTCTCAAGATATTCTCAAGTTATATAAACGAAACTTGGTATTTCGGCTTTCGATAAAAATTAAAGAATTACGTGTGTCGCAGTTTTTCAAAATTCAACTTCTAAAGTGGTAAAATAGGGGTTGAATTTTTTTATGACAGCTATAGCCATGAAACTTGGTATATGAGCTGCGAGTTAAAAATCAAGAAATACGTATTTCACAGTTTTTGAAAATTCTACCCCCCAAAGGGGTGAAATAGGGGATGAAAGTTGGTATGAAATGCCTTCATT
The DNA here is from genome assembly GCA_964035005.1 of Erebia palarica. Taxonomy (NCBI): domain Eukaryota; kingdom Metazoa; phylum Arthropoda; class Insecta; order Lepidoptera; family Nymphalidae; genus Erebia; species Erebia palarica. The sequence goes on along the minus strand of OZ035989.1, from coordinate 12,380,698 downwards.
TCTCAAGATATTTTACAAGTTATATCAACGAAACTTGGTATTTTGGCTTACGGTAAAAAATAAAGAAGTACGTGTGTCACAGTTTTTCAAAATTTTACCCCCGAAGGGTTAAAATTGGGGTTGAAATTTTGTATGAATGTCCTTCATTTCTCAAGATATTGCTCAAGTTACATCTACGAAGCTTAGTGTTTCGGCTTTTGGTAAAAAATTAAGAAGTACGTATGTCAGAGTTTTTCAAAATTCAACCCCCAAAAGGGTTAAATAGGGGTTGAAAGTTTGTATGAAAGTCCTTCATTTCTTAAGTTATAGACATGAAACTTGGTATATAAACTGCAGGTTAAAAACGAAGAAATAAGTGTTTCACAATTTTTGAAAATTCGATCCTTAAAGAGGTGAAATAGGGGATGAAAGTTGGTATTTAAGGCCTTCATTTCACAGGATATTGTTCAAATTATATCAACGAAGCTAAGTTTTTCGGCTTACGGTAAAAAATAAAGAAGTACGTGTGTCACAGTTTTTCAAAATTCAACCCTCAAAAGGGAAATATAGGGGTTGAAAGTTTGTATGAAAGTCCTTCATTTCTAAAGTTATAGACATGAAACTTGGTACATAAACTGCGAATTAAAAATAAAGAAATACGTGTTTCACATTTTTTCAAAATTCGATCCTTAAAGAGGTGAAATAGGGGATGAAAGTTGGTATGTAAGGCCTTCATTTCACAGGATATTGCTCAAGTTATAACAACGAAGCTTAGTGTTTTGACTTTCGATAAAATATAAAGAAGAACGTGTGTCACAGTTTTTAAAAATCAACCCTCAAAAGGGTAAAATAGGGGTTGAAAATTTGTATGAAAGTCCTTCATTTTCAAAAGTTATAGCCATGAAACTTAGTACATAAACTGCGAATTAAAAATAAAGAAAAACGTGTTTCACAGTTTTTAAAAATTCGATCCTTAAAGGGATGAAATAGGGGATGAAAATTGGTATGTAGGGCCTTCATTTCTCAAGATATTGCTCAAGACAAATCAAACAAGCTTAGGTTTTCGGCTTTTGGGTAAAAAATGAAGAAATACGTGTGCATAGTTTTTCAAAATTCAACCCCCTAAAAGGGTAAAACAGGGGTTGAAAGTTTTTAATGAAAGTCCTTCATTTCTCAAGTTATAGCCATGAAACTTGGTATATAAACTGCGAGTTAAAAATGAAGAAATACATGTATCACACTTGGTTGGGTTTTTTGGAATTTTGGTTTGAAATGGAGAAAAATACCTAATTCACATTTTTTTGTATATTTTATCCCCAAGCACAGCACAGAGATAGATCGTAGTCTGAAATAACACGTAGGCTTCTTTTTATCCCGAAAAATTTAAGAAGTCCCGCGGGAACCAAAAAAACTCATATGAATGTTTGTTACTCAATCACGCCAGAACGGCTGAACGGAACTGGATGAACTTTGATATAGAGATAGATTATAGTCTGGAATAACACATAGGCTACTTTTTATCCCAGAAAATTAAAGAGTACCTTCGGGAACCAAAAAATCTCAAATGGATGTTTGTTACTCAATCACGCCATTACGGATAAATGGACCTAGATGAACTTTGCACAGAGATTATAGTCTGCAATAGCCATAACACATAGGCTACTTTCTATCCCGTATAATTAAAAACAATTCAATCCACGCGGACGAAGTCGCGGGCATCAGTTAGTCTATGATAAAGAGCAGTCTTAAGCTGCATCATCACTTACCATCAGGTGGATCGCTTCTCGATCTGCTTGCTAGTGGTGATGGAGCCTAAGGTAGAGCGCTCTTGCCTAGAAGATGCCTTAGATACACTCTTGATTTTAAGGTATACCTATATTACAAAAGGAGGGAGAAACGGTAGCTAGTTGATGATGAATGATCAATGCTGCTTTCATAAACCTTTAGCTTTTGACATTTGAAGCTAGCTCTAGTTTCGGAATTTCCTTTACACAAAAAGATACCTACGCTCGAATTTACAAGCTCCAAATAACTCATAGGTACTATTCATAAATAGTATACGCTCTACTGAATCAAAGGCATCCCATCCCACACATTTTAGTCAGAATGTCGCATTATCGCCTACACGTCAAAAGCGTTGGTTCGTGTACGCACTTAATGTATTGATATTCAAATTGCATTTTGTCCAGGTTTTTGATGTATAAGACTAGCTGATGCCCGCGAGTTCGTCCGCGTGGATTGAGGTTTTGTGGTTCCCGCGGGAACTCATTGATTTTCTGGAATAAAAAGTAGCTTATGTGTTATTTCAGAGTATAATCTATCTCTGTGCCAAATTAAATCGAGATGCATTGAGCCGTTCCACCGTGATTGAGTAATAAACATCTATCCATATATCCATCCATCCAAACATTCGCATTTATAATATAAGTAGGTATAGAAGAAGTATAGGCTGAAATAGGTAAATATAGAAATTGCTACATAATCAAATCGACGAGCTATTCGTGATGCAGCTATTCATGATAGCTAGAGATGTTTTCAATTATACTTAATTTAAAATATTCTCTCTAAAAGAAATTACGTGAGGCCTCGTGGGAGGCTTTAAAAAACAAAGACTGTTTCAGTTCCTTTCCAGTAAAACCTTTCGAAAAAAAAACGATGTACCTAAATTGAGTTTAGATAATACAGATAAGTATTTTTTTGATTTAGGTACCTAGTATCTGAATCTGTATTATATTGTAGGTACATGCGGATAGGACGAAATTCACTTATACTTTGGTAGCAGGTGAGATCGCAGGCCTATTGTGCTAACTTGTAGTGAAATAAAATAAAAATTATCAAATAATATATTAACTGTCGGGGAAAACTCTTCTATAAAGGATTGGTTTGTCAGCTTTAGAAGTGCGGGCGTGATGCCAAATTGGCTTTTGTTCAGGTGTCGGAACCTGACGCGGAGAGGAGAAATACTGCTGTATTAGTCTCCAATTTGGATTCATGGGGCCGTTATTTATATCTTCAATACACATGCCAACTTCTTATGTCAATTAAAGCTGAGATCGAATATATATTTATTAGCACCTTAAGCTTCACGCATAGGTTAAAAAAACTGAGGTTATAGTACCAGGATAATGAAACGGTGACCTCGCATCATCAGGTGCAGCGTTGGCAGACATTTTTTCCCTTTTCATTAGACAAACGACATCAAACAAGTCTCAAGGTGTGGTGTTTGGAAATCCCTGCAAGAGACGTATATATCCTGCAGTGAACGTCTATCGGTAATTACAAACATACCTGCATAAATAATATTATAAAACAATTGAAATCACGTATGATATCGGAATATGCCATAACAGTTTTGAACCCACCTAGAAATATTATTCATGAGTCCATGAGTCTATTTACCGCTACGAAACAAACGTACCCTGTTTGTGATCATCACGTTACTGCAACCGCATTTTTTGTGATTGGCAGAATTTATGGTTTTATTTGGCAGAATTTATTTATGATTAATTTATTTATTTGTTTTTGCTGAAACTGTACATTGTAGCCAATATGAGAGAGAAATCAGAAGTGATTCTGACCGTCGCGTCGCACAAGCCCGGTACTGCTGTAGTAACCATAAACCTGCTCGCAAACGATTACAATTAAATAATAATAGAGACAAGGCGGAATCGTGCTGGCAGCTTTGTTGGCACATCTAAGGGTGGCTTAACGAGGAGCAGTGAGACTGCCGGAATATACTGTATATTGAACGATTTACTGCAGGAGACAGATGTTCTTAATTGATTTAGATATAGCCGCTAATTATGATTTATTGATATCGTAATCTACCAGATAGGTATAGCTATAGAGCTACTGGCTAAGCATGCTGTGAGCTGTCAAATCTGGTGGCACACGATTGTTATATCAAACTAGCTGATGCCCGCGACTCCGTCCGCGTGCATTGAGGTGTTTTTAGGGGTATGAAAAATAGATAGTAGCCGAATCTCAGACCTACTGAATATGCATATAAAATTTCATAAAAATCGGTCAAGCCGTTTCGGAGGAGTATGGTAACTAACATCGTGACACGAGAATTTTATATATAAAACTAGCGGTCGCCCGCGACTTCATCCGCGTATATATAAGATTAATTAATTGTAGAAATAGGCTACGTACCTATTTATATTCATAACATTTCGCTTTTAATAGAAAATATATATTTCACCGTAAAATTGTGAAAAGCGTTAGATTATAACCTAAAGGTTTCTATCCCGCGAGATTGTAAACTGTCGACAGATTGTGAACCGTTCAATGTTCTGAGTATTAATTTTTGAAATATTTAGTGTATTTACGTTTTCTTGTCTCTTTCTTGTACAGTTAACTATAGGTTAGGTTAGGGTTTGACACAAATATTCAGGTACTTATGTTCTATCGGGTTAATATACTTGATTACAATTTACCGAAAAGTAATGTGTTAAATCGTAAGCAGTATGTTACGGTTCACAATCTGTCGCCAGTTTACAATGTATCGAGATAAAAAGCTTTAGATTACAGTGTTACGATTTTTACAATTTTACGGTGACATATACATTGTTCGAAGAGCCGATAGACGTATTTGTCTGGATTGCACACACAGAGTACATTATATATACTGGATTGCACAGGAGGCGCAGCGTTCAGTGATAGTCTGCCCTTTTATGTTTTTTTTCCCTACAAGCCCTTGACTGCGATCTCACCTGATGGTAAGTGATGATACTGTCTAAGATGGCAGTTATATTAAACCCATACCTCTAATTAATAGGTTCCTATACAGCATCGTACTGGAACCCTAAATCGCTTTTCGGCTTTGTCGGTAGGGTGGTAACTAGCCACGGCCGAAGTCCCCCACCAAGCCAGAGCCGAGAAAATTCAGAAATTATAAATTCCCAAATTGACACTGCCGAAGATCGAAACCGGGACCTCAAACGTTCAGCGCTCAGCACTGCGCCTGGGAGGTCTTATTTGCTATTACGACCCTGACAAATCCTATTTTTGAATAGTCTATAAAAAAGTGATTTATTTTAAAGTTCATACTAATATTATAAATGGGAAAGTGTGTCTGTCAGTCTGCCTGTTCGCTTTCACGGCCCATCTGTTCTACCGATTTTGATCAAATTTGGTACAGGGATAGGTTGTATCCCAGGGAAGGATATAGACTAATTTTAATTTAGGAAAATTCAAGAAAACCCGCCAAATCAAAAACTTAATCCACGCGAACCAAGTCACAGGCATCATCTAGTTCTTAATAATGAGAGTAAAGGTCACATCTAAATGATCTCTAGCGCGCCTACAAAGCCTATCGATTGCGTACAGTCTATACCCGATGATACCCTAATGGCTAAATATAGCTCACAGATCGGCTTTACAGCTTCGACGGTTATTGGATAATTATTATCTAAGTTATAAGGTCTACTACTATTCTACTCGTATTAAATAATAACTACTTCAATCATACTAATATTATAAATGCGAAAGTGTGTTTGTTTGTGAGTTTGTTGGTTTGTTGGTTTGTCCTTCAATTACGCCACAAGGGAGCAACGGATCGACGTAATTTTTGGCATGAGTATAGTTGAGGACCTGGAAAGTGACATAGGCTACTTTTTATCCATGAAAATTTGGGAGTTCCCCCGGGAATATAAAAAATCTATACCACGTGGACGAAGCCGCGGGCATCAGCTAGTAGAAAATAAGTAGAAATGAAGAAACTAGAAGTTTAATTCGCTATAATCCGCCACAGAAGGCAAATCTATGTACAGTACGCATATGTAGTGCTATATGTGTGCGTATATTATGTTATGTGGTGTGGTGAATATCGAGGGCATCAAGTTCAAGATACTGTGCCACATAGATTTGCCTTCTGTGGCAGATTATAGCGAACTAAACTTCTAGTTTCTTCATTGTCATGGACTTCCGCTAAGTAACGCCTGCTTCTATCCAAATAGAATTTTTTTTTTCACCATTCTACTTTTACAAGTGTTTATTTGTATCATCAAGTGAATCTACCTGCTGTCTCGTTGGTCTAGTGGTAAGCATGTTCGACTGCGGCCGACGAGGTCCCGGGTTCGAGTTCCAGGTCGGGCCATAGCAAGTATATTGGGTGTTTCTGCCAAGAAATTCTCAGTAACGTACTATTACCTATTCTGTGGTACTAGCCCGGAGTTAGGAAGTTGGCGGTGTTTCACCGCCGTGCCTCGGAGAGCACGTTAAGCCGTCAGTCCTGCGCCTGATCTCTCTCCGGTCGTGTCGGATTTTCCGTCCCATTCGGCTATGAGAGTAAAGGAACAGAGTGCACTACAATATCTCCTGCGCAGATGGCTAATCTCTCTGGAGAATGGTCGCCGTGGCCTAAATTCGGTGGGGAGGACCTTATTTACTATGCCCAAAGGCCTTATGTCCGTTTAAACATTTTCACAGCCAATTAGTTTAACCGATTTTGCCGAGCTCCAGAGATAAAAGTGTGCCGGAATATGAGTCAATTGCACAATTTTCGTCAAGGAAAATCAATTATTTCACTTATTTGGTGACAAGTTAACCCTTGACTGTAATCTCTCCTACCCCCGGTTGTATAAGGAAATCGTAATCGTTATAGTTTGTCAGGCGGATAAATAATTCGCCCTGTTTAAGGAGTTCATAGATGCCTGCACGTCAAAAAGCATTGTATGAACTCCATATACAGATCGAGTAATACGTTTTAATGCTATCAAATGATAAGGTAGGTACGATTTGCTTAGACAATGGAGGATTTTCATGATGTTGTGAATAATATTGAACACTACGTAAGTAAAATATAGATTAAAACTAATAAATCAGTGGGTTTTTTTTAAATCCATCAATAAATGACTGAGAAATGACGATTTAAAAGTTTAATTATTTAATGTAAACCGATTGCTGTATCTTACTCGAGTGAGAAAGAACAATGGCGAAATTGGACCCACATAATTTTAAAATTAAGGAGGCATCGTTCAAGTACAAGTTTGTATTGTTTATATACATATGTTTATATGATGTTTATATAAAAAAATATTGAGACTGAGATACAGGATTCCAAAGAAAGAAATTATTATAATTTATTAAAAAATAAGTCATATTGCACTAACGGAACGCAATTGACATAGATATACATTTTGTTGACATGACAACACTTGTCATTATTATTTATTTTTGTAGGGATGCTCCGACACCATCGATGTATCATCGATACCTACTGAAATGAGTATTCTTAATATTACTATCGTCTTGTGATACTAACACGAGTACTTTAAAAGTATCGATACCTAATCGATACTTTTTAATTTTTATGTAAATGATTATATCAGTATCAGAGATCACTACTTATATAACACTAGCTGATGCCCGCGACTTCCTTCTCATGGATTTGGTTATAAGAGAAAGAAAAAAGCTCTCATAGGAAAAGTAGTACTTAATGCAAGTGTTAATCAAAGTATATAGAAGAATAAAACGCTTAATGTAAGGAAGATCAGGCTATAGAATGGGAAAACAATCTGAACTATTGTTCAGTGAATCACTTCAACTTGGGGTATTGGTGTCGAAGAATTCACTGGCCAGAATCCGCATAGAGGTACCAGTGGTGCAAAGAGATCTATTTTGATATTATTGTTACTCAATTTGTTAAAAGATAAGATAGATCTAAGCAGATAAGAGTTATTTAGAAATATGGTGTTAGTAGAATTATTACGGAATTCTCGCAGACATAAGTACCTACCTAATTTTAACTAGGCATAAGTACCTACCTACTCATTCATACTAATACTCATACAAATTATTGATTGAACAATAGCCCAATAGTTTTCATAAATAATTTTTAGGTTATATTCTACTTTTAGGTGTATCTTTTTTCTCCCACATTTTTAGACTTACTTACTATTTGCTTTTTTCTTAGTTTTGTTACGTTCTACAATTATTAATAAGTTTCCATGATGAACGCAACCCTTTTCAGTGGGTCCCAAAATACATGCATTCCCGCCATCCTCCTTTTGTGAGTTTTAATACCTAGCCGAGATTTACTTCAAAATTATCTTCACATACAAATTAATTGCTTTTAATTCAATTAAGACACGTTAAGTCCATTTATTTATTTTATTCGGCTTTATAAAATCGGTTGTGTGACGGGTGGTGTGACGTCACGCCACCCGTCTTGCAAGCGCAACTTTAAAGTTCCATAACTTTTTCATTGTTTGAGATATTTTAATGATTCTTTCATATTTTTGTTTTATTTTGTCTTAATTTTCATAATAAAATTAAAAAAATGGTTAAATTCTCCATTGGGGCTCTAGTATACCTACCAGGGACCGGGAAGTCATAAAGATTGTTGGAGAAATCAATTAATTTTATTCATCACGCGCCATGCTTGCGTCTTCGTCCGTGTTGATTGAGGGTTTTCGGCTCCCGTGAGTCCCGCTACTCTTACTTCATGCCGATCCGTTCAGCCGTTCTGGCGTTATTGAGTAACAAACATTTACCCAAACTTTCGCAATTATAATATTAAGTATAGATTCTAATTAAGCTCTTTTTTGTTGAGAAATTGATATGAATTATGTAGGGCGGCTTCTTTTCGAGAAGCCACCCTACGTAATTAGAAAGATCAAGTTGTCATTATACTGATATTTTTATAGAAAATATTGGGTAGGTTTACCTACTCAATTTTTGTATTAACTATTTTTCTTTATATTCTTTTCTTACAACATCGAAGCCTCATAGAATAAAAGTAAAGAATAGAGAGCGCGAAACAAAAGAGGCCAAGTAGGTATATGATGGGGTCAAAAGCCGACTGAGATGACGCCGACAAAACGGTTGACCTCATTGCTTGCTGAGCGGTGACACATTTTGTGGCAACTATTTTGGTTGTTTACGAGCGAGATGATAATAAAAAATATTCTGAGAATATTAGTAGTAGTTAATCGGCACAAGCATCAGGTACCTAAGAATTTTAGAGAAAGATCCCACGACGGTCAGACCTTCGTTATTTTATTAAGGCTGAAAGTTTTTGTATCTATGTCTCTAATAAAGGTATAAACGATCCCCGACTGAGAAGTTTGGATCGCGGTTGCTTTGGAAGGTATCAGGTACAAAAGTTGGCACCTCAAATTCATAAAAGCATTCTCCGTTTTTAAATTTTTCTTTGGAATAATATTATAAACCACGTTGTCCATTGTTAGACATTTAGTACGATTGTAACCCCCTATCAGACACCCTGTTGTTTTATAATTTAATAGTGTACATACATAGAAAAACTTTCAGCTTTAATTAAATAACGATGGTCTGATCGTCGCGGGATCTTGGACCATCACTGTAAGGCCCGCTCTCAGAGACGCCGGGCAACGTTGAACCAAGGAATAAATTTGAAATTTTGACAGAAGTTATATACGAATTCCGTCAAAGTAGCAGCTCACTCTGGGTCAAAAGGATAACCCGTCGTTTTGCCAACGGACCTTAAGAGGATAGCAGTACTATCACCTACACTGTGAGAATACTCCAAAGAGATGGGGACGGCCGCCGACAGTGCCACAAGAAGATAGCTCTATGTAGTAGTTGTGCCCCAAGCAAACCAAAAAGCTACAAAAAAAAATACAATCACATAAAAACCTTAAAGCGGCAAACTCAAATTCAAATATTGTTTATTCAATTTAGGTAGGTATAGTATACTTATTGACGTCCAGTTATTTATAATGGTGATAATCAGTAACGGTAATTTAAACCTTAAGCTACGAGGGTACGGCGATGCCTAAAATTATGATTTATGTATCCCGTGTAAATTCCGAGAAGTCCAAGGCTAATAATATTATTCCGTACATTCTTGGTGATTTTTGTACATGTCCATACAAAAATCACCAAGAAGGGTCGCGAAGATCTGGTTGTTCGCAGATGACAGAAGTGCAGCTGACCCTGGATAATCTTAAGTCCAGTAGGAAAACCTACTTCAGCTCGTATGTCCTTACTGTTCCGGCTTCGCGCAAAGACGTGTTCCTCAGCTTAGACTTTTGGGCTGAGGACATAGTTTACCGTCGCTTCAGGGAAGCCAGATCCAGAATCCCTACTGTTTCTTAATTATTTTCATATGTATTAATATTATTTATTTACTTATACATACTTATATTTCACTTGCATCCGCACGAATAAACTATACGAAATCCTACACTAATTATTTAGTAACTTATCTATATAACAAATATATCCAAAGCGACCATTTCATATTCCTTTAGAACGGCATTCCCGAATAGGCGGTGGTGGGGCTTGACATGGCACTGAACAAGTTGCTTCCATACATATTTTAATGATAGCTAAAATACAGACCCGATTGAAGCGCCACATGTAATATGCGAGTGTCGCTGGAATGACAACGAGGACGATGTTTTGTCATGTCGCGGTAATGTGCACGCTCTAAAAGTTAGTGACGCGTAGTGAACTTCTTATCCGCCATAAAAAATTTTTTGGTTATTACTAGTAGTGTTTTTCGCTCTCATTATATACCTGACTACTATACCTACATATATTGTATATGGTGGCACATACATTTACTCTGCAATCAACTCGTGCGCGAGCTGTGCTTAATTTTTTGCCTATATGAGTTAATGATTTAATATGATAGATTGTCATGATCATAAATAGTTTAACGAAGGGCATAAGATTATGGACGCGTCAATCAATTATTTACATCTGCCGTTGCACCAAATAGTTCCAAGTAAATTGCATTATGTAAATCAGACCACATGACTACTTAGCTATAATACCGTGTCATTACGTAGGTATACATTATATAATTCTGCAGCCGGTGCGGCGTTCAGCTTAGATGTAGTTAGACAGTAGACACTTATTTAATGTTAAGGGCAAAAATAAACTTCCGCCTCGTAGGACGAATGCACACTAAGGACAAAAAATTATTGTTTGGTGGCCAAAAATCCGCGCAAATCGCAATTTTTTATGGAACTGCACACTATTGCGACACGCCAAAAAACATGTTTTTTTTTATTCTACAACGATTTAGTCCTAGACTGCGATCTCACCTCATGGCAAGTGATTTTGCAGTCTAATAAGTCTAAAGTCTATTAGTCTAAAGTTTTGCAGTCTAATAGTCTAAAGTCAGAGGCGGACTAATCTGTTAGGGGTATGGCAGTTATTATTAAGTCCAAGCCCCTAATCGGTTTCAACACGTCATCGTACTGAAACGCTCAATTGGCGTCAGGGTAGTTTAGACCGGTCTTTACCGGTAGGGTGGTAACAAGCCACGGCCGAAGCTTCCTACTAGACCAAAGAAAATTCAGAAATTATAAATTCCCAAATTAACCCTGCTGGGCGTCGAACCGGACCGCCCACTATAAGACACAGTGCAGGTCATCAAACTCCCAACGTTTTATCTGTTTACTGTGTTTTGTTCTGTTCTATCTTATCTATATTATTATCTATATGTTTTCGCCATGATAAATGTACTCAACGTTACTTCAGTTCACATTACTCTTATTAAGCATACCTACCTACGCGATTTATCAACACTAGCAAACATTTCGCCATGTATCAAGTCGCGGAAATGCCGAAATAATGATACTTAACCGCAACAAAACCGAGCTCGCACGTCCCCAATAAAGTATTTCTATGTTAAAAGATCGCGTTGCTGATGTGACGGCTTGTCTAAGTAATATATGGCCCTCGTTGATACAAAATTCAGAAGTCTAGATACTACAAGTCATCTTTGCGTACGCCGCTGTTTGGGCTTGCTTGTAATTATTATACCGGTAACAGCGTCGTTGTTATCATTTAAAGTTGCTAATAAATATTAAAAATAAAATAAAAACAATAACTAAACAGTCATATAAATTTGTTCCAATTTAGGCCACCGGGCCACATAAGTTGGAGAGACTAAACTATTGCATAACTTAGTTTAAACTTATAAACTTAAACTTAAGTTTATACTTAAAGTACATTTGTGTATGTACAGTGTAGTTGCTCGAAGCTCGGACGTCGATCACACGACTGCTGCGTCACTTCCAATTTGTTTGATTTACTAGTTCCATTGTTTCATTACTTCGCTTCAAGAAATTTCAGGAAATCATACTACAAAAGTGTGGGTTTCATTACTGTTTTTTTTACTTAGTATTTGATAAAGTGAGGAGAATCCGCTCAAACCGGCATTGCATTATTTAGACAAGCTTATTGTGGTGAAGGCCACGATATCCAAGTCACTAAACCAGCGAACTATGTCTTCAATAAATAACGGCGATTTTCGCCAGATAACACTAACATTTCTAACAGATTTCCAAAATAAACACTTAAATAAATTCGTTGGATAAAAGTTATTTAACGATTGAACAATCACTCATGTTTAACTCATTTTTCAAGATTACGTATATCAATGGTTTACTCTGTGGCGTTAATAAATGTTGTATGATGAGTGAAACCAAATACATCTCGGGAGTGAACGAAAACATTTCAACGTTAATTTAGCTCTTTATTTATATTACCTTTACACAAATTCAGTCTGCCATATTGTATAATACACTCTGACGACGCGTTTAATTATAACAAAAGAGAAAATTACACTTTGAAGCCAAAACAAACAAATATTCCATTAATAAATTGACTCTCGACATGTGAAATTGTATTGTAGCCTCTTTCGAGCCTTTGCGCACGGCGCATTTTCTAATTTCTACGTACATGCAACACGTTCGTGAAACGTGCGTTAAGTTTTCAATCAAAAAATTTGATAGTAATTGGTTATTTGTCAACTGGTCAAATCAGAACTCTTTTTCAAACGTCAAAAACTCAAATCGCGTGCTTAGCAGTGGCGTACAGTTCATAGAGATGTAAAAGCATTGCTTGCCCAAATGGAAATACATAAATGCTCATTTTTCAACATGACAGTCAGTAAATTGGTATTCTGACAAACTAATGCCTACCCTAGCCCTGTGCACGCGACTGGTGCACAGGGTTTGAACAGGGTGCACAGGGAACAGGGTGCACAGCGTATAGGATTTTGTGTGAAATATTACATAGAGACGTCATCAAAGTTCGACACACATTCTTAACTTTAATCGATAGTTTAGAAAAGTTATTCAACTTAAAACAATGTGGATATTACTACTTTTGGGCGATCCTCTATTGAATAATCATAAAAAAAATTATTTATTTGAATAATCATAAGAAAAATTATTTATTGTCAAATACCCAATTGCATTATAGTAGTCCCAGCCCAAGAGGGGATTTTTGGATTTACTCCAGGGCGGCAGATTAATATAAAGGAGGATTCTTTGGACCCTGCAGAGTACCTTCGCCATAACATGCTGAAAATTATTAAATAAATAATTTTCAGAAAATTAATTAATGCTAATTAACTCACTTTACCTTAATCTGACGCGCTCGAGTATTTCTAATGATCGATTTTATTTATTTACTATTCTGATCTGCTGTCCTAGATAGACCCACCAATATACAGGGCTCATATATGGTGAAGGTACTCTACAGGGTCCAAAGAATCCCCCATTATATTAATCTGCCGCGCTGGAGTTAATCCAAAAATCCCCTCTTGGGCTCCACTACTATTATTATTATTGACACTATACATACTAAGTACGTATAGTTGCACAAACTTATCTGACCCGGTGACAAGTGTCGCTGTTACGTATCACATTTTAAAGATTGCTATTAATTTAATATTATTAAACTAAAACTAAACAGTCGTAAATATTCAGCGTCGATGTTATTACATTTAAAGTTGTTAATAACATTAAAAGTATAAAAATACAAAAACTAAACGGGAAAAATTTGTTCCCATTTTGACCACCGGGTCAGATAAGTTTGTAGGACTGTACTATTGCGAAGTTAAATAGAAATAGATATAATAAACGCACGACAACAGCGCGTCTGTATCGTTACATACGTGTCTGGACTGAAATTTGGATTTTGCAAAAGTGGCGTCGTCTGCGCGTAGAAAATACGCCGTCTGCTGCCTTTGCACATAACGACTTTTTTGCGTAGGTAAGAAAGCAATGGACGTTTTTTTTAATTCTCATGCAAGTTAACCCTTGATTGTAATCGATCCTGGTGGTAACAAATATGTGTGCCCACAGTATTCAGAAATAGTAACAGGCGTCACCCTGTGCAGGTGTCAAATAAAAAAGCACAAACAATTTCTATAACTTTATTTTGACTTCTGTGATAAGGGGGCATACTACCATCGCTTAAAGTCGTATTGTTTTAATATTGTTGATGTTCGTATTTTAGGATTTTAATCCTTATTTTAGTGACGTCAAGGAACGTACTATAAAACTGATATTTTGAAATAATACTGCTTGAAGCGATGGTAGTAACCTCTCGGATCGAACTTGAATCCTAAGTCACCCGGAGAACTGCCTAAGAGTAAACACGCTGAAGTTGGTTAATTCACAGTGTGTCAGAGGTAATGTTATTCTTCAAACATCAACAAAAACATTTTTAAGTACATTGCCCAATGGTCAGAGAAATATTTATCTACCATACTTACGATTATTTTAATAATACAAAGCATTTGTAAAAAAAACAGTCATTTTTATACATGGCAACATTTGAGTATAAGATACAGATCTTTTCCTTCTTATTTTGATAAATATAGATATTTATATTAAACTTAAATTGATTAAATTCACTTATTACCTACTCAACTGGGAATGGAACTTAGAACTAATACAAATATTTACATTAAATAAGCGTTTAAAATATAATTTAGAAAATCCAGTTTTACTCAATATATTAACCTATTTCTTAGACTAAAATCCTAATTACTAAGATCTTAATTTAAAAATAATACTTACGTCTAATAAACGCAAATAAATGCTAAGTCACCCAACCCACACATCGCAATTCAAACAAATTATATCTAAAATATAAATAAATATACTTTTGTACTATCAAAAGTCCATGCACTTTCGGCCTGTAAAGTTATCACAAGTATTGCATTTTCGATTTTTAAATACCATTATGGTAGAATTATTCACACTGGCATCATTTGAGTAGCCGATCCAAACTGAACTTTATCATCTAGGCAATAGAGTTCACATTTAGCTTGTTCAGACATATTGTCTAGCTGGTCCATTCTTTCTCGAGTGTGGTAGTGTGTCGTCACTACTGGCTGTGTTGCCGCAATTGTTGTTATGGAGGAAGGACATTTCCACCCCACTCTCACCACCCTGAAAATGAATTTCTTATAAAAACATGTTTAAATATTAAAAAGAATTGGGTTTTAAAAATTCCTGTGGGATTTGGGAACTCTTGGATTTGCCGGAATAATTAATTTGTTCGTGATCCGTAAAACTGTCTATTACACCTTATAATAAATTCAAAATACCGAATCCTCTCTCCTTTAACCCTTAAAAAGTGTGGTAACCTGTTATTTTTTGGAAATTATAATACTATGAGTCTATATGTAGCGCTATTCACAATTAGGTACACCTACAAACTCATAAGAAACTTTACGTAAATACTCCCTTTGTATATAAAATTCAGTAAATATCTGAATGCTCACTTCTAGTTTGATATCATTAAGGGTCCTTATACAATCAGGCCGCAGCCAACTTTAGGTATATAACTCGCCACACTACAGCATATATCTGTACGCATATATAGCACTACGCTCTACGCTCGATTTTATAGCCAACTAATCAATTTTGTAACTTGAAATATTTGATTATTTATTTACTACATATTATTATCTATGCCTCCGCGCCACATTATAGTAAATACTAGCAGACGCACCCCTGCTTCGCTCGGGTGAAATTTTTAAAAATTCCTTGGAGGTCGAATTTCCAAAATTCCTCAAACACGTGTTTCTTAAATCCCTATAGTAAAAATCTGTAGGTATTTAACTCGCCACAATACAAAATATTTCTGCAAGCACGTATACTCTACGCTCTACCACAGTAAACGGATGAAACTACCTAGAAACGTTACCAAAATTTAAAAAAAGTCAGCGCCATTTTGAATTTCTTTATTATCGTACTGATTTCGTTCAAAATCGATATCTGACGATCCCTGGGATCACAAAACAGGAAACTGGTACCAAAATTTAAAAAAAGTCAGCGCCATTTTGAAATTCTTTATTATCGTACCGATTTCGTTCAAAATCGATATCTGGGGTTCTCTGGGATCACAAAACCGGAAACTGTTACCAAAATTTTAAAAACTCAGCGCCATTTTGAAATTCTTTGTTATTGTACCGATTTCGTTCAAAAGCGATATCTGACGGTCCCTGGGATCACAAAGCAGGAAACTGGTACCCAAATTTAAAAAAAGTCAGCGCCATTTTGAAATTCTCTGTTATTGTACCGATTTCGTTCAAAATCGATATCTGGGGTTCCCTAGGATCACAAATTATGAAACTTTTACCAGAATTAAAAAAAAGTCAGCGCCATTTTGAAATTCTCTGTTATTGTACCGATTTCGTTCAAAATCGATATCTGAGGATCCCTAAGATCACACAACAGGAAACTGTTATTTAAATTTTAAAAAAGTCAGTGCCATTTTGAAATTCTCTGTCATTGTACCGATTTCGTTCAAAATCGATATCAGTGGATCGCTAAGATCACAAAACAGGAAACTGGTACCAAAATTTAAAAAAAGTCAGCGCCATTTTGAAATTCTTTGTTATTGTACCGACTTTGTTCCAAATCGATATCTGAGGTTCCCTAGGACCACAAAACAGGCAACTGGTATTTAAATTTAAAAAAATCAGCGCCATTTTGAATTTGTGTTTTGTGATCCCAGGGACCGTCAGATATCGCTTTTGAACGAAATCGGTACAATAACAAAGAATTTCAAAATGGCGCTGAGTTTTTAAAATTTTGGTAACAGTTTCCTGTTTTGTGGTCTAAGGGATCCTCAGATATCGATTTTGAACGAAATCGGTACAATAACAGAGAATTTCAAAATGGCGCAGACTTTTTTTAAATTTTGGTACCAGTTTCCTGCTTTGTGATCCCAGGGACCGTCAGATATCGCTTTTGAACGAAATCGGTACAATAACAAAGAATTTCAAAATGGCGCTGAGTTTTTAAAATTTTGGTAACAGTTTCCTGTTTTGTGGTCTAAGGGATCCTCAGATATCGATTTTGAACGAAATCGGTACAATAACAGAGAATTTCAAAATGGCGCTGACTTTTTTTAAATTTTGGTACCAGTTTCCTGCTTTGTGATCCCAGGGACCGTCAGATATCGCTTTTGAAGGAAATCGGTACAATAACAAAGAATTTCAAAATGGCGCTGAGTTTTTAAAATTTTGGTAACAGTTTCCTGTTTTGTGGTCTAAGGGATCCTCAGATATCGATTTTGAACGAAATCGGTACAATAACAGAGAATTTCAAAATGGCGCTGACTTTTTTTTAATTCTGGTAAAAGTTTCATAATTTGTGATCCTAGGGAACCCCAGATATCGATTTTGAACGAAATCGGTACAATAACAGAGAATTTCAAAATGGCGCTGACTTTTTTTAAATTTTGGTACCAGTTTCCTGCTTTGTGATCCCAGGGACCGTCAGATATCGCTTTTGAACGAAATCGGTACAATAACAAAGAATTTCAAAATGGCGCTGAGTTTTTAAAATTTTGGTAACAGTTTCCTGTTTTGTGGTCTAAGAGATCCTCAGATATCGATTTTGAACGAAATCGGTACAATAACAGAGAATTTCAAAATGGCGCTGACTTTTTTAAAATTCTGGTAAAAGTTTCCTGTTTTGTGATCCCAGAGAACCCCAGATATCGATTTTGAACGAAATCGGTACGATATCAAAGATTTTCAAAATGGCGCTGACTTTTTTTAAATTTTGGTACCAGTTTCCTGCTTTGTGATCCCAGGGATCGTCAGATATCGCTTTTGAACGAAATCGGTACAATAACAAAGAATTTCAAAATGGCGCTGACTTTTTTTTAATTCTGGTAAAAGTTTCATAATTTGTGATCCTAGGGAACCCCAGATATCGATTTTGAACGAAATCGGTACAATAACAGAGAATTTCAAAATGGCGCTGACTTTTTTTTAATTCTGGTAAAAGTTTCATAATTTGTGATCCTAGGGAACCCCAGATATCGATTTTGAACGAAATCGGTACAATAACAGAGAATTTCAAAATGGCGCTGACTTTTTTTAAATTTTGGTACCAGTTTCCTGCTTTGTGATCCCAGGGACCGTCAGATATCGCTTTTGAACGAAATCGGTACAATAACAAAGAATTTCAAAATGGCGCTGAGTTTTTAAAATTTTGGTAACAGTTTCCTGTTTTGTGGTCTAAGGGATCCTCAGATATCGATTTTGAACGAAATCGGTACAATAACAGAGAATTTCAAAATGGCGCTGACTTTTTTAAAATTCTGGTAAAAGTTTCCTGTTTTGTGATCCCAGAGAACCCCAGATATCGATTTTGAACGAAATCTTTTGAACGAAATCGGTACAATAACAAAGAATTTCAAAATGGCGCTGATTTTTTAAAATTTTGGTAACAGTTTCCTGTTTTGTGGTCTAAGGGATCCTCAGATATCGATTTTGAACGAAATCGGTACAATAACAGAGAATTTCAAAATGGCGCTGACTTTTTTTTAATTCTGGTAAGTTTCCTATTTTGTGATCCCAGGGAACCCCAGATATCGATTTTGAACGAAATCGGTACGATAACAAAGAATTTCAAAATGGAGCTGACTTTTTTTTTAATTTTGGGTAAAGTTTTCTGTTCAGTGATCCCAGGGAACACCAGATATCGATTTTGAACGAAATCAGGACGATGTAACAGACTAACGTATTGACCTAATTATTTGCATAGGTATATGCTGGAGTGTCATAGACTTCAATTAATACATTCATACATACATCCAACATACATACACACTCACACACACACACGCATAGGCATACATAGGCTCCTAATCTCGTACCCTTTCCTTTTGGCTTTGCTGTAATCGGGTAAAAAAAAGGGTAATTGAGAACTTTCTTCTTTGTGTCGGATAACAATATCAAGTTTTATCAAGCGCAGTATACAACACGGTGTTAATTTTGTCGTAATAAATTTCATGCAAAAAAGCGATACACCCACCCGTTCACGAGCGCATCTCAGCGCGTACTGAGCGCCAAACGCCAAGCGTCCGGCTTCTTTCCATAGAAAATGTATGAAGAATTTTTTGTGTTGACACATAAATGACAAAGTATTTATTTGTATGCATAATGTAGACCCCATTTTTCGTCATTTTCAGCAGTTCTTGCGTTCGTAGAAACGTATTTATTCCGAAAATTTGTATGGGAGTGTGCATTTTTTATGGGGTCTAACTAGAGATGAATACATTACCTTTAATTTAATACCATAATATCCCAACAGCTGTTATTCCATTTATCTATAAATGGTACTTGAAAAAGTATGATATCTGTATAAGGGGCCTTAAGCGTTGATAGTTAACTTTGCATGCATCCACTGGGTACCCTTCCCTTCAAAAAACAATAAAGACCTCATTCAGCGATGCCACCCTGGACCTCTGACTTCCGAGGGTGTTGGTTCACCGCTGACATCACGATAAGTTTACAGTTTAAGAGAACGGAAAAACTAAAAAGAATTTCAGTAAGCTGCGTACCTCTCCGTGCATGGGATTTGCCGTGATAGTGATGGGCACTTTAGCTGGAAGATAGCCGTTGGCGCCGCCTTCCGGTCCTGGGCCCTTTTCCTCTAAAAAAATTGTAATTAATACAGTTTATTTGCTTTTTAAACAATATAATTTTTTAAATAATAGTCACGTGCTCATTACCAATAAGTATTTGTATTACCCCTCTATCAGTAAGGGAACCTAAAATAATACCTCTGATAATATTATGAGAACATATACAAATGTGACTCGTTCAACTTTCTGGATTTGAGCCCGCCCTGGCTTTTGAACTAATTTAATTTAATTTGAGATGGAATTTTAAAAAATCTTGCCTTATCTGGCATTGGGTTATTTAAAGTGCGTTTATGTGAATTTTTATTATATTATAATTATTTCTATTTATTTTATGTGAATTGCGTATTGCACACTGTGAAGTTCAATTTATTTTTGGACACCATTTATTAAAAGCTCCATAAACAATAAACGGCTATCAAAAGAAAACGCCTCTGGACACGATCGTTCGTCAATTTACGGTAGTTGATAGTAAAAACCCGATTTTCAATATCGTGGACGGAATGGGATTGTTTGTTTTATTAGTTATCCGCTCAATCGTTCGTTCATCGATACACATTTGTTCTTCCGAACGTTTATTACTTACGATTTTGCCGCCGTTGGTCTTTTTTTTCATTTCATCCAATATTTTTTTACGACTCCAATTATGGAACTTCATTTTGGTAAAGGGTGTCTCTACTAACAGAACTATTTTAATAAAACATTTATATTACATATATTTTTATAAAACAAAACAATAAACTTTTTTTTCAAAAAATTATCATCTCTATTAAATATTTCACAATATTATGTGTTTTTTTTATGAACCAAAGCGACGTTACTTGTTCCAGCCGTGTTCGGCAAATATAACAGTATCGATGGACAAATTGTCATTCAAATGTCCGCAATGACGAAATTTGTCCTCTGACCTCTGACACAATCATTTTTCGTCCAAGCTTTTGTATGCTTAAAGAATTTTTCATTAGTGCTTAGTTAACTACTCAATAATGTTTATTGGTGATTAGTAAATCTAATTTTAGAACTAGAATGTCAAAAAAAGGCGCAGAACAGTCTTTCTTTCAGCCCAATTTCCACCTTCAATGTTTTACCCTTTAGATAGACGACATAAACACAGAGTATGTACTAACTAAAATATATTAGATACTAACTTAAGGCTATACAGTAAAAATTTTACTATAGTAGAAGTAGGTTTTATCTCAGAAACACCATCGTATCCCGGAAGCAATTTTTCTCATGCATCCAAGTCTCGCCTCCGAAGGTAATTGACACAGAACAAAAGGAATGTTTTGCCAAGGATAAGCTAAATAACAATTGTGCTCTCACAGCGTACAGGAAACAGGAATGTTTGTTGTTCGTTCAATCGTTCATTCAATATGATAGTTGTTCCGTTTGTTAGATTTTATATTTACTCAATACGTCTCTAGTGATATAGGGCGTTTGGTAGCAATATTTGTTTGACGTGATTATCTCTTCGTTGAGATTGGTAGGTTCAAGCTGAACAGTTTCAACTCCTCTCAGGGTTCTAAGTTACACAGAGAGCCTACAACAGCGACGGACCCACTCTAACACACAAAAAATTTCATCAAAATCGGTCTAGCCGTTCTGAAGTGATGCGAAAACATACATTTTGGCAATTGAATTTTATTTTATTTATATAGAAATACTATCTGATGCCCGCGACTTCGTTCGCGTGGCTTAAGTTTTTTTAATTCCGGCGAGAACTTCCGGGCTAAAAAGTAGTCTATGTCTCTCTCCGTCCTCAACTATACCCATGCAAAAATTCACATCGATCCGTTGCTCCGTTGCCGCGTGATTGAAGGACAACCCAACAAAGAAACGCACTATCGCATTTATAATATCACTATTATATAAATAAGTTATTTTACCTACTTGAAAACATCGGCAATTTAATGCTTCCGAAGCTTCACTCTCACTTAGAGTACAATTTTGTGCACGCGAACTAGATAATGTCGAAATCTTTGGAAATGAAAAGAATAAATACGATCTTGAATATTTTGATCAATTAATATTGTAAGTACAAAATATAATGCTTAATATTACAAAAACAAAGTAAGAACATCTCGAAAAAATAGTTAGTTAATAGCAGTAGTTATTTCCACTTTAAAACGGAAAAAAATATTCTTCCTCTGAACATTACACAAAATTTTATAATATTAAACTTTTGCAAACTCATGCTCTTTAATATTCTCTTTTCTTATTTTTCTTACACGTAATGGTGCAAATATTGCTACGAAAAAAAAACGTTATACTACTATAATCTGCAAAAACAATCTTCTAACTTCTTGGCTACAAGGGTAAACAATAGTCGACTAAAACGACGGTACTTGCGAGAATGTTTTGCACATGTTTTGCACAATCACAGCACTTGTGAGCAAAAGTTTCGTGCGAACGTCGTACTAATGAAAATTTGTTTATCATAAGCTGCTGTGGACACGTTTTTGTTGGAAATTTCGCGTATGCAAAGTGTATTTGCGGTGACGTGTAGTACAGAGGTGCTTTTTATGCGGCCACATAATTAGACGTGTTCAAAGTTCAAACATTTTCACAGTTCGGATAATAAATTCCTTTAGCTTAGCAAAACTTTCAATTGGAAAGTGTTTGAATTTAGGAGGTTTTTAAAAATTATGTATAGTTGTTAAGATTAACCATAATTAAAGTAAATTCTCCGTATTTATTTTAAATCTCTCGCTTTTATTCGTAGCATATAGATTTCACTATTTAATTACATTTTCCTCTGGCATCCATGTTGCCTGCCAAGTATAATTAGAAACCAGAGTGAATAAGCATGCCTCAGCTTGAGCGCATCAGCCTAGACTTCATCACAGTACACAGAAGTACTTTTTTTTATATATGTATAGCGAGCAAACGAGCAGGCGGGACACCAGATGGTAAGTGATTCCGCCGCCCATGAACATTTGCAGCACCAGAGGAACCGCCAATGCATTGTTGGCTTTTGAGATATTTGTTTATCCGCCTTTTGAAGAGCCCCATATTATAGTCACGAGGGAACATAGACGATGGAAGCTGGTTCCACAATTTGCGGGTACGTGGCCGAAATGACCTGAAATAACAAATGGTGGAAGAGAACCAAGCATCCAGGTGGTGAGGATGAAATTTGTTTATATGACGTAGGGTGCGACTGGATAACTCGGAAGGTGGTATTAGATTGAATAACTCCTCAAAGCACTCCCCATTGTAGAGACGATAGAACACACAAAGAGAACTAACGTCTCTTCGGTGCTCTAGGGACTCCAGCTCGCAAGTAATTTTGGGATTGTCTACGAGTCGAACTGCCCGCCTTTATATCCAGTCAAATGGAAGGAGCTGGTACTGGGGTGCTTCGGCCCAGAGGTGAGAGCAATACTTCATGTGGGGCCGAACTTGCGCTTTATACAGCAGAAAGCCTGTGCTTAGGCGCAAAGAATCTTTTCGCTCTGTTGGCTTTACCATCTAGATGTTCGCGGAACTGGACTTCGTTCTATATACTAACACCGAGGATCCCAATGCTGTTTAGATGGAGTCAGGAGAGTGTTCTGGAAGAGAATAGAGGTTGTCAAGGCGGTCTTCTTTGTCGAAAACGCGCATACTTGTGTCTTGGTGGGGTTGAAGTGCATAATAGTTTGTGAGCCCCACTGTGATACTTGGTCGAGACAAGACTCGACGTTCAACACAAGCGTACTTCTACACTCCTCCAGCTGAGCGCGAGAAAGCTGAACACGACCTTTATATAAGGTATCGCCCGTACTGTCGTCCGCGTAGCAATGAACATTGTTATCATGTAACATGTCATTAATATGCAGTATGAACAGCGTGGGTGAAAGCACAGATCCTAGCGGAACGCCAGCATTCATGGGCTTCAATTCACAGCAAAAACCGTCAACTGCGACTTTGATGCTGCGCCCGTTCAAAAAACTGGCGATCCAATCGGACAGATTCTCGGGGAGTCCGTAAGAAGGTAATTTGGACAGAGGTCCCTTATGCCAAACCCGATCAAAGGCCTTTGCAATATCCAGGCTGACCGCCAAAGCTTCTCCCTTGCTGTTGATTGCCTTCGCCGAGCGGTGAGTAAGGAAAGCTAGGAGATCACCAGCTGATCGACCGTGGCGAAAGCCATACTGACGATCACTAATCAGCCGATGCTCTTCGAGGACCCAGGCATTAGGGTGTTAATTATATGCTCCATAACTTTAGAGAGCAGGGAGGTTATCGCAATAGGCCTGTAGTTCGATGGGTCTGAATGATCGCCCTTCTTTGGAGTGGGCGGACTAAGGTTCCACGAAGACGGAACAGTGCCGGAGGAGCAAGACCGCCGAAACAAACGCGTTAATACCGGAGTCAACTCGGGAGCACACATTTTAAGCAATACGGCAGGGAGACCGTGAGGCCCGCTTGCCTTGTTGACGTCGAGAGAAAGAAGCGTTTTACGCACAGTGTTCTGAGTAAAGCGACTGTCACTGAGCGAACTTTCACACCGCGGGATGGTTAGCGGTGTTCTCACTCTGTCATCAAGTGTCGAGTTACCAGCTAAGAGACAGTCCAAGATATTTGCTTTCTCCTTGGCGGTGTGGGCCATTGGTCCTGTTTTCGTAGAGGTGGAAAGGTTGAGCGGCAGAAGTTGCCCTGTATGGCTTTGGATAGGGACCAGAATGCACGGGTACCAGGCAATGCGAAAAGTCTGTGCCCAATTATATCAATGTGCAGGAACTTTGCCCTGGCAATGGCATTTTTATATGATCTGGAGGCAGCATTATAACTTTTCTTCAGATGTGTTGAAGATCAAGATTGGTAGGAACTATGTTTTCGGCTATTAACCGTGTTGCACATCCCATTGACCCACTTCTTAGCACGTTCTCCAATGGGTATTAATGAGTTGGGAATGTAAGATTCCATAACCTGGAGTATAACGTCAGCCACGGTTTCATCACAGGTGTTAGAGTCATCATCCGAAAAGCAAAGCTGCGCTCAGGGATACGAGGCGTTAAACTCACGCAGTCCATCCCAATCTGCTGACTTGTAGTGCCACACTCGACGGGTACCGGCCACAGGGGTGCGAACGGTGGATGGAAGTTGCACGGATGTCTGTACTAAGTACACTGTAAGCAGTGATCAGATGATCCCAAGGGACCATTGACGACCACTTGGTGGCCGGTAGGGTGAGTAGTGAGGAAAATATCCAAAATTGATGGAGAGTGATCAGCGATATCGGGTATCCTAGTTAGTACAGATACTAGTTTAGTGACGATATGCCAGAACGAAGTTGTGAGCAGCCCTTTCCGCGTGATCGGTGATATGCGATCCTAGCCATTCCACATGGTGGACGTTGAAGTCCCCTAGGATCACCACCTCCGCGGAGGGAATATGCTCTAGCAGATAGTCTATCGCTAGTTGGATGTGCTCGAAAAGCCGATCCGTTTCAGCGTTACCGCTATGGGATCTGTACAGGCACGCGTAGACCCGGATTTGACCACCGTAATCTAACCAGAGAAAGGACAGATCTCCGACCTCAAGTCTATGCAATCGTTGACTACAAATGTCCCCTCTGATGAACACGCAAAAAGGTCATAATATAATGCTTATAGATTTTATTTTATTGCGTGGTAGGCTTGTGCTTGACGACAATCATGTTTAGTTGTTTAGCAATGATGAGGTCTAGGATAATAAGAACCAATCATTTCGTAATAAGAACCCATTAAGTTCATCCTGGATCGCATACATGGAGCTCAGAGACGACTATTTGATTGGCGCCAACTACAACAAAGCACACTCACTGTCGGCGTGCGGTCGCTTGGCGCGGCGACACAGCAGGAATGTGACGGCAAGTATGAGCAGCAGAGCGGCCGCCCCGGCCGCGCCGCCCGCCGTCACCAATGTACCGGGAGCGCTCTCTTCCTCTTTAGCTGGCGCTTCAGTGCTTGTACTCGCTGCGTTCAACGACCGTTGAGTTTTCGCCATCTGCATTCAAAATTGCAAAGTTAAACAATCTCAAAATCTAGCGCCGGCCACTGGTACTTTACCGCCCGCAGCGAGGAGCACAACAATCTTGACATTATCTCGGTGCGTGACGGCGACAATTGGATATGTCACCGTAAAATTGTAAAAACCGTTAAATTATAATATAACTCGTGAAATCGCAAAGTGTCGAAAGATTACAATTTAACGCATTATTTTCCGGTAGATTGTAATCTGTAAGGTTTATTAACCCGATAAAACCTAGTAGTGCCCGGCAGGCCGGGAACTACTTGATTATTTATGTCGAACCCTAACCTAACCTACATGAAAGAGACAAGAAAACGTAAATACAATGAATATTTCAAAAAATTACACTCAGAACATTGAACGGTTCACAATCTTTCGACAGTTTACAATTTCGCGAGTTAGATTATAATCTAACGGTTTTTATAATCTTACGGTGACAGATATAACACGTCACCCGCGGCGCAGCCCCTGCCCCTGAACCGACAACAGGTCCAGGCACTAACCTATAAGGCAGGCCAATGCTGAATTAACAGCTAGAGGACATTTACCGGGGTACAAAAATACCCCGCGCGGGTAAGTAGGCCATGCCTCAAGGCCCATACACCGATACCGGTCCGATTGGACCTGACGGGCCAATCGCCGCAGCCGCCTAAAGCATGAGTCCAGCTATCCCATCGTTCCCCCGTGAGTGTATGTATCAACTATCAACCAACCGTTTGAAGTATCTTAACTATACATAACTACCGGATAAACTCAGGTGTTATTTAGGAAAAGTGACCAACTAGTTTTGAACCCCGCCCGGTCAGTCAGCGGCCGGGTCGCGCGAACAGGTTCATGAATAAAGGCCCCGAACGGGTTCGAAACTAGTCGGGCACTCTTCTGACTTAACACGTGAGTTTATCCAGTAGTTAAGTATAATTAAAATGAGTATCCCACCCTTATCTTACTTAGCAGGTAGTACTTACCAGTATAGCACTGAAGTCGGACGGCGCCTGCGCAGTGTAAGCCTGTATCTTGAGCTCGTATGCCGTATCCGCGGCCAGGTGGTACAGAACCATGCTCCGGTCGTGGCCGCCCGCCGTCACCTTCTCGTAGGCTCCGGCTGATGACACCGCTCGGTAGTACACGTAGAAACCTTCCGCTTCTACCCCACCGTGACTCGACCACTAAGGCAAAATTTACACTCGGTATAACGATAAGACAGTAGAGTTTTGAATGACATTTGACCTATTTTTACAATGGCGAACATGTACATCATTCATTTCGATACCTTCTTGTCGATCACTGAAGAGGTTTACCTATTAGGTGCTGCCGATTGAGGACTATTAACACTTTTGAAGGCCGAAAGATTATGGTAATGCTGGCCTCTCCTGATATTTTTTTTATTACTGCAGTGGGAACTTCTTGATTCTCTATATAAAGTTCTAGCTAGTCCATGTCTGTCACCTTTACTTTCTTCACCTCTAATCTTCACCTTCACAATCGTGCTAGTTGCGGACAAAATTATCTTCTCATTGCAAGGACCTATCTAATTGTACTTGTACTATCTACACGTCATGTACCTACATTTACATCATCACCATTACAATCCATTGCCAGCTAGCTCACTACTCAGCACAAGTTGTCCCATAGAATGAGAAGGATTTGGCCATAGTCTACCACGCTTACCAAGTGCGGACTTGTAGGCTTTACTCACCTTCGAGAAAATTATGATGAACTCTTGTGCATGCGCGGTTTTCTCACGATGTTTGTCTTCACCGTTTGAAGCATGTGATATATTTAATTTCTTAAAACGTACATGACTCCGAAAAGTCCGGAAACAATAGAGGTCCGGGGATCAAACCCGTGACCCCGTTTAGGAGGTCGGGTGTCTCTACCACTAGTCTATCATATTGGACAGAAGCAGACGTTAATTTGCGGAAGTCCATCATAAATAAGGAACTCGAAGTTTAATTCGCTATAATCCACGACAAACGGAAAGTCTATGTGGTACTTTGTGTATCCCGCACCTATAGCCCGTGACATTCACACCACATCTTCCGCTCTGCAGATGCTCCGGTATCGGAGTGAAACGTACGTTGAGGGTAGTTTTGGGGGATTTCTGTGGTGTGGTAAATGTCACGGACGGGATACATACTGTACCACATAGATTTTCCTCTTGTCGCGGATTATAGCAAATTAAACTTCTAGTTCCTTCACTAGTCTATCCACGCTTATTATATGAACCTACCGTCCAATTGATCTGTATGGTGTGTGGCGACAGGGCAACAGCCTTGTCGAGCACGGGCGCGCGCGGCGACTGCGAGCCCCCGCGCTGCAGATAGAACTTGCCGCTGCTGCGACCAAGTTTGTTGTCCTGGTTCGAATAC
Source organism: Erebia palarica (assembly GCA_964035005.1). Classification (NCBI taxonomy): domain Eukaryota; kingdom Metazoa; phylum Arthropoda; class Insecta; order Lepidoptera; family Nymphalidae; genus Erebia; species Erebia palarica. The sequence continues at coordinate 12,352,664 of OZ035989.1, read as the reverse complement.
ACCGCCGCGATCCGAAACCTACGGGGAAAAACAGGTACAAACTTAACTCGCCTTACTCAGACGACTTCAGACATACATGGACATTCGCAAAAAGTGCGAAAGATAGAAAGTGGGAAGATTTGGGCTCTTCTCAGACCAGGGCGTATTTGGAACACTCGTAGCTTTAGTTTTAAGAGGCGTAACTGATTATCATCATCATGTTTTATGAATAAGGACGACAATAAGTGAACAGCGTAACTAATTTGAATAAATGAATATTGATTTGATTTGATAGATAAACATTTTATTGCTGCACTAAATAGGGAAATCTTGTCACTAAAAACTTAATTAAGAATTTTAGAAAGGAGCGGGATGGTGCTTCAATATAGATAGCCATACAATATACTACATAAAACACATAAAAACACTTAAAACTCTATATTGGAAATGTGTAACTAAAACCTATAATTTAATTGAGGTCGGAACCGAATTCAATTATTTCATAAAACAATTCGTTATTTATTTTTGAGTAGGTAATATAACAGAGCGGAAATTTGATTATTAAGAGCAAATAGGAGCCCAAATGCGTTTGCTATCGGTATTTGAACACAAAATATTGCGGTTTTAGAAATTATTGGATTAGGGTGTCCATACCACGCTAGAAACTTTATAGTTCAGATTTTACTGTAGTCTTCTAACAAAGCCAGATTGCGTTTAATCCATGGGGTCAAATAAGACGCTAACAGGACATTTAATTTCTTTGTGTCTTTAATCAAGACAACTTAAGACTTAGCATGCTTTCATGAGGCACACAGCAAAATTAAAAACCTAATGTGGACTTCAGTGGTTGGTTGGTCCAAACTCATCTCCTTTTGTACTGGTCAAAACCATTTGTTGCAGCAAGAATATCATGAATTCAGCCCCTCACAACAATTAAGATTGTAATAATGATTGCAGGGCTTATATGATAGTAGGTCCCACAAACTCATCTGACCCAGTGGCTAAAATTGGAACTACAGAAATTTACGGGATCTCAGGAAAACAGAAATCCCCCAAAAACTACCCTCAACGTACGTTTCACTCCGATACCGGAACATCTTCAGGAGATGTTGCCTCTCAACGTACGTTGAGGGTGGTGAGAACCACTGTACCACATAGATTTTCCTGCTGTCGTGGATTATAGCGAATTAAATTTCTGGTTCCGTCATTATGATGGACTTCCGCAAAGTAACGCCTGCTTCTATCCAAAATCGGAACAATTTTTTATGTTTAGTTTAGTTGTTTTTATTTTATTTTTCATACATATAAGTGACGCTGTTACTGGGTCATATAAGTTTGTTGGACGGATGCTACTGATTGCTATCAACCTTGCACAATCTATCCACATGAGTACCGTCTAGAAGTAGATAGAAGCTTACTTGTAATATTTGTCAGGAACCAGTCCGTCAATCTCAAAGGAATGTATATGAGTCGGGATGTCGTAGTTCTCAGTGTGCCACTGGTTGTTGGAAGAGTTCGTCACTTCCTTGTACTGCACCTAAAGTAAACAAGATTAATAAGCAAGTTAATAAGTTATGCATACATGAAACGAAATTGGGCACCCTTCCTGTTGCGGGCACACACGAAACCAGAGAAAATAATTATTTCAACATGCCGTCGTCTCAAGAATAAGTATAGGGGCTTCTACACGCCTTCTATATTATCTGGCCGTAAATTCAACAATTACATTGATCGAATATTTTCGTAATAATACACGTGCAGCAAGCAAGCCATCGCCTTGCCAACAGGATTTCTTTCAGGAGTTTGAAACAGTAAGGAATACCTCCTTACTTTTGTAATTTAACCAAGTTTTCAGGACGGGAAATTATGAATCTTAAAATTCTTGCGATTCTTGAAATTATGAATATTAAAATTCTTGCGAGTCGATTTGTCAAAGTTTTTAAAAGTAACCTCTATCTTACCTTTACGTTGAATAACCAAACGCTTTGAGCGACTTACCTTGAAAAACTGTATTGGTAGTCCATGGTTGTCATGAGACCAAGACACCATCACACTCTCGTCAGACAATCTTGTCACATTAGGTCGAGATGGAGGTATCAAGACCGCTGCAATAAAAACACATTAAATTCTTATTAGGACGTCTAAAAAAACATCGTGAGAGGTACTTTAAAGGACTTTTGTCAACTTTCTAGTTAATTTTGTTGCTTTTCACCTTTATGTTTCCTTGGATTTTTCTTGTTATGTCGTTTAGGAGGCTGCGACGGTATGTGAAGCTTTGGCGTTTCCGCAGAGTAATCCTGCAACAAATTACAAAAAAAATATCAGTTTTATTAACGTTCCGGTACGATGCCCTGTAGAAGCCGATTAGGGGTATGGGTTATATATAACTGCCATGTCCCTAACAGGTTAGCCCGCTACCATCTCAGACTGCATCATCACAAGTTCTTAACATACTAATAGCAAATAGGTAGGGTCAGCTATGCTGCTTTTGAAAATTTTTACACAAATTTAGAAACACAGAGCAACTATACCACGTTTACTTTTAAGCTTTTATCAAACATCTTGGCGCGCTGTCAACGGTAGGTAATTTCTCCCAATTTTGTCCAGACACACCAGTTTGAAAATGGACCGAGGATACCATAATCTTATTTTCTTAAATACCACACTTTTTTTTCTTTAATCGATAGTTTAAAACGGTAACCAAACTTAAAACTATGATGTGAATTTTAAGTACCTTTAATAATCAGTAAGAAATAATGTATGTTTTACATAGGCATCATCCCTAGATTACCTGATCAGATATCTGCACGGGGACGACGGTGAGCATCGCGGCGTCGTACGCGCAGCCGAGCGCGTTGCACGCGAAACACTGCACGATGCCCGCGTGACGCTTCTCCACGTGCTGGATAAGGAGGTCCGAGTCTGAAACACGGATTCACTTGAATAAAGACAGAAAAAAACGAGTGTGCTTTAAACCACACGACTGAAGTTAAACTTCTTTAGCTCGTAACTGCAGGCTTTGAGAGAAAGAAAGAAAGAAAATGTGTGCTCGCACCTCTCTTTCTTGCCCCTACAGTAATACAAAACGTAACTCTCTCTCTCTCTATCTCTTTCTATCTTCATTGGCTTATATCTCCCTCTCAACTTCCGTTCGCCTCGCCCGATCACACATTTCGTAACGCTCTCGTCACGCATTCACCAGCTTACTCCCCAAGTCAAGCGTGCGTAAAGAAGTTTTACTTCAATATATACATTACAGGCTACAGCAGCTCATAGTTACGCATAAATTAACCTTAAAGCCCATGTGGACTTTTTTTTGGATTTGGAAGTTGGACCTTTATCATTCAGATAATATAAGTTAGGCCTTATATAAATGCACTTGGTTATAAGATGGGAGCGGGTCAGTCAGATAAGCCAGCTTCAATCTGATTTCTATTTGGAATCGTATCTACTTAAACTTGTCATGAGTTGACTTAGACTTTACCGATAGTAAACTAGCCACAATTATTAAAACCTTCCAGCAGAAAAAATCAGAGCCCATCCTAATACACAAATTGCGAATGTAAGTTTGTTTATTTACGGACTATTTTTTCAACCGATATAATAGATACAGACATGGGTTATATCCCGCGGAGAAGGCCATAGGCTTTTTTTTACCTCGGAAAATTGAGGAGGTCCTGCGGGAATTAAAAAAAACTTAAAACACGCGGACAAAGTCGCGGGCAACAACTAGTTTAGAAATAAATTAATCTACTCATACCTACGTTGCAGTGAATTGCAGGTGTACAGGTAAAAACAGAACTCTATTTGTGAACACGGCACACCGTTGGGAGTGTCGGAAAACTCAAGTCGGGAAACTCGGATCCTAAGCGCTAAATTTCTTTTAAACTAACTCGCGCAGTTGCTACTGTGAACATGGAAAATTGGAAATTTATTAAATTTATTTATTTATAGTTGGTTGGTGTTGGCGTGTAACACCAGTAAAACAGCAATAGCCGGGTCTACAATAAAAGCAATGATGTACACTGAGGAGTAAACCACAAATGATTTTCATATTGCTAGAAGGATAATGTTAACTTTCTTTTTTATCGTAACTTACTTAAACACTGAACCAAGTTTAAAAACAGACACATTTTATACAGTGAAAGATTTTTTCTTAAAGCTATAGTAATTAAAAAGAAGTTTTAAAAGAGATTGTTTTCCGAGAGACTTCGTAAATTATATTAATTGCCGCTAGTTCCCTTTACACACTACGTCAAAGTGGATAACAAGTTCCAAACAACGATCGAAGAAGAAAAGAAACTTCGCTCCTCAGTGCTCACTAAATTACTTCTTTAAACTTACTCGCTCTATTGCTCCCGGAGAGAGATTTATCTACGACAATGGTGTTAATTCGGATGTACACTTAACTTAAAGTGCGGCTATACACTAAGCTGAATTGGACTTAATTGAGTGGTCTAAACACAAAATAGGAAATCAGTTAGTGTCTGTTTTACCAACTCAGAAACGAAACGAAATTTTGACAGAACTCCTATACAAAAATACCTCATGTCAAAACATCAAAATTCCTAGGTTAATCGTTCCTAGGGTAAAATAGATTACTAAGTAACAATTTAGGCGTTTATAATCTCCAAATCGGTTTAGGTATGGCTGAGTCTTCGGCTGTCGCTTATGACGCTTCCCACTGGCTATTACACTACAGAGGTGGAAGAATATACCTTCATATATGAACCTATTACAGCTTAGCTGAAGCTTTTATCCCTTCGCCAGTCCAACGTTTATTATCCAATGTACCACAGGCGGCGGTTTGCTATCAGGAAGGTCACAGGAGATATGGCCTCTGGACCCTTCGCTAGTGCTAACTGTGGCCGCTGAGCCTTCCCAGTACAAAGATGGAAGAATATATACCCATATCCTCCTGACTGCGGATCGGACTTTTAAAGTCCGCCAAAATATTACAACAGAACGGGTACGCGGACTTTAGAAGTCCGCTGTAGTATGGACGCCACGCATTGTACGCAGAAGACGGAATATGAAATAAACTATTAAATCAGCTAACCTGAAGCCTTTATCCCTTTGCCAGTCTTGATCAGTTCAGCGTTCAATATCCAATGCACCACAGGCGGCGGTTGTCCATGAGGAACCCCGCAGGAGATACGGGCACTGTCCCCTTCACTAGCGTTAACGCTGGCGGCTGAGCCTTCCCAGTGAGGTGGTTGGAGGGCTATTACTTTCCATAAGCGACGCAGGCCGTTGGCTGAGCAGGAATACACGCCCTGAGAAAGATTGTTTCGTTAGTGTAAAATTAATGAAGCCTATATTTTTCCAGATTAAAGAATTTATTTTGTCAAAACAATTGTAAAATTCACTTACAGAGAAGTTTTAACAATCACTTGACTGTGGAAATGTCGTCGAAACAAAGGTTTCCTTACCCCTTTTACTCCCAATAGCCACAATATTATAAGAAATTGATTCAGTTCCAGTATCTCAAAAATATTATAATTTATAATCAGTGTCTAAATACTGCATACCTCATGTTCTCCATTAAAGTTCTCTACAACCAGGCTATTGGTCTGTCCAGGTAAGTTGGTATCGGTGCCTTTGCTCCAGGTGACTCTTGGCTGAGGAGTGCCGACCACACCGCACCATAGCCTTAAAGAGTTGTCTGGCAGTACGGGCATAGTTAATACTCCTTCTTTGTCTATTCTACCAACGTAGTCTTCTGTTTCTAAGAACCTATTGAAAACAAATTTACAAATTATTAAATTACATGTCCGAGGGATTTCATCTTAGAGGGAGGCTCCGGCCGCGGCTTGTTACCACCCTACCGGCAAAAAACGTACTCTGTATCTATAAGTCATAATACCAAATACGTGACATTATGATGGTTTTTTAAATATAGGTTACCTTTATAAATAATTCAGAACATAAAATTTACCAATTACATTACTTCAAATAATGTTAAAACTAAAAGCTCTATTCCTTAAAACCGTGCTTTAAAAGCTCACATGAATAACAAATGAGCCTTAATAGATGATGGATAACGTGGGTAGCCCAGTATCTTGATTTAAGTAAAATCTTTGAGTCATGGCTTTTAAAATTTAAAACTTTAAGCTGATTCCTGAAAGCTTTTTCATAAAGAATATACTTACCTTATAGGCACTTGTAAAAGTTTATTTGAATAAAAAACATTTGAATTTGTTAAGTAGTTTTGAAAGATCTTACCCGAAAGTACTAGCTATACGTAAGTACGTTTTCGGCCCTACTGGGATATTTTTCTAATTCCCCTGAAGAAGTTCAAGAAACTTAAGGAAGCTTTGGTTCGCTATGCAAACAAATCAAGTCAGTGATATCAATGTGTCACGTCACTACTACTACTACTACTACTACTAAGGCTGATTGATATGTGTAAGCTGTAAAGTGTACTTTGATTATGCCTATGAAATTCTACAAGTTACAGATTTATTATTATACGTAAATGCGCCTCGTTTCGACTTGATAAGACAAGAACAAAAGTTGGTTTTTGTTCTTGTCTTTTGGACCAAACAGGACAAAACGTACGCGCCAAACCTCGGAAGGAAAACACTTTTTGTCCTGTCGCGTTAGTTAGTTCAGCTCCATAAAAAAGTTTCATAGACTTTTCGTGCGGACTTTATCCTGTCCGATTTATAGTGTGATTGTATATGTCACCGTAAGATTGTAAAAACCGTTAGATTATAATCTTAACTCGCGAAATTTTTTGTAATAAAAAAAAAACCCCGGCTGAGTTTGTTGTGGGCTCTTCTCAGACCAGGGCGCGTTTGGATCCCTCGTAGCTTAAGTTTTAAGATACCGTAGTTAATTATCACCATCACGACTTATACTTTGTAAGCGTGACGTTCAGATGGTGCACTGTTTAGGTACCTTTTTTGAATAAATATACTTTGAGTTTGAAAAAGGAATTCAAGGCCTAAGGTTACTGTAAGTAACACTCACCTAATTCCCCCACGTCCTTCGTGCTGAATCTTTAGGTATGTTCTCTCTGGCAAGTCCACGGTCTGTTCGCTGATGTCGTTGGTCGCTACGCAGCCGTATGTACCGCTGTCTTCTACGGTAGCGTTGTTTATCACGAGGACTCCGTGAGGCGTGTCGAGTTGCTTTCGTGAACCCTGTTAAATACGGAATTTAATTTAAAAATAGAGACTATGGTATGTAGAGTACGGTAAGCTAGTGGCTCCACAAATGATGCTATAAAGATAGGTACGAGGATTCTGGTAAAAAAAATGGGATTATTGCAATGGCAAATTGATTAACACCGGGGATGAATACCCAAGATACTTAAAAATCGATAAAAATATAAAATTTATTTATTTTCTTTGGCCGTGATTGTTGTGTTCATCAAATAATATACAGGCCGAAATAGTGACGTCCAAAGAAAAAAATTAGATTCCTCGTACCTAGACCTGTCAGAAAATACCCGCTTAAAAACACTAGGTAAATAAAATGAAAAAAAAATTAACACTCACTCCCTCAGTAATCTCACGAAAAACCTTTAAAAAATTATAAATCGAAAACTACCAAAAATCGACTATAAAACTATAAAAAAATATTTTCTCATACGTCTAGGAACGAGGAATCTAAACTTTCTCTTTGGACGTCAATATTTTGGCCACCTGTATAGTAACATTGCATCCTTTAAATAATAATATACCTCACATAATATTTACTGCTCAAAAAGCTAGTCAAACACATCATAGACAATCAGGCTCAAAACTGTAGGTATATAATTCAAGGGTATGTAACCTCTGCAGAGGTGATAGCCAAGTGGTTTAGACGCCCTATACATGGTCGCAGTTTAAATCCCCGGGCTATCAGAGTCTTTGACCTCTGACTTTTTAATAAATGAAATATTGTTTTAGCTTATTTCTTCTTGCCGTGCTACAAACGGTGAATGAAAATATTGTGAGGAAACCTACATGAGCGAAAGTGCCACTTCATAACGTTCTTGGAGGTGTGACCTACCTTCTCTTCTCAGTAGAAGACCGGTTCCGAACCGGTGGTAGAGGGACATGACGTAACATAAGAGACACCTGTATAAATAAATTGAGAGTATTGAGAGTACCTTTGAAGTTTCCTTCCACCAGCTCAGCCTAGCAGGCGGCTCCGACAGCGGTTCCTTGCAATGCAGTACCACGGTGTTATGAAGAGGAACTGTGATGACGCGCCGCTCGCGGGTGTTCCTGCTGAGATCCACCTTGGCGATGGTGAGGCGCGCAGGAATCGATACCAGACTTATCGCTCCGTACCACACCATACACTGAGGGCGAGTTATAAAAAATAAAATGAACTATTAATTATTTGAATTTTGACGACCTCCCTGGCACAGTGTTGAGCGCTGTTGTCTTAACGAGGGAGGCCCCGGGTTCGATTCCCGGCAGGGTCTATTTGGGCATTTATGATATCTGAATTTTCTCTGGTCTGGTTTGGTGGGAGGCTTCGGCCGTGGCTAGTTACCACCCTATCAGCAAAGACGTACCGCCAAGCGATTTAGCGTTCCGGTACGATGCCTAGTAGACACCGACCAGAGGGTATGGGTTAAATATAAGTGCCATACCCCTAACAGGTTAGACTGCATTGTCACATGCCATCAGATGAGATCCCAGTCAAGAGCTAACTTGTAGTGGAATAAAAAAAACGAAAATGATTTATTTCCAAAACCATGATTAACAAATGATTGTGGCTGAACCCTTCTGCTTATTAGCATTAAAATCCATGTCTCAAACAAGTTATCACAATATTATTAGTTATTTTTAGGATAGCCGTTGATTGCAATCTCACCTGATAGTAAGTTATGATGCAGTTTAAGATGGTAGCGGGCGAATCTGTAAGGGGTATGACAGTTATATTTAATCCTACACGGTATCTGCAGGTGATGATGTTGATGACAACGATCAAAACATTGTCTACATCATAGACCTAAAGATTCATAGCATACCTACATATCGTTTTTATAAAGCCCAGAAGCCAACCGCAATGAATACGTATGTTTCGTATTTCGATCGATACGCCGATTTCCAGGAATGAGACATAATACTGACAATAATGTCCTGTTACAATGGAATATGGTGTTTCATTTTATAGAACAGTCATTGAGGAATCCATAGAAGAGCTTGAATTTAATATAGAACGTGTAAACGTTGTCTCCCACTGATTCCCTTGCGTAATAAAACACAATGGATGTTTTATTTCACACAATATAGGTTAATTCAAAATATTTTTGTTTGCCCTTTCTCGGCATTTTTTTATTTTTGCCATAGGTTCGGTCAAAAATGAATTAAGACCGTTGATGCTTGGGGCGAGATCACTAACTGTGGCTTCTTTTTGCTTAAATTTTACAGAAGAAATGTTTTTTTATAATAAAAAGAATTCTAAAGAGTTTATTGAAGAAATGCTCATTGGTTGCAAGGAATACACAGCAATGCTAAATCCACACAGACCACAACCAATCGCAAGGATCTTCTACATTGATCCAATAGCACAGATAAAACAATCCAGCGGTACAGAGCCCTGATTTGTAGGGAACCTTTAGAAACGTATAATATGATGACCAAGCGTATAGTAATGATGACCAAGCGACGAGAAGAGAGAAAGAATTTGCGTGTCCAAATCTAAAATAAAGTAGATTTCCACCATTGACTTATTATATTTACTTTTGATTCCCACCTACAGATTTATTTAAATTGGTGAAGCACATATTCCAAAGGAAAAAGGGATGGACCCCCTAGCCTAACCCATACCTACTGGTAGGCGCAGCATGGATAACTTCATGCAGATTACACCCAATGAGACGGCAGTCGTAGTGACCCACTGTAACGTAGCATCGTAGCATCTAGTATGTGGAACTACGTCCAGCAGTAACGAATAACGATATCTCACCTGATACAAAGCAGAGGGGGTCTTCTCTCTCACTTGCACCACCAGCCTCGTCGACACGCCGTCCTTGTCATTAACACCGTCCACGTTGTTCCAGTCACTCCACTCCAAGTCATCAACAGGTCGCCACCGCCACGTCAGTCTCTCCCCGGGCACTCTGACTGCGCATTCGAAAGTCACCTCGTCGCCTACTGGCGCTGTCACTGATTCGGGGTACTTGGTGAACTCCATTTCGATTTCTGTAACCAAAAGCATTTATTATCGCGGGCATCTATGCTTCGGAATCAGGAGTTTGACGACCTCCCTGGCGCAGTGTTGAGCGCTGCTGCCTTAACGTGGGAGGTCCTTGGTTCGGTTCCCGGCATTGTAAATTTGGGAATTTATAATTTCTGAATTTTCTCTGGTCTGGCCTGGTGGGAGGCTGCGGCAGGCAGCTGTGGCTAGTTACGACCCTACAGGCTAAGACGTGCCGCCAAGCGATTTAGCGTTCCAGTACGATGTCGCGTCGTCTGATTAAGGGTATGGGTTAATTAGGTATAACTGCCATGCCCCTAACAGGTTAACCCACTACCATCTTAGACTGCATCATCACTTACCATCAGGTGAGATCGCAGTCAAGGGCTACCTTGTAGTGGATAAAAGAAAAAAAAAAACTCTTTGCCGTTAGGTTAGGTGGCCTGAAAAGTTTCCCTAATATTTCAAATTGTTACATTGCCGTTCGTAGAATTCCTAAATTTTTCTACGGTTTTCTAAATAGGTTCTACGAATATTAAAGCATTTTATCGGATGCTTTAATAATTGGATATTTCACTTAGGTGCTTAAAATGCGCTTAGACTTGTCCAGTTGTGTATAGGTAGGCTTAGGTATACAGTTGTTTGTAAACCATGCAACATAATTTTATTGCTGACTGTACCTGCAATCACGTCGGGAGTGGGCAGTCGGGCACCCATTAAAATCCAAAAAGAAGTCAGTTACGTTTTTTTTTGTTTGCATTCTTCGTTCCGTGATACACATGAAACCAAATGAGAGAAACCTCGAGCCGGCGTCCTTGGAATATTGTTACCCACACACTTTGATCTTGAAACGTGGATGACGCATCAAATCGTGTGATTAATATTTTATTGCACCACCCAAACGAAACTGAGCCCTATTCAAATATATTTAGATTAACAATCGTTTGCTATTTACAGTTGATATTGAACGTTTGGGATGGGGTGACGCGAAATTATCAGATTCTTCTTACGTAGTAATGACCGCTGGAAGAATTTAAAACAACTTTATCTGAATGTTGAATCACTACCTTGGGATACATTTGTCTGTCTGGTTGAGATGTAACAATAAGTTGTGTTGATTGAGCCGCCGCGCTCTCGGATTACAAACATATTTTTTGACCTTTTGGTAAGCTCGAAAAAAAAATTACCTGCTTATTATTCAGCAGATATTTTTTATTCAATAAAAATCGGATAAATCATACATTTGTAAAAACTTACGAGCTGATTTGAGAAACTTCTCCTTTTGGAAGTAGATTAAAAATAATGTTTGACTGATGGTGTAAATAGCAATCTACAATGGATGGGATACGAAAGTGGATAGACATCTATTTCTACCGTCGATAATTTCTAGGCAACATCATAAGGCTTTACTAGTCGCAGCTGAAATCGCTAGACTATAGACAGACCCAGTTGATAGAATCAAAATGTGTTCCTTATAATTAAACTTACATCCTAGTTAAATCTTTTAAAATTCATATGAAACTAATATTTTCGTTTGTGGAATTGCGGCTCAGTGATAATTCCAAATGTCTGCCTAAATTTATACTGCGTTAACTTCCAAATAAGTGTACCTTAGTTAAATGTTATCCAGTCGGAATACTTAAATTGAGTAATTTTGACTCTTGACTAGAGTTCACAATGATTGCAACCAAATTACACGTTAGTATGCCCCCGGGAACGCCATTCAGTGAATAGAGAACAAAATTACATTGTTTTAATTGGGTTCATTTCCTTTTAATCTCTTTAATAGAACGGAACCAACTGGGCATTTTTAGAAAGAATTTCCACTCCACATTTAGGTAGTTCTTGCCCAAAGATATTTGCTAAAAATAGAGATTTTAAAAGATTAAAAGGCTACATACTATTTTAGAAATCACAATCACAGCATATAAAAAAGTTCTTTAGTATAAGCAGAGGAACAAGGTATACTGAAGTTACAGTTAAAAGGTTATTAGTATTTTAAGTTAATAGGTATGTCGGTTTCACTTCGGCACCGGAGCATCCTCAGATGTTGACTCAAAAATGCACAATGAGGTATATTGACGACCTCCGTGGCGCAGTGTTGAGCGCTGTTAACACTGCGCCTTAACGTGCGGAGGTCCCGGGTTCGATCCCCGGCAGGGTTTGGAAATTTATAATTTCTGAATTTTCCCTGGTCTGACCTGGTGGGACGCTTCGGCTTTTACTTGGCAGTTACCACCCTACCGGTAACAGACGTGCCGCCAAGCGATTTAGCGTTCCGGTACGATGCCGTGTAGAAACCGAATACAGGTATGGGTTTAATATAACTGCCATGCCCCTGACAGGTTAGCCCGCTACCATCTTAGACTGCATCTTCACTTACCATCAGGTGCGATCGCAGTTAAAAGCTAACTTGTAGTGGAAAAAAATATATATATATTGTACAGTGAAGTGAAGAGAGTTTTTGGATGATTTGTGTGGTGTGTTTGGTGGCCAGCAATACGCTCCAGCATATTGCTGGCTACCAACATGCACCACACCACATCCTTCCAAAAGTAACGCCTACATGTATTTATCAAGGCCTTTATTGTTTTATCCTACCTGTCAACAAAAATGTTAAATATCTTTGTATTCACCCAATTTAGCTACATGTATGTTTGTTTTTCAATTTGGAAATAATACAAGACTATAATATTTTCAATTCATCATCATCATCATAATTTTAAATTGAACTGTAATTGAAAGATAAACTCAGCTGTATGCCATTTTGCCCTCTAGATATATAAAAGTTCGTTGCATTTTGCAATAAAATAGGCGTTAAGGCTTGCACACACAAAACGCGCGAAGGTAGCGAGCAGCGACACATGACTTGCGGAAACGACATAAAACAACAGCGCTCGAAAAACGCTCCAGCAATTTGACAAAACAGCAACAGCACAGCAATGCGCGTTTGGCATAGGAATTGCATACACGCACTTTCATAAAGAGCTATAGCTAAAATAGTTCAAAAAAGAGCTAGCTCATTATGGCAACTGTCTAAACTCTTAGTTTGGACGAATAGGTACATCATTCAGCGGATAGAAAACCATAGGGCAGAAAGTGATGGTTTTCTACCCACTGAATAACGTAGCAGCCCTCCTTTCAATCCTGTCAGAGTATCTATTGTTTATTTCAAACCTTTTAGAACAATACCCATGAGTAGTGGAAAGCCTGTTTTGGTTTCTATTCCTTACGGTCTCTCTTCGATTCCGTCGCTCTTTGTGTGTATGCAAGCCTTATAAGAAAACAGAAGGCGTTTCATCCACTTTAAAGCCTTGTTTATTCTGTCCAATATTTTTTTATTGCGTGCTTTACACTCAGTACTTAACGACTGATGTCTGAGCGCAATTATTATGAGTTCTTTCTAGACTATAAGTAGAAACGATTCACCTCATAAACTTTGATGGCAAGCTTTATGAAGCTTTCAGAAATTGGACTTTTAGACTCGACCAATCTGTTTTATACTATCATAATATAGTTTTTTAATCCTGGTGCATGAATGATGATGACTGAGTTACAGAAAGTTTTTAGTGAAAATTCAACTTTTCTATAAAAAATTAAACTTTGTAAAGAGCTCAAAAAAATTAAAAGCTTTTAAAGTTTTTAGCTCATTCTGTTCACTTCCTTAAATTTTCGAAAGTCCTCGCTACATGCATGAACAATAAATAACAGCACGAATAATATACTCGTATACTATTTGCCGCGGCAATATGTAGTAATTTTTATTTTTTTAAATATAATATAGGCTAGCGCTTGGCTGATATCAGACTTGCTTGCAACAGCTTGATACAGCCACCTGGAGCGCGTTTGCCTAGAAGATTCCTATTCACTCTTGATTGGAAGGTACCTATATTAAAAGAGGAGGGGAAGACTGAGTAAGGGTGCAGACCTTGTCGATGCCTTGCGGCTCGATGATAAAAAGATGACGGAGGAACCAGATCGAGTAGTTCTTGAGCAAAATCTCCAAAATATATCCTGTAGAATACCGACAGACAGGCAACTTTGCGCCAATGTGCCAAGCTTTGCAGCTTCGAACTGATTAGTGCTTTGTTACCAAAAAAATCTTCTGGCGCGACGATCCACCGAATCCAATGCATCAAGCTGGTACTTGGCAGATAATTAATAGAATAATTTTCAAGTAACAAAATTGCATAATTAATAGTTGACTATAAAATCGAGTGTAGAGCGTAAATGTATGGTGTGCGTGCAGAAGTATGCTGTAGTGTGACGACTATTATATCTACAGCGGCTGATTATAGCCCCTTAAATGTTTATCTATGAATACCAAAAAGAGTCTGTTTATCCACCTGTCTGTTACATTTTCGAAGCTTATCAGTTTTTCACTTTGTTAAAATTTGGTGCAGACACATTACATACGTAATCTTCATGTTATCCTAGAGACCGACATAGGCTAAATTTTCTCGGAAAATCAAATGGTTAAAACTTTATATTATGTTTTTTTTTATCTAAACGTACGCTGACAAAGGCGCAGTTATCATCTAGTTTCAGTACCTATTTAATAAACGGTATTTTTGAACAGCTAAACTGGTCGGCAGTTACCATTACCAACTACCACCTAATGACCTACCTCTAATAGAAGAGGCAACATCATGACGAGTTACCGTGAAATTGATGTGTACACACAAACTCACACAGCCATTGAAGGTTGGGTTTCAGGTAGGGTTGTCACTTCCCATTCCCTGACACTTTCGCCTACACTACTTTGTTTGTTTGTTTACATTTTAATTATAATTCCTGTAACAGTTTCAATGATTTCCTATTTGCCTGACTTAATAGCATACTTTTTTTTTAAAGTCAGACGTGCCTTTAATATATATTACTTTAATCATAAAGAGCCATTTAATGATTAAAATAAATAACCAGGGAAACTATTACGGTAAATTTCAGTGATATACGATCACAATCATATATTTCGCTAATGCCCAAAATCCATTATCGCACGAAGAATAAGTACAACTAATTCAGTCAATCACAACATTTCATTGTAATAATGATTGATGCATATTTTTCGGAATAGGGCTTTTTCGGAGTTATAGCTAACCCTGTAGGTGCAAATGTAGGCCAAGTGAATCGTATTAAATTGTCAAAAAGCGTAACAAATGCTGGACAGGCCGACACAAATATTTGACTGGACACAGCCCTAAAAAATAACAAAGACGTCCGGCTCACGCTGGACGCCTGGCAACCCTAGTTCCAGAGCCCGGCTGCATTGACCGTTTTTTTTATTCCGTAAGTAAGCTTAACAGATAATAACCTGTTGGAATATTGGTGTAGGTAAGTCTTTATATATTATAGAAATGGGAATCCGTTTCCGCAAGTACTAGAAGTACTATATGGATTACCTAAGGTTTTTTGAAGATTACCGCGAGAACATAAATATACTTAAAAGTCTGTGGCGAGACTCTCTAATTTTCCGGGATAAAAAGTAGCCTATGCCACTCGCCGTCTTCAAATATACCCATGCAAAAATCAGGTCGATCCGTTGCTCGCTTTTGTGATATATGAAAAAACTTTATTGAGTTAGTTATTTGATTTGTCATGATCGAAACTAGCACTGGTGCCTACGCTGTAGGCTTCACTTAAATAAAGGTAGTCAACTAGAATTTATATAGGCTAGGGAAAAAAACATTTATACATAAACATAAAGCTACAATGTCTAGATTTAACAATGAGACATAAATTAAATGCACTTCAGTTACCACTTTACCAGTAGTCAAGGAACGACAAAGTTAACTGACTACATAGAAGTTGCTCGGACATCACAACTCTACCGGTTCGGAAACTCAAACAAGTCCTTATTATTAACACCGCTGCATCCAAGTAAGACATATCATTTCATATTTATCTACAGAACCAGCTACTGGATTAATGCTTTTTTATTTAACTTAACGTTAATACAGAACTGTCAATGTGTGCATGGCTACCTGCCGCATCCGCCGGGAGTCTGGAGCGACAGCGACTATTTAAAAATAAAAGAAAAAACTATACGATATTTTCCCCTTTCACGCCATACAACGATGGTTTTCTTGATAATCAGCTGGAATTTATCCTCTACCACGCGACAATGGACAGTTTATAATTTGAAAATCACGCCATTTCCAGATATTTATCTGGACGGGTGAAATGGGTCGTTACTCGTTTCGAACGAAACAGACGGTTCCATCAATTTGTTCTGGATTTAAAAAAGGAGATAATTTCGCTGGCTATTAATTTTAATGCGTAAACAAATTGAGGTTTCACTGTAATATCGCAAGTGCTATAATCTTAAATAGTCAAAGATTTGATTATACACAGCTTATAGTAACCTATAGTTAAGTAGTAGATAGTACCTGATAACTTTCAATATTGAACCTTCTTGGATGAAAGAAAGAAATAATTATATGAATGTGTGAAATTGAGATGTTTGTTAATGGAATCGAGAGGGCTAAATATAAAATATTAAAAATATTTGTTACAAAATATGAAAAATATGTATATGGGAATTTAAACTTAATTAGGTAAGTCATTTTAAGCTTTTGTCAAACCGCCTCTCTCCACTTTTCCCTTCTCAGCCAGGAAATTCGGTATCTTAGAAGATCTCCCCCATTAAAAAAGGAAGGTAAATACGCACCTGCAATTACGGGGACCGCAATTCCAATGACCACCACGTAAATTAGCGATGGAAACCCCATGATTGTGGTCCCTGGAACAAGAAAGAAATTATTCACATACCTACCTAAACAACAAAACATACAACAATTAAAGATGCTTCTAAAACGAGAAACAAAATTCATAAGAAGCTTATTTTGCTCCAGAAAGTCTGTATAGTATTGGAACCTAAGAAACAAAATACATGGAATAATGTAATGCGACTTTGTGATTGTCTGCTACGTACTTTGTTATTTATTTATTGTCTTGTTTAGTCTTCATTCGAGTCCATGTTTTTAAAATACGTCTCTATATTGATCGCTTATCCCATGAGATATTAGATATGTCATACCTATTGTAGTTTTTATCTAGTTAGCAACTATACTATTTTTATAAGTACATACCTAGTGAATTCTAAAAAAGATAGGTCAATAGTTAATTTAAATAAGTCTAGTTCACAGAACAAGTAATCTGCTTATACTTTCTTTTGTTCTGTGTACTAGTTCATAGTTGGAGGCCCCTAATGCCCCTAAAGATCTGTACCTTTAAAATAAAAAATATTTCGTGCTCACTTTACCGTGACTCTTTTTTCTTTACGTAGTTAACTCACTACCAACTTTTAGTAGGGTTAGTGAGAGATTTACAAAAAATAATCAACTAAGCCTACCTTACATGTTACAATACCTATTCGGGTATTTCGCCTCCCCTGAAAATAACACAACAAGACACCAAGTCTTATTCAGTGATCCCCATACCTCTAATGGGCCTAGTCATCCGCTATGCTAGGTACATCTGACCAGATGAGAAGATAGATATAAAGTTTTCTGTTCATTAAACATTTCCAATGTATGGTGACAAACATAAGCAATTCAACATCGATGAATTCAATTACTATTAACAAATTCGTGATCAAATAAGGCCCCCATTTAGCACAGAGCCGCAGCAAACTGAAGCGCTGGTTTCCAGGAGAAACCTGTAGGGCCGCTTGCACAAGGATATTTATGAGGCTCCAAGCGTATTCCCGTATTATTAAACATCCATCTACTTCTTCAAATGCTGCCCCATAATTTTAAAATATATATGGCGCAATACTTAGATTCATGTTCTTCAATACTGCAAAATTCTATTTTTCAATTTTTGATTATTGAGATAAATGTAAGCAAGAAAAAATAAGTAAATTCAATTTTTTACCTGTGCACCCACGAAAGTGAAACTTACTTATTAATAAAGAGAATATTTTTAAGGTAAAAACCTTTGTAAAAACTGTACAGTTTTGTTTTTCGGTAATTTCTGTGATTTAAGAAAAGAAGGCCGAACGCTCAAGGTCATTGGCAGCTTGATGCTCCTTATACCGATTTAGTAAAATTTTGTAATGCTGTCCCTTTTGGCAGCTACAATATTATGCATTTGCCGAAAAGGGACAGCATTACAAAATTTAACTAAATCAATATAGGAGTTATTTTGCAAGTGGGCCTTCATTTTTAAAGAATAAAGACAATAGATAGACGACGTCCAAAGATTAAATAAGTAAGTAGGTAGGGTTTGAAATGCAATCACGAAACGAGCAAAATCCGCATACATATTCCAATTACCTACCAAACATTTGAAGCTACTGATTAGGTTAGGTATTATGAATTAGATAGTTTAGGCATTGGAATTGTATACCCTATTCTATTATGCAAATCGCAACTAAGCACAACCGAAATCCGCTTTGTATTAACAACACAAACAAATAAGAGTTACGTTTTGATGTTTCGATTATTATCGTTAAACCGATATTCGATGCTAATTCGTTAATAATTTCTCAGTATATCGATGCTAATTTACCGGAATTTATATGAACTACTTAACGGTCTAAGATCTGGTGGCAAATAGTGAGGAGGCATTTTATAAGTACTGGCATTAATTATTAACATGTATGTACTGTATACTTACTGTATCGCTTTAAATTTACATGAGTATATCTTCTTTAGGCCGGGCACTTAGGTTCTATTAGGTTAATAATAATTAATATACCTAACTTATAGAAAAAGAAATCTTATTCGATTATTTCCATCCTTTTTTTGGCGCGCCTTGAAATTTAAATAGGTCCCCAAAATTGCTTCATCACCCTCTCTTTATCCTAATTTAAATGAAGATAAGGCTCACGTATTTTATAGCAAACCCCATACTCCTTCCAGCATAAACACGTCTAGATTGCACTGATGAGATCGCAGTAACAGGCTAACTAGTAGTTTGTTATGAAAAGACTGATTTCCGAAGAAGTTAGCAGGTTTGAGGCTTACATACTCAAAAAGTCTTATATCTTCTAAATTCTTAAACATAACACCTGATTTCCCTCCAGCTCTCAGACTATAAGCTCGTTTCCATTTTAAATTTCTACCTACCCTCGTCGGTTAATTGATTTCGAGTGTAAAGAGGTTGAATGTGTCAAATAAATTAGTTATTTATGTTAACCCGCGAGCTTTAATGATCGTAGAAAGCCTAATGCTTGTCACAATATTGAAATTACATTGCCTGATATCGTTTACCTGAATAACTTTAATAGGTGCTAATTGATATGCGATTTTTTTAATTCTTAATGTATACTGGGTTAATTTAAAAACTAATAACTTCTCAGCTTCTGTACATTATACCGTACAATTTTTGTTCTACGGGTTTTACAAATTGTGATTACATTTTTTCATATAAAAAGGATTATGGGAAGGTATCCATAGAGCTAGGACATCTAGTACATCCATATTCCATACAATATTGTAGAAAGGAAATAGTGTCTGTCTTTCTGTCTGCTATACTTTCACGCCCATCTTTTCAACAGATTTTGATGAAATTTGGTATAGAAATAGGTTCCTTTTGAAGGGCTAATTACTATTATCCCGAAAAATTAAGGAGTTTCCGCGGGAAGAAAACGTTAAGCACGCGGGCAATTCATCGCCTTGTTTAAATATTACTTACTTACAAATAAAATATGGATTAATTAAGTAACTCAAATACAAGTCCGCATTATTAAACAATGCGCACTGCTGATACAACGTATCTGTTTGATCCAACATAAATCTATATTTAAATTTAGTTAATTTATGATCATTATTTTAATAGGCATTCCTAAAGTCTAACGCCGACCGACGATTTTGTTCTGCCATCGAATGGTAAGGAGATAAGCGACTTTTCTCAATAATAAGTGTACAATTTCCACCGACATACGCGGCTCTATAGTTAGGTAGGTAGTAGCTGTATACTATAATACTTATCTGTAAAATACCTTTTCATATAATTGCTCACAAAAGTAATCTGGTAGAATAGAGAAAGGACATTGACCAAATTCGCCTAAGAATCAACACACGTTTGAAATATACAGTAATTCTTAGCTTAATTTATAGTCTTTATTCCAAATATCAGAATTTAACGGACACTTCAAATTAATTAAAAAATAAGTAAATGTGTATTAAATTGATTACTATATGTTTCCGTCTCTGGATTATTAACCACAGATCAATAACTTAAGTTTTAAATAATATACAATACCACCGCTTGAGCGCTAGATCTGTATTGTAAGAAACAAAATAAAAGCTGCTTAAAGTGCTAAGTGCGCTAGTATTCGGAATCTCGCAACGCCATCTATTGAAAGTACAATAATTTAATATTTTTAACGCCATCTGTGAAGTGCGCGATGAACTATGACGATACCTGCATTATTAATAACGCCATCTGTAATGTTTTCGATGAACTACGGCGAATCTTACGAATCTACGGATTAGAAATTCCCAGTACTAGCCCGGAGTTAGGAAGTTGGCGGTGTTTCACCCCCGTGCCTCGGAGAGCACGTTAAGCCGTCGGTCCCGGTTATTATCACGAACATGATAATAGTCGTTAAAGCCCGCCAACCCGCATTGGAGCAGCGTGGTGGGTCTAAGCTCTAATTCCCTCTCTCCCATGAGAGAGGAGGCCTGTGCCCAGCAGTGGGACGTTAATGGGCTGTAGTGATGACGGCGAATCTTGCCTTATCTACATACTATTTACAGCTCTACAAATGGGTAGAGATGATATTTATTTGTTCAAGTAGATTGATCGCGAATGCTGTAATAAACTCAAAATTGAAAATATTTTTGGTAATAAGTAATTTTCTTGCAAGTGCCCGTAGTTTTAATCTGCTCTCAAGAATAAAAAGGTATTAATTTGAACCCAGTAATCAATGTTTTATGACGGTTGGTTCTTAGGCGAACTTTGTATGGGGACGGAACAATGTCCAAATCCAATCAAAGAGACAATCCAAATTTGTTTGTCGTTAACTTTTGAAGTAAAATAAGTCTTATCCTAATATGTATCAATTTCAACTGTTTTTTTTTGAGATAAATTATTTTAGTTACTCGGTCGTTTGAATGAGACCTAAACTCAACATTCGCGTGCTAAACACAACAGAGCTTACGTATTTGGAAAATCAAAATCATATTAATTATCACGATCAGAATCTGTGGCGTGCTGTTCATAGAGGCATAAAAGCACAGCCTACCCAAATAGAAATAGGTCAATGCTTATTCTGCATCAAAACAGCTAGTAAATAGGTATCCTGACTAACTAATGCCTACTCTAGATTCAAAACCTGTGCACGCCCTGATCAGTTAGTTTATATAGTTTATATAATATCAATAGTTTAAAGCATATCTGATAGGGTTGAAATATAAAATTATCATAAAATTGTTTCAACAAACAATAAAATTTATTTAATTTAATGCCTAATGGGTCAGTAGAGTCATGGCCTCTGTGTGCGCTACTTGTATACCATTCTCCATTACAAAAAAATACTTACAAAGTCAGTTGTATAAAGTAAGTAATGGTTTTCTAGGAACCCGTAGCCACAATTTAGATTTTGGACCGAATTTTCTCTAATTCGGATCGGTCTAAACTCTAAACTGATGAAGGTAGATTACTTTCTTTAAACGCACCCCTCCTACGCCTAACCTACTTCTTGCGGAAATTAAATTTTAATCTTATTATTTAAAATATAAAAGTAAGTACTTACATAACTATTTATTTAATGTCCGACTAATATTCCGACAAAACGTACCTATATAATAATAATGTTAAATCTTATCAGCTTTTTATTAGATCGATACAAAATAATATTATATTCAAAGAAAATACCCAGTCTAGCGAAGTTATACCATCTTCCTACGATTCATTAACTGCGATACAAAAACGTGTTCATAATATATGGAGCGATAATGAGGAAGTTAACATCTGGCTAAGTACTTGTAATGATGCACATCAATCGAAATCATCTTGATCGTCTATTTCCGAAGCTCTTAGTAGTTAGTGGAACTTAATTTAAAGATGAATAGTCCAAACCGACACTATGTTATGTGGTTAGTTACTTGCACTCTCTAAATACCAGAGATAAGTAATAGGAGAAGCCAAACTAAAGTCAGTTAAGCCTGAAACACACTATTCGCCAGCTCAACCGCGCGGCCTCGGCAGGACGTCACAGAAAGCGGGTGTCCGTTTGTACGTAATTTAATAGATGTTGTTAAAGTATGTCAAAGTTCAAATAGCCCTATTCCTAAAAAGTTGCATCAATCAACAATCAATTGTTGTGATTGGCTGAACTTATGGCATTTTGAATGCGACAATGGATTTTATCCGCTGGTGATGGCAATTAGTGGTGATTGTTATAGTCGTAGATACGTAAAGGCCCTGTAGTATGGCTCAAACACTAACTTTCATAGTGTTTACTTGGATAACATAATAATTTCTAAAAGCCAAATTGGTTGGACGTTTCCGCAGTCGAATGCCGGTGCTGTCTTGACCCGTTATCCTACGAGCGACAAACACGACACCGCGATGCGACGCGACGCTACAGTATCAAACAGTAGCTACCATATCACGTGGCCTACGTTGTCGCGTAGATACGTACGTCTGTCATTTTCTATGACGTCGTTTCGCGTCGCGCGGCGTCTCTTCTGTCGCTCACCTAGGACAACGGGCCGATTTGTGTGTCCGAGCCTTCAATTTTCAGTCTTCTACACTTAGTAGAGTTATATTTTGGCCAAAGTTTCACAGCTGTGTCTGACAAAAAGCTGTAAATGTATATCAGCTAGCCAATATACGGGGCAGTAAGGAACAAATTGCCGGCCGGTTATTTACTGCTAATGGTCCATATCAATCGATATTATCTTTATCGTTCATGACTTTAAGTGCTTCGGGAAGTAATAATAATATATATTTCTGAAGGATATTGTCAGTTAGGAGTTAGAACCAATATTAATTTTCTATTATATTTAGGGTTCCTTATCTGCATCCAACGCAGATTTTCATTCCTTATACAACGTATTGATTACTGAAGGATAACATTAGTATAAATGAATATAGAAAGCAATGATGAGATCTATGGAATCCTGGAATCCTGTCACTCTTATCTTGAAGGTACTTAAACTAGGTGTACCTATATGTATATGGCAGAAAACGCCGTAAGAGCATTCCATACCTTATTAGTTCGTATCAGAATATTTCCAACCAAAAACATAAACTAAGCTTTAAAGCTAAAATACGACGTCATAATGTAATAAAGAAAAACATGGCTGCTAGTTATTTACTACAAATAGCAAATAAAGCTATATTGGCTGTTATCCTTAAAGTTGATCCTGAAACCAAGTTTTGATGTGGCAATTGCTATTTTCTGTTATATAGCGCATGTATACAGCTTTTTAAAACAGTTTAATAAGGTTTTTTATTTAAATAGTTTTTAGTAATCCGTAAAATCGTACACCACAAGGAACCCTTATCTTCTTTATCCAGTCTGTCTCTCGGTCCGTATCTGTCACAAACATTTTAAAAATCGACTAAGAGCTGTACATTTGGAATTTAGTACATGTTTAGAAACCAGCTAATAGACCTATTACACTGCACTTTTAACAGGGACCCTTACACTTGAGTCAGTGTAGTGTGTAATCTTCAACGTTTTTGGATTATCATAAGGAACCCTAACGGCGTGATCTGACACACACTTGACCATTTATTTTAGTACCAGTGAATGAATTCTCGTCAAATCAATAGTTTTCAGAGTATGCATTATGCACAATCGGCACTACAGATGTTTATTAAAACAGGTATTTCCTAGTGAAATATTATCAAAATAATACGTTGAAATACACAAAAAACAATCTAAAAATTCTGATACAAATTTATAAAGTCCACTTCGTTATTTCGCTCTAATAACCACATGCAATGCAGAATTGCCGAACATAAAATAAAAAAAATAAAAACTAACTCCCGTATCCAGTAGCCGAGAATTTTCGACGAAGTAAACTGCAAATCATTGGCAAATAAAGGGGCCATTAGCTATTTTTAAAATACAAAAGCTGAAGCCACTTCGACGGACGGGATTTTAAATTCCACACGGGGTATGTCTATAAAGAGAAAAAACAAGATAAAAACTGAATAGAAGCAGGGGCCATACTGCCAACGCTTAAAGCAATACCTACTTGAGCAATATTTCTCTACATGACAGTTTGATGTTAATATTAAACTACACACCTTGACGTTCCCAAA
Source organism: Erebia palarica (assembly GCA_964035005.1). Taxonomy (NCBI): domain Eukaryota; kingdom Metazoa; phylum Arthropoda; class Insecta; order Lepidoptera; family Nymphalidae; genus Erebia; species Erebia palarica. Next base: position 12,328,307 of record OZ035989.1, on the reverse strand, counting down.
ATATCAGGGTTGTAATTCTAAAACACAAAAGTCAACAATAACGGAACAATATAGCTTTAAACGTTGACAGTATGGCTCCAGACCGACATGTAGCATAGAATACAATCTGCATAGATAGAAGCAATCTGGCATTCCGAACCAGTGGTAGCGGAGTATTCACTCGACGATAGTACTTGTAAAAGTTTGTTGATAATGATGATATAAAAAGCATTTTGAATTGAAAATATTTTGCATTACTCTGCGCATTTTTCATATGAGACCAACGAAATTATCTTTTCGAAAGGTTTATTGTTACATGTGAATTTTTACTAACGGATAATATCCAGAGCCTCATTAACTGCAGAAACTTACGATGCTATACAACTATTTAGCCAATAATATAATGAAGGAACTAGAAATTTAATTTGCTATAATCCGTCACAGTATCCAGAATTCTAGACAAATTTATGTGGTACTGTTTGTATCTTGCACTTGCAAATACGTTATAATCTTAAATATGTCACCGTAAGATTGTAAAAATCGTTAGATTATAATCTAACTCGCGAAATCGCAGTGTCGAAAGATCAAAATTTAACGCATTATTTTCCGGTAGATTGTAATCTGTTAGGTTTATTAACCCGATAGTACCTAAGTGCCCGACCATTACCTGATTATTTATGTCAACCCTAACCTAACCTACACGAAACAGACAAGAAAACGTAAATACAATGAATATTTAAAAAATCGACACTCAGAACATTCAACGGTTCACAATCTTTCGACAGTTTACAATTTCGCGAGTTAGATTATAATCTAACGGTTTTTACAATCTTACGGTGACATATATATAAAAATCAATTGCTGTTTGTTTGTCTCGCTAAAACTCGGAAACGGCTTAACCAATTTTGATGGATTTTTTGTGCTTGTTTGTGTGGGTCCCGGAATGGTCTATATTCACAATTGGACCCGGTAGAGGGCCCTGCGATCTGGTTATAAGTTCAAAGCAGGACAACTTCTAGCACCGGGCCCACTAGCTGTAAATTTAATCCCTTATACAAAGTTTTGCCCCGCCAGTCTGTTTGTAGGTCTCAGCCATTGGAACTAATGTAGGAGTGCTAAAAGCTCTCCTACATTAATTCCAATGGCTCTCAACTTTTAAAGTTAAAATTAAACAAAAAGAAAAAAAAGAATAGAGATGATGATAACTCAATCAAATCAGCAACTCTTTATCAAACTTAAAAACTTTAATAATCAGTTAGAAATAATTTATTTTTGATATAGGCATCATCCCTATTGTCCTGAAAATGAAAACGAGGATCGAAAATGTTATTTATCGCCTTTGCACGCATAATAATTTTTCTAATAAGTAGTTAGATAATTTTTTGTCACGTAGGCATGTAATGTTTTGTGTGGCAATTTTATCAAAAAATAATGGTGTGATACTTTTTTTTATTAAACTTATAAACAGTCATCAATCAGAGACCACTTAGCTAACACACAATGGCGTCAGTGTCTTAGGACCCTGTCTGCATAATACTAACATCACATAAACTAAACAGGCAAAAAGCACCATGTTTTCGCTAACAAGCATTAAAATTCATCATTCAATTACAGAGCACGTGCGCGGTGAAGCTAATTGTATACCTGATGATTAAAGGATTCAATACACAAAACGAAGCGTATCCATCGCGGCTTCTGTGAGTTGTTATTCTAAGAACTGATATTTGAGATTCACACATTTACAATGCAGAGCGCTCTTGACGTACAAGTCACCAACGTCACCATCGCGTGTCGCATTGTGAAGAAGTCACTTTAAAAAACAACTCTATTGAGTTGTGAGTTTTGACGTTACATGCGCCGAACGGAACATTTTATATGAAGACTAGCGAGATGCCCGCGACTCCGTCCGCGTGGATTGTGGTATTTTAGGGGTGGAAAATAGATAGTAGCCGATTCTCAGACCTACAACTGAATATGCATATAAAATTTCATAAAAATCGATCAAGCCGTTTCGGAGGAGTATGGTAACTAACATTGTGACACAAGAATTTTATATTTATGATAATATGTAGGTACATAAATCTGCGGTGTCATTTTGATCTGTTTCGTTTCGATTAAGGCTCGATTCGTTTTGTCGATTTCCCCTGATTGCATTGCAACACCATAACACTATAGGGTGGCTGTAACTTCATGTAACTCCTGCCACAGTGTACAGTGGGCGTCAGGTACAATACAATATACCTATGCGTACACGTACTTTGGCACAAAGCGGGAAACTACGTGCCTCAATTCGTACCTCCTACACGATTAATTATTCACTGTATGTTCAAGGTAGGAAAGAATTCTACAGACCTGACAACAGCTGTATTAAAAGTCGTATCGTGCAGCATACGTATCATGTTGCCTTACAACGGCCGTGGCACGTCTGGTCGCTGCCACGGTGCTTTCTGTCTACCCAAGCCCTACCACTCGAGGCCCACTGACGTGTGTCCACTCCATAATAAAAAAGGGTTCCTTCAGTTTTTTAAACGGGATCTCATTGTTTATTATGCAAGAATCATCACCGAGTGGCCATAAAACCGTTTAATATGCGCGCCACGAGTCAAGCGGCACTACGCGTAATTCACACATATTGACATATCCTTTGCTAATCCTAAGTGTGTCATCATCAGCTTGCTTGACTTCCCTTCAAATGAGAACCACGTTTAGTTGAAATCTTAACCAATGGACCTCAATAACCGAACGTAAAGAATAGGTACATAACCTCCAAGTAAACTCTATTGTAAGTTATTGTGATGTAACTTATATTATTAGCTGCTGATACTACGCAGCAGTGTACGAGTCACCTAGAGCCTTAATGTCACCTGGCACCTCAGTGGTATAATAGTTATCATTGAAGGGATGTACGTCCAATCATACTTCATACTCATACTAATATTATGAATGTGAAAGTGAGTGTGTTTGTTTGTAAGTTTGTCCTTCAATCACGCCGCAAGGACCTGGAGAGTGACATAGGCTACTTTTTATCCCGGAAAATCAAGAAGTTCCTGCGGGAATCATAAAAACTTAAACCACGCGGACGAAGTCGCGGGCATCAGCTGCTAGCCCTTCTATAAACCACGGGTTTCTTGTATTCACTGAGTCCCTACGACTTCCATCACATATTACTTGATATTGTATTGAAGTTCAAGAGTGAATAAGCACTAAGCATATTTTTTTCTATGGAATCTCGCTACCTACCTAGACCGTATCATTGCTTTCCATAGAGAATGATGGTCATGAAATTCCAAGCTCCATCTTAAAACAAAATCTTTGCCGTAGAGTTTAGTAGACAGGATACATATTGGAGAAAATCTGATATTAATTATACCAATTCAAATTACTTCAAAATTACTCAATGTGTTTCCTTCCAAAGAAGCAAGGAATCAGTTCAAAATACCAATAATAATTTTCTACAGGGAAGATTAGATATCTCTCCTGTAGAAAATTCATGGTGTCAACATCATGGTGACAACTCATGGTGTCATATATACTTATTTGCATTTGACTTATGTAATACACAATCCATTTTAAGGATTAGAACCTGCAACATCATGGTGAGAAACCACGAGTTCTAACTACTAGGAAATCTTGACTTTCCAGTTTTGGCAGGGCTTAATTTAATGCATCCTTGATGTCTGACTCAGTCGACTCTATCAACGTCGGATGCTTGCTGTATAAGGTTGGATAGTCGAGCGTTTGTTTATGGATGACTGATACGATTGGCTCGCACTTGACAGGTATTCACCAAGTATTTACGAAGGAATTCCTAACAAAGACATCCGACCGTAAACATGCCGGAACTTTGCGAGGATGTTTCTATTTTGTGTAAGCTGTGCTGTCAGCAATAGAAAGAGAACTTCCCGGAAGTTAGTTAATTTTGACAATCATAGGATCAAAAACATCTCACAAAATTATTATTGACAAAGTGATGCCGCGACTTTGTCCGCGCGGATTGAGATTTTTGGTTCCTGCGGGAACTCTTTAATTTTCCGGGGTGAAATGTTTGATATTTATGTCCAATGGTCTAGATATTGCATAATTTAACACATTGTTAGCCGTTCCAACGATAACACATTCCCCATACATTAAAATAATCATGCAGATGACAAACAATTGTGCTCTTGACAAAGGAATCGTATTACTGCCCTATAATATTGGCTTTACAATACAATACATAATAGTATATTACTGTCCAGGCCGGAAATAAAGCAATTCACGGCTAAGTAATATTATTTCCCAAGTGATTTTAAAAAGAAGAGACGAGGCGCCAGCCGAGGCCTTTTTATGTATTCGAGGCCGTGAGTTGCTATTTCAGCCAAGATTTGTAAAGTATTTTTCTGTTATTTGGGAAGAAACAAAACTTTTCTACATTACCGATAGATGACGTTGACTCTTCTTAACTCACACTAAAACTTTAGTATTGTAACGCAATGATATGATGTCCTATTTGAGTAATAGCTGTCAAAAAATATTGCGTATTTTTTTAAATTAATGAAGCAATTTCCGAGCAAGTAGGAGAAAGTATACTTAAGTTTACTTATAATAAGCTATACATTATAATTCTTACAGATGATTTATACTCTCATGTGTATTGGTTTTAAAGTCTTTACTTCAGTTTCATTTGAAAATAAAAGTCATTTAACTGAGTGTAAATTTTCAGACTAGAGAAATATTTCATAATATCAAAACAAGTGTTCTTGGTAAACAACTCTGAATGTAGAATTTCTTTAAAAAAATATTCCCTTCCCAAGTTATGCTAAACAGATACGGAATTCCGATTAAATAAAACAATACATCCCCCATAAACTGTCTCCGGTTTTATAACCAAAAAATAAAATAACGGGCGTATTCAAATTTAGAAATGAAACCGTAAAATTCAAACGACTCCATTGTCGTAGCCGCAATCGTTATTTTTTAACTGCACTTTTTTAACTTCACAACCTAGAGAATCTCCGTGTGCGATATTACAATAAAAAAATATAAAGACGTCTGGTTTGTTCTTTTTATCCGCCATAAACAATTGTGTATACCCGTATCGCACGAACATGAGCTTTCACTTAGCTTTTTACTTTGAATTGAATATAAAAGAAAATTGAAATGAATGAGCAGCATAAAAACGTTCATGTAGTTTGTTGTAAATGTTTATTAGATTGTAAAAAGACGGTATTTTGCATGAGTTGAAATTGGAATTTATTTATTTTCTGTGAACTATAAAGTTCCCATAGACTTAAGTTTTAAGTTGGGAGACTTACGTACCTAACTACTAAGGGTTTATTTAAACTGCCTCCACCGATCCATGTTAACTAAGCTGTTTCCATCTAACTGCATTGTCTCATCACCATCACTCAAGATTCAATAGCTAACTGGACATTTAAGTAAAAAAGTTCAATAATTTAACAATGATCAAACGATGCACGCAGACAATGATGTATCTGATCGCATTGCAAAAGATTGCTAAGTGCTTACAGATGATTGAAAACAAATTGAACCGTTTAAGCAGTCTGAGACTCCACCACTTCACTCAATTATTTATTGGCCGTGCGTCTGGTCGCAACTTTGCCTTTATGACTACTATATTCAAAATTTATTGTCGACTAGCTGATAACCGCGACTTCATCCGCGTGGATATAGGTTTTTCAGCCTGTGTTAAAATTCCAGACTATAATCTATGTGCCAAATTTCGTCCAGATCCTTTCAGCCATTCTGGCGTGATTGAGTAACAAACATCTATCTATCCATCCCAACTTTCGCATATATACTATTAGTATCTATTAGTAATTCGTGTAAAAAGGGGCTAAAACATTTAAAACTTAATTATTTGAACTATTCAATCGAAATGTTATGGTAACTTTTGTTATTTAATTGGCAAGAGGGTAGTTTAATATTTCCAAACCCGCAGCAAAGTCAGAAAAGATTTCTATCGGGCGTCTGTGTATCAAAGCACAGATGAAAAAATAGAACGGTAAAGCTATAAAGCTAAGTGATAACTTTTAATATGATAATATTATCACGTGATCTTTTATCCTTTCTGTGGACAAGATGGGCTTCTGTGGACAAACACCCTAAAACCCTGGCATCCTAAAACTTCAAAATATTATGTTTTGTCTTCACATTCATAACTTAATTAATTTCATAACGAAGATATCGTTTGATTGAAAGCAAATCGAAACTTTACAAACATGGCGTTCTGCACTGCATCGCTTGTTAGTAGCAAAGAGCTTTTAAACGTAAAGTAACATAGATCTTCGCTAAACAGTATTGATACTGGTAATTATTATAGTCATATAACGACAACTGTTATGATAAAACAAGTTTAATATTTGTTTAAAGATAGTTACTATGATAGGTAGTCTAGGTACTTATTTAAAGGCACCTAAAAGATAGATTATACTTACTATTTTCCTAACTATTTATTTGGGAGGCAGAGTTCCATCATTTAATTACTTTCAACCCATCGCCGGCTTCGCCTCGGGTCTTCTCTGAGATAGGGCTAAGGGCCCTTAGGGCATAGGCCTCAGGCTAGGGCATAGGCCACCACGCCGTAGTTAAGTACGGATTGGCTGACTTTCCACACCTTTGAGAACATTATAGAGATGTCAATTATGCCGGTTTCCTCACGACGCGTATCCCCATATCGTTAAAGATTCATATAATTTAATCATGTACTTTTATTTACTGACGGACGCCCGCGACTGCTCCCTGGGAATTTTGAAATATCCGGCCTTATCTCTTGACTTAATTAAAAAGTGAACTGCTGTGTATATGTCACCGTAAGATTGTAAAACCCGTTAGATTATAATCTAACTCGCGAAATTGTAAACTATCGAAAGATTGTAAACGGTTCAATGTTCTGAGTGTCAGTTTTTGAAATATTCATTGGATTTACGTTTTCTTGTCTCTTTCTTGTAGGTTAGGTTAGGGTTCGACATAAATAATAAGTGCAGTTAGTAGTGCCCGGCCGCAGGCCGGGCACTACTAACTGCACTTAGGTTCTATCGGGTTTAAATACCTATCAGATTACAATCTACCGGAAAATAATGCGTTAAATTGTAATCTTTCGACAGTTTGCAATTACGCGTGTTAGATTATAAACTAACGGTTTTTACAATCTTACGGTGACATATACATTAGCTTTCTAGATCCAAGGGTTTGAGCCAGGCGTTGATGAGCTAATCAGGAGTTTTTTCTTTACTGTACGATGATCCCTACGTAGGTCTGAAGATTTTTTTCGCCAGACTGTTAAAAAATGGGGTTAACTATTAAAAGGAACCAGCGTAGTATTTCGTAAAATGGGAACACTTTTCCGACGCAGAACGTCAACAAGAAACTGCTTAAAAACAATGTCGGCTTTTCTTGAGCTAAAAGGTTTGCGAAAGCTCTTATTCAAATCGGTCATTAGTTCAGTTCCTTTGTTAGTAGTACAAAGGCACAAATATTTACGCATAGTGGTGCTAATTCGTTTGTACTTTGTATAAAATCTCTTAGCTAAACTAAATAATATGTAAATTAACCGGTCTATAAGCGTCTGCTTCTTTTCTGTCTGATTCTCTCTCCGTCGTACTCCTCATTGTTGAACCTTGAGGATCGTAACCTCTTTCCAGCAATCACATAATGGTAGGAGTTTTCTTGGGATAATAATACGGTGGATTCCCAGGGTCTTAAACAAAGGCAGGATAACTTATCAGAGACTTATTAATTTAGTTTAACTTGTGCATTGTGTATTTTCATTCATCATAACAACATACAGACAAAGTCGTGAATTCGCTTTGAATTCAATCTTTTGTTAATTATTACTATGAATTTTGATTAAATTCTCGCAGCACAAATAATTAATTAATGCCTTAAATCTTAAGCAAGGCTTAAGCTTTTACTTTAGTATGCAAGCCATCTTAGGCAACGTTTCTCAAAGGGTAGGGCCGAGGACGTGACCTCTGTGTACTAAGCGACTAGGTATATGCCCTCAACGTGCCTCGGAGAGCACGTTATACCATTAATCCTGATGAAGATGACTTTTATATCGACAGAATAACGTTCTTAATTGAATACAAAATATTATTTGCATGCACTTGGATTAGGTATTATATTATAGTACCTGAACTTGTTTTTTTTCACTACAAGTTAGCTCTTGACTGCTAAGTTATGAATTTTTGATTTAACTAAGATGGTGGAAGGCTTCAGCTGAGGGCGGTTTGGGATTGGGTTTAATTAAACTCAATTGACTAATTTGTGAGAACTATTTCATTTGGCAAGATTTGGGGGAGGCCTACGCCGTTTCTTATCAATTCACATATATCTGACTAATTGCAATGAGCTATAAGTAAATAAAGGCTTTTTTTATTTAACTCTTTCATCGACATAGCCTTACTGCGATCGTGTATATGTCTTGCTATCGTGCATCGGGAGATCGCGATCGAGGTTGAATAATTTGTCACGGAATTATAAAAGCCTTTAATATCGAATTATTTAAATAAAGCTTCTAGTTATTATTTAATTCAGTGAATGCGAATATTTTGATATTGTTAACGAGACATACCTAATAATTCTAAGAAGTTAGAGAGAGAGACAAAAATAATAACCGGACTACCGAAATACTAGACTAGAACCCTAATTTAGTATTAGCAATGCTATTGAGACGAATAAGGAAATAGCCATAAAGTTTGGCAAACGCTGGTCTAGAACATTGAATTCGCAATCTAAATAGCTAAGTTATGAAAGCAAGCGTTTCTTGGTAGTTACAGTGCGCCCTACTACTGTTTACTTTAAGAGTAAATACCATTGTTAAAATCAGATTGTAACATTGTACGCGCGAACGTGCTTTGTGCGACGTTTTGTTTCGCGTTCCAGGGAGTTGGAGGCGATATACGGTACAAAGTACGGGACTTACGGGATTGAAATATGAAGTTACCAAAGTTACGAGTGAGAATGTCCCTGTTTTGACAGCATGTTTGTAGTTTGCAAAACAATGTAGGAACATAATGTCATATGACTACGTACTGTACATTGTAACGTAGTTTACTGTACTAATTCATTAAAGTACCTATTTTCTGAAAAAAAAAATCTTCCAAGATTATAATTATTAATGCGAAAGTGTGTGTTTGTTAGTTCGTCCTTCAAGCACGACTTAACCACAGTAAACAGGTTGTATTTGTTTACTGTGACTTAACGGAGAAATGAATCAACGTCATTTGTATATGGAATTAGTTGAAGATTATACGCATTAGGTAATTAAGGGAAACGGGTAACGGGTAACGACCCTCAGTAATGAGGAATACGACGTAGAGAGTGAGAGATAGTTAAAGACCTGATGTACCGAGGATATTGTTTGAATAAATCAATAAATAAATATAATATAATGAGTTTAGTAAGGCAGAAATATTTTAAGTGTATGTTAGTGGAGTAGGAAGCATCGATCAGTAACTCGACCACCCGGAACTGTGCGTTGCGGTGTCGTACGTTGTGACTCGATCGATGACTGAGTATGGGGACGCCTTTCAAAATAAACCCTACTTTCAATGCTTTTTAAATTACTATACCACTACAAGTTAGCCCATGACTACGATCTCACCTGTAGCGATAGCCGGGTGACCTAAGGAATATTGCAGTTAAATTAAACCTTAATCGTTTCTAAATTTTTGCCTAACCACCACCACTACAGTCCAATGTCCCACTGAACCAATCTCATAGAAGAAAGGGAATTAGAGCTTAGACCCGCCACGCTGCTCCAATGCGGGTTGGCGGGCTTTGACGACTATTATCATGTTAGTGATATTATCCGGCACCGACGGCTTAACGTGCTCTCCGAGGCACGGGAGTGAAACACCGCCAACTTCTAACTCCGGGCTGGCACTGAGAATTTCTTCTTTAGAAAAACCTAATACCTAACAATTTTAATGCAAGACCGGGAATCGAACCCAGGACCTCGTAATCCGCAGTCGACTATGCTAGACCAAATCAAGCAAAATGATCTAGTGCGCAATTTCGCATTATGACGAGTCGGTTGAAGAGAGGGTCGCTTACCGGTAGGCGTTTCATGATCACCAACTTGAAGAATAGAAATCTCCCATCTTACACTCTTTCACTATTCTTCATTTTTTTTATGGCTTTTATTCTCTTTCACTATTGATGGGAGCCGAGCATTGCGCGGTTCCGTGCACTGTTTTAAATCATAAATCATTTATTTTGCAAAATTGTGGGTGATAACAGTCGTATATAGTATAAACTTCCCGTACACAATCTACTGTCAGAGACAGTGCAGACTAAAATTAAAACATCCTCCTGTTTTAATTTTTAACGAGTACCGCCAGTTTATGTGATCTTGTTTTGTTTATATTTTATATCATTTGTATTGCGCTAAGTACTTATTTAGTGTATGTTGCTTATTAGTTATATTATTTTTATTATATCTCCATAATATATTATTAAAGATGAATGTGAAGCACCCAGACAAGCCGATAAGGCTTAAGGGTGTTAAGAACCCAAGTAAATGCAAAAAGTGTTTTTGTGAGTGTGTGTGTTAAGTAAAAAAAAATCTACCTATAGCAAAATCTCTCGCGCAAATCGCCATTAAGATTTTAATCTAACGGTTTAAACAATCTTACGGTGACAGGTACATTTGCCCAGGCTGCGCTTTTCAGTGCTAAGTTGCCATTCCAACGCCTTGATACAGCCCGGTTCAAACTTCATGACTTGTCGGAGCATCGTGCGTTTCGATGCGCAGAATAGGTACAATATTTTCGGTATCAGCGGAACGGTGTCAGTTGGCTGTACCTGCGCGAACCTACACTCGCGGTCAACTTCCGAGACGTCATTCATTACCTCAATATCTACCTATCGGTCCTTCGAACTATATGTCCCGCCAGTTGCCACTTCAGCTTCGGTTCGGTTAGGTTAGCGTCGGTTACTTTAGACTCTACTTAAGGTCTACTGAAGACTAATCGCTGATTTGCTGAATTGCTGATTGGAAACAGTAAAGAAACCCTTAGTATAGCTTCATCGCTTGCTGAGTAACTGTGAGCTTTCCAATGAAGCAGTGGGATCCAATACGTACTGGATCACGCTCTACATAATACCTACTTGATTGCGTTGTCTACTGATTTAGGGAAAGTTGTATGTAAATATTTGCTAAGAACCTTTTTGTTCCCTAACTACGCTCTACTAAATCAATAATGGGTGGCTCAAGCCGGGTTTATTTTGAAACGTAATCCACCTACGGCATACTAGTTCCGGACCCCGGTAAAGTTCCTAGTGCTGGCCCTATACCCTACACTACAGTAAGGGGCAAGGGCACTTGTTCAGCTGGTGTACGTATACCTATAGGTACGTAGGTACACTGATAGCTTACATTTTAGTGATATAGGATCTTTTATATTATCTAGGTATATCCCGGAAAATAAAAGAGATCCCCGATTTAAAAAAACTAAATCCACACGGACGAAGTCACAAACATCAACTAGTTTTACATTATTAATAGTTCACATGGCTATTTATCAATGCAGATATTTAAAAAAACGTATTATACTATCAATAATTATTTATGTTGTTAAAATTGACAATATTTTATCAACACGACATTTTCGGTTAAAATCGTAAAGAAATTAACAATGCGCAAAGGGATAATAATTACATTTGCATAGCAATCATAGCTTTGGCACACGTTTCCATTACACCAATTACTAGGTTGTTTCGATGACTAGGTACTAAACATTTGAGTACATCTAATTGTATGCCTTGTCTTCGTATTTGGCGTTAACTGACTGACTTTAACAGCTAATCAAAGTTTGCTTAACGTCAGAAACGCTAGGCACATTCCCTAATATAAGTAAGTAATAAAGTACCAGTTCGTATAAACGCTAAAAGCTGTAGGTAGGTAGTAGGTACCCTGCATCTCTACAGAGAGTGAAAATCGATAAAAAATATTCATAATTGAGCTTTATTAGTCACCATATTATTATCATAAAAAATGTTACTATATAAATATAGCAAAACTACATTATACTTCCGACGTCGTCCGCGTGGTTTAAGTTCTTTAAACCAAGCGTTTACTTAATTTTCCGGGATACAATCCATCTCTGTAACAAATTTCATCAAATTTTGTCGAAAAGATGGGCCGTGAAAGCGTAGCAGACAGACAGGCACACTTTGGCATCTATTCTATAATATATAAGTATGGATTTACAAGAGTAAAAATTGGTAACACGATAAAATTTATCAACACAATGTGCAGACCATGGTTAAAAATCGTTCTTATTCCAAATTCAAATCTTTTTTATTCAAATTGACTTTGACGAGTGCTTTTTAAAAATATTTTATGCAGTGGTACTTAGTGCCGATAAAATTAACGTGTCGTATCTGCCCAATGGAGAACATATACATACCTCTGTGTAAGTTAACATTCGAAAACAGTACAACACTTTATATAAAAGCTCTTAAAACATCAAATTTGCATTTTCAATTGAATAAAGTAGGTAATTTACATGGCCAAAGCTTTGGCAAATTCTTGTTCTTTTCAATGTTATGCAGCAGTCGTTGCTTTGCGAAAGCCCATGAAAGCTTAGCTAGTTTCTTGATTTTCCTTTTAGTTTACGAGTAAGAAAACTACTGACACATTGTTTACTTACTGAAGATTAATAGTTGTCGTCGTGGACCTATAGACGTCCACTGCTGAACTTTTTTTTTTATCCGCTACAAGTTAGCCCTTGACTGCAATCTCACCTGATGGTAAGTGATGATGCAGTCTAAGATGGTAGCGGGCTAACCTGTTAGGGGCATGCAGGCAGTTATATTAAACCCATACCTCTATTAGGTTTCTATACGGCATCGTACCGGAGCGCTTGGCGGCACGTTTTTACCGGTAGGGTGGTAACTAGCCACGGCCGAAGCCTTCCACCAGGCCAGACCAGGGAAAATTCAATTTTAAATATCCAAACCCTGCCGGGGACCGAACCCGGGACCTCCGCACGTTAAGGCAACAGCGCTCAACCCTACGCCACGGAGGTCGTCAAACAGGTATCTCTTGCAAAGGCTTCACGCTGCAGTCTTGCGCGTTCAGTAGGGCTAGTAAAATTATGTCTACCCATTATCTCTATTTGTCTTCCGAAGCTAACATGATTCCAAGGTCTCGTTACGTCAAAAGTAGAGATAAAAGTGATATTCGTACTTACTTTTCTCTACGAACCCTTTCATGCTATTTTTTTGTTGTATTAAACCGCCTTTTGTGCATGTTAACAAAAATAAGCCGGCAACGACAACATCTCTCTCTCTCTCTCGTCGCGAGATATCCCGTTGTGCGCATACTAAGCCTGCTGGATTCATGAGCTCTCTGCTTCTCGACATTCTGTAGTGCACAATCTCTAAACTAAACTAAAATGAATTATTGCTAACCCTTTCGTAATAGTCCCTTCGGAAAGGGACATAACTAGTTTTAAAGCTAACATTTTAGTTTAGTTTAGAGACTGTGCACTACAGAATCAGCTCCAATAACTAGTATAGTATACCTACTAACGATATCTACAGTGTAACGAGCGGTTTATACCGTCAAGCTTTAGAATTTCAGCCCCGCGATTGTTTATCATCCAACTTTTTACTCGTAGTTCCTTAGCAATCGTTATACGGTAGACCGAGTTGCTCTCTTTTTTGTTTAAAACATGAACCAAATTATTTAGGTACCTTCTGAAGTTTATTGTTCAAAATTTGTTTTTTATCAGAACAATTTGAAAACAACGAATGCAGCTCCGGACTCGCAAAGCAACTATTTCCAAGTAAAACCAGCGCTAATTCTGCTGCAGCTCGAAAATACCGGGAGCCGTGTAACAATACCGCTCTATGTGTAGGGTGGGCACGGTATGGAAATTCCTGGAACTGTTCCGATTCCGAATATCCTACCCACCGAGTAGTAAACCTTCTATGGTCTGTGATCCTAACCTATGATATCTTAAGGCTCGTGCAGCGTATATCGTGGGATTTCGGTTGCAGCGACTTATAGCGACGAAAAACAGCGCGCCGGTGATCAATATTCCACCGCAAACTGCACTGTGATTAGTATCTGGATCGCCGGCTCGCTGCACGAGCCCTTAACTCTGGGTTTCGTACACAAAAATACGGAACGGGTTACGGGATTCATCTCGGTTTATCATTACAAGCATTATATTTTTAGGGTTCCGTAACCAAGGAATAAACTAAAGTTTCGTCCTATCCTTCTGTGTGTAGGTGTACAGACATTTTAAAAATCAACTAAGTACAAGAGCGGTACAGTGATTAGCGATGATATTTGACACAGTAACTTCAGAACTACAGTAAAATAAAAAATAAAAAGGTTATAAGGTTATTTACTAAGTTATACAATGAATTATGAAATAACGACATGCTTAGAAGATTTTATGTAAGTATAGCTTCATGCCTTTTTTTATTCTATACTATAAGTTCGCCTTCAACTTTATTCATTCAACTTTAAGTATTATAAGTTGAATGCAATCTGACCTGCAGGGCGACCGCGTATCTCTGACAGCTACAGTATAACGATCGTAATCACCTCTGATTGGATAACACTCTTCCACTATTGGACAAAATCCATTGACGCAGCAAGAATACCATAAATTCAGCCAATCAGGACAATTGATACTGTAAAAGTGACTGCATGTCTAGCCCACTGAGTAGGGAAATATGATCTATGGTCTAACCCCACTTGAGATGTACGGAGCAGCGTGCGGCGCGGCACGTAGCGGGCTGCGATAGCAAATATTATTTATATGAGTTTGTACGGGGCCACGTCGCGCAGTGTATCTCTCGTGCCTGTGAGTCCAGTTCCATACAACCTCATACAAAGTACTTGCCGCCACGTGCCTCAGTTGTGGGACTATACCTTCAGGAGTGTTTTGAAGAACGTTGCAGAAAAATCCCGGAGGTATTTTATGGTGTCACTACACTCACGTATTTTAAGGGCAACGGCGTGCTTTTGCTTTCAAATGCAGAATATAACAGATGAAAAATTCCTTGTAAACTCCGTATTGACTGGTCAGATTCTTATAAAGGAACTAAACTAAAGTAGGTTACTAGAAATTTTACTCTACATTTTTGCTGATATTCACTGAGCTTATTTTTGCTCGCGCTGTAAGCTGTGAGTCACATGAATATACTTAAGTATTTTCATAGTAAGAATTATAAATATGACCAATTTGAACGAAATAAATACATAAATAGGTTTTATCCTGGGAACGGACATGGGATAGGATCTAATCTAGATAGGATCTACTCTAGATAGGATCTAATCTAGATAGGATCTAATCTAAATAGGATAATATTGTACGTGTTTATTTCATCGAAGCATTTTACTCACAACTGACGGCCGATGAGATGTTAATTGCGAAAACATGCTCAGAAGGAAAAATACATTTTATCCCGGAAAACTGAAGACACAGAGGGCGCAGGCATCAGCTAGTAAAAAATTAAATCTATCAAACAAGTAAAGTTATAGCTATTGCCATCAAGTTAATGTAGCGTGTATATAACTTATTGTTATTATTATGCTTATCTCCTCTAATTCTTTGGTACATTAAATATATAGGGAACTGGGGAATGGGAAGATATTAAAATATAGCACAGCGAAGACATTATACCCCGAGTGCTTAATATCGAATAGGTACTCGAGAGTCGAGACATTAGCCCGAAAAGTTCCCTCAATATTCCAGAAAGCCCTCCGCCGAAGGCTGATGTTGATGTTCCGCTAAATTAAGCACAGGCGGGCCAAACCCTTATTGAACACCTACCGACGGAAAAACATTAGTACGAAATAATTCATGAACTAGCGGATGCCTGAGGGCTAAGTGCGGTATAGAATAAGTAAATAACAGTGTGTACGGGAACAGGTAATGTAGCCTGCGGGAAAACTCTTCCGTGTAGGTACCTAGTGCCTACCTATTGGTGTGACCCAAAATATAAGTAACTATATAAAATAGATAATAATAATTTGTATTACGTACCTACGTAAGGACATAACTAGAATAATAACTAGTACTAGAAGGATTAGTAACTCTACTTACCTATTTGGGGGCTATAAATTAGGAAATGAAAATTGCTTAGGGAGCTGTTTGATTTTCCTGGATTAAAGGTATTTTATATGTCCGCCCGCGGAGTGCAACCTAGTTGAGTTTAAGAAAACGGTAAATTCTACTCAAAGTCAAGGTCGATGTTGTATGATGTATCATATCGTAAACTATTCTCAATTTCATGATCGTTTTCAATACTGACAACATTCATACAAACAAACCCCTATTAAACGTATTTTCAGAATACCCTTCTTAGATTCTTAGATTCTTCTTAGAATGGATTATACGAATCCATTGTAGGCAATGGCCATCGGCCCAATGGTTTAAGCTGCACCTTAATCGATCAGTCAGTCAGTCAATCACCATTTCATTAGCTATGTAGGTACGAGTTGCGACAAACAGATCCCAGACAGATTGACAGACATACATTGAGAGGATTTCTAAATAGATTTTTTTTCTATGGGGTTAATTTTAGACTTAAAAACCTAAGCTCACCTTATAACA
Source organism: Erebia palarica (assembly GCA_964035005.1). Taxonomy (NCBI): domain Eukaryota; kingdom Metazoa; phylum Arthropoda; class Insecta; order Lepidoptera; family Nymphalidae; genus Erebia; species Erebia palarica. The sequence continues at coordinate 12,311,742 of OZ035989.1, read as the reverse complement.
TAGGTATTATGATAACTATAAGAGTATTTAAAGACACGACAATTATGGTATTAAGCACGCCCTTCATAACCCCGGAAGGCTATCTTAACTCCCAATCGCGTCATTACTCTGAATAGATACAAAAAAAACTTAAAAAATTACATCCATCCAACAGGCATCTGATTTCCTGACCACCCACGTCGCTACTATCATTAAACACCTGTCACTTATAAATCCATTGAATTTAAATTTTAAAGCAGATTTAGAGCAGGCTAGGTAAGTAGGTACCTACTATTGAGTAAATTACTATCTAAATGCAATTTTTTTTCTTTTTGTTTATTAATAAAAAATTAAGTACAAAAATGAAATCCGACTTTCAATCAAATTATAGAAGTTAGGTGTTTAGTCGTTTTTCTATCTTTCGATTGTAATTCTTAATTAAGTAAATACATAGATAAATAAATAAATCTTTATTGACCAACACATTACAAAAACAAACTACCTACTCATTTACCATTATATGTGTCACCGTAACATTGTAAAAACCGTTAGATTATAATCTAACTCGCGAAATTCTAAACTAGAGTAGTAAGTAAGTACTTAAGTATTTAATAATTATTTTCGGTTAGTTATTATTTTTATTTGAAAATAATTACAAAATGATAGACCATCCAATCAGACCAACATTTTTATATCGATCAAAAAATATCCACTTGAGAATTTCCTTGTTTCGAACAGACCACCAAGAAACAGGATGTGTCGAAAACTCTTTGGCACGCACACTATCGAGTTGAAAATTAAAATCGCTTTGCCGCGTTCTAATATTAGCGAGCTTTTTTTCCCTCGCTCGTGCTTAAGTGCCATACACACGTGCATGAAAATTTAAGCCATCAACAGTCTGTACTGAGTACTGATAGTTGTTATAACTCACAAGTCACTAAATCGTATCGTTATAACTTGTAGGTCGAGGGAGTTTGAGTTGTTTTTTACGTTGACAGTGAGGTATTATGAATGGCTTCGCAGCCCAATTTTGTATATGTAGGATCTAACCATCTTCTGAGAACATGTGGTGGTAGCTGTAACAATTATTTCATCTGTAGCGGTGAGCTAGGTATGTCCAAACTCTAATCGTTCTGAGAGGAGGCTCGAGGTCAGTATTAGGAGTTAGCACTGCGATGGGTTGATGGTGATTGATGATGTTGATTAGCTACCAGACCAAATATTTTACCCATTTTTCATTTTACGAAGTTTGCCGTAATTTGTACCTACGTATTGTGTCTATAACTACCGCAGGTGCATTTGTGAACAGCCAACAAGGATTAAGGTCGGCAATTTATCGCCAGCTCCCCAGTTATTACCAATTAATTGAAATATATCGAGCGGTAACGCAATTGGATAACATTTCGACAATTACTTTTTCCACTCAATTATTTATTTGAATGTTTGTTCGATATTTCTGGGAACATCGCTAATTATTATTGGGGTTACCCGCTTTGCTGGTAGGATCGGATTTTTTCATTTTAGCTGTATTTATATAATCTTTATTGCACACAAAATATAGCTAAAAAATTAACATAAAAAAATGTTACTTAGTAAGGATAGAAGTACATCATGAAAAGGCGGCCTTATCTATCGCCTGATAAGACCTGAGAATCATACAGTGCACTAAAAATCTTCCTAAAGTTTATGAATTAGGATAGCAAATAATATATCGATGCACTCTCTAGGGTCAACACGTCAGTTCGCCGACCACCCCCTGTTCACGACCGTTTTTCCGAAAACAACCAAAAACAGTTGTAATATCAACGCAATGATCACTCTTTTTTCTTGAAGATCATGCTCTATCTATCCCTTACTCTCGGGTCAAATTTGGCCAACCCAATATATTTCAGTGTAACTCTATGAGCCGATGAATCTGAGCGGCAGCACACAAATTAATTTTGGAGCAAAATGCTAGTACAAAATAGTGAGGAGGCCAAACTTAAACCGTGAGTTTGTTTTGTTTTGAAAATGTCTTTATTATTTAATAGATTGTATATACATAGTTTATAGCCTAGTCCTACAAACCTAGGTAAAACAGAAATATAATACTTAAACAGTTTAGCAGGCTAAGGACGCCTCTTTTAAACTTACCAACTTAATTCTATAACATTTTTGACACTATAATAATAACACAATTATAATACACTATAATAATAACTTCATTATGCAAACCTTAGTAATACGGTATACCCTTTTAAACAATTTTACATTAAAATACTAACTAACAAATTATATAAATTAGCATAATTCAACTAAACCTATTTTTATATTCTTAAAAGCAGGGGGTAGCGCGCAACCGTGTCTAAAACATGTTTTATTAAATTTTTTGCATACATTTTGTGCCTAAGGTGTCAGAATATGACTAAATTATATCTTAGAATCCATAATTTGTCCAAAAAATGCGTATTTATTTAAATAAATGGTGGTCGCTAATGGGCCGGCTAAAACTTAGCTTCCTTCCGTTTACGAACACATGGTCGTAAACTAGCGGTTTCTAACGAGTCGTTTTTGAGCTTTTCTAACGTGCTGCATAATATTAGCGCAAATATTGTTTATTTAAACGTCAGATTGCGACCGGCAAAATATAGACAAAACCTAAAAATCTAAACGTATTCTGATGATGTAAAACAAAGTGGTCGGCAACGGTCATTTCTCGACCATCGATTTAATTACATACAAAAGTAATAAAAAATACAATATTTTTGTGTTCGTATACGGACTAGATAACGACCATGTGGTTATTTACATTAGTTTGACTACATAGTAGTGGTCGTATACTGATTAGCTAGCGACCATTGAAGACGGTTTTAAATTTTTGCCTATATTTTGGCGGTCGAGTCTTGACTACTTATTTTATTTTACTTTTTAAAATAATCTGGTATGGTCATATGAGCACCAATTATTTTTTACATGATTCCTGGACCGAGTAGCAGGCAGGAGCTTGTGGAGCGTCTACTTCAGGCTACTATAGGAACATTGCAATAATCTTTGACTCATTTTGTATAATCCACAGTGTCTCGTTTAAGAGATATATAATGCACACTTTCAGAATCCATTTCGGATTACCGTATATCTTCAGATTATGCTTCAGCGATCACACTCATATCAGTTGGTCGAAGCAAGTGTCTTGCATTTGCCTGTATGATTGTTAGAACAATAATTTTCCTCTTGGCTTTCTAAAATTCGCTTAAAGAGAAATTTTAAGTCATATGAGGCTTAGTGCCTGTCTATAAACTGAAAAACTGGCTTTGTTATATAATTTTTGGTTAAATAACTATTGAAATTATCGTTAATGGATTCATAAAATACGTTACTCTTCGTCCAATCGCATTCTGTAAGTCCAGGTACTTATAATTGAGACAATTTATCATCCATGACCTCAGGGGTTCTTAGCTCTAGTACTATTCCCTTATGTCAGATTCCCTAAAGCCATCGTTGGTAATATGCCAGAATCATGGGTACTAGAACGTTTAGAAAGTTGATGGATGAAGAGCGAAGTCTTTTATGAATATGTAAACAATGCTTTCAATGATTGGGTAACCAAAAATATTTTATAAAATGCCCGTAAACCTATTCATAGATGGGTACAAGTCTCACATGGCTTACTCTCTGATACTCTAAGTGAGTTTTGTGATAGGAATGGTTAACCAGCTATTACAACACAATATCATTCAGCTATTGAAGCAGTTATTGAAGCTGGATAGCACAATCAAGAACTGGCAGCCTCGTACCCAAAATATACACAAAACAGTTTCAAATTTTTTTTTTGTAGAAATTATAGTTCAAATAAAAAACACAGTGCAGGCCAGAGATTTTCATGCAACTTCGAAGTTTATATCTCCTTGTTGCTACACAATTATTGACAGCATTCACCCACAAGCCCCTGCTTATTCACATTCCAGCTAGAACTTTGATATTTTGACAATATAACTAATTAGGACCGATGCTACAATGAATATCATATACACAAAATGAGATGTCTTTTGATGATCGACAAATGACAAAAGCGAAACTAAGACTTAGCTACCAAGTGCAACTTCCTCACAAGCTTGAAGAAATAATATTTTTAAAAAAGCGATAAAGAAAATTTAGAATTGGAAGAACACGCAAGCAGTCATTAAAAGCAAAGGAAAACATAGGAAAGCAAAAGAAAAAGAGAAGAGATGTAGAAAAAGTAGACTAATAAAAGAGGCTTTGGTAGAACGAGTCAACTTGACCTTGAAGGAGGTGTCCGAATGGGGTGACGCCAATCTCTTCAAAAACGCAAGCGTGTCTATTCACCGCGAAACGGAGTTCATTCCCACTCACTCCAACTTTCCGAAATATGTCCGTTCCAATTACCGACAGTGTCGAGCTCCTCGATATCAACATATCGTCCAACCTTAACTTTGGGCAATGCATCGAATCCAAAGCAAAAACAGCTGACAAGAAACTTGGCATCCTCAAGAAAGTCAAGTGGTACTTCACGCCGGAACAGCTTCTAATCCTGTACCAAGTACAAGTTCGATCGTGCATGGAGTACTGCAACCATTTATGGGATAGATCTGCCAAGTAACAGCTTAACGCATTGGATTCGGTGGATCGTCGCGCCAGGAGATTTATTTGTAACAAAGCGCAGGTCAGTTCGAAGCTGCAAAGCTTAGACCATCAGCGCAAAGTTGCCAGTCTGTCGGTTTTCTACAGGATATATTTCGGAGAGTGTGCTCAGGAACTATTCAATCTGGTTCTTCCGTCACCTTTTAATTCGAACCGCAAGGCATCGACAAGGTCTATGCCACCTTACGCAGGCGAAATTCCGCTGACTCTTACGAAGCGATTTGCTTCCTAGTTTCTAATTAGAACCACTAGGATATGGAATGCCCTTCCGACTTCCGTTTTCCCCTCCTCTTTTAATATAGGTACCTTCAAATCAAGAGTGAATAGGCATCTTCTAGGCAAGCGCGCTCCACCTTAGGCTGCATCACCACTTGCAAGCAAGTCTGATTGCAGCCAAGTGCTGGCCTATATAATTTAAAAAAAAAAAAGGAAATGTAGGAAAAGAAGACTAATAAAAAAATTCAAGCATTGCATGTGATAGATTATTGGAAAATAAAAGAACTCTATTTTGTGATCATGAGGAATAATTAAATATTTCAGTGGGTAAACACTGAATTTTGTATTAGGTAAACATTATTTGATATTAAAGTGTGGTAACACTTGTATTCTCACTTGATATGTTGGTAATGATCCTTAGGTTATATTTGTGAAACTAAATATTTAAATTTATTCATAAAAGAATGTGTAGACATTATTGAAATAAATAATAACTAATTTAGCAACACAAAGTGTTGATAGTTAAGCTTCAAATAAATAATGTAATTTAGAAATAGGTCAATTGACTATCATAGCGTTTTAAGAGATATTGTAAAATAGTTACTTAATTAAATTATAATTCTGTTTTAAATGTGGAGAACTATTTGATAATTATTATTGTGATAAATGATTAATCATTACTGTATTTTGAGTAATGATTTACTGTAATTAAGAATTTATGTATGTCAATTGATACTTCCTTTTGATTCTTAGAATAACAGTTTGTTTTAAACAAAATGCTGTTACGTTGTCAAACTTGGAATATGAAAGAGGTGTGGGTATATGGGGGGAATCTTAACCTATAAAACCCACTGTTCTTATGAGATAGGAGAGTTTTTGTCTACGAGCCACCTAGAGTAAAGATAAGTATTCTTGCTGTAACTCTTTTTAAGTAATTGTTGTATTTATTGGTATATGTGTACTAATTTCTGTGTGAAAATATATTCTCAATTGTGTAAATATTTTGTATTCATTTTGAACTGATGCTTTGAATCTTTCAATAATATAAAAAGTGTTAAATTTTGTATTTCGTTTAATTTCTTTTCCGTTACTAGTTTTGCTTTGAAATAGGTGAATTACTTACTCTTGAATATCATACCATAATGCTAAATTTCTAGTATAGAGTTTTATTTCTTTTGCCTAAAAAGTTGTGCTTTTAATTAGGAAGGGACTCTATAAAATCAGTTCCCTACCTACTTACATTTTTATTTAAAAACTATAAGGTATACAAAACCAAGTACATAGTATTACAATTTCTGCATGGTAACAGATAGCTACTTGTTAAATTCAAGCTCTACCCTCAATATAATTTAAAATCAGAAGTGGGATGGAACTTATTTATGACAATTGTAATAGTGTTTTGTGTATCACACAGGGCTTGGACATCGAGAAACAATGAATCTTAACGCCGAGCAGCTGCGAGGAATCTTAAAGAGTATACATAGTTCTTTAACGCCCAATCATCGCAGCGATGACATCGCGCTGCCCATCTTCGATCCTGAGAAGACGGACAGCAGGCCAAGACCTGGTGTAAGAGCATCGAGTCACTCGGCACCGAGCTTGGATGGAGCAGTATTCAAAAAGCAGCTAAAGACGGTAAGGCTCTTCGGGGCTCTGCTTTATCGTGCTTTGAAACTTTGGCGCTAGAAAAAAGGGTGTTGCATTGTCATTTGTATCCAGAAAAGAAAAATTAGCAAAGGCTATGTTGTATATTGTAACTATGAAAGAGAAAAGTGAAGACTTTTACAAAATTGAAAGATTAGTTTTTCGGAAAGCCAATTAATTGATCTGATGTGTGGTGGTATAGGAACCAAATAACAAAATAACTTGTATAGTAATGATTTATTTCAATTATTCAACACCTCTATTTTGATTTAAGAAAAAATATTTGCAAAATACCCCTAGGTCAAATTTGTTTAGTTTTTTTTTCGTTATGCTTCGAGAACGAAGCACGGTCAGTCTGGCCGTGATAGATTATTGGAAAATAAAAGAACTCTATTTTGTGATCATGAGACATTATTGAAATAAATAATAACTAATTTAGCAACACAAAGTGTTGATAGTTAAGCTTCAAATAAATAATGTAATTTAGAAATAGGTCAATTGACTATCATAGCGTTTTAAGAGATATTGTAAAATAGTTACTTAATTAAATTATAATTCTGTTTTAAATGTGGAGAACTATTTGATAATTATTATTGTGATAAATGATTAATCATTACTGTATTTTGAGTAATGATTTACTGTAATTAAGAATTTATGTATGTCAATTGATACTTCCTTTTGATTCTTAGAATAACAGTTTGTTTTAAACAGAATGCTGTTACGTTGTCAAACTTGGAATATGAAAGAGGTGTGGGTATATGGGGGGAATCTTAACCTATAAAACCCACTGTTCTTATGAGATAGGAGAGTTTTTGTCTACGAGCCACCTAGAGTAAAGATAAGTATTCTTGCTGTAACTCTTTATATGTAATTGTTGTATTTATTGGTATATGTGTACTAATTTCTGTGTGAAAATATATTCTCAATTGTGTAAATATTTTGTATTCATTTTGAACTGATGCTTTGAATCTTTCAATAATATAAAAAGTGTTAAATTTTGTATTTCGTTTAATTTCTTTTCCGTTACTAGTTTTGCTTTGAAATAGGTGAATTACTTACTCTTGAATATCATACCATAATGCTAAAGGACATGACCAGTAATTGCCCTCCGATTCGGGACAATGCACAGGATTTCCGTTTTTACAGTAAGGTTTAAAAATTCAAAACGAAATTATTATGGATTTATTATTCCAAATAAGGTCGGGGTTCAAATGACAAAAAAAAACAGTACGTTTATTGTTTAAATCTTGAGCGTCCGCTTTCCTCTTTAAGCACTACTCCATTTTGACGTTCCATTATATCCATGCCTAATAATAATCTTGTAACCCTACATGAATACCATTTAAGTACCTTAGTTATTATATTAGGAATGATTTATTTTTGATCAATTAAATAAATGTATGTTTTGTTTATAATTATTTTTATTTTTTGACAAGTCTCAAACTAATCGATCGAACAAAGCATTTTGAAATACTACGTTTAAAGGAACGCCCTGTCACATTGCATATGCTGCCATCTGTGGTCGAATAGTTGAACTTGTTAACGAAAAGTAGTGAGCAACACTTAAAAATATTTTCTAGACTCACCACAATAACTAGCGCCATCTAGTGTGGGAAAGCAGTTTTTGGTGAAACTATTTTTATCTATTTTCTCAGTTTTCAGAGCCTTCAGACTCCTGAAACTTTTTTATTTGAAAACTATAAAATATAACAATTACAATAATAAAGAAATAATACTTGAAAATTTTTTTTTAGACTCGCTTAACACAATAAATAGCGCCATCTAGTGTGGGGAAGCAGTCTTTTGGTGAAACTTTTTTGTTCATTTTCGCAGTTTTCCGAGCCTTCAGACTCCTGAAACTTTTTTATCTGAAAACAGTGAAATATTACAATTACAATAATAAAGAAATCATTGCTGAACATTGATTTTTGACACCTAGGCAAGCTGCCATAGTTCCACCGGTCAAGTCCTTTCTAGTATAGAGTTTTATTTCTTTTGCCTAAAAAGTTGTGCTTTTAATTAGGAAGGGACTCTATAAAATCAGTTCCCTACCTACTTACATTTTTATTTAAAAACTATAAGGTATACAAAACCAAGTACATAGTATTACAATTTCTGCATGGTAACAGATAGCTACTTGTTAAATTCAAGCTCTACCCTCAATATAATTTAAAACATGCTTATGCATTATGTCCCTAATATTCTATGTTCGATAAAATAATATTACTTTTTTTGCTATTTTTTAAAATAAATATTGACTAATAATTCATAGAAAAAATAAATAAACGTGTTTTAGAACAATTAATTGTTATTTTAATTTTCGACCTTAACTTAATATATCAAGAGATCCTTTTTCAGTGGCTGTTGAATGGTCGTAAACTGACTACTCTGTGGTCGTAAATTAACGAAAGTTGGTCTAAACTGAAAAAAACGCACTTTTTGACAAATCGGAATATTGAAAAAAATTGGGAAACAAAAATATTTAAATCGTATGGTAATTATGTTTCTTCATGTTTCTTTCATACATATTAATTGTTATTTCGTCAAAAAAGGTAAATTTCAAAGAACTATGTAACTTTAGAGACGGCAAGTCAACTAACTGGTCGTCCACTGACGTGTTGACCCTATATGTTTCATAGTCCGACAGGATGGAAAGTCGTCACAATCGCAGAGAGATCTGTGGCCATTAAAATCCTTTCGTGAATACGGTACACGTGACCTCGTCGTTATCAACGATATTTTAGTTTCTAACTGGGATAATAGTGTCTATCAAATTGAGATACACATACAGAATAGGCCGGCAGGCGCCCGGGGCTAAATCACCCTATTTTGCTTGACGGAAAAGGAAAACCTCAATAAGTTTTCGTTCACCCGTTTAAGACTCAAACCCGGGACTTCAAAATCCGTAAGTAAGCTTGACACCAGATCAAACGGACACGTAGGCAGAACACAACAAAAAGATTGATTTCTTTCGCAAACATGCCTATGTCCCGCAAATCACGTACGCATCTTCTTATCACCGTTCCATATTATGTTATACCTAAATAACAATCTTTAGCTATACATTACGAACTGCTCTTAAGTACTTGTTACACAACGAATAATACCAAATTAATGAAATAAATGGCTACTCATTATTTTACTACTGTAGCCAATTGTCCGGAACGCGGCGCCGTAACACCAAACTAAAGCATCCTTTTCACATTCAATGGTTCAACTGTCATTTTATATTTTCTTCTTATTTTGTTTTATGGCTTTGTCCAACCATTTTTTTTTCTTTTGTGAAGTCAGTCACGTCTATGAAGTGTCATAATTATTGGCAGGCAACCATCGACAAAAAAATGCAATACTCCATAGACGCATATAGTTTTTTACAATAGTGAAGCGACGTGCCCTTTTATCCGATATTTCGTAACTCGTACTCATCTAGTAATTACAAGTACGACTTTCCTTTTCAAAATAGTCACGGAGCTTCAACACTTGCTTTCTTGATAATCCTTAAAGGATCTTTGGCGATGGATGGTTTCTATGACCTGACGGATTCATGTACATTTACTGTGCTGTTGTATATGTCACCGTAAGATTGTAAAAACCGTAAGATTATAATCTAACTCGCGAAATTGCAAACTGTCGAAAGATTACAATTTAACGTATTATTTTTCTGTAAATTGTAATCTGTTAGGAATATTAACCCGATAGAACCTAAGTGCCCTGATTATTTATGTCGAACCCTAAGACAAGAAAACGTAAATACCTACAATGAATATTTCAAAAATTGACACTTTTGACCAATGAACACACACAATCTTTCGACAGTTTATAATTTCACGAGTTAGATTATAATCTAACGGTTTTTACAATCTTACGGTGACATAAATATTTATTTTAACACATAGGTACATTAATGTTCTTAGTCATTTAAAGGCTTGGATCCCAAGTTTATAAAACAATAAAAAAAATAATGAGAAAAGATAAATAGCTATCAAATCGTCAACTGCCTGCTGTGTCAACTGCCTCGTTGGTCTAGTGGTTGGCATGTTCGACTGCGGCCGACAAGGTCCTGGGTTCAAGTCCCGTGTCGGGCCATAATTGAATATTGGGTTTTTCTGACTAGAAATTCTCAGTACTAGCCCGGAGTTAGGAAGATGGCGATGTTTCACCCCCGTGCCTCGGAGAGCACGTTAAGCCATCGGTCCCGGCTATTATCACTAACAATGATATTAGTTGTTAAAGCCCGCCAACCCGCATTGGAGCAGCGTGGTGGGTCTAAGCTCTATTTCACTCTCTCCTATGAGAGTGGAGGCCTGTGCCCAGCAGTGGGACGTTAATGGACTGTAGTGGTGGGTGTCAAATCGACTAAAACTTCTTCATAAAGAAAATAGATTGTTATCAAAAATCGAATCAGTGACGCATTAGAACATCATTGAATCGAGCTATCAAAAGTAAAATTGGACAAATACCTAGGTATAATTTGTACCTAAAACGTTGTGGCTGATTTACTATACCTACACAATTTGTAAAGCAAATTAAGTAAAATGACAGCACTTTTAAGAATAGGTTCTCAATTATTATCGACTATCAATCTGAGCTTGATGTCGGTTTATTAATAGTTACGGGATTTAGTTACTAACTTTTCAGGTTAGAGTCGCAAAAAAAGATAGCTTTTAAGGCTGCGAATTGGTGATTGAGCCTATTTCCAGTGGGGTAGGTACAGAATCGGAGAAAGCGAAGCATGCAAGGGTTCTTTTCCTAGGTCGATGGTTAAAGATGAATCCCTGTAGGTACACATTTAACACGTACGTGTAGGTACAGAAATACTACCGCCGCGCTGGCCGGAATGCCAAGTATGGGGTTTCCATACAAACATTAAAGGATGTTAATTCTTGACGGAATTCGGAATACAAGAGAAAATCCAGGTCGACTCGTGTCGAACACATTTGGATTAAAGATCCAATACAATTTATTGGAGCTTTCTTCACTGCTTGGCTCACCTCGTTTCTCATCATCTGTGCCTCAACATTGTGAAGCTCATTAGATTCGAATTGAATACTTAAAAATCATGTGGCCGGTTGAAAAGGGTACCGAATGATCCGTTGATGACGTTCTGGTGCGTTGTAGGTCAGACGCAAGAGATAACAATGCGTCTTCAGAATACGCCAGTCTTATAGGTATACCTACATATTCTTTACGTTTTTAGCTATCTGGTAGATATCTACAGTATCTACAAGTACATGCATTTGCCATACAATGTTTGTTTATGGTACTCATAGAGCTCACATGTAAGGTAGGCTGCTGAGGTATTGCTCTACATAGAGAAGCCGGTGGCCCCGGCGGCCAAAACTACAATCGGGCGGCTTCAACATTTTGAAATCACAAGAGCCACAGTAGGTACAGCCACTTGCGCTTAACAACATTCATGGCTTGTGGAGTGTGTTCAGCAATTATAAGGTCTAGGTTAGAATGGAAGTGGAACGCAGCTTTTAAGGTAGTAGGTACTAGATAAGCGACGCAAGAGATTAGATTGTCGCTCACATAAATGAAAACAATCTCCTCTACCACAGATCCTCCCGTCCTCTGCCATCACTCATCTACCTACCTAACAAATATTTTTAATGGTAGTATAGTATACGGCTTAACGTTACGACCCACGACCACGAGCAATACGAGCCTCGGAGACCACGTGAATAACCGGCACATACCCAAATCTGTGTTGGTAGATACAGAATAGAGATACTAGGAACGGAAGAATTTCTTGAGAAAACCCTAAAATCTCAATAAACTCCATTATTTATTTATACCATGTAGAACATGCAGGTGTCTCTTAAGTTACGTCATGTTTTAACTCTACCATCTAACTACATACCTATTTTTGTCTCGACGCGTCCCGGAGATAAACCCAGGTTCGTCACCCGCAATCGAACATGCTAGCTACTGTACCAAAGGCACCAGGTATGCAAACAATGTCAATAACAGTATAATAAATCGTACGCAATGTATTACATCTGTGTTTAAACTTTAAACTCAACAACACGGCGTACCCACCTAAACAATTCAATTTAACTTTTATCGGGTAACCAGACGGGTTACAGTAAGTAGCGTACGCACTGCGTGTGTACAAAGACTTTGTTTTGACAACTTGAACTTGACACTATCAACATACCCTCGAGGCTCAAGAGTCAAGGTGCATTTGACCCAAGGATAGAAGTGCTAGATTTGAAGTTTTTGACTTTTTAAAGTAATACCATAATTATTTTCTACGTAGTTTAATTATTTCTACGTACCTAGTACATTTTGTAAGTAAAACTTCTTTGCTCTTTACGCACGACTAAGAGTAGGTAACTAGTGTAAAAGCTCTATTATTTAGAAACTAAGTAGGTACCTCCTTATGTAGATGATATGAAAAACTAATTTTGTCGAATCATTTCAAAAATGTATTCCCGCGCACGTTTATTCTTACCTTACTGTGCCTACATCAAACCAAGTTATCATTTTTGGCTTGACTGGACCGATTTTTATAGGTACCTACTACCTACCTACTTGAGCTATGGATGATAGGGTCTCACTATCAAGTGGCAACCTTATCTACATCTTTGAAAAAGTTATATCACAATTTGCTGAGGCCTTTTTATAATAAAAAGACTATCATAGTTTTAGAAAACCTACATACCTCGGTAGGTACCTTCTAGGTACTTAGTTAATAACTTTAATTAATTAAAAGTTTAAGTTACAAATGTAAATAAGGATGCTAACACAGCGAAAAAAGTACACGCATTCAGATTTTGAGTTTCACCGGCTTGGCTTTGTGGTCTGACTAAAAACAAACTACTAACTGTCGCATATAATTTGTATCGATTGAGTAGTTTCGGCACCAAAACCAAACTGGCAAGGTGCGGTGCGACTTGCGCCCGAGTCCAATACACCAAACACGGTGCACTGCATTCTTCCAAGAGGGAGAGGGATTGGGTTGCATTCTTACAACTAGATTCCTTACCGAATCACACAAAACATCCACTAAAATCACATAGAAAGCACTTCACTAGTTCCCATTCGTTGATTGTTTCAATAAATTTTCATAAACACGAAAATTTTAATATTTCACATCACACTTTTTACATCACTACCGAAAAAAGTGACACAAAAATAGGCACACGACCGAATAGCCGCACGTATTATAAGCAAACTGGTTAGTTCATTCGACTTGTTCGTCCGACGCGGAATACTATTGTTTTGTCTCTCTCTTTTGTAAGGATGGGCTATTGTCGTCTCGTTTCCTCGGAGAAAGGCGCCAATGCGCGGGCGCCGACTCTTCCTCCGGGATTCTAGTCTCAAGAAACAAAAGCCCTTTTGAAACAAGTAACTGGTTAGTGGTACATGCTTGGCCTCAGGTGCCTGTCAAAGAAATTATTATATGAGTTGAGTTTGAGACTTTGAGTGCCTAATAAATGAGTATATCATATCGTTTTGATGCTAAATACATGGGTTTATGTTTTCTTCCAACTTCAAATTATTAAGCTTTAAAAAACGCATAGATGGATCCAATATACTAATGGACACAATATACTATTAACAACGCTATTCCTATATATAAAATGAAATTCCAATTTCCAAGTTTTATTATACAAGACTTGATTTGTTACGCCGCGGATTTGTGTCTTCTTTTATGAGAGCCCAGTCGATACAGCCCGAAGGATTTATGTATTAAGGTCATGAATTAGGTACTTTATACCTTCCCCCTTATGAGTGAAAAATGTGAAATGATTTATTTACTTGTGTCACATATGAAAAATCAAACTCTACCATCGGTTCGGAAAATAATTCTATTGAGAAGAGCCGGCAAGAAACTCAGCAGTTACACTTTCTCAATTCGAGTAGATAATACGTTTTAAGCTCTCAAATGATTACGATTTTCTTGGACAATTGGGCCTCTGCTTCGTACAAGCCACCTTAATTCACATCATTTGACATTTCCCCGAAGGTATCATGTAATCAGCTACCGGCTCGGAGGGACGTAAAAACTTAAAAGCACACCTATAATGGTCATGCGGCTATAAAGGAGCTCATCAATGTAACGACTTGTGTCTTATGTATGCCAAACAATTATTACTCAAAAGCTGATTGATGCCCGCGACCTCGTCCGCGAGGATAGTTTTTTTTTATTCCCGCGGGAACTGTAATTTTTCGGGACAAAAAGTAGCATATATGTCCTTTCCCGGGATACAACCTATCTACTACTACTACTACTACTACAGCCTATTCACGTCCCACTGCTGGGCACAGGCCTCCACTCTCATAGGAGAGAGGGAATTAGGAGCTTAGACCCACCACGCTGCTCCAATGCGGGTTGGCGGGCTTTAACGGCTATTATCGTGTTAGTGATAATAACCGGGACCGACGGCTTAACGTGCTCTCCGAGGCACGGGGGTGAAACACCGCCAACTTCCAACTCCGGGCTGGCACTGAGAATTTCTTAATTGAAAAACCCAATATCTACAACCTATCTCTATACCAATTTTCATCAAAATCGGTTAAAAATATAGGTCGTGAAAGCGTAGCAGACTGACAGATAGACAGACACACTTTCGCATTTATGATATTAGTAAGGATTTATGTATGGTAGAGGCCAGAAGGTCCCTAATTACCTACTGACGAAATATTTTCTGAATACTGATCCTTTCCTTACGGTTGGCATCAAAAACCTAGCTCTGGGCGACGACAGTGGAAGTAATAGTTGTCCTACAACGCGAGGCTAAAGTTTATTTGACGGACCAATAAGTTTGTATGAGACCGTATTGGCTAAGTTCGCACTGCGAAACGTATTCGCCATTCTGTAACACTATATAGAAATCATATGGAGGTGTACGCACTAGCGAATAAAATCAATGATTTGATAGAATTTCACGCGGTGCGGCAAGAATTATATTCGCGCGAATATTTTGTGCTGTACGGAGTTGTAAGACGCTCACCGCATTCGCAGTGCGGAGTATTAGGTGAAATCCGTACACAAAATATAAATTGTGAGAATAAAATTCGCGCGAATGTTTTTCGCAGTGCAAACGAACCCTTAGTCGTTAATGTAGTAACTATAGCTATAGTAAGAGCCGATGCCCGCGCGACTTCGTTGGCGTGGTTTTTTAAATCCTGAGGGAGGATTTTACTTCTGGGGATATCAAGTATTGTATTATATCTGTCACCGTAAGGTTGTAAAAACCGTTAGATTATAATCTAACTCGCGAAATTCTAAACTGTCGAAAGATTACAATTTAACGCATTATTTTCCGGTAGATTGTAATCTGATAGGTATTTAAACCCGATAAAACCTAAGTGCCCGGCCTGCGGCACTACCTACTTGATTATTTATGTCGAACCCTAACCTAACCTACAAGAAAGAGACAAGAAAACGTAAATAAAATGAATATTTCAAAAATTGACACTCAGAACATTGAACAGTTTACAATCTTTCGACAGTTTAGAATTTCGCGAGTTAGATTATAATCTTACGGTAACATATCCACCACCACCACCACCACCAATACAGCCTATTAACGTCCCACTGCTGGGCACAGGCCTCCACTCTCATAGGAGAGAGGGAATTAGAGCTTAGACCCACCACGCTGCTCCAAGACGGGTTGGTGGGCTTTGACGACTATTCATCATGTTAGTGATAATAACCGGGACCGACGGCTTAACGTGCTCTCCGAGGCACGGGAGTGAAACACCGCCAACTTCCAACTCCGGGCTGGCACTGAGAATTTCTTGATTGAATAACCTAATACCTAACAATTTTAATGCAAGACTGGGAATGGAACCTAGGACCTCGTAATCCGCAGTCGACTATGCTAACCGCTAGACCAACGAGGCAGTCGTCGAGGCGATGTGTATTAAATAATTAATTATTATTAGTGATGAACATGGATGGATCTAGGAACCCAGTTCATCCAGTTCACACGATTGAATGTTATAAAAAACTCTTCGCCTGCGAATATCCCGTTAATAAAATTAAATTTGCTAATAAAAAATATACTTTTGATGTTATCTTGAAGGAACTTAGTTGCAATTATTTTCATTGACTTTAGTGATGAACATGGATGGATCTAGGAACCCAGTTCATCCAGTTCACACGATTGAATGTTATAAAAAACTCTTCGCCTGCGAATATCCCGTTAATAAAATTAAATTTGCTAATAAAAAATATACTTTTGATGTTATCTTGAAGGAACTTAGTTGCAATTATTTTCATTGACTTCCCGTGTATATTTTTTACTTGTACAATCCTCCGCATCAGGATATTGAAGATTCATCTCGGACTCGATCGTTGTATCTAATATCTGTCATCTCTGAAGAATTCCAAGCTACGTGAAACGGAAATGCACGGTTTAAAGATCCCTTACATTGAATCAGATCGTTTTATAAAAAACAGGTTTTACAGACGTAGGTAGATTCATTGAAAAATTATAAATAGGCAAGAGTTAATAGGCATCTAGGCAAGCGCGCTCCAACCTAGACATCATTGCTTTGTATATTAAGCATGATTTTCGTCAAGCGCAAGCCTATTCCTTGATAAAAAAATACTTAAAGAAATATTATGATTTTTATAAATATTAAAGGGGTTTGGATATTTTGGACTTCCTACCGTCCCATTTCTTTTTCGAAATAGCGGCCACTCATTAAACCTGTATTAAACAGCTGGCATTAATGCAAGCATTATATGAGACAAAATCTTCTAAAGCGTCAGGTTTCCGAGATATACGGTCTAGGCTCCATACAAAAATATACGTATTTCAAACCTCTTTCAAATTAGATTGGTTTAAGACTACGTTTAGACTCAAAGTACACAGGGCTGGCACAAACCGAGCGCTCCGATTAGTACACTCCACTCCGTCCGAGCGTCGACTGAGTGGAGTAGAACAAAGTAGCAGGGACTTTTGGGAAACAATCAAAATTGAACTATATATACTTTAGCATTGTGGCATCTCTAAACAGATAATTATGAAAAATCTAAATGCTTGCCAAACGGTAATGCTTCACTGTGGAAAAGAATAGTATTATATTTGAGATCTATCACGCCATATTCGGCTGGAGGCCATCGGTATACATAATAAATTTAAATTTCGTAATTATCGTTCAGTGATTCAGAAGTTATAAGGCTCTGACAGACGGACGGACGGGCGGACAAGTGCAAATTCACTCAAGTAGACTCAGAGACCTTCGCTTCGCTCGGTCAATAAAAACAGAATGTTTCATTTCATTCAATAATTTATTTTTACATCGATTGCGACTGGATATTAACGTCTATCTCACTTAAACCTTTACATAATAGTTCCAGACAGGCTGTCTCTCTGATAAAACTAAGTGATGTTCATAATACTAATAAATTCAATGCATTTCAGTAATTTTACCACTGCTAAGCAATCATACAGTCGGATAAGGGAACTCACCAAATGCAAACCACCTAATAGTCTTGTTAATTGAATTGAGCGCACAGTACGTCACGAAAGTAGAAAATCCAGCAGTACTCAAACAGGTGCAGAATTTTGCTTACCTAGGTGAGTTAATTTATTTCTATATGTACGCGTTTGCACACTGATCAAAAACTTCAAACGCGTCTGCGCTTGCAATTCGTCCGCCGGCGTCTTTGGCTTACATATAGACTTTAACTTAACTTTAGCCACCTTACCACAAAATAATAATTCATGTTTGAGTGATGTCTAAATCGAAATGTTGGTTTTTTGGTTAGGGAAATCTGTCAGTTTTAAAATATATACGCGTTTAACGCTTGTTTCAGTTTTTTGTGGTATGGCCGTCTATGTTTTACTTAAAAATAGTGCCAGCAATAAATACATTCATTACCAAATTGTACGCTCGCTAAGCTGCGATAATAGTCTGTATCAGAGAAACTAAACATCCATTCCCACAAGCTACAGTAACATATTCAATTATCACAATACATAAAATTTTACAAAAACAAATATTTATACTGTAATCTCGCGCATTTCATCGTTTTTTTTTTGTGGTCACTGCAAAATTGTAATAATTGTAAAACAGGGGCCGCTATTATAATCAATTAAATAAATAATTTACCTAAGAAACTTCGTATTTTTTTTATCAACCACCGAATTCAGAATTGGTATACAAGTCGTAAAGAAGTAAGCTTGTAGCTTGAAGATATAGTGAAACAGGTGAGCGTTGTTAGATTTACGGTTAAATTTGCTTCGCCTTGTTCTAAGGCGATTTTTTTTCTTTTGATAAAAATTAGACCACCACAGTATTCGGAAAAGGTAACCTTTTAGAATCCTGTGTAGAGCACCAATTCATCAAATGATTCAATCATCCAACTTTTCTTTTTATATTAAAATAACTCGTACATTACGTACTAGAATATTGGTTTATTTCATTATTATTACATAGAATTTTAGATCCTATTATTTAGATTACATGAATACATAATGAAAGAATGACATTCAAAAAACGCTAATCAAATATTTTTAGAATAACGTAGATATAATCTAAATACATGTGTAAGTACGAAATGTAATTTTAATATAAAAAGTGAATCGAAGTCACAATTATATATGCACAGACCGATTTTACATACATATTGAAGATTGATTTATTCTTGACTTATTTAAAAGAAAATATAAATTCAACAGTCACAAGAAAAATATATCTTTTCTTCTAAATAGATAAGAAACAGCCGAAGTATTGCACATTGAGCATACTATATGTTTCAAATGTGAAGTCCATCAGCTAAGTAAGATATTTTGTACCTCTTATAGGTAATTACAAACTGGTGCCAGTGCTATAATGAAGATACACACTGTACCACATAGATCTGTCTACTGTTGCAGATTATAGCGAATTAAACTTCTAGTTCCTTGTCGTCTATATCGTGTTTCTGGCTCCGAACTCGTGTCTCCCCTGATTTGCCCTCCTCGGGGAGACATTAGGAATTCTCAGTCCCCAGCCTAGGGGAGACCCCTAGGCCGGGGGAGATAACAGAGCATATTTTAAAATAATATTTTAAGTATTCATGTCTCCCCTGTCAAGTTTATACTTTATACATACATAGTGGAGATACCTAAAAATTAATACTTGGTGACTACAAAAACGAAAATAAAGGGATTATAGGTACTATTACGATCAAAAGAATACTTAAAATATGATTTTAAAATAAATTCTGTTATCTCCCCCGGCCTAGGGGAGACACCAGGACTGAAAATTCCTAATGTCTCCCTGAGGGGGGCAAAACAGGGGAGAGAAGAGTCCCGAGCCCGAAACACGATATAAAGCTCGCATTTCCATGTTTTACTGTGAATGAAGACTGACTTGAGTCGTCATGAATAATGTGCGAAAGACTTGAAGAGACCGTTTGTTAAGAATTAGCGGCCGATTAGATTTGAGATTTAAGATTTCGATTGCAATGACGCGTTCGCTTTTTGCACTAATTTATCACAATATCCTAAAGATATAAACTAAACTACAGTATACCATTTAAGTGAGAGCATTATGAAATCCTAAATAGATAATAGGTTGCTGTTAGGACAGCTTCTTACCGAAAGCGAAGTGATGGTACACAGTTATACAGTTTACTTGATTTTAATCATAAGCCGGGTACAGACTTACCTAATGTAACACGCAATTAAAGAATTTGCCGTCCACATTGTCGCAATGTATCATGCAATGTAACAGAATTTAATAAAGTTAAATCGGTTCTTGCTGGACTTAACTTTCTTTACCTTTTTAGCTCATACTTTCATTGTCACACTAGAGTCTGGTTTACTAATAAATTATGACTACTCAAGCAATTGGCAACAAAGGCTCAACTAATCTGTGTATGTCAACGTAAGATTGTAAAAACCGTTAGATTATAATCTAACTCGCGAAATTGTAAACTGTCGAAAGATTAGAATTTAACGCATTATTAATCTGATAAGTAATCTAATAAGTTTTTAAACCCGACAAAACCTAACTACTTGATTATTTATGTCGAACCCTAACCTAACCTACAAGAAAGAGACAAGAAAACGTAAATAAAATGAATATTTCAAAAATTGTCACTCAGAACAATTACAATCTTTCGACAGTTTAGAATTTCGCGAGTAAGATTATAATCTAACGGTTTTTACAATCTTACGGTGACATGTACACTGTTTGACTGCAATTTGCAATAGCTTTCAGATTGTATGCGCACGGAAATTGTTCGTTCATTTTATTTTATATTTTCTTTAATGCTTCGCATATGAGATGGACAGCTGCCCTAACAACCAATAGTGACAGTTACACACAAAATATAAAACTTACACTGTAATGAAACTTATTATGTAATTAAGTTAAGCCTCAACACATAGCTACAGCTTGACAAGCTTATCTGTGTGTATGGCGGAGTTAAGAACAACACAGATTAGATTTTTGTTAGTACAGAAATTCGTCATACACATAGAAATTTGCCAGAGTATAAAAAGACACTAATCAATAAATGGTCCAAAAGAGAGCAGGGGATGTGCAAAGAATTGGATAATAGCTCAAAAGTTGTAATTGACAACGACATGTCATAAACACCTTTTTGGATACATTTGCTGTATTGGATCTTATATAACAGCTGTTAAATGTTGATTACCGCACATGGTCGATATACCATCACTGTATAATTAGCCTCCTATAAAGAACGTGCAATACTATTACTATAGCCCATATTCGGTAATTTTTTTTATGACCAAAATGGCCGCCAAGCAACAACAGCCGTTTCGAAAAAATCTTTTTTAAATGAATATTATCAAATCCTAATCAAAACTTTCCACCAGCTCTCATAATATAAATAATGGTAAAACATCTGAAGGAACCACCGTGTTACATTGTGCTTTAGGTAAATTCAGTACAAAAAGAGAACACACCACACCCGTATATTAGATACTCAGAGTAAAAAACAAATTAGACTAAATAAATTAACTTATTCCCAACACATCACCTATAATTCGGAATGTTCAACTTCTTCATTATTTTCTTCGCCTATTTGAAGAATTTCTGGAACCTCCTCCCCTTCAGATTTTCCTTCCTCATTTTCAGAAACTGGTTTCTCTTTTTGAGCCTCCGGTTTCTCTTCCTGATTCTCCGTTTTCTCTTTCTCTGGTTCTATAACTGTTTCTGTTTTATTATCACTCTCTGTTTTAGCCGGTTTCTTTGGTTTCCATATTTTCATCTTGTTCAGTAAATACTTCACTTCTCTATCCAAAGCCGCCATTTTCTCCCTAATACTATCAACAGTAAGTTTGATATCATCGTTTTTCTTCAACGCATTTTGCTCTTTAATTAACTCTTCTAACCAGTTTTTAGTTTCTTCGATCTTAACATCGAGCACTGTAATCTCTACTTCAGTAAAAACATCTTTATCTGAATTTGCCTCTTTAGTGAAGTTTTTGGCCATTTTCAAGAATTCCTGGGAGCTATTTAGCAGTTTTTGAATTGCCGCTACTGCGTCAGGTCTTTCTCTGTGTTCCCAATGCTTGTAGAAAATGGAATTAGTCTTTTCTTTAAGCAAATTAAGTTTTTCTTCAAAGTTTTCAGTTGGTGCATCGTATCCATCATCGTAAAGCCATTCGGATGTTTCAGAACACAGCTTTTTGATTTCCTCTATTAGTTCCGGAGTACCACATTCAGCATATTCGTCCATATCGACTTTCAATTGTACATCAACAACAAACGCTTCCAGGTTGTTCAAAGCCGTTTCTCTTTCTATGCGCTTTTTGTCAATATTGTTCAACTCAGTGATCTTCTTCTTAGATTTTTTAAAGTCTTCTGGTGACAATGGTTGCAAATTTAAAATCTGTTCATCTGTTTTGATTGGCTCTTTAAGAACGACGATTTTTGGTTTTGGTTTACTCTCCGCATCAGTTCCGTTTTGTTTCTCAGATGCTGTTTCATTGGCTTTAGCTGTATCATTCTTTACTGGTTCTTGGGGCATTTCCTCTGGTTTTTCTTGCAGCTTTTCGGCGGTCTCTGAATCAGATCCGAATAATTTGCTAATTGTGCTTCCTATTTTGGAAAGCGTGCTATCTTCATCATCTTCGTCTGTTACAGTTTTTTCAGCGACAAATTCGACGTTGACTAAGTTAAGGATACCAGAATCGTCTAGATTAAAGTGTGCTTTAATGCCTTTATGCTCTATATTATCACCTGAATTCTTAGTTAAGGCTTCACTAACACCGCTTAGTATAACTTGTGATAGATTCAATGTGCCAATATTTTTTAATTCAGTTGATGGTATGTGGTCTAACTCAGCATAATTTACTGTGAAAGCGAAGTCGTCTGTGTGTTTGTTGAAAGTGATTACTTTCTTTTGCGGGTAAGGATTCATGGGGCCGAAGAGTGTTCGCTTTATCTGTAACAAAGATAATATTATGAACAGAGTATTTTAAAAGAAACTTCGTACTAATATATTAAGAAATTCACCCAAAGCTATTCACACTCGCAGAATTTTAGGAAAAATTGGAAAAGGTTGAGAAAAAAGTAAGAACGAGTTACATTATAATGAGAAATATCTTACCAACTTACCAACTACCAATATTTTTTAAAACGTTCATAAAAATTTCAATAAAATAAAAAAGGGTATATAAAAGAAGTTATCTAAAACCCTTTTTAGTGATGAAAAACTCAAAATAAATATTGACAGAACGAATTGTGGCCTGTATATCACCATAGTGCAAAGATTGCGCGCAATTTATGAACTAATAGGGCAGGTCTAAATGAGTGTTGCATTTGCTGTGCTGCATCATTTAGTTAAGTGGTTGATTTCAGTCAAATTGTTAGCACAATTTTTTCCTGGAGAAAAGAGCGAATTAACATCAATCTAATAAAGGTAACGAACGGTAAGGTTTAATCAACAGGTTAAACTTTACCGTTAAAGGTTAAAGGATCTATCAATAATTTTTATTCATTATACTAACCAGCCTATCATTGCCATCGACGGTCCGAGTGAACACAACTTGAATAGGCAGGATGACAGCATCGCGTACGTTCAACGGTGCCACTTTGTACCCAGTAGCGAGAGAGGCCGCCCTAAAAACAGACCTCACATAAATACACATATATATTTATATTCTACTAGATCATGCCCGCGACTTCGTCTGCGTGGATTAAGGTTTTATGATTCCCGCGGGAACTCTTTAATTTTACGGGATAAAAAGTAGCCAATGTCCTTCCAGATTGTGGAAAAAAAGATGTGCCGCGAAAGCTTAGCAGACAGACAGACACACTTTCGCATTTATAATATTAGTACAGAAGTATGGATTCTAGAAATAGTATCTGAAGTGCCTTATTTCTCTATTAGATGCAATTTACATAATAAGTAATAACATTCATAGTATGGTAATTAATATAAGTCAAAATAACAAGGAAAAATATGGATACCTAGATATAGATTTTGAGGGCTCAAGTTCAGTGGCTGAGCATTGATGTTTCAGTACATTCGGTGCATTTAGGACGCAGGGAACTCCCCCAGCCCACTTTAATGAGAATTGTACTGATATTTATAGTTACCTGTACACAGCTCCCAGGGTAGCTGCCTCGTCAGCGTTGATAGACCTTGAGAGCTCAAGTCCGGCGGCTGAGCGTAGAGCTTCCTGTACGGCTGGTACGCGCGAAGCCCCACCGGCCACTATAAGTCGGGCTCCGCTACCGGACCCAGCGGCCGCGGCTATGGCTCGCTGGATGACGCCGGATACACGTGGCCAAAGGTCAGAGCATAGGGCTTCAAGATCTGCTCGGCTCACCTATTAAAAAGTTACGAATTCAACACCCAGTTTGTAGCACTTAACCTGTTTCGACAAAACAATGTGGCCAATTCTGTATAACCCATTCTATAAATTAAAATGACACCTCTAAATCTAGTTCTGTCCCTTTCTGCAGAGCTAAAGGGAAAGTGTTACCAATATTTAATCTGAAAATTCACAATTTAAAATGACTACTACTATCTTGTGCTTACTTTTTTTCAATTTAAAAAGACTACTACTATCTGGTGCTTACTTTTTTGCAATTTAAAAAGACTACTACTATCTTGTGCTCACATTTTTACAATTTAGAAAGACTACTACTATCTTATGCTTACTTTTTTGTAACTTAAAAAGACTGCTACTATCTTGTCCTTACTTTTTTGCAATTTAAAAAGACTACTACTATCTTGTGCTTACTTTTTTGCAATTTAAAAAGACTACTACTATCTTGTGCATACTTTTTTGCTTTGTCCAACTGACAACTACCCAAAGCCCTAAGGCCTAAAGTAAGTTGGTTGGTAAATACTAAAAACTTACCAAATGTTTGAAGTCTTTGTCGTCAAGCAAGCTTTCAATCTGTGCATAATGTTCAGAGTTGGCAGATAGGACTATCTTCAACCGCTCAGCTTCTCGCAACAGCTTCTCCATAGCGCGAGGCGAAGCCCTGACGTCTCCACCGCCGTTTGCTTCCCAGGCCTTTATCAAGTGCTCCCGAAGACGTAATGTCATTTCTAATCCGCCTAGAGTTCTGTGGAATATAATAACAAATTCAATTAGTAAAGCATTCATAGATGTTTTTTTAATATATATGCCGAGCAAATCGCCGCCTATAAATATTTGCAGCAATTGAGGAACCGCCAAAGCATCTTTTTTTATTGCGTGATAGGTTTGCACTTGACGACAACCATGCTTAGTGCAAAGCAATGATGAGGCCTAGGTTGGAACGCACTTGCCGGATTTTGAGAAATATTTTGTTAATCCGCCTATTGAAGAGCCCCATATTGTAATCATGAGGAAACACAGAAGATGGAACACATTGGATTTATACCAATTGGTGGTAAATTGGATTAGATGGATTTGTACAAATTTTCAAGCACAATTAAACAACTATATTATATCTATTGAACACTGCAATAAATACCTTAAATGGAAATTACAAAATGGTTCTCACTCATGCTTGACTTATTTGGTGCAAAATCCCCAATTAAAAAAAATTATACATCACAGAATGATGATCTCAATGTTCTACAGATTACACACAAGCACACACACACACACACACACACACACACACACACACACACACACACACACACACACACACACACACACACACACACACACACACACACACACACACAAACACGCGCGCGCGTGCGCGCGCACACACACAACAGCATACTTAAATCAAAACATCCCATTACCTGTCATAGCCAACACCAATGACCTGCAACTGAGGCACGGTCTCGACATAGCCTTTGTCCTTAATCTTCACAGTCTTGTACTCCACCAGTGCCGCCTTGGTGGACACTGCACCCATGTCGAAGAACAGAGCATGCCAGGCGGTTTCATTGATTTCCTGCAAAATCCATACTAATATTATAAAATGAGAACGTGTGTCTGTCTGTCTGCTACGCTTTCACAGCCCACCTGTTCAACCGATTTTGATGAAATTTGGTACAGGGATAGATTGTGTCCCAGGGAAGGACATAGGTTACTTTTTATCTCGGAAAATTAAAGAGTTCCCACGGGAATCAAAAAAATTTAATCCACGCGGATGATGTCGCGGCCATCACATAGTTAATCATAATTTAACTAAATACTGTCTCTGGTCTAGTGGCTAAATACCACTCTACTTGGCAAAGGCAGCAAAGCTATACCATCAATTGATTTAAGTCCCACTGCTAGCTCGCTACAATAATAAATGAATGAATGAATATACTTTTATTGTACACAACAACATACAACAGTAAACTTAGCTAATAACAAGCTCTTCCAGGCAACCAATGATGTAAATGGACATAGCTACAAATACAACCGGTAGATGGTGCAGAGATAACAAAATAAATAAATATGTATAAATAACGCTACAAATTATAATACATATTATATTTCTTCAAGTCAATATGCTTGCATATTAGACTGCCACATCAACAGATTGACATTTACCACCAATTGAGTGAAAAAAAACCTAAACTAGTTTCAATGGCAATTATTACTGCATGAAAAAAATTGTGACTTACCTTAACTGAAAATAGGGCCAAGAAATATTCAACTATAAGCTTTTGAAAATACAGCATACCTTCCTCCTAAATATCCCATAGTTGATAGCAATGGCTGTGTAGTCATTGATCAGCTGCAAAACATTGAGGCCAGCGAGCGAGGCTGCCTCCTTCATAGCTCTGCGCTCAGCCTGGTTGAAATAGCCAGGTATTGTGATCACACACTCAGTGATTGGTTGACCTGCAACATTTGTAGGCACAGAACAACACATGAATTCCCTGGCTACTCTGAATTAGTTATTGAATTGTACTGAGTAAAAAAGCACAGACCATGTTAATTTAATATTCTGTATATGTAAAAGCAAAAATTATAAATGGAGGTACTGAAATGAAGCTGAGAAGATATCTTGTTTCAAAAATCTGCGATAACTTAATGTGACTTTTAGCATGGACAGAGTTAAAGACTTGGAGAATGATACAGCTACTTTTTATCCTGGCCAAATTAGGAGTAGTACCTACACTACATCTACGCTTATGAATTTCATAATTCATTCAGGCATCAGCTATGCCATTGAAAATGTAATAGGGATGATGACAACTCCATCAAATCAGCAACAAACTTAAAAATGTGCTTTTAGTTTGGAAGTTTGTATGAAACATGTAGTTGTGAAGTCATCAAATTTCAGCACACTTTTTCCTTTAATCTATAGTTATAAATGGTCTTTCGGAAGACCCTTTATTTCATTATCAGTAATAAATAATGTATTTTAGGCATAAGCATCATCCCAATTGAGTGATATGATTTTACTATACAAAGGATAATAGATAATAGATGTGGTAGTAATGTAAACACCTTACCATGACTGATCTCAGCAAAGTCCTTAGCCTTAGCCAGCAGTTGAGCCACCAATTCTTCAGGAGTGTATCTAGTTTTATCATTGTGGACAAACTCAGGGGTGCCCCTGTCTGTCGGCACTATTTCATAGTATGGAAACTTATCTCTGAAAAAATTAAGTTATATCTTACATAATGGAAAACATTATAAGATACAGAATACAATTAATATAAATTATTAAAAATAGTAAGATATATTATAAAATTATAATTTATCTCAAAAACACAATGATGGAAAATTAGAAGGCAAAGAAAAAATTATGAAGAATGTCTTCAATAGAAACTTTATCAATTTAAATTTTACTGTATCATATATTTTATTGTAATAATGATTGTATCTTACAATAAACTCTTAATAAATAAGTTGCTCTATGTAGTCATTTGTTTTCATTTATTTGCATTCATGTCTATACTTGGCGCAGCAAACCTTGATCCCTATGACAGTTCGTGTTAGTGATGGGTCGTGTCTTTGGTTGTTATTGTAGGTTATAATAATATTGATATTTTTAGATATAGCCACACTATTTGCTATGACAGTTCGTGTTAGTGATGGGTCATGTCTTTGGTTGTTATTGTAGGATAAAATAATATTATAGGATATTTTTAGAGTGAGTATGAAAAAAAATTGTGCACTCGTTTCCATTACCGACATTTTTTTATTGATACTTGCCGCCCTAGTCGATAAACGTCACACGACGTAAGTTTTGCAGAACGTAAACATAAATTCAGATTGAGATAACTTCTTGTAAATGTTAAGAGTTGTTAAAAATATCAACGGAATATCATTACTAATGGTATAAACCTACGTAAAATTTATAAATGGCATTTTTAGACGCCCCCAATATGATCCCAATTTAATGGTGACGCCATTACAATGTTATATGGTGACATTAGCTGTCAGTGTGATCAAGGTTCGCCGCGCCGAGTATACATACTAGTACATCCGCATGAGGCCCTGGGCATTGCAAATTTTAAATTAATTACACAAAATTCATTAAATCTATTACAAATATTAGATAATTAAATATTGTCGTCAAGTTATTAAATCTAGATGTCGTCAATGGCTAAAATAATATTAAATAAGTTAATAAAATAAAATTAAAATATTTGAATAATTATAAGTTTTAATACATTATTTATTTTAAATACATTTATAGTGCTATTGAGGTCTATGTAGTCAGAAATTCTTGAATGTTATAAAAACATTTTTGTATTAACCAATGTCTCAATTTACTTTTAAAGGTAGCCTCTTTGTTTTCTTCTTCTATAGTATTAGGGAGTTTATTGTAAATAATAATTGATCTTTACTATTCAGATTTTTAGTAGAATTTTCATAAAAAAAAAGAAAGTTTTATATATTTACTAAATAATAACTTTTTTTGCATAGGTTAAAATTTTTTGATTCCTGCAGGAACTCATTAATTTTTCGGGATAAAAAGTAGCCTATCACCTTTGACTACATTCGAATTATCCATAAACCAAATTACATAAAAATCAGTTGAACAGATGGGCCGTGAAAACAAAGCAGACAGACAGAGTAACAGGACACTATTATATTATAGGTCATATTTAAGTTATTGTATTTGGAGTACACTGTATCCATACAATAATTAATATTAACTAGATGATGCCCGCAACTTAATCCGCTTGGATTAAATTTTTGAATTCCTGGGGGAACTCTTTATTTTCTGGGTAGCCTATACAATTTCCTGGGATATATGGTTATATACCTCTATACCAAATTTCACCAAAATCCGTTAAAAGGATGGGCCCTTAAAGTGTAGCAGACAGATAGATTGACATATAGACAAACTTTAACATTTCTATTAGATAAATGTAACAGTGTTTATTTATCACACACTCAATGATTGGTTGACCAGCAAGAGATTTGTAGGCTTGTAGGCAAAGAACAATACGTGAATTCTCTGGCTACTCTGAATTATAATTCAATAATAAACAAGTAAAAAAGGCACACTCAACTTTAATTTAATATTCTCTTTAAGTAAAAGCCAAATCTATTAATACTGAAATGAAGCTAAGGAATTATCTTGTTTCAAAAGCTACAATTACTGCATGTATTAATGTGACTTTTAGCATGGACATAGATAAAGACATGGAGAATGATACAGCTACTTTCTTACTACTACTTCAAGTTATGCACTGCCCCTGCAACCCAGATCAGTAAAGGTTCCATATTGTTATGCACCATAGTATGCCTGTTCTAAATTTTGATGGGATAAGTACATGTCACAGATGTTTATCAATCATAGCATTAGCAAATTAGTGGCTTACTTAAAGGATTGGACCATAGGATGATCATAAGGCTTTCCCAGAAGATCCAGCAAATACTTGTATGAATTCTTCGGGAATCTTACTCCAACTGTAACAGCGTCTTCCCCGAAAGTCCGCACATCATCTCTAAACGCAACTACAGCGGGAGTTTTCCTTTTAGACTCTTTATTGAGCACGATCTCCATAGGTACTCCAGGTGACACAATGCCGATCTTCATCCATTCTGATCCAAAATCTATGGATATGACTGCCGCCGCATCAACTTTTTGACATAGAAGTAACGGTAATAACACCAGACACACTGCACTTAACATTTTCTGTAAGAAATACGAAAATTTTAAGCTTACATCGAACGCCGAAAATCGCCTGGTGAAAGGACTGTCAATCCAACCCATGTTTTGATAAAATGTATGCACTTACAATAACTGGGGCCATCTTCTATCACAAATACTAATCCAGTATCGAATTCCTATGTATTCCGTCTATTTTAATACATAACTATTTAGAATGTCTTGTACATTTTTATTTTGCAAAGTGGGCCAGCTATATGTTACTTGTCTCTGGGCCAGCTACTTTAGTCCACGTCAAGTTTAACGTGTTTTCTTCTTTTTGGTCAGTGAAGATTTTTTTTACTAGCTTTACGGCTCTGGGTTCCAGGTCAGTATGGACTGATTTTGCTGCCACCATAGAGTAAACATATAGGAAGAGGGGACAATGTAATAATAAAAACACAAGTGGGCGAAATGAGTATATACGCTAATGCCAAGGAGTGACAGTGCGAGAAAATGTTTTCTTGTCCTGTTCGGCGTATCACTTTTTTTTTGTTTGACGCATCCGACAGTTTAGGTCAGACAATCCTGTGTCATTTTTGAAATGAAAACTTCTTTAGCCGCGTTGAGCACTTTTTGGCAGGGGGTAAACTTTGGGCACAAAAGGTCTTAAATATAAAAATACCACATTCGCAACTAAACTTTAATAACTTAGTTTTAAGGTTTAAATTGAAATTTTATTTTATTATTTTAAATATTCGTATTTATAATGGCGTTTGAAAATTTTATATTATTTTCAAATTTAAATCCTAAAACTCTAAGTTATAAGTTTCCACTTCTATTCTAAGACTGCCAATTTTTTGTTATTCACCAATATTCGTACGAAATCGGAATTGGACCAATGGTAACTGTGCTTGTAGCTTACGAAAAACGTGGTTTAACATATACACGATGGTGTATTGCTGTGGTTAGGCTGCAAAAGCCGAACTACACTTAAAACATAATTTTGTCCTTATTTTTACCTAATTTTTACAGGTAAAAACAGGTATCTCTGACTCTAACTACGGCTGTCACCTTAGCAATAGAAGATATTTAGAGTAATCTTTTAGGGAGGAAAGCTTTGCTTGTTTATTTGTTTGTAATGGATAAACTCAAAAACTACTGAACCAATTTTAAAAATTCTTTCACATAAAGAAAGCTACTTTATCAACGCGTAACAGCTATTTTATTTTCAAAAAAATTAAAGATCCCTGCGAAAATCGCAATGATGTGAATCAAGTCGGAAAAATCATCCCATCTGAGAGCTTCCATGGCGCGCGCTGCATAAATAGTAAAAGTTCTCTCAATCAAAGTCAATAATCAAGTCAATTAAACTGTTTATTATTGATTATTGTTACTGTAATCTTTCGATAGTCTGCAATTTCGCGAGTTAGATTATAATCTAACGGTATTTACAATCTTTTGGTGACAGATATATTTCAACATCACAAGGTAATTTCATAATCGTAGTATATGGTAATCGATTTACTAACCTTGATTATTTATGTCGAACCCTAACCTAACTTATATGAAAGAGACAAGAAAACGTAAATAAAATGACTATTTCAAAAATTGACACTCAGAACATTGAACAGTTTACAATCTTTCGACAGTTTATAATTTCGCGAGTTAGATTATAATCTAACGGTTTTTACAATCTTACGGTGACATATATAGGAGAGGATATGAAACATCATATTTAAATTGAAGGTTCCGGTACCTAAGTAACACTGGCGTATGGGCGGAGCTTGAGCTGGGGGTTAGGGCTGTATTATCGATACTTATATAATCGATATAAAATTATCACAAATAAAATTAATAAATAATTAAACATAATATTTTGAAAAACACTAGTATTCGTATTTTATTATGAACTAGCTGATGCCCGCGACTCCGTCCGCGTGAATTGAGGTTTTTAGGTTCCCGCGGTAATTTTCCGGAAAAAAACTAGCCGATGTGTTATTCCAGACTACATCTATCTCTTCCATCCATCCATAAATC
The DNA here is from genome assembly GCA_964035005.1 of Erebia palarica. Lineage (NCBI taxonomy): Eukaryota > Metazoa > Arthropoda > Insecta > Lepidoptera > Nymphalidae > Erebia > Erebia palarica. Next base: position 12,279,786 of record OZ035989.1, on the reverse strand, counting down.
CAATATTTCGCGTTTATTATATTAGTATAAATTTATATTATCAGTTCAATGTAAACCTTACAAACAAAACTGTTTCATAATATTTGTTGGAATATCTAGATATTATATAAAAATGTTACTGAATGACGTAATAATGATATGAATAGTAAAAATCGACTGATTTTAAAAATTATTTATTACAAATGGGCAGGCATAATCTTTTAGACGCTGGCGGTTTAGGGTATAATAATTATTATTTGTTTCGGCTCAATATCCGGAATCCATCTCGAGTCAAGCACCAGTCTTTCTGCTGAAAGTCAGCGTTTCCTCTTCCCTCTCCGATAGTGGCGCCACCTATTTGGTACTTACGAGACTTGTTCAAGCACCGGGTGTCCGTTCGTCATTATAGCGTCGTTTTTCACGCCGTTCATTAGTCAGTTATATTTTTATTACGAAAATAATTTTATACCTACCCTAAAGTTAAATATAAAATTATAAAAATTTAAGTAATTAAATACCTCTCCGAAAATGGAGGACAAAAGTGTTTCTGAGGAAGTAAATACTCGAAAACGTATACGTTCTCCATCACCAAGCTCAAGCAGCGATTCTAAGAGTGGAAGTCCAAAGAGGAGCACTAGGAACGATTCGCAAACCGTGAGTTATGCACATTTCGAATACTTGTCCCAACAAGTTGCATTTTTAACGAATCTTATAACAAAAGATAGGGAGAGTGCGAACTCGAATTTAAATAAAGTAAATGCAACAGTAGATTCAAATAATCTTAACTTACGTCGCCCTGAGGCCGAGATAAAAAATAACCAACTCAATATTTTATCCCAAGTTGGTACAGCAGTTAAGGATCCTATTTACGTTAAAGCGGACGAGAGTCATCTTGAAAAATTAACAGAATTACAACACTTTAACCGTGGCGATTGGTACGCTATTCGATTTTCGGATGCACAAAAGAAATATCTAGCTACCCCCGGATTCGTAGAACTTAAAGTTAACGACGAATTAAAAAGATTTGAAGCTGCGTCATTAAAAGAAGATTCTCGTTCGTATTTACTAGAGCGTTGTGCGATTGGGCTAGTGATTCCAAAGAGTCCTTGACTGCAAATTCTATGTTTGACAAGATTCAAACATTATTCTCAAAAGATTCTGAATATAGTAAAGTGACAGATGATTTATTACAATTAGTATGTGGCAGGCGAGCTGATTTCATTAATTTGCGCCGAGAAGCGCTATTACGACAGATTACTGAGGATTTTCATCGTGATGTTTTGTATAAGATCCCTCCAAGTTCACAATGCTTATTTAATGATGAGTCAATCCAGAACTATTTTCAAAAAATAGGGGGGGGCAGATAAATTAGCTTCATCATTTCGGCCAGTGCCCGATACTCGCAACAATAATAAATTTTACCTAAATCAAAAACCATCGACTAGTAGACAGTCAGATTCCAAATTTTTTCGACGAGATACCTCGACCAAAAAAGAAAAGAAAACTTCTTTTCAATCAAGTCCAACACGAACTAGACAAAACAAAAGGGAAAGAAATCTCATTCGCAGTCAACCTCTAGGAATAAGCGTCGCGCATGTCTGTCGGACATTTCAAGGCGGCTGTCTGAGGCGATTTCAAAGTATGTGGAGCAATCTAGGTGCGCCAGAGAAAATAATCAAATTGTTGAATGGTTTACGAATTCCTTTTATACTAAAGCCGCCGCTAATATTTCCGAGTCCAGCAGTTATGCAATGTTACAGAACACAAACCTGTTAGAGACAGGAATACTAGAACAGGCGGAACACAGTCCCAGCTGCACGTTCTTTTTGGTACCCAAACCAGACCACACATTCCGCCCTATCTTAAACCTAAAACAGCTAAACAAGTTTGTAAAAGCAAAGTCATTCCGGCTTTTCAATCACTTCCGTGTACCAGACTTCCTTCAGGACCAAGACTGGATGGTGAAGTTGGATCTGAGCCAAGCGTATTTTCACGTGCCAATAGCTCGACAGCATCGCAGATTCCTGAGAATCAACTACCACCAAAATATGCACAAGCAGCAACTGCTTCAGATGACCTGCTTGCCTTTCGGTCTTTCATCAGCGCCCAAAACGTTCGCGTCCATAACTAATCGGATAGCGGAGTTCCTAAGAAGTCACGGCATCAGGTGCGTAGTGTATTTGGACGACTTTCTTCTAGCGAACAGCTCCAAGCAACAACTACAAGACGACTTAGCATTCACAATAAGGATTATGCAGCTATTGGGCTGGACAATCAACTTCGACAAGTCAGTGCTGGCTCCGACGCAATACCTCGAGTTTCTCGGCATAATATGGGACACAAAACGCAACGGAAAGTCCTTGTCGGAGCCGAAGTGCCTAACGCTACGCAATGCACTTCAGCAACAGCTCCAAAATCGCAAATGGTCTCTCAAGCAATACCAATCTCTTATGGGGAGACTGAACTTTGCGACATTCGTAACTCAAAGGGGTCGGCTTCACTGTCGTACACTGCAACATCACAGCCGACAGCTGCCAAAAAATCACCCCTATCGCAGGGTGGCAATCCCTCTTCCAGCGCAGTCAGAAATGGAATGGTGGGCCAAGTCTATAGGAGGGTGCATGCCAATACACATGGGCCCAGTGACCCACTTATTGACCACGGACGCATCCGACATCGGTTGGGGAGCGCTGCTCGACGATGTCAAAATTACCAGGTCTTGGTCGAATCGACAGCTAGCCTGGCACGCAAATCAAAAAGAAATGTTTGCGGTGTATGCAGCGATACTAGATCAACAAAATCAGCTGCAAAATGCTCAGATACTCCTCCAAACCGACAATCGAACAGTAGTTGCCTACATAAACAAAGAAGACGGTACGAAATCAGTGAAAATGCTTCGGCAAACACGTCAACATCTGTCAATACTGGACGAATTGAATATTCACATAATGGCTCAGTACTTTCCGGGCAGATACAATGCGGAGGTGGACGCCATGTCACGTCACAAAGCATGCCCCGAGGGGCATCTGGAATCAGCAGCAACAGCGGTCATATTTCAAATGTGGGGCACACCAGAGATAGACCTCTTTGCGTCGAAGACAGCTCATGTGGTACCGAGATACGTTTCAATAGATATGCGGGACCAGCAGGCTCAGCACCACAACGCATTTTGCCACAAATGGTACTACAGGCTCGCGTGGCTGTTTCCCCCGCCGAATCTAATTCCCAGAGTCCTCAGCCACTTGAACCAATCCAGTGGGAGATACATACTCATTGCTCCGAAATGGAAAAAAGTGTTTTGGCAAGCGGATGTTCAAAACAGAGCCCTAGAGCCCCCATATACGATCCCAGATCTAGCTCACACTCTGTTAGACACGAGAACAGGCACTGACCCGCCAGAGATTGAAGACCTGCTATTAGAAGCCTGGCTGATTTCGGGTGGCAAGAGTTGTTGAAAGATTGGACTGATCATGAACAAGAACTATTAATGTCGAGCTGGCGAGGCTCTATAATCAAGACTTACAAGCCAGTGTGGATTAGATGGAAGAAGTGGTGTGATTCCCATTCAATTGATTATAAGTGTCCTAACGCTGACCAAGTAACACGCTATCTGTCTCATCTTCACAAAGACATCGGTCTTGCCTATAGAACTATCCTAGTGCATCAATCGGTAATATCAACTTTCACTCATTTGACAAGTAACATCGATTTATCATCGAATTTCTTTATAAAACGGATACTGAAAGCTATTTCCGTGGCAGATAAGAAACCTGCAAAACCACCTATTTGGAATCCAAAACTTTTATTGCAATATATGAATTCATATAATCCTGACGAAAACAATCTTTACCAAGTGTCGAGACATACGGCTACGCTATTGCTATTAGCTTCAGGTCGTAGAGTTCATGAACTCATCTTGTTGAATGTAGACCACTACAGCCTATTAACGTCCCACTGCTGGGCACAGGCCTCCACTCTCAAAGGAGAGAGGGAATTAGAGCTTAGACCCACCACGCTGCTCCAATGCGGGTTGGCGGGCTAAATGTAGACAGTCGTAGTTTAATTGACGAAGGCACTAGTATAGTTCTATGGCCGGCATTTGGCTCTAAGACAGACAACGCCAATAGAAGACAGTCTGGATGAAGGCTTAGAGCTCATCCCGATAAGAATTTAAATATGGTTTTCTGGATAAGGCAATTACTTCACTTAAGTCAAAGTCGTAGAAAAAATTTAACTAATTTGTTTTTAACAGTTAAAAACGAAGTTAAGCCCGCATCCAGAACTATAATAGGGGGTTGGGTTAAATCTCTCTTAAAAGATGCAGGTATTGAATCCACTCCGGGTTCGGTTCGATCAGCAGTAGCCTCGCTTAATTTTGTAGAAAATTTCCCAATTAATCAAATTCTAGCAACTGGTAATTGGAAGACGATTCATACTTTTCAAAATTATTATCATAGAGAATTGTTACATCATAATTTACAAAATATTGCTGAATCAGTGTCACTATCAAATTACTTTGACCCCGTTGATTAACATGTTTTCTGATAAAAAATGTTAATCTGGTCGACTGATTAGGAAAAATTTTAAGTTTTTGTATTTTGTAATTGTAATATTTCACTGTTTTCAGAATACAGTATATTTATTTCAAAGGCATATTTACAAACTAAAAAACTAAAAAACTAATCTAAAAGACCGCTACCAGTGGGCAGCGTGCCCAGAATGCTGGCAGCATTGCCGCGTTGAATAGCAATGCTCACTCGCTGAGCGAAATATATACCAGCACTCTGGTCACGTGTTGCCTCGACCAAGCGCGCAGAAAGGTCCTTATACATTCCGCGTGCCCCAACCCCCCAAGGCCCTAGCGTCTCGACCCCAAAAGGCGTAAACATATATCCACTATCCAGTGTGCTATATTTACGCACCTTGAGGCCCTCCGCTGATTCCGCCGCCGCACCAGCCCTAACGGCAGTGCCTGGAAGGTGGGACGGTGCCAAGGTGTCTACACATGTGGCATCCCACACCAAGGGCCGTCCCAAACTCCAAGGAACCAGGGTCATACCATCGGACCTCTTGCCATCGTCTCGCATGAGCCCAACTGGCTCCAGAATAGCCGCATATCCGGCAGTGGCAAAGGCCCGACGGATTATGTCATTCAGGCTGGCGTGACGGAGGATACGCCCTGCGCTACTGATGCAGGAGAGACCATGGTGACCGAGTCGGCCGACGGCAAACCCACAATGGCAGCGGTGTGGAGCGCAGCACGATGCGCCCAGGCGAAGCGCCGCAGCTATCCGAAAAGCGGAAGAGTCAATTAAGGTTCCTGTGTTGGGCGACGGGAGGGCCTGCAACCACAGACCGGATTCCCACTCACCCACGGCCAGAAGGCGGGCACGATCTGCAGAGCTTGAGCACGTGTCAATAAGCTTTTTCCGCGCTAGCTCACAAATCGGACCATCCCATTGCCGTTGTGACGAGAGGGATATCGGGAATTCGTGGTTTGGGCAGGCGTGTGTCCACGCGCACTTGGCCTCGTCTATGAAATTAATGACGAAATCATCTAGAGAGTCCGCAAGAATCTTTTGGGATAAATTTAGGGTACCATGGACTGAGGACAAGAACGCGGGGAGAGCGACACCAGAGATAGATCTGATGCCCAGGCCCCCCAGTCGCACAGGACGCCTGTATCCATACTCGCTCTTCCAAATTAATATTTAAAATAGATGCTAAACAATTTCTGACCATATTGTCAAGGCTGTTCAACAGCTCAGTGTGCTTCCACAGCTGACAACACCGCATAGTGTAGGTAAAATTTGGAACGAAAAGACAGAACCGGATGATTGTAAAAGCCATATGGACGTTAATTTTTGATAGCCGGATAGAACACTGTGAAAAATTTTGAATTTTTTCCTCGAAGAAAGAAGGGAATGATTCATCGAGGATAGGGGAGCCCAACAGGCGGAGGGAAGATTTATCAATGATCTTAATGTTAGGTGCCAAACATTTGAATTTTTGAATAGCCAAATCTTTCGAGTTGCATATGTCCGAAACAAAGAGTTCACACTTGGCAAAATTTAATTCCAAACCAATCACCTGGAACTCTTTGACAAGACTGGAAAGATCGTCTAAGACGGTTTCTGCATCACCACCCAATGTCCCATCGTCCAAGTACCAAACATTAAATTTAGACTGAAGGCGTTGGACGATAGGATGGATGGCGAGACTAAACACTGCAGGGCCTAGAGGATCGCCTTGCTGGCAGCCAACAGCAGATAATATTTTGTTGCCAAAATATGTTAATTTTGAGGGACTACTATAACACTGCCAAAGGAAATTATATAAATTTGGGATTTTGTTTTTCACCTCAGTTAGCAGGACACCCCTATCCACGGAGTTAAAAGCATTCTTCACGTCCACTTTCAGCAGCACCTCACCACAGTTTTGATCTAAAAAAGTCCTGACCGAATGGACGGCGGCTTCACAGCCACCCCGCGAGCCAAAGCCTAGTTGGACAGGCTGGAAATAATCAGTTAAGGCTGGCGCAATTTTTCTGCAACAAATTTTAGCTGCGAGGCGGCGGTAAGTTGTGCCAACTGCGATAGGCCTAATGCCGCCATCATTTTTCTTCAAGGCACAGAGATTTGCACCGTATAGTACGTCAGTAATTTCAGTGTTGACTCGCCCGGACAACATTAAATTGACTAGCGCAGTCAGGTCCCTAAGAAGGGCCACGCCGGCTTCACCGTTTCCACAGCAAATGAGATCCTTTAAATGTTGTGGTGCCAGGGAGTCTGCACCACCAGCGGAGCCCTTCTAAAATGACATAACAGCTTCGTAAACGTCCTGGCCGATAATTTCAATAAATGTAGTACAGTCAGGCTGACATGGTGCCGGGGGGAGTTGAAGAGAGGCTGCTGGAGGTGGATGTCTTTCTTCCAAAGCTGAGAGTGTTTCTGGTGATGCAGGAGCCACTGTGTCACTGGAGAAGAGGATACGTGCAGTACCTTTAATATCACCATCACTGAGTTTGCTTTCAACAAGTTTGTAAGTTGCAGACTCAGAGACAGGTTTTGTGCAAAACCTTAAATTTTGAACGTGAGCCGAGACACTGTTCAAAGAAGGTGCAGATTCTCCATACGCGCCATATTTCACGCAATTTTCCTTTATTCTGGATGTTAGAGAGCTTTTGTTGTTCTTGTCGAAACTGACGTGAAGCACAGCATATGGAAAGATCAGAAGATGCTCCCATGCGCGCTGTGTGTTGTGTTGAACCACGGCCTTAATTGAATGTGTCAGAGCGGTAGCCACGGAGAGACGAGCACCGCGTGGAATGCGTTTAATTACAGGTTTGTATGTCTTGAAAGAAGAAAGTATCTGCCAAAAGGGAAGTTCAGGACAGGAGATGTCTGAATTTTGGATTTGGTTAAAATCAGGAACAGAAAGAGGAACGTTTTTGTGAGACTTACTCTGGTGAATTTTTAGACCTCTCTGTCCTTTAAAAAAGCCAGAGCAAGCCGGGCATTGTACTCGATCCTCCAGGGACACAGTTGGCTGAATCTCATGAAGATTACCTGCACTGGCGCAATGGTGCATTACAGAGCGATTAATTAATAACTTACTTAAAAAACATAGAGCAAGTATAAAACAAATAATTAATAAAATTAACATAAATATTTAAAATAACACTGCTTAAAGCGGGAGGCCGGGATGTTCGTCTAGGACGGGCGTATAATTCCATCACAGGGCTATTTGCATAGCCCAGTAACAAATGTGACCTTGAAGGGAACGCATGTGATGTAAAACGTGAGGCAGGGCTTCGGATAGAAAACGCACGAGATCACTTTTTGAATTTGATGCTATTCCCGTAACACACATATACACAGTTCAGTTACTGACTGCAGCTGATGCCGTAGAACTTGGTTGGTGACTCTACCAATTGGAATAAGTATAAGAAAAGACTTCCGCGCTACGAATTATCCATAAGAGCTTCAAAAATATGGATACTGGATACTGTCATTTACTATTAATTTTCAAAATTATTAATGTTTTGTAAATTGAAAATAAAATTAAAATACGGGAAAAAATTTTACGTTGTTATGTTGACGTTGTCAATCCAAATTCTTTTGGATACTTAGTTTTTGTTATTAATTTTTCTAATTGTACTTATTTGTATTAATTTGGGTGTTCAATATATTTTTCCTAATTTTGATTCAAAGTGATTAGTTTTATTCATTTAATTTTCATATTGTGTTGAACATAATATACTATGCATAATATTTATAACACATTATAGCGTCACCTTCACAGCACCAGGTGATAACAAACACATCACTCAAGATGGATTCCGGATATTGAGCCGAAACAAATAATAGAGAGTTTTAACTACCAATAAAACTTACCTATTATTTTTTCCATCAATATCCGGAATCCAGGTAAGGCCTACCTGGTGCATTATGAGTTCTATAATGACGAACGGACACCCGGTGCTTGAACAAGTCTCGTAAGTACCAAATAGGTGGCGCCACTATCGGCGAGGGAAGAGGAAACGCTGACTTTCGGCAGAAAGACTCGTGCTTGACTCGAGATGGATTCCGGATATTGATGGAAAAAATAATAGGTAAGTTTTATTGGTAGTTAAAACTCTCTAATATTGTTCGCCGTAAAATGATAACTAAATATTTTGCTTGCATTTGTGGGTTTGAAATCAGGTCTGTTAATGGCATTTAACCATTTCAGCCTTAATTCAAGACTTTTTGGGAAACTGAAGCAATTGTAAAACTTTAGTTAAAATGATACACAATAACTACAATGAAGGGACAAAAAACCACTTAAATAGACACTGTAATTTTTGAACACGCGACACCATATCGGAGATCGGGTGTCTTAATCACTAGATTATCTTCGCTACAGTGTAAAATGAGTTTGGCAATATTATAAGTAGAATCTGACTGTTCAATTTCATCTCTCTACCCCTCAGAGTGAGAAACAGTAAGAGGAAATTTTAATTTTATCGATATTCAATTTATTTGTAAACAGTACAATCCCCGCACTATATATACACTCTATACAAAAACTAATGAAATAATCCAAATTTTTAGGGACAGCGCAAAAATTTACGTGTTATGGATTCAGTAAAGAAGAAACTAAGCTATAATGAGTCGAAATAATTTAAAATAGTACCCACCAAAAGAAAAACTAGACGACCTACCTATGAAATGAAACTCACCTATGAAATAAAATTTCTGGGCGTTTTACAATATTATTATCACGACACCCCACAACTGAGCACTTCACCATAGTTAATTACATAAAACTAAGCAAACACACATGAAAATATTCAAAAAACAGGTAATTATTCACAACTGACACACCGGAAGCACTACAGACGCCATTTATAGTTGGCAAAAAATTGGCTTCAATAGTTGAATTTGATGACGTCACAGAGTACATTATATATATATACTGGTGACAATTGCGCGATACGTTCACGCCATAACATAATACACCTGTCTCGTTTTAATTACGTAGCTTTTAGTAAGTAAAAAAAGTCAAATCATAGTTTTACATGTTTTATTAACAAAATGCATCGTCTATCTATAATTGAGTAAAATGCAACATATCCTCTCCTATAAATAAAATCAAAAGTTCGGTCCTGTTCTGTCCACGTGCACCGGAAAAATGCATGAACTCAGATTAAATTAATCTACTGGACGACCGCGTATCTCTGACAGCTACAGTGTAACGATTGCAATCACCTCTGATTGGATAACACTCTCCCACTATTGGACAAAATCCATTGACGCAACAAGAATACCATAAATTCAGCCAATCACAACAATTGATACTGTAACAATGATCGATGCAGAAGATACGCGGTCGCCCTGCTGAGAGCATGAATTAAGCATGGGAAAGACAAATCAGCATGACAGACAGTGACAAGATACTGACAGATAATAGATATAGACTAGAGCGCATGTAGATTATAATATGTTTATTTATTTAAGCAGTAGGTTCATGTTCTATAGTTCATGGTTTGATTGGGTGTTGAGGTGTTTGCAAAGTGTTGACTTGATTTATTATTTTCAAGTACGGACGCAGCGGAATGCTGTTTATTGTTAGTAATATTTAATTTGTGCGTACCAAAAACATCGCATTTATCTAAGGTGAGTTCAATGATTAACCCATAGAGCTTTCTCATTTAAAGATTTTTGTTCGGGAAGAAAAAGATGATTAAAAATAATTAAAAATGCGACGCATTAGTTTTTGCGCATTTTACATTTTCCTTCTTGATTATGAAGCCTTTTGGTGCTATTATGTGGGTTAAGAAGTTCAGGATAGCGAGCAGCGGTGTCGTTTACATGCGGTTCTAAAAATGTGACGGGACGCTTCTCGTAACTCGACTAGAGATAGTCTTGCGTTTCTATCTAAAATTGGAACTGGTGGCATTCGCACCGGATCGTTTCCTACGGTGTCGCACAAGCAGGCATCTGTATTCTGTTCCTGCAGTTATGTAATGGCCCTTCGAGTTTCTCGTCGGCACGTGCATACAGTCGGTGACGATGCACGCGGCCTTCCACGTAGGAGCCCACCGCGCACGCGGTCTCTCGAAACCCAGTTTCCTAGCAACACGCTGTTGACGCGAGTGCTGACCTAATGAATACAAATACACATGGTAATTATTAATGTTACATCACATCAACCACTCATCAGTTTATTCGCGTTTTACAGCAGTAGGTACATACTGTTAGATATTCTTTTCTAACCATTGCTGTATAATAAATTGAAGTGTACACTGTTTCTATCTATGCACTGTTGACAATACTTCTCATTTATTACCCGTAAGTAAGTATGAATGAAATATCAAACACTTAACTACAAGCCTCTATTTTACTGATTTTTGTCAAACTGAAGATAATAAATTTTATGAATAGGTATGTAACACTTTAATAAGTGTAGTAGGGATGTTATTTCTAATTTAACTTGTTTATGTACTCAGTACTGAACTGAAAACACCTTTTTATTGGTAGGTAGAATGACCTTCAGTAAAAGATTTTAAAGATGCTATTAGATAGGTCACTACTAGATAATTAAGCACATTTAGATAAAAAGATACTATTAATAATGTTGTGACTTTACTGTGACCTAGCTATCACTGCACTTCCTATAGGAATTCTAAAAATAGTTATCACTCACTCGGAAACTATTTAAGTTCAATGCTCTTTTTGTAAAAAAAAAAAAACTAAAAAGGTACAATCTTTACAAACTAAAACTATTTGTAAAAAATGTATCTTTTTCAACTTAATATGAATTATCACTTACCTAAAACATATCAATATTATTGATGTGTTAGATCTATGGATTCAATATCATTGATACAGTAACCTCGCTTTATCTCCATATCAATAATAGTGGCTAGATGAATGTTTAATGTGAAGTTTCTTTTTAGTTTTTTATATTTATAGAAAAGGTTGGAATACCTCCTCTGTGTCTGTGTCTACCTTCAGTTCAATTTATTATTTATAAATTTGTTCTGAACTGTTCAGCTTGGATACCTACTGTTTTATAATAATAATAATTTTACCAAAATGTTAAGAACTAGCCTGGGACTTCGCCCGTGTGGATTGATGTTTTTTGATTCCTGCGGGAACTCAATTCAATTTTCCGGGATAAAAAGTAGCATATGTCCTTTCCCAGGATATAACCTGTCTCTGTACAAATTTCATCAAAATCGGTTGAGTAGTTGGGCCATGAAAGCGTAGCAGACAGACAGACACAATTTCGCATTTATAATATTAGTATGTATGGATACAGTTCAAGTTCAGTATTCCTTTTGTGAAAAGGCATTATGTTTGTACTATTCTGGATTATGCATCACATCTTAGGTCAGCGTCAGCTTTATGTACTTACTTAACTATATACACATAATATAAATTATTTTTGTAAATAACAAGAAAGATGTCATAACAACATGTAATCAGCTGTGTAATAACGAGCTTACTTACGGCGCTAAACTGGTAGCTCCTGACAAAGAATATGACACAGTATTATATATAGACATAGTACCCAGTACCCAAATATTTACGATTTTTGTTTTTTTTGCTATACTTGTGCTGTGAGTAGATTCACTTGACGATTCAAAAGAACTTGTAAAAGTTAATTTGAATAAAAAACATTTGAATTTTGAGACCTTATTTCTTGCCAAATTACATGATTGTAGGTCAACAGGAACTTTTTTACAGCTTCAAGGGACCGTAGGGACTTAAGTATTTGATTTTAATTTCAACTTGATATCTTCACGCGTTCCCGAGAAAAAGGTGGATGACACACAGACGGACAACAAAGTGATCCTATATATAAGAGTTCCTTTTTTCCTCTTGACATACAGAACCCTAAAAAACAGTAAACTTGATAATGAATGTAGAATAAACAACTGTTACTGTGCAATTAATTATATTGCAATAACTTGGTTAGTTCATATTTGATTCTTATAACTTAGTTATCTTAATACACTGTACCTAGTATAATAACAGGAAATATGTTAGGTACCTATTATACCTAATAACCATTATTTACAGTAAGTGTCCTTCCATCATTGAACAGAAGTTATAGGGTACTTTTGTCCCAGTCGTCACTCTCGTCGCACGATGTATCTTTCCAACCCTAACTTCCTCAGGCTATCAGTTAAATAGCTCTTATACAAATGCGTTGTTTGTTATTGTTTACATCGCTCTTATGAAGCGCGGTTTGTTATTTACAAACGATTAATCGTGCTCTACTTTATAATGGAGACACGCGTAGGTAATGCTAGATATTTTACTCGTGTATTAAGTATAATATTTTCTTAATTTTTTCCTGAGGAATTTACTAAACATTCTAAACTCCAGACAGAAATACTAAGCAATGCCCGCGACTTCGTCCGCGTGAATTTAAGTTTTGATCAGATAGGTACAAGTAATCATCGTCAAAATCGGTTATACAGGTGGACCGTGAAAAGATACTGTATACAGACCACTGAATTCAGTGATACAGCCACTTTCGCATAAAATTGTTATATGTTTTTCATTATAAAATTATAATCCAACGTCCATAGTTCCATACTATATCTTTTTTAAATAGGTTTGTATGAATTGAAGTATGGATCTTCAAACATAATGTTTAATAAGATAACTCTACTATCTGTTTGGACTCTTTATACATAATACGTTATTTTGCAGTGGAGCCTGCAATATTAATTCATTATATCATTGGCAGTATTATAACGATTAAATCATGAAGTTTTATTGATATTAAATCTAATCTAAGTAGCATCTAGTCTAGTGACTAATAAAGCTCTGTCTTTATTAAAATAGTTACATTATTATTTCTTAAACTGAATTATTTCGCTATTCGGTAGTACTTAATTCTGGCGCCATGATAAGAGCAATCTCTAACCAATTCCTGGCATATCGGCAGATAAATCGACCGCGCCGTGTCCCGTTGTCATTATTTATTATCTCATATCAACGTAGGAACTCCTACCACAGCTCCTACCTTATTGCATAACGCTAAAAATATCTAAAAAGTTCGTGGCGTCCGTAAAAATTGTTGTATCTACGATGCCACGATTTGTGCCAACAAATAGGAATGTCAGTTAGTCGGTCAGTGTGCCTTAAATATAGACACGGTGAAATAATAATAAGTATTTACCTCTCTAAGTACTAGAAATGAATTGAATTGGTTTATAAATAAACCATTAATTCAATTTAGTTGTTAGGTAAGTATCAGTGTTACTTTTGCATAACATAAAAATATCTTATGCAATTTTAGCTCAAATATTATAAAGATATTTAACCTGAATTAATCAGGAATGCTTTTTTGTGGCTTCAAATGACGTACTTGGACTTCTGAGTATCGATATATAATATGTAGGTACTAGATGGGACCTTTCATAGAAAAAAAGTTGGGCGTCCGACTTGTAGGGCATGCCCCTCACCTGTATAAGCCTATCCTTGTCCCCGCCATAGCGCTGTCCCGCTTTTCAGACTAGATGGCGTTAGTAAAATAAGTCCACATTCTTTGTTTGTCAGGGCCCGTCTATGTAAATTGAGGTCGTTGCTTCTAGGTTTTTGGTGGCGCGTTTGCAAGATTAGCAGCAGAATATGGTCGCAAACCAATCCATAAGTGGTTTCTCCTGTTTATCACAAAACGAGAATTGTATAAAATTCGAAATATATTTTAACATTCAGTAACTTCGTAAGAAAAAGAAAGTATACCTGTACAATTAAGGGCTCATGCTCTACCAAACTAGGTACAACTTTGATAAAATGTGCATATGTCACCGTAAGATTGTAAAAACCGTTAGATAATAATCTAACTCGCGTAATTGCAAACTGTCGAAAGATTACAATTTAAAGAATTATTTTCCGGTAGATTGTAATCTGATAGTTATTTAAACCTGACAAAACCTAAATGGCCGGCCGCAGGCCGGGCACTACTTGATTATTTATGTCGAACACTAACATAACCTACATGAAACAGACAAGAAAACGTAAATACAATGAATATTTCCAAAATTGACACTCAGAACATTGAACGGTTCACAATCTTTCGACAGTTTATAATTTCGCGAGTTAGATTATAATCTAACGGTTTTTACAGTCTTACGGTGACACATACAGCAACAAGATTATAAATATTCGATAACAGCATATTAACACATATTTATGTATGTTGTTCTATGTCATTGAATGACTGCTTATTTATTACCCAAAAGATATTATCTGAAGGCTTCGCATTTAGCATACCACAAGACAGTAATTATTCGGTAAATCACGTATGTACTTTTATAAAAAATAACTGCGACTGCTGAGTTAATTTGCGATGATAGCCTAGTGATCATCCGACCTCCGGAGTCGCGGCTTCGATCCTCGGGCACGCACTTCCAACTTTTCGAATCAATCGCTTGCTTCAAATGGTGAAGGAAAACATCGTGAGCAAACCTGCACGCCCGAGAGTTTTTTATAATAGTATGCTCGAAGGCGTGTGAAGTCTGCCAATCCGCACTTGGCCAGGGTGGTGGACTATGGCTAAACCCTTATCATTCCGAGAGAAGATTCGAAGTAGTGAGCCGGCAATGGGTTGATAAGAGAGAGACCTCTTTTGCTGAGGTTCTCCATAGAATCTGCTCTTCGAACCGAACCGTAGGTAGAGTTCAGGCTTATAATAGTGACCCGAGTAGGTATGACATGGAAATAAAACATTACGTTCATTTACAATTTACGTTTTCAATTTTCCATCATTACGTTAGTAACCAGTGGACAATAACATTTCAATTCTATACTGTTAACTACCGACTTGTATAAGGTCATTTATTCTGATTGCGTTGACTTCGTCGATGTCGTCGAATCGAAGGCCACTGATGTTGTAATACTAGCAGCGTTAAAATAAGTAAAAACCATGTCTAACACTTAATGGTCAAGTTTCACTTTTACATCCCTATTATAAACTGGTTTCTTCATAAATCTAAACTCTGACACCGAAACCCAAACTTGCACTATAGGATTACGGTTAAATCTCATAAATTATTTGGTTACTTACCTACACAAGTTTACCTATAGCCTTCTATCGATGTGGAGAATTCTTATACAGCTCATTGATTAATCATTATTATGCTTCAAATCTATCTAACTTTCATTAAAAAAAACCGTAACAAGAAAATTAAACACTCTTTACTCTATCCTGCGTATTTAAATTTGACTAGAATAAGATGTTCAAAAAGGTTTTAATGTTGAACGTTTTCTATATGTTTTGGCAAAAGACGTGAGGTACCTATCTTCATACCTGGACAATGGCATGTCTAGAGAGCTTTTGCTACCTTGCTAAGTATTTCAGGTCAAAAAGCCAGTCAGTTATAGTAACTTATGCAGGTATGTTGTCAGTTTCTGTTCTGTGGTTGTAATTGTCTGAGGAGGAGTCATATTCTAATTCGAGTCGTCTTGCGTCTTGAACTATTGGCATGAATACAGTGTAATTTATTTTTAATCTGTTTTGTCATAGATGGCGCCAATGCGCGGCGAACGCGGCGGATCTCCGGCTCGGGGTGCCCGCGCTTCCTTGCCACTTCCGCGCCGCCTCATCCGACAGATCGCGCGACACGTCGCCTCCAGCGGTCGGTCGCTGCGACGACTTGAGGTATCCGGACGCGTAATCGACAACTTTGACGACATCGATGACGCGTCCGACGAGTCGGACATGGAGACGTCTCAACTCGCGTAAGTTGGATACTCACTTGCTATAATGCACCACTTTGCTACCTGTGTCACTTCATCAGACGTGTACACAGGACACGTCGAGTTAAGTCGGGTCGTTTACACGGAAACGTATGAAACCACTGTCAATGGCCATATAAATAATCAGGAAATCGTATGGGTCAAGAAGTTCTGAGGCTAGGTGTCGTTAGGATTAGATGATAGAACGCTACCAAGCGAGTCACAGGGAGGCATTAGATACAAGCGACAAAATAACACTGTGTGAAGAAAAGTATCCAGCCCCTCCCTCCTCCCTTGTCGACCTCCCTGGCGCAGTGTTGAGCGCTGTTGTCTTAACGTGGGAGATCCCGGGTTCGATCCCCGGCAGAGTCAATTTCGGAATTTATAATTTCTGGTTTTTCTCTGGTCTGGCGTGGTGGGAGGCTTCGGCCTGGCTAGTTACCACCCTCCACGCAAAAGACGTACCGCCAAGTGATTTAGCGTTCCGGTACGATGCCGTGTAGAAATCGATTAGGGGTATGGGTTTAATATAACTGCCATGCCCCTAACATGTTAGTCCGCTACCACCTTAGACTACATCATTACTTACCGTCAGGTGAGATTGCAGTCAAGCGATGAACTGTAGGGGCGTAAAATAAAAATTGTGCGTGTCAGCTTCGACGCACGACTGGAGTTTACTCTTTACGAACGATTATAAAATATATAGATTAGTAAATGAGTATAAATGAACGAAAGCATGCTTGATACATTAATTTATATTCATCAAAATACATTACATAGTCATGGAAACATAAAGTCAATGACGTAACGGAGAAAGTTAGATTTTACTCATCATAAATTTTCATACCCCGGGCTTATATAATATAAAAATCGATTCTAAACTCCAAAAAGCAACATCGACATGGAGGTTAATTTTAAAGTACAATAACTCCAAGCAAAACCTTATCATTCCAAATGGACGCGTCATTTTAAAAAGGTATTGAAAGCAACAGCGTAACGCAATTTCGTTCGCCAGCCATCAATCAATGACATGCTCCTAAACTATGTGATAACTTGATAAGTAATCACATTATGGGTTACCGGGTAAAAGAGGACCTTGATAAAACTACTTACTTTGATTGATGTAGGTAAAGATTAAACATATTCATATGTGGAGTTATATTTTTTTGGTCACGTACGATATTTGACCTATATTGGATTTCTTATCACCGAATGTCAAGATTAAAGCAGTTACCTTGCCAGTAACAGTGTTAAAACAGGTTACCGTTGTAATGAACTAGTCATTTCGTAAGCTGATGAAGATAGTGTCTTTTTTGCGTTATCACTTTCACTATACAGGGTTACAGGAAAAGTCGACCTAGATCCGTTAAGGGCGTGTAGTACACATCATTTCTGAATGATTTCACTATGGAACCCCCCATCCTAAACTTAACCGTTTTCGAGATATTCGAGTTTATTTTTTTTTTATGAAAATGCCCAATTTTTCGGCTATTGAATTGAATATTTTGAATTTTTTTGACTCTTATGATTATTTTTTTGGTTTTTTACATGAAGAATGAGATGCTTAATGACCTCAATGACTAAAATTGCACGTAAGTTAACTAAATAGTTCATTGTAGACGATCGAAACTTAAGAAAATAAGTACAAATTATAAAAAAATATTTTTCTTTTCTGGATATCTCAAAAAATTATTATGGCACTTGCTCTGCAGATGTGCTTAAAAACATCTACATTTTATCAGCTATCCAACGAGGTATAACAACCTAGGGTTGTATTTAAACTCATAGAAAAAAACATAGTTGGAAAGGTTCAGGTAGTAGGTCTAACGGGTGATTGTAGTAAGCTAAATGAAACAATAAATCAGTTCAAAATAACATTTATTCACCTAATGTTTTTGAATAAATTTTTATAGTTCATGTTCTACGTGTCCACCTCTATTTCGCACACATTTTCTCATTCTTTCACGTAGTCCACTTTTCACTACACCAGTGGTTAATGTTCTTCTTATGTCGTTAGCAGCATTAATTATCCTTTCTTTGAGAACTTCCACTGACGATATGGGGTTGGGCTCACTGTAAACGAGGCTCTTCATGTGCCCCCATACATAAAAATCCATGGGGGTCAGGTCGGGACATCTGGCTGGCCAGGGTAAAGGACCACCTCGTCCAATCCATTTGTTAGGATAGTTAGTGTCCAACCATTCCCTAACGCTTCTTCTGAAATGAGCAGGGCAGCCATCATGTTGAAACCACATGTCCCGCAGTAATTGTAATGGGAGATCATCTAGTAGGTCACCTAAGTGATCTCTTAAGAAATTTTCATAAGTTTCACCATTCAGATTGTTTGGAAGAAAGTAAGGCCCAATCAAATGGTTGGAAATGATGCCCATCCACACATTTACACTAAATCGTCGTTGTGACCCCTTTATTCTTTTCTTATTTGGATTGCCTAGTTCTTTAGGAGCCCAATAGTGTGCGTTATGGTAATTAGTAATCCCGTCCTTATCGAATTTGGATTCATCTGTCCACAATATTAATTTTAGGAAATTCGGGTCCTCGATATCTGCATTGAGCATGAATCTGCAGAAGTCCATGCGTCTCGCGGGATCTCCTTCTTCAATTACATGTACCGGCGTGTAGTGATAAGGATACAGGCCTGCCAGTCCAGAAACAAAGCCAAGTCGTGTGGGAATCCGAAAGCACAATAATTCGCATCTACCATGGACGAATCGCATGAGCAGACTAAAATGGATGGCAAGCAAACAAACGACCAAATACTAAACAATGGGCATGTTGTATCCCCAAACTTGTTTTTGCACATTATTTTTCTCACTCTCACCTGCATAAATCGTAAGTTGTCTCGCTCACACGCACCGGATTAACTTGAAGGACAATAGCCGAGGGACCCGTTAGACCTACTACCTGAACCTTTTCAACTATGTTTTTTTCTATGAGTTTAAATACAACCCTAGGTTATTATACCTCGTTGGATAGCTGATAAAATGTAGATGTTTTTAAGCACATCTGCAGAGCAAGTGCCATAATAATTTTTTGAGATATCCAGAAAAGAAAAATATTTTTTTATAATTTGTACTTATTTTCTTAAGTTTCGATCGTCTACAATGACCTATTTAGTTAACTTACGTGCAATTTTAGTCATTGAGGTCATTAAGCATCTCATTCTTCATGTAAAAAACCAAAAAAATAATCATAAGAGTCAAAAAAATTCAAAATATTCAATTCAATAGCCGAAAAATTGGGCATTTTCATAAAAAAAATTAAAACTCGAATATCTCGAAAACGGTTAAGTTTAGGATGGGGGGTTCCATAGTGAAATCATTCAGAAATGATGTGTACTACACGCCCTTAACGGATCTAGGTCGACTTTTCCTGTAACCCTGTATATTTGGATAACTTTTGTAGGTGAGTCGGGTGAAAGGTTACTAACACTACTAATGTAATAAATAATGATAAAGTGTAGAGTATAGTTGCGAAGTCAATACTTTTCTATTTTGAACTCAAATTACGCTTATTTAAGAAAACAAACTTATTACATGTGGACGAAGTTGCGGGCATCAGCTAGTGTGTTTATAATTGATAGAATAAAGTTAGAACAGAAGAACTCTTCATTACACCTACTTTAACAAGAAACAATATATATGTCACCGTAAGAATGTAAAAACCGTTAGATTATAAT
The DNA here is from genome assembly GCA_964035005.1 of Erebia palarica. Taxonomy (NCBI): domain Eukaryota; kingdom Metazoa; phylum Arthropoda; class Insecta; order Lepidoptera; family Nymphalidae; genus Erebia; species Erebia palarica. The sequence goes on along the minus strand of OZ035989.1, from coordinate 12,259,866 downwards.
CTAACTCGCGAAATTGTATTCTGTCGACCGATTGTGAACCGTTCAATGTTCTGAGTGTCAATTTTTGAAATTTTAATTGTATTTACGTTTTTTTGTGTCTTTCTTGTAGGTTAGCTTAGGGTTCGACATACGTAATCAGGTAGTACATACAAACAGGTTCTATCGGGTTAATACACCTAACAGATTACAATCTACCGAAAAATAATGCGTTAAATTGTAATCTTTCGACAGTTTGCAATTTCGCGAGTTAGATTATAATCTAACGGTTTTTACAATCTTACGGTGACATAAACAAGAGGTAAAAAGATAGAGGCGTGCACAGGTGGTCTTATTTGTACAACAAGCTCTTCTAGACAACTTTTAGTATGGACCAATGAAAACTATTCCCCATATACGAGCATTATACGTCATTAGCAAGTTACTAGCGTCATTTTCATTGGACAATACACGAGAGAAAATGCTCTCAGTTTGCGGGCGATTTCTTTAACGCTTGTATACATATAATAAGGCCCGCATATGCGGGTCCATTTTCATTGTTGGATGGAGAGCGCATTCGGGTTGCAAGCGATTTCTAAAACCTTTGCCATAGAAGCATATACTATAAATAGCTGATCTTGGTAATTAAAAAGTTAATAATCTTTTAACAGACAGAATTTATTAGAAGAAATGTTTATGGTAATTTTTAATTAAAGAAGGCGTAACCTGCCGTTATGCAAGCATTAAGTCTATACCAACCGTTTGGCAACAAAATTCTTAAAATTCGGACTGATTAGAAAATGTATGTAATAAATCGGCGTTCAGTGCAATAAGCTGGTATTAAGATGTATGTGGCAGATTTTAACGATGGCTGACACGCATGAAATTTTCTGAAATTAAACGAACATTATAATTTATTTTAAATGCACAAGGAACGAGAAAAATTCGCTATAATCCGTCAAAACAAACAAATCTGTATGGTACAGCATGTGATATTTGCATCGCGTCACTACTGAACATGCCGGAAAAGCAAGCAATACATACAACCACACCAACCAACTTTGAATTAATGAAAGAACTAGACGTTTAATTCGCTGTAATCCGCCATAGTAGATACATCTATGTGGTACAGTGTGTATCTTGCACTTGAAGCTTGCGATATTCACCACACCACAAAAATCTTTCAAATTATTCTCAACGTAAGTTTCACTCCGACACCGGATCTTCAGGAGATGTTGACTCAACAATGGACGATTGTACAGTCAAATGTAAGTCCTTACAATCGTGCATTGTCGAGTCAACATCTCCTGAAGATGATCCGGCGTTTCTTTGCTTTCATTAACATGGAATTCCGCAAATTATTCCGATTCTATCAAACTTTGCATTAAATTTCTTGTCTCTTTTTATGAATATCATTGACTTCCGCAAAGTAACGTTTACTTTTCATTACAAAACACAGGTCTCCTCTCATAATGGAGGGTTTAGGCCGACTCGGTGGCCGAATTCCTAACCATAATGCAGTCATTTGTCACCGCTACACTTGTTTCTAGAGATGATTTGAACTGATTGATTTTTATTTTGCATACAGAGTGGCGTGCGGAGGCAACGCAGGAAACCTGCCGCCGGCCGACCACGACGACGATCTCACCAGCCTCAGTTGGTTGCAGGACAGAAATTTGCTGAGAGGTAAGTTCAATTGCATTTCCTATACTATAGCATGCTCGCGTCGTCATCCACGTGGATTAAGGTGTTTGATTCCCGCGAGAATTGTATAATTTTCGGGGATAAAAAGTATGTACCTACTTATGTATATGTCACCGTAAGATTATAAAAACAGTTAGATTATAATCTAACTCGCGAAATTGTAAACTGTGGAAAGATTGTAAACCGTTCAATGTTCTGAGTGTCAATTTTTGAAATATTCATTTTATTTACGTTTTCTTGTCTTCTTACTGTAGGTTAGGTTAGGGTTCGACATAAATAATCAGGCACTTAGGTTTTATTGGGTTTAAATACCTATCAGATTACAGTCTACCGGAAAATAATGCGTTAAATTCTAATCTTTCGACAGTTTTGAATTTCGCGAGTTAGATTATAATCTAACGGTTTTTACAATCTTACGGTGACATATATACTTTTCTAAACCACAAACATACAAAAGAAACAGGTTAAAAACAAAAAACTTAAAATGTAGGTAAACTAAGGCGGTAACAAATAGGCTATGCGCTTAACCGGAATACAATCTCTGGGTCTGTACCTACCTATCTCTGAAATTGGTTGTAAAGATAGGTCGTGAAAGCGTAGCAGACAGACATACAGACACTTTCGTATTTATTACATTAAGTATGAACTATGAATGCGAGTCGCAGGGAGCCGCTGGATCCAGGCGGCGCAAGGCCTCGGCGTGTGGAAATCGTTGCAAGAGGCCCATGTCCAACTGTGGACGTCTATGGGTTGAGGATGATGATGATGATGAATGTGAACCATCTGCAGGGTCTCCAGTGTTGAATCCAAGCAGTAGTACTTTGTAGATTTTAACTGCCTCGTTGGTCTAGTGGTTAGCATGTTCGACTGCGGCTGACGAGGTCCCGGGTTCGAGTCCCGGGTCGGGCTATAACAAGTATTGGGTTTTTCTAACAAGAAATTCTCAGTACTAGCCCGGAGTTATTAACTTGGCGGTATTTCACACCCGTGCCTCGGAGAGCACGTGAAGCCGTCGGTCCTGCGCCTGATCTTTCTCCGGTCGTGTCGGATTTTCCGTCCCATCGGGCTATGAGAGTAAAGGAATAGAGAGTGCACCTGTGTACGCGCACACACTTGTGTATTATAATATCTAGCGCACAGATGGCTAATCTCTCTGGAGATTGGCAGTCGTGGCTGAAATTCGGTCGGGAGAACATTATTATTACTTTGTAGATCACTTAATTTTACTGTACATCGATTGGTCGTGCAAAACAATTGCACCGACAATTTGAAAATAGTTTGTGTGGTCGCTTAAAATAAATAATTTATTAAAATAGATGACACCCATCGACTTCGTCCGCGTGGATTTAGTTTTGAAAAATTCCGTGGGAACTTCTTGATTTTCTGGCACAAAAACTGATGTCGTTTCCGAGGTGCAACGTATGAGACAGACAGAATTTGTATTTATAAAATCCCTTAAATAAAAAGGGAGTTTGAGGCATTTAAACCTTTCCACCGTGGACAGAATATTGATTACGTCTAAGCGCGCCTGGGGCTTAGCTTAGCAACGAACCAACGTCAAGCAAAGATATGATAAGCCGTAATAGTGCCAGGCGGCGGACGGACCTAAATCTTTTAGATAGTGTATTAGGTAGCCTATACAAACTTCTTGTTGATGTTTTATATCTATCATCATGGCTGCCGCACTACACAAAATAATGAGAGATTGTTTAAATGTCACCGTAAGTTTGTAAAAATCGTTAGATTAAAATCTTACTCTCGACTCTCGATATGGTAAACTGTCGAAAGGTTACAACTATAACGCATTATTTTTCGGTAGATTGTAATCTGCTAGGTATATTAACCCGATAGAACCTAAAAATAATCAGGTAGTGCCCTGATTATTTATGTTGAACCCTAACCTAACCTACAAGAACGAGATAAGAAAACATAAATACAATGAATATTTCAAAAGTTGACATTCAGAACATTGAACGGTTCACAATCTTTCGACAGTTTACAATCTATCGAAATAAAAAGCGTTAAATTACTATCTAACGGTTTTTACAATATTACGATGACATACCTATACATTATGTTGTATCAATGGTTGGTGAGGGCTTAAAACCGAAAGGTATTTATATATATAGGTCCTTACATATGAAATTGCCGTTTTGTCGTACTGGCCACTTTGATCTCAAATATTTCCTCTTTGGTTAGGAATTTCAATTTCAAAGGACATGACCAGTAATTGCCCTCCGATTCGGGACAATGCACAGGATTTCCGTTTTTACAGTAAGGTTTAAAAATTCAAAACGAAATTATTATGGATTTATTATTCCAAATAAGGTCGGGGTTCAAATGACAAAAAAAAACAGTACGTTTATTGTTTAAATCTGGAGCGTCCGCTTTCCTCTTTAAGCACTACTCCATTTTGACGTTCCATTATATCCATGCCTAATAATAATCTTGTAACCCTACATGAATACCATTTAAGTACCTTAGTTATTATATTAGGAATGATTTATTTTTGATCAATTAAATAGTAATGAAAAGGAAATGTATGTTTTGTTTATAATTATTTTTATTTTTTGACAAGTCTCAAACTAATCGATCGAACAAAGCATTTTGAAATACTACGTTTAAAGGAACGCCCTGTCACATTGCATATGCTGCCATCTGTGGTCGAATAGTTGAACTTGTTAACGAAAAGTAGTGAGCAATACTTAAAAATATTTTCTAGACTCACCACAATAACTAGCGCCATCTAGTGTGGGAAAGCAGTTTTTGGTGAAATTTTTTTTATCTATTTTCTCAGTTTTCAGAGCCTTCAGACTCCTGAAACTTTTTTATTTGAAAACTATAAAATATAACAATTACAATAATAAAGAAATAATACTTGAAAATATTTTTTTAGACTCGCTTAACACAATAAATAGCGCCATCTAGTGTGGGAAAGCAGTCTTTTGGTGAAACTTTTTTGTTCATTTTCGCAGTTTTCCGAGCCTTCAGACTCCTGAAACTTTTTTATCTGAAAACAGTGAAATATTACAATTACAATAATAAAGAAATCATTGCTGAACATTGATTTTTGACACCTAGGCAAGCTGCCATAGTTCCACCGGTCAAGTCCTTTATACAGCTATTTACTCATGCTTTTGTGTTTTGAAAATCCCTATTCATTTGTTTTTTCCTCTTTTGGTTTTTTCTTTGCGTCACTCAGTTTACAAAATGGAAAACTTGAAATATCGCGTTATTTACGAGTACGAGTTCCATCGTGGTACCAGTGCTGCAGAAACGGCTCGAAGGATTAATGATGTGTATGGCGGCGGTGTCGCAAAAGAAAACACAGTGCGTTTTTTATTCCAACGTTTTCGTTCTGGAAATTTCGACTTGCAGAACAAGCCCCGAGGACGGCCGAAGACCAAAGTTGATAATGAAGAATTGAAGGCTATTGTGGAAGCGGATCCATCGCAAACCACGTCCGAGCTAGCTGCAGGTTGCGGTGTTAGTGATAAAACGTTTTAATCCACTTGAAGCAAATTGGGAAGGTGAAAAAGCTTGAAAGGTGGGTACCTCATGAATTGAGTGCAGCAAACCGACAAACGCACGTCGACTGCTGCGTTACATTACTCAACCGGCTCAATAATGAAGGGATTTTAAATTGAATTATTACCTGTGATGAAAAGTGGATCCTGTACGATAATCGGAAACGCTAATCGCAATGACAGAACCCTGGCGAACCAGCCAAATCCTGCCCCAAGCGAAAATTGACTAAAAAAAAATTACTTGTCAGCGTTTGGTGGACTAGTGCCGGTGTCGTTCACTACATCTTTCTTAAATCTGGCCAGACGATTACGGCGGATGTCTATTGTCAGCAACTGCAAACCATGATGGTAAAGCTAGCTGCTAAACAACCGAGGCTCGTCAATCGCTCTAGGCCACTGCTGCTTCAGGACAACGCTAGACCACACACTGCACAACAGACGGCTACCAAATTAGAGGAGCTTCAATTGGAATGTCTAAGACATCCACCGTACTCCCCGGACTTTGCTCCAACAGGTTACCATTTTTTTCGAAATTTGGATAACTTCTTGCAAGGGAAAAAATTCAACTCCAATGGGGCAGTCCAAAGTGCCTTCAAAGATTTTATTGATTCCCGTCCGAATGGTTTTTTTAGTAAAGGGATCAATGAACGACCTATGAGATGGCAACAGTATATATTAGATAGCCATGGTACATACTTTGATTAAATAAATATATTATATTTAAAAAAAATCGACTTTATGTCCCTCCCTTACAAAACGGCAATTTCATACGTAAAGACCTATTATATATGGGTAATACAGCTATATACTAGACGATCTCATACAATAAAACGAATAATAACTGGCAACACCCATTGGGTGGGCTCTGTGAAATTTTGCACATAAATTTTCCTTTTTTAATGTAGGCAAGGAATTGGGCTACATTTTTTGACATTCCCACGACTGCTAGCTAATCCACGGACGGTCGCTAGTATTCCATATTATTCGCAAACAATTCCAGAAATAAATAAATATATTCAAAATAAATAGAATTCATATATAAATTGAATAAATAAATAGAAATATATTCTAGTGAATTGCTTGGACAACGAGCTGACTTTTTATTAAAAAGATATTTTGCGAAAATTTCTTGCGTTTTCTTATGACTAAGTGTTATCTTCAGACCACCTTGAGCAGATGGATATATATTAGGGGAAAGAGAATAAAAAGATATAAACGGTGGATACTACCCCTTTTTAAATATATCTCACCCATACAGTTACAGTTTGATACAATGTTGATTTACCAGTGCAATCAAAAGTATCTCCTTGTACTGTGATATTACTATTCCATTATTTTTTTCATTTCAGGTATTAATCTGACAAAAGCCGATATCGAAGATAGTAAATTGATAAGCAGTCAAGTGGTTGTAAAAGTAAGTAAAGTATTTAAATCCTCATAGGTATATAGCGTAAGATGGGTGCACCGGAAACCATTAATATGCATTTTTGTACCAATTCAAAGATAACGATGTTGTTGATGACTGAATCAGTATAGAGCTTAAGTGATAATTCAAATCTGTAGTTTAGCACTGAAAGTACACAATGTAACGATCACAATTACTTCCGATTGTAAACTTACTGTAATTAATAAATAAATGCGAAAGTGTGTTTGTTTGTTTGTGCTTCAATCATGCCGCAACGGAGAAACGGATTGATGTGAATTAAGGCATGGGTATAGTTAAGGACCTGAAGTGTGACATAGGCTACTTTTTATCCTGGAAATTGTGGAGTTCCCGCGGGAATTAAAAAAAAACTTAAACCGCTCGAAAAACTTAAACATAAGTCGCGGGCGTCAGCTTATATTATTATATGATTACCATCGGAAACGTGGGAATCCGTGGGTACGTTCCACTAGTGTATAACCCACGTGTTTTGTCGGAATATGCCAGACTAGTTTCGAACCTTTCCGGGGGGTCCTTCTGCCCGATTGTGTGTAAAAATCGCGTAATCGCGTACGTTTATACAACCTGACCTGATTAAAAAGTTCATAGATGCCTGCACGTCTTAAACCACGTGTTGATACGTGGTTTAAATAAACATACCACTATAAACAGTAACACATTTTAAGCTGTCAAATGATTACGATTTGCTTAGACAAGACGGCAGTGAAACGTTTACTGCGCGCTGCATACCCCTAATACTATGTTTATAATGAATATCACGCACGATATAATATAAACTAAAATACTTTCCGAGCTGAAACTCTCTCGCTATTGCTAGTATGGCCTTCTGCAGTCGTTACATGCCTATTATCTTTATAATTTATGCAAAATCATCATAATCGATTGTTATTTAAAACTAAAATTTTACTATCACTCGTACTTCGCAGTATTTGCCCAGTTGCTGTTATTTGATCAATCTATAACGTCGTGAAGTTACGTAAAAACGTGTCACTGAAAGCTATTGAGGCTTTTCGATATTTTTAATGACATAATAATAATATGTCTAACGGATCCGAACAAAAAAATACAACCGAACGTAAAACAAGGAACCTCTATACCTAGTTTCGTCCAGTCTATCTGTCTGTGATCGCATCCATTTTGAAACTTAACTGTGATGTGAAGCTCTATCACAGATAAATAAACCTGTTACTGTTACACGGAGGCTTATTAAAATTCTATTGTAGGTTTTACATTTGGGTAGTGATCACCGCTGTAGAAATACTATAAATAAATAATATTGTACGAGCAAAGACGTCTGCCAAAATATTTTGTGTACGATACTAGATAGAAACTAAAAACCGAAAACTATTGTAAATAAGTCCCACTGTATGCCACTTTATTTGTTCAAGTAACAATTTAGCTATCTTACGTAAAAATCCACTGTTTGGCTTCTAATGACCTCCTTTAAAAATTGGATAGCCAAACTTATCTATAAAATGTTTGTGCGGCGCAAGTTCGTTTAACGTTACGCTAATTTATCTTATTTGTTTATCATTATCTGTAGGCGTTTGAAACGTATCGCAATCTCAAAGGTTACTTTTTCGTTGCCAATAATTTAATAGATAATTATTTCGGATTACATAAAAAAATAAGTACATATTTTTATTTATTTTACATGATGTAGTTTTGAAGCTAAACAATTCTGACACATACTTTTCAAGGGATTTCATTGGGTATCTTATAAGCAAAATGAATAGGTGTTAAAATAATATGGCAAAATACGATCGCTTTATAAAGTAACTAGCGAATGCCCGCGACTTCGTCTGCGTGGTTTGAGGCTTTTTGGTGCCTGCGGGAACTCTTTAATTTTCCGGGATAAAAAGAAGCCTATGTGCTATTCCAGACTATAATCTATTTCTGTGCCAAATTTCAGCCAGATCCGTTCAGCCGTTGGGTCGTGATTGAGTAACAAACATCCATACATCCGTCCAAACTTTCGCATTTATAATATTAGTAAGATTAAAAAAAAACATCCGGATAGATTTAAATTCACTACAAAATTAAAGAATCAGGTTTAATATTAGGTAAATACGATCAAAAACATAATTTCCGTAAATTTATATCTCTAGACACCTGTAGAAAAATAATATAATCCATCTATACTATACTATTATAAATGCGAAAGTGTCTGTCTGTCTGTCTGCTACGCTTTCACGGCCCACCTGTTCACCCGGGGAATGACATAGGCTACTTTTTATCCCGGAAAATGGGGAAAGGGAAAAAGAGAGGGGCGAAAGGAGTCTCCGCGGGTATTGAAAAAACTTAATCCACGCGAATGGAGTCGCGGGCATCATTTTCCGGGATTAAAAGTAGCCTATGTCACCCTCCAGGTCCTCAGCTATATGCAATATGCAATATATAAAATCACGTTGATCGGTTGCTCTGTTGCAGCGTGATTGAAGGACAAACCAACAAACATATACACTTTTGCATTTATAATATTAGTATGAACGTGAGTGATATTCATTATAACTATAAATATATCTCTCACTTAATAGTGAGTTACAACCGGTGATATGTTAATACTTATCCTTTAAAATTGTTTAAGTAGGTATATTTTGCATATTTATCCAAGTATCTGAATGTGATACGTCTTACAGACAGAAGCAAGAACACCGCCGCCGATGTGCCGCGTCCCCTCCCCGCCCCGCACCCCTTGCAAAGCGCCCCCCTCCCCCCCAGCGAACACGCACACAAAACCCCCCTATTCCTTCTCTTGTCTAATCTTCATGGCGATAGAGGCCGCGCCCGCTCGAGCGTTGCCCGTCAAGGAGATATACGCGTGGATCATACGACACTTCCCTTATTTCAAGCACGCGCCACAAGGCTGGAAGAACAGCGTCCGACACAACCTGTCGTTGAATAAATGCTTTCACAAGGTTAGTTGTTAGTGTTTAAATTTAGGGTTGTAACAGAGGCGTTCTTAACGGAAGCAGAGGCGGATGCGGGGGTGAAGGGGATTTGCCTCCGTGGATGCGGAGGTTAACGGAAGCGGAGACGGAGGTAGATTTCTCCGATTACATCGTCCATTTTCTGTGCTTTAGGATGCGATGAATCCCCATTTTATTTATTTTAAGGATTCTTCTAAGGACAGTTGTCTTTTTGCTTGTTGTAATGGTGTAACTGACGTCCCCTGCTTCGATTTGTACCTATCACATTGTAAGTCAACGTAAATAAACCTCCGTTACAACTCGCAAAAAAAACGGCGGATGCAGAAGCGGAGGTACGATTTATTGCAAATGTTCCGCACTTACGAAGGCGGAGTTGAGGTCGCGTTACAACCCTAGACTTTAAATCTGCCAAAAATAATGACTCCTGAAAATGCTTTTTAGTATTAAAATAAGATCAAAACCTAATTATACTTCTTCTTGGTGTTTTAATAAAGTTTTAGACTAGCACTTTGATACGTTCCTAATAATTTATGCCCGAAATTTGTAATTAATTTAATAGATTTGTACACCGTATTGTGATAGAATACATGATACCTTCTGTAAAACTAACATCTAAGTACATACCTAACTGTATTCACAAATAGATTTGATAAATATAACAGTTTTATTTGATTCTTCAAGTAGTGAATAGGCATTTTCTAACCAAGCGCGCTCCAACCTAGACCTCATCATTGCTTATCTTATGTATGAGTGTTGTCAAGCGGCGCAAGCCTATCTTGCAATAAAAATAAAGTACTTGTTGAGAAATCAAGTTCTATCAGTAAAGCTGTAGGTGAGCAATATAATGAAGCATTCTAATGTAAAAATAGAATTCTATGAAATTTAGTAAACATATATAACTTTTGTCCAAGTGAACTTTTACAAGTGCTTGCCAATCGTCAAATAAATCTACTACCAGCAGTACCGGTAGAAACTAGAAAGGCCCTTTTGTCTTTTGTTTGTTTACTATTTTGGTATTCGCAGGTTGCAGCAGCGCCCGGTTTAGGGAAAGGATCACTCTGGACAGTCGATCCTCAACATCGATCAACCTTATTACAGGTAGTTACAAATTTCAATTAAACGTAATGAGTACAAATGCGTAACTTACTCGTAAAATTTATATTTAATAATTTATTTTATCAGGCATTCGGTCGTCAGCCCGTGCCTCCAGTGGAAATAGAATCGGAGCCCACAGAAACTGGCAAGAACGCGCCGGATCCACAACTGTTCCCGTATCTAGCCAGACGTCTGGCCGATACTCGCACGCCGCCCGGCGCGGAAGAGTACCTCGCCGCGGCCACTGTACTCGCCATGAAGTACGGGCCCGCTGTACTGGACCAGGTGAGTGTCGTCCCCCATACCTGCCCCCACCTAGACAGACGTCTAGCCGACACTCGCACGCCGCCCGGCGCGGAAGAGTACCTCGCCGCGGGTACTGTACTCGCCATGAGGTACGGGCTCGCTGTACTGGACCAGGTGAGTGTCGTCCCCCATACCTGCATCTACCTAGCCAGACGTCTGGCCGACACTCGCACGCCGCCCGGCGCGGAAGAGTACCTCGCCGCGGCCATTGTACTCGCCATGAAGTGCGGGCCCGCAGTACTGGACCAGGTGAGTGTCGTCCCCCATACCTGCCCCCACCTAGACAGACGCTTAGCCGACACTCGCGCGCCGCCCGGCGCGGAAGAGTACCTCGCCGCGGCTACTGTACTCGCTATGAGGTACCGGCCCGCTGTACTGGACCAGGTGAGTGTCGTCCACCTAACTAAATCCTCCCTCCCTCCCTTGGTGACCTCCCTGGCGCAGTGTTGAAAAATTATTAATATAGCGAAAAAAAATTGGCAGTCAGGAGCTTGCCGATAGAAGTGAAACCGAATATTTTTTTTAATTTAAAATATATTTTTTATTATTAAAAAAAATAAAATGTAAACCTTAAAACTTAGTTATTAAAGTTTAATTACGAATTAAGTATATTTGTATTTAAGACATTTTGTCTTCGTAACAACGCGAGCATGTCGGTGACGGTCACGCGAATCCACAAGTTTACCCCCTACCAAAAAGTGCTCAACGCGCCTAAAGAAGTTTTCACTTCAATAATTTATTTTTGATAAAGGCATCATCCCTATTGCCGTTGCAGCTCCCCCCAGAAGCCCACTTGGTGATATCCCGCTGCGCGCGCGATGAGCACTCGTACAGCGGCGGCGAAGAGCGGCGCACGGCTGAGGCGCTGCTCAACTTGGCCGGTATCACACCCGCGCACCCGCCACAGCCCAGCTAGCGTCCACGAGCGGTGAGTGATACTTTAAACCTTGATAAAACTCGCCATTGTCGATATGTGCGCCCCTACAGCCCATTAACGTCCCACTGCTGAGTAGGATTGTTCAAAACTGCCATAAAACCGTAGCACGCTACAGCCTATGAACTATTAGGCTATTTTACCATGCTTTTAAATATGCTATGCTATAGCACGCATTAAAGCATAATATGACGAACGCTCACAGCAGCGCGTTACGCGAGACTAACCGTCGGCCAGCGCGCTACCGGCAGGCGGGCGCCGCTACGGGCGCTACTAGTGCTACGAAACGAACTACGAAGCACCGAGCGCGCTCGCGCGTCATAGCACCGTAGCAACATAGAGGCTCCTCGGATAGCATGCTGTCCGTGCTATGGAAAAAAGCGCGCTACGTGCTTTATTAACCACCTCTACTGCTGAGCACAGGCCTCCACTCTAACGACTATTGTCATGTTAGTCATAATAGACCGAAAGCTTAACGTGCTCTCCAAGACACTGGGGTGAAACACCACCAACTTCCTACCTCCGTACTAGTACTGAGAATTACTAGTCAGAAACCCCCAATACTAAGTAATAAATATAGTCCGCGCACCAGCTCTGAGGTAACGGGCGGGTGCGGCCGACCGTCGGTTCATACCCCGCACGCTCCCATACTAGTGCCGACCGTGACGCCAGAGTACGCTATCGATTCATGTTTTTAATTTTACAATAGTAGGGTTATATTGTACTATGAATAGTATTTAATTTTAGAATTATTATAATTTTAGAATTATTATTTCATAATCAATCCAATGCGTGCATTGGATTGATTATGAAATACACAGAACACGTGCACAGATACTGAAGATGTATTAGTATGGATAACGTAATATCGACTAAATCACAACTTTATCTCATTACGTCAACATTCCTTGAGATTCCTGGGACCTCGCGCGCGAAATGTAGGTACTTATGTTCTCGATAGACGCGCGAGGCCTCCTACGAGCGCGGCGTCCGCACACTCACTATCCACGAGGCTAAATGCCATGGCCCACGAAAATCGCATTCACAGTCAATTGTCATGATGCCAAAGTACTTAAGGCTGAATTGTGGAATATGGTTGGCATCGCGCTAAAATTTGGCTTACAGATTTCACACGACATTGAGGTCAATTCTGTTGTACACTTTCTCCAAACTAAACCAAAATTACAGCTCTATTTGTATTGCTATCCTTTTCATAATACTCCCTGTGGAAAAGGGCAGGCACTTGATTGAGAGCTGTCATTTTAGTTTAGTTTAGAGATGGTGTACAACAGAATTGGCCGCACTACCAAATTTTGATTTAAACATCGCGACTTACCACTACAGCCCATAATCCAATGCTGGGCACAAGCCTCCACTGTCATAGGAGAGAGGGACTTAGAGCTTAGACCCACCACGCTGCTCCAATGCGGGTTGGCGGATAATCGCGACTTAAGTCACATGATTTACTGGAGGCCGTAAATCATTTGACGTATCCTGTCTCCAAATCTCCCTATTCGGTGCCTCTTAACCACTCAACTGTGAATTTATCTAATTCACTAGTTGATGCCCGCGACTTTATCCGCGTGTATGGAAGTTTTGAGGTTCCCGCGGGAATACCCTAACCCTTTAATTTTCCGGTATAAAAGTAGCCTATAGTAGTAGTAGTAGTAGTGCTATTCCAGACTATAATCTATCTCTGTACCAAATTTCATCCAGTTCCGTTCAGCCGTTCTGGCGTGATTGAGTAACAAACATCCATCCAAACTGTCGCATTTATAATAATATTATAGTATAGATTAATTACTGTGGTGTAATAAAAGCTATGTGTTGCAGGTAATCCTGGGTGGTTGGTGACACGTCACGCAGTGCCCGGTCAGGCGCGGGCGCGCGGGAACGGTAACACCAGATGCGAGTCTTCCTGAGGAACGCCATGCTTTCTGATATAAACTGCACCTCACTTCGTTGCCACGTACACAGTACTATATTATGTATTGTCTTTTTATTTACACCTTTTTAACATTTTGTATTAATTTATTTTCGAACTACCCTCAAAATATTTGATGTTGATCGCACATCACAGCTGAGCGCATTTCATTTCTGGGTTTAAAAATGAATAACTGTTACTACGAATCAATTAAATTGGGCGCAGCCACTCTGAACTCTATAATGTGCTTCGCATTTCTTTCCGTTCTGTTAGGATCGTAGTAGTTTTATTACATACAACTTACAGTGCTGTGTTGTAGGTAGGATTAAACATAACAGGCACTACATTATTCTTTGTGCCAGCGTCTATTTGCGCATTTCTATAATATTATGCCGACACTATAGGTACGTCCAGGATAGTCCCTCGTCTGCGCTAGCACTAATGATGACTTCATGTACTTACATTATTTTGGCGTAACTTTGGTTCAAATAAATTCGCCGCGTGCGTTAATGTGCGATCAACGTCACACGTCACGAAAGTCGAATAAGTGGGCAGTTACGCTTTAAGCGCCTCGATTACCACACTTTTCAAATTTTATTTTAGACTTAAAATTGTCTACTGCATTTCCACTTTCGTGATGAGTACTGTACACGTTTTAAAATTTTATTTCTTAAGTTTTGAAATTATATCTCTTTAGCTAAACAAAGTGTACGTTAATTCCTTTGTAACAAAACTTCAAACAAAAGTCTCTAAAGACGCGCTATACGCCAGAGCTACACTGCAACATTGTGGCATGACACAAGGATGCATGCTATTATAATTTGAAATGCAATAATCGTTGGAAGACTATCGTGTTATTTCAATTTCGCAGCTTGCTGTAGCATTCTCAGCATAAAATAGGCTGCGGCATGCTGCTTCAGGCCGCAAAAATATAGCATACCACATTGTCACATGTTGTTTTGGCGTAACAGCCCGTAAAATCTTTGCATATGGCGACAATATCGCATGCAACAATGCGACATCGCATTTGTTACCATCTGTATGAAAATGCCGCCGTCTGTGAAGGTTCCAAATGTGATATAAAAGAATGAGGTTTTATAGGTTTTACCTGCGTGTACTGCTCAAATTTTTTATTTTATGTTTTTAGTAAATTCTTAATTCTAAGTTAAAATAATGTGTAATATAAAATATTTCGTAGCGGAATCCTGGGGCAAAGCCTCGCGCGTAGTGATCGTTGACATATAAGTTCTAAGAACAAAAAAAAAGTATGGTTTGATATCTTATAAAGTTGCTCGACAAATTCTATTTGTCTATGAATAGACAAAAGTTTACCAATCTCTAGTCCAATAAAGACAAAAAGCTTGAATTTTCAGTGATATCAATAAAATTGTGTTACGGGAAAAGTTTGTAATGTGTCTTTGCACAGGTCTTCCGGGCAAAGTTGCGTCGATTGGCTGAAACGCACCGTAACTTTTGAAGTGAAACTTCTTTAGAATGGAGATTTGAAAATTCGATGAAACGAAAAAGCGACACTAAAAAGAGACAAGCATATTCATAATAGGATTTAGCCTGCGAGAGAATGAGATAGAATACAAGTTATATTTATCTTATTCTCTCTTAGGCTACTTTTCTGAAGTTTCACTTCTGCCGTGTTTTATTATGAATATTAGACTGAAAGGTCAGTTTGCTTGAAACGCTTTAACATTCATTTTTACGAATGACTATGATGTCGAAAGCAATTTCCGAAGGAAAGCAGTTTTCGACATTGGTACAGTTCGCGTGCGAGGTCCGCGGAATCTTAAGGAATGTTGACGTAATGAGATAGAGATATGATTTAGTCGATATTACGTTATCGACATCATACATCTTTAGTAGGTATCTGTGCGAGTGCATTGATTTAATTTTGAAATACTAATTCTATGAGGATATTAGGTGCAATATGGAAGAAAAAACAAATTGTATCATAAAATTAAACCATAATGAACCGTAAAAAATTAACGTCAAATCTAATTAATCTGTCGCAATCAGAATAATGATCACTTTAAGGAATTTAAAAATTAAACAGCTTTTTGCACAGACAAAGATACTTTTAAGTATTGTACTATTTATAGTACAATATGTTTATTGCCTTAATAGACAATTTAAGCTATAAGACTAACGTGAGTTACATTAATACCTAAAATAAAATCTTTTTATCGTCATTCTTACTAAACAGATATATTTAAAACAAGTATATTATCATGCTACATTTTGTGAACTTTAGTGATATAACTTCGTCGATCTTTTTGACAGCCCTAACGCGGACTACGGTCTATTTGGGCTGCACTTTACAAACGCCAGCCTGTGTTTTTAGTCTAGTGCTTTGGTCTGCAAAATTGTGGTGTAATTTTTGTTATTTTTTAAAGGCATTAAATAAAATAAATAAATAAATGTTACCCTGGTATTGCAAAATTAAAGACAGGACCCGATAAAGTATTATCTCGCGTCACGGTCAGTAATAGTATGGGAGTGTGCGGGGTATGAAGCGACGGACGGACGCTACCTCAGCCCCCGATTCCTCAGAGCTGGCGCGCGGACTATACGTTGGCATACCTATTGATACCAGTTGACGACTTCCGTGGCGCAGGGTTGAGCGCTGTTGCATTAACGTGGGAGGTCCCGGGTTCGGTCCCCGGCAGGGTTTGGAAATTTATAATTTCTGAATTTCCCTGGTCTGGCCTGGTGGGAGGCTTCGGCCGTGGTTAGTTACCATCCTATCGGATTTAGCGTTTTGGTACGATGCCGTGTAGAAACCGAATAGGGGTATGGGATTATTATAACTGCCATGCCCCCAACAGGTTAGCCCGCTACCATCTTAGACTGCTTTATCATTTACCATCAGGTGAGATCGCAATCAAGGGCTAACTTGTAGTGGATAAAAAAAAATACTAATTACCTTAATACTAAATACTTGAGTACCTTGAGTAGGCAAGCGCGCTCTCATCTAGACCTCAACATAAGTTTCGATCACACGCACAGTGGACGCATGCGTCCAAGTGCGGAAAATAATCCCAGGACACAAGTTTCGATCAGTCATTTCTGTCGGCAAGCCGTTACTGTGTTAAAAGAAAAACCTTAAGCTTGCATCGCTGTGATTTTTATAAACACCTTATTGGCCCATCAATGCTTTACAGTGTATGAATTACCCGAGCAAAGGCTGGCAATGTTTGAGACCTCTTTAAATCTCTGGGCAGTCTCGACTTATGCCCCCGTCGTCTTTTCCCGTAACACAAACCTCGTATCTACTGAGATATTTAAATTATTCGATTAATATTATCACGCTATTTAATTATTATTACTTATAAGTATAAGGCTCACTCGTTAGCTGTTTCCATTCTATTTTTTATTTATACTTTTTAAAAAAAACATCACCTTAAGTTTGTTATAATTCCTTCTATAAAATATATTAAATTGGTTATCGAAATATACTCTTTTAGTATAAAATAATACGATAACAAACTATGTAGACGAATAATAGTGAATAGATGTGATAAATATTTATTAAAAATATTATTAAAATAAAAAGGAATGGAAAATAGCTTAGTAGATTCCCCTGCATTTAGGTTCCCCTTCTTAATTATACATTCAAAAATTATAGTGGAAAACAAAATGTACCTATTTCGTAAGGAAACTAATCTAGTAAGGGAAAATGCGTTATTTATATTCCCGTCGGTTTCTTATTTGTCGATACTAATATTGCCTGCAAATGGACTTTTTGAAATTAAGAAAGTATTTATATGAGATATAAAATAACGAAAGGTCTGATATTTTCGGTTTCTAAGAACAGCCTTAATAAACTATATCAACTATTCAGTGACCAAATCACAAATGAAAGAGTCTTAAATTGAACTTAATTTTGACGTTACCAAAATGAATGGATATCGACGGAAATATTTTAGCATCATTTAGATTTAAGTTTTAATTTATTTAGCTTAGTCCGTTTTCGTGCTACATTAAGAAAATTATATTCTAAACTGAGTAATTTAGATATATAACAATATTATATATTTACATTGCATGAATATACCTTGGCGATCTGAAAATTTTACAGGGCTATTGTTGAAAGAGTAAAAACTGTTGAAATGCTTGCCATGAACTAAACCGTAAAATTTTTAATAATGGAAAAGTAATAATAAACCAATATATGTATAAGTAAATAATATTATAAAGATATAAAGAAAATCGGCACATAATAAAGATTAAAAATGAATTGTCTTTCAGACAAGGAAGTAGCCAGGAATCCGTTTTAGGGCGGGTCAGCGCTACAATTATTTATGTAGTTTTAAAGGAAATAAAAAATAATTTAGTGATAAAGCTATACATCTCTTGTACTTTAAAGTTATACAGTTTTGATTGAAACATATAATAAACTATACTATTTATAGGTTTTAGCTATAAGCTGTATTTTGTGTTCATTACCATGTGATCTACTTACTATCGCTTAAAACTAAGTAATTAATATTTCATTAATGTCTTGCATATACGTCATAAATAACTATAATATGTATATCTGTGGCTTTTAGACAAATTAATGATCAACCCCATGCGTGATATATTTATGGTACGAATTTCAACACTAATATATTTCAATTTATAATATTTATTATTTTACTTACGTAAGCTTATATTATAGATGAAGCTTATATTATAGATGAGATAATGTGATTTATTTAAATTCAAGATTCAGTCTCCTTATTTTAGGTATAAAAATACATCGTAATGAAGTTTCTGGATGTATTTTGCAACCATTTAGACAATAACACTAATTGGTTGTATTTTTATTGTGCTTGGAATAAATTAAATTTTTGTTATTTTAAAGTTTACTTGTTTTCGAAATTATTGCAATTATATTTATTTAAACAAAAATACTTCTTACTATAATTTAAGAAATGTTAACAGAAATTTTAGCTAAATTGTAAATAATTTTACTTCCTTCCGATGACACACAGTTCATATACCCACATTTTTTTATTTCTATCACTTGCTTTCGTTGTTGTACTAATATAATCATAATTGTAAACACTTAAGCTAGACTGAATCATGACTGATTTGTGAAGCAATATTATTTATTAGTAAATTCAATTTGCTTTCCATATTATGAAGGTTTTAGGAAACTGAATCAAAATGCAAACACTCTCAAATTTTGAAGATGCTGGCAATTGCGTTGCGCAACTGATTCTCTTATCCGTTTCACAATACAAAAAATCTTGAATTGTAGGGCATTATTACCATTTTCGTACTATGATATTTAAAATATTGTATCACTGTAAGTTATAATTAAAGCTGTGTGCCAAATTGATAAAAAAGAGTACCCTTATCCTCTATCATAATATATAATCTGGTCGTTTAGAAGTTTCCAATACATATATGTATGTACTTCAAGACATCTCTTAGCAAGCAATATGTAAAAATCTGAGAATACGTCTTTTCAAGAATGTATTTGGACTTTTAAAATAGTCAGTTGAAATAAATAATTCAATAACGAATAGGTACCAGAAATCTAGTGTATTTATAAATGGAGAAAATAATATATAACACATACTTAGCTTAGGTAATAACTTCTGATAAGTGATATTATAGGTAATTAATTAAATGCTAAATTAAATACATACATTTTTGCTGTATTTAGAAGCGTCTTCCATCTTTAACACATTGATCTATTAGGTAATGTATAGTTGCGGAAAAATATCATTACAATATTATATTATGTAAAAATGTAAGAAAAGTATTGAGTTAATTTTAAAATATGTATTACACGATATTATTTAGCTTAAATCAGTTGACATAATATGAATGAACTGAAGCAACTTTTTCATTATCTAGGTATGATAAGAATATAAATGACAGATTTAACATTGTAACATTCATCCAATATGAAAAAATACAGGATGTATTTTAATAAACAACTTTCTTCATTCTACCATGGTTTATAATTGCCATCTATTTTAAGCCAGAATTGCATTCTTGCCTTTTTAAATCAATTTATAAAAAAATAAAACACCAATTTTTGACATACGGGTTTCTTAATATATTTTTCCGCGATTTACAGTAAGTAGCCTTTCTTTTGGTGGTATAAATATAACGTGTAGATGAATTTTATAGCAATAATTAGTACCTAATATTAGGACTTCGCTGGTAGACGCTACGTGTATGATTGTGTGATACATTGCGATTTATTTACTAAGTGATTCATCGAAGTAATTTTGAATACATAATGCAATATTATAGCATCTTGTTTATCAAATGAACAAAACTGTTAGTGATTGCAAAATATTTTAAAAAGAATATATTGGTAGGTACTGATTCTATATAATATTAAAATATTAACGAACTATTTGAATATAACAATATCTTTAAGTTAAAATTTTAATATTTTTTTTAAGCTTTGGTATCGTTTGGCGGTTGTTTATTTCCTCGTTCCTTAGTGAAATTGAAGAACATTTTATACACTAATCGGTAAGGTCTTATAATATTTTTATGTAATCAAAATTACATAATAAGGTTATATCAAAATGATATTAAAATTGTTGCGGCTCATACTCTACCGAAAAAAGAAGAAATTAATATATAATTTATCAATTAATTTATTTTTAATTAGTTTGTAATGTTGTTATTGATTTTTGTAACAATTGGATTGTGAAACGATTCCTTCGAAACGATTTTTGGAGATAGTTTTGATTGGTTTTGTTTTAAATGATCGTTTTATCGTAATTTTACTGCGTTACCTTAGTAAAAATGTCCTTAAACAGCCGCGTAAAAGGCTATCGATTTTCACAATATAGGGGGATTTTAACCCACCCAACCTCTTACTTGATTACGTCTCTGGAAAATAAATTGGCTAATAATAATTTATTTGGTTTATTTATCACAATTAATTTTATATTCTGGCATTTTTATACAAAGGTAACATCAATATTTTGGAATATAAAATTACGATGTACGTTTGTATGTCCAATATAATTTTAAGCTGTGAAATCATTGTTGTTGTTAATATTTACTTTGGCTTGTAAAAGAACACCACTATTATTATAATTTTTTTGTTGAGAGTTATTACGAAATTTATTATGTGTCCTAAAAATCTTTTTGTCTGTGTACATATCCACAAAATAAATTATGTACTAAAGATCATTACTTGTTTCATTCTTCGTTCTAATAGTAACAATTAGGGCTTGCGTCCACTAGCCGAGATCGAATATGAAAACGGCGTCGATTAGGGACGTGCCGAAGTCAGTCAGTCGACTCCGGTACTTAAAATAAATAAAAGAAATTTTCTCAAATAATTTTCTGTATTGTCATTCCCAAAAATACAAACCTGAACATTCTTAGAAATATTTTTTACAATAGGTAAGATGTACAAAACTTAACGTACAATACGTGGTATGTACGTATTGAAAGCTATAATATAGTGATGCATTAAAAATGGTAATCCCAACCAAAACTTGAGGCTGTAGGTATTAATATCGTCCGTAAATTAGGTCTTTACCTATGAAATTGCCTTTCTTCAGTACTGGTCATTTCAAATAAAAAAAAGTAAGTATGTAATGGCTCTGTATTCTAAATTCAAATTAATTTTGTTTTAAAATCATGACATTCTTTTTACAAACTCAGTCTTTTGTTTTTTGATTAGCGTTGTATTTTCATTACATTTCGACATTTTTCGTCATAATGGATACTTTAAAAATTCGTGTAATTATGGAATATGAGTTCCGTCGTGGCACCAACGCGATACAAACGGCACGTAACATCAAATACGTTTACGGAGAGAACTGCACAAACGAACGCACAACCCGTTATTGGTTTTCCCGGTTCCGTTCTGGAAATTTTGACTTGTAATGAAGCTCGTGGTCGTCCGGAGACTTGGTCAACAATAATGAATTAAAGGCGATTGTGGAAGCTGACGAAACTCAATCTATAGCTGAGCTAGCAGCAGCTTTTGATGTAAGCATCAAAACAATATTAATCAATTTGCGACAAATTGGCAAGGTAAAAAGCTTGATAGATGGGTGCCCCACGACCTTAACGATCGCCAGCGCAACGTACGCGTCGAGACCTGCCTTGCGCTGCTCAACAGGCAAAGAAATGAAGGAATTTTGAAACGAATTGTTACGTGCGACGAAAAATGGATTCTGTTCGACAATCGAAAGCGCTTAGTAAGTTGGTTAGATCCTGGTTCAGCACCAAAGCAATGCCCTAAACCAAAAATGACCCCTTAAAAGGTGATGGTCACTGTTTGGTGGTCTAGTGCGGGTGTGATTCACCACAGCTTTTTACAAAACGGCATGAGCATTACTGCAGATGTGTACTGTGAAGAACTGGAGAGATTGATGGAGAAGCTTGCACATCTGCAATCTGTAACCAGCTTCGGTCGTCCCCACTGCTCCTTCACGACAACGCGCGACCCCATACTGCGCAACAGACAGTCTCCAAGCTGCAAGAGCTGGGGTTGGAAGCTCTCCCTCATCCGCCATACTCACCAGACCTTGCACCTACCGACTATTACTTTTTCCAAAATTAAGACAACTTTTTAGTGGGTAAAAAATTCAATTCCCGAGAGGCAGTACAAAATGCCTTTGAAGAGTTTGTTGCCTCCCGTCCAGCTGATTTTTACAAGGGCATCAATAAACTGCCAATGCGTTGGCAAAGATGCGTCGATTGCATGGGTGATTACTTCGAATAACAGAAATAAAAAATTTAAAAAAAATAAGTACTTTCACTTATTCCATACAAAACGGCAATTTCATAGGTAACCTATTATTTTTTGAACAGTAGGTTCTACCAATCCGAGGCCCAATCGTAATCATTTTAAGGAGGTCATACATGCTTTTTGACTTGCAGGTATCTATGATCTTGAAGGTCGAATTATTATTCATTTGACAAACGATCACGATTTCCTTACACAATCGGGGGGCAAATTACCTACTGTATAGTTTAACGTAAATCAACAAACAGATCGGCGGAACCTTCACTGCGATCGTACATACATGCGTGTCTATTTCTGTAAGACTTCTTGGTAACGATTTTGAAGGAAGTTGTACAGTACAGGTTTAAAGACGCAAGCACATCACTGTGTTGTGGTATGTTAATCGAGAAATCAGAGCTCTGAGGGCCGAGTGGGAGGTTTTTACTTACTCGATCTTTGTACGGAATCGAGCGCAGTGGCGATTCCTCTAAGATTGCGTAGCTTGCGACAAAATACCAATAATTATGAATATTTTGATTGTAGAAAATGAACGTCCGAAAATGTTTGATTTTCCGGGATAACTTAATGTAGGCTATATCCTCTCCCGCCTATGAAAATGTAGCAGATACATAGATAGACACACTTTCACATCTAGTTATACTAATTATTACAAAAAAACTTAAGGTATGGTTTACAACCATCATAACAATTCACGTTAAGAAGTTTTATTTTTTTTTGTATATCAATCTTATAATGTTATATATTCTTGTAAAATAAATAAATATTATAATCAACGTAAAGTAAAAAAAAAAACTACTAAGTAAAAGTTAGCACTTGACTGCAATGTCACCAGGTGATGGGGGTGATGTAAGTACTCTAAGATGGTAGCCGGCAAACCTGTTAGTAATATGGCAGTTATAATAAACCTATACCCCTAATCAGTGATATATTTTATTATTTACATAAATGTATTTTATTGAGAAAAAAATACCTAACCATCAGCTAGCTTAAACCCAAGATTGACCACCAGGATTCGCCACTGATCGAGCGCCACCTGCGACCTGTCATCGAGCGCTTGACAATTCCATACACATCGTAGTTAACGTTGACGCAATCGAATGGGAATATCTCCCACTAGGCACTTTGATACATAGATTTGTCAGAGGGTAATTTGTGCGTGCACGTCTTAAAAGCCTGACTTTTTTCTCACGACTTCATCCGCCTCGATTTATTTGAGTTTTAAATTGGAAAATCACAAAATCCTTTTTATGGGGGCAATAGAACTCAGTGCAAATTGTCTATATTTCCTAGCATTTAAAAAAAGTACGTCAATCAATCAGTTACTCTGTTTATAAATATTTAATAGGAGCTGTATGATTTCCATTACCATTTGTCGTAAGTCGCTATACGACACAAACAATACATATATTTTATTCCACCTTAAGTGGCAAAATATTGTCATAATCTTAATAATATTACAAAATTTTATATAATTAAAACTGCGACTTCTTTATTAGTACTAGATTTATTTGAAATCTCTAATGATTAAACTTAATATGCTATAGTATAATCTGTCAAGTATCAATGCGTGTTTATGAGAAGTATATCTGTCGAGCTTCTGACGGTGACTGCTCCATGGGACAGTAGGGGCATTTCAATCTGAAACAAAGTTTTTTAATGTTATCTTGGTGACAGCAAAACTAACAATTTTGCATCTACTCGTATGTGTGCAAATACGCTTTAGTTTAAAATAATCCCTTCATATATTTTACTTAGAAAATACAAAAATAAATATCCATGTTAATATTATAAATACGAAGAAATTGTCGTGATCCGATGATGAATGAGCCGAATTATTACGATTTCATCCGCGTGGATTGAGGATTTTTGGATTTTTGGAACTCTTTAATTCTACGGGTTAAAAAGTAGCCTATGATAATTCCAGACTATAAATGTATCCCTATGCCAAATTTCATCCAGATCCGTTCAGCCGTCCTGGCGTGAAAGAGTAAAAAACATCCATACATCCATACTTACAAACTTTCGCGTTTATAATAATAGTAAAGTAAGGATTACACTTGTACAGCACAAAGTTTTTCTATAATATTTTTGAGAAAATAGCTTTTTTTTACAGATTATTATATATTTAGATAGATTTATTTAAAACTAGCAACCCGTCCTGGTTTCGCACGGGTGCGTGTTATCTTGTGACGAAGTTTTAGCAGATATCTATATTGTGTATAAATATGTATCACACGCGCCCCGGTTTGCTACTGCCGCCAATTTCATGAGCCTTTTTTGTGATATCTTATGAAACTTATATAAATTGAATGGTGTAAAGGGCAATTTTGGGCTAAATTAAATAGATACTTGATATGTCTAACATATTTAGTTTGATAAGTATTAGTACTATGTCGGTAAAGCCATCTCCGCAAAAAAGCATTATTTTAGACCAAACTTGAAAATCGTAAAAATAGTCAGCCTTAAAAGATAGATATACTAGATGATGCCACGGACTTGGGGATGAGGCTATACATGGCTCTGGATAGAGACCCAGTCCCAATATCACTTTGACCGTTGCCGATCTATTGTGATCGCCATCATCTATACTAATTACTGCTAGTAAAAGCATCATCTTCTTGGCCGGGATTTTCTTTACCTCCTCAGGGTGCACTAAGTGCTTCTATAGGAGGACGCTACGCTTGTGGTTTAGTGCGGGGTGGTAGCATATAATGTGTAATGGCGTTTCCCCAGTCTCACAGCAGTACCATGTTATTCTTCTTTTCACCAGAACCAGCTTCCATCCTCTGTGTTCCCTCATGATTATAATAAGGGGCCGCCACCCTATTGGCTGTTCCTCTGGTGCTGCAAATGTTCATGGGCGGCACTAATCACTTTAGATCAGGTGACCCCACGCGGCTTGTCTGCGCGCTATATATATTTAAACAAATTGGCAGTCATAGGGACTGCCGATAGAAGTGAAAACAAATATTAAAATCTCTTTTTAATTTTAAATATATTCAAAATAAAAAAAGTAATTAAAATATAAACCTTAAAACTAAGTCATTAAAGTTTAATGACGAATATAGTATATTTGTATTTAAGACATTTTGTCTTCGTAACAACGCGAGCATATCAGTGACGGTCACGTGAATCCACAAGTTTATTTATATTAAAATATTTTAATTTTTTTTAAATAGAAAAGTTAAAATATAAACTTTAACACTAAGGCATTAAAGGCGGGTTTTATTCGGACGCCTGTTGTCGCAGTATGGGGCGCGCGAACATATGTCTGTTCAGTGAACTCACTTGAGCCCCATGGCGAGTTTGTTGAGCGCGTCTCGCGAGATGACGTGTCCGCACAGCAGGCGCATCGGCGGATTGTGGTCGGACGCCTGTTGCCGCAGTATGGGGCACGCGAACACCGAGTGATATCCGCCACCCTCCTCGCCTAGTTCCACCTGTGTGCAAAAAAAACAACGTAAGCGATACTTTTCATGCCTTTCCACCAAGTTCCAACTAAAAGACACCAACTGACGTAGCGCAGTTTTTTATAGCAAAACTTGTGGCTATCCCTGCCCTGTCCATTCCTCTACGACGATTCTAACATCACAGAGTTACTTACATGTATGTGCGGGTGCGACATCTTGGCGCGGATGTCGTGCAGCACCGCGCCCGCCAGCGGCGAGTGCGGCGCCAGTCGGGTAGAGAGAGATAGTTCAGTGGGTGGTCACCTCTAGCGGCAGCTCGTCGTCGGCCCAGGCGGCGAGCACGTGCGGGTGCGACATCTTGGCGCGGATGTCGTGCAGCGCGGGCAGCACGCGCGCGCCCGCCAGCACCGCGCCCGCCAGCGGCGAGTGCGGCGCCAGTCGGGTAGAGAGAGATAGTTCAGTGGGTGGTCACCTCTAGCGGCAGCTCGTCGTCGGCCCAGGCGGCGAGCACGTGCGGGTGCGACATCTTGGCGCGGATGTCGTGCAGCGCGGGCAGCACGCACGCGCCCGCCAGCACCGCGCCCGCCAGCGGCGAGTGCGGCGCCAGTCGGGTAGAGAGAGATAGTTCAGTGGGTGGTCACCTCTAGCGGCAGCTCGTCGTCGGCCCAGGCGGCGAGCACGTGCGGGTGCGACATCTTGGCACGGATGTCGTGCAGCGCGGGCAGCACGCACGCGCCCGCCAGCACCGCGCCCGCCAGCGGCGAGTGCGGCGCCAGTCGGGTAGAGAGAGATAGTTCAGTGGGTGGTCACCTCTAGCGGCAGCTCGTCGTCGGCCCAGGCGGCGAGCACGTGCGGGTGCGACATCTTGGCGCGGATGTCGTGCAGCGCGGGCAGCACGCACGCGCCCGCCAGCACCGCGCCCGCCAGCGGCGAGTGCGGCGCCAGTCGGGTAGAGAGAGATAGTTCAGTGGGTGGTCACCTCTAGCGGCAGCTCGTCGTCGGCCCAGGCGGCGAGCACGTGCGGGTGCGACATCTTGGCGCGGATGTCGTGCAGCGCGGGCAGCACGCACGCGCCCGCCAGCACCGCGCCCGCCAGCGGCGAGTGCGGCGCCAGTCGGGTAGAGAGAGATAGTTCAGTGGGTGGTCACCTCTAGCGGCAGCTCGTCGTCGGCCCAGGCGGCGAGCACGTGCGGGTGCGACATCTTGGCGCGGATGTCGTGCAGCGCGAGCAGCACGCGCGCGCCCGCCAGCACCGCGCCCGCCAGCGGCGAGTGCGGCGCCAGTCGGGTAGAGAGAGATAGTTCAGTGGGTGGTCACCTCTAGCGGCAGCTCGTCGTCGGCCCAGGCGGCGAGCACGTGCGGGTGCGACATCTTGGCGCGGATGTCGTGCAGCGCGGGCAGCACGCGCGCGCCCGCCAGCACCGCGCCCGCCAGCGGCGAGTGCGGCGCCAGTCGGGTAGAGAGAGATAGTTCAGTGGGTGGTCACCTCTAGCGGCAGCTCGTCGTCGGCCCAGGCGGCGAGCACGTGCGGGTGCGACATCTTGGCGCGGATGTCGTGCAGCGCGGGCAGCACGCACGCGCCCGCCAGCACCGCGCCCGCCAGCGGCGAGTGCGGCGCCAGTCGGGTAGAGAGAGATAGTTCAGTGGGTGGTCACCTCTAGCGGCAGCTCGTCGTCGGCCCAGGCGGCGAGCACGTGCGGGTGCGACATCTTGGCGCGGATGTCGTGCAGCGCGGGCAGCACGCACGCGCCCGCCAGCACCGCGCCCGCCAGCGGCGAGTGCGGCGCCAGTCGGGTAGAGAGAGATAGTTCAGTGGGTGGTCACCTCTAGCGGCAGCTCGTCGTCGGCCCAGGCGGCGAGCACGTGCGGGTGCGACATCTTGGCGCGGATGTCGTGCAGCGCGGGCAGCACGCGCGCGCCCGCCAGCACCGCGCCCGCCAGCGGCGAGTGCGGCGCCAGTCGGGTAGAGAGAGATAGTTCAGTGGGTGGTCACCTCTAGCGGCAGCTCGTCGTCGGCCCAGGCGGCGAGCACGTGCGGGTGCGACATCTTGGCGCGGATGTCGTGCAGCGCGGGCAGCACGCGCGCGCCCGCCAGCACCGCGCCCGCCAGCGGCGAGTGCGGCGCCAGTCGGGTAGAGAGAGATAGTTCAGTGGGTGGTCACCTCTAGCGGCAGCTCGTCGTCGGCCCAGGCGGCGAGCACGTGCGGGTGCGACATCTTGGCGCGGATGTCGTGCAGCGCGGGCAGCACGCGCGCGCCCGCCAGCACCGCGCCCGCCAGCGGCGAGTGCGGCGCCAGTCGCAGCAGCGAGCACGCCTCGCGCAGGAACAACTCGCCCGCCTCAGCACCTGGGGGATATATTTATCACCGTAAGATTGTAAAAACCGTTAGATTATAATCTAACTCGCGAAATTGTAAACAGTCGAAAGATTGTGAACCGTTCAATGTTCTGAGTGACAATTTTTTAAATATTCATTGTATTTACGTTTTCTTGTCTGTTTCTTGTAGGTTAGATTAGGGTTCGACATAAATAATCAAGTAGGTTCTATCGGGTTAATATACCTAACAGATTACAATCTACCGAAAAATAATGCGTTAAATTGTATTGTAGTGGATACCTACTCTTCACAAAGAATACACACCCTCCAACTTTTCATTTTTACCTCGACTAGAACTTAAAATTAATATTTATGTAGTAAGAAACTTCGTTCCTATCGACACCACACTTTTTTTTACATTTTTGTTTATTTAATTTATTCATGTCAACTCTCTCTAACAATATGTGAACTATAAAAGTACAGATCATAAATCAAGAAATTAGTGTGACGTACTTTATGGATGACCCCATAAAACTTAATAATGATCTCTGCGAGCGAAGTAAGCGCCCAATTTATTTCTGTAGCAAGAAACCAATGTCCAGCCGCGGACTCGTACGAAGCTATTTGCTTCCTCGTTCCAAATTCGAACCGCTAGAATATGGAATGCCATTCCGGCTTCCGTTTTCCTCTCCACTTTGAATACAGGTACCTTCAAATCAAGAATGAATAGGCATCACCACTTGCAAGCAAGTCTGATTGCAGCCAAGTTAGCCTATATATTAAAAAAAATCTTCTTTGTGTGCCATTCAAATTTTCTGTTAAAATCCTTTTATAGGTAGCCTGGAAGAGATCGCTTCTTTCTCTTAGTTCTTGTTTTTGTTTAACTGTGTTTTATTTATTTGTTTATTTTATTTAATGCCTTTAAAAAAATATCAAAAATTACACCATAATTTTGCAGACCAAAGCACAACACTAAAAACACAGGCTGGCGTTTGTAAATTGCAGGCCAAATAGACCGTAGTCCGCGTTAGGGCTGACAAAAAGATCGACGAAGTTATATCACTAAAGTTCACAAAATGTAGCAATATAATGGGCATGATGACTGATTTTGAAAAATGGTCAGTTTATGTTCGGAAGTATCTACTATTTCGAAAAAATATATTATTTCAGCACAAAAATAAGGTTTGATACATAAAGTTGGCGTTTGAAATTAAAATTTTAAAATTCACGCCAAAACGCTCGCCGGTGTCATGGCGCCGTTTGTGACGTCACTATTGTTTTTACCAATGTACTTTGTGCAGTGTGCAGTAAACAATGGTGTGATTGTCAAAGCTCGAAAACAAACAATTGTGACGTCATTCGCTTCTTGGTGTTTATTCCATTATGGCGGATTGCTGTATTTTATAGTTTTATTTTATCAAAATAAATAGCAATCTCACTCGAAATAGAAAAATAAATACGTTTTTTATATTCCATCAATCCTATTTTATTAGATAAATTCATAATTTCATTGATTCTTGGATACTGTCATCATGCCTATTTACTTTAAATATATCTGTATAGTAAGAATGACGAAGAAAAAGATTTTATTTTAGATATTAATGTAACTCACGTTAGTCTTATAGCCTAAATTGTCTATTAAGGCAATAAATATAAAAATAATTATTTAATACATATAAATATACATATATTTATTTTGTGTTGTGTTTGTGTGATTTATTGATTGCTACTAAATTATAATTATTTCGTAATAATTATAATTAAATGATAAATGCTAAATGTTGTAAATGAGTGACAAGCGTGCTGGTCGCGGTGATGATTTATTTATTTATTCACTTCTTACATCATCTTTACAGGATTCCCTAATACGATGGTGCAGTTACAATTTGCGCACTGATTTATTGTTAGATTGAATGTGTAATGAAAACCAGGTTAAACTAGCGGCACGCTATGATGGCCGGTTTGACGTTTGTCCGCTCATGAAGTTCCGTATTAATTGATAACGACTTTGAAGGAAATAATTGTATTACTTTATTGACGATAGTGATGTGCAGAGATTCATAAATTTTGCCTTTAAAAAAATATCAAAAATTACACCATAATTTTGCAGACCAAAGCACAACACTAAAAACACAGGCTGGCGTTTGTAAATTGCAGGCCAAATAGACCGTAGTCCGCGTTAGGGCTGACAAAAAGATCGACGAAGTTATATCACTAAAGTTCACAAAATGTAGCAATATAATGGGCATGATGACTGATTTTGAAAAATGGTCAGTTTATGTTCGGAAGTTTATTATTGGTCTATTTCGAAAAAATATATTATTTCAGCACAAAAATAAGGTTTGATACATAAAGTTGGCGTTTGAAATTAAAATTTTAAAATTCACGCCAAAACGCTCGCCGGTGTCATAAAAATAAATACGTTTTTTATATTCCATCAATCCTATTTTATTAGATAAATTCATAATTTCATTGATTCTTGGATACTGTCATCATGCCTATTTACTTTAAATATATCTGTATAGTAAGAATGACGAAGAAAAAGATTTTATTTTAGATATTAATGTAACTCACGTTAGTCTTATAGCCTAAATTGTCTATTAAGGCAATAAATATAAAAATAATTATTTAATACATATAAGTATACATATATTTATTTTGTGTTGTGTTTGTGTGATTTATTGATTGCTACTAAATTATAATTATTTCGTAATAATTATAATTAAATGATAAATGCTAAATGTTGTAAATGAGTGACAAGCGTGCTGGTCGCGGTGATGATTTATTTATTTATTCACTTCTTACATCATCTTTACAGGATTCCCTAATACGATGGTGCAGTTACAATTTGCGCACTGATTTATTGTTAGATTGAATGTGTAATGAAAACCAGGTTAGTGCTGATGAGCAAATGTACGGTAGGGCTGTGGAGTGTGGACCGCACATGAATGTGTAATGCTGATGGAGCAATTAATGTACATGTACGGTAGGGCTGTGGAGTGTGGATCGCACATGAATGTGTAATGCTGATGGAGCAAATGTACGGTAGGGCTGTGGAGTGTGGACCGCACATGAATGTGTAATGCTGATGGAGCAAATGTACATGTACGGTAGGGCTGTGGAGTGTGGACCGCACATGAATGTGTAATGCTGATGAGCAAATATACGGTAGGGCTGTGGAGTGTGGACCGTACAGACACTCACCTAGCGCCTTCAGGTCGAGCAGGTGCGCGTACTCGGGCGGCGGCGGCGCGGGCGGCGCGGCGGGCGCGCACCACACCAGCACGCCCATGCACGCGCGCAGCGCGCGCTCGTGCCGCGCCACGTGCGGCGACAGGTGCGCGCGCGCGTACGCGATGGCCGCCGACACGCTCTCCGAACGCGCCAGCTGCGCGTCACATACACATATATATTACTAGCGAGTAGCGACCCGCCCCGGCTTCGTACGGGTAGCACTAATAATCATAATTATTAATCCATACCCAATGCAGGCAGTGGGCACTGGGCAGAAAATCAAGTTTTACATTAAGCACTGCGATATTATTAATCTTTATTAGTACATTACTGCAGCGGCCAGCAAAACAGGCATTGAAGGACGAACCTGTAAATGTGGGCCGAGGCGAAGCCGAGACACACATATACGTGAGTCCATCAATGCCTAGTTGTGGCCAAGGCTTGTATAGTGCTTTTCTCAAATAATGCGCGGAAATTAAAACTAAGTAGTACCTAGACAGAACTTTTTATTTGAAAAAAATTTTTTCTTACGATTTTGGCGGTAACAAGTTTTCTATTACGGCTCTTGCCGCCTCTTGAATTTCAGATGGCGTTAAAGTAAGTTCATCACACTCACTGTCTTCACTTGAACTCATTTTGTCAAATACGTTTCAAAATCAATGACGAACAACGAACAACAATAATTTTTTCTGCTTTATAGTGTTCATTTGTTTTTTTTTCAATAAACAGCTTTATATTTGCAAGCTAGTTTGAAATTTAAATAAAACCTTTGATAAGTTACCTCCTTGGTTGCCATGTTTCGGAGTAAAAGATCGTTCCATTTGTAAATTAAACGACAGATATGAATTTACTATATGTAATTTATTTGGCCGCTAAACCACGAAAGATATGGATTTTCATACAACATTTGGCGGCCGCTTCTCGCATGTATTTGGTCAGTAAGGTAAGTTCGATTTATCTCGAAGAAGGTTGTCAAAATAACAACTCCCTTGCTCAAATTCCCAACACGTTTGAGAAATAACTTATTATTATACATATTCATTTACATTCACGTTACACTCAGGTGTGTAACGTGAATGTAAATGAATTGGCGTTGGCGTTCAAAACCAACTAAAATCAATATGGCGACCCTCAGTGACCATTGACTCGCAAACATTTGTAGGCACATAACATTGTGCCTATAAATTAAGATGTAAGCTATCCTATCTTGTAAGTTGGATCAAACTGCACACGGTGTGCAAATTTAATTTAAAATCGGTTAAGTAGTTTAGGAGTCCATCGCGGACAAACAACGTGACACGTGATTTATATATATTAGAAAGTTAATACTAGATGAGATAATACTATTTGAGATGTGGGTGTAAGGACATATGTTAATTTAAATATCTTGGACAGACCGCGTACGGAATGGCACTGTGCTACAGAGAATGCGGAAAGGTAGAGGTACTCGCAACTGTTAAGAAAAGGAAGCTGGAATATTTTGGACACGTGATTCGGAACACCAGGAAATATGAACTCCTTCAACTGATTATGCAAGGAAAAGTGGCTGGCAGGAGGAGGCCTGGCCGCAGAAGGATATCGTGGCTTAAAAACTTGCGCCAGCGGTTCGGGAAGAGCACAAGGTCCTTGTTTAGAGCAACGGTCTCAAAAGTTGAAATCGCCTTAATGATTGCCAACCTTCGTAAGAATATTAGATGATTCCCGCAGGAACTCTTTCATGTTAGTAGCAAAGTAGCCTATGTCCTTCCCCGAGATACCATCTACCCCTGTACAAAATTTCATCAAAATCAGTTGAAGGACAGTTTATTTATTCCCGCGGGAACTCTTAAATTTTCCGGGGTAAAAAGTAGCCTATGTCCTTTCCTGGGGTACAACCTATCCCTATACCAAATTTAATCAAGATCGTATGAACAGATAGGCCGTGAAAGCGTAACAGACAGACACACTTTCGCATTTATAATATTAGTATGGATGAGTGCATATTAAAATTGCTCTTATTTCACTGCTGTTAAAACTGCACAATTATTAGCCTACAAAAAAGTGCCACTTTCGCTGTGCTTTAATAAATATCACTATCTTCTTGGATTAAATGAAAGTACCAAGTAGAAGTACGATAAAATACTAAAAACTCTTAAGGTGCGTCCAAACATAAAGCGGCAAACGGCAGTGTTGCGTTTGCAGAACATAATTCTGCCGCGCGCGTGCAAGGTCTTACGGACTTCAGGCAGATTTATGTCCAATAATAGGCGCGCGGCAGCCGCACGAAATTTCCGCTTTATGTTCGGAAGCATCTTAAGAGATACAACATGTGCGAACCCTTCCTTTCCCTCACTTCATTCGCCGGTCAACTGCAGGTTAAAAGCAGAAATACATCTTACCTTCATCATCTGCATCCGATGCAGGGTAAACATTAACGGAGAATGAGTCAAGTCATGTTCCCGTGACGCGGCCCAGGCGAGCGCCGGCGCGGGGTCGGCGGCCGCCAAAGCTGCAGCACATCGCTGAAGTTGAGCGAATGTACTGCCGCGCTCAGACACGCCCACTCGTGCCTCGCCTACCAGCGAGTCGCCTACATCTTCGAGATCCTGAAAGTATACACCTTTACAGCATTAACCAAACCACCACCAACCAACCACCCAACCACCACCAATGACCTACTATAATACGAGACAATATTAATATCGTCATACTATGGGTTGGTTGCATCAGGTGGAATGATGTAGACTATTTTTATTTCCAAATCAAATAATTCCCACCAGAATTACTAAAAAATCCTTAATAGACGCAAACAAATTCGTGAGCATCACCTTGATAAGAATAATTAGAGCTCAAGGTACAAGCTTCAACGATTCTTAGCTGAGAGAGGTTTAGCAGTCCTTTTATTAGTAAGAAAAATTTTGTTGCTACAACAATGAACACCAAGGTGAGAATTCTTTAACACTTTTAGTAGGGTAGCCAAGAGGGGATTTTCGGATTTACTCCAGCACGTCAGATATTGAGAGTGTATATGTCATTACACTGATAAAGGATGTATGTTAATCTGGCGGTTTCCATGGTGGAGTTGACCATACAGAAGTAAAAAATTTAAAGATATATAAAAAATTTAAAAATACAAAAAAATCTAAACTTAAAAATATATAAAAATTGAACCTTGAAATTTTAGTTAATTAATAGTAAAACTTAAATCAACATTAACAATCTTAACGTTTCTTTTTAAAATTTTGGTAGCGTATCATGGAAAACGTCTACCTCTGTGTCTGTACTAATGGAATTTTTGTTATTCTGGATATGGTTGAAAATTGTTTGAGATTAGTTCTTGCTCTGGGTTGGTGTAATTGGCCGTGTGGTTGTTGGGGAACTCTATGTGGAGCATTCAAATTGAATATTTGTAGAAGTGGAGGAGTTGGAAGTTGTGTTTACATGTAATTTACAAGAGTAAGCAAAGTGTCTCAAGAATCGTTTTTGAACGCGTTCCATCTGCAACTGGGGAGTAGAATAATTAGGAGACCATACTATGCTACAATATTCGAGAAAGCTTCTGTGTAAGTATTATAATTTTTATTTTTGTTCAAGGCTGTAATACTTTACTATTCTGTAGTAAGAATCCTAGCATCCTAACCTAATAAACCATATGGCAATGGCAAAAATACCTGCAAAAATTTGATAAACATCCTACCTGTCTATACAAATGCTGTGCAATGGCCTGCTCCATTATGGGCCTATTGGTGTCAGAGCAGAAGGACTCCGCCTTGGGCGCCACAGCTGCATAGTCTGCTATGAAATGCCTGTCTATTGACTTGCCCACACGAGACACTGTTGCATGCAAATCACGGTGATCTGGAGGATTAGTTTGAAATTTTACATGCTACCAACATTGGTTGATTTTGATGGAAAGAAATAAGTACAAAACTAAATTGTATTATAATAGAAATATATCTTTGTAAACAAACTAGTATACATAGTATATACCTACTATACTATATACTATGTATACTAGTTTATTTTTATTTTTACCTGTAGACAATTGGAAAACTGACTGTTTTACTGATGATGCCAGGTCACTTACAATTTTTGCTTGACTTTGTGTTATGGGTGTGTTGGGAGGTTCTGAAATGATATACATTAAATTTTAAAAATATTCTAAACAAAATTCATAATAATTATAATCACAGTTCATAATAGTTATGTACAGGCGAAAATTTACATTTTCAGTCCATTTCACCTTTTTCAGCATTATAACTTGGAATAACAAAGAGATTGAAGAAAAATTTTTGAACCTATTATGGGGTCATAAAGGTCATATACACAAGGTTAAAATTCTTACCCAAATAACTATTTATTCATTAACTTCTACATTTTAAATGAAAAGCTTACTATTAGGTTTAGTACGGGAGAAAGTAACGGTTTAGGAAATGCCAAAATATCATTGTTCGGTAAAAGGCGTCAACTTGTCATCACTTACGCTGTGATATCTCCCTTCTTAATTCTTCAACCTGGTTGATCATATCCTCTAAAATCTTATTTGTGTGGTCATTCAGAGCAGTGAATTTTGATGTAGCTTTGTCTAAATCTTGTTCGACACCGAGGCAAGAATCCATTGCTTATTTATTTATGTTTATCCTATCAAAGTACTTGATTATGACAATAAATACAACTGAATTATTTGAGCTGACGCTGCTGTAAACCAGCCACAACTAGCAGAGTTACGTGGTTTTGTCTTAAAATTTTGTTTTAAATTTTATTTACACAAAATATTTTATTTTTCAGTTTCCCTTTGTCACTTTTATATTTTTACTCTGTTGAAATCCACCGACCAGAAAAAGAAGATCATAGTTATTTAAATTCTTTAACACAGACGAACAAGAAGAGTAATATTATTAGGTCAAGTCTACACTAGCAAACACTGACAGTTTGGGCATATAGAGCCAACATACAAATCAGGACCTGATTTGTGGTAGAGTGTAAATTATTTCTAACCATTCACTCTTTTGTCTAGATTTGTTATGGATTTTTGCCTTATTTTATCTGTCAAAAAATCGTTTTTTCATTCACTCAAGTTGCACAATTTTGGGAACCGATTACTAGGTTATTTTTTGTTACATATTAAAAAAGTATTTTCGCCTGAAAGTCCGTCGAGAAACAATAACGATGGCGCAAAGTAAGTTAAACGATATGGCAGGGAAGTTCGCCAAGGGTGGGCCGCCCGGTCTTGGCATCGGTTTGAAAGTAGTGGCCGTCGTCGGCGCTGCGGCCTATGGAATTTCCCAATCGCTATTTACAGTTGAAGGTGGTCATCGTGCTATCATGTTTAACAGAATCGGCGGGATACAACAGCATGTCATGACAGAAGGACTACATTTCCGCATCCCTTGGTTCCAATATCCTATAATATATGACATACGATCAAGGCCCCGCAAAATTTCCTCTCCGACTGGCTCTAAGGATCTACAAATGGTTAATATTTCATTGAGAGTCTTGTCGCGTCCCGACTCGAACAGTCTACCCACCATGTACAGGCAACTGGGAACAGATTATGATGAGAAGGTTCTGCCATCTATTTGTAATGAAGTTCTGAAATCAGTAGTTGCCAAATTTAACGCGTCTCAACTTATAACTCAGCGTCAACAAGTTTCACTTTTGATCAGGAGGGAGTTGGTTGAAAGAGCTGCCGACTTCAATATAATTTTAGATGATGTGTCACTCACAGAGTTGAGTTTTGGAAAGGAATACACAGCAGCTGTTGAAGCCAAACAAGTGGCTCAACAGGAAGCTCAGCGTGCTGCTTTCGTGGTTGAAAGAGCCAAGCAAGAGCGCCAGCAGAAGATTGTACAGGCCGAGGGAGAAGCAGAAGCTGCTGACATGTTGGGTAAAGCAATGGGAATGAATCCTGGTTACCTGAAGTTGAGGAAAATTCGTGCAGCCCAAAGTATCTCAAGAATGATTGCACAGTCACAAAATAGAGTATTCCTCTCTGGCAACAGCTTGATGATAAATCTCCAGGACCCATCCTTTGATGATTTATCGGAAAAACTAACGAAAAAGAAGTAACATAAGGCTGAGGAAGAGTATGCCATAAACCTGGAGCCTGCGCCTACTCTTTCTGAAGAAGCTGTTGTTATAATTAGTGGCGCTGCTTCAGTTGCTGTTTAGCATGTTTTGTCCAATAAGCATTCTGCTAAGTGTATAAAAGTAATACTTATGTAATACTGTATGTCTTATATTATTATGATTAATGTTGCATTTCAAGGTTACTTAGTTTTAGTAGGTTTATGGAAATCGGTTCATGCATTAAAGTAAAAATACTAATTATCAAATAGTATTCTTTTTATTTCTTCCTCAACATAAAAACATGTTTATGCTCATTTTTGATTGGGGATTACTTATAGGGGGCCAAAAACAGCCTTGTAATCGAAGTTTTACTTTTAATGAACCCTAAACTAAAATGATACCTTTATTCTTATTGCTTTCCCTTTCAGAATATTTCCAGCGGAAAGGGGCAGCATTAAATATAGAGCTGTCATTTTAGCTTAGACTGTGTTAAACAGAATTGGCTACAATATTTTCCAAAAACACTAAACAGCTTAGTGCCCATTGAAGTCAAAATTCCAATAAACTTGGCAGAGTGGTTTGTAAGCAGTTTTTAGCTACAATCCCTAATAATTCAATGGGTGACAGAGTTTTCACATACAATTACTATCACATAGGGCTGAGGACCACAGAAATAGGAATCTGCTTATTTTTGTTCTGTGCTTACAACTGAGGTGGTTCCTTTTTAGGGATTGTTGGTGAACACAGACATTAACAGAATGTAATGAAATAAATAGAACATTAATACACCAATTAATATTGATAATAGCAGTATAATATTTCCAGCTCTGAAGGTATTTTATTTATACCAGTCACTATTGTATTTCATTTCATTATATTTTTGATTCTAGCAGGCCTGATCAAAACTGGCTGGTTCAATGAAAAGAGTTGGTCCATGGACTGCACTTTAACCATCACAGCTTTAGATATAAGAAAATTAAAACACTAAGGTATGGATTAAACATAATTTACTAAGTAAATTGGGAACTATTACATTATTCTAAATAATCACAATAACTTCGCAGTCTACTTGAGCGCAGAGGGCTGTGGCAGTCTAAACTTGGACATTTCAATTTCAGCTTCAAAGTAGCTCATATTGTCGTAGCAAAAGTATTCTGGCACTTTGTAAGGTCCCGATTTCTGAGGGTCTACACCAGGACCTAGAGGCTCTGATGCTGGATGTATAACCGCACTGCTAAGACCTGGGACGTTAGCATTGATTTTTGCAGACGGTGTCGGAGCAGTTGGAGACGTGCCCTGATTTTGTCCAGTTCCCTCGCCGTATAACCTTACCAGAGATCTTAAGCCATTATTCTTCAACATGGATCTCGCTAGCATGTTTAGACTCTTTAAAATTACAACTTTATTACACAACAAATTAAAAAAAAGATTGATTTGCTCTGTGAGACTAAAATAAATATATGTTACTTGTCTCTGGTCACTTGTCAAAATAAAAATTGATAAATTGACAGTTGATATTTTTATTTTTAGTGTAGGCCACAGACCAGTGATGTAGGCAAAGATTTCACTCGGAAGAATATCGGTGAAAAAGTGATGAAAAGTAATAAAATGTTCATAGGGAAAGCTTCTTTTAACAACATTTTTTAGAGATAAATCTAAATAGACTCTTGATTTGATATTATTTAAACAAGAAAGACGGTGGAATTTTAATCAAACAATCTAATTCGAACGGTACGTGATAATATCTAAAAAGAAAAATTAGATTACAAAAAAAAAACCGATAAACATTAGATATTTAATACAAGATGAATAGGCAAATCACTATCTAATTATTTCTTCTCTGTCTGTTCTATCAATTCTCGCTTTCGCACAGTGAGTCTAGTTGTCTATGGGCCTTTTTCACGACTGTTTTGGATAGTTTACCTACCTTGCTTTTTCGCCGATTTATTGGATTTGGTGTAGAAAATGTGTATGATTTGAGGTTTAGTGAGTACTTTCAAGTACAATAATGTGTTCTGATTATAGTTAAGTGCCATCTATTGAAAATTAAACTGTAAAACGCTAGATCAGCCATTTACATGAAAGGTAAGTACAAAAAATTGGTACCTTAGTATTTTTTGTTTTGGTGTAAAGGTATCGTTTCGCCTTCTCACAAAGATACCTGACTGGTTAACTGTTTATATGTTATCATTTTATCAAAGGTTTATGTTACAAGAAATTTGCGAGAAATTATGCACGTATCGTGCTATATAATATTAATCATATGTATAGCATTGCCGCTGTTTTGTGATATTTATGTATAGCTGTCCTATAATCCTACCAAGTTTAAGAGAGATTTGTAGAGGCTACGTTCCGATCTATGCAACGTACATTCGCAAACAGCTAGTTTTCTAAAGGATTTGTCATGTTATAGAACTTTGCCTTAGTTTAGAGACTGTTTAATTAATTGTGCAGTGAAAAATCAATACTGCTGTAGTAAAAATTTAAAAAAACTTATTAGAAAAGCTACAAGTGTGAAGTCGCGTGGAAGTCGCAATGGATGAAAGAGGTGGTGTCAATAGCCTGTATTTTTAAAAATACTTATTTTACTCTGTGGTTTTATTCTATTTTTTTGAGTACTTATTGATACCGAGAATATTATTCTAAAATTCATTTTATTTTCTGAAATAGGCAGTGAATTGTGATTTGAACATAAAATATATATTTCGTTAACGATTTGGACCTAACTTATGCGTGTAAATGTGTAAATAAGCAAATTTACGAAATGGCGGACGCGGTGCCCATCTCTGACGTTTTATGCGAGGCTATGGAATATTTATCAAAACTAGGCTCGAATTTAAGGGTTCGCTCCGACAATTTAAAGGAGAAAAGAATACGTAAAGACAAGTTAAGAAATGTCCACGCTGTTCAAAAAGCCGCAAGCAAAGTACTTTTGATATGTGAATTGTCAAAAAAGTCGATTGAAAACGTCGAAACCGGTGTCAAAAAGGTACTGAAGAGAATAGATCTTTCTCAGCACCCAGCCTCAAGTGATGGCGGGAATTCAAGTTACAAGTCGCCGAAACAGAGTAGAGTTGTTAGTTACGACTTTATAGAGCACAATTCTCTTAAATTACGAATACGTAAAAAGGTTAATATGAAACATTACACATCTGTTAAGGTCTTCGCTAGAAAAATGCCATGTTCCATGCAAGATAAATATCCAGTATTTTTTGACTGTAAGCTGTACCGCTCTAGAAGTGCTAAATCCAAAGCACTCAATGGGAATATCTCTGATGAGGTGGATAATCTGAAGAGCTCAAAGAGAAAGCAAACCTTAAACCGGAGAGATTCAGACCAACTCGAAGATATTGAAGAAACTATTGAGAGACCTAAAAATGGATTGATGGAAAATGACATAGTTGATGAAAGTAAGTCAAAAAGTGAAAAGGCACTGTTTAAATGTTCTGAAAGAATATCTGAAAAAGAGATTGCACTATCGTTCAATGACAAAAAAATTGATTCTTCAAAGGATCATGAGTCATCAGATCAACCAAAAAATGAACTCAATATCTCAGAAGAGGTGACAAATGTTAAAGATACCCAGCCAAACAAAAAAACTGTTAGTGACACGAAACAGGGAATGGAAGGTACACAAAGTAATGCAGAAGAGTTATCAGAAAAAGACCTAGGAAATGAGGCAAAAAAAAACACCAATAAAAAATCACTACAAAAATCAGAACAACAGAAGTGTTTAAGTTCAAAATGCAATGTAGATAGTAAAGATACTAATTATACAAGGCAAGATTCTACACCTGAAAATAGTAAAAAGTTTAGGCATATTAGAGTAAACAATGATAGTTCTGATAGTGATGACAACAAGCAACAGTCTAAGATTAATAAAGAAAATATTAAATCAGTAAGAGATTCAAAAGATTCTGATGACACCAGAAAAGACAAACAAACAGACAAGACTGAAAACTTGAAGAAAAAGGAAGAAGATATTGGCAGTGGGAATATTAAAGAAGGCATAGATAGTACCCAAAATGAAAATACAGGTAACAACAAATTAAAATTCAGTAAAAATAAAGAGCCACCTTCAGCAATTCTCAAAAAAAATAGACGAAAAACTAGCATTTGTGAAGATATAGTGGAATTAAAGGATTCAAGTGATGAAGAAACAAATAATAAAAGTATGTCTGCCGAAGATGTAGAAAACGTAAATGAATCAGAATCTGAAAAATTCAATTGTAGAGACAAAGGAAGCAATTCAATTATTGATAAAAAGAAAGAAAATTGTAACAAGAATGATGTAGCAGAAAAGGAAATGGAAAAAGGTAGTGACCAAGATACAAAACCGAGACTCTTCATAAGATGTGTAAGCCTTGACAAGTTAATTGAAAAAAATGCTGAAATCCCCAAGACAAAAACTCTCGAAACTAAAAAAGATTCTCCAATGAAATCTAAAAGCAAAATATTTTCTGAAAAACATGAGAAGTCACCAACAAAGCATAGAAACAAGAAAAGAAGAAAACACAGTAAAAGAACAAGCAGTTCTGAGGAGTCTTCTAAAGAGAACGAAGAAGAATTTTGGATACAGAAAAGGGAAGAGGTAAAACGATTTAAACCTAGAAACTTTGTCATTAATGTTAAACGTTTACCAGAATTATCAGAAAAATATCTCTCTGAATTAAATCTTAGGAGGATTACTCAAAATGGATCTGTTATTTGTGAAGCTGTACAAAAATTTGAGGAAATGAATGATAAGCAGTTTGAAAAATTAGACACACCAGATGTTAAAACTGCTAAAACTGCATTGCTATGTGATTCTGATTCAGATAAAAGTAGAGATTTAGTAAATACACCAAGGAAGGTGAAAAGAGCTCTTCTTAAAGACTCTGGGTCAGAAAATGAGGTAAATCTTTCTCCAAGCCCCAAAACTGATAAAAAATTAAAATCTGATAATGATAAACAGAACA
Source organism: Erebia palarica (assembly GCA_964035005.1). Taxonomy (NCBI): domain Eukaryota; kingdom Metazoa; phylum Arthropoda; class Insecta; order Lepidoptera; family Nymphalidae; genus Erebia; species Erebia palarica. The sequence continues at coordinate 12,217,319 of OZ035989.1, read as the reverse complement.
GTGCTTCAGATAAAGAAGAAAGAAATAATAAAACACCTGAACCTGATCCTGGAAAAAAAGCAAAAAACGATGAATTAAAATCTTCTTTACTCAAGGATTCCACTGATGAAAACCATATAACACCTTCCAAGAAGATTATAAAAAATATTACCACTCCACCTTCCAAAAGGAAGCATATAATGGAAAGTATGCATGCAAAAAAAATGCTATTAACATATTCCTCTAGTTCTGACACTGAAGATGAACAATTAAGAAATGCATTCAAAGAAATAAGAGATTCATTACTCAAAGAACATTCAAGTGATGAAAGTAAGGAGAAGAAAACACAAGATAATGTGAAATCATCCTCAGATTCCGAACAATGTTCTATTAAAACTAAGAAAATGAAAAAGTGTGATACAAGCAAGGAGTCATCATCTGAGATTGAGAATAATTTGAAGAGAAAAGCTGTTTCAGAAGATGCTTCAGCTAAAGAAACAAACCGCCAAGTTGATGAAAATAGTGAAGAGAAGTCTAATGGCAGTTTTCAAAAGGTTAGAAGAAAGTAAAACATTACTATGAACTTTAGATTTTAGTGTATCATCCAAAGCTTTATTCTTAAATAAAAATAATATTTAAGATTTTTCATTCTTATCCAGTTCATAATATGTTACATGCCATAATAAAATGTGTATAGATAGTTCACTAGTGAAATAATACATTATGTGACTTAAATGTATTTGAGACACCTGAAGTAAAAGTAATTGTATAATTTGAATAGCTATACTTATAAATATAATATTATTATTGTTTATTTTAATGGATCTCTGATATTAAAAGTGATTTAAAAAAATTGGTTTTTCATTTGATTGCAAATAGTGGCAAAGTAGAAGAGATAATATTATTTTGATAGTGTTAGGACAGTTACCTTTGTAGGGGTCAGTCTTACATGCATTCAAACAGAAGTTACAATTATTACAGATGGGGCGCTCTAAAACAGTTGGCAGCAGCAGCCAAAATTCAGATACTCAAGAGTCTCATGACAAAGATATTGATGGGTAAATATTTTGTGAGTAGGGCAAGGAATAAAGATTTTATGTACGGAAAATATAAGATTTGTTTAGGGTATAAAGTGGAACAAAACTATTTATAAAAAAATATTATTGCAACAGGTGTAAATATGGTGCATGGTGTGAAAAATACAAAATATGTTATTAAAAAAAAAAAGGTGTTGGATACAATTTGAAATTTTTTCAATGCATGCAAAGGTTTGGCTGCAAATGACAACAGTAAAGAATGTAAACTTGGTTTTATTATAGGTATTGGGGTTTTAATTTAACATTTTTATTTAATTGTAGGAGGTTTTTTTATCAATTTTGTATTGATAAAAAATACATAGAACAGTATTTTTCTGCAAATACTGAAAGATTTGAATGCAATTTGGCTATAAGCTAGCTAATACTCTGGGTTAACATTTTAGCCTGTAAAGCAAATATAGTAGAGGATCCCAAGATCGACTTTCACTTATTGCTTACCAGATGAAAATTATATTTTATAAAAAAAGTGTTTCTGTAGTTGCCATAAAAAATATTAAAAATAATTAATTTTTAATATTTCACTGACTTGCTTGCCAAATGAACGAAATTATGCTTCTGCTCACAAATGGTCTGGGTGGACCCTGTAAAATTAAAAAACTCCATTAGGACTATAGAAAGACGATGGATAGCCCTTTGGAAGTTAACTCAGATTCACGACTGCCCTTGACTGCAATCTCACCTGGTGGTAGGTGATGTATGATGATTCAGTCTAAGATGGTAGCAGCACAGAATACTTAATAGTGCCCATCAGGTACAGAAGAATTACTCCACAAAGACATTATATACTCATGATTCAACATAATGAAGTGCAATTCAGGTCGCACAGCGATGCAAGCAGAATTATTTATGTACCTACAGTTTTTTATTTGTTTCCCTTTCCATCGCGTAACTAACTCTTATCGCTTGTGACGTGGCGCGTGGGTTAGGTTTGTCTTCTACTTTCTTGTAATGAGTAGGATCCTTAATATCATGATGATATTAAGGATCCTACTCATTACATTATCTATATATTCCATTATATTATCTAATAGAGTTTTATCAACCAAATACGATTCAATATCAATATTATTATATTTTGTTCATCCACAAGTAAGTAGTTCCTACTGAGAAGAACCTCTGAGTTTCTTGCTGGTTCTTCTCAGTAGGAGTGACATTCCGAAACTGGTAGATTCACTTGACTATTCAAAAGCACATGTCAAAGTCTACTTGAATAAAAATGATTTGTATTTGTATGATGAGTCAACTGTATATCGTGCGTGACACTCGACTGATATGAGTGCCGTAGGCCGGTTGCGCTGCCGTAGGTAGGTGATATATTTTGGGGGATGTGAGGATATGGGTTGTATTAGAGTATCATTAAACTCTAATAAAAAAGAACCTTGCTACTCGAAAACTTAGAAGAAACTAGAAGTTTGCAGGCTATTACATTATTAATAAACTACATATATGTTCGGTTCTATCTAATCTATTTTAAGTGCTTGTACATGATACACACTTAATAAATAAGTAAAATATTTATTATATTAGGTATTATTAAAGATTATTAGAAGGATAATGTTGATTGAAACACGTACTAAATTTCTAGCTAGTTAAAATCTAACTTTATTCTACCTGAGATTAATAAAACAGGAGGATTGCTGATGTATTATATGAGAAACAAAAGTACATAAATTAAAAATTTTAAAAAATCACTTTACATCATAGGTATATACTTAGTGGGTGTTCTTTGGTGGTAAGTAGGTAGGTACTATAATTTCGCCAAGCATGTCGAACAACTGGAGTATAAGGTAGGGCTCTGTAGCCGATAGCCAAACTTTGCTGAAAACTTTGGGATTTTAAACCTATGACTATCCCAAAAACCAATTTTCATGGATGTTACTTGAAAAATGGCGGACTTTCATACAAATTTTGACCCCCTATTTAACCTTCTGAGGGGTGGAATATCGAAAAATCTTTCCTTAGTGAATTCCATAAAAGAAACTTTAAGGTTAAAGGTCAAAATGTAAAGGTTCTAACCCCAGCGGCTTAGGCTGTGAGTTGATAGATCAGTTAGTCAGGACAAGTCTTTTTTTAAGTATAGGAAATAGATCAACGGCTGTGAATCGCTTGAGTATTCCATATAAATCGTAGTTAACGTTGTTGCGTTTGAATCAGCATCATGTCATCAGCAATTTCGTGTGCGTCTTGAGCATATATTAGGTCCTTACATATGAAATTGCCGTTTTGTCGTACTGGCCACTTTGATCTCAAATATCTCCTCTTTGGGGATTTCAATTTCAAATTTATACAGCTATTTACTCATGCTTTTGTGTTTTGAAAACCCCTATTCATTTGTTTTTCCTCTTTTGGTTTTTTCTTTGCGTCACTCAGTTTACAAAATGGAAAACTTGGAATATCGCGTTATTTACGAGTACGAGTTCCATCGTGGTACCAGTGCTGCAGAAACGGCTCGAAGGATTAACGATGTGTATGGCGGCGGTGTCACAAAAGAAAACACAGTGCGTTTTTTATTCCAACGTTTTCGTTCTGGAAATTTCGACCTGCAGAACAAGCCCCGTGGACGGCCGGAGACCAAAGTTGATAATGAAGAATGGAAGGCTAGTGTGGAAGCGGATCCATCGCAAACCACGTCCGAGTAGTGATAAAACTGTTTTAATCCACTTGAAGCAAATTGGAAAGATGAAAAAGCTTTAAAGTTGGGTACCTCATGAATTGAGTGCAGCAAACCGACAACCGCGCGTCGACTGCTGCGTTACATTACTCAACCGGCACAATAATGAAGGGATTTTAAATCGAATTATTACCTGTGATGAAAAGTGGATCCTGTACGATAATCGGAAACGCTAATCGCAATGAGTGAACCCTGGCGAACCAGCCAAATCCTGCCCCAAGCGAAAATTGACTCAAAAAAAATTACTTGTGAGCGTTTGGTGGACTAGTGCCGGTGTCGTTCACTACAGCTTTCTTAAATCTGGCCAGACGATTACGGCGGATTTCTATTGTCAGCAACTGCAAACCATGATGCAAAAGCTAGCTGCTGAACAACCGAGGCTCGTCAATCGCTCTAGGCCACTGCTGCTTCAGGACAACGCTAGACCACACACTGCACAAAAGACGGCTACCAATTTAGAGGAGCTTCAATTGGAATGTCTAAGACATCCACTGTACTCCCCGGACTTTGCTCCAACAGATTACCATTTTTTTCGAAATTTGGATAACTTCTTGCTAGGGAAAAAATTCAACTCCGATGGGGCAGTCCAAAGCGCCTTCAAAGATTTTTTTGATTCCCGTCCGAATGGTTTTTTTAGTAAAGGGATCAATGAACTACCTATGAGATGGCAAAAGTACATAGATAGCAATGGTACATACTTTGATTAAATAAATATATTATATGTATTTAAAAAAAATCGACTTTATGTCCCTCCCTTACAAAACCGCAATTTCATAGGTCATCATAATACTATAGCGTAGGCACATAAGTTAGTTCGCCTTTTTTCCTGATTATCCTGTGAAATTACCATTTCAGAGTTTCTTGTCTCCTCTTTTTTGAAAATAGTATTAAGTATTTTTACATTATCTCTGCAATCCTGAGTAAGTATACTATACCTTTCTTGGTCAACTTTGCAGGTGATGGCAGGTCTCATTCTGAGAGGAGACGGCAGTGGAACAGCAATGAGTTGAGATGATGTTAGTGATTCGATTTGATTGTTATTTCCGTCTGTTACAGGCTAACAAACTTACGGACCCTCACTAAGAAGAATCGGCGGCGGGTCTCCACGTCAACCGAACGCAACAGTAGCAGTTCCAGGCAACTCAGAAGCAAAATGCCCAAAGTGCCACAGATCAGCGAGGAGGGCTTCCTGAAGGCAGAGGACAGCTCTGAAGCGGCCTCTTTAGCTGACAGCGATGTTGGGGAAGGTAAATAATTAAATATATCGTTTATTTGCTGGAAACATTGTACAATTAAGAAATAAGAATTAGGAAATAAGAATGCTGTGCAGAACACCACAGCCATTTAAAGACAATTTGTTGAACCTCCCCAAATCCTTTCAAATGGAATTTTTGGAAAGTCCACTCAAAAGGAATTAATTGATGGGTTGTAATTGAATATCGAATTCTTAAATAACAATTTTCTTGGATATACTGGAAGTTGGAAGATGATGGACTTTCGTACAAACATTTATCCCTTTATTTAACAGCCTTTGGAGTGGAATTTCCAAAACCCCGGGAATATATCTAAATATATAAAAGGAAAAGGTGAAAGAATATATCTAAATATATATAACTGACTGATCTATCAAAGCACAGCTCAAACTATTGGACGAATCGGACTGAATTTTGGCATCCATATAGCTACTATGATGTAGACATCCGCTAAGAAAGGGGTTTGAAGTTTGTGTATTCCACGCGGATGAAGACGCGGGCATAAGCTAGTCCTGTCATAAAATGTAACAACTGTCAGTAATTCAAATTTATAACATAGTGGCTTGGTAGGCTGTCAGTCAGTACAAGTAGTTTAGCTTTCACAATTGACATACATTGTAACTAATTTGGAAATGAATGGTCCATTGGAAATTATGTGCGTTTAGTCATGGGTCTGCTAAGTGTGTGATCTTGGACTGGTCCATTGGGGATTATGTGCGTTTGATCTTGTTGCTAGTTTGCTAACTTAGGCCTGTATTATTAAACCAACATCAGCTAAGAACAGGTACTCAAGTCTTGGTCAGTCTATGCTTAGGACCGCTTATAAGCATCGATTGATCGATACTTGAGAACGTGTTCTTAGTTGATTTCGGTTTACGTGCCTTAGTAGATTGAAAATTTTGCATTCATCAGGTTCGAAAATCATATTTCTGATATTATTCTTTCACAGAAGTGGAGTTGCCAGCAGTGCCAATGTCAGATCTGAACGGAGACGGTATCGGTCATCTCGCCAAAGATGACTTACTTGGTGAAAGTGACTCATCCAGCTCAAACGATAAGGTAAACCCAGGCTATTTATTTATTTTATTTTTATTTATTTATTTAAGGACATCCAACAGGTTGCAATAGAATAACAGGAAAAAATAAAGCTAGTTTAAAGAATAATATGCATTATTGTAAACCCACTTAGAGGTTGCCACAGCTTGCAATATTATATTAAAAACACACTATGGGTCAGAGAAAAAAGAAATAAAAGAGGAAAAGATAAAGATAAAGAACATAAACAAACCGAGTAAACAATTGAATGATATAACTTGAATATTATAACAATACAAATTATAGCTTTTACTTAAAATAAAGGACTGATTATGATGTTATCAGAACAATAAATCAATATAACACAAGTTAAAAGTTAAAAATAGATTCGTTACTATATTGACATTTAAAGTAATCCGTTAACTTCTTTCTAAACTTATGAAGGTTATCGCCAATTATATCAATGTCTATTTCCTTGCTTATTTTATTGTAAAATGTCAACATCCTATTGATAGGCGATGAATTCCCCAAGTTAGTTTTAGAGAAACCAGATTTGAATGGCAAGTAGCTCATAACTCGACTGTACGGCCTAGGTATTCGTACAGAAATTTTATTTAGTAGATTAGATGCGTCAAGGGTCTCGTTCAGTAATTTATGTAGAAAACATAAATCTAAAAGCTTTCTACGGTCTGAAAGGGTCAATAAATTGTAGTGTTGCAATCTGGAATAATAACTGGAGTTTTTAGAGTTTTTATGAAACAACTTATCTCCGAAACAAACATGGTGCAAGAAGCGCTTTTGTATACGTTCTATCCTCATAGAATGTACATTATAGTGAGGATTCCAGGCAACAGAACCATATTCCAGAATACTCCTCGTCAGCGCATTAAACAACAGAATTTTTGTGTTCAAGTCTCGAAAATTTTTACAGCTACGTTTAATAAAACTAGTAATCTTTGAAGCTTTTTTACAAATGTTATCTACGTGAGAAATAAAACCTAACTTATGATCGATATGGATCCCAGGCTATGGATTTCTATGAAAATTGATTGCCTGAGGCTACTTTTGCATATTACGCATATTATATTTTGTCCAACAATTTGTTTTACTGTTGGCTTTTACTGGCAGGTAGATTCAATGATGTTCTAATTCGATATTTAATCACAATCAACTTTCATTATGAAGAAGTTTTAATTGATTGGACACTTTGATATTTATCTATGCTCAACATTTTTTTATTGTTTTATAAAAATACCCAAGCGTTTAAATGACTATGTATTTTAATGTATGTACTAAATACATTATTTATATAGGTATAACAGTACAGTAAATGAACATGAATCCGTCAGGTCTTAGACACCATCCATCGCCAAAGATGTATGGTGCTTAAAGGACTATTAAGAAATCTAGTGTTGAAGCTTCGCGACTATTTTGAAAAGGAAATTCGTACTTGTAATTACTAGAACTGTATACGAGTTACGAAATATCGGATAATAGGGCACGTCGCTTAACTATTGTAAAAAACGATATGCATCTATGGAGTATTGCATTTTTTTGTTGGTTGTCTGTCAATGATTATGACACTTCATAGACGTGCTTACGTCAAAAGTAAAATAAATCTTTGGGCAATATATTTCTCGTACGGATTTCACCTACTCTATACTGCGAATGCGGTGAGCGCCATACAACTCCATACAGCACAAAATATTCGCTCGAATAAAATTCTTACCGCACCGCGTGAAATTTGTATCATACCAGATATATTTTTCGCGCTTATTTTATTCGCAAGTGCGTATACCTCCATGTGATTCCTAGTGTTAGAATTACTCGCAGTGCGAACGTAGCCTTCCTTCCCGAGCTTTTAGGTAATGTAGCACAAGTAAATAAAACTTCATCATATTTTCAGTCTGGAGGACCACTGTTGAATATTCCTTACCTAATGTGCGCTACTGCAGTCTTCCCCTTCCAGCTGCTTCCTGCTACCCGCTTCATAATAATGTCCAGATCAAATTTAAACCACGGCGGTCAATCTCCACAGAGATTAGCCATCTGCGCAGGAGAGTGCATAAGTATATGCGCCATACACAGGTGCACTCTCTATTCCCTTACTGTCATAGCGCGATGGGCCGGAAAATCCTACACGACCGGGGAGAGATCAGGCGCGGGACCGACAGATTTACGTGCTTTCCGAGGCACGGGGATCAAACACCACCGAGTTCCTAGCTCCGGGCTAGTATTAAAAATTTCTGGTCATAAGTAAGGTTTCCGACCCTGGAATCGAACCTTCGACCCTCGACACCTCGGGACCTCGACATCCGCAGATGAATATGCTAACCACTACACCAACGAAGATTTTTCCCTCTTCTTGGAGACTGCACCCCGCTACAATTACTAGTACCCGGCCTCCACTCTACGACTTTCGTCTTCAGCGGCTTCTACGTCAAGTCTACCACTTGTTTACACACTAACACTTGCTTTATCGGTGGCCTTGATTCTCCTGTAGATTTCTTCATCATTACAAATTAATTTTTCGTACGGTCTACCTAATTTTTTATTGCCACTTTTTAGCTACCTAATTATCAATCCCAAAAGTAGCCATATTCACTGAAAATCATTCATTAGACACAGCCTAGATATTTGAGACGCAGAGTTTTAGTTTCATAATATTATTTTAAAAACTGTTAAATTGGAACACGTCTTGCGCTTGTCGATAGATGGCGCCACGAGTAAGATAACTCGCGCTTCAGTTTCGGGCTCCCGCTAGAATAAATCGAGAGCTCTTACAATGCATATTAAATAAGCCGACCCGTCAAAGGTCCCGGTTATTATCACTAACATTAGTTTTTGTAGTGGCTAATGTAGTAATTACATTCCACACCACCACCACTTAGAATCCCCGATCCCGTAATTCAGAAAATAGTAAGTTCATGTGGATACAATAGGAGACTTTAGTGGTGGGTCGTTATCGTATTTTCGACAAACGAAACGTAACCGTTTCGCCGACGACGAAAACGGTTGCAGAAAACGGTTATCGTTGCAACTGGTTTGCAAACCAGTTGCGACGACAACCGTTCTTTAGAACGAAACATATTTGATAATATTAGGTAGGTTAGTCTACTGGTAATACATTAACATTATCGACTGTATGTCATAGGCATAAAGTTCACTTTTGATTGTAAGAACTGTTTTGAGAACGAACGTGTCGTTGAATAAATTCATTCTCGACTGTATATCATCGACATAAAGTTCACTTTTGATTGTAATAACTGTTTTGAGAACGAACGTGTCGTTGAATATATTCATTCTCGACTGTATGTCATCGACATAAAGTTCACTTTTGATTGTAATAACTGTTTTGAAAAACGAACGTGGAACGAGGACGACTACCAGTTATTCGAAGACTGGTTTGTGCAACGAAAACTGTTAACTGTTTTACCCAGGACGTAAAAACGGTTTCACCGTCGCAGAGCCGAGAACGGTTTTTTGAAACGGTTTCTCGTCGCAACGCCCACCAGTAGGAGACTTATTATTCTTCTTCAGGATTTTGAAAAAACAACATGTAAAACTCTTTTTTGTATCCTATTCTGATGAAACTGCATCTTGGGGTGCTTTATTGTAACGAAATCTATGCTAAGGAGTTCCTTAGGTAAGAGTGCCGCGGTATATGTTTATGTGTTACATAACCTTCGTCATCTTTAAATTGTATCTCAGTTGTAAATAGTGAACCGATTGAAATCTCTAGCTCATACTTTCCGTCTGTGATCTCAATTTGCGTATGTTTCATTCCAATGCAATTGGTTCTGTAATATTTGTGGGATGCATAAATAAATACGAACTAAGTATGTTAAAATATTGCAGCCATGAGACAGGAATATAATTTTTATTTTATTTTAATACATTTTATTGTTGGTATTTTCAGGATGCCAAAGACGAAGGCGACACCGAGGATGAGGAAGCGTAAGTCCTCTCTAATGTTAAATAAATATCTAAAAACAATAGTTTATTATTCCGTGAATTTAACCCTAAAAGGCCCGGGCGTATCGTACATGACGCGAACCTAATGAAAGAAGAATTCATGGGATTTTATTGACGACTGAGAAGTTAGTCACAAGCCACGTCCCGATGACATGTTTTGGGTCACATACTTTTTATACTGTACCTGCACGGACTCGGTCTCGTAGCTCACTTTTCGGCTACCAAAATTTTTGACTACGCATTTCGCCATTGGCCACGACCTTTGTAAGAGCGACTTGTGCTTGACCAAAATCATGCGTAAAGGAAAACTGATGAGGTCTAGCTTAGAACACGCATGCCTAGAAAACGCCAATTCACTCTTGTCTTGAGTCTGCCTATATATGGACACAACAAAATGTATGGGAAACAAAAGCCGGAAGGGATTCCACACTTTAACAGTTCATATGGTAGATTCACTAGATGATTCAAAAGTACTTATATAAAAGTTTATTTAAATAAAAACATTTGAATTTTATTCTTTGAATATCAGAAACGTTGAGCAAAAATGTTTCGTTCGAGACAAACAAATATTTTCGTACTAGTGTTCTATCTTTATTTGTAACTTTGTTTAATTTTCTTTACCGGCCTACGGAGGAGGTTCTTAACTATTCCTTAACTAATAATATGCGCGTAATTTTTATTGTGTACCTTTAGTCCCAAATAAAAGACTTCATTCATCATTCAGGCTTTATTCTCCTAAAAATCGGTGTTCTGACACAAATATCAGAAATTATTTGTTTTATTTTAAGATGTTAAAAATGCAATAAATGAAATACATTATTCACTTGTTTATAGTGTGGAATTTGAAGTTTCCAAAATACAAATTTTTATTTGATTTGATGCTCTTTTTAAAAGCTTTTTAGGCCTCTAAACATAACGTAACATAAAACCAACCGTTTACACTTCAAATACTTAAAAAAGAATAATTAATTATTCTATTCATAAAAAACTACTGTATATTTGAAAAATAATTTTGTTAACATTATCGAATCGAAAGTATAAAACAATAATGCATTTCCATCACATTCCGTCACTTAAATTACTTTTATACCAAGGTATCATTTTATTAATTTTATCACAGCGTCAAAGCAAGACGTCGCAATAAGGGGCACGCGACCATCTCATCGGACTCTGAAGCGGGCGGCTCACGCAAGAAAGACCCCAACGTCAAGTTCAGTGACTTTGAGGACTCTGATGATGATGGCTCGGTCACTGGCAAGAGGTCCAAACGGAAGAAAAAGGTCAGCGACAGCGACGGGTCTGGGGGCTCCTCGACAAATGAAGGGTAAGAAATATAATAATATAGCAACCTTTATTTCGCACGCCTAAATAATTGGAAGTGGGTGGCGCTTGCAAAAAAATTCACTAGTTCAGTGACTTTGAGGACTCCGAGGACGATGGCTCGGTCACTGGCAAGAGGTCCAAACGAAAGAAAAAGGTCAGCGACAGCGACGCGTCTGGAGGCCCCTCGACAAATGAAGGGTAAGAAATAGAATATAAGTAGTAAGATTAAGTTTATGTCTCACGGCGATATTATAGATATAGGACATCACATACAACAGACCTCAAACTGGAGGTTTAAGTGCGAAATCCTGCCCAGTAGAAAGAAAAAAAGAAATAATTATAGGACACTAGATGATGCCCGCGACTTCGTCCGCCTGGATTAAGTTTTTTCAATTCCCGCAGGAACTCCTTAATTTTCCGGGATAAAAAGTAGCCTATGTTCTTCCCCGGGATACAAACTACCCCTGTACCAAATGTAAATTAACTTCTAAATATATTTGCTCATAGCAAAAAGAAGCGGCGTCGCATAAAGAATATCGACGACAGCGATGGCTCCGGCTCCGAAACTGAAAATGAAGGCAGAAATAAGCACGGCAGGAAGAACATCCGAAAGGTATGTGAAAAAATAAAACTGAAATGAAATGAAAATAAGCCAATATTTACAAGTATTTTCAAATCAAAATGATTGTTGAAATAAATCGTATACACTTTGATTATGCATGTTATTTTATTTTTCTTTTAGGTGATGGGCAAAAACCAACTGGAAGAAGCGACGAAAAAGGCAGCTCGTGAAGAAAAGGAGAGGATTGCCCGAATAGCAGAACGACAGAAATTGGTAAAGTTCATCATAATACTTATTAAGAAATAGTACATTACATCGCGAGACCGGGAAGTACGCGTTTTCTGGGCGAGTGTTAGTTAGACTATATACGAGACCAGCCGGCCTATTCTGTATCTCAGTGGCTTTTAAAATTTGATGGGCACCGGCTTGTCTGTTAGAATCTAAAATTGTCAAAATCAAATTTTGTAGTCTGTAACTCAGTTGACAAGAGGTTGATAATCGAAATGACGTCAAAAGTACATCTTTAGTGAGATGGCCACGCATAGTGTTGGGATGGCGACTGGAAACGCATTTTGCCTTAAATTCTCGTATCGACAACTATACTTTCGTATTCGCTAAGCAGAATGACAGGTCATTGTTGAAAACTCAATAAGACAAGTGCCTATATCTTTAGCAACTAGTAGAGAGCAGTGTTTTTGAACATCAACAATGATAACAAGTTAGTAAGATAAAGAAAATTTAAATTATTTTCAATGAATTTAGGCTCACAACAGTAATAGAAGTGAAATAGCGTCCATTTGTATAATTAAAGGTAAAACAAACAACAGCCAAGCGAACGACAATGACTCGCGCAATTTTAATTGCACATGCTGACGAACTGCGTAAAGAGAAAGCTTTACGCGTTCATAGGCGTAGGCTGCGGGACTTTTACGATCCTATGGAGCTGCCAGAAAGAGAGTTCATTGCGAACTTTCGATTGAGCAAGGTTGGGTACCTACAGGTTCTTGAAGAACTCAGGGATCATCTCCCAGCCGTTCGTCGAAGGACAGGCGTGAAGAAGAAGAAGAAAAAGAAGACATGGCTTGCATTACACTTACTTAAATGGAATCTTGTCAGAACGCTATGAACAGAAGTATGATGGTGAAAAATTGTCCGATAGGATAAAAACAACAAACATAAGAAGTTGTACTAAAACAAAGGTGTTACAGTTACAATCAAGCGCCTTAAGTGGAAGTGGGCGGGGCATACAATCAGGGGACAAGATAAATGGAGCAAAAAGGTAATGAATTGGTACACGGGTCATTTCAAGAGAAAAAGAGGTAGACCAATGCAAAGATGGGTCGACGATATCAGAGTACTGGCAGGTGGCATATTGTCCCGAACAGCTAGAGACAGAGAGCTGTGGAAAATGTTGGAGGAGGCCTTTGCCATCATCAAATGGATGGGTTTGTCGAGGCAGTGCAGGAAAATAATAGTTAAGATTAAGAATTAATGTAAAATGTCTGAATAAAGGCTTTATTTATTTATTACTTCTAACATTACAATATTAACATTACATTACATTATTATTATTGATTATTAATTTAACTGTTATATAATATACTTAGTCGCAGTAGAAATTACAATAACAATATAATCAATAAAAGAGGCACTTATGCATTAAAATATTAACTCTAACGGAATAGACTAATTAGGAACTTCGTTTTCCTGCATCGCAGGATCCAGTTCAGAAACAACCAGAACAACAGGAGAGGCATCCGCTGCCTCTGACTGCTCCAAATTGGAGTGGCTAGGTCCGCCAATATTTGGAGTTGCCACCAAATTTGTAGATGTGGAAGCAGTAGCCTGCAAAATAATAATTGAAATCTATTTACTATTTCTCAAATAAAATAACAATGAATATATCTTTTACAACAAAAAGGATTAATTTGCCAGACTTCTATCTAGAAAGTAGGTACATATGTACATACTTTCAAATTGAAGGGTTCAAAGATCTAATCTAAGGGACTAATCTCATGAACTACTGGTCCGATTTGAAAAAATTCTTTCAGTGTTAGATAGCTCATTTATCGAGGAAGGCTTATAGGCTATAATATATCATCACACTAAGACCAATAGGAGCGGAGCACCAATGAAGAATGTTTCAAAATGAGGGGTTTTTTTCCTTTTGAGAGCTTCCACTACGTGCACTGCGTAAACGGTTAAAGTTTCGCATGCGGACGAAGTCACAGGCAGAAACTGGTCTTCATTTTAAAATGAAGTGCGTTTGAATTACTCATAATAAAGTAAAGGGGATTTTATAATAGGTTTGTAGTACTTAGTAAGTTAATACAAACATATGAATACGAACAACAACATATGAATTCCATGCTGAAGAAAGACTTCTTCAGCATGGAATTATGCCAAAACACTTGATATAAGCACTCACAAATCGCACAATTCTTTACCTAGTTATTAATTTGTTTCCATACTTACTTTTGAACGCAGTAGGTACGACAAAACTTTCGTAATTCATTTTTATTTTTTTCTATTAAAAACCACCGGTAAAATCATACGAAAACTGAGAATATTAATGAAGTTCAAACTTCAAAATATAAACCACAGAGAAAAACATAAACATCGCAAATCTTAATGTCTACCTTCCGCAGATTATTGAACTCTAGTATTAGTCGTACAAATTAAAAAGTCTGACATTTGCTCATACAACATTTCTCAGACGTGGTATGTTTAATTTGACCACATTATAGTCGATAAAATTAGCAGTGACTATCAAGCAATCTGATAGTCATTTTATGCAGTTGACATTAAAATGTTTTACTGAATACGAAACATGTGACGTAAGCATTAGCAACCACTAATGAGTTACCAACAATAGAGTGTTGGTAACTTGTTGTCAAATATTTAGCGAATAGGCCTGCAGAAATGCTCTCCCGGTCGAGGTGTGTATAGTGCTTTTCTAAAAAATGAAACAAGTGACTTTTTTTTTAAATATATTATATTATGTAATTAAAAGAAAGTAATAAATATTATACTTTTATTTTTTTTGCGCTGTGAGTGCTGAACGCGTAATACGGTAGAGTTCCAAATTTAAACTATTTAGGCCAAAGAACATTATAACAAGTTACAAGATATTCAGGAAGAAAGATTCCAAATTCAAACTTATGATATGTAATGAAAATACATACATTCTTTACTGGCCTAGGCCAGGAAGATTAACTTTCGAACTCATTTACAGGGTATGAAATGTGCACATTTCATATAATTTTTTAGAAAACTTATTTTTCTAACTATTTTTAATACTTATTATGTCTAAGAATATGTATGTATACTAACAAAAAAAAGTTTTCTTATACTTTTCTTAAAATTTTAAGATAGTAAAGAAACTGAAAATATTTTCAGCTTTATATCTGTACTGTTTGTTAGTTTAAGAGAGTTTTGCAGAAGTCATTAAAAAAGAAGGAAATACGGTTCCTTGTATATTCCACACTGATTCAGTAATATTACCGAGGCCAAGATCTTTGCTAGACGATAAGAGTTTGTATTGTGTTTTTTGTCAAACATAGATTTGACTCATAAAATGCCATCATAGTTTTTATAGGCCAAAACTTATAAATCATAATATTATATTCCTAAAGTAAGTACTAAACTTAGTAATTTATATTTTATAGAAGATTTCAATTTCGATATATTTTATTTCAGTATAATAATTTGGAATTCGACGAAACAGGCAAACCAGATGAAGTAGTGTTGGACAAAGTTGTTCTAGATTTCGACCCCGAAACTAAGGAGCCACTGATCGAGGTTGATAAAGGACTTGTTAAAAAATTAAAACCACATCAGGTAATTACCAACTGTCTTTTTCTTTTATCAGATCAAATCCAATCAGTTTATTAATTTTAGAAGGGATAGTAAATTAATAAGAAATTAATCGCATATTACTTCTGTGGAAAAGGTTAAATTTTTGAAGTGAAACTCCTTTAGAATCATTGTGATTTGAAAATTCACACCAGAAAGTGACAAACATATTCATAAATAGGATTTAGCCTGCGAGAGAATGAGATAGAATACAAGTTTCATTTATCTCATCCTCTCGTAGGCTACTTTTCTGAAGTTATTTTTAAACAATTCCGAAAATTTGTTTTCAATTTGTTTCAATTTTATTTTGCTGTAAATATATTTCCTTGTTTAAAGGAAATAAAAAATCAGCTTTATTGATATTTGGTATCGTCTAATTGATTTTTGTCTTATTTTAGATAATGTTTTGGAAACGAATTAATAAATACTTATTATTAATTCATTAATAATATTACACATTACACATTATTATTAATTAAATAAATAATAAACTTCCAGGCAAACGGTATAAAGTTCATGTGGGACGCGTGCTTCGAAAGTGTGAAACGGATAAAGAAGGACAAAGGCTCTGGATGCATTCTAGCACATTGTATGGGTCTCGGCAAAACATTACAGGTCAATATTGCGAACATACTTTTTCTATTAATATTATTCTGTCACCATTTTTACAGATTATTTAGGGAAATGCTATTGATTCCTTGTGTTTTTACAATTGGGGGATATATCTGTCACCGTTAGATTATAATCTAACTCGCGAAATTGCAAACTGTCGAAAGATTACAATTTAACGCATTATTTTTCGGTAGATTGTAATATGCTAGGTAAAACTCGATAAAACCTCGGGCCGGGCACTATCTGATTATTTATGTAGAACCCTAACCTAACCTACAAGAAACAGACAAGAAAACAGACAATGAATATTTCAAAAATTGACACTCAGAACATTGAACGGTTCACAATCTTTCGACAATTTACAATTTCGCGAGTTATAATCTAACGGTTTTTACAATCTTACAGTGACATATCCATAATTCCTGTAATTGCCTGAATTTACTCTTATTCTTTAAATGGTATACTCCTTATTCAACAACAATTTATTCCATTAATTTGTGGGTGATTTATAATTGTTGACTGCCTCGTTGGTCTAGTGGTTAGTGGCCGACGAGGTCCCGGGTTCGAGTCCTGGGTCGGGCAATAATTAAGTGAAGGGTTTTTCTGACTAGAAATTCTCGGTGCCAGCCCGGAGTTGGAAGTTGGCGGTGTTTCACCCCCGTGCCTCGGAAAGCACGTTAAGCCGTCGGTCCCAGTTATTATCACTAACATGATAATAGTCGTTAAAGCCCACCAACCCGCATTGGAGCAGCGTGGTGGGTCTAAGCTCTAATTCCCTCTCTCCTATGAGAGTGGAGGCCTTTGCCCAGCAGTGGGACGTAAATGGGTTGTAGTGGTGGTGTGTGGTTATAATTGTTATTAGTGTTTACATACACATAAAAGAAATTTTCTAGGTGGTATCGCTCACACATACGCTGCTAATCCACAGCGATTTGACGCGCGTGAATAGAGTGTTGGTCGTATGTCCTCTATCTACCGTACTCAATTGGGTCAACGAGTTCAAGATCTGGCTCAAACATGCCGTCTCAGACTACGAGGTAGACATCTACGAGCTGTCTAGGTGAGTGCTTCATATTAAATACATATTAATTTATAGGGCGTGATTGAGTAACAAACATCCATCCATACATCCATCAATCCATCCAAACTTTCTCATTTATAATAACTATTTGATTGGATAGAAGCAGGTATTACTTTGCGGAAGTCCATGACAATGTAGTAAGTAACTGGAAGTTTAATTAGCTATATTCCGCCACAGTAGACAAATCTATGTAGTACAGTGTCTATCTTGCTTATCAGCTTGCGATATTCACCGCCCACTAAGCACAACAACCACACCACACAAATATTCAAATTATTCTGAACGTAAGTTTCACCCTGACACCGGAGCATCTTCGTCAATGCATGATTGTAAAGACACCTTGCAATCTTTACAATCGTTCATTGTTGTTTTTTTTTTATATGTATAGCGAGCAAATGAGCAGGCGGGTCACCTGATGGTAAGTGATTACCGCCACCCATGATGAACATTTGCAGCACCAGAGGAACCGCCAATGCGTTGCTGGCTTTTGAGATATTTGTTTATCCGTCCTTTGAAGAGCCCCATATTATAATCACAGCGAGACACCTCGAAAATTACACCTACATCAATAAAAAATTGTGAATTATTAGGTGTAGGTACATAAATAAGAATTGATCCTTCAGATTCGCATAAAGTCTGCCATCTTGCCGCAACCCTGGATCTCTGGATTCCCCTAGGCTAGATTCTCTATAGTAAGCTTTATATAAAAAACTAGTTTTTCGCTCTGTGCGCGAGCTGCTAAAGCAGCTCACGGGATGTGGTTAGACTTACAAGTAGCACAGTCTTTACTGTATCGATTTTGAACGAAATCGGTCAATTAACAAAGAATTTCAAAATGGCGCTGTATTTTCTTTATTTTGGTAACAGTTTCCTGTTTTGTATCCCCACGGAGTCCTAAATATCGATTTTGAACGAAATCGGTCAATTAACAAAGAATTTAAAAATGGCGCTGATTTTTTAAAACTCTGATATAAGTTTCCTGTTTTGTGATCCCAGGGAACCCTAAATCTCGATTTTGAATAACATCGGTCAATTAACAAAGAATTTCAAAATGGCGCTGTTTTGTTTAAATTTTGGTACCAGTTTCCTGTTTTGTAATCCCAAGAAGTTCTAAATATCGATTTCGAACCAAATCGGTCAATTAACAAAGAATTTCAAAATGGCGCTGATTTTTAAAACTTTGGTATCAGTTTGCTGTTTTGTAATCCCAGGGAGCCTCGTCGTGGGTAAAACGGAACCGAATTAAAATCTTGCATAGTTCTATACTTGCATTCTCTTCAATATTCGCCATAATATAATTTGGTATGAAAAAAATATTCCGCCATCTTGTTTTTTTTTTTCATTTCGCTTAATAGACCTCCTCGTCCTGATCATCTCTTGCCAAGAAACCACACTTCCATCTCTCATACACTCCGATATAGGCACTAATGAAATTTGTATGGCAGCCATCTTGAATCCACCATTTTTGAGTTTTTTTAAACTCACCGCCAATTGGACGAAGTTTCGAGTGACATTTGTTCGAGCACCCCCCGCCTATCTTCAATACCTTGGCCGAGCTCTTCGCCCGTCTCCGAAATCCTCAATCATCAGGTGTCTCCATATTTTTCTTCAAGTTATATTTTCTGACTTCCATACGAAGCCATAAGTGGAAAAAAAAAATTCGTACAAAATTTTACAGGAGGAAGTTTTTAGGGAAAATCTCGAAAACTACCCCGAATGTGGCAGCACTGTTTTTATTTCTCGATACTGCCCGTCGAGTTACACAATCGATCCATACATGTCAACGTTCCCAAATGTTGCCAACAGCCTCTAAGACGTGATTGAAATTTTCAAAAACACAAAAAGAATACAAAATGGCCGCCATCTCGTTTCACAGAATCATTTGACATAGTTTTATAATTTTCCTGTGAACTACAGGATACACCGCTCCTGATGACGTTTCAATTTTTCATCTCGCTCGCACCCAGCCGAAATGATAGCCCCTGAAAAAAGACCATGTCGAAAATCACTTTTTCTTTGATAAATTCCAGTGTTGCCAGACCTCGGCGACGAAATTACCCAAATGTCATTCGTACAAGTGAGATACGTGGTTGTTCGTACTCGAATTTTGCAAAAACTACGTATTTCGATTTTTTTATTTTTGGGGTTAATCTTGAAATTTTCCCGAGAAATGGGGTATTTTTTTTTACCCAATCCATACCTCGAGTCTGTACACACAATCTCCCCGTAGAAGTCGAAACGCTCCGACGTTGCCAACTGCGAGAAATTTGAATTTTAAAATTGCGTTTTTTCGTAACACAAACCGAACGGCCACCGTAACAGCCGCCATCTTGAATTTTTGAAAACCACCCCCATTCTGTCAAAATACAGGGCAATTGCAGGCGGAAATAGAAAAAAAAATTATGCTCGACCACGCCGTTTCGGATCTGTGGCGCCGCGGTTTGAGGTCGAAAAATCAAAAATTTTAAAACACTACAGCTCGGCCGCCATCTTGTTTTCCCAATTTTTTCCACTTTTTCTATAGATCTTTTCCTAATTTCTTCAATCATTGCGAATTGCAACGAAATCGGTTGGAAAACAAAAGAGTTGCAAGAATCTCGTCGGCCGCCATCTTGTTTTTCCGAAATGTCATAATTTTTCTCCACTCGAATCCCGCACCCGAACACATCTCCCGTACATCATATTATCGTTTTCTGTCTCTTTCTAGGAGAACAATGATGTCAATGAGTCAGTGAGTCAGTGAGTCAGTGAGTGGTAATTGAGCTATATTATATAAAAAAAAGTTGAAGAGCCTCCACTAATAAAAGTTGCTATAAACAGTTGCAGGCAAGAGAGCTCCAGCAGGGCGACCGCGTATCTTCTGCATCAATCATTGTTACAGTATCAATTGTTGTGATTGGCTGAATTTATGTTATTCTTGCTGCGTCAATGGATTTTGTCCAATAGTGGAAGAGTGTTATCCAATCAGAGGTGATTGCGATCGTTACACTGTAGCTGTCAGAGATACGCGGTCGCCGAGCAGGTCGCTAAAGGCGCAAGTGGTTGGACGATATAATGGGGTGGACGTTAGCTATCCAAGGCTAAAAGATGGGGCTCAAACTTCGTTTTGAAAAAGGCACGCGGTGATGATAAAAAGTTGGGGCAGTTTGCTCTGCTTTACGACTGTTTTTTTTTCTCTTGACAACTTACAGTATTGGTATCTTCGAACAATGAGCGCGTGTTAATGGGATTATCCTATAGCGAAAAAAAATACGAGCGTAGGTTCGCGCAGGTAATTCAATTGAACCGTCCCGCTGATACCTAGGTGTATTCCGATATACACTGCGAGCACTGTTCAGTGGTCTTACTGGGGAGAAATTATTTCCGCTATGGACTGACAGCATACTGCCGCCGTATATTAGGCAGTATACTAAATTGACGTCACATCTTACAATACTCGAAGTGTATATCGGAACATACCCCTAATATTTTAGTCTGTGCATCGAAACGCACGATATTGTGGATGTTGATGAGGAGTCATAAAGTTTGAATCGGCCCGTACCAGGTATAAGCAGAACTCTGAGCGCGCTTGGCAACTGCAGCAGTGGTTCAGCGGCGGCGGTGTGTGCGTGCTGGGCTATGAGATGTTCCGCAACCTTTCCGCAGATAACGTCAAGAAGTTCAAGAAGAAGATGCTCAAGAGCTTCCAGGAGAGCCTCGTGGACCCAGGTCAGTGCTTAATGGTGAACCAGGTATGAACAGGAATCGGAGCGCGCCTGGCAACTGAATCAGTGCTGGACTATAAGATGTTCCACAATCTGTCAGCAGATAACGTCAAGAAGTACAAGAAGAAGATGCTCAAGAGCTCCCAGGAGAGCCTTGTGGACCCAGGTCAGTGCTTAATGGTGTACCAGGCATAAACAGGACTCGGAGAGCGCTTGGCATTGAATCAGTGCTGGACTATGTGATATTCCGCTATCTGTCAGCAGATATCGTCAAGAAGTTCAAGAAGAAGATGCTCAAGAGCTCCCAGGAGGGAATATCCCAGAGGGAGAAGAAAATATTGGCGCCGCTGTACGGTATCACATGGTATAACGTATAGCAGGTTCCCACAGAATTTGAACTGATGGATGACCCATCACAATCAATATCTTTTCGGCGTTTTGCCTTTGTATTTCTACATAACTAGACTTTTACAATCCTTGCTAGACGCTATCATGTAACTTTAGAGGAACTTAAGATGATGTTTTCTTTCCAGGTCCAGATTTAGTAGTTTGCGACGAAGGTCACTTGCTTAAGAACGAGAAGACAAGTCTGTCGCAAGCTATGAATAGAGTGAAGACACTCCGACGCATCGTGCTCACTGGTACACCGTTGCAGAATAACCTTAAAGAGTGTAAGTTTTTTAAAATTACAAATACATGTTGCAGGCTGGCTAGCATTTTTGATACAAAATATGATGCAGACTCTGGAGCGTAAAATATGTCAGTGTGACATCGAAATCTGGATTTTAATATCTAATGAATCGATCTAGCAGACATGTATAGTCAGAGAGATATATACTGCATTCTGGGTATAGGATAGTTTTAGCCCAGCAGAATAGAATAATAATAAAATAGTTAAGGCTATTTTAGAGCTCGTGCTGGGTTTACAAAAAACGTAAACGAAGTCGCGGGCTTTAGTTAATTTTAATTTTAAGATTAACGGCACTGGTGTACGGTAAAACTCAATAGAGTTTATGTTTGCACCAAAACATTAAGTTTTGTAAACATGTAAAATATATAAGAAAAATAAATGATGACTAATAAACATATAGCTAGTATGTAGTCCTTCAAAACTTGATGTCATCAAATTGTCTTGATTTTGCAGAAACGGTGCTTCTCAACATTTCAATTCAAGATTCCGCTATCTGTAGCCCTGTTCTGACCAAGAAACAATAATCATAGCGAACAAATAATTATAGCGAAATAAGAATGTTTTCTTTCAGCTAGAACAGTTCTGTTCGACTACCACATGCTTACACACTAAAAATGTTTCCCCCGCAGATTACTGCATGGTGCAATTCGTAAAGCCAAACCTGCTGGGTAAATACAACGAGTATCTGAACCGCTTCGTGAATCCGATCACCAACGGCCAATACACGGACTCCAATGAGCACGACATTCGCATCATGAAGAGGCGCTCCCATGTGCTGCATAAAATGCTCGACGGCGCCGTGCAGGTGAGATGGTCAAGAAACATTGCACAAATGGGTTTTTGAATTAAAAAGAATATCGATTTTTTTATTTATTTATTTATTTATATATTTAGTACCAAACTTAAAAACTAAACATACAAATTCAAAGGACATGTACAAGGACAACCAATCTCTTGAAGAGATTTCTTCCAGCAGCCCTAGAATGTGAGAATGGTGAAAAATTGATAAAGCTGAGTAGGTACTTATAAACTAGAGAATACATTTTTTTAATTACGACTTTTGATAAATATCATAAATATATACTTACACTTTTTTAAATTTTTTTAACTTTTTTAAATTGTATTAAAACTGTATTTTAAAACTTTAACACAAATTGTACACCTAAATAGTCGATGCGAAAATGTCTAAATTTTTTTTTTAATCATACTAATATTATAAATGCGAAAGTGTGTTTGTTTGTTGGTTTGTCCTTCAATCACGCTGCAACGGAGCAACGGATCGACGTGATTTTTTGCATGGGTATAGTTGAGGGCCGGAGAGTAACATAGGCGTACATAAAAAGTAGCCTATGTGTTATTCCAGACTATAATCTATCCCTGTGCGAAATTTCATCCAAATCCGTTCAGCCATTCGGGCGTGATTGGGTTACAAACATCCATACATCCATATATTTATAATATTAGTAATTAGTATAGATTATTTTTAAAATGCTGTGTTGTTATTTTAAATTTTCGTTTTCACTTTTATCAGCAGTCCCTACGACTGCCATTTTTTCTAATTTTACACATTAGATTTTGTTGTATGTCAGAGGCGAGACTACGGTGTGCTTGCGCCGTTCCTGCCGCCCAAGCACGAGTATGTGCTGTTCATCACGCTCAGCGAGGTGCAAGTCAAACTCTACCAGCACTACCTAGACAACTATTCCAGAAGGTATAAACAATAATGTTTTAGTATTACAATAGGGATCACGACGACTCAATCAAATCTTTACTCTTTATCAAACTTGAAAACGCGCTTTTAGTATGGAAGTTAATATGAAATACACAGTGGTGAGTTGTGACGTCATACTTAAAACTAACCGAGGGTGTGAATTTAAGGTCTTTTGGAAGAACATCTATTTAATAATCGGTAACAAATAATTTATTTTTGACATAGGCACTTCAAAAAGTTTTTTATTTTTAAATTACTCGTTATTTTTTAAAAATAACAATTAACCTTTCTCAACAGGCCACTGGCTGGCAAATCGTCGGGATTCCTGTTTCCAGATTTCCAATCGCTACAAAGGATATGGACGCATCCACTAGTTCTCAAATACAACTCCGAAAGATACGAAATTATGCAACAGAAAAAGGTAAGTCACAACCATAACTAGTAATAACGTATTTATTTTTAGGTTTTAAATTCCCGTGGGAACTCAATTTTCCGGCATAAAAAGTATGTATAAGATCTTCCCTGGAACCTATCTCTATACCAAATTTCGTCAAAATTGGTGGAACACTGGTGGTTGTGAAAGCGTAACAGACAGATACACTTTCGCATATTCCGGGATAAAGCCTGTCTTTCCCCTGGACTTACCTCTGTACCAAATTTCGTCCAAATCGGTTCATGGGTTCAAAAAAAACATGGGTAGGGAAAGACAGACAGACACACTTTCGCATTTATAATTTTAGTATGGATTAATATGTGACATGGGTACTTGTACCGCCTCGTGAAGAAATATCTAATAAAAATGTTTTTTTTTCAGAGAGAAAGAGAAGAGGAAGATTCTGAAGGATCTTTAGTTGATTTCATTGACGATGATTCCACGCCGGATGTAAGTTACAAACATTATCGATTATAAATCCCTTAACAGTTTCTTTTGCCATAGTTTACTAATATGCTAATAATGAAAGAACTAGAAGTAATTCGCTATAATCCGCCACAGTAGGTAAATCTTTGTGGTACAGTGTGTATCTTGCACTTGTAGCTTGCAATATTCACCACACCGTACAAATCTTCCAAAATATTCTCAACGTACGTGTCACTCCGACACCGAAGCATCTTCAGGAGATGTTGACTCGACGATGCACTATTGCAAAGGTGTAATATGATAATAATTGGGTATTTGACAAATAGTCAAATGAGCACCTTTTTTTCAAACGTCAAAACGCATCATATGTATGGGATTTATATGAAATTCTGAAATGAGAAGTCATTAAAGTTCGACGCACTTTTTTACTTTAATCGATTGTTTAAAATGGTTATTCAACATGAAACTATCAGGGAACGTGGATATTACGACTTTTGGGAGATCCTCTATCTAATAATCTCTAAAAAAGAATTTATTTGAATAATAGTCAAATACCCAATTATTGTCCACCAGGAATCCTCAACAGACGAATCTTCGGGAAGTTTGTCAGACATGAGTGATGACAGTCGGAAGAAGAGCAAGAAAAAGAAAGCCACCAAAAAGAACAAAAGTAAAGGTTCGGCGCGGCGAGGGACGCGAGCGAATCCCGGTAAGACTAGCATTCATTTGCGTAAATGAGGTTACATAGCCTCAATCTATACTTCTATGCTAATATTATAAATGCGAAAGTTTGGTTGTATGGATGGATGGATACATGTTTGTTACTCAATCACGCCAGAACGTCTGAACGGATCTGGATGAAATTTGGCACAGAGTTCCCGTGGAAACCAAAAAACCTCAACCCACGCGGACGAAGTCGCGGGCATCAGCTAGTATTTATTCTAATCTGCGGTATTACTTTGCGTGCCTATTCATATTTTCTTCAGAGCCTTATTTATATGATTCTCTAGGATTATGATACGATCGAAATGTTATCATATTGTTAGGTTAGACTTAAGGTAATTTATTGTAATCTGTTTTGGTTGCCAAATAAAATAAATAGTGGTAGTGTCAAAGCATGTGTCATAAGAGACAGAGACTTGTATGTCCCACATGGAGTTAATAAATTAATGATTGAAAGGAAGAAGTGGCGTTCACATACATTTTGCGACGTACGAAAGACCATAAGGGGGTTACGTACAAACTAGGGCGTCGTACGTACGTACATGGCCATTCACGGTGCAACTAAAATATACCTGAGCACGTACATTTAAACTTGGAGCTGTATGCTATATACTTATAAAAACGTCTCAAATGTCAACACAATTTTTGTTCTTTATTCTATAGTTTAAAATAATTTATTTATTTAGAATGATTATAATAGTTTTAAAATTGTTTTAGATATAGGCATAATCCATATTAGGCGATCGTCACAATGTTAGCAAAGTGTGTAAAAATAAGGCGAAGAGCTTACTAAAGCGGCGCAATCTCGGCTCTGGATCTTGCAGTTAAGAATGACGTGGAATGAGTTCAAGGATAATCATTTTGAAAGTCCATTGCAATAACCTTTTTCCTTCTTCATGGATACTTCCGACTCCTTGCTTATTCCTTTTCAAAATTATTTCAATCTTTCGTTCATTATTTATATCCCAAGTTCGACTAGCTATTATTCGTCCAAAAAATTATTAACAATAACAAAAAGTATTATGGTCCTCAAATAACGTACTTAAAAGCATACGTACTTAACGTCGTATATAACTAGCACTGCTTTTTCAGTGGAAGCCGAAGAAGACGCAATGGCAGTGGAAAACGACGGTCAAGTGAAGGCGGAAAACCCCACAGAGTGGTGGATGTCTCTCGTCAGCGAGGATGAACTAGATGACCTCAGGCATTCGCACAAACTGGTTCTGCTGTTCGATATACTGCGCCAGTGCGAAGCCATCGGCGATAAACTGTGAGTATCATGATTTAAGACTTATTGTTGAAGTGAAAACATCTTTAGGTGCGTTGACCACTTTTTGGTAGGGGGTAAAAATAAGGAAACGTGAGACCGACGCCGTTCTTTTTAAGACAAAAGGTCCTAATATTAGTACATTCGTGATTAAACTTTAATGTCTTAGTTTTAAGGTATATATTTTAATTATTTTAAAAGTGATGTGTTGTTATTTTAAATATTCACTTCTATCGACTGTCCCTATGACTGCCAATTTTTTTGAAGTAAAACTTCTTTACGCACGCTTGACTTATGCTGGTAAATTCGTGACGAGAGCGTTAGGAAAACTGTGATCGGGCGAGACGAACGGAAGATGACACGGAGATATAAGTTAGTGAAGATAGAAAGAGAGAGAGTTACGTACGCACACATTTTCTTTCTCTCATAGCCAGTTACTAAGTTTTACTTCAGTCGTGTGGTATTGTGTATCAAAACGGCTACATACCACGATTTTTAATACTAGAAATAAAAAATAACCTTGTAATGCCTGCTTCTAGCCTTAGTAAAACTAGCAATTCATTTGTTGGAAACAGTGTCCGCTTCTTTAATAAGCTCCCAGAAGACATGTTGAAGATGTCTCTGAATGAGTTCAAAGTTCATCAATTGAAGTGATCAATCAGTGATGATCAATAAAAAAATTGGAAATGAAGTTGTATCCTTTCAATCGGATTATATAATTAATCGATATGGCGTTCCCCAAGGCAGTATCCTTGGCCCCGTATTGTTTATTATTTATATAAACGACATCACAAAAGTTACTGACCACAGATGTGTTCTATTTGCGGATGACATTTCCATAATTCTGACATCAAATAAAAATAATAAATACATCAATACATGAATCTGACATTACACTAGCGGCACGCTATGATGGCCGGTTTGACACATTACAATAGTGATGTGGAATGTCAATTTATTCTCGAACAAAAAACAATTAAGTTTTGTTTTTGTACCTGATTAAATAGGTTTAATAAAACAAAAATGTATATGTTTATTTAATTTATTTGAACGAACTGAATATTTGAACGAAAATGAATATACATACTTTATATGCACACAAGAAACATATGAATACAAAAGATACCAAAAAAGGTGCCACAAAAGGCCATAATTAATCAGATTCGTCCATACTACTATTTTCACTGTCGTCACTGCTATCATCACATACATTAATAATTATATGTTCGTTTTCTATAATATTATCTATTTTCACATCTCTTTCATAATCTTCCCTTATTAATTTAACAGTTTTATTCACAACCTTTTCCCAGTCTCCTTTAGTCACATGTTCACAAGCTTCTTCTAATAATTTTAGCATTTTTTTTGTGGTAAATGGGGGTTCTGTATTGTGTCTTGCAGCATATCCCTTAATTTGAGCCCACACCAACTCAATCGCATTATACTCACAATGGTAAGGCGGTAACCGTATAACTCTGTGCCCATGTTCTAATGCTATTTCGTCAATGACGTATCGGATCTTGGTTGGTTTGTTTTCTTTTAAAAGACGTACTAATTCCGCTTTTAACATATTCATGTTTGCATCTACGCCATTTTTACGAAGCCATGCGACGATATCAGCTTTCTTTTGGGATTGGGCAGGTGGCTTGTCAATTTGCATCGAGTGGTATGGGGCGTTGTCCATAATTATAATAGATGGTTCGATTTCAGAGGTTTGTCCACATAGTGAAAATTGTTCATATTCACAAGTACATTCACCCCTTAAATGGTGCAAACTGATTTTTCTACACTTGTATACATTTAAGAAATCAATTTAATAAATAAATTTTGAGTCCTAAACCTAAAACTACATTCGATAAAATTTATGAATCTCTGCACATCACTATCGTCAATAAAGTAATACAATTATTTCCTTCAAAGTCGTTATCAATTAATACGGAACTTCATGAGCGGACAAACGTCAAACCGGCCATCATAGCGTGCCGCTAGTTTAATAACACTTTGGATAATATTATAAAATGGCTTGACATGAATAATCTACAAATTAATTTGACCAAAACGTATTATATGCAATTTTAACCTTAAATATTTCTTATAATAACCAAAAAATCATTCCTACCTCTGAAATAAAAGTTTTAGGACTAAACGTAGATTTTAGATTGACATGGAAGACTCACATAGATATAGTATGTGAAAAAATAAATAGATTCTGCTTTGTATTAAGACGTCTTAAAAAAGTAGTAGATTTCAAAAAAGCTTATGTTGTGTCGGTTCTCAGATATAAAGTGATCTTTTGGGGCAATGGCACTGATGTCAATAGGGCATTCATTGCCCAAAAAAAATGTATTCGGGCTATGTGTGGTGCTGCCCCTCTAGACAGTTATCGACCATTATTTAAAAAATTAAAATTATTGCCGCTTCCATGTTTATACATATTTGAAATCTGTTGTTTTGTCAAAAAACATAAGACTATGTTTACAGTTGCAAGCAATACATACTATACTCATATTCGTAGTTCTAGAAACACAGATCGTTTGATTTTAAATTATATTCCTAAAAATCAGTATTTCTTAAAAAACTGTGTTATGATGAGTATAAAAATATTCAACAAAATCCCCAGTAGTGTCAAGTTATTACCGTTAAAAAGATTTAAAACTAAGTTATTCCAATGGCTTAACATGCATAACTTTTATGACCTTAAAGAATTTTTCGAATTCAAATAATTCATTAATTGAATAAAAATATATTACATCCATTGACAATATTATTATTATGAAAACTGTATACCGGGAATTTAATTCTTATAAGATTAAGATAAAATAATTTAATTAGAAGATTTAAATATTTTTGTTGTAATTTTTGTTTAATTGATTTTTATTGTTTGACTGTAAGAATTATTTAATAATTAATCTGGGCTCACAACTAATTTATAATAATGAATTAATTAACCTGAAAATTGTACACCGGTTACGGTAGAACATGCAGAACCTACTATGTATTTATTGTAACATCTGTAATATGTAACTATATTATAATGCACCATGTTCTGGACAATAAACGAATTATGAATTATGAATTATGAAAAGTTAATGATAATTTAAAACATGTTGAAAAATCTTATTACCATGTAATGGATTGCTTAAATGACAAGGAACAACAACAACAAGTGTGGAACCCTCGAAGCTTTAGTTTTAAGATACCGTAACTGATTATTTTCACCATCATGTTTTTTATGTAATTCGACGTCGAGTACAGTGTACCTAATTTGAATAAATAAATATTGATTGATAGATTGATAAATACGACGATTCCCGACTCCCGTTGTGTCCACGGTCTATGGAACCGGGTCGAAATTTTCTTAATAATGTTCTCTTTTTGTTGCAGATTGGTGTTTTCACAATCCCTGTACTCGTTAGACCTAATAGAACATTTCCTGGGTAAAGTTGACGAAGCGACGCAAGAGGGCAGAGTTGACGACAAATTAAATGGACATGTTGGTAAGTAGAAAAAATATTAATTAAAAAGTAGCTTATCGGGATAAAATGTTTTATTCTAGTTTTTTTTTCTGTAACCATCCGATTGATGGTAAGAATTAATGTCAGATTTTAATTTTTAACTTTATTTTTTTTTAGTTTAGAGCTTGTTCACTCACACTCATACATGTACGTTTCTAAGTAAAAAGTCGTCGACAAAACTTGTCGTACGTAGTATGTAATTTTGTGGTAGATATATAGGTCTGCGTTATAAAAAAAATTATGTTTTACCGACTACACAGGAACTCTTTAATTTTCCGGGATAATTTTCTTTAAATTTCATCTAGATCTGTTTAGCTATTCTGACGTGATTGAGTAACAAACATCCATCCATCCAAACTTTCTAATTTATAATATTAGTATGGATTGTTTGCAAGAAGTTTTGGGTCAGTTTACAAGTCATTACATTAATTGAATTCATTATTGTAGGCTCCTGGGCACCGGGCGTGGACTACTTCAGACTGGACGGCTCGACGTCGTGTGAGAACCGATCTATTTGGTGCAAGAATTTTAACAGAGAGGACAATCCGAGAGCAAGGTAATGTAATCAAACTGCATTTGATTTTTAAAAGTCCTGTAGGATTTCTAACATTTTCCAATAATAAAAAGTACCCCATCATTTTATGAAAACAAACGTGCCAAATTCCATCAAAATCATTGGTGGTGAAGACGTAGAAAATAGACTGTCAGACAGACACTCATGTTTATAATATAACCACAAACGTGGGATTCATCTAATGTGGAAAAGCCGTTATTTGGTGAAACGTTTTTTATTTATTTTCTTAGTTTTCAGAGCCTTCAGACTTCTGAAAGTTTTTAATCTGAAAACTATAAAATACTATCACATGCCCGCGACTTCGTCCGTGCGGGAACTCCCAAATTTTTGGGGTTAATATATAGCCTATGATACTCACAAATAATGTGGCTTTCTATTCGTACCAGAATTGTCAAAGCGGTTCAGTAGATCCAGAGATTACCCCCTACAACCTCACAAACTTTACCTCTTTATAATATTAGTATAGATAACAATTACAATAATAAAGAAATCATTGCTGCACATTGAATTTTGATATCTAGGCAAGCTCCCATAGTTCCACTGGTCATGTCCTTTTCCCCTATTTTATATCCTAGGGTATGAAATTTTAAAAATTAATATAGTT
Source organism: Erebia palarica (assembly GCA_964035005.1). Classification (NCBI taxonomy): domain Eukaryota; kingdom Metazoa; phylum Arthropoda; class Insecta; order Lepidoptera; family Nymphalidae; genus Erebia; species Erebia palarica. Next base: position 12,186,228 of record OZ035989.1, on the reverse strand, counting down.
ATATATATCTGTATGCCAAGTTTCAGCCTTTTAGTGGTTTGAGCCTTACGTTGATAGTCACCTTTTCCTTTATTTAATTTAATATAGATTATTCTACTGTTCTAGATTGTTCCTAATATCAACCCGAGCGGGCGGTCTGGGAATAAACCTGGTGGCGGCCAACCGCGTAATAATATTTGACGTATCGTGGAATCCCTCCCACGACGTGCAGAGCATATTCCGAGTGTATCGATTCGGGCAGAAGAAGCCATGCTATATCTACAGGTTTCTGGCTATGGTGAGTACTAAATAGGTTACATTGAAAGTTTCCGGAACTGGCCATTTACATCTCAAAAATCAATACTCAAAAAGTAATTACAACATATTTGAAAATAGAACACTTTTTGTCAGGCTGTAGCAAGCCAAGGTACTGATATGACAGGGCAACTGACATGTATGACCTTATTTTTAGGCATATCCTAACCTAGGTGAAATATTCATTAATAATTACAGGGTACGATGGAGGAGAAGATCTATGAGCGCCAAGTGACGAAGCAGGCCATATCGAAGCGAGTCATCGACGAACAGCAGATAGATCGGCACTACGCGGAGAACGATCTAGCCGAGCTGTACAAGTTCGAGCCCAACCCACCCACGCCGCGCGAGCTGCCGCCGCTGCCCAAGGATAGGCTGTTTGCTGAGATCCTGAAGGAGTATGAGGCGCAGGTAACAATACACAGGGGACTGACAGGCACTACACGGAGAACGGTCTAGCCGCTGTACAAATTCGAATCCCACCCACCCACGCCGCGCGAGCTGCCGCCGCTGCCCAAGGATAGGCTGTTTGCTGAGATCCTGAAGGAGTATGAGGCGCAGGTAACAATACACAGGGGACTGACAGGCACTACACGGAGAACGGTCTAGCCGCTGTACAAATTCGAGCCCCACCCACCCACGCCGCGCGAGCTGCCGCCGCTGCCCAAGGATAGGCTGTTTGCTGAGATCCTAGGAGTATAAGGCGCAGGTAACAATACACAGGGGACTGATAGGCACTACACGGAGAACGGTCTAGCCGCTGTACAAATTTGAGCCCCACCCACCCACGCCGCGCGAGCTGCCGCCGCTGCCCAAGGATAGGCTGTTTGCTGAGATCCTGAAGGAGTATGAGGCGCAGGTAATAATACACAGGGGATTGACAGGTTCTACGCGGAGAAGGCTCTAGCCGAGCTGTACAAGTTCGAGCCCAACCAACGCTGCCCAAGGACAGGCTGTTTGCTGAGACCCTGAAGGAGTATGCACAGGGGACTGACCGGCCTGAGTAGAACTCCGTCGTATTCCTCATTGCTGAGGGTCCCCTTTCCAATCATCACACAATGACAGGGGTTTTCTTGGGAAAATATATCGCCGGGACCGACGGCTTAGCGTGCTCTCCGAGGCAACGAAAAGGCTTCATTCTAAATTTATTTATTATTAGCACCCGCTATTGGGTGCCTGTCCCAGTAAATGATATTAATTTTTATGTCCAATGATCATTGTCCAGAAGTTTGAAACGCAACCCTGTTCTAAAATCTTGGATTGCCTGAGGCACAGCCGTCAGTGCAGCCGTTGAATATTCAACGAATTGGATTTATTCGTTTTTGTTCCTCAAATCGTCATCGATAATATTGGTATTTCGGACCAATTCATTTGATTCTGTTTCAATATTTATGGACAACTAGCTGATGCCCGCGACTTCGTCCGCGTGGATTAAGGTTTTTGGCTCCCGCTGGAACTCTTTCATTTTCTGGAATAAAAAGTAGCCTGTGTCATTCTCTGACCCCTAAACTACCACTATGCAAAAAATCATGTCGATCCCTTGCTCTGTGAAAAACAAAACTATCCCACCAGAACCGGACATTTTTCCATTTTTCCGGGATAAAAAGTAGCCTATGTGTTATTCCAGATTATTCTCAGTGCCAAATTTCATCCAGATCCGTCCCGCCGTTCTGGCGTGATTCAGTAACTAACATCCATACATCCATACTTTCGCATTTAAAATATTAGTAAAGATAAGTGTTATATATAGAAAACGGTTTGTTAACAGATCTACAAGTATCACGAACACGACTCCCTCCTCGAGAACAAGGAGGAGGAAACTCTGACGGAGGAGGAGCGCAAGGCCGCCTGGGAGGACTTTGAAAACGAGAAAACGCGTCCGCCGCCCGTGCCCTTCAGCGCCTATAACTTGCACAATGGGATGCGTATGTTCATTTTAATTCCTTCGCTAAAAGTCCAGAGTTCCCATATGCTGACCTTTCATTAGCATATATTATGTGTATAGTCTAGTGATGTGTCCGCGGATATGCGAGGTAGAACAAAGATCCGTATCCGTATCCATTACTTTTTTGACAGATCTTTTACCTTATTAATTTTCAATACACAGATGAAATTCTACGTATAGGGGATAGCAATGAAAAACTATTAAATTCCGTTCAGTTTAATTTTTATTTCTTAAAATCAAATAATTGGCACCTTTATATTGCAAACATTTATCGTAGTTAGCTTCAAGGTCACGCGCACCGACACTGATTTAGTAAGAAAGTTAAGATCCGTATCCGCAGATATACATTTTTAACGATCTGGCACATGACTAATGCATCCATATACCACATTTTTATTTGTGTTAAATTGGATCTCAAGTTTTTTTGAACAATGCACTCGTGATATTGAGGTCTTCTTTAAATTCATGGATTGTCTTCTAGACAAATTAAAATCAAAATTATGTAGCAAACAAATCATCATAACAGGTGACTTTAACATTGATGCACTCGCTTTACCAAAGTCTAAAGACTATAAGACCCTAATAAACATCATGTTGGAGCACAACCTCACGCAAATAATAAACCTTCCGACTAGAGTGACAAAAACAACATCCTCATGCATTGACCTATTATTCACAAATAATAAAATTAATACCTACACAGTAGATGATCAGGGAATATCAGACCACAAAAGTATAATCTACAAAACGACCGGAAAAAAATTAAAACAAATAAAGCAAAACATGTCTGTGGAAAAACGTATTTTTAACGCTCTTAATATGAATAAATTTAAACGAGCCCTACTTGACACTAACTGGAACAATATTATTGTGAAAGATAACAATATAAACCAAAACTACGACAGCTTCCTACAGTATGTAACAAAAATCTTAAATAAATGTATACCTAAAAAACGCATAAAATTAAAAATCCGCAAGAAAATATTCTTAACAAACGGTCTCAAAAAATCATGTCTACACAAACGCCTGCTAAAAGTATTAGTAAATCAATCTAATAATAAAATCTTAAAAAATCATCACAAACAATATAGTAAAATGTTAAGAAAATGCATAAAAATATCAAATAAAATAAATAACATTACAAAAATGGAAAAATCCCAAAATAAAACTAAAACGATGTGGAATATAATTACGGATGTAACTAATAAAAATACAGAGACAAACACTAAAAACATAACATTACGAATGGGGAAAGATACATGCATCAAATCACCTAAAAAGGTTGCCAATACTTTTAACGACTATTTTGTAAGCGTCGGGAAGTGCCCCCAAGAAGCCCCACCCTCGCCTAGCACCTGCACTACGCAAAAACCGGTTCTCAACTCAATATTCCTTTCGCCCGTCACGGAGAAGGAAACATATGACATTATTCGTAACCTTGAAAGCAAACGCAGCCACGGCATTGATGAAATACCTATGACATTAGTTAAAACATGCATTAATCAATTGACATCTCCCTTGACATTTCTCATAAATCAATCATTCGACGAAGGCTACTGTCCGGATCAATTAAAAATCGCAAAAATACGACCAATATATAAAAAAAGCGGATCTAAACTTGACACTAGTAATTACAGACCAATAGCGCTATTGCCAACGTTCTCTAAAATCTTTGAAAAAGCCGTATGCAATCGCATCTACCCCTTCCTAGAAAAATACAATATTCTAGACGAAAATCAGTATGGTTTCCGTAAATCGCGGTCTACAACCCTCGCTGTTTACAATTACATACAATATATATTAGAATGCATGAAAAAAAAGAAATACGCAGTGGGACTACTATTAGACATGACAAAGGCCTATGACAAAGTTTCACATAAAATACTATTAGATAAATTATACAGTTCGGGTATAAGGGGAAACGCACATGAGTGGTTTAAAACATACCTACACGATAGGACGCAATACGTGGAAATAGATTACTACGACGAAACTACACACAAAATAACTACCGTACAATCAAGAATCAACATAAGCAACTGGTCTATACCACAAGGCAGCGTTCTTGGCTGTACCCTCTTTTTATTATATATAAATGAGCTCCCGAAGGCACTAAATCCTGACTGCAAGGTAGTTATGTTTGCGGACGACATTTCGCTACTCACGGAATGCTTCAACATTGACGAGTGTAAACTCCAATTAACACAAAACCTACAAAACACGCGAAACTGGCTGAAACGACATAATTTGGAAATAAATACGAAAAAAACAAAAATCATACAATTTAGACCATACCAGAAAGTACCCCTTGACATAGAAAACTTCTCAAAAGAAATAAACATAGAAGTAGTTAGTGAGTTCAAACTCCTAGGATTAACCATAGATACTTATCTAAACTGGAAGCAACATGTGCAAGGTGTGAGGACTAAGCTCTCACGGTTTGTATACGCACTAAGTATCCTTAAGGCGAATACTAACTATGAAACAGCGGTGTCAGCATACTATGCATATGCCTACTCATGGCTTCGGTATGGTATAGTCCTATGGGGTGAGAGCCCCGACGTAGGAGATCTCTTTATATCCCAAAAAAAATGTATACGAGTTCTAGTAAATATTAAGCAACGCGATAGCTGCAGGCCACATTTTATAAATAGAAAAATTCTCACCTTACCCAGCATTTACATAATGGAGATGGCCTTGTTTGTCAGGAAAAATATGCACCTATATAGAACCTATGAAAGCAAAAAATTACAGAGAGTTACACGCAGGCAAAAAAAACTGGTTGTACCCCACTACAACCTCATAACGTTAGCGCAAATTAGTCCACATTTTAGGTCCGTAACCATTTATAATAAACTCCCAAATTTCATAACTGACGAGATCAAAATGACAATATTTAAAAGAAAATTAAAAGAATGGCTTTTACTAAAATGTTTCTACAGTGTTAAAGATTTTTTAAATGAATAGACTCCTGTAACATGACATATTAAATTAAATTAAATATAAGAATATGTATTATCACATAATATACTGAATAAATTAATAATAATAATTAATTATATATAATTAGGTAATAATAATGTTAACATTTAGCAACGCCCTGACAGGGCGTCATGTCCATGCATGCTAACTGCTAATATTAAGAACATTGTATTAGTATGTAAGACATGACAGCTATAAATAAATAAATAAATAAATAAATAAATAAATAAATATATCTTATCGAACCCAAAACTATAATATAGTCTTCTTAGGAAGGATACCAATGAAAGTTTGAATTTGAAATGCAAGAGTAGAACTCCCGAGTGCCAATAGGGATGATGCCTATATCAAAAATAAAATATTTTCAACTCATTATTGAATAGAGGGTCTTCCAAAAGATCTCATTCACATCCTCGATTAGTTTTGAGTTTGATTAAATTAATATTATTTATAGTATAAATAAAATTAAGTTTGTTGCGTTGAAATTCGATGACGTCACAACTGGTTTTTTCATACAACGTGAAGTTAGTTCCATAGTAGAAGTTTGATAAAGAGTTGCTGATTTAATTGAGTTGTCATCATTCCTATTATGTTTACCCACAGTGCGTCGATCAGATCAGATCGATCACAGGAAATTGAATGTTTCTTATTTCAACAGTACCAGGTCTATTGGCGCAACAGCAGCAGTTGGCTTACGCCGCATTGGCGGCCATGCTGCGCAAAGACATGCCCAACATCAGCGACGATCAGATTAGGAACATGCTGCCGCTCATATACAATTCTAATCCAGCGGTGAGTATCTGTAGCATAGTGCTTGATGATTCACTACACTCATTATCACTAACATCACAATAGTCGTTAAAACTCGCCTACCCGCATTGGAACAGCGTGGTGGGTCTAAGCTCTATTCCCTCTCTCTCATGAGAGTGGAGTGGAGTGGAGGCAGTGGGATGTTAATGGGCTGTAGTGGTGGTTCACTACACAGGAGTATGCATTGGCGACCAAGTTGGTACTAATGCGAACAAATTATCCAGAAAATTCTGCTATTACTGGGTTCAAAATTATTGAAATACTAAGCTTCTATATGTGATACTGGAAAACTTTTATTCTAGAACCTTGAAAAATTCTGAGTAAAAGCAGTTTTTTACTCGTGCAAAAATAAAAATTATTTAACTTAACTGCTATAACACAGCATTATTACACACTACTCGCGGTCAACGCGCAGCGGATCGGTTTCTTACCACTAGTTGTCTACTAAAAACAACACAGCACCTTTAAAATAATTAAAATATAAACCTTAAAACTAAGGCATTAAAGTTTAATTTAAAGTGTACTATATTATTTATACTTACGACCTTTTGTCTTAAGAAGAACGGTGTCGGTCCCGCGTTTCCACATTTTTACCCCATACCAAAAAGTGCTCAACGTGCCTAAAGAAGTTTTCACTTCAAAAACGGAGTTGAAGAGAGTCTAGAGGGTACAGTTAAAAGTTTAATTATTTTATAAGTTTAGTGAATTTATGAAGTTATAAATAAATTTATAAATGTTGTAGAACAAACTTTTTTTAGTATTATCTTGAGAAGTTGTTCTTAAAAGGTAAAATGTATTTTAAAACCTTGTATACAAAATCAACCTTGTGGTATGACCTGATACCTTCGCCTGCGACTCGAGCATTAAAGTTTTCGCCTCAAATGTAATTTTCAATATGCTGCCTTTATACTTTGCAGCGTATTTAATTGCTATATTGGTTATTATTATCGATTTAAGAGAGGTCGAAGGTATAATTAAAATAGGTGCTTATTCCACAATTTTTTAAAGCTTCTTTCGACCAATAGCATAATTTGAATAAGTTATTAAAAAAATTAAATTTATCTGTTCAGATGTTCGGTGGATATGACTATGGCGTAAGTTTTATCGATGTTATTTAATTAGATTTCTTTTTTTTGTTTGTATAATTTTATTATTTACGCCATATCCGTTTTATGTTTTCTCCTATAATAGCATGACTTTCCTGTATAATTGTATTACGAATTAGTTTTTTAGGCGACAAATCCTCAAGCCAATGGTCTTGAATTCTTATAACTATTGTAATTTCTGAATCTAGATCCAGATAATCTTACAATTATATACAAAGAAAGAATTATAGTAATCCAGTAGCCTTATTATGTGAAACCCGCATCAATCAATGTTATAGTTTAAAATGCTGTGATTAGCTATATATATTATGGTATTACTGTGATAATGGATTTTGGCCAATAGCTGAAGAGTGTTAGAGGTGATTGCGATTATACACTGTAGCAATAATTTTTACATAATAAGCTCCCACATTACTAGTTTTGACAGCAGAAAAAAAGCTTAGAACTCCAGACCATTTGCAGGGAGGTCAATATTCTCTATTAGTTTACTTGAAATGTTTTATTGAATGTGGTATTTCTGTTATTTGCACAGTTGATGCAGAAGATGAGTGAAATCTACAAGTACGCACAACCTGGCATGATGAATCCCGGAATGGTCAATCCAGTTTTAAATCCAGGTAAGTGTACGGTTAGATGTAAAGTGTATTAACTAACAGAATTTTACAGACTAAGTAAAGGTTAGAACCTATTTCCTTGTAGCTGGAGGCAGAATAGTCTTCCCCCTCTGCCTCATATTAATACTTACTGTCCGCGACTTCGTCAGAGTGTATTGAGGTTTTTTGGTTCAAAACTTTTTCATTCATGTCATATATTTTTTTTTTTTTTTTAAAGTCAAGTCAAATTTTGTGTTGACCTGTGTTATTAATGCGCAAGTGTGTCTGTCTGCTACGCTTTCACGGCCCATCTGCTCAATCAATTTTGATAAAATTTGGTATGTATGTTTGATAGCTTGTATCCAGGGGATGGACATAGGCTACTTTTATCCCGAAAAATTCAAGAGTCCCCGCGGGAATAAGTATATATATATATGTATAGGCTACTTTTTATCCCGGAAAATTAAGGAGTTCCCGCAGGAACCAAAAGCCTCGATCCACGCAGACGAAGTCGCGGGCATATATATATATATATAACTCCTTAATTTTCCGGGATAAAAAGTAGCCTTTGTGCTATTCCAGACTATAATCTATCTCTGTGGCAAATTTCAGCCAGATCCGTTCAGCAGTTGGGGCGTGATTGAGTAACAAACATCCATACATCCATCCAAACTTTCGCATTTATAATATTATTATTATAGAATTATAGATTATAGATAATTAATTGTGTGTGTGTGTGTGTGTCAGCGGCGGGCGTGGGGCTGGGCGGCAGCAGCGGGCTGCAGTACGAGCCGCCGTGGCAGCGCCAGCAGCAGGCGCAGCACCAGATGAACCTGCAGCGCCTCATGCAGCAGCAGCAGCAGCAGAACGTGAGCACCGCCGCACTGTTATATAGGCCTATTACAATGCACTTTTCACAGGGCCCTGTGGCAAGGGTAGGCATGGCCGCAATTTAGAGCGTCGCTTATTACATTGCAATAAGGATCTAAGTAGGGACCCTTTCTCCCTCAATCTTATTATACTACACTGATTCAAGTGTAAGGGTCCCTGTTCAAAAGTGCAGTGTAATAGGCCTATTACCCCTTCCGCCGCCCGCGGTCTCCAGTGTGCCTTATGGGCCTATTACACTGCACTTTTCACAGGGCCCTGTGGTGGGCGTGGCCGCTATATAAAGCGTCGCTTATTACACAGCAGAAAGGATCAAATTAGGGACCCTTAAAGGTTTAATATAACTGCCATGCACCTAACAGGTTTGCCCCCTACCATCTTAGACTGTATCATCACTTACCATCAGGCGAGATCACATTCAAGGGCTAACTTGTAGTGGATAAAAAAAATCTTATTACACAGCACTACACTGATTCAAAAGGGGCGTAAGGGGGTCCCTTACAGAAGTTTAGTGTAATAGGCCCATTACTCCTGCACGTCTGAGAGTTCTTAGCCTAGTCATGTAGTGCTCAAAAATGTGGTTACCTGGAATAAGTTTTGAAAATTGGTGTATTTTATAGATTTCGATGTGCTCTTTCTAATTTACACTTTGCCACCTCGTATCTTTGCCGCCCGCGCCGCCGCATAGGGCCCTGTGGAAAGTGCAGTGTAATAGGCCTATTACTCCTGCACACCTGAGAGTTCTTAGGCGTCAACCACGAAACTAGCGACGGCGACAGCGGGGCGATGTGGTACGAGAGCTAGCGACGAATTTCGGGAAGGCCCTCTAGGCAAACTGAAATTGTAAAAAAATAATTTCGTCAACTGGCGAATCCAGTCCTGCCAGTCTGGTAGAGCGTTTGCGGTTATTTCTCTTCTAAAATATTTTATTAAAAATCCCAAAAAATATACTTTTGGCAATCTGAAATTTTAATCACATATTTATTGAGTAATTTCAATAATACCCGCAAATCGCCAGACAAGTTTTGCGATTTTAAACCTGGATAAAGTTTTCAAATGAGTACGACAAAATTGCGGCGAAATTCGTCGCCAGCTCTCCGACTAATCGCATCGCCCCGCCGCCGCTCATTTCGTGCCCGTACACTTAGCCCAGTCATTTGGTGCTCAAAAATGGGGTTACCTGGAAAGTTTCTCGGGAGTTTTTAAAAATGGTGTATTTTATAGATTTCGACGTGCTCTTTCCGAATTTACACTTTGCCACCTCGAATCTTTGCCGCTCGCGCCGCCATATTGGAAAAATGGCGTACAAGATCTTTAAACTAAATTAGATGGACATGCCTAAATCTAGTGATGCTATTTTTTTCTTCCTGTAAAACACCCACAATACAGATTTATTTGAACTGAGATGAATTTAGGTTTTAGTTTGCGGCCCTCGCACGATGAAACTATTGATTTTACAAAAAAAAGGTTAGTACATAAGTTGTAGGAAATTTTCTTTAGTTTAATTAATTACAGAACTATTTTCATCGTAAAGGAGTTTTAGTCAAAAAACTGTTATTGGGCGCCATTTTTCCAATATGGCAGCGCGAGCGGCAAAGATGCGGGGTGGCAAAGTGAAAATTTTCTAAGAAAAACTACGAAATGACTGGGCTATTCTCTATAATGTGCTCATACATGTATGAATTCTGGCAGACTATACTTAGCTTGACCTGGTATTAATAAACCGACATTGGATAAGATGAGGTTCTCAAGTATTATAAGACCAATACTTCAGAACATGTTCTAACCTGATGTCGGTTTACTAATACGAAGCTAAGCATTCTGAGAGGAGGTCCGAATTCAGTAGAGGATAGGTGGATAATGATGATCATACTATTGAAATAAGAAAGGATACCGGAATTGGGCACACTCCTGTAACGCCTGTCAAAAGTATAAAGTTCTCACCCCTGCTAGCGATTTCAAACTGCCCTCTGGTCGTTTTTTTCATGTGCACAGAATTTTTATGGTGGTTAAAGGTGCTGTTTAATCGCTGTTGATGAATTTAAGCAATATAATGAAGCCGTGCCACCACATTTATAATCAGAGGAGAGGGTTGCTAAAGCATTATTTTCTTAGGAGATATCTCACTTTATAGGAGGATAAAGGAGAGCAGTTTGAATCATGTATATTATAAACCTCAAAAGCCCTTTACTTAGCCGTACTCGTGTGGAATCGCAAATTAACATATTTAATAACCCAAGATGGGTGCCAAGTACTACGCAGGCGGGCTGGGCAGCCGGGACCCAATGGCGATGGCGCTACAGCAGCAACGCGCGCGGGAGATGATGCTCGGCGAGCGCGGCAGGCCCCGCGGCCGGCCCCCGGGGACCACGGCGCCGCGACCCCGCGCGCCCCAGCACACCGGGGACGTCGTCGACCTCGACTCGGATTAGGAGCCGCGGTGAGTGACGCGGGTGTGTAGCGCTACAGCAGATGATGCTCGGCGAGCGCGGCAGGCCCCGCGGCCGGCCCCCGGGGACCACGGCGCCGCGACCCCGCGCGCCCCAGCACACCGGGGACGTCGTCGACCTCGACTCGGATTAGGAGCCGCGGTGAGTGACGCGGGTGTGTAGCGCTACAGCAGATGATGCTCGGCGAGCGCGGCAGGCCCCGCGGCCGGCCCCCGGGGACCACGGCGCCGCGACCCCGCGCGCCCCAGCACACCGGGGACGTCGTCGACCTCGACTCGGACTAGGAGCCGCGGTGCGTGACGCGGGTGTGTAGCGCTACAGCAGATGATGCTCGGCGAGCGCGGCAGGCCCCGAAGCCGGCCCCCGGGGACCACGGCGCCGCGACCCCGCGCGCCCCAGCACACCGGGGACGTCGTCGACCTCGACTCGGACTAGGAGCCGCGGTGAGTGACGCGGGTGTGTAGCGCTACAGCAGATGATGCTCGGCGAGCGCGGCAGGCCCCGCGGCCGGCCCCCGGGGACCACGGCGCCGCGACCCCGCGCGCCCCAGCACACCGGGGACGTCGTCGACCTCGACTCGGACTAGGAGCCGCGGTGAGTGACGCGGGTGTGTAGCGCTACAGCAGATGATGCTCGGCGAGCGCGGCAGGCCCCGCGGCCGGCCCCCGGGGACCACGGCGCCGCGACCCCGCGCGTCCCAGCACACCGGGGACGTCGTCGACCTCGACTCGGACTAGGAGCCGCGGTGAGTGACGCGGGTGTGTAGCGCTACAGCAGATGATGCTCGGCGAGCGCGGCAGGCCCCGCGGCCGGCCCCCGGGAACCACGGCGCCGCGGCCCCGCGCGCCCCATCACACCGGGGACGTCGTCGACTTCGACTCGGACTAGAAGCCGCGGTGAGTGACGTGTGTGTGTGTGTGTGTAACGCTACAGCAAATGATGCTCGGCGAGCGCGGCAGGCCCCCGGGGACCACGGCGCCGGTACTCCACACGTCGTCGATCCTGACTCGGACGAGAAGCCGCATAATTGACCGCGCTCGCCTAGCATCAAAGCATAATTGATGCTGGGCGAGCGCGACGGACCCTCCGACTGGCCCCCGGGGACCACGGCACCTCGAACATGGGCCTGCAAGCAATGTGTGTGTGCCAAACTGTTCCCAGCGATGAAAACCAGCTCAACTTGTAGCCGCCGGCGAGTATCTTTAGCTCTCCCCACAGTCCACAAGACGTCCACCAGTCACTTGACTCTAAATAACGTGATGGCATGGGTACGGGCATCTCGTACGGGTAAGCGATCCCCACTCATGCGTGAGTGCCGGAGTTTTTTAAAACAAAAGATTTTTGTTTAAATTCTTTACAATTACAATGCACTAAGGCGAACTTAATACCTAGAGGTTTTGTCTTCCAGTTAAACATTCAGTCCCAGTTACTTCATTTTCAAAATTGAATACTCACCCACTTTTAGTAATACAACTGAAATTTTACTATCATTCAGCAAATTGTTTAATTAATTACCTATATAACATTACTAATTCTCTTGCAGATTCCCAGTGTAAGATAAATCGATAAACAAATGTGTACAGTGAAAGTTATACGGTGCTACGTTTTGAGCGAGGAAGGCTTGAATAGATGGACACTGGAGTTGCGTCATGTTGGCAGGACTGGTCTACTCTACAACTCTAGGAATATAATATTTAATCGATTTAGGAATAATTTTCAATGTCGCCTATAATAATTATGTCATTGTTGTCTTCAGGCTTGCATCACCACCACATTATCACGAATCTCATTTTCTCCTTCAATACTTGATTTTGTATCACAATTGATTAAAATAAAGAGAAAAAAATGGTGGTTGCATTAACATATCATAAGAATCTCTTTCCAAACAGTGCAGCCTGAAGTATGACCCAACTTTACTCGCACAAACGTTCAATTTTAATATTTCACGAGTTTTTAAAACATATAACATGTGCTCAAAGATTAAGGGTGAAAACATATTATTATCCGACGTGTTGTATTAGATTTTTGTACTGGCTATCAAATACACTACTTTGTTTTGACTCAACATGTGCATCCCGTTGTGCTGTAGGTATATTTCTGGCTTAATGCTCTAGTTTCCTAGGATAGAGTGACATAATGTGAATGGTTGTATTTTAGTGTTTCAAGATCTCATGGTTTCTCTAGAGAATATTTTTTGGCACCATAAGAGGGGTCGGGCACCCCTCTTATGGTCCATAAGAACTGAGCAAAATTGTTTTTTGATCAATCAGATTTTGAAAATATGATTAGATTATCACATCATTTAAAAATTATCTATTGAACACGACACCTGCTCTCCACTTTACTTCAGTGTACAGGCAACTTTACTTCGGTATATAATAAAACCTCATATTCACTAGGAAACAACAGATAAAAGATTGTAAGACAAGATGTCTTGTGATGTTTGTCAAACGCGTCACTCAACATCTGTAGGGATATGTATTGCGGGACATTTAATTGTAGTGAATATGAGACTTAACACTAACACTGTCCTTGGAAACCGGTGTTTATGTGGCTCTGAAAATGTGCCCAATATTACTCTACTTTCGGAGCTACTGTTCTATAATTATTTAGTGGGAATAAATACATAGTAATTTAGTTCATATTTAGGCAGTTTTATGTGTATAACATTTAAGATTCCCACAATAACAAAATCAGATAACTACCAATAGTTGATGTAAATATTATTATCTATTGTATAAAAGACATATTTTGTTCATCCAAAATTTCTGTCTGTAAAGCTGTATTTTGGAGCTATGAGTTAGTGTTATTTGCATAAAACTAATGTTTAAAGCACCTCATTGACATTATTCAACAAACAACAAATATTTTATGTCTATGGGAGGCTTTAAAGAAGTCAGCTTGACGATTTTAAATATATCTCTCAGTACAGGAAATTAGTTTAAGCTATATTGTATGTCAGTAGCTATCTTATAATAAACTGTGTGTTAACCACATACACTCTTTCACCAAGTCTTAATTATTTTCAACAAAACATTAAACCATCAGACAGCAAATTCAGTTGAAAATTCAGAATATGTCATTCTTTGATAAGAAAATTATTAGGGCTTAGTGAAAAAGGGCCTTAATGTTGTAGAAAAAAATACAGAATACAAACAGTAAACCTTTAATTGCATTTACAACTTTTTTTGGAATTTATAATTATATTCTAGCTTACTAAAATCTAAAAATCTAAAAATTTCTTTTGCAAACTGTAAGACATGGTATGTTTAGATTTTACATTGCATCACCAATAGTTGAATTTTGAACACAAATACAATATTATGGTGAAAAATTATGTTAATTTTCTTATTGAGTACTTAGAAACTGTTATTTTTAAAATATTGAATGCAAGAAAAGATTACAATTAGTTTGCTATAATCCACCAACAGAAAAAATTCTGTATGGTCAAGCATGCAGTTACAAGCGAAGCACCGTTTACCTTCCCAACCAAGCAAGAAAGCCAAGTTCCCAAGCAAGCAATGCCACCACCACTCACATGCACCACCAACTTGGCTTTCTTGCTTGGTTGGGAAGGTAAATGGTGCTTCGCTTGTAACTGCATGCTTGACCATACAGAATTTTTCTGTTGGCGGATTATAGCAAAATAATTGTAATCTTTTCTTACTAAATCATGAACTTCCACAAAGTAACGCCCGATTCTATCCAATATTTAAATATTGAATGGCAAAAACCTATGTTTAATAGCTCTCTTTTTATATTTTTAACATTCCTTTCTTTAAATTATAATTATTGATGATTTGTTCTACACACAAAGTCAAAAGTATAATTATTTTCTTTCCATGATTAAACTAATTATAAAATACAAAAGATGGTGGTAAGTTCTAGTGTCAAATTTGTAATAAATAAGTGTCATTCCAAAACAAGATTATATTCATACCTAAACATTGATCATTACTTTTTTTTAAATTACTTTTTGTCATTTTTTACTTTATTGCTGCTTTATTTTTAATATTAGTGATAAAAAGCCACTAAGCCTATCTTTAGAATAGTTAATGACACTGGTGAACTCCTAAAAACTGAATAACTTTATAGTGTACCCATATTCTTAACAGTACAACATTGACAAAAGTTATGAACTACAAATCTTGACTTGGTGGAATATTCAATGATAATTAATAATCTTAAAATATTTCTTTTTTCTGTCAAATGAGTGAGTACTTTATTTATTAGCCTGGACAAAAGGTGTTTTAGTTGTGATATTGCCTATGCTTGTGTGTAGAGAATTTAATGGAAATTGGTCATTAAGTAATAAGAAAAATGTTATGTCAGGAGAAAAGATATCCTTCACGCACGAGTTGAATGCAGAGTAAATGTATGGTGACACATATGTTTACTCTGCATTCACCTCGCGCGCAAACCGTACTTATTCTGCTGAAAAAAACCTCAAAAGTGAATAATGGACAGATTTCAACCTATTTCTATCTTTTTCTGCAATACATTTAGATCTGCCATTGAAATTTTGAGATTGTGTATGGCAGAATTCTAATAGGGTTTAAAACACATGCCTAATAGTTTTTATGAAAATAAATCTGTTTACAGTGTATCACCATACAGCTAACTGTGCAATAAGGATATAAGATACTTCTAAGCAATTTCCCTTCGATTCTAGCATGCAGTTAATCTTAATTTTTGTATACGTTTATTTTTAAAAGTCATCTCCTGTGACTTTAATATTAGAATCAGCAAATATTATTAAGTAATTATTTTTAATATTTAGATTTATCGTTTACCAGTGTATCAGTTAAAAATTTGTGTAGTAATTTTTTCATTTAAATACTGTTATAAGATTTTTTATAATAATTGCAAAACATTTTAAATGTTGATCATTATTACATATTTCTTAGATTTATGCTTATATAGTTTTACAAATTATAATTAATGAACAGTATTTCATTTAGAGTTTAAGGTAATTTTATATCTAAATTTTAATTTTACTTGACATTATTTTTATCAAATATGGCAAATGTTGCTTTTGAGGGTGATTTAAGGTAAGGATTGAACATCTGTGCTAGGACTGTTGTAACAGTTAAATTATTTATGTAATATATAATTATTGTAACTGTAGAAAACTTCCTATTATTTTGTAGTACAATTGAGTATAATAAATGATTTGGAAATGTGTACATGTGTAGTTTCTTTCTTATCTTATGGTAGGAAGTTGCTCTTGACTACAATGATCATTTCCTAGGCATTTTCTTAATTCAAATGCCATTTATTTAAAGTTATCTACATTGTAATGTGGTCAGGATAATCAATGTATATTAAAATGGATACTCTAGTATACTACTAAAAATTTCAGGATTGTAATCCATGCACATTTAGTAGCTACTCACCAAATATTCATAACATCAAATATTTATATTCGGTATTCCAGTATCTATACCAATAGAAACTTCAATATATTTAAGCAATCTTCGTGCCAGAAAATTAGCATCTTCCTGCTTGGATACATCTGCCGTCAACATCTCAAGTCTGTTCTCAGAACAGAATGTCATTACTTCACTTGCGTTCACTGTCATTGCATGTACAGGGCAATTAGTAGCATTCACCAGAACCACACGTCGTATCCTCAGATCGGGGTGGACTTGCTCTAGAATTCTACTCGCCCAATCTATGCAGAACATTCTACTTGTATCCACTGCAATTATAACAAAATCTATAGAAAGTTTACCTGTTAAATCTGATTGTCTCACAATATCTTCCAAGGTTAATGAACGTAACACAACAAGTTTCCATCTAAAATCACCCATAGCGTGAACATCTAATAGGGCTTCGGAGATATTTTCAATAATAACATTGTTCGAAGAGAGCACAACAACTGATAAACTATTTTTGCAGCAAGTAGTGCCAATCCATGGTGCAATTACAACATTTTCTTCGATTGTAGACATTCTGACAACAATAATAAATACGGTTTTCAGTATAGTACACAAGTTCCAGATTTCAAAATATTTTATTTTTTAACGTTTTTTACCACCGACCAGAAAAAGAACTATATTACCAATTCAAATTACAATGTTACATTGATTGACATGGTTTTGGTCTGTGTCTCAGATATGAGGTCTGTGTTCTAACTTTTCTACGGTAGTCCAAACAGAAGGACTAGAATCCAGGTCCAAAAAGGGTCCAAACACGTCCAAAATTTTTTTTTTATCCACTACAAGTTAGCCCTTGACTGCGATCTCACCTGATAGTAAGTGGTGATGCAGTCTAAGATGGTAGCGTACTAACCTGTTAGGGGCAGTTATATTAAACCCATACCCCTATTCGGTTTCTACACGGCATCGTACCGGAACGCTAAATTGCTTGGCGGCACGTTTTTGCCGGTAGGGTGGTAACCAGCCACGGCCGAAGCCTCCCACCAGGCAAACGCACCATTTATGCCTGTGCTTTATACACCTTTTATTAAACCCTTGATTTTTTGATTTTATATATTAGGAGTGGATATGTTGCAGTTTACTCAATTATAGTTATACGATGCATTTTATTATTAAAACATGTAAAACTATGTTTTGACTTTTCTTACTTACTAAAAGCTACGCTATTAGAACGAGACAGGTGTATTATATTATCGCGTGAACGTGTCGCGCAATTGTCATAAGACGTCGTCAAATTAGCAATTGAAGCCAATTTTTTGCTAACTACAAATGGCGTCCGTTGTGCTTCCGGTGTTTCAGTTGTGATTATTACCTTTTTTGTGAACATTTTCATGTATTTTGTTGTACTTTTAAGTAATTATCTATGGTGTAGCGCTCAGTTGTGGGATGTCATAATAATTATAATATAAAACGCCCAGAAATTTCATTTCATAGGACGAATTTCATTCATGAGCAACAAAGTCATCTAGTTTTCCTTTTTATGGCGAATATTTTAAGTTATTTCGTCTAATTATATCTTAGTTTCTTCTTTACTGAATCCAAAACACGTCAATTTTTGCGCTGTCTCCAAAAATTTGGATTATTTCATTACTTTTTGTTTGGAGTGTATATATAGTGTGGGAATTGTATTGTATAAAAATAAATTGAATATCTCTTACTGTTTCTCACTCTGAGGGGTAGAGAGTTGAAATTAAACAGTCAGCTTCTACTTGTAACGATGATAACCTAGTGATTAAGACACCCGATCTCCGGTATGGTGTCTCGTATTCGAAAATTACAGTGTCTATTTAAGTGGTTTTGGTCCCTTCATTGCAGTTATTGTGTATCATTTTAACTAATGTTTTACAATTGTTTCAGATTCCCAAAATATCATGAATTAAGGCTAAGATGGCTGAATGCTATAAACAGATCTGAGTACAAGCCTCACTCTAAACCGCCAGCGTCTCAAACATGATGCCTGCCCATTTCCACGTATACTAGTAAGAATCTTTACTCAATATTCTTGTTTTTGATGAATAATAAAAACAATAACGTAAACTTCTCAATTATGCTTTTCTCTAATCCAAATAATAAAATTTTACTATTTCTTTCTTATTGCAAAATTTACCACCTGGGCAACACGCAATTCAACCCTTGCAAGAATTTAACCTCAATTTGTGTCCAGAAACTAATAACGATGTTTCTCAAAACAGAATAAGGACATAGGCAACTTTTTATCCCAGAAAATTAAAACGTTCCTGCGGAAATCAAAAATACTTAATCCACGCGGACGAAGTCGCGGGCGTCATATAGTTAACATATAAATTACTGGAACTAAGAGCCGTAAATTAAATTTATAATTACAAAAAAGAGCCATAAAACCAGACAGAGACAACTAATGACGTAAACACTTATTTGTCTCTGCCAAAGACTACTGTGTATAAAGCTTAAAGTAGGGAGATCTGCTAAACCTGCTAAACCGTTACTTGTCTCTGCTAAACCGTTCTGAGCCCAGCGTGTACACTGTACCTACCTGTAAACTTTTCTTTGTTTTAGTTTGTACTCTGGTTTGTACTTTTAGCGGGAAAAGTAAAAAAATGTTGATTTTATTACTCAGGCAATACTTAATAGTGGAATCTGTCGAATGAATGAGTTTTGTTGTAAAATACAAAAATCTTAAAATGCCAAATCAAGATGAAAAATTTCCCGACAATGGCTTTGAAGCCTGGGGTGGATACATGCAAGCCAAAATTGCGAAACTGGAAGAACAGTTTTCTTCTGGGATTGGAAAAGCCGACAAGATATCAAATATATTTAATGGAATAAGTATTTACGTTAATGGATTCACCTTACCGTCGGCGGATGAGTTAAAGGAGTTAATGGCAAAACATGGTGGTATTTACCACACATACCAGAGGAGTGATGACTTTGTTATAGCTTCTAACTTACCTGACACAAAAGTTAAAAACATGTCTCTATCCCGAGTAGTTAAACCAGAATGGATAACAGACAGCATATCAGCTAAGCGTTTGAAGGATTATAAGGACTACTTACTTTATAGGAACTCTAAAACACAACCTAAGTTAGCTTTTATTCAGAAGAAAAGGAAAGACTCAGTTTTGGTAACTAAAATGCATGAAAACGATCAAACAACACATTCCAGCAAAGATCATGAAAAAATCAAAGATATTCAATTCAAGGGAAGTAGTCCTGTGGTCTGTTATGAAGCTTTAAAGACACCACACAGTCCATCTAATACACTTAATGTAAAAGATTTCAAGAAAAGTGAGCCTGTTACTAAAACAGCAGCTGATCCTAATTTTATCTTGGAATTTTACAATAATTCAAGACTGCATCACATTTCTCAACTTGGTGCGACTTTCAAACAGTATGTTAATGATCTCAGAGAAAAAAGTAATTTTGAATTTCCTGCCCGCAATTATCTGAAATCAAGAATATTGTCATTGAATAGCATTGACAATAATATATCAGATGTTGAATTCCAGCTTTCTAAAACCATTATGCATATTGATATGGATTGTTTCTTTGTATCTGTAGGGTTACGTAATAAACCTGAACTTAGAGGCAAACCTATCGCTGTTACACATTCTAAGGGTGGACAACCTCGGCCAAAGAGACCAGGTGTAGATAGAGCAACTGAATTTAATTTATACAAACAGAAACAGGTTAAAAAACTATGTGAAGCCACTGGAATAGTTGAAAATATTGAAATTGAAACAAGAGTAGACAATATCGCAGATGAGGATGACAAATTTGGGTCTATGAGTGAAATAGCTTCATGCTCATATGAGGCCAGAGCTAGAGGAGTTAAAAATGGGATGTTCATGGGAGCAGCTTTGAAGCTTTGCCCAAACTTGCAAACAATTCCATATGATTTTGAAGGCTACAAAGAAGTAGCATACACATTATACAACACCATATCTCAATATACTTTGGACATAGAGGCTGTTTCCTGTGATGAAATGTATGTAGATTGCACTGAACTCTTGAAAACATTGAATGTTAGTGTTCATGATTTTGCCCTCGCTTTAAGAGAAGAAATTAAAAGTAAAACTGGATGTCCATGCTCAACTGGGTTTGGTGGTAATCGTTTGCAAGCAAGAATGGCAACAAAACAAGCTAAACCAGATGGCCAATTTTTTCTGACAACTGACTTAGTCAATGAATTTATGTTTAACATAAATCTTAGAGATTTACCTGGAGTAGGCAGGCAGATATCACACAAATTGGAAACTCTTGGACATGTGACATGTGGATCACTTCAGAGTCTATCACTTGCCAATCTTCAAAGTCATTTAGGTGTCAAAATTGGAGAGCAATTGTATGACCAGTGCCGTGGGCGTGATGATCGTCCCTTAACATTCTATACAGTTAGAAAATCTGTATCTGCTGAAGTCAATTATGGTATACGCTTTGAGAACAATGACCAATGCGAAGAATTTTTAAGACAACTTTCAACAGAAGTACATTCTAGAATGCAGCAATTCAAAGTATTAGGAAAGTGTATAACTCTGAAACTTATGGTTAGAGCTAAAGAAGCCCCTGTAGAAACTGCAAAATTTATGGGCCATGGCTTTTGTGACACCATTAACAAATCTACAACATTGCAGAATGCAACTGATGATGTAAACATAATAACTAAAGAAGTAATATCTATCTGCAAAAAACAAAATGTAGATCCCAAGGAACTGAGAGGTATTGGAATTCAAATAACAAAATTGGAATCTTTAAGTAGTAAACAAGTCAACCAGGGACCCATTAGTAAATTCTTCAAAAGTAAACATTTTGTCAATTCTGACAAACAACAAACTAATATTGAATTGATTATTAATCATGACCAAAATATTTTTGGAACAAATGAAAGAATTAATATAAATAATCCATCTACACCTAAGAAACATAAAGCCATTTCACCTGAGAAGAAATCTCCTGTTTTAGGATCTATAAAACCAATAGCAGGGAAGAAAAGAGGTAGACCAAGTAAGTCTGTGAAACCTCAAGTATCCACAACAAAATATCCACAAAATCTATTAAGCAAATTTCTTCAAGGAGAATGTGTCTCAAATGTAGTTTGTGTTCAAAAAGAGTCTACTCATAAACATTTGCAGAAAGAAATCCCTAAAAACATAGAAGAAAAACCACAAGGATTGCTAAGTCTACCATGGGAAAAAGTTAGAGAACTACTGAGAGCATGGTTTGACAGTGGTCAGACACCAAACCCTTGTGATGTTGATTTAATTGCAGCATATCTTAGAGCAATGGTTACCAGTAAGAATATTGATAAAGTATATATTTTGGTTAATTTTATAAAACGAAGAATAAGAGAAATGAAAAATAGTAATTGGATTGAGGTAGAAAATTGTGTTATTGAAGAAGTACAAAATGCTATGTTAACTGTTTATGGAAAAAAGTTATACATAAATGATTAAAAATAAATGTACAAAAATGATAGCTATTAATAAAGTTTCATGGACTAACATAGAGATGATCTACTAGTTTGACCCAAAATTGCTCTGTTGAAATATGATAAGGAGAGGGACAGAAAAGAAAACAAAAATGTATGCATTTTCATGTAGGTATTTATTTCATTTTCTTTCTATCAAGTTAAAGACAAATAATAATTATTATTTATGTTTTGTCATTACTCATTACACGTAAATATACTATGGATCGGTAAAAATTAACACATAAAAATAAAGAAATTGTGCCCCTCTGAAAGAAAAATAAATTCAGTTTTCTTGCAATGACTTGTGTATTACTTAATTTTAGTTATCAATTATTACAAAATTTAGCAAAATGGCAGTTAGTATCACTCATAAGTTTGTTAATAATAATAAGCATGATTAATATAATATATGGCCAATGACTTTAACACTTGATATATTTAAAATTACATGAAAACAATCACATACACCATTACTAATAATCCAATCTCGGCTATAGTCAGTTGTTTATCTAAAACTTACTATCACAGATGCTTAATGCATAAAAATAAAAACCAAAAAAACATTTTTGTGGTGAATTTTTTAAAAGTTGCACAGAAAAAATGTGCAGAAATAATCATAAAAAGCTTTCAGCTTAGAACATATTCGTAACTTAAAACTAAATATTTTGTGACGACCATTCATTTACTTCAATACAAACACAAAGGGATCTAAAACTTAAACACTCCCTTTAAATAAAAATAATCGTAAGATTTCGAGGATAAGATTAGTAGGTACAATATTTTCCATAAAGCTTATACATATTTATTAGATAAGTCTGAAATTGTTAATTCGATAATGATCAGTGAACTACCGTCATTTTACTACCACATACTCGCCTACTCACAAAAGCTCTGTTTCATTCCAAAGATTGAATTGATTTTTGGGGTGTTTGTAAGTTATTTGTTTTATTGTTTTTACTTTTTGTTAATAACAGAGTAAACATAACTCATAATATGTAATAGGACCTTTAAGTCCCCCCTCTTGTTGCCCTCAACCTAATTTAGTAAAAGTAATGTTCAAAATTATGTATTCTGTAAACATACTTCTAAAATGTGCGTGATATTAATACTGCAGAAAATTTTTCGTTGGCACAAAATGAATATCATGCTACATTGCTACTTATATCTTTTAAACATAAATATTTCATTAATCAAAAACTTATCTGTGACTTATATACAGTAGTAAGTAAACTACTTTTTTCAAACTTTCAATTTCAATTCGCTAAATGACGGTAGTTGATGAAAATTTAAGGATATATTTTCAAGCTCCTGAGTTAGCTGAAATAGAGTGCTTAAGTTTAGACTCTATGATAATTTCATCGCCAGACCGGATGTTGTACGAATACAGCTGCTTGGTGGGGAATTTCATTTCCTCTGGACCCTGAAAGCATAATATTAGGATTCAACCCAGTATAAAAAGACACAAAGATATTAGAAACAAAGACATTTCAGCATGGTTTTTACAAGAATGTTGTGTACCTAATTTTTGTTAAAAAATCAGGCGACAGATATTAACCTAAAATTAGAGAAGAAGTTAGCGTTAAAATTTATAAGTAAAAGAGAAATACCTGTGAATCTCGGAGTTCCTGATCGACGTAAAATAAACGCATTTTAGAAGCAGGGAAACCAGCCAACCGCTCCAGCCGCGTTTTAAGATCGGAGACGGTCCTAAAAAAGAAAAAAGAATTGTGGAATTTGAATATCTCAAAAATAGATAACTGAGTAATAAATATTGGATTGAAGCAAGCGTTACTTTGCGGAAGTCCATGATAACTAAGGAAATAGAAGTTTAATTTGCTGTGATCCGAAAAATCTGAAGATGCTCCGGTATCGGAGTGAAAAAACGTTGAGAATAGTTTGGAAGATTTATGTGTTGAGTGCCGGTGCGAATTGCTGGCTTACTGGGCGGTGAATATCGCAAGCTGCGAGTGCAAGATACGCACAGTGGCGATTTCTGGTGGTCAATCTTTGGGTTGGCGCTAGCTGATGGTTAGGTATTTCCTCAATAAAATACATTTAGGGTCAAGTGTCCAACAATGAAACAGTGGTTCACAATAAAACATTGTGATATTTCTTAAATGCTGTTGCCAGATCGTGCATTATTACATCATCATTACATTACGTGCATTATTACAGGATCATATTATACTTCCCGAGCAAATGAATATTTTTTGTGGCTAGAACTCTAAAAAGAAAAAAGGTTATCATGCAGGAAAAAATAAGCTTCGAGCTATTCTAATGCAACTTATTCCTACCTATTCCTTGTTTCCCCGGGGGAAAATGAAAAAAGACGAGAAAAGTCGCATATTTGGGACACGTTTTCAGACACGACAGATACGAACTCCTACTTACTCATCATGATGGGGAAAATGCTGTAAAGAGGCGTCGGTTGCAGTAGAAAGTCTTGGCTTTGCAACATGCATAGAATTAGCATTCTGACCCAGTGGGGCCCAAAACTCAAAAGTTTTGAGTTAAGTAGACCGGAATCACGAGTACCGCCGAACATCATTTTCATTGTGTACACCACTGCGGACGCAATGAAACAGTTCCCATTTTTTGGTTTTTATTTTTTTGCTGAGTGATTATTGATGTAATATAGCATAAATGTGCATGCTAGCTATCTACCTACACGTCGGCGACGCGCCTGTCAGTAATAAACGGATAGGTGCGTAAGACGGTTGTTTCATTACTAACATATCATTTGGCGCCGAGTGCGGGATAAAAGTACCGACGCGTGCAAGAAAAAATATTAAAATGTCGTATATTGGCAAATTGGTTTGCTTTGATTATAAATCGAGTAAGTGGGCAGTATTTAAGGGCCAACTTTATCAATTTTTCATAGTTAACGATGTGGCAGATATAAAAAAAAGCGCGGTTCTATTAACCCATCTCAATGAAGAATCCTACCGCCTGCTGCGGGTCCTTGCCTACCCGAAGGCGCTGGAGGACTTACCGTTTACGCAATTAAATGATGCGCATTTTAAGCCGCGTAAGTGTTCTTACGCCGAGAGGGCTAAGTTTTACGGCGCGGTCAAGCAGCCTGATGAAACCTTGCCAGAATGGGCGGCACTGCTACGTGGTCTCGCGACCTACTGCGGTTTTGGGACAGCTTTGGAGCAGAATCTCACCGATCGTTTCGTTCTGGGCTTGGGTGCAGGTTCTGTACGGGACAAGCTATTCGAGCAGGATGCGGCGAACTTAAAACTGGCAGAGGCGTTCGACGTGGCGCAAAAAGCGGAGAGCGCAAGGGAAGCTAAGAGTATGTCGACTACCACAGACGCTGTTTCCATCAAGGAGGAACCCATTTACAGGGCATATAAGAGTAAGGACGGAGGTGGTGGAGGCTTGCGAAATGGAGGCGGTATTGGTCGATCAGGCCAGGCTTCTTCTTCGGGCGATGGGCATAGTGGCTCAGGCTGTAGTGTATGTGGTTTAAAACACGGAGGAAAGTGCAAGTACGAAGAGTACAAGTGCAAAAAGTGCGGTATTACAGGTCATTTAAAAATGGCTGCGGTTTCGCGGGTTAATAATATCGAAACCAAAAGTGAATCGGAAGTGAGGTGTTGTAAGGAATGCCAAAACTTTAATATAAGGTATGTTAAGCCTATTAAACTTAATGTAATATTAGGTACTGTGCAGTTGTCAATGGAACTAGATTCTGGGTCGGGTGCATCGGTAATATCAGAAAGGTTATAGGTATAGCGAAAAGTTTTCACGGTTTAAATTGAATTCATGTGATCTTAAAATGTGTTTATATAACGGACATAAAATCTCTCCATTAGGTTATTTTGAAATTAATGTGCACTACAATGGCGAAGCCAAAAAGATAAAATTTTTTGTTGTTAAGGATGGCGGCCCGCCATTACTAGGCCGAGGTTTCATGTTTGCTTTCAATTTAACATTAGCAGTGAAAATAAATAATTTAAGTAACGATACGGAAGTAAAATCAATGCTGGAACAATTTTCAGATTTATGGCGGGATGAGCTAGGTACGTTTAGGAATTTCAAAGTTAATTTGGTATTAAAAGAAAATGCAACGCCTAAATTTTTTAAAGTCCATACGGTCCCATTTGCTTTAAAGGAGAAAGTTGAAAAGATTGGTAGGCTTAGGTATTCTCGTGCCGGTTAGTAATTCCGAATACGCGACGCCCATCGTATCCGTTTTAAAAGAAAACGGAACGGTGAGGATAGCTGGAGACTTTTCAGTTACGTTAAATAAGGATTTAATAATCGATAAATATCCCTTACCGCGAATAGAGGAGGTGTTTGCTAAGTTAGGCGGTGGAGAACATTACTCTAAGTTGGACTTAAAAAACGCGTACAATCAGTTTGTGCTTAGTGGTGCATCGCGAAGTCTAACAACGATTAATACTTCGAAGGGACTTTTTCAATATACAAGGTTGGTTTACGGATTGGCTAATGCACCGGCTATTTTCCAAAAATCTATGGAAGCACTCTTATCGGGCATCGATGGGGTGAGTTGTTGGCTCGATG
This sequence comes from Erebia palarica, assembly GCA_964035005.1. Classification (NCBI taxonomy): domain Eukaryota; kingdom Metazoa; phylum Arthropoda; class Insecta; order Lepidoptera; family Nymphalidae; genus Erebia; species Erebia palarica. The sequence continues at coordinate 12,159,740 of OZ035989.1, read as the reverse complement.
ACATTTGCATAACGGGACCAAACAAAAAAGTCCATTTAGAACGACTAAAAGAAGTTTTGAGTAGGTTAAATGATGCAGGTTTGCGGTTACGAAAAGAGAAGTGCGATTTTTTTAAATCTAGTGTTACTTATCTCGGATTCACTATTAATAGTAACGGGTTGCAGACTAGCGAGGATAAAGTGAAGGCTATATTAAACGCACCGGAGCCGACTAACGTTGCGGAGGTAAAACGATTTCTCGGTATATAGTAAATTATTATCGAAATTTCATTCCGAACGCGTTCGCCGTGATGAATCCTCTCCATGAGTTGCTGCGTGCCGGCGCGGAATGGAAGTGGGGCGCGCCTCAGCGCGCGGCCGTGCGGCAGGTGAAGAGCGAGCTGGCGTCGGAGCGCGTCCTGGCGCACTTCGATCCGGGCGCGCAGCTCGTGCTGAGCGTGGACGCCGGCCCGGAGGGGCTGGCGGGAGGGCCGGGAGCGGCCGATCGCCTATGCGTCACGATCACTGGCAGCCAGTGAGAAAAATTATAGCCAAATTCACAAAGAAGCCACCGCTATTATATTTGGAGTAAAGAAATTTCATCAATATCTCTACGGCCTCAGCCAACCCTTCATATTGAAAACGGATCATCGTCCATTGGTATCAATTTTTAATAATAAAAATGGGATTTCGATAACTACGGCGCTACGCCTCCAAAGATACGCGATCATACTGTCGGCATATAACTATATAGTGCAATATACGTCTAGTGAAAATAATGTAGTAGCGGATTTTTTCTCTCGGGCGCCGTTAAAAGAAACCTTATGCGAGAGCGATAGGGAATTTGATTCATATGTTTCAATGAATTTTTTAGACGCCGCCTTACCCGCAGTTAAATTAGATGACGTAATTACAGCGACAAATGATGATAAGACATTGCAAACGGTGTGCAGATACATGACGCATGGTTAGCCAAAAAAAATACACTGTAAATCTATTGTACCTTTTTTTCAATGCAAGGCGGATCTTCAACTCGAACAAGGAATTTTACTGCGTAGACATAGGGTCGTAATTCCAACGGCGTTGAGGGAGCGCGTATTAGAATTGCATAGTACGCCTCTCGGAATAGTTAAAAAGCAAGAATAATGCGCGGGAGCGATTCTGGTGGCCAAATTTGGATGCTGACCTGCAGCGTTGGATAGGCGCGTGCGAGTTATGCTGTAGCTTGCGGCCCGCGCCGCCGCGGGAGCCACCGGCGCCGTGGCCGGCCGCTTCGGCCCCGTGGCAGCGCGTACACATCGACTATATGACGATAAATCAGCGCGTATATCTTGTTGTTGTTGATGCGTACAGCAAATGGGTGGAATGTTTATACATGCAAAACGGGACGGCTACGCAAGCTCTAATTACCAAATTAAAGTATATTTTTGCCACTTTTGGAATTCCTTATGTACTGGTCTCTGACAATGACGTCAAGATTAACTCTAAAGATTTTAATTCCTTTTGTTCTAACAATGGTATCAAGTATATGACGTCGCCCATTTATCATCCTGCTAGTAATGGGCAAGCGGAAAATTCTCTTGTAAAAAAATGTTAAAATGTATCTTGAGCGAGACGTCCACTCAACATAATATACATGAAAAATTATTAGCATACTTGTTCAACTACAGAAATACGGTACACTGTACGACTAGAGAAACTCCAGCAAAGTTAATGTTCGGTCGCAGTCTGCGAACGCGATTGGACATAATGTTACCAAGTGACAAAATAAAAAATAAATGAAATAATTCTAATTGTAAAAGAAAAAGATCTTTCGAGAAAGGAGAATTAGTTTGGGCTAGAAGTTACGGGTCGAGGAAAGGAAGTTGGGAATTATGTAAGGTAACAGAGATAATAGGCAATAGAATGTATAAACTGCAAACTGTAAATGATGATTCTAATTATATAATAAGACACATAGACCAACTCGTAAAATATACAGGGGGGACCGTGCAGGATTCTGGTGACGTGACATCAACATCTTGTCCTCTTTCCTCCCCACCCTCCTCGTCATCTGATAGCAGTTCTCTAGGAGATACCCTCTCGCACGATAAACAAGGATTTGATAGCAATGAGCAAAACGATGCGAGGGACAGGGAACAGGACAATAACCAGGAGTCTGATGTTGAGTGGAATGATTGTGAGGACGAGTGTGAACGAGGGCTAGCGAGTTCCCCGCCCCCTGCGCCCCCGCCGGCCGAGAGCAATGAGGCGGCTGGGACCGCGGTCTCGTCCGAGGCGGCGCCGCCCGAGTCCACAGTCGTACCGCGTATGCTGTTACGACCTAGACCTAAGGTAGACTATAAGAATTTGTTCTGATATTGTTCATATTTTATTTAATATTATTGTATTTTACTAGGTTTGAAAATTAAGACGGAGGAATGATGTAATAATGCATAAATGTGCATGCTATGCTACCTACCTACACGTCCGCGACGCGCCTGTCAGCAATAAACGGTTAAGTGCGTAAGACGGTTGTTTCATTACTAACATATCACATATACATTAATCATAAAAACTATAAATGACATCCGATTACCTAATAAAATTGCCTATTTACCTGTAAAAAATTAGACTTCCATCTGTAAAAACAGAAGGTTTATGAGACTTTGAATTTTTAGTGTTTCATTGTTGGACACTTGACCCTACCTAAATCTATACTTACCTAATATTATAAATGCGAAAATTTGGATGGATGGATGGATTGATGTTTGTTACTCAATCCTTATCTTTTAACTTATTCATAATAATTATTGGTATTGCGGCGCAAGCTACGCAATCTTAGAGGAATCGCCACTGGCACTGTACCACATAGATATGTCTACCTAATGTGGCGGATTATAGCACATTAAACTTCTATTTCCTTCATTAACTGAATAATATGTTAAAAATGGGTAAGTACATAATAAGAAATATCTACCTGTAAACATCGACGGTTCTGACTTCGCTAGTATCACCACACGTAAAAGTGATTTGTACGCGCTTTTCCGGTCTTAGGTCTACAGACACAAGAGGATCGAGCTTTCCGTGAACGCCGATTAGCTCCCAGTACCTGAAACACGGTGTTAAAGGCGTTTAATTTGGCAAATCCTGCAAGGTCATCAAGTCAAGTCAAATAATTACAATACTTTTTACATAGAACAAAATTTTTGATTACTTGGTAGGTAGGTAATGCACAAATATAGCTATCGAATATCGATACATCATTCGAAGGATCTTTACCTATTTTATTAACCACGTAGAAATAAACTGATCTTTACTCATGAGTCATGACTCAAAGCGTAAGTAAATTAAACAATGAAGTTACCTACTTGCTCGTTAGTGTATAAGTTAAGTTATTCAAAAGTGTGTTAACTGTAACTACACTCGCCGGCATATTTAGCGGAACATAAAAAAAAGGTCCATTATTTAAAAAATATGGTTTTATTTTAAAATCTACTTACTACACTTCTTTTGTTAGTTAAAGTTTCATTTGTTTTACTTAAAATGAGATCACATTAAGAACAGATTTTGCGAGTAAAGGCTATTTGCGAAAAATGGTACATTTTTGAACTTTTCATGTAACCGGGAAAAGTGAAATTTAATATTAAAATAACAATTAATTAAATTAGAAAAATGGTGATTAATATCGCGAATTTCCTCCACGTGCCCTTATTAAAGTTTCTACCCGTCTAAGCATACTGAGAATGATTTTATCGATGGTCTCCTGGGATAGTCTCCGCCATTCCTCAACTACGGCGATTCGCAGTTCTCCCACGTTGGCAGGAGCTGGAATTCTGGACTTAACTTTTCTTTTCAGCAAGTCCCAAACGTGCTCTATTGGGTTCATATCCGGTGATCTCGCCGGCCCCTCCATAACAGTGATATTCATATCATTAAGATAAGCTTGAGTTACCCGAGCGGTATGCGGCCGAGCATTATCCTGCATAAAAACAAAATCTTCACCGATATATGGGGCAAACGGTACGACATTTTCTTCTAAAACTTCTCTGATATAGCGGTCTTCAGTCAGACTCCCTCTGTCAATCACTACCAAGTCTGTGCGAACTCCCAAACAAATGCCCGCCCAAACCATTATTGATCCACCACCGTATGCAACTGTAGTTTCAAAATTTGTCTGAATGTATCGTTCTCCTTTGCGTCTGTATATTCTTTGCCTGCCGTCAATTTGATTTAAGAGAATTCTGCACTCATCACTAAACAATACCTTACTCCATTGGTCCGCGTTCCAAAGTCGATGTTCCTGAGCAAAAGTTAACCTGTTTCTACGATGATTTACCTCGAGCCTTGGAGCCTTGGCGGGCACAAATGAACCCAAATCAGCTTCTTCGAGCCTTCTTCGTACCGTACGCTCACTTACGGTTACACCTCGTACTGCTTCTAACTCATGTCGGGTTTGGACGGCCGTCAAACGGGAGTTCCTACGTACACGAAGCCGAATGAAACGATCATCCCTACTCGAAGTGCGTCTTTTTCTGCCTTGTCCTGCTCTTCTCACATAAGTACCGGTCTCCCTGAACCGTTGGATACTGCGATGGATCGTTGAAACTGGTCGACGAAGATCTCTGGATATCACTCTGTAGGTTTGACCATTTCTTCGCATTTCGAGCGCCCTGGCAATCTCCGTTGGGGCTAAGTCAGGCATAATTCAGTCATCAACTCCAGAAAGATACGCGATTTAAAAAAACTAACAAAAAACAGTATTTCAATGAAATTTTAAATCAAACTCAGGAAGAAATACTCTAAGTTCGCTCCAGATAAAGTGTATTTGAATAAAATTAAAACAATTGCATAAAATGTGATGTTCAGTTGTTTTCTTAATTTGAAAATATTTCTTTTTAAATTAAATGACGTATAAACCAGCCAGCAACCTTATATGATACTGATATCAAACCTTTTTTTTATGTTCCGCTAAATATGCCGGCGAGTTTATTACCTTCGAATTCAATTTCTTCACACAACGCGGATTGTCTCATTAGCATTCAGCTGGTCAGAAATTGAGGTTAATTCACTAGATATTCGCAACTTTATGCCCATCTACATACCTATTGAAGTATTGAATACTACCTACGATATTTATTCCATAAAATGAAGACCTAAAAATGACTCTGCTTGAGTAACAAGGCTGACGTGGTGACCATGCGGTTCCTTAAAAGTCGAAGCATCTATTTCCGTTAAAAAGGAATAAGTCCTACTTAAGTAATAATCATTTAATATAATTGGGTATTAGACTACTAAGTACCTAACTACACAAATAAATTATTTTTTAGCAATTATTAAAAAAAGGATATCTCCCAAAAGTCGAAATATCCACGGCTACCTACTATTAGTTTTATGTTGAATAGGTAACCATTTAGAACTATCGATTACAGTAAAAAAAGTGCGTCGAACTTTGATGACGTCACAATTCAAAATTTCATACAAACTCCCATACTAATCACGCGTTTCGACGGTTGAAAAGAAGTTGCTGATTTGACTAGTTGTCAAATACCCAATTCTGGACGATCCTTCAAATTTACTTTAGAGACAAAGTAGGTTTCGTGAATTCTTGGATTCACGATTCTGCTTACCTACAGTTGGGGCAAAAATATACCTAAGTAGGTAGGTACTGGTACGGGTCTTATCTTTGGTAGGTAGGGACAGGGATTTTAGGCCAGTAGGAATACCTATTATATGATCCAGTCGTGCGACATTTTCAAGCTGCTACTTACTTTGTTTTCCGTATCAAAATCGACCACGGCGTCTACATTGTAAAATTGGGTCAAACGGAGTAGATATCCATGAACCTTCCTATGAACATTTACTTAGACTTGGTGTAAGCTGAACATTAGCGCCCTACTTTGCTATGGTCTTTGTTCAGTATTCTTACAAGTTACGACAGAATACAACCTACGTAGGTGTCTAATGCGCATAAGGCGATAAGTAAAAGCTGATAGGTCACATATTTTATTGATCGAAAAGCGTGCGTCTTCACCTGCATGTTTAACGAATAACAGTAAAGTAAACGGGCTAACTCGTCCCATTGTTGGACAACAGCCTTGTTGCATTGCAAAAATAATTTACTGTTACTTTTCTTTCAACAGGTAGGTACGCAGAACTTTCTATACCTATAACTACCTACCTATTCCACGTAAGGGTAGCCATCATATTAAATTGTATAAAGATAAATACAAAGTTTTAAACTTGATCTTAAAATTAGCATAAAACTCCGAAATGCTTGGCCTGGAATTAGTGACTGCGGAATTTTCACTAGGTAGGCACAGGCCACAGCGCGGCGTAGCGAGTTCTAGGTAGAACGCCTAACAATAATTTATACAGTCCACTTTGTATTTTCGAGTTCATACTTCAATACAAGAACCTTTTATCCGGACACCTAATCTCATCTGGATAAAGGGTTCTTGACTTTACAGTTGGAAGTTTGGGCATATTTCGGGAGTCTATTAATGAGAAATCTTCCTGAACATGATGATTACCTGTCAGGTCGGTCCGACTCGGGTTTCTCCATGTAATATCTGATGAAGGCCCGTTCAGCCGCGTCCCTTTCTTCAGGCGGCACGGTGCCACCGCCATTTAGAGTCCTAACATGCGGTAGTCTTGCTACTAGCAACAATCGCCTTTCGTGTTCCGTAGACTCGAAACGTTCCCACAGCGGCCAGCCCTGGAAAGAAGGAATAGTTAATGTTATAATATGGAATTTTAATTTTTTTTGTTATCAATAAGGTTCTTTGGACTTTTTAATTAATTCTGGTTAGGTCTGAAGCGCAGAAATTACCCTCTAAGTACGGTCTAACTGCACAAGTGCACAAGGTTGCCTTTTTCGGCGAAGGTAGAGGAACTTTAATAACTTTCTTCACCACGAGCATCGACATTAGAAACGTCCATGACCACCACAGACCATGTAATTACCACAAGTGTTTTTTAAATTATTAATTTGCGACCATTGGCTAGGTTTTTACATTTAGGTAAGTACTATTGCGCGATGTCTTTGTAACAAGGCCATGATTGACTCTCACGGTCACGACTCAAACAAGGACCGATAAGGACTATAATATTCTCAGAATAAAAAGATGCTTATATAGTACCCACTCTGTAATACCCATTGAATTAAGCAGTCACGACTTTTAGGTACGATTCCGGTAGAAAAAGTTGTCTCTTGTACCTAGACGGATGCCCTATTGTATGGATTTTTGTTCATCTCAAGGCTTTGGTTGTGTCTGCAAGTTTCCATTTTGGAGTAGGAATTATTATCAGTTTCATGCTTTACAGGTATTATTTATTTAATATCCGACTCATCGGACAAACAAATACAAACAAACACATCTTTCCCTCATCTGTCTATCTTCAGTGCACCTTTAGATATTTTGGACATATTGCTCTTATATTATACTAGCTGATCCCCACGACTTCGTCCGCGTGGAATGAGCTTTTCGTAAGGAACTTTTTCGTTCGACCGTTTTTTCTCCGACTTTGCAAATTCGACTACCACGAAAAAGTCTTTTCATTTTTCGGGTTAATATAAAGCCAATGACACTGACAAGTAATGTGGTTTTCTATTGGTAACAGAATTTTCAAAATCGGTTCAGTTGATCCAGAGATTACTCCCCTACAACCTCACAAACTTTACCTCTTTATAATAATAATAATAATAATAATAATAATATTAATGTCACCGTAATATTATAAAAACCGTTAGATTATAATCTAACTCGCGAAATTATAAACTGTCGACAGATTGTGAACCGTTCAATGTTCTGAGTGTCAATTTTTGAAATATTCATTGTATTTACGTTTTCTTGTCTGTTTCTTGTAGGTTAGGTTAGGGTTCGACATAAACAATCAAGTAGGCACTTAGGTTTTATCGGGTTTAAATACCTATCAGATTACAATCTAACGGAAAATAATGCGTTAAATTGTAATCTTTCGACAGTTTGCAATTACGCGAGTTAGATTATAATCTAACGGTTTTTACAATCTTACGGTGACATTAATATAGATGAAAGCATTGAGAACCTGGTTTTGACAGTCTTGTGCTCGTAGAAAAGCTTGTGTGTCACGTGCAAGGCCACGTCAGGCAAACTAAATTAGTGTGTTCAACGTTTGTGATGCAATACAAATAGCTAACGAACCCAATGTTAGGACATAATTTTCCATTACATGTTGACTCTTCATGGAGGCGATCACTAATTATTAGAAGTTAATTAATACTAAACATTATTTATTCAGCAATACCCCTATAATTTACTTATACCCTTAAAGGAACAATGAATTGCAATTGCTTCAACAGTTTGAGGGGCAGTCAAGCTACATTGTGTGTCATGCAAGTTGCAACGGTATTATAGTTTAACGTGCTTCGATCCCCTGGAGCCAAGGTTGCCTTAATCTAGGTTGGATCCTTGGTTCCTTTGGAGCTGTGGCATTGAATTTTTTGTTTAATTTTGTGATACTGTATATTTTGGCAGAATAAAGGATATTTATTTATCGAAGTAAAACTTCTTTACGCACGCTTACGACTTGGGGACTTAGTATAATCACAGGTATAATGCTGGTGAATGCGTGACGAGAGCGTTACGAAGTCTGATCGGGCGAACGGAAGATGAGAGGGAGATATAAGTTATTTATTTATTTAAAAGGTCAACATACTTATTATAATAACTATTACCTAGGTTCAAGTATTTACAAGTGCCTGCTAAGAAAGATCCCTTGATCGTACGTTCAACCTTGCGGGCTGAAAGCTTGTTTTGCCCCAAAACGGAACGCGGAAGACCGATCACGGATAAGCAATACGCATGCATTAGACTCCGCGGCATTTAAAACTGCCTCATTATAAAATCAAATAAGATCTATAAAACTAAAATTAGTATGTAATAAGTAGGTATAAAACCTATAATTTATTTGGAAATTTTCCTCATGTGTGTTAAATAGGAAAGTAAGCATACATTTATTATGTAATTATCTACGATAAAAAACATTCTTTATTTGTATCCATCATGTCAGCCTACTATTGAGCACGAATCTCCTTCCGGGGTGAAAAGCGTATGGCCATAGTCCACCACGCGGGCCAAGCGCGGATTGGCAGACCTCACACATCTTCGTTAACATTACAAAGAACTCGGGCAAGCAGGTTTCCTCACGATGTTTCCTTCACCGTTTAAAATAAGTCAATTAGATATAGAATAGAATAGAATTTATTTTATTTGTTGACCCAACACATAGTAAACTAGATCATACACAGATAGTACTTAAAATCTAATATAATTATTTTATATGGATATTATAATGTTTAATTTTGTAATTTGCACTACCCTAATTTTATTACGTTGCATTTAATTAAACCGAATGATCCTAAGAAAACTCCTAATTTTGTTCACATTAAAGTGGTCCACCATAATAGGTGTTGCAATAAAACATTAATACAGTTTCTGTATTCTCGCAATGCTATAGTACCTATTGAAAACAATAGGAAAGCTGGAAGAAAAGGTTTCAAGAGGGGGTAGATAGCTGTACCTACCATTTATGTAAAACAATTTAAAATGCAGAGCGGCTATCCGAGCTCGTAAATCTAGCCGGCACTGCACTGTGGGGACATTTAAGGGCATGAAATGGTGCATGCTGCCTGGGAACCGGGAAAATTAAAGTTTATCTTGCTATAACAACTGTTTGTTGCTCTCTTATTGGGTTGGGAACGGTAGAATAAAAAACGTTTTGTAATGTTGAAAATTGTTTAATATACGTAACTATATTTTTTCACCATAGCTTTATGTAGGTAGTTGGCGGTAAACCAAAAAGCTGAAGTAGTTACATAGAGCGGCGCCGAGACAAAACGTTGTGATCATGTTCAAGTGATTGATACCTCAGTAGACAAATTGTTGAAAATACATCATATGGGTGTAGTCTGGTGAAAAACAGGAATGTTGTTATAAATAACACCCGGATAAACTCACGTGTTCTGTCGGAAGTGTCGATGCAAAGTGTTGTTGTTGTTGTTACTAGTTAAATTATATTATGTTCATGACGTTAAATCCTTACTAATATTATAAACGCGAAAGTTTGTGAGTATGGATGCTTGTTACTCTTTCACGCCAGTACGGCTGAACGGAACTTGATGAAATTTGGCACAGAGATAGATTATAGTCTGGAATAACATATATGCTAGGTAAGTACTTTTTATACCGGAAAATTAAAAAAACCTCAATCCACGCGAACGATGTCGCGGGCATCAGCTAGTATTAAAAAAACATTCAATACTAGGTAAGTGAGTAATGATTACGATGCAATATGTAATTAAAAGAGATAACTACAGTTCGCGCGCGAGTTGAATGCAGAGTAAATGTATGGTGACACATACATTTACTGTGCATTCAACTCGCGCGCGAACTGTAGATAGAGTTTAGATGACTGAATATCTAACAAGTTAAGTATGTACTAAGAGGTTTAATAAATCATATAGTTCAGCTTCAATAGGTATCCAACAGGAAACATCTGCATTGAACACGTCCCGCATATAATTCGTATGTGGGCAGGATATAAAGCGCGCACGCAGTCCAACCCCAATTTATGGCCGCTCCGTGAAATGGCGCGGACGCGTTCATCCAACCGCCAAATTCGAATTTGAACGTTGCACCCGCGCGGCGTGCCATGCGGTAATGGCACCGTTCTGAATCATTAATCGCAATATCGATTACTGCATTTGATTTTGTACAACCATCTTTATAATCCGTATCCGTATTCCCGTAACAAAGAGTTACAAAGTTAGAGTTAGAGTTGTGCACAGCATTGTGCTGGTTATCTCAGTAGAAAGAATTTGCGTTCAGAACTGGAGTCTTGAATCTTGAGAGACATCATATTATATCTTAAGCGCCTGAGTGTCTACCATATTAGTGGTAACAATAAACTAATTTCTCTGCTTTGGGTAGGTGAAAATGAAAAGCTTAAACGCTCAGGCGATATTAGAAAATTTTTCGAGCTAGGTTTTTACAGGTATAGTTAGGACGGAGACGTGACGCAGACATTAATTGATACCATACCAAAATTGCATACCGATAGTAATATTCTCTCATAGCAAACCATTTCAACTATTGTTATATAACATGGGCTGAAATGGTTATATTTGCATCAGTTGGTAGGTACTAAAAATAATAGAGCATGTCATATATTATTTACTTAAGAAATAGCTATAATCGTGTAGGTACATAATCCTTACTTCTTTTTTCTTTTTTAACCACTACAAGTTAGCCCTTGACTGCGGTCTCCCCTGATGGTAAGTGATGATGCAGTCTAAGATGGTAGCGGGCTTGTAGTGGGCTAACCTGTTAGGGGTGTAGCCCACCCTAAACCTATACCCCTATTCGGTTTCTACACGGCATCGTACCGAAACGCTAAATCGCTTGGCGGCACGTCTTTGCCGGTAGGGTGGTAACTAGCCACGGCCGAAGCCTCCCACTAGGCCAGACCAAGGAAAATACAGAAATTATAAATTCCTAAATTTACACTGCCGGGGATCGAACCCGCGACCTCCGCACGTTAAGACAACAGCGGTCAACACTGCGCCACGGAGGTCGTCACTTCTTTAAGGAAGTCAGGATTTAAGGCTCATAAATACCTCTTGTCAGTGCAATACACGTGGATAAATAAAGAGACAACCAAGTGACCCGCGACTGTTATTATGGTAATTCATACAACAGGTCACGGGGTAGATATACTAGAGATATCACGTAATGTGGGACATGAACACAATAGATTATGTAGGTAAGTTAAGTAATTTGAAGAACAAATTTTATTCATTCGTTATCCCAGCAGATGATTAAAATACATAGTCCGTGGGTATTTTTATTTTCTACAAATTATACATCCAGCACAGACACATATTTATTTATATGTATGTAGATTTATAGTTATCTGTATCTACTTTCTCGTAAGAAGTAGAGGTACTATTTCCTAATTCGTCAATTTTGCAATCTAAATAATCAACATAAGTTTGAGATTACCTACCTTATACCCTACCTCATTACATAATATTATGAAGTATATTGAATAGAAGCAGGCGTTACTTTGCGGAAGTCCATGATAGTGAATGAACTAGAAGTTTAATTCGCTATAATCCGCTACAGTAGACAAATCTGTGTGGTACAGTGCGTGTCTTTCACCTGCAACATGCGACACCCACCACCCAGCAATTCGCACAGGCACAACACCACACCACACAAATCCTCCAAAACGGTGTCGGAGTGAAACGTACGTTGAGAGTGATTTGGAGGATTTGTGTGGTGTGGTGTTGTGCCTGTGCGAATTGCTGGGTGGTGGGTGTCGCATGTTGCAGGTGAAAGACACGCACTGTACCACACAGATTTGTCTACTGTAGCGGATTATAGCGAATTAAACTTCTAGTTCATTCACTATTATGAAGTATGTTCAACAACTCATTACCACAAAGTCACTTTTGTTTTTGATTTCACTGTTTCAGCTCGCAGTTGCATCCGCTGTTCTTGTCCAATATGGCTTTATTAATACGGTACGGATATGTAAACGTAATCAATGCGTTTAGAAACCAACATTTAGACTAGCTGTATGTAAACGTATGTACTAGGTCCTGCTACCTAGTACTGCCTCCACCTTTATAGTTAGTGTACCTACATAAGCATACTATAGCAGACAAAGGACGCGTGCATACTACAGGAGCCTCGTGTACTAATTCACGTCCTTTCAACTGGCAACTGACTTCATACGAGGGGACTTTCTGGGTCAAACCACTCCTACATCTCAAACATTACTGTTCATTGATTTGAATTGATTCGGTATTATATGGATATATCACGTAAATCATACGTCTTTTAATGGTTTTCTTTGTTTGTTTTGGCACAAAGGAATTTAAAAATTCCTATATTTGGATTTTAATTTTGAAGAGGCATCGTTTGAAGTACTTATATTATCTTAACTGCCCAACACCTATCACAACATATGCATAAAAAACTATCGAACTTCGATAAAAATTCATCGTAGACTAAAGAATTAGCTCTTTGGATTCCTTTGTTTATCTTAAGGTGATGAGGTGTGGGAGGAATTAAATCAAGTCGACCGTTGATCTGGTGTGATTCACGATTCACAACTTCATAATAACTGGTTTCGTTTGAACTCAGGTAATCTTTCAATTTCTAACGGCGCAGTTTCTGTTCCAAATGATAAAATTATACTTGACATATTTTGAGGAAATATAATCCGTATCTATTGCATAGCTTCACATAAGGGAAAGGGACATAAAGAAAAGTTAAATATTGGAACAACCGACTCTCATGTTCGGTGTCTTTATTTGCTACGTAACTATAAGAACTTTAATTATTCCTAATGATGTCAGAAACGCTATATATAGACTATAATTTTGTAATGCTTGGGATACTTAAATCAAATATGTATCAAATAGAAACTATACATTTTGTCCTTGTTTTCAATTAGGCTCCAGAAACCTGAGACTTATGTTTTTTATAGAGTTATATCATCGCTCTAGTACTCCCAATCATTGTATTAATTTCAGTACGTAACAATTCATTAACTTGTCTCCTAGACGATTATGTATTACCCACCACCACTACAGTCCATTAACGTCTCACTGCTGGGCACTGGCTTCCACTCTCATAGGAGAGTGGGAATTAGAGCTTAGATCCACCACGCTGCTCCAATGCGGATTGGCGGGCTTTAACGACTATTATACTTAACATGTTAGTGATAATAACCGGGACCGACGGCTTAACGTGCTCTCCGAGGCATGGGGGTAAAAACACGGCCAACTTCCTAACTCCGGGAATTCCCACCACCATTACCGAGAATTTCCACTGAGATAAACCCAATACTTCATTATGGCCCGACTCGGGACTCGAACCCGGGACTTCGTCGGCCGCAGTCGAATATGCCAGCCACTAGACCAACGAGGCAGGCATTATGTATTAGTTTAATATAATTGTTAAGTGTTGGCGAAATTCCTTAGTGCTCAATTGCCCTGAATAACCCAGAGAAAACCCCAATGTCTGCCGTTAGGGTCAAGGATAGGGTATTACGTCATCCTGTGGAACAGCTAGCTCGCTTCAATCTACATGCCGACCGTGAGGACCGCATACTTAAATGCCAACTTAATCTAAAACTATTGCATAAATGTCGTACACTAGGACACTGCTCCGTATTACCTACATGCGGAAACGAATGTTTTTGTAACATTACTACCTTAAATTAAATATATGAAAGGGAAAGCCTAGTTAGGTAATATTGAGCATGAGAGTGACAAGACAGAGTTTATCACTTCGAAGCATGCTTTTACAACTTTATGGTCAAGACTCAAGGTGGGTCTTGACCTTATTGAGTTATTAAGCAAATATCAATGTTATTCTGGCCAGTTCTGTTGTACACCATCTCTTAATATCACCTTTGTTCCCAACCATTATTATTATGAATAGTTCAGAAGGCAAACAAACGTGCCTGTGATTATTTGAATAAGGTTATATCTTAACAACGCACAAATTGTTTAACTAAATCATAAGTTAGAACGTTACATTCTAGAACAAAGATTTTATCGCAAAATTTGTAGACTGTAAATGTCTTTTGCTAACAAAGTTAGGTAACTCAAGCCTCAGGATTTGCAATTGCGGCAGCCACTTCGGCAGAGCAATTACTGGAACGGCCTCTACTGTATAATAAAATAAAGCGACTTGACTTATCCACGGAGTAAAATTAAGTCACAGAATTCACCACCGAGTATATAGATCGAAAAAGCTACCTATGGGATTAGAATAATATATGTAAGTACAAGAAGACGATGAAACCTGGATAAGGCGAAGACGACATCAAAACTAATCAACGTTTGTTTTACGATACATACATACCTACTTACAAAACCATACAACCTTGAGCTTTCAGTAAGAATATACTGCGCACCTCTATCTCTATAGTAACGATGCATTCACATACCTATTTGTTATGCAAACAAACATTACTTATGTATAGAAGAGTAAAGGTACCTACTAAGCCTAGTAAGTGCCTATACCATCGCGTAAAGCCCACTACACTTAAGAATTTTGTGTAAACTCTGAACTGTAATTACGTTTTAATTTCAACGAGACGTTGATTTTAATATTATCTAATATCTCTCAAGGGGTAACCCATTGCGGAGACACTGGTGGCCAAAGTGGAAGTAGAGTGGCAGAAGTAGTTAAAAAAGTGGGCATGCAATTATTTAAAGAAAAGCTGTTGAATATACCAATACTCAATTTATTTTTATAACATGTAAGACAGGTACCGTCATGACGGTACTTATGTACCGTCATGTTTTGACTCTACCAAATATTCTAAATCTTGATTAAAAATAGCTCAAACATGATTTATGAAATGCACTATTGTCAAAGCCTTTTTCGCGTATCAGCTACTTAGGCTACCTATCACGCATTATGGTTGTACAAGGTTGTAGTTTTATCCCACCTGTTTTATAATTTGTTTTTGCTTCCTTCTCAAGAAGAGCGAGGAATTGTGAAAGGTAGATCCAATGCACCTAAGGTCGACAGTACGAATAAATTGCAAATGTGAACGAACCGTATAGTGGTTCATAAACGAGTGGCGAATATTGCTTTACGGGAAATATTGCTGGCTATAATAAAACTCACTGAATTTAATTCTCGCGGTAGAGCTCTTATTGGCTCCTTGCAGCAGAACTAGCCAGTTTGTAGTTCCTTATGCACGTGACGCATTACTTCATATTGTGTATGAATCACCATTCACCAGTCCAACCCCAGTTCTGTTGTTGTTTTATTTTCGTTTTCCGCTGCAGCAATATCTGCTACTTTTACTGAATGGGATGCAGTTATAAATAGTTTGAGGTTCTTGTTTTATGCATCGCGTTCACAATTGAATTCAAATAAATCGTTGACTCGAGTTTTTACTTTACTTTCGGTTATACAAAACGAATAAAATTTTCATTAACTAGAATCGAATACTTAAGTAAGCCTATACGCTGTCCAAGTTACGTAGACGCAAGTAATTGGACGATATACGAGGGCAATGTGAAATTGAAAGAAACGGCATTAGACACAGAAGATTTTTACAGGATGACTATTGACTGTCACATTTTCATGTCGAACCGTAGAACGGCAAGTAGGTACACGATTAATAAATTGCTGATACGTCTTTGCCGGAGGGTGGTAACAAGCCATGGTCGAAGCCTCTCACGAGACCAGACCAGAAAAATTTAGAAATTATAACTTCCCAAACTGACCCTGCTGGAATCGAGCCCGAGATCTCTTATAAGACCATAGCGCTTACCACTGCGCTACGGAGGTTATTTTTTTTTCAAATTTTAAAAGTTCATTTTTAAAATATGTCACATATTATTTACTTATTATAATTATGTATAGTATAGGCCTTTAAATTAGTAATATTACGTCAATAGGTTGACGTTGCATGGTCTAGTACCTCGCAGAGCTCGCTACGCATGTCATTCAGAGCGAATATATGATCAAACACCACACACACTGGAGGTAACACTTTCACGTCATTTGTAGCGTGACGGCCATGTTATTGTCATTGCAAGTTGTACTGTAAAATGTACGGTTTAGAGCAGAAAATAGAGTGGCAGAAGTGAAAATTGATGCTTGAAATTAATGGTTTTTACAACCTTTACGCAGCATCGTGAAAGCCCGTGTTGGTAAACACCTGCCTACCTATGACCTATATAGCATGATTTGTTTACTAAATTAACCCGGTTTAGTAGCCTAGGCTTGGCGCTTTAATATTCCAGCTGCTACTCCATATCGATTTTCTTGCGAAAAGTAATTTACAGTTGCTTCTATAAAAATTAGCTTTTTAATCGTAAGTAATCGACGATTTTACCATCTGCTGTGTTCCAAAGGTATGCGCTATGGGTGTTTTACGTCTATGTTGCGCAAACGCCGGCGCTAAATGGGACGCAGTTATAACTGGAAGACCTTCACCCACAATCCACAGCTCCCGAGGGACGTCACGTTACGCGCGCTAGGACTGATGTTGAAAAAAGTGCTACATTATAAATGCGAATGTAAAGTTTGTTTGTGACGCTTTCACAGCACATCTTTTCAACCGATTTTAATAAAATTTGGTAGTGTGTCCCGGGAAACGACATAGGCTAAGTCGTTTCCCGGAATATTTAGGAAAACGTTTACGTTTAAAATTAGTTTGTGAAAAGTCAAAAGTCCTACCTACTTTCAATTATGATTTTTTATATTACTTAATTCCGAAATTGTGTCAGTTATAGAATTAAACAAATAAAAATAGGTAATCAACAGTTATTCGCAACAGTACCTGCTCACATCATTTGTTCTAAACTCGGAAGGGTATTGATGATGTAATGATTGGCGCGAGTAATGAAGTATGCAGTTGCTGTAATACGTAGGTACCAGATACTATCGTCAATCGCTAAGAGTAGTAATAACGATAATATTGATAAATATTACTTTGAAGTGAAGGCAGACATCCTTAAGATTGAGGCAGACATTGAAGTACATGATGTAGAGACTAACGCATGTATAATAACTTCACATAACATTCACCAAATCAAAGCAAAAATTTCTCAGCTATCTCACATCTATCTCTTAGATAGATAAGAGAATTTAATTTAGGCGAACTCGTGGTTCAGAAAGCAGATGTTACAGAGAATAAATTGTCGGGACGGAACTCTTACATCTTTGTAGCCAATTTGAAGATAATACGACGGATAATTTACGGCATCTTAATGGTAAATCAAAGGGAAGTATATCTCAGACGTCTAGTGATAAATGTACATGACGTAGATAGACGCACAATGATTCCGCATGTTTAAACCAAGGCAAAAATCCACTTGGCATTTCCTAATTAGACCCAGATATAACATATCTGTAGCTAAGTAGAAATAAGTACGATAATACATATTTTTCGAAATGATATCTTAATGGTAAATTAAAGTGCAATGGAAATACAGTCAGAATTAACGAACTTGTTACATAATAATTCATCTAACAAAACTTTGCTTGTGCTATCAACCTGAGCGATAATACTTTCTTTACAATCTTGCTTGATTTCTTATTTCCCTAGTAATCAGTACCTTTAGGCGCATAAAGTATTCGAACCAGCTATCACATTTACTTCTATAATTAGCATTGGAGAATATAAACCCCTACCTGAACTCTTAAACTCTTGAGAGCGGGAAATTTGGCAAGCCTGTCCACTTCATCCCACGTTGCCAGCCCCGTGTTGTTAAGGTTCAGGAACCGCAGGTGTCTGTGATAGAAACAAATGGATATAAAGTTTCATAATGCGTAATTAAGAGTTCGGTACTCACAGGCAACAGCACAGGTTCAGTGGGTCAATGATAATTACGAAACAGATTTACCACGCGCTGATAAATATGGCATTGAAAATTAGCTTGATAACACCATGTTACATTTACTTGTTTAGGGGTAAAGATCAAATGTATTATAATTTGCTATTACATTGCTACATTGAATGCTATTACAACTACACTTGTGACGAGTGAGTGTAAGTTACTTCACTAGTTATTTATACTAATAGTTTAAATGCGAAAGTGTGTGTCTGTCTGTTTGCTACGCTTTCACGGCCCATCTGTTTAACCGATTTTGATAAAATTTTGTACAGGGATAGGTTGTATCCCGGGGAAGGATATAGGCCTCTTTTTACCCCGGAAATTCAAGAGTTTCCGCGGGAATCAAAAACCTTAATCCACGAGGATGAAGTCGCGGGTATCATCTAGTAAATAATAATTTCTAAGCCTATCTGAATTCTGATTCTGCGTTTTTTAAAGCCTTAAGTACCTACATCATCTTCACTTACATTTCCTACAATACAATAAAATGGTCATATTTATTAGAAACTACTTACGGAAAGGCGTCATGGCTCTCCTTATTCCCATTACTGTCATCACACTTATCACACGGGTCCGGCTCCAAAGTCGTCAAGGTACAGTCATTGACCAGAAGGGTATCAAGGTTCGGGAAAGCGTAACCCAGTTTGGAAATCTCCCGCCAATTACTGATGGGGTTTCCGGAGAAATGCAGTTGCCTCAACTGTTCATGAACTGGCTCAGAGACTTCAATGTTAAGGCGAGAACATCCTTCGCAAACATCCTTTTCATCGGCTTCTTTCCCACTTAAATTCACGTAGGAATACTCGTTCAGGCTCAGATGCAACTCTTCAAGAGCTGGGAGAACCTTAAGTAAGCCGAGGACGCTCTGCCATCCCACATAAGTAGAATTTAAGACAAGGTGGCTCAAAACGTCCCAGCGTGGATGGAGTGCTTGGGCCGCTTGAATTTGTGCGGATAGCCGGTTGAAGCTTAGATTTAAAAATCTGACGCGTGGAGTCTGCTCCAAAACAGCAAATATCTGAAGACAATAAAGATTCTAATAGTTACATGTAGTTATCGCACAACTTGTAATTTGCAGCTAGA
Source organism: Erebia palarica (assembly GCA_964035005.1). Classification (NCBI taxonomy): domain Eukaryota; kingdom Metazoa; phylum Arthropoda; class Insecta; order Lepidoptera; family Nymphalidae; genus Erebia; species Erebia palarica. Next base: position 12,140,276 of record OZ035989.1, on the reverse strand, counting down.
ATTATATCGCGGAAGAGCTTTGTTGACAATAAAATTGCATAATAACGGTTATAAGACTTTTAATAACATGTAAATACATCTTTTCTATAAGTGGTGTTTTGAACACTGGCGTTGAATTAATAAGTTAAGTAGTTCAAGGCTTAGAGAAAAAATTATTGAGTTTAATGAGATTCTATAGTAGGTAATAGGCTTGGGGCTTAAGACTAAAAGATGAATTTGCATCCAGAGTGCTTCCAGACAAACGTAGTATATTTGGCAAAGGTACGGCAGCTTTAAGCTTACTCCACCATAATATTGGTAGAATTCACCATTTACATCGATAATATAGGAGCTGTGTGCAAATTGCCTAGAAACAGTATATATTTTAGTTAGCTTTTTTGTCTTATGGATATTCCTTACCTCCTTCCAATCACAAAGTTTATTATTGGCAAGATCCAGTTCCACCACATCAGCACATTTATCAGCTAAGGCATTCGCGTCCCCAGCGCAGTCAATATCACAATCGTTCAGCACCAGGAGCGTGGGGACGCTGAGTCTTGGCGACCGTTTGGGCACGAAGATCGCTACTGGTATATCGTCTATGGCGGGATTAACCTCGCCTTTCGCACCGTATTTGCGCTCTAACGCTTCTAAAAGCGACGGCATTTTGATCTGTAGACAAAAAAAACAATTATATAAATTATTGTAAATTGTAAGCATATTAAAATGTTACTTCCGTGTAAGTGAGTTTTCTGTTGCAATCTCCGCTCTCAGAAATATACAAATCAATTTATTTCTCTATTTGATTTGTTCCTGGACGATGCGATTGGTATTAAGTTAAAATGCTTAAGAATCTTTTAGAGACCTCTAGATTTTTCGTATGAATATTGACATTTTCATTTTAGCTTGAACAATGTTATGCCCGTGTACCTACTTTGTAAAAACACTTATGTTTTTATTGTTGAATTTTTCTTTAAAAGTCATTCTGAAAAACATTTTACTTTTCAATTTGGCAAGCTATATAACTTGAAAATAAAATTTAAAAGGTCAGGACTCGCGACATACATTCATTGTGAATTCATACAAAATCATTATCGCCTTTAACAAAAAAAAATGTGCGTAATTCAATCAGTCTTGTTCATTGTTGAGTATTTTTTTCATTCAAATTGAAGTTACTTCAGACAGTTTTACTTTTTAATTTTTAATTTAATTTATTTTTTGTTGTGCAAAATTACTATAATATTATTTACTATCAATAATAAATTGAAATTATGATAAAATGTTCCGTAGGTAATTATTATAACGCAATTATTTCCTTTCAGAACGATTTCGAGCGTGTCGAGGTATCTAATGCAATAACACAGGGGTGGTTGTAAATCAATCCAAACTAAATAGTTATTCATTGTAGGTCCATCGCCGTTGCACTAATTACTACAAATCCATAAAATAATCTCCACGTTACCTAGTGATCGGCACAATATGTCAAAGTGGGTCTGGATACCATTTGGCATTTGGCATCAAAGGAACCAAAGCGCCCATTAGGGGTCTATTAGAATACTGGGTATCGATTCAGAACCTATCGTCAAATTGACGCCCTAAGATTGAGCAAAACACTGCCAATCAAAAGCCAATGTTCTGACCTTTGACCTACCTTAACATCTTTTACATGACCTGAGGATTAGTTAGCTAGGCAAATTTAAAACCCACGAAGATTTGACTTTTGAGTGTATGTAACATTTATAGTTGGCTGAATGGGCGGGCTAAGGTCCAAGGTCATTTGATTCAAGGCCAGCCTATAACAAATAGGTATCAAGGGTATTTCTATTTCCATAGAGATAAACGGCGATGGACATATTAAAAGAGCGCATTAGCTGACACTTGAAGACCGATGCCAAGAATACTATGAACATCAAACATTATTCTATATTGAACGAAAGAGGGTAATGTAAATGCTAAGGCTCAAGCTAAAGAATTGCGAGTGAAGCAATAGTCAATTTTGACTTAACGGTAACGATGAACGCGGACTATTATTTAATCCTCTTAATAATTATCAATACCAGCTTTTTTAAATGTTGGTGAAGAACTGAGCATAGTAGTGTACCTAGCACCTACCTAGAAGAAAAGTCAAGTGATTATCCAGAAGTCAACACTCATAAAGTAAGTTTCCTCAAACTAATAAAACTAGAACAAAAGTAGTTTAATAAGGCCTTATTACCTACATGTGGTAGATTTCCGCGAATATACTGGTGATAATAATATTGATTAAGTGTGCATAACGATTGAACTGGCAATAATAATAAAACCACTAATTGATAGTTAGTGGTTGCATACCGTATAGTGGATGATATACATTATTCTATCGACTCACTGGTGCGGATGCGTATCCAAATAATGCTTTATTGATACTATACATTAATGTTTTTCACAAATTTTGCAATATGAAATTAGTCAAGCCTACCTACTTTATTGTCATTTCGGTTTGGCAACGATTCTGATGGTATTCTAACGATGGTTACCAAATACTTAATGTGTAGAGTTAGGTCCACTTGCATGATTTGCGGTTAAAGTAACGCTACGGTTACTGATAAATTGATACGCAGTACAAGCAAAGTGGTTTGAATAAGTCGGGATTTATTAACTTAAAATTTTACTTAATGTTCAGGTTTTATAATATGAAAACTTTGGATAGGTACAGTTTTGTAAGTACCTTCTGAAACGTAAATAGGTAGCGCTTAAGTTACTTACTTTGAATTGTTCAGTTAGATTCGAGCAAATTTTTTTATTTTAGCTTAACAGTTTTTGTACTTTAAATTACTATAGAGGATGTACCTAACCGTTTAAATTTATTAACCGAAATAGAAATGTCAGATATATTTAAATTGCAATTAGAAACATGACGAATGCAGTCCTCAAATAGGTACTTACTACCTAGTTACCTGTTACATTTTTTTTTAGGTAAGTAGGTAGGTATATCAAATAACTATAGCATACTTAGCTATATTCTGTTCCAATTCTAATTAGGCTGTAGGCACCAATGTTTGAAGCATGAATGATTATGAAACAAAGACATCAAGATAGGTACCTATACGAAATAGGCAGGTATCTTCATATTAAAGTGGCGCACAGCCTTGAATTTTATAATAAGTATTTCCCCACTAGGACCGATCTAGATTTCCAATAAGGTTTATTATATTCTATTGGCAATAATATAATATATAAAGCCATGTAGGTACTATTTCTTCTTCCAGTCAACTTATTTGGAATACGTCTTTAATTAGAGGACAACGTCTGACGTCACGTCAGGAGGATTTTTTTAAATTCTAACTAAACTTAAACTATATTTTGTCAATATATTTCTCTTTCCCAATTTTGATTTTCCTTTGATGGGCTGCAATACCAAATTTTTTAACTACTCTTTTTTAATGGCGAAATAAATTCTACTAATTTTACACACAAAATATTAGAAGGGCTGTTACTTGTTACTAAAACTCGAAATGTAACGAAGGTCGTAGCGTGACTTTAAGCAAGGTTACCAATACCACCGCTTAATTTGATTGTGTACTTCGAACTTTTATAATCGCAAATATTTATCTAATACAATAAAAATAAAGTCCTGGCTATAACACACACTAACTGACAGGCTTATCAAAGCTAAGATATATATAAAGCTGAAAATTTGCACAGGGAACCTCCTATTATAAAGAAGGAAAAGGGTACCAGAGTTGTTGTTTAAAAATTGAAAAGACTGATTGGAAACCTTCCTGGCACAGCAGCTAGCATCTTTTTTTAAAATTAATATGACAGAGCCTCTGAAGTCATACTAAGCCAAGTATTAAATTAAATATGCTACTACTGAAGTCCAAAAAGCAAGATAATAAGAAGAATATCATTTTATGTCTGATTAATAAAGGATATACTATATTTTGTCAAGTTCAGGGTCGGTTTATTTTCAAGTTGATTGGTAGAAAGTAGGAACCTTAGTAGGTAGGTACTATTAATAAATAGTCTTGATCTTCGGTTATTAATTGCACCTATCATTGGTATATTGACCTGTCCAATTAGTAACGGATAGCATTACAATCTTTGAATGACTAGATTGCATTTAAATGATTGAATATGTTAGAGGCAATGCTTACTCTTCATGGGATATTCGGTATTGACTAATAAGGCGATAGATTTGCAAAAACATTACTTACTAGCGAATGCCCGCGACTTCGTCTGCGTAGTTTGAGGTTTTTCGGTTCCCGCGGGAACTCTTTAATTTTCCGGGATAAAAAGTAGCCTCTGTGCTATTCCAGTGCTATATCCATACATCCATCCAAACTATCGTATTTATAATATTACTAAGATTAGTAAGAAGTAAGATTTTGAAAATTTCAGGCTGAAATGAGATCCTGATTCTAGAGACTCGAACTCAACTGAAAGGTCAAGATCAAAGATTCGTAAATGTGAAGGCACATACAATAAATCGCTATTTTCTCACTTATAATATTAGTATTTTTTCTAGTTTTCATATATTTCTATTACAAATAAAAACGCTGCACTTAACTATTAAAACGTAAAAAGTAATATTCGTGGAACCATAGTAAGTAATATTTCTGAAAGGACAAAGCTTATCTAATAACACAATTCAAAATATTCAAGACGCTTAAAGACAATGGACTGTATTTGGAAGCCACATTATCATCAGCCTTGAGTTAATGAATATGAAAACTATTAGCCAGTAAATTACGATTTTTACAGCTATTGATTTTGCAAGAGATAGTATAACAGTATAGTCAACGAACATAATATCGACTTTATTATGCAATAGTTTGGAATTTTATGAGTATTTGTAAGTATTTACAATAATATGAACAAAACTACCTACTCACATCTGATGACTCCAAAGGACGACGCGTTATCTTATCGTTAATCAGATATTTGGAGGTCGGATCGATCTAACTCTAGGGTGAAGTAAAATGCATGAAATTCGTCACCAACTTGTAGAAACTGCAAAGCCATATAAGTTTAAATGAGATAATGTGTATAGAAATTAAAAATGTTCTGCTGACTGCTGAACTGGAAACGGTTGTTAAAGCTAAAGAAACTCGCTAGTTTAATTTATTACACAGAGGACCTGCTAATCAGGGCATCAAGGGTCTGTTCAAATAATAGACACTCACATATTAATAATATCATGCTCACATAAGCCGAATAAATAAGTATATTAATTTATAATTCTAATTGAAGTAGGTGTTAACTAGAATGATATTACTCACTGCACAATATAGAAAATTTAATTTGGTTATAATATCACTAATGTACAAAAGTTTTTAAAAAGGAGCATTATAAAAGAAACTATTTATTTTAGTGAAAAAGCGACCAACTGCAGTGGCAGGGTTCACTTGTCAAAGTCTAGACTAGCTCTTTTTGTACTTACATACGAGTACACACTAGAAGAAATAGCACTTTTTAGTTTTAGCACAAAGCAAAAGTCAGCCCTTGCTCTATCCACTTCCATTGAATAGTGTTTTTACAGATACGAGGGAAAAAAAGCTTGAATAAAAAGTTAAAACTACAACAAATAACTCTGCAGCTTTTTGTGTGATGGAATATAACAATATAGCGAACCACAATCATCTACAGATATTGAAAAGGGTAGGCACCTAAACGCACAAAACGACACAACCTATACAATAATACATAAAGTAAGACGTAAAAAGCTATCAAATAAGTAATAAATAAAATAAATAAATAATATATGATAATGAAAGAAAACGTCTTATAATATAATAATAAATCCATAAAATCACAATACTGAAATGTACTGTAATGTACATATTTTCTGCCGGTACGCAATCTGTCTCCTGCTTATAAATATAATAAAAAGATGCACCGTGAAAACATAACAGAAAGACGGACATATAGACAGGCAGATACTTTATAAGTCTGTTTATTATGAATAATGGAAATAACTTATAGGCCAGAAGAAGACCCGTGTACTTGTCATGGGCGGCATGGATTCTAGATTTATAAGTCATAAAAACAAAAATCTGCGCATTTTTGATATCTACGGTGTGGAATACACACCGTAGATATCAAAAATGCGTACAAAATGAAACAGGAAGCAACGCGTTTATTTTTACTCATATTATTCCAAATCCTATGATAAAGGAATAAAGCGCATTTTACGTTTGATTCTTACGTTATCTTATCTGTAACTACGTTTCACTATAACAAGGCTACTCAACCGCACTCCAATTAGCTGAATGTAACCAACCATCTCTCAAATGTCAGCTGAGAGACCACTAAAAGGTTATGTGTTTTTATATTTTTCTACTATAATGCTTCCACCTATTTTAATATGAGATTCTTGGGGTGGTTGGGACTTGACTGGAAACAACTTCAGTTGAAACTACTAAGTCCTATGTACGAGTACTATATGATTTTTTTGTTTTTATGTTCAGAAAGAATCATTAGTTTAAAAACATTGAGAGACCAGAGAAGACGCCTCATTCTCACTTTTAAACGTCTGTCAGCTTTTCCCAAAATACTTACTACCCCTTATATAAAAATGGGTCAAATATAATACCCAAAAACTAATAACAAATCGGAAAGCTGAACATTCAAAAAATCAATGACAACACACCCTAGAATTTAGCCAATAAAATAACTTTGAATTGATTGGAATAACCTAAGTATATACCTAACCTAACCTAACCTTGAATGAGTTTGATTTATACAGATTGTGGAAATTTTATGATCGGCGATGACGATAAAATTGCGTATTTAGGACTAACCGGATCATTCTGTCCGACTGGAAATTGACTCTGGTCAACGGTGGGTACAACGTTAAACATCCCTATGTTGAAAAGGGTTCGGGACTAGGGTTATATTATCTTCATAATGCTAAGAAATAACGAGATACTAAAACAAACGTTAACAACTTCTACAAAATCATCTCAAACTTGCCGAGCACCTTGAATGAATAAATAACAATTTTACAGCATCCTGCTGAAAGTTAATCTTAGTTTATACTGTAATACCGACCTTGCTGCGTTACTCGACGGAGCCAAGGTCCCATTAAAACTTTTATAAATAATAATTCACTTCACGCTAACTAACAAAAATTTCATAAGATTAATGATGTAACAACAAAAGAAACAAAGCTATTTTACTTTTACTTACTTTTAATCTGAGCTAGATTATTTTAAGGTACTTACAGAGATATTAAGAAGAGATAATAAAATATTGAATAATTGTAGGTTTCATTTATTGCTACAAAGTAACCATATTCAGTTTAATTGAATTTTGAACGTTGCAGAACATGTCAAAAATGAGAGATAGATATTGTATTGAAATGAAAAATTTTAAACTCTATTTCTGTGGAAAAGAGTCTGGTGTGTCTAGGAGGAAAATTGGCTTTTTAATAACTTTGTACTTTTACATATTACATGTTATTTTCATTTTTTTATTTTATACATTTTTATATTTAGAACGCTTTTCTTTAGTTTAACTACTGACTTACAGACAAATCAAGCCTGTTGCAATGTTTATTTCTACCCAGGCTAGGCTTACTACTAGATCATGAATTTTATAAAAATCTCACACTATCCAGATATAATTTAATAGTAAAACCCTTAGGTCACTGAACCAGGCCCTAAAAAGCCACAGCGTCTGTCTGGATGGTTTTGTTCTTCGGTTCAAGACTTTAACTTCCGAATTTTATATTTTCATGTCATGTTACACCTACGCTGTCTGCGCGATATATCATTGTAGAATATATCTCTGAATAATTAAGTAAATTGACAATGCGGTACAGCGTTATCAAAAAGTGGACTTTTATATCTGCAGTACCTGGGTGACCGAGCTTTGCTCGGTATTTTTTTTGGTAAATCGTGTTTTTTGTAATATATAATTATATTTAAATACAAATTACATACTAATGAAATATGAATGATATTTTTCGATCTTACCGACATAATAATAAAAAAATATGAACTGGTTATTTAAATAAACAATCGTGAGTGCAATTGAGCTCCTAATAATAGTTTCTCTCACAAAAGAAGAAACTTGAAAAAAAGGGAAAAATATAATCAGACTGGAGACATCTGGATTCGAACCGGGGTCTTCTCGTTTCGAGACCGCCTGGGATATAATAACCTTGTAGATGGTGGCGAAATTTACCTTCGTATTCTAATAATATTGTAGCAGTTTTTCATTGCCTGAAAACAAGGATAAAAGGACATTTTCTTAAAATGGATCCTAGCTAGATCGATTTATCGCCCCCGAAACCCCCAGCATGCTAAATTTCATGAAAATCGTTTTAACCGTTTCCGATTCAGATTATATAATATATATGTCACCGTAAGATTGCAAAAACCGAATCGAAATGTACCGAAATTGTAAACTTTCGACAGATTGTGCCGTTCAATGTTCTGAGTCTCAATTTTTGAAATATTCATTGTATTTACGTTTTCTTGTCCCTTTCTTGTAGGTCAGGTTAGGGTTCGACATAAAAAATCAGGTAGGTTAGGTAGGTAGGTTAGGTTTTATCAGGTTTTTATACCTAACAGATTAAAATCTACCGAAAAATAATGCGTTAAATTGTAATCTGTCGGCAGTTTACAATTTCGCTAGTTAGATTACAATCTAACAGTATTTGCAATCTTACGGTGACATATACAATAACTGCTCGTTTAAAGGTATTAGACAGAAGATGTAAGCCAATAGTTTTGTATAGTTTCTTAATTTAGATCTCTCTAGACCCTAAGATCTACCAGAAGCTGGGAGTAAGTACATTATTTTGACCAGGATTTATTTCTGACCTATTGTTTTCCCAGTTGCCTTGATTTACTGGAAGCAGGATTTGGAACTGTGTAATATATTTTAGGAGCTATATTCTGCTAATTGGGTTTCATTTAACAACACCATCACTAAGTATAGTTTTATTTTATAATCATAGAATTACAGGAAGTATCGCATCATTTAAGTATAAGCACTTTCTAAGGCTTCAAATCTTTAGTTCACAATTTTTGTACGATGCAAATCCGTCTGTGCAATGTTATCTTTCAGAATTCGTTGATATTTTGAGTTGGATTTTACGACTATTCTTAGAAATAATCTTTTAGATAGGTATTTTGTTTTATAGTATCTACGACGTCGATCGTCGATCATCGACGTTATTTTATAGTAGAGTCAAAAGCTAGAGACGATACTTGTTTAATAAATCCTATAAATAGGTTAATTCGTCTAGACTAACGGAATTCAACTAAGCTCAGCAGGGCATCGTCTGGTAGGTATCTGATGTGTTGTTCATTGTTTTTCAGCATGTGTTCACTGAACGACTGTAGATGCTATAGTATTTTGCTTTTTAGGGTTCCGTAGTCAACAAGGAACCCTTATAGTTTCGCCGTCTCCGTCAGTCCTTCCGTTCGCGGATTAGCTCATCAGTGTATTCGTTTACAGAGTTTTAAAAGGAAGCCACTTATACATAATATAACACCATAACATATTTCATATTGCGGATAATAATATGAAAAACCATATCTTTAGCGTATGAAAATATTCATAGAGATAAGTAAGTAACTAATTGGTAACTAAATTGTTCAAGTTGGATATCAAATTATCTTTATTATTAATTTTAAACTTAATATATTCATAAAATATCTCAGTAAAATGTTTAAAACACATTTTAAAACACGTTTCTCTGGTGGTATTTTGAAGTGGAGCCGAGGGTTTCGGCTTTTGAACCGTGCCTTTTTAAAATCACAATGACTCAGAAAGTGAGTTCCAGAATCCTCAGCTTGAATGTGTAAGTCAAACAGCAGAAGCATATTACTGCCTGGACGAAATGCTTATTTAAATCACTAGAGAGATAGAGAAGACTAATCAAGAAAATCTGATAACATCACATTTTAATAATTATTAACACTTGAAAATCGTTTTCTGCGTCGTATTAAGTAAGGCTATTGAACTTGTGACAAATTGAGCACAGAGATACTTTATGTGCATGACAAGACAAATCATCCACGCTTTGTGTAGGTGTGCATAATAAAATCCTAATGAATTAACAAACAGCGTTTTGTTTTTTTCTCAGCAAAGGTATTTAACGGACAAAATGGTATAGGGTCGTTTACGTTGGTACGGACACATTATGCGGCGAGGAGAGGATCATGTTGTGCGGAGAGCATTGGCACTCCTGCAGAAAATGAAGCGAAGATGACGCTCCGCATCCATGTGGTGGACAACCGTAGCCAAGGATATGAAAAATCCTAATGAATTAATAAACAGCGTTTTGTTTTTTTTCTCAGGAAAAGTATTTAACGGACAAAATGGTAGAGGGTCGTGTACGTTGGTACGGACACATTATGCGGCGAGGAGAGGATCATGTTGTGCGGAGAGCATTGGCACTGCCGCAGAACATGAAGCGAAGAAGACGCCCTGCACCCATGTGGTAGACAACCGTAGCCAAGGATATGAAGTGTGAAGCTGTTTCGGAGGAGACAACCCAAGACAGAATGTCTTAGCGCAAAAAGGGCTAGGCAAGCCGATTCCAAATAATGGGAAAAGGCTAAGAGAAAGAAGAGAAGAAAGGTATTTATTCTACGGTGCAGGTTGCAGCTAACTTTTGGGCAAACTTGAAATATTTCGATAAGTACTTAATTGCATTTCTGTAATTCGATTAAGGTTTTTGGATTCCAGATACGAAAACCTAACTTGATATTGTTGGTAAATGATAATCAGGGAACCTTACGTAACCTAGCCTTCAGAATCAAAGAGACGAACCATATTTGTGTGATGCATTGTTTAGGTAAAATACTAACAATGTACTTAAGTAAGTGTGTAGGTACTTATTTTTCACATTAACCACGAACCATCGAACACGTGCGATTATAAAGACGCGTGACCAAATCCTACGAGTAGTGTCCTTCGCCGGCTATATTATATTATAACAAAAACTGCGAGCGAACGGCGCAGTGTTGCGTTAATATTGCGCAGTAGTTAGAAGGCAAATAAGTTTATTATTTCCGCCATTTTTACGTCTTATAAAGCAAATTGCTGTATCGCGCGTTATGTGTTACGATTTTGTATTCAGCCGTAGGTTTTACGATTATTAGGATAAGGATATAAGGACATAAGGATTTAAGAACCTCTATTGAACCGGGGTAGAGCTGAATTGAGTCTCTATCTCTCATAAAGAGAAAATTATTATCCTTTGCGCAAACTTTTCTTGCTTATCGTTTCCACCCCTAAACTTTCAGTTTCCCCTTTCAGTTTTGAAAACTGAGATGCCGCTAGTTGATCTCGCTGGCTTGATAGATTATAATTTTATTTTAATAGGTACAATTTTTAATTTACAAAGGAGACTTCTAAGATCCGATCCAGTTGATAGTTTCTAATAATCATTTACTTACCTTCTATTTCTTGAGTATCAAAACGCTTCAAGCGCTAAGCCCCTATACAGTACGCACTATCACCCTAGTTTTTCAATTTATCATATTGTTTTTATTGTGTCACCTATTCATTGGTCATAAGTAGAGATAAGTCAAAGTACTAGATAGGTGTATCGTATTACGTAGTGGGAGTATAGGATATGAGCATTTCATAATTTAAGTATCGTGCAATTTGCACCATGAATAAATTTTATAAACATCCCTCTTGTCATACCTACTTACTTAGATCATTTGAACATGACTGTCCGCTGAAAGCAACAATTATTATACATCACACATCCATACCAATAAGAACAACTGGACCGATTCTGATGGATTTAGTTATGTGTGTGTTTGAGTGGGTCCCGGGATGGTTTATGTTCACATTTAGTCCCGGTGCTGCAATCTAGTCTGCCGGGCCCACTAGTAATAAAATGCGAACTTTATATTTGTTTAAAACTAAATGTAATATCTGTTTGTGTGTGTGTGTGTGTCCATCTGCATATGTCTATTTGTCTCTTTGCTCCACTTTCGCGCCTCAACTATTCAACCGGGTGCTTGGATAAGTTACATCCCAGAAGGATAGATTTCCCAGTCTTCTCGGTTTAGGTAAATAGGTAGGTACGGTATAAATATAGTAACTAATTCGGTTGACTTTATTTTATCTAAGTGGGTGGATCATGTTTTTATACTTATCAACTTATGGGTAGAGGAAAATGTATGTTTTGTTAGTAAACAATAAACACGTTCCACAGAATATAATATTATTAAGTAGTAGGAATTCTACGTATATTTGACCTTTATTTTTTTGCGCAGTAGATCCATTAAATTATTAGGTATATAGTGCACCTATTTACTTCGCAAGTTCAATTAAACAGGTATTCTCACTTGGGAAAATTTAAACAGCTAGTTCAGATTTTACTAAATTCAGTTCACCGAAGTACTTTAAGACCTAAATAAGTCTTAAGTACTTACCGTTTAGCAAACAATGAAATCATGCGATTAGTACAATAGGGTGTTATTGAACGACTTTGCGGTAGAGCAAGGTGGATTCCGCTCGAAATGGCAAGCAAGGCCGGCTATCTATTTCTGAACGAGTATGATGAAATGCGCGGGAATTTTAAGATCTGCGTCTTGACTTTAATTATAATTAAAAGTACAAGCAATAGGAATAGCTTATTTGTTTCTAACATACATAACTATCTACATATGAAAAAGGTTTAGGAATTTCATAATAATTTAACAAAGCAATCATATTTATTTCGGCTACAAGTGCAGCTTAATGAAAATTAAACCCAATAATTTAATTTAGCGCCGAGAGTTTATTTTCAATGTGCGCGTGTATCGTACAACCTTTTAAACCTAATATACCTATGAGTACAAACAGTAAAAATGCAAAAATAATAAAAGCCATATTCCATGAGTACCTAGATGCAAACAACGCGCTCGAGATTCCTTTCTTATAAACGTATCAGTGAGAAGGATTTAGTGTCATATCGTACCTAGTAAGAAAAAGAGTTCATAATAGTAGTAAATTCAGAGATAAATAGTTTTATATCTACTTGGTACTTTAAAATAGATACGGTAAATGGAAATACCTCGACATACCTATGGTGGCACCGAATCATTAAATTACCGCACTAGTGCAAAAAATAAAAATGAATAATGTGTGCAGATAATAATAATATAATAATCACCCAAGAGTGGTAAAATAATTTGAATTTTTTAATGTCTTGCTTTACCAGTCGTAATTTTCGTCGAATAGTCGAAAAACTATAGCTCAATCGTACTAGTATGTTGATATAATGGAATACCGCGTGGCAGTGCGCGATGTTTTTAGTTCAGTAGGTAGGAACTTACTTATATCATAATCAATAAATTGGTATAGTTACGTATCAGTATTTTTTAATTGTCCTATATAATTGGGGTAGGTACATAATAACATAACTAGGTCATGGCCGAATCGAAATCGCACCTTACCTTTAGGCTTTATCTTTTACCTCTACTTTGAGAAATTCAAGTAAACAGGACTTAGTTAACTTTGTATGGATCTATAAAATACATGGTACTTCCATAGGTTTTACAAAATCGAAGCAAAGCAGCATTTTCGTTATGTTTGTATTTCGTAAGAAATTACCAAACGTATAATAACTATCCATACCAATATTATTATAAATGCCAACGTGTGTGTCGGTCTGTTTGCTACGCTTTCACGGCCCATCTTTTCAACCGATTTTAATGAAATTTGGTATAGAGATAAGTTGTATCCCGGAAAGGCTACATTTTATCCCGGTAAGTTATACAGTTCCCGTGAAAATAAGAAAAGACAATCCACGCGGATGAAGTCGTGGGCATCATCTAGGTAGTTATCAATAATTGTTTCGTTATTAATTACTTAGTACATAGCTAAGAACTAAATAATAATTAAATTAAAATGTACTCACTAAGTAAGTATATCCTTTTTTGATAAGCAGCGTTTTCCATTCATAAAAAAAGTTCAGAATGAATAATTGTACTGTTGCTCAGACTTCTGATAACATTACAGGTGTCCTCGGAAAAATCTTCGTACCTAGTAAATAGATAATTTACAACAAAAACCAGTGCACTAGTAAACAAAGAAATAAACTGCTTTATAGGCGAGAAGTATTTTATAATGTTCAAGAATCGAGATCACTTTCACAAAGAAAACACATGGAACTGTTTTACGTGTTCATTTATCAGCTGTTTACATGGTTTCAGATACGCCTCAAAAGATTTCCATACGCGCTTCTAAACGCTCTGAAACGTAATGACAAGAGAATGTTTACATCAATACATTGCACAGACGCAATAGCAATACCAGTTTTCACTCACACTAGGTATATTGTTAGCCTGTCTTGTGAAGTTGTGTGCGTACAAAATAAAGCGAGGGGCTTTGCGAGAAGGGATAGGTCACTGACGTTGTACCAGGCGAAAAAGAAAGAGATGCCAATAGATACATAGCGTGACAAAAAGAGACGGCTGATCAGTTGGATTTTCCAACGATTTTCCAATAGCTACTACCTACAGGGCGTTGGAGGGAATTATAAAATAGTATTCACATAATATAAATTATAGATAAAAAGATTATTTATTTGAATTTGAATTACATGGAATACTCCTTATAAAGAGATTTACAAATATGAATCAATTATTCTAAAAATTAGGACAATATAATCAGCACATAATATGCAAAAACTTACCCAAGCACCATTGATAAATTTTTAAATATTACGAAGAATTTTTATTTTATTTATGTACGTACTACTTCTACGTCTTACATGATAAAACTGTAATTTATTTTATATTTTAAAAATAATTAGTTAGTATATTTTTGAAATATCTGTCAAATATTATTTGTCATTTTATGAAGGAGACTAATATTCTTAAAAATAGAAAATGGTTTTACAAAAAGGTTGCAAAATCAATCATACATTTAATGAAATAACAAAGCTCGCACTGAGAAATCGAATAGTCCGTTTCGATTAAACTGCGAACGCATCTTTTGAAAATTAACATTAAACTGTCAGTGTCATGTCGTCATGTCATTTGATTTTGACAAAGAGTTAGTTTTGAGATATGTTTGTTTTGATGTGAAATTGAAAATACCGTAATTGTTCACTGAGGACATAATTTCAAATTTGATTTACTTCTATTAATTACACTGAAGTGGAAACGGATTGTTCAAGGATAGTAAAAGAATACAAATAAGTTTGTCTCAAGTTTATTTAAGGTATCTTTAAGGTTATGTTAGGTTAGCTTCTATAAACCGTGATAAAAACGTATCAATTGCAAAGATAACATTGTTATCGGAATCTAAAGATAAATTACTTATTATTTTAAATCGTCCATTTGGCAACAATACTCAGGTATTATTTTATTATTTAAATATGTAAATTTTAACTTTTAAGTGCTTACCTATGTAAGTAGTCATATAAATGAATTTTCATTATGTGTATTTATGATTACTTTATGTGATTGTGTAGCTTACAATTTATGTTTTAATCTTTACAACTCGTACTATTGCATGATGTATCATTGCACTGTTGCACTCACTGACTGCTCCATCAGTGCCACACCCAAACCAATGGATCCAGAAAGCTGAAAGTTCCTATTATAATATAAAGGAATAAGACTGGATATTCCAAAATTCCCACCATAGGGAAAGTGCTGGTTTTCACTCATTTTCAATACTTAATTTGCCTGATCAAAATAAAATCATTGTGTTTCTAGAATCGGGACCTGATTCTCTACTATTTATAGCTACCACCAATTCACCTAAGTTCAATAAAAGCCTGGATAAATTCATTGTCATACCCTGCTTGAATGAGAACAAATCACTTAAATGAATAAGTATTTTTAAATCTTCTCACCTGGATCACCTAAAACTGAAACATAAGCTATAACTTATTCAGATCAATGATTAAATTGGCCACAGTTGTGGACATTTCTTACTCATTCAAGTCATTATGGCTGAAATTTGGAATGGTGCATAACTAGAATTATTAACACATACATTTATACCTGAAAATTTAAGAGGTCTTAAGGGAATAACAAAACCTTAATCCACACATACAAATTCACTGGCATCATCTAGCACCTCTATGAATATGTTTGACAATCAAGTTACATACTATAACATGAGTATTGAGTTGTTTGCTAACACTTAAGCATGTAAACATAGACTTAACATAGAGCTATAGCAAAACAATGACAGTCCACATACAGTCATGTACACAAACAGTTATAAGATATTCTTTTATGTAACAAGGTATTCTATTGTGAAATAATAACCTTTATCATGTGCAGGATGCTGTTAACACTATCATATACAGTGAGGATCGCTGAGAGAATGGTGGTGTGCAATTCAGGGAAAGTGAGGTTAATGTCTACAGGAATGAATAAGGGAACTGTCTTCTTTTTTAGACAGGTGAGAAGAGTTTTAATATTTTAATTTTATTGTTAAATCGTGATGTGAACAGATGATAAAAATATAGTCACATCATGTGAACACATTGTTTGGCCACTACTGAGCCAGGTAGGGTGACAGCCTTTGGGTGTTTGAGGGTTCAATGTATGGGGACATACTAACTTTCCTATGTGCATTTTAAGCAATTAAATATCACTTGCTATAACAGTGAAGGAAAACAATGTGAGGAAACCTGAATGCTGAGTTCTTCATAATGTTCTCAAAACTGTGTAGTCTGCCAATGCACGCTTGGAGAGTTGTCTACTATGGCCACACCCTTCTCATTCTCATTTGTGTGTGTAGTGAGCTGGCATTGGATTGAAACGATGATGATACACAAGTACAATCAAACAATGAAGCCACTGCCACCACCACCACTACAGCCCATTAACGTACCACTGCTGGGCACTGGCCTCCACTCTCATAGGAGAGAGGGAATTAGAGCTTAAACTCACCATGCTCCTACATAACGTTTAACTTCACAACACAAATACAAAATTTAAATCAAAATTATTTAAAAGAACATGACATCGTCACCTCCATGGCAAACTTACGAATCTGCAGTTTTAGTGAAATCAATATTTCGATGAAAAATCGTAACCGTAACCAAATGTAGTACTGCACACCGCAGTAAAGTTCGTATTTCTGTCGCTGATAGTTACAGAATTCAAATTCAGTGGCAGAAATACGTAACTTTGCCACGGTGCTAGATTTGGTACGGTTTTTCATGGAAATATTGATTTCACTAAAACTGCAGATTCGTAAGTTTCCCATGGAGGTGACGACATAATATGACGAGAAACAAAATTAAACTGTTAAGTAAAATGCAAATAATTCTTCTTTTATAATAATGCAAAATAGTGGGTTACTGGCCACTGCCCATTTGATGACAACTGACAATCACACTTCTGAATTCTATGATGTTATGATAACTTTATAATAATAAAATTAGTCCTTTCTGTATCTACGTTTATAATGATCCAATATAAACAAGCTTGAGGTTATTTTGATGTACACTCTAGACATTTTACTCTGTGATTTTAGTGGGCACTACTCGGTCAATGAACTGTTCACTGGCCTCGCGTTGCGTAGAGTAATGCTATTTTAGAACAGCCATTTTAAATATTGTTTATTTTTGTTTAAATTAAATTTTTTATCAGAATTTATGTACAAAAACGGCTCTTAAGAGGTAATATGTTTAAATTAATTCTGTATATCTTAATTTCATTGTTCCAGTTATTTGACACCGTGAGCAGTACATACACATACTTGCTGGGGGATATGAAGACACGGGAAGCAGTGTTGATAGACCCAGTGCTGGAACACGCTGAGAGAGACGCCACACTGATAAAAGAGCTCGGTTTCAAGTTACTTTATGCAAGTAAGTCAGGCTCATACAATCCGTAATATTATTAGTGCAAGAGTGTCTGTCTGCTACGCTTTTACGGCGCATCTTTTCAAACGCATATAATGAAATTTGGTACCTATAGAGATTGCATTTGAGGAAGGACATACGTAGGCTGCTTTTTATACCGGAAAATTAACGAGTTCTCGCGGGAATCAAAAAACTTTAATACACATGGACAAAGTCGTGGTCATCGTCTAGTTACATTATAATTGTGAAAGTGTTACTGCTGCTGTTCACGGTTCAACAGTTGAAACAATTTTGATAAAATTTGACATAGAGAATTCTATCGAAAATATAATTGGCTGAAAATCGAACATTTTTGTGAAGTAACCATCATTATTTCCAAATTAAACTCTCGGCGTTATTAAATACCCTTGCCTGCGGCTCAGGTATTAAAGTTGCCATCTCTAGTGTAATTTTGATCATGCTGTAGGTATGTAAGTAAAATATGATTTTAGAAATGGTGGAATGACTAGTAATGTACAAATTGCAAGCTATGTTAAGGCATGCCAAATCAATCGTCGTTATTTTAAGCGATCATTGCAGTCGAAGATTATATTATTATAATATATAAATTGCATTAATGGTTTGAGTGAAAACAGACACCGGTGCTTACTTCATTTTGAACCACTTTGATTTCGATAGCCGGTTTCCTTGTGGATAAATAATTGTTTTGATATGATAAACACAAAGACTAACAGTTATTTTAAAACCCTATGAAGTACGTTTTCCACGCGTCACGTAAGTTGAAAAAAATTTGTCAGGGATATGTACATTGTACAGGTTTTTTTTTCAAGGGCTAACTTGTAGTTGAGGCTACAAGTTAGCCCTTGACTGCGATCTCGCCTGATGTTGCAGTCGTGATGTTGCAGTAAGTGATGTTGCAGTCTAAGATGGTAGCGGGCTAACCTGTTAGGGGCATGGCAGTTATATTAAACACATACCCCTATTCGGTTTCTACACGACATCGTAACGGAACGCTAAATCGTCTGTCGGCACGTCTTTGCCGGTAGGGTGGTAACTGGTAATTAGCCACGGCCGAAGCCTCCCACCAAGCAATTTGGAGAAATAGGATTGCTACAATTAATAGTTTTGCGCATGGAACCCTTACGGCAGGGTCTGCAATTTGGGAAATTTAAAATTCAAATTTCTGAATTTTCTCTAGTCTCGTCTGGATTGAGTCTTTGGCCGTGGCTAGGATAGGTACTAATCTACCCTAGACTTGCCGCCAAGCGATTTAGCGCTCCGGTACGATGCCGTGTATAAACCAATTAGGGCACGTTTATTAGTGGTCTATTGGTATGGAGAAAAACAAATCAATTACAATGGATGTAAACATGCAAAAGCGGATTCTAAAGCGCAAAACACACAGGAAGCGGGCGCGGGTTGGGCGCGGGCCGGGTCGAATGCGCGGCGGGTTGAATTCCTTGTGTTGTAACTTGTATTTATACGGACGACATCACACAAACCGCGGCCGCGGGCCGGGCGCGTGGCGGGTGACGCTGTGTGAAGTCATCCATATAAATGCCGCGCACCCGACCCGCGCCCGCTTCCTGTGTGTTTTGCCCTTTACGGGTGGAGTCCAACCGTAAAGGGCGACGGTAATAACTAATAATAAAAATGTGAAATTTAGGATGTTCGAATGTTTGTTACTCCTTCACCCTACAAAGACTAAACCAATTTTGATGAAATTCGGAATTGAGATAGCTTATATAATTAACACATAGGTTACATTTAATCGCGGGAAATTAAAGCTTTCGCGGAAAAAACCTTAACCCACTAAGACTTCCCTCCCTGTCATGTAGAAACCGACTTGGGGTATGGTTTTATACCCCTAACAGGTTAGCCCGCTACCATCTTAGACTGCAACATCACTTACCATCAGGTGAGATCGCAGTCAAGGGCTAACATTTAGTTACGTTAAAAGCCGATCTTCAAAATTCCAGTGAATACGCACATGCACGCAGATCACATCACGGGCACGGGCAAGCTGAAATCCCTGCTTCCCGGCACTAAGAGTGTGATCGGCAAAGCGTCCGGCGCTCAGGCTGACATGCATCTATTGGACGGCGACCGGGTCTGCTTCGGATGCCATCAGCTGCTGGCCACGGCTACCCCTGGACACACCAACGGCTGCTTGACTTACATCTGCCATGAACAGGTGATTATTTCATGTTTTCTACAAGATATAGAAGCGGTGTTATCCTGGAACTAAGAGTGTGATCGGTAAAGCGTCCGGCGCTCAGGCTGACATGCATCTATTGGACGGCGACCGGGTCTGCTTCGGATGCCATCAGCTGTTGGCCACGGCTACCCCTGGACACACCAACGGCTGCTTGACTTACATCTGCCATGAACAGGTGATTATTTCATGTTTTCTACAAGATATAGAAGCGGTGTTATCCCGGAACTAAGAGTGTGATCGGTAAAGCGTCCGGCGCTCGGGCTGACATGCATCTATTGGACGGCGACCGGGTCTGCTTCGGATGCCATCAGCTGCTGGCCACGGCTACCCCTGGTTACACCAACGGCTGCTTGACTTATATCTGTCATGAACAGGTGATTATTTCATGTTTTTTAGCTACTACAAGCTATAAAAGCGGTGTTATCCCGGCACTAAGAGTGTGATCGGTAAAGCGTCCGGCGCTCAGGCTGACATGCATCTATTGAACGGTGACCGGATCTGCTTCGGATGCCATCAGCTGCTGGCCACGGCTACCCCTGGATACACCAACATCTGCTTGACTTATATCTGCCATGAACAAGTGATTTATTCATGTTTTTAAGCTATAAATTATAAAAGCGGTGTTGTCCCGGCATTAAGAGTGTGATCGGTAAAGCGTCCGGCGCTCAGGCTGACATGCATCTATTGAACGGTGACCGGATCTGCTTCGGATGCCATCAGCTGCTGGCCACGGCTACCCCTGGATACACCAACATCTGCTTGACTTATATCTGCCATGAACAAGTGATTTATTCATGTTTTTAAGCTATAAATTATAAAAGCGGTGTTGTCCCGGCATTAAGAGTGTGATTGACAAAGCGTCCGCACGCTGATACGCATTTATTGGACAGCGAGCAGGTTTGCCAACGGCTGCTTGACTTACACCTGTCATGAAAAGGTGTTTTTGAAAGCTACAACTCCTACTACAAGTTAATCCTTTGATGAGGAGATCCGTACTAACCGTAACCAACTTTTGGTAGTGATAACTGTTGGAAGTTGGTAGTAATGCTACCATAAGCTAACCTGTTAGGGTTATAGCAGATAGTAGTTTTCTAATGACATCTGCTGTCTACTGGAACGCTGAATCGCTTGACGGTACGTCTGTCGGTAGGTTGGTAACTAGCCAAAGGCAACCAAGGTTGGATATCTTGAAGTCTTTAATAATTTCGTAACACATCCGATATTATAATCATCATTATCAGCCGTTGTGCATCCACTGTTAGACATAGGCCTCTTTCAAGTAGCGCCAACGCGCTCTTTCTTCGGGTTTTCGCATCCAGTCGATGCCAGCCACTCTCCGGATATCATCGCTCCACCTCGCAGAGGGGCGCCCTACGCTCCGTTTACCAAGACTCGGTCTCCACTCGAGGACCTTTCGACTTCAACACCTATCGGTCCTCCGACACACGTTGATACTTTAATATCGAATGGAATTCAAAGTACTTAGCCATATATATTTTTATAAACTATCTATTTTAAATTATACTTACATCGATAATTACATAATTGTTTATTATTGTATACAACAATTTAAATTTATATACGATAGAATTACCACTTATCTAAGCTTATTATATAGATAACATCATTTTGATTAGGAGCTTATTATTTTTTATAAGAAAGGTCATTATATTACTATAAATATTTTTTATTTTGATCGATTTCATTATCTTGTTGTGGGGTAAAGCTGCAGACAGTAAAACTCTGTGACTTAACTATTGCCTAGTTCGCTTTTATACCGTGCAAAATTGGTGTTATTTAAAACACCTTCTCTTACGCACCATCTCCCTACGTAGTTGAAATTGGGTATTTGACAAATAGTCAAATCAGCAACTTTTTTCAAACGTCAAAACGCGTCCTAAGTAGGTATGGGACTTATATGAAATTCTGAAATGTGACGTCATCAAAGTTCGACGCACTTTTTTTACTTTAGTCGATTGTTTAAAATAGTTACTCAACATAAAACTATCAGGGACGTGCATATTACGACTTTTAGGAGATCCTCTAAAAATAATATAATTGAATAGTAGTCAAATGCCCAATTCCGCGGACTCGTACGAAGCGATTTGCTTCCTCGTTTCTAATTCGAACCGCTAGGATATGGAATGCCTTTCCGGATTCCGTTTTCCTCTCCACTTTGAATACAGGTACCTTCAAATCAAGAGTGACTAAACTAGCGGCACGCTATGATGGCCGGTTTGACGTTTGTCCGCTCATGAAGTTCCGTATTAATTGATAACGACTTTGAAGGAAATAATTGTATTACTTTATTGACGATAGTGATGTGCAGAGATTCATAAATTTTATCGAATGTAGTTTCTCATGAAGTTCCGTATTAATTGATAACGACTTTGAAGGAAATAATTGTATTACTTTATTGACGATAGTGATGTGCAGAGATTCATAAATTTTATCGAATGTAGTTTTAGGTTTAGGACTCAAAATTTATTTATTAAATTGATTTCTTAAATGTATACAAGTGTAGAAAAATCAGTTTGCACCATTTAAGGGGTGAATGTACTTGTGAATATGAACAATTTTCACTATGTGGACAAACCTCTGAAATCGCAAAAAAATATCAATAAATTTTTAAAAATGGAATCTAATACGATCGTCACATAGGATCGCTGGCTAGCACAACTACTACCTCCGGCAAACTCGCGTCAATGCTCAATGCAAAACAAAGCAGTTTCGAATTGACGTTGCTTCGAAAAGTATAAACTGTCAGTGCAATGCGATTGTGATATAGTTTTGACCTGGCTTTGGATTTCAAATATTGATACTGCATTACTGTTGACCCTTGCTCGTTAATTTGGACTCTGTTCAAGCCCTTTGTTGTGGATTTCGTCGATATGACCGAACGTACGCAGAGAACTGTTCTAAATAGTCAGACACGTGAGTTCGTAATACGCCTTCGTAACTATTTCGATCGTGAAGCTCAAAATGGAGGGCCAATTTTACCTATAACGTCAGTGGTTGAACGCGTAGCTGATGCGCTTAATATTGGACAACGAACTGTTAGACGGATAACTAAAAAAAAATATGGCGAGACTGGCACAGAAGAAAATAAACTTCACACACCAAAAAAGAGAAAACGAGCAAAACCAGTCGTAGGCATCGATAGCTTTGATGCCGATGCTATCCGAAGACATGTTTACGGCTACTATTTACAGAAGGAGTATCCAACAAGAAAAAAGTTGGTGCATTCACTGAAGGAAGCTGGATTATTCTTCGGTGGGGAAAGTTCTTTAACGAAGATTTTGAAGACCATTGGATTTCGATACAAAAAATGTAACAAACGCAAAATATTGATGGAAAGATTTGATATAGCGATGGCAAGGTATACTTTTTTACGGCAAGTGAAAGAAATCAAAAATTGGCAAAATGTTGTGTTCTTGGATGAAACATGGCTTAATGCTAACCATACTGTAGGCCGTTCTTGGAACGATGACACAGCAGCATCTACTTCCAAAGTTCCTGTAGGAAAAGGATCGCGACTTATAATTTGTCACGCCGGAACCATCAACGGGTTTGTCGAAGGTTCTCTCATGGCTTTTGCGTCAAAAACCACTGGAGACTATCATGAAGACATGAATGGAGAAAAGTTTACTGAATGGTTTACCTCAATGTTGTGTAGCCTCCCTGAACCATCTATTATAATTATGGACAACGCCCCATACCACTCGATGCAAATTGACAAGCCACCTGCCCAATCCCAAAAGAAAGCTGATATCGTCGCATGGCTTCGTAAAAATGGCGTAGATGCAAACATGAATATGTTAAAAGCGGAATTAGTACGTCTTTTAAAAGAAAACAAACCAACCAAGATCCGATACGTCATTGACGAAATAGCATTAGAACATGGGCACAGAGTTATACGGTTACCGCCTTACCATTGTGAGTATAATGCGATTGAGTTGGTGTGGGCTCAAATTAAGGGATATGCTGCAAGACACAATACAGAACCCCCATTTACCACAAAAAAAATGCTAAAATTATTAGAAGAAGCTTGTGAACATGTGACTAAAGGAGACTGGGAAAAGGTTGTGAATAGAACTGTTAAATTAATAAGGGAAGATTATGAAAGAGATGTGAAAATAGATAATATTATAGAAAACGAACATATAATTATTAATGTATGTGATGATAGCAGTGACGACAGTGAAAATAGTAGTATGGACGAATCTGATTAATTATGGCCTTTTGTGGCACCTTTTTTGGTATCTTTTGTATTCATATGTTTCTTGTGTGCATATAAAGTATGTATATTCATTTTCGTTCAAATATTCAGTTCGTTCAAATAAATTAAATAAACATATACATTTTTGTTTTATTAAACCTATTTAATCAGGTACAAAAACAAAACTTAATTGTTTTTTGTTCGAGAATAAATTGACATTCCACATCACTATTGTAATGTGTCAAACCGGCCATCATAGCGTGCCGCTAGTGTAGGCATCTTGTAGGCAAGCGCACTCCACCTTAGGCTGCATCACCACTTGCAAGCAGGCCTTATTCTGCTAGCCTATATATTTAAAAAAAACTTAAGTCACGGAGAGCCTCAGAGGACTTATAGGCCTATTACACTGCACTTTCTACAGGGCCCTGTGGTAAGGGTGAGCGTGGCCGCTATTTAGAGCGTCGCTTATTACACAGCAATAAGGACCAATTTAGGAATTTACTTGAATCAGAGTAGTGTAATAAGATTTAGGTAATAAGGGTTTATTACCTAAATCTTATTACACTACTCTGATTCAAGGGTAAGGGTCACTGTGAAAAGTGCAGTGTCATAGGCCTTTTAAGGGTCCACACGTATTATAAAATAATATACAATACTCGTGACGCATCTGTAAGTCTTTTGCTGCAGGGCTCTTGTCGTGCCGTAATACATATATTATAATATACCTACACACTCTCTTCTATATGTCAGTTATAAATATTTGCATGCTGAAATGTCAGTAAAATATGCAGGGCCTCTTTAATTTTAAGAGCTTTGTTAACCACTCAAATTTAGCAAATAAACTTCATACATTCAATAATATATCTACCACTTGAGTCACATGTATCGTAAAGTACTATTTTTCATTTCAGAAACTCGCTTTCACAGGTGACACGCTGCTAATTCGAGGCTGTGGCCGAACCGATTTCCAGGAAGGTTCGTCAGAATCCCTCTACAAATCGGTTCATGAAAGAATATTCACATTGCCCGACAACTATGCACTTTACCCGGCTCACGACTACAGAGGTCAAACCGCTACCACTGTGGGTGAAGAGAAGAAGTATAACCCTAGGTTGACTAAACCATTGAAGGAGTTCATTGATATTATGGAGAATTTGAATTTGCCGTACCCCAAAATGATTGGTATGTATTTGAATATTACATTTAATCCATATTTATCACTACTAATATTATAAATGCTAATTTAGTTTGTTTGTTACACTTCCACATATTTTCTACCTATTCTATTTTGCTTCTATTTTATTTCTATTTTGCTTCCACGGTCCCTTTTTTTTTTAGCTATTTTGATGTAATTCGGTGCCCCAGAAAAGAACATAAACTACTTTTTATCCCGGAAAATTAAGGAGTTCCCGCATCAATTTATAAAAACTTAAACCACCTTGATGAAGTCGTAGGTGAGGTAGGCTAGTAACAATATAATGAAAGCAAAAACGTCTCTCTGTCTGCTCCGTTTTCGCGGCCCATCTGTAGAACTTATTTCGAAGCTGGAGCCATACTGCCAACGCATAAAGCTTACTCAAAATGTCAGTTTAATGACACGTACAGTAGGAGAGTAGAGTAGATGAGTGACATCTCTTATGGGAGAAAAGTCGAAAGTGTCCAGTGGTTGCTATAAATAACCGTTCAAAAACCTTCCACCGTGGCGCTGGTGTAGCAAAGGATATGGTATGAATGTAGCAATTGTAGATGGAAGTGAAGTATGCCTAGTTATAAAATTTAACATTATTGTCGACTGAAATAGTTAATTATTGAAAATTTCATCAACTTGTACATAATAATGATGAATGTTTTCTTTCCTTGTTTATTTCTCAAACCTACTCTACTAATATTTGGCGCTTCCTTTTAAATTTTCCCTGATGCTAATGTGGCGCCTTCAATTTAATGCATTTTGATGGATAATTTTATATACAGAGGTGTTACTTCTCTACTGTAGCTTCCATAGTACAGTCCCACAAACTTATCTAGTTCGGTGGCCAAAATTGGAAATATTTTTTATGCATAGTTTTTGTTTATATTTTATTTTTAATAGTTAATAGCGATGCCGTCACCGGGTTAAGATAAATTTGTGGGACCTTGACGTTCCTAAAAGTCAACCATAATGAAACTATGACTTTAGCGACCAACGCTAAAGCCATAGTTGCAGGTAGTATGGTACCGGAGTTGAGTAAATTATTTTAGATGTGAAACGATTATTTAACAGGCAAAAATAAAAATAAAATATTTTTGGTACCTTTGGGGATAGCTGACCAAATTTTTGCATTTAGCTTTCACTAGACTATTATTCCATTTTTTTTTTGGTTTTCAGATAAAGCAGTACCTGCAAATAGAGTATGTGGACTGTATTAAAGGAGGTCTAGCTCTAAAGGTTACCTCCGAAAAATTTAAAATTTAATTTATACGTGCGTTTTTTGGGATAAACAGGCTCTAAGTCTCTTTAATTCGCGCCTAAAGGTTTTGAACAAATGTCATTAAGTAATGTATTAATTTTATTTATAATTAAATAAAAAATGGTCTATGTATTTTTTTAAGAACAATATTGCGACGACTCAATTTAAATCATATTTTTTGTTTCAAATGGATTATAAAAATTATACCAAAATGAATCAGAAGTTTGCTAAGAAATAACTCAAAACTAAATATTTTGAAAAAAAGTCTGGTTTTAAACGTGGTATATATATATATATATTTGATGATTGTATAATATATAATTAGTGATTAAGTAATTAAATGTGTTAAAATAAACTGACTGACTTTCAATAGCATTTCTGTGATAGATTGAAAATGCGCAAGAAATTAAATAAATTTACTCTTAAGAAATGTTTTATTAATAAGTAAAGAGCTGTACCTAATTATTTTTTATTGTTAATCAGAATAATAATATTATAAATTATGTTATTAATACATGTTTTTTTTAATGTTTACTGTATGTTGAATTTTTTAAATGTCATAATTTTATTCATAATGTAATAATAATTGTTTCAGTTTAATAAATTGTTGAAAATTTTGAAAATGTACAGTTTAATTTACATGCTACAATCTGGTCTTACTTTATATAACTCGATTATAAATGCGAAAGTGTGTGTCTGTCTGCTACGCTTTAACGGTCCATCTGTTCAACCGATTTTTATCCCGGAAATTCAATGAGTTCCCGCGGGAATCAACAAGCCGCGGAGATAGTCGCGGGCATCATCTAGTATTACGTAATTTAAGAGTTCCCGGGGCCCCTCATTATGAGCTGAGTACGGTCACCGAGGGTGTTTTAGTGGGTAAACATCCCACAATCCGATCCTATGTGGTCGGGTATCTCTGGAAGATCCCCCCCCCCCCCCCATTAACAAAAAAATTACTGTATCGTACAAGATGCTTACAGACACTAAGTAACCCGTTGTCCTAGACGCCACGCGACTCCATAGAAAACTGACGTATCTACGCGACAACTTCTGTCATTTTCTATGTCGTCGCGTCGCGTGGGGTCGCTTTTGTCCTTCATCTAGCCCAACGGGTTACGTAGGTATATTATCCATGGGGGCATTATGGGGGTAACCACCACAAGAGTGAGCCGAGGAGACGTGTGCCGCCATCTTAAAATCGCAGAAGGTTTTCCGACCCTATTGCAGTTGGCTAAGCTGTAGGGTAAGGTTCAGTACTTAGTTGTTGCCATTTAACTACGATAGGTGTCATTAGAGGCACTTTTTCTAAAATTTTCCCTAACTCAATAATTTTAATCAGATTCTTCAGATTAAATTATATACCTAGTTTAGATACTTAGGCCCACTTGCACAAGGCCGTAAAATGTGTGAGTAGGCCTAAGTACTCAAACTACAGTACTCAAGCCTTCTTTAATAGAGTATAGTCTCACAAACTTAACTGACGCCAAAATTGGAACTAATTGTTATGCCTGTTTAGTTTTTGTTTTTATTTTATTTTTCATATACACTAACAAACGTATCTACACGGTGTCACCGTGTCAGATAAGTCTGTGAGGCTATACCTGTCCTTTCATGTCAACCCCGGAATAAACTTATCAAATAATGGCTAATCATCAGTTTAGGCAATGTTGTGCAAGTGTGCAACCATTACCTAATGTTCGGAAAAATAACAAATTAATATTTTATAATTTAATTTGGATAGGTAGTTGATTACCAAGGTCACTCGGTATCCCGGATTTACCTTCAAGTTTGACATTTGGCAAGCGAGCGTATCCCAGGGGAACCTTGGAGCCGAGGACACAAAACTCAGGGCCGAGTTAACAGTGCGGTGCCTCGGACACAAAAGGGGAAATATCAATGGCTGCCTCCATCGTTTGGTACTTATTGCTGCGCAAAGCAGTTTTTCTCTCTTCTCTTACTTCTTTTTCTCAATTTCTTCTCATTAATATTTGATATTAACTAGGTAGGTACTAAGTTATATTTTATTTTTCATATGCACTAGCCTCACAACCGTATCTACAGGGTGTCACCGTGTCAGATAAGTTTGTGGGGCTATACCTGTCCTTTCATGTCAACCCCGGAATAAAACATAAAACTAGCAAATAATGGCTAATCATCAGTTTAGGCAGTGTTGTGCAAGTGTGCAACCACTAACTAATGTTCGGAAAAATAACAAATTAATATTTTATAATTAATTTGGATAGGTAGTTGTGTAGCAAGGTCACTCGGTATCCCGGATTTACTTTCAAGTTTGACATTTGGTAAGCGAGCGTATCCCAGGGGAACCTTGGAGCCGAGGACACAAAACAGGGACGAGTTAACAGTGCGGTGCCTCGGACACAAAAGGGAAAATACCTATTAATGGCTGCCTCCAGCGTTTGGTACTTATTGCTGCGCAAAGCAGTTTTTCTCTCTTCTCTTACTTCTTTCTCTCAATTTCTTCTCATTAATATTTGATATTAACTAGGTAGGTACTAAGTTTTTGTCCTCGGTTAGGTATGGAAAAAAGGTCAGGCTATATTTTCTTGCGAATTGATTTTGCTAAATAACAAAAAATGACATATAGGTATCACGCACCTTGACGCCCTTAAATTATGGATTATAATTCTAATACACGAACGTCGGCAATATTAAAACAATACGGATTTAAGCGATGGTAGTATGCCCCCAGGGATTGGTTTGTAATTTGTATGCCGTGCCTGCTGCCTCAATAAGTAAGGATTCTGTGGGGCTCTCAAATTATGCCCAGGGCTACGATCTAACATGAATCTAGGGCTTCCAATGCCGGGATTGGCTAATACCGGGATCCCGGACTTTTTTCGTCCGTTTTCAATACCGGTATTGAAATCTCTAATACCGGGATACCGGTTTAAGTGACACTATAAACGAAACTGACTATTACATAATATATTTCTTGGTACAGGGCACTGTTTTTAATCGGCTAAGTTTAAAACTTGTATCATAAGCTCAATAAGAGCATCTTTATTGCTGAAAAGAAGAAATAGGGACTTCAACATAGTGTGTAGAAATTAAAATTATTTTTTACTTTACAGTGGCTTTGGAAGTCGGTTTTTTTGAAAGAATTTTTATTTTTAACTTTTAGTGTTAGCATTGAGGACTTGGAGTCAGAATTTTTTATGGGGCCACCTCGAGAGCTTCCTCCAAGGACTGAAAGAAAAGTTTTTCAAATCGGTTTAGAAATTTTATATTATATACATTAAAAAAAACATACGCGCCGAATTGAGAACCTCCTCCTTTTTTGGAAGTCGGTTAAAAATAATTATAAACAATAAACAAGCATCATCTAGTTATCCCTTTAAAGCAATGTGAAGTACCATAGTATCACAAGTAAACACATACAAAATTTAGTTCGAAAAGAAATTAAGCATTGTAGCAGGGTTACGTCGGAGTGGGGGTGATAAAAAAATAGAATTGCAATAAACACTATAATATTGAGTTTACAAAACTAATACTACTAGCGGCAGTGGGGAGCCAACTTGTCGCAATGTTGTGTTAGAAGCTTCTCAATAGCTCGAGAGCTTCGGGATACCATACTCAAACGAACTGTGTAGGAAATTCCAACGATAATCGTTGGTCAACGGAGCACTATGCTGCACTGAATTACTCTCTTATAGGCTCCCCCTCTGGCCTCGAAGACGTCTCGGCGAGAGGGCCAGAGGGGGTTTATTTTACCACAATACACGCGTTTTGGTCGACAGTTTGACATTTCGCCAAAACGATCGTAACATCCCCCGGGTGCGGGCGCCGCATTAGCACTTGTTGGAGCACAAAAGAAGAATTATTAATGGGTTCCTTGTTTGTACGGAAACTAGGTAAAAGCTTTTGAAATTGTTACAAAATGTCAGTTTCCGGTATAAATATCGATCGAACGAATTGCTTGAATCCTATGAGGTGGGTTTTTGGAAATACTTAATATATTCCTTATTTGTAACGGATATCCCGAATACCTACCTATTTTATTATATATCTGGAAGAATAACGGACTTTCGTGCTTAAATAAAGTTACATAATAAGAAATTTTATTTTTAAAGTATTTTTCAGCACTGCAAATGCATAGGCGTTGACGTCAGTAGTAAAGGTGTAGGTGGTAAGTACCATGCTTCGAGTATTCTTCAATACCTACTCGGAGAATAAGTTAAACTATACCTAATTACCCTATAACTTTTTCATGATAAATAAGCTTCACTAAGGTTCATTAGTCTAAGATTCAGATTTAGTTACTTATTGATATTTTAATTTTAGCTACGTAGGTACTAGGTACCAGGTCTTAGGTATAAAATTAGAACCCAAAAAAGCTTGTGAAATTCTTATAGTTTCGTCCAGTCTGTCCGTAGTGCCAAATCATAATAATATTATGTAAACAGTAAACATGCGAAACAAGGCAATTTTTCAGGTGAAACTAAATGGTGTCTAAATAATAGGCCTATTACACTGCACTTTTCACAGGGACCCTCACACTTGAATCAGTGTAGTGTAATAAGATTTAAGGAGAAAGGGTCCCTAAATTGGTCCTTATTGCTGTGTAATAAGCGACGCTCTAACTAATGGCCCACGCCCACCCTTACCACAGGGCCCTGTAAAAAGTGCAGTGAAATAGGCCTATAAGCAGATCATGTAGGTAGATACACTTTTTAGTAGATCTCTACATGTACCCAAACCTTTGGTCATTTACTTATGCTGTATTATTGGATAGAGCCCAGAGGTTCCCTAAAAATGTAGACAAGGAATGAGGACGGATTTTCGAACTTTGTACCAGAGCGAAGCTGCGAGTGATCGCTAGTAATAGTGGGATTAAATTATTTAAATTTACAAATAGTTACAGAGTTTTTTAGTTTTTTTACAGCGTCAGTAAGGTAATTGGAGTTGTATCGATTTTGTGCCACGGACGCCGTATGCAGGCCAGTCACACAAGTTTATTCAATCAACTTTAGCTTTGGTGTGCAACGAGAAAAAAGGGCATTGTTTTCGAACATACCTACCCACTCAATTTAAATAAGGTTACCGACAACAATAATGTCTTCAAGGCAAATAGGATTAGGAGTCTCAAATAGCCATATCCTTACAACGTGTCGGACCCACTGTGCAACTATACTAAGTATGTAGATAAAACAAATAATATTTGTTTTGTTTGTCGGTCTGATTATCTGTTACCTTTTCAAGTCAAACTCAACGACCGATGTGGACGATCTTTCTTTGCTTTTCTGGAATGCATGCTATCACGCTTTCACGGCCCATCTGTTTATCCAATGTATTTTATGAAATTTGGTGTTGATGTCACCGTAAGATTGTAAAAACCGTTAGATTATAATCTAACTCGTGAAATTGAAAACTGTCGAAATATTACAATTTAACGCATTATTTTTCGGTAGATTGTAATCTGTTAGGTAAGTATATTAACCCGATAGAACCTAAGTGATTGTATATGTCGAACCCTAACCTAACCTACAAGAAAGACACAAGAAAACGTAGATACAATTTGTACGGGAGCAGGTGATATGGCTCGACCGTAACAAAGGATGATCATCCTCCGAGCGGGTGATGTGCTCGGGGACCAATGGTCCGACCGTTCATCATTGGAGGTCGTATATATAGCGTAATTCAGAGAACGCTTCGTAATCGTGAGTTGGGCTCTTCGTGGTCGCGTGAATCGTACCAGTAATGCCATCTATTGGATTATGTGCGGACTGCGAAGACCGCCACATCACTCCCCTTCGAGTCTGGAGGGCGTCAGCATTCAGTTGAGCGGCGTTGCAAGCATCTAGAGAAGTGGCGTCGATGAACATTCAGGTAAGCGCTGCGTCGGGAAGTACTCAGTGAAGCGGCGTCGTGCAACAACCAGGGTACTGGCGTTGTAGGCTCATACTACTCTGAGGCTGTGTGACCCACTTGTGCGGCTGGTACTGGCGTCGACGGGCTGTGTACTGATATGCTGTTGCGTATCGACTATTGCTGGCCGCTGAGCGTGTGGCTCTGTGAGCGGCTGTGCCGGAACATCGGTCGGCGTTGCTGCGTTGTGTTGCTGTGCTGCGTTGGTTGCTGTGCTGCGTTGGTTGCTGTGCTGCGTTGGTTGCTGTGCTGCGTTGGATTGGTGTGCTGCTGTGCTGCGTTGTGATGCTGTTGTGTCCCGCTGTGCGTACTGATGATGCTGTCCTCGCTGCGATGACTGTAGGGTTTATATTGTGATGTACGATGTTGCTCAAGTCTGACGAGTGAGGGCGTGACGTCGGCTTGATGTGCGTTGGCAGGGGCTGTGACGTCACGTCGGCTTGTTTTTGATCGTCGGCGGCGGCTTGGAGATCACGTCGGGGTCACCAATGTACGGGAGCAGGTGATATGGCTCGACCGTAACAAAGGATGATCATCCTCCGAGCGGGTGTTGTGCTCGGGGACCACTGGTCCGACCGTTTATCATTGGAGGTCGTATATATAGCGTAATTCAGAGAACGCTTCGTAATCGTGAGTTGGGCTCTTCGTGGTCGCGTGAATCGTACCAGTAATGCCATCTATTGGATTATGTGCGGACTGCGAAGACCGCCACAAATTAATATTTAAAAAATTTACACTCAGAACATTGAACGGTTCACAATCTGTCGACAGTTTACAATTTCGCAAGTTAGATAATAATCTAACGGTTTTTACAATCTTACGGTGACATTGATATAATTTTTATCCCGGGGAAAAACATAGGTATGTTAGTTTTAATCTCGGAATATCAGAGAGTTCCCACGAAATTGTAAAAAACCTAAATTCACGCGGACGAAGTCTTGGGCATAACTTCTGGTCTCCAATGAAAGAACGGTTATCTAGAAAAAAGCAGGGCTTGGCAAAATACCTACATGCTTTGCTTTAGTTTATTGAAATACAAATGAAAAAATACTGTATCGCAAGTAATTTAAATAATAAATACAAAATATATAAACATAAAATCATCAAATAAATATTATAAATGCGAAAGTTAGGATATAATATGGATGTATGGATGGATGTCTGTTACTCAATCACGCCCGACCGGCTGAACGGATCTGGATGAAATTTGGTATAGAGGTAGATTATAGTCTGGGATAACACATAGGCTACTTTTTATCCCGGAAAACGAAGGAGTTCCAGCGGGAACCTAAAAAAACTCAATCCACGCGGACTTAGTCGCGGGCACAAGCTAGTACAAAATACAGTATTTTAGCTATTTTTAATTGAAATATGAAATACAAAATACAAATATACTCAAGACCAGCACGGGCTGAAAAGTAAAGGAAAACACGATTATCTAATCAGTAAAACCAGTAGTTTCCTCTCATGAAAATGGTTCTATTTCGTATGATTCTAATAGCTCCTTTAGGTACCATCATTACACTCTCGCCTCGCACTCACATGTTAAAATGTATTTTGAAACCTCAAGTATTTGAAATACAAATACCAAATACTTATTTGTATTTCAATTACGTATTTTAATTAAAAGTAATTCAAATACTGCCCAACCCTGGAAACAAGTGTGACCTAGGATATAGGAAGTATAAGCTATACTGACATCGATCTGGTAGTTTCGCAACAATGCGGGTAAAGACGCGGGCAGGCTGCCAGTATGACACATTTACGAGCACATTGAAGCTACAACGTCACACGAGTCCATGAGATTCAGTAACTCCTCACATTATGTACCTAAGTAACTTATTGCTGTTTTGACGAAAGTTCCAGAGATGCTTACCTTGCATCCCGGAAAGAGATATAGGCAACATACCTACCTATTTTTTTATTTTTCTGTGCAAAGGTCAGCCTGGCTATTCAGCGCGGAAATTCATGCCACCATTACACGCAGGTATGATTTGTATAGTAAGTAATATAATTGGCTTTAATTTTTATTGCAATATTTTCAATAAATTACAGAAAATCTTTTTAACCCGGTACAAGTACCTAAATTAATAATACCTAATATAGCCATATGCCTATGCTTATTAAATTAATCTGTCACTCCAATTTTGGTAATCATCACTAGCACGACGCGGGCGTTTTGTAGCGCAAATACTAGTTGTAGGACTTCTCAAAGTGGGTTTTACAATACGTATACCTATAATAACTATTTTACAGGTACCAGCTCACTACCTAGCCTGCTCCTGTCCTGCCAAAAACGACTAGCCATTATGGCACATTGGTTTCCTATGAGATGGTAGTCAAAACAAGGCGTAGCATAAGAGACAAATCCTCCTATCTGAACGTACCACCTTCCTTATATCACCGTAACGCAAGACGCCGAACGAGACGTAGAACCCCTATCGTCGACGTTCCATTCACACGCACGAAACGCTATAACTCTTCATTGCTCATTCGCATGGCTTGGTCTGGCACTCTACAAAAATCTGTGTTTCCCACCAATTACCAACTTACAATCTGGGTATCTTTAAATCAAGAGCGAATAGGCAAGCGTGTCCCATCTTAGACCATATCATTACTTCTCATTAGGTATATGGTGAAGTGTAAGCCTATATAGTGAAATAAAAAACAAATGAAATGCTTAGAATCCATTTGATTGTATCTGGGTATAGCGAACAAGAACATTACACATGATAGTCTCATATTATACGTCTGTACGCTTTGGAAATCAGTGCGCTAACGTTCCAGACGCTACCAGCGTAGAAGACATCAATAGGCGATTTTGATTTCCTATTTCGCATAAGGCGCCGCACGTTCAGCACAGCCTTAATAATAAAGTAGTTAGGGCGGTCGCAGACACGAGACAAGACTTTCTGTGGGATTTTGCTGTTACTTAATGGTGTTTTTTCCACTAAAAGTTAGCCCTTGACTGCGATCTCACCTGATGATGTGGTGTTGCAGTCTAAGCGGGCTAACCTGTTAGGGTTATGGCAGTTATATTAAACCCGTATCCCAAATCGGTTTCTACACGGCATCGTATCGCTTGGTGTGACGATTTTGCCGGTAGGGTGATTAGGGTTACTGACCGCAGCCAAAGCCTCTCACCCGAGCAGCCCAAAGAAAATTCAATAATATTATAAAGTCCCAAATTGATCCTGGTGAGGGTCAAACCCTGTACCTCCTACTTATAATGTGGTCTTATAATGAATATACTTAAGGTAAACTTAGCACAGTTATAGTGATACCTAACCTTGCTCCAATTAAACTGAATTGAACTACGTATCTATGTGAATGATAGCTGCCCTAGTTTTACCTACGCGGTGAATTCTGGAGGTTGAATCTTTTTGACGACCTCCGTGGCGCAGTGGTGAACGCTGTGTCTTATAAATTGGAGGTGCCGGGATTCTATCCCCGGCAGTGGCAATTTGGGAATTTATGATTTCTTTGTCCCTGGTCTGGTTTGGTGGGAGGCTTCGGCTATGGCAAGTCACCATCTAAAGACAAAAAGCATACAACACGCGGCAAAGACCCGTGTAGAAACCAAAGTGTAAATAAACGGTATGGGTTGTAATATAACCGCCATACCCTATCCTACCAGGTACTTACCAGCATCTGCATTATCATCATTACCATCCAGGAGCTATCGTAATCAAGAGGCTACTTGCAATAAAATAAAATAAATAAAAGTCAATAAAAATTATAAAAGTTTGTGTCAGGGTAAATGTACTAGCTATAGGCACTGTACTACATAAATAATAATTAATATTTTTCCAAATGAAGAATGTCTGCACAAATGTTCATAGCGGACCGTCTGGATGGGCTACGTACGTCGTTCGGCGCGCATGCAAATATCTGGAACATTCTAGACAACACTGCGTACACCATCTAACTGCTGCGCTCCGTCGAAAACATACGCAGTTCCAATACTCCTATCCGAACTCATCTTCTATGTTTAAAAAATACTTAAGTGTCCTTAAGTTGATAGACTAAATAATCAACGCATAACCTAAGCCGCTAGGATTCGAAACTTGAAATATTGAAAAAAGCCTAAGTAACGTGTTTCAGGATTTTTAGCTTCACAGTTTTCTAACAATTCTTCTCTCGCAAAGCTACCTAATGAATAATGAATATGAAAGAATGAATAATAAGTTCAAATGACGCAATAATAAAGATATAAACTAGTTAGTGGAGCTAAGCTAAAAGGGCATTCCATGATCTAGTCTAGTGGATGTATGTTATAAGATCTTAAATAAAATATATCTGATAAATAGAATATCTAATTAAGAATTGTGGGTTTAAGTTCTATTGTTATTTATTACGTATGTTTGCCTAGTTAGACGCATATAAAACTTAAATTGCGTAAGGGTTTAAACAGGAGAAAAAATTGTAGGAATCGATTAATTTCATCATGGTTTTGTGATAGGTATATTATCAAAGACACGATGTCGTTAATAAATCACAAAACGGAATACTTTTGTAAATAACAAGACGAATTTGAATAAACTTTGACACGTTTCTAGAACAGGATATGAAACCGTATGATTGCTACGTAATGACCCGATTTGGCTTGGTATTGACAACCCGGGTGTGGACTGTAACATCATATATTTACCAATACACTACAAACTTGCAACC
Organism: Erebia palarica; assembly: GCA_964035005.1. Classification (NCBI taxonomy): domain Eukaryota; kingdom Metazoa; phylum Arthropoda; class Insecta; order Lepidoptera; family Nymphalidae; genus Erebia; species Erebia palarica. The sequence continues at coordinate 12,103,071 of OZ035989.1, read as the reverse complement.
CAATTGTATTATAGCAGTATATAATAATACAGCGCTAATTTTATTTACTGCTTTAATACAATTGGGTACCTATATTAAGCTCATTCTATAAGGAAATAAAAATAGTCACTGTAGAGAGACACACTTGCGCATTATTTTATAATATTAGTATAGATATGTCCGTCACAGGAATACAACCTATCTCTGTATAATTATTTCATCAAAATTGGCTAAACACTACCACACTACACTACAAACTACATACTTAGAATTATAAATGCGAAAGTGTGTCTGTGTGTCTGCTACGCTTTCAGAGACCACCTGCACAACTGATTTTGATAAAATTTGGTACAGGGATAGGTTGTATCCCGGGGAAGGACATAGACTACTTTTTATCCCGGACAATTTAGGAGTTCCCGCGGTTATTGAAAAAACTTAATCCACGCGGATGAAGTCGCGGGCATAATCTAGTTATCTATAATATTATGATGTATAATAATATTATCCATCAGTTGAACCAAGCCCATATTATGGGCCCATGTCCCAACTGCCCCGCTGCCTCTGCCCCGCTGGCGGTAGTCTCATAGAAGAGGAACCCACTTTCAAAGCTGAATAAACACAGTAAGGAAGTACATTCATTCATTCAAATAACAGCAATAAAACTCGGAACAGTTTTCCGAGCTCGATTTATTCCACTTACAAGTGCTGTCACAAAGGCTAAGAAAGATATAGGTAAGCCGTACCATAGAGATGCATTTAAACTATAAATCGAAAAAGGCTCGAGAGTCGTGACTTCTACCCAACGAGGAAAAACCGAAAGCCGTTTGTGCCTAAAAGTCCGAACGTCTTTTTTGGGAAGTGTACTCAATAAATTAATAACCTCGTACAATGAAATTTAATTAAGTTTAATGAATCGATAAACATAATTGATACAAATTGACAACCCCTCAGGCGCAGTGTTGAGTGCTGTTGTTTAAACGTGCGGAGGTCCCGGGTTCGATCCCTGGCAGGGTCAATTTTGGAATTTATAATGTAATAATTTTTCCCTGATTTGGCTTGGTTATTTACCACCCTACCGGCAAAGACGTGCCGCCAAGCGATTTAGCGTTCCGGTATGATGTTGCATATGTCACCGTAAGATTGTAAAAACCGTTATGTTATAATCTAACTCGCGAAATTGCAAACAGTCGAAAGATTACAATATAACGCATTATTTTTCGGTAAATTGTAATCTGTTAAATATATTAACCCAATAGAACCTAATTGATTGTTTATGTCGAACCCTAACCTAACCTACAAGAAACAGACAAGAAAACGTAAATACAATGAATATTTCAAAAATTGACACTCAGAACATTGAACAGTTCACAATTTTTCGACAGTTTACAAATTCACGAGTTAGACTATAAACGGTTTTTACAATCTTACGGTGACATATATAAACCGATGGGCATCTTTACTTACCATCAGGTGAGATCGCAGTCAAGGGCTAACTTGTAGTGGGTAAAAAAAAAGATCTAAGAATATGGCTGCAATGACCTACTTGATTAATTAATTTTTGCATTCATTGACTGCGGTCTATCAGACAACGCAACCAAACCGCTTCGGACGTGTCAATGGAGTGTCGACCACGCATTGGTGAAGAAATGCATGAGACGATGTTATGCTTTTAGATGAAAACGATATATCCAGGATAAGTAGGTAGGTTTTGCGGGGCATAACTACCTCTAGTAAATATCACCTCTGTGGGTATCCTAGCTTTATCTTGACTATATCTAGGTGTATATAGCTGTATCTAGACGGCCATCTCGTGACTGCGTGTGCTCTTTGTACTCCCTCGACGTCGGTAGCTCATTTAAAGTAAATTAAAACTATTATTCAGCATTTTCTACTACAGTAAACTACATGTAAATCAGGTGGTGTTTTAGGTGGATTAATAGATAGATAACGTGGAGTGACTTTGAAAAAACGTAAATAGGGTTTCATAGAGTGGTTTTCCCAGAGTAGGTACAAAAGTAAGCATTTGTTTATACCTGCATAAATGCTGCTCTTGATGCGAACTGACTTGAAACAGGTTCGGTAAGTTTTTACACGGCATTGCACCACCGATTTATGCTGAAAACTGGACACGAATAGAAATTAACTGCGTCATTCGATGATGGGTGCTACGCCAGTAAATACGTTCTGATAGACAATTAATCGTAATACGAAATCCATTACTAATATTATAAATGCCAAAGTGTGTGTCTGTTTTGCTGCTACGCTTTTATGACCCATCTTTACAATCGATTTTCATGAAATTGGGTACAAATTGATAAGAGAATGCCAGATTTTTCCCCACCAATTTTCATAATTTACACAAAATGTAAACTTTTTAAAATTATCTTAGGAATTTATGACCACGTATGATTTAATAATTATTGTTAAAAAAGTTGCGGATTTAAAAATGTAAAACAAAAGTTATTCAAGCCCCTCGTCCACTTCCTATTTCTCTTGCGGCAATTTGCATTACATTCTACGCATACACGACTAAATAAAACTATAGTTGATAAGTTTTTAAATAAAACAAAACTCCTATTAGTTACATAAATCATACTACAGACCTTTGTTTAAATTCGTTATTTTGTGTTGTTAATTATTGAAAATGACACATTATTATTATTTTTATATAAATAACAATGAATAATAAAATAGTGGCATTAAAACCTCACCTTCGCATTCACGCGTTTTGTGCAATGAAACGTCATTGACAAACGTATTTGAAGATGTCAATGTCATTGTGATTTGTGATCATTGTTTATATCGTGGTTTCAGTGGAGTCGACTGTTTACCGTGCTTGTTTTGAATGTTTCACCAAAAACTTGCTAGACCTATAATATTGATTCGATCTCGCCGACTTTACGCTATTTTCCATGGATGACCATTGTTTGCGATTTGGGTAACGACGTTGAGGTGCATAAATTATCACTGGAGTGTAAACAGGATCCTAAGACATATCGCCATGTTGGGCTTACCATCAAAACGATATTGATGCACCGGCAGTATTTCTTGATAATGTAGCGACTGATTACATATGTAATATGAAGATTAATAAATCAATGATTACTAACAGTTGTTTTATTTCCAATTAGTCAACCATTCTATCAATAAAGAAGATAGCACAAGCTTATTAACTAGGTATCAAATTATTTCAGGTAGACCTCAAGCTACGCAGGCATTTGAGTATCCTACTTCATTTTAAAGCCATAATATCTCTTGGCAAGAGCATTGTAACGATGCACAGCATTTTTTTTACTTATTTCACAATTTAAAATGCATATAGCCTAAAATAATATTGCAACTTAAACTTAGTTTTAATAAGAAACTGCAAGTGTTAGAGGCTTCAAAATATATGTATAGTTATCAGTAATAAAAAATATATTAAATCCTACATACGGCATGCTTGTAAACGAAATTTAATAAGTGGGGCAAAGCTCTATACATAGTCTGGCGTTTTCCTTTGGACTTCTTATTCCGGAAAATCCTGTGTTCACGTGGAAATAAACAATACTCAATTCACGTGGGCCAAGTCATAAACAAAAAAATAGATGCTTTCTTGATTCCAATTAACTTTGTAATTTACTTATTTGGGTTTACGCGTTATGCATTTTAATCTATCCGGGGTAGTATTAAATGTATTCTTCTGGGGAGTCCGCCAGATAAGGCTTAATTGTAAAGATAATGACCTGCCGCCGTCGAGGGGACAAAGGGCGGGCCAAGCGATAGCGGACTAGATTCCTTGCCTTTCTGACTCCGTGTGGCTGCTAGCTCTAGCTCTTGCGCTATTATAGTCTTTCTATACTTCCTTTCTTTTGATATATTTTGTACTCGTAGAATTAGTTTTTATGAAAATACTAGGTGATGCCCGCGACTTCGTCCATGTGGATTGAGGTGTTTTGGTTCCCGCGGGAAATCTTAAATTTTCTTTATACAAACCTTGTCCTGACAATAACGAACACAAAAAAAAAACAATTATCCAATTTGGTGCCGTCGTTTATTTGGTTTATTCGGCGAATCATTTTTATTTAGACAGACTTGTATAGATTAGATGATGCGACTTTGACTCGACTCGAGAGGTTTTGCGATCCCCGCGAATATTCCGCAATAAAAAGTAGACACAGACGGTAGCTTTCTGGGGATGCAACCATCCTCTTTACCAAGTTTCATCAAAATCGGTTGAATAGATGGGCCGTTAAAGCGTAGCCGACAGATAGACACACTCTCGCATTTAAAATACTAGCTGTTGCCCGCGACTACGTCCGCGTGGATTGAGGTTTTTCTGTTCCCGATGTAACTTAGTTTTCCGGGATAAAAAGTAGCCTACATGTGTTATTCCAGACTATAATCCATCTCTGTGCCAAATTCTGTACTGCATTTATATTTAAGACCTTTTGTCTTCGTAACAGCGTAACAGCGTCACGGACGACGGTGTCGGACACAATTTTCACGCCCTACCAAAAAGTACTCAACGCGGCTAAAGAAGTTTTCACGTCAATAAAAACGTTTCTTTCTTTCTTTCAAACGACTTTTAGACTGAAATATGTGGTAGGTATCTTGTGGCTTTTTCAGAGTGAAAGCTTGGTCTTTGAAAGTTTCACAACATTTGTCTCCCCTTTGTTCCAATACACAAGGGGATCCTTATCACATAATTATAGAGGGAGTCAAATGTCAAACAAATAGGGTATATAATTTATGAGTCATCCCCTTATTGAATAGTTGATGTTTTTTATGCGAAAGTTTTCCATGAGTTAGATAAGTAAGAAGTTAGTTCATAATAATCGAATAAAAATATTGTAACTCGAATGATTCCAAGATATTATTCTTGCAAGCCATAGATGTGTTTCTGAAAAGCTCGGTTGAAACGTGTTTACAAAATTTAATTGAGTTGAAATGAATTATAGTGTTTTATTTGATGTAGGAGTTACGTTGATTTGGTCACTTTTGACAATTCTGGATTCTGGACTCTCTGACGGTTCAGAAAGCTTCTAAATTCTACAGAAAAGAAAATGCTACAATAATTAGGTAAACTACAATACATAGTAATGTAAGAAGTTATTCTATAGCTGCTGAATGCGAAGCCGATTTCTTTCATGCAACTTTGCCATAGAAATTCATCAACAGTGTAACACAGCCTTTCATAAGCAGTGGTAAAGAGACCTCTTTCAGAAAGATGTTTGTTTAAGTTGATTTGTTCATAATATGAATATTTTATATGAAATACTTTGTTTTCATATAAATTGATATGCATACATCGTTATATTATATCGATATTGGTCCCGACATGACGATTGATCGAATAACAACGTATTCGGTAACAGGATTGAGTTAAACGATAATATCAGGTTTATCAAACCCAAATAATGCGCAAAGTATCAGCTTGGCTGTCCAGCGCGGAAACCATTCCACACGGGCATTATTTATATCCTAGTAATTAAGTTAGGCTAGCTAGCTTTAAGTTCTACTGTATTGTTTTCAATAATATTGCTCATGTCAGGCCCGGAGTAAGTATTTTTAAAAGCTCAATAAGCTCCAACGATATTAATGTGTGATTAATTCCCCGTATGGCTATCAAGTACCGATGCCAAAAGGAAACAAATCTAGAAAGGTATACAAGTTGTGGAATATATATTATCTAATAGATTTAAATAATTTAGAAATTTTACAAGAGCTTTTGGGACGTAAAGAACCATTACGACATGAAAGCTTTTCGATCAAGTAAAGTTTGGAAAATTCGAACCCGATAGAACCCATGAGAATTCACGCTCTTGTTCATAAATGTTAATTAGGAAAATCCTGGAATCCCTTGATTTTCCGAGATAAAAGTCTATGTACTCAGCACTCTTCATAGCTTTTAGATTTTAGGAAAATAATCACGCTGATACGGTGCTCCATTTCTCCCAGAAATGCACTTTCGCTTTAGGTAAGTAAATGTGGGTTTCATTTACTTAGGTCATGTTATAAGAAAGCATCCTTTGTGTCGAATAAGGAGTAAAAATTCAGTGAACTTTTGATATTGCGTCACAAATAATATTACTTTCGTCATATAAAGAAAATGAAAATCTGGACAATGGAAACCCCGGGTTTGCTATCGAGGAGACAAACACCTCAGATCGATATTACCTGAGACTTTCTACTTATTAGTTTTTTAATTAAATCTGAAACTTATACCGATGACTCATCGAGCGCATGCCTTTTCGAAAATAGGGACGTCGCAGGAATCGGCAACAATGTAAATCAAGGACCTATGCTTTTTATAATTAGCTGCTATTTACATAGTATTAGGGATGAATTTCCCGTGGTGTATTATTAAAAAACTGATGCCTCATCATCGGGAAACCCAGACAGGGGTAGACGAAGACAGCATTCGTGATTCGCTGTTATGGGCGAAGTTGCGTTGCGTTTTAACAGTTCCGCGCATGCGATCTACTTTTGATTCCCTCCCTTTTTGACGTATTTATAATCGAGTCCGTCCCTCTCGCTCCCGGGAGGGTCGATATATACGACGCTAGGTACACGTACGGTGTCGTACTGAACAGCTACAGCTAGTACGCAGGTTTCTGGCGTATTGCACGAACGTCAGTACTGGCCAGAACGGACCCGGAGCGCATTTCGGCCGCAACCATGACGCGTGCCGTGCTTTTTATTAGTGTTTTTACTATATTTTTGGACGTCCTAAATGCCAGCCAGGTGAGTCTAGCTTTTATTTTGTCGTGTTTTAAGGTGTATTCTCGTTTGGAGCACTGCGGCGTTTTGCCGGTGCCACTAAGTCTAAAATCGATTACACGCTCTCAAAGATGTTTTCAAGCGAGGCGTTAAATAGCGTTACCGGCTGTTTTCAGCGACCAAAGCCGTAAAAGTTTCCTTTTTAACTAACACTTGCCAGATTTGGCGTTTTTACATCTACATAGGTGTGAATATTGCGTAATATTGAAGGTGCGAACTAAACATGGTTTTATGTTAGCTGAAGTCATAGTAAATCGGAAGTACACTATATTTCTACGGAAGCGCTTTGAGTGACAACTCTACATTTATTAGAATTAAGATTATTAAAAACTATAGGGTCGATCAAACGTTAATTGATTCTTTATACTTAACAATCGTTCGTTCGTTATTCGTTTACTATACTTATTAACTATAGTTATAGTCGTTGGTTATACTTAAGTTGGTTTTCGAGCTTTTTAGGCTTATTACTCCTCTATCAAATTGATTTTATTTATCCAATACTTCAAAATTAATGATTTTTTATTGTTATTAATTAATTAAAAATAATGCCTCTACAGTCTAGATACTTATTGCACTCTACGAGTTGATCGACGCATATTGATCTCTACATTTCTCTACATATACATATATTAATCTACATTCAACATACTACCTACAACCAATTTAATTTAGGTAGGTACTCTACATAAAATTTGCCGATATTCCTAGGAGTCAGTTGCACATCAGGAATGAGTTAAAGTTATGTAACAGTTTAGTTATATTCCACCGGAAAAATTCTACTCTTCGCCTAAGCCTAATAGAGATACGAATAGGCCGATTTATGCAACCCATTTTACTTCGTAGAGAACTTGTCTTTTACCCATAACTTTATTATAACCGTCTAACGTACATCTGACTCAGATTAATCCCATAAAAAAACTATTTTCACGCAGTGCAGACCTAATATTTTTAGTCTGTGCGAGATGAGCACAAAAGTGATGTTTTCCATTTGCATTATAAGAAGGCTAAGTAGGTTAAAAGTAAAACAAACAAACAAACGCACAACCTCTTAGGGCAACCACAATATACCGTCTCTGATCCCTCGCGGGTAATAAATTAACAAGTTTTATTGTAACGTTTTCAATAAAAAAGCAAAGTAATATCGAATTCATATTAACAAAATTAAAAATCAAGTAGTTCCAAAGAGAAAAATAGATTAAAGTAAAAGCATATATGCAGAAAATATTCCAATATATTTCGATTCTAGCACTAATATTCAAATAAGGCAAGAAACGGGGTAACATTGATTCGTATTCGACTCACGATCGCGTGTATTGCCTTAGCGATTCTATTCTATTGATAAGAAAACTAATATAAACCTTCCTTTGGCGAGGAAACCCGATCTTTATCGTATACTCGTATATACCTATATACGACGAACTGAAAGCGTTCGCTTGTTATCGATTAGTTTAAAGAGGAATGGCGTTGAACGCTATGTTTTAATTTAATAAAATATATACAGTTTAACAATAAGTTTCTTATATAAAACAATTGTTATATATGTAATGTTTATATACGAAATGATACTAAAGTTCAACAATACGTTTCTAACGATATAATATAATCGTTGTATAACTTGTACATTACATATTTTCTATAAAATGATACTAGCAGGGTATGATAGAGTAGGATATCCTTGGTAGCTCTGATTTAAAACGAATAAAAGTATAATTAAGTTATATAGTCATATATTATTATAGAAAATTACAGTGCCAGGTATATGAGTTAAAGGATATTGTTTTTTCAAAAGCTTTGCATAAACAATTTTTAAATTCAACAAATATCTCTTGAAGGATATTCCTTAAAAACGCACTCATGAAATCAATATTATCGTTACTACCAAGTAAATTATACTCAACTTTTCTGTTCTTATTACACAAGTGTTATAATACGTTCAGATAAGCATCACGGGGAGAGATGAAACGAGTCTGGAGTTCATTTGAAGTCACCTCACGTCTTTGCATGCTAACGTAATGCTTATTTCTTTACAACTCTAACAAAGTTTAATTTACATGGATAGTAGGGATGGGGTACGATAAGGAAGAGAAAATAACTAGATAATATAAATATATTTATTGTATGAATAGAATGTACAGAATACATTTTTGAAATAAACCAACATTAACGCTAATCTCAAAAAACTAATTGCTTGTAAGTACATTCTCAGGTGTCTGTGGTGGAAATGATATTTACTTTTTATTCTTCTTAGGTATAAGCAGGGGCTCTGCTTATACTTATTCAAAGCATAACATGTAAAAAGAAACAAGCAGTAGCCAGAAGGAATTTGCTGAACATCCTTGAACACGAAAGCTTGATGAAAATTGTTTTCAAAATTGAACCAAAGTAAAATATTGAAAATCGAATCAGGAGGTTTTCGATAACGAGGTCGATGGTGAATTCGGGTCTTTTCAGTAAAAAAAAATTAGCTGTGAATTTCTATACCTTACCTTCTACCTACCAACTTTACGTACCTTCAGTTCTCAAAAATATTCGCTAGGGTGCTACTCCTAATATTTAGATCTCAGTTTACGAAAATAGCTACTTATGAGTTGAGTTGTGTTACTGAGTTAAATATTTAGTAAGTACTTACAAAAATAACTACCTACTTGAAATTAGACTCAAGCTAGGTACCTACTCGTACCTAGTTTCAGTCGGTAGCCCAGTGGGCTCAGTCGGTGAGTCCTAAAACACACAACTTTACAGTTTACTGCTCATTTACGACTGGGCTTGTGTACTGGAACGTTAAGTGACTCACTTTTATTTTATTTTTATAGTGTTAGGCTACGCTTGAGGGGAATTTATAGGCCCACGGTAAACACTGCTAGATATGGCTATATATGTTACCCCCACAGACTGGTTTCTGTTACTCTTTATATTAATATGGGCTAATTTTCCGATCAGCAATGATTACTTTTTAACATGTAGGTACAGATGAATTACCTAGTTAGACGTTTTGACACGTCTTTTTGTTACGAAAATCTCCAATCTTGGCTGTGGTGGTATCTCAGAGTGCCATAGAGAAAGTCTTTTGTCACAGATTTTCAGTGTCAAATCGTTACTTAGAGATACTTGCAATCTTATATAAATAATAAGGATTTTCCGCATAAGAACTCATATAATAAATTATAAACTTTAATAACTTATTATATAGTATAATAGGCATGATGACAGTATCCAAGAATCAATGAAATTATGATTTTATCTAATGAAATAGGACTCATGGAATATAAAAAACGTATTAATTTTTCTATTTCGAGTGAGATTGGTATTTATTTTGATAAAATAAAACTATGAAATACAGCAATCCGCCATATTGTATAAAACACCACTGAAGCGAATGACGTCACTATTGTTTTCGAGCTTTGCTTTCGTTAGCCATGGATCTAGGATTTACCAAAGCTACTAGCCCTAATTTGCCCAGGATTGATTTGTTGATGCTGGGTATCTTGCATCTAACAAAGACTCTTGTTCAGCAGAATTTGAAAACTTCCATCCAATAATAACATAATAATTTATAGGTTCTAAACCCGTAAAATCTGCTATTTTATATATTATGCACTTCATGATAGGTATTAGAGGTATGAAATGTTATTTTTTAAAACTATACCGTATAACTTAATATGAGCGGTGATTGCCTTCTATGACTCCTATTCGGGGCGTATGGGGTTCGATTTTTGGTACGCATCTCTCAACTTTTTGCAGTTATTTGTGTTATAAGCAAAACAGCATCACTAGGTACATAGTATAAAACAAAGTCGCTTCCCGCTGTCTGTCCCTATGTATGCTTAGATCTTTAAAGCTACGCATCGGATTTTGATGCGGTTTTTTTAATAGATAGATTGATTCAAGAGGAAGATTTATATGTACTTTTTATCCAGGAAAATTAAGGAGTTCCCGCGGGAACCAAAAAACCTCAATCCACGCGGACAAAGTCGCGGGCACCAGCTAGTATTAGAATAAAGCAAAAACTTACGTCAAAGTTATCGTCACAGAAATAAATAGTAGAATTTAGCCCTTTAGCTGTAGGATCTCGCCGTGCAAGATTAAGCTACTTAGATAGCATTGTTTTTTAAGGTGGCGCGTGAATAAATAACTTGCTTGGAGTTAATTTTGATGTGTTATCACACTGGGGGACCGCACACGACTTACACACTTTAGAATTCATGTTATTCACACAAAATATCTAAATTGCTGTACGAAGACTTATTGTTTACTACACACAGTACATTAGAGTACATTGGTAAAAGCAATAGTGACGTCACAAACGACGCCATGACACCCGTGAGCGTTTTGGCGTAATTTTTTAAATTGAAATTTCAAATGCCAATTTTATCTACCAAATTTTTTTTTTCTTCTGAAATAAGATATTTTTCCGAAATAGTAGATACTTCCGAACATAATCTGCCCATTTTTCAAAATCAGTCATCATGCCTATTCACCACTCCTGGTATTATATAAATAAGCCAACTTTTCTTTATGTGGCAGTAAAAATGCTGTAAAGCTCCCCGAAGAGCGTAAACTATTCCCAAAAAGGTAACTCGACTCCCGGCATAGTGCTTTTAAAAGTTTCTATGAAGGTGGAAATTATATTAGAACTTGTAAGTTCGGAACTTTGCTTCCAGCTGTTAGCCTTGTATTTTATATTGCCCTAACTTTAGTACTTTTCGTTACAAGTTACCTTTGCTGGAATATGAAACCGACATCGTATAAATATTTCAATTATAAGCGCTTCATGGAAATTCCTTTGACAAGTCTTAAACTGAATGGACGCCTATACAAATTACAGACCAGGGCTCCACCTACTAAATTCACCTTTACACCTCTGAGCTGCATAGTAACTTCGTGCTACAATGACTGAACTTTGTACTTCAAATTCTGCCAGCTTGAAGCTATACCGTATATCCTTGATTTTATTGCTTTCTAGACCTTTCGGTTGGGTGACTGGTAGAAATGATCGTATCATTAGACTGCGGTATTATGTAGCATATCGACTTCATTTTATCTTATTTTTATCTTCCTGTGTATATTGTCAAACAGATTGTGACGAAAGTTCGGAGAAGGTTAGAATAAATTCTAATAAAAGGTTGAAAACACGTAAGATAATACTAATACAAGGAAACTCTGTGTTCATAAATATCGGACTATAAAACGAATATATAGTATATTTTTATTAATATGTGTTCGATATTTCTATTTAATCCGGGAAAACGGCAGATATTCGATAATGTTCAATTCGTGGGTAGTGAGTTTTCAAACTACCCACATTTACGACGCGGGCGCCGAAGACTAGCGCCGCGTCGCAAGGCGAGTTCCGTACCTTCTTCGAGTACGGATGTGTCGTGGATCCAATATTTTCACCTGAGTAGCATGTCCGCCGAAGTGTAGAATTTCTCCTACGTCTTATACAACCGAATTGTCCAATCCAGTTATTGAAATTCGGTCTCAATCTTTATTTTCCATTCACCACCAGTGACCCGACTGTGTGGGACTTATTCGGGTGGAATAAAACCCACCACTCTGTTTATCCATTATTATACTTTTTTATGCAAATCACACAACGAACTCGCCATTAATACCATCGATCTAGCCCTGTGTTGCCAAGTATAGACTAGATTCGAAAACCATAGAGGCAATAAACCTTGTACAAACTCGCTTAAATTTTCCGTCTAAGAATTATACATAGTACTTAACCCGAGCTGTTCAGAACAATTCAGACTGAATCTAGTCAAATAAAACGATTGTTGTAATTTCAAACCTTAATTCTTAAAACTTTATTCAGTGTGTTTGAGAGGAAAATTATTAATCGTCCGATTTATGAGAAATCAGATTTATGGTTGAAAATTAGACAAAAGAAAAGATGGGATTTGTTTTTGATATTTTTAACCAAGAGTTGAGGGTTTTTTGATAAAAATTTTCGTCATCGGGTCGCACCGCGACTTAACTTCTAATCCTAAGGTTTTTATGTTGTTTTAAGGCTGCGGCTTCACAGGTCGTATTAAAGACCAAGTAAGTAAGTACAACGATAACAACTACGTAAAGGAACTAAAGAATGTCAATACTGTCGTTTGAATTTTTGCCATCCAATTGTTTATTGGAGAACATTGATGAATAATTTTAGTACCTATTTGGTGAAACAGGAAATTCCATAGGTTTAAAAGGCGCCTATGTATACTGAATCACTGATGCACAAAATACGTTATGTGTATTATGGTTTGCTCAAATGCGTTCCTTTCGAACACCCGAGCCGTCTCCTAAGGTCTCGCAATGGAAGTCAAAGCAGCTAATTTGACAAATTAATGAGTTGATTTTAGTAGTGTCCAGCCGTTGATTCCACTCTCTCAATAGAGTTAAAAGTCTACCGTAAGATACTAATAAACCTACACCAGCTAAGAAAACGATACCAAGCATCGGTCTTAAGGCAATGATTTATATTTTGGACAGAATCTTAAGACCGATACTTAAGAATGTGTTCTTAGCTGATGTCGGTCCTAATATTGTAGTCTCCATTTAACTTTGTCAGGCTTAAGAGCGGTTAACGGAGGCCAAAATGCCATTACCTTTGGGACCATTATTAGATCCATTGTTTAAAACTCAAAGGCTTTGTTTTGGGTTTTTGGATAAAGCATTATTTTCTCGCATCCTGGATTTTATTTCGTTCGCGTACTCGCCTTAATTGGTTGAAAAGAACGAGTGCTTTACGCGCATACGTTTAAAGCAATTACGTTTTTAAATTTCAACTCTACACTAATTTTATTTAATCATACATTTTAATTTTCTGATTTAATTAGGTCTGCGTATTTATCATATTGTGAAGAGTTCTTTCACACTTGGCAAAGCTAACTAGTTTCAATACCCTACTGTCTTGGATATGAAAATTGGCTACATCATCTCTTCATATCTGTAAGCTTTTTGCATTCATCATACCAATTAGTGTGAGTTCAAGCCAACATTAGTGGCATATTTTTTTACATTTTAGAGTGATACAGAAATTATGAACCGTTTTGCGTTTTGCTATATGACTTGGGGGCCATACTGCCAACGCTTAAAGCAATACTTAAGCAATATTACTTAAAATTACACTTTGATGTTACGAACCTTGACGTTTCTAAAATAAAGATTATAATTTTAAAACACGAAAGTCAACAATAATAAAACAATATGGCTTTAAGTGTTTGCAGTATGACCCTTGGTGAGTTTATTGGTGTAACTAAGGAAGGTCAAAATAGTCAAGATTCTTAGCAGTGAGAGTAATTTGAAAAGAGATGATTTAGAAATAACGTCACTGGAACAAGTATTGGGGATTTTTCTTCCATTCATTCATTATATAATACACCTATTATTGTAAATGACAAGTACATGATAATTTTACGCTAACTGCACCATTTATCGCATCTCATGCTAAGCTTCATTATTAACGTCACAGCCAAAGAGGTTTAAACTCGAAAGCTCTTTTCAATAGATGCAGCGAAGCGTACTTTATTCTGATAAACCGAGCCTGTTTGGGCTTCAGTTACCAAGTTTTGAACGAATTTGCTTCGGGTCATTGTTGACTTCACATTTCTAGAACTAGAGTTACACAACGATTAATATATCCATAGAAATCAGAACAACATTCATTAATGCCATTGCATGGTTAGTAATCAAACTAAGTACGTAATTGTACCTATATTCCTCAATGTTGTAAGTATAAGTAGGTACTATAAGAATACAAGAATATAAGAATTACGGTGGCGTGAATATATTTATTGCTACTAAAAAAATAATTTATTTATCAATCGTTTTTAATTTGACTCCACCTTTAATCAAGCCATAATTTTATAGAGTAATATGATTTTTTAAGAAATAAGATGAATAAAATATCTCTCCAGCATTAGCTGGACGATGGAAAAATTAAGATGAATAAAAAATTGCTAGTACTTATCTATTATTTATTCTGTACTAGTATTGCGAATCCACGCTAAAAAGAATATACAACTTCAGCAGAAGTAAAATCACATTCACACAAATTCAGCGAACGTTCACGTTAGCCGTCCAAAAGTTTCATTAAAAGTAACAAATCTAAAAGAAATACGTGCCAGTTAGATCATTAGTGGAAGAAAAACGTCGATAGAAACGAGCTAAGCGTATTTTTTTAACCTTAGTGTACCTACGTAGTATTTGTACACCTGCAATGCGCCTAATTCGACCTCCCCAGAATATGAGCTTGGAGATGAAACCTGAGAGCAAACAAGGTGGATTTTATGTGCGCCGCGCGTGTTTTAAACTTTTAATAGATTCTGCACTGTAGTAATATTAATGTAGAGCTCTATTCTAAACTCAGAGGACCTTTGACCTTAGCGAAAAGAGTTACATCCTAAATACGAAACAGTGCCGCTTATGGTCGCTTCTATCCATACCAATATTATAAATGCGAAAGTTACTCTGTCTGTCTGTGTGTTACGCAATCACGCCTAAACTACTAAACCGATTTAAACGAAATTTGGTACAGAGATAGTCTAGAGCCTGAGAAAGGACATAGACTACTTTTTAATGCGAAAAAAGGGCAGTAAGGGGTTGAAATAGGGGATGAAAGTTTGTATGGAAATTACGTCATTTTTAAAGCTAGAAGCCTGAAACTTATTATTAGATATAAATAAATAAATAATAAATAAATAAATCATTTATTGCCCATAAAAAATATTACAATCGCATAGTAGGTTTAGCGTCTGATGCCTAAGATAAGTTTGAAACTCGTGTTATAGGCATCAGTGCTTTCCCTTTACAATCTTCTGATATTATAACAGACAACAAACGAAATTAAATAGGTACATTAATGTGCATGCAAGAACAATATAGCGATTTGATATTATCAAATGTAGATGTGTGTGTAAATGTGTATGTATGTGTGTGTGTGTGTGTGTGTGTGTGTGTGTGTGTGTGTGTGTGTGTGTGTGTGTGTGTGTGTGTGTGTATGTGTGTGTGTGTGTGTGTGTGTGTGTATGATTGTTTGTGTTGACTATAAGTATATTTTATTGTATTAAGATAACCAGTAAGTTCTCTGTGCTATCATACGTAAGTTCTTGTAACCAATTTTTTACAATATTTTTACATTTTTATGAATTCAAATTAGATATATTTAATTTATTATTAATAATATTGTATAGGAAGCCGCCAAGGAAACAGTAGATTTTTTGGGAGACACGGGTATTACAATGGCATAACAATAAATACAACATTCAAAGTTTTTGTGTGATGACGTCGGGAAAAAGCTTTGTAAAATAATTAGCCTAAAAAATTTAAAATGTTGCCAAAAGTCACTATTCCACGCGAACGAAGTCGCGGGCATCAGCTAGTTTTATTACATTTAAGGTACAGCAGGTAAAAAATTAAGTTTTACTGTAAGTATTAAGCATTTTATTTATTATATTGTGCTTCAATATTGTGTAGTAAAATATTTCTTTGTTCAGACAATGTTATGGCATTTAAAATCGTCGTAAAAAAATTTGCAATATGTAGGCCTACGCCTACGTTTGAGCTAATATTTCTACAGACAATTTTTGGAGATCCTGTAAAGTACATTGACCAAATTCGCCTAAGAATCAACATGTGTTTGAAATATACAGTAATTCTTAGCTTATTTTATAACCTTTATTTCAAATATTAGAATTCAACGGACACTTCAAATTAATTATAAAATAAATAAATGATACTATACGTTTCCGTCTCTCGATTATTAACCACAACTCGATAACTTACAAGTTAAAATAATATGTAATACTACCGCTTGAGCGCTAGATCTATATCGTAAGAAACAAGATAAAAGCAGCTTAAAGTGCTAAGTGCGCTGCTATTCTGAATCTCGCAACGCCATATATTTTTGATGAACTACGGCGAATCTTTTCTTGTCTACATACTGTTTACCGCTCTATTACAATTGTATAAAGATGGTATTTATTCGTTCAAGCAGATTGACTGTGAAAGTTGAAATAACCTCAAAAATTAAAATATTTTTGGTAATAAGTAATTTCTTAGCAAGTGTCCGATGTTTTAATCTGCTCTCAAGTATAAAAAGGTATTTATTTGAACCCAGTAATCAATGTTTTATGTCTGTTGGTTCTTAGGCGAACTTTGTATGGGGGCGGAACAATATCTTTTACATGCAATATTCTGACAAACCGTTCCGACAAAGGGTTCCGTACAAACCTGTGGTAAGTGTAAAATTATTAAAATATTTTTATTAGGTGAGGTAACTAAAAATTTATGCTTTTCGCAATTTTTCCTTTATCTGTGCTTTATGACGTTGCTTCGTACCAAATTTTCAAGTTTCTGAGTTCACGGGAAGTAGGTACACTGTAGGTTTTCATTCCGTTGCGAGTGTCGAAAATTTGCAGCATAAACGGCTGTATCTTTTGATTGCGTTGGCTTAGAAATTTGATTTTTTCACAGCTCCAAGGGACAGTAGACCTGAGTATTTGAATTTCAGCTTGATATCTCCATGCGCTCCTGAGAAGAAGGGTCTTGACAGACAGACGGACAACAAATTAATCCTATAAGGGTTCCGTTGTTTACTTTTGAGGTATGGAACCCTAAAACTATTTATATTTCGGAGAGTGTGCTCAAGAACTATTCGATCTGGTTACCTTGGTCGTCACCTTTTTAATATCGAACCGCAAGGCATCGACAAGGTCTGCACCCTCACGAAGTCGGCTCGTACGAAGCGATTTGCTTCCTCGTTTCTAATTAGAGCCACTTGCAAGCAAGTCTGATTGCAGCCTTGCGCTAGCCTATATAATTAAAAATATTGTATTTTACGTATAACAGTCCACATTAGAATTTTTTCCGACATTTTGCCAAACGATAGGAAATTAATTCTAGAATGATCTCAGCGTAGGTAAATTATCCGTTATAATATTATAATTTATCTAAAAGTCAGTTTGTCTTATTTAGTCCACATTCATAAATTACAAAAAATCCTCGAATATTTCAAAATCATTTCTTAATAGAGCGCTATACACTGTAGGGAGAACTTATCTACGTGCATAGTTAATCGCTAATACAGTTTCTATTACTTACTTTATATAATTTACAATCCTGTGTGAAGGGTATATCCATGTTAGCGATGATAACCGGGACCGACGGCTTAACGTGCTTTCCGGGGCTGAAACACCGTCACCTTCCTAACTCCAGGCTAGTACTGAGAATTTCTAGTCAGAAAACCGAATACTCAATAATGGCCCGACCCGGGACTCAGACCCGGGACCTCGTCGGCCGCAGTCGAACATGCCAACCCCTAGACCAACGAGGCAGTTCAAGGGTATATACCTACTATTATATTATATCAGGATACCTATTCAATATGTATGCATATTTACTAGGAAATAGAGCGCTTCTTTGTACGAGCAGTATAATCCCTGATGCCTCGCTCGCAAGACGGAGACTTCAGTAAAGCCTTGATACAGGATGAGCCCCTAAATTTTTAGGTTTGGGAATAAT
Source organism: Erebia palarica (assembly GCA_964035005.1). Taxonomy (NCBI): domain Eukaryota; kingdom Metazoa; phylum Arthropoda; class Insecta; order Lepidoptera; family Nymphalidae; genus Erebia; species Erebia palarica. The sequence goes on along the minus strand of OZ035989.1, from coordinate 12,084,819 downwards.
ACCCCTCTCCATTTTCTTAGGAGACCCGGGAGATTTACGAATTATGTGCGTTAAATATTAAGGCTAGGTTTGGAAAAGTTTATGTAGGGTTTTTTGCAGCATTTTTGTTTCCACCTATTTTTGGATCTGTTAAAAATTTCATATGATTGTTTTTTTTTATAGACTAGTGCTTGACTGCAATCAGACTTGCTGGTAAATTGTGACGAAGCCTAAGGTGGAGCGCGCTTGCCTAGAAGATGCCTACTGATTCACTCTTGATTTGAAGATACCAATATTAAAAGTGTTGTTGTTATATAGAGCGTTTTTTGACAATCTTATGGATCATAACATTGTTAATGCATATGGTTGAAATAATAAACTAGATAAGTTGCTATCCATCTTACTTTATAGTTTTAGAGTATTATGATTAGAAATTAAGTTCAAAGAAAATCTTTGAGTATGTCTATTTTATTTACATACCCATATGAAGTTTGAGTATCATTCTATTTGCAGTTAATCTGTTCGGTGTAGTAACTTGAGACTTGCTAGAACTTCTCTATAATATAGACCAGACCACCCACGCAAAAACGGCTTTTGTAAATTCCACCTTACCGAAGCCGTATTGAGCCAGTTAATTTTAAATCATAATAGTTGTTAGGTAGGTATTATATTCAAGTACTATCAAGACACGCGGAAGCGTGTCCAGCCAAAGTTAAAAAAAACTGGTGAGCAGCACCGTGTGTAATATTACACGAACCATTTGGAGCCACTTTTGACCCCCTCATAACTCAAAAACTATTTCACATAAACATGTCAAATTTGGCGCATATATTGAGACCCGTGAGATACATATGTGCTCCAAATTTCATAAGCACACCTCAAATGGTTATTTAGATATAAACGTACAAAAATCGTCATTTTTATGATCTACCTAGGTATAGATCAAAACTCTGACACGGGGCATACTACCATTGCTTAAAGCCGTATTATTTTAATACTGTTGACGTTTATGTTGTAGTGTTATAATCATTATTTTAAGGACGTCAAAGTACGTGACATTCAACCGTTATTTTGAAACAATACTGCTTTAAGCGGTGGTAGTAACTCCTTAACTATTGAAAATGACACATAATTATTTTTAATGTAAATAATAATGAATAATAATATAGTTGCATTACAACCTTACCTTCGTATTCATGCATTTTGTGCAACGAAACGTCATTGACAGAAAAGAAGAAACGTATTTTAAGTCGTCAGTTCAAGCTGTCAGTCATTGTGATTTGTATTCATTGTATAGAGTGGTTTTAGTGATATCGACTGTTTACCGTGCTGTTTTTCAATGTTTCACTTAAAACTTTTGATTTTGAACTTTTGCAATCATAATTGATGAGATGTAGAAATGTGCTGTAGAGGTAGTCTGACCATAGATGTAATCTGTCAATGTCAGTGTAACTCTAGGTACACTATATATTTTTCTTGAGAATTCTCGTCTTTAATTATCTTGTACAATGAATCGTGCAATAGAATTACTGGTGGGTGACACACTGACCTTAAACCGAATAATAAGTACCTACTAATGTAAAACGTAAACTAAACTAATAGAAAAGTCCTATTACAGTGTAAAGGATTATTTGAATGATAGCAAGGCATTGGTATGAATTGTTACAGCGGCTGATTATGTAATGTTATATTTTAAGTACATATATATAATTTCAAATATTTGTGAGATGGTGATAATAAAAAAAAGCGGAGTTTATTGCGGGCTCTTCTCAGACCAGGGCACGTTTGGAACCCTCGTAGCTTTAGTTTTAAGATACCGTAGTTAATTATCACCATCACCTCTTATGCTCTGTAAGCATGACGTTCAGAAGGTGTACTTTGTAGGTACATATTTTGAATAAATATGTTTTGAGTTTGAGATTGAGTTCAATAATTTCTGTACAAAAATTAATGATATCCCCTCAAAAACTTAAATGTAAAATGAGAGCCAAGTTCAAAATTGTTATATAGTATATGCCTTGGTTGTTGACTTCAGCGACAAAAGAAGTGAGATCTAAATGGGTGCCAAGTTCAATGGTCAGTCCTGCAATTTATTTATCCCATCAAAAACATAAATGTGAAATGAGAGCCTAATTCAAAATTGTGATATATATGCCTTGGTTGTTGACTTCAGCGACAAAAGAAGTGAGATCTAAATGGGTGCCAAGTTCAATGGTCAGTCCTGAAATTTATTTATTACAACATATAATATTTTATAACAACTTAAAATATCATTTCTTCTTATAACTTAGTATAAAATGTTGAAGAATAAGGCTTTGGCTTGGCTAGTTTCCATATACGAATTATTATTAAGTAGGTACCTAAAAGTACAGTTTCTACCAGCAAGCCAAATTTTCGGAAAAATAAAATAAGAACTTACAGCTTTACAACTTGTGAAGGCTATAATTCGTATATGAAAACTAGCCAAGCCAAAGCCTTAGTCTTCAACATTTTATACTAAGTTATAAGAAATGATATTTTAAGTTGTTATAAAATACTATATGTTGTTATAAATAAATTTCAGGACTGACCATTGAACTTGGCACCCATTTAGATCTCACTTCTTTTGTCGCTGAAGTCAACAACCAAGGCATATATATCACAATTTTGAATTTGGCTCTCATTTCACATTTATGTTTTTGATGGGATAAATAAATTGCAGGACTGACCATTGAACTTGGCACCCATTTAGATCTCACTTCTTTTGTCGCTGAAGTCAACAACCAAGGCATATATATAACAATTTTGAACTTGGCTCTCATTTTACATTTAAGTTTTTGATGGGATTGCTTTTACAAACTTGGTGTATCTTAAAAGATTAAGATCAGTCTTTAAACTTATTATTGGAGAGTTTAACGAAGTATCAAATTAATCTTCCATTTGATGCCATTAAAGCAAATAACTTACGAATAATTTAACACTAGAAACGCAATACTTCATCAAGACGTACTATATAACAATAACCACATTAAGGTCGCGTAAATAGCCCATTTCTATTCAGTGTTTAAGTTTGCATAAATTTAGTTCCTTTCATGGCCCGAAGCTTCTCTTCAGACGTATTCAACAGAACTTCCTAGCAGTTTGCATGTAGTCTTTTGTTCGTAGAGTACTCTCTCTCGTGAAAGATAGGTACTGTACGAACGTAGTTAGGTGCTGGAGGAACTATTTCTGAGTTTTACCCATTCTCTTGCACAGCACAATGATCACAATTTACCGGTTAAAGTACCTAGGGATTCCATTTCTGTTTTTTGAAGTGAAACTGCTTTAGAATCGTTATGATCTGAAAATACGATGAAACGAAAAATCGACACCAAAAAGAGACAAACATATTCATAATAGGATATAGACTGCGAGAGAATGAGATAGTTAATACACGTTATATTTATCTCATTCTCTCGTAGGCTACTTTTCTGAAGTCACTTTATTTTATTTATTTTTTGTATTGCTACTAATAAACAGCTATTTTATTGTAATCGCTCGAAGTATGTCAATTAACATAATTATATTAATCTTGAAAAATAATTTAGCATTGCTTTTTATAAGACTGCCGGAAAAAGGAGTATATTGTTTTTAGGGTTCATGTATGTATTTATGTATGTATGTGAGTTTGTATATTCCACCAAAACTTCTCTACGCCTGAACAGATTTTGATAAATAAGGTATCGTTAGAATCCCTAGCTTATTCCGGGTGACATGACCTAGTAAAATTTAAAATAAAATGATGGGGTGACCATGGTCCCGCATTAAAGACTAAATTTGAAAAAAAAAACGAAAATAAGTTTAACTATATAATCATCATCTAGAAAATGATGAGTAGATTCTAAAAATATATAGCACTATAGTTCAATATCCAGTGATTCACAAAAAAATATCATTTCATAAAAATGTGAATAAGATTCTAATTTAACTAGATTAATTTAGATTTTTAACTTTTTAGTTCGTTTTTTGGCAGGGCAGTCGTGTTTTTTAATTTTTTTTAATTCTGACTTGCTACTTATTATTCTGTGAAGGCTATGAGGTTTACACTGTGACAGTAGGTACCTTTACGAATTGGCGATTTTTTAATTTAGAATAATACATGAAAAATGGCGATAAACAATAAAGATGTTACAATAAAAAATACTAAAGAGGTTTCAGAATACGTCCCAATAAAAACATAATAATGGTTCTCAGTATACATATAAGAAAATGAAACAAGAAATATCTTATCTAAAAAATTCCTCGTGTCACAATGTTAGTTACCATACTCCTCCGATTTTTATGAAATTTTATATGTGTCACCGTAAGATTGTAAAAACCGTTAGATTATAATCTAACTTGCGAAATTATAAACTGTCGACAGATTGTGAACCGTTCAATGTTCTGAGTGTCAATTTTTGAAATATTAATTGTATTTACGTTTTCTTGTGTCTTTCTTGTAGGTTAGGACAGGGTTCGACATAAATAATCAGGTAGTGCCCGGCCGCAGGCCTGGCACTTAGGTTTTATCGGGTTAATATACCTAGCAAATTACAATCTACCGAAAAATAATGCGTTAAATTGTAATCTTTCGACAGTTTGCAATTTCGCGAGTTAGATTATAATCTAACGGTTTTTACAATCTTACGGTGACATATGCACATTCAGTAGGTCTGAGAATCGGCTACTATCTATTTTTCATACCCCTAAAACACCTCAATCCATGCGGACGGAGTCGCGGGCATCAGCTAGTATTATATGAAAAATGGCGATAAACAATGAAGATGTTACAATAAAAAATACTACAGAGGTTTCAGAATACGTACCAATAAAAACATAATAATGGTTCTCAGTATACATTGAAAATGATACAAGAAATATAGTTAGATACTATTTTAAAATGAGGTAAATGTAGACGTACCCTATTCTATGAGGAGATATTCGCGTCTTCCACTACGTTTGTAATTGCTATTCTCTTAAGCATCTACGTAGGTATTCTACGTTTCGTATTAGCTTTCAGGAGGAAAATTACATTCTTTTAGCTTTTAAAAATATCTGAAAACTAAGATTCACAATAAAATGTTACAGTTCTATTGTAATAATGGTACAATGGGAATAAAGATACCTGTGACAATACACAAAAATGTACCTACAGGCTACATTGTGCCTTTTATTTGTTACGGTTGAAATAAAGTTTGTTACTCCCGCGGGAACTCTTTAATTTTCCGGGATAAAATGTAGACTTAGTCTACTTTTGATCCCTTTTAAATCCCTTCCTTGGGATACAAACTATCCCCATACCAAATTTCATCAAAATCGGTTGAACAGATGGGCCGTGAAAGCGTAGCAGACAGACAGACGGACACACTTTCGCATTTATAATATTAAGTATGGATCTATAGAGTGACTTATAATATCTGTTTTCACCGACAATCTTTATACTTTATGGGACCTGGGACCTGCACTTAAACCTAATTAGGTGACAGCACCTTGAAAACTGACAATTATTGGGCTTAGCTAGGGTAGGACCACTATGGTATGACACCCTTAAAGTCAGTGGTAGTGAGCGCTCTGGTCTTACAAGTAGAAGGTTACGGATTCGATCCCCGGCAAGGTCAATTTTTAATTGGTGAAGTCGGATGGGAGGCTTCGATTGTTGCTAGCTACTGTAAGCCCACTTATCATTTTGGGCATATTTTAGGTATATAGATTTATATCGTCTAAGTCGGCGTTTGTTATTTCTAATATTATTTTATTAATTATATACAACCTATTATAACAAAACTCATTCACCGTGTCGGAATTTTAGCGACATCTAGTGAATGTTCGAGGAAGTTACTTATTGCTAGTTTATGTCATGTTGTTGAGTTGATTATTGATTAATATTCGCCTGTTGCTATCGTTCAGCTTTGTTTAAATTGTTTTTCTATTATTTTATGAGTATTCTAGATTGGATATTGTTGGAGTTGTTCATTAATAATATTTTGTTATCATAATGAGTTCGTAAACTGTGTTTGGATTTGGCGCCAACAAGTTACGACAGATTGTCTTTTGTTTTTTAAATGGCATTGTGATGGTAAACGTGTGACTCGAAGAAGTGTAAAATATAGAAAATGTTATCGTATTGCTGGTTTTTACTTAAAGTTCCCATTATCCTGAAGCTGTGGCTACACTACCATCCTACGGGCAAGCTAGCTACCATCCTACGGGCAAAGACGTGCCGCCAAGCGATTTAGTGTTCCGGTACTATGCAGTATATAAACTAATTAGGTGTACTTACGGATTTAATATAACTGCAATATCCCTAACAGATTAGCCCGTTCTTAGACTGCATAATTACTTACAGTCCCACTTCTTTTTCTTTATACTTCTTTGACCGGGTGGTTAAAATTGGCATAAATTTTTATGCGTTTAGTTTTTCGGACTATACAGGGTCAGATAAATTTGTCGGACTATACCTATGAATAGTGAGACCTCGTTGGTTTAGTGGTTATCATGTTCGACTGGGGCTGACGAGGTCCCATGTTCGAGTCCCGGGTCGGGCCAAAACTAGTATTGGGTTTTTCTAACAAGAAATTCTTAGTACTAACTAGCCCGGAGTTAAGAATTTGGCGGTATTTCACCCCCGTACCTCGGAGAGTACGTCGGATTTTGCATCCCATCGGGCTATGAGAGTAAAGGAATAGAGAGAGCACCTGTGTACGCACACACACGTGTGCACTATAATATCTCCCACGCAGATGGCTAATTTCTCTGGAGATTGGCCGCCGTGGCCGAAATTCGGTCGGGAGGACATTATTATTATAGTGAGACCGCAGATAAATCGACTTTGTAGCAGAAAAACTTTACAACTTTGGATGGCCTCGCAATCTCGTGATTTGCAACCAGTAACCACAAAGGTTATTCGATGAATCTAAGCTTAGGCTTTAGACTGTGTGAAGTTGTGTGTTAAGCAAATACATGTCCTAGGTTTGTCTTTGTAAGCTGAGTGCAGAGTAAACAGCCTTAGTGCTTAGAGTGTCTATAGAGGAGATAGATATTCCGTGTGTGCGTTTGGAATGTGTTCTTTCAAGTAGATATCTCTAGCATTCTTATCTATCATAGAATTGTCATATGTTGAAATTTTTCCAAACGTTGAAACACGTGCTTAGTATGGGATTTTATATGAATTATTGAATAGTGACGTCATCAGAGTTCGACGCACTTTAACCGATAGTTTTAAATGGTTATTCAACATAAAACTAAGAAGGGACGCGGATATTATGACTTTTTCTATTTAATAATCACTAAAAAATAATTGATGATAACTAGTAGTCAAATACCCAATTAAATCAGATACTAAGGTAGGTATCCAATTAGACCTTTATTAGGACTTACTATATTTTTTAAGCACTAAAGGCTAGTAAAAAGCAAAAATACAGAATGTATATCGACCTCTCAAAGCGATTCTCCCTCTCAAAAGTACAACAAAACTATGTATAATCGTATCTGATTGCCGAAATATTTAGATTGTAATAAAATTGTTTTGTCTGTGAGTGAATTTTGTAACAATTCTTTGAGAAAATAAATTCTTTAACCTGACGTACAAGATGGAAGATTGCCTCAAAATCCGGCAAAGCATTGGCGGTTATTCGGGTGCTAGGTACAAATTATGTTCATTGGCAGCGGTAATCACCCTCCCTGATCGTTTACTTGCTATTAATTTTATACTATATGTATATAAAAAAGTTTAAAGGTTTACTGTGTTTTATAAAAGCTAGGACTTAATTTTCTGCACAAATTGCTAAATTCTAATATCCTTACGATTTGATCTCGAAAAAATCGTATTTAGTATACCGCTCCACCATAGAATCCATACTAATATTATAAATGCGAAAGTGTGTCTATCTGTCTGTCTGCTACGCTTTCACGGATAATCTGCTTCACCGATTTTGATGTAATTCGTTGCAGGGATAGGTTGGATCCCGGGGAAGGACATAGATTACTTTTTATCCCGGAAAATTAAAGAGTGGGAATAAAAAAAACTTAGTTCACGCCGACGAATTCGCGGGCATCATCTAGTATCTAAATAAAAGATCTAACTAGGCTTTTCAAGATAGGTAACTCAAAAGACATATCCTTGCTATCTAATGAATTCCATAAAACACTTACCACGAGATAGGACTGTTAAATCTATTTATGGATGGCAAAAAGTCTCGTTCTTAGTACGAGATGAGAGGAATCCATTTTCTTTTTACACTGGTTCCCAGGCCTAGCGCACCTGTTAGACTGGAATGGTGACATTGAAACGCTAGTTTTTGCCTTTGTTTAACTGCCTACTAGTGAATTCCCGCGACCTTGTCTGTAAAGTTTGAGATTTTTTGGTTCCCGCGGGAACTCTTTAATTTTCCGGGATAAAAAGTAGCCCATGTGCTATTCCAGACTATAATCTGCCTCTGTGCCAAATTTCAGCCAGATCCGTTCAGCCGTTGGGGCGTGATTAAGTAACAAACATCCATACATCCATACATCCATCCAAACTTTCGCACTTTTAATATTAGTAAGATGCTAATTTGTAGTTTATACTTGTTTGAGATAAAAACTACCCACATGCGTGTTATTCGACTCCGTGCTAGTGTATTATCTTATCTTACTTCTTACTAATGTTATAAATGCGAAAGTTTGGATGGATGTATGGATCTATGGATCTATGGATGTATTGATGTTTGTTACTTTATCACGCCCCAACGGCTGAACGGATCGGGCTGAATTTTGGCACAGAGATAAATTATAGTTTGGAATAGCACATAGGCTACTTTTTATCCCGGAAAATTAAGGAGTTCCCGGGGACCAGAAAACCTCGATCCACGCAGACGAAGTCGCGGGCATTAGGTAGTCCATTTATATTTATAACATATGGAAATTCTAACAGGTAAAGTTTTGCGCCTCCTGCTACTTAACTGCACTCTTTTACCAATATTCTATTGTAGTACGTATGGAATATTATAATACCACTACTTCATCCGCAGGAGTTCCCACGGCAACTTCTTTTTATTTTTCGGGATCTAAATCTATTCAAAATATCACCTCGATCTGTTGTTCGCTATCACGCTGTTGTTATACGTGATTGAACCAATGTACAAACACATTTTTGATTAAACAGGTTTACGAAGTTTGAATGAAGTTAGCAGGAATAGCCAAGTTCCTGCTTACTTTGCTAGCTTATAATGAAAACTAGTTTGATATTCGCTAGAGTACCATGTTTTTCTTCAGCTCCTTTTTACCCTACTACGGCAAGCCAAAGCAAAAGGAAGGGTTATTGGCAGTTTCATAAAGAATCTTATCAGGTAGGCTGCAGAAGAAAACAAAAAACAAAATCCGCCTTGGCAGCCCTTCACTCGTTTCTTCAGAGAATTTACTATTCTAGGAGTAACCACAACGATTTCTTGAACAAAATCACTTTGGAACTAAAGTCTACTGGTAAAATCAGGCCTCATTGTACCTAACTCCGTTACACAAACATAATGTACGCCGCGGTTAATTGCGTCAGAGCCTACAAAATGGCCAATGGAGCGGCAAATAGGCCTTCTGCTCCACTTGACGGCCTAACATTGATAGCCGAGAGGACAAACTAATCCTCTCCTACCAGGAGTTGGCTCGAGGGCAAATATGTTATTTTGAGGAGATGTTCGGATAAATGCTAAACTTTGAAAAGGTTTGGTGGTTCTTTTGCGTAGCTGTACTTATATATTATATTTGACAAAATGTACTCGCAGTCTTGGGTCCGTGGTGAATAGTTTTTGAACTGAACTTAGTTAATAATAAAAAACGTTATTTCAAGTAACATTGACAGTTATAAGTGCCAATATTTTTTCCTACTTTCTTCTGGCTTTAAAAGCGAAAACGCTTAATAAACTCTTAGAATATCTGTTTATGTGTAAAGGCTGTTTATTCAGAAGCTCCTTTTTATTACATAAATATTTAAATACAGCAAGAATACCTACCAATTAATAATAAAATTTGGAAATTGCGATTGCAACAATGTGATAATCCCAACACCTTCAAAATTTCCCACAGTCTCTCGCCATTCGACGCGGTCCGTGAAAAATGAATTTTCAGCCTGTTCTAGCGCCTGAAGGAGGGTAAATTGAGGTTGAATAATTTACTTTTCGGTGCCTCTTATTGCGTGCTTATTTCACTCTCGAGTCGACGACTTTATTTTTTCGAGAGACTCGATTCGACGCACCGTTATTTTAGATTGTAGTTTTTGCAACAAAGGTCGCATATAGAAACGAATTGAATATCAATTGCCTGTTATATTTGTAAGCTAATATGGATAAGTTGTTAGACTACAATTAACACTTAACGTGCACACAAAATTTTCAAATAATTATTGTACTTCTCATAAGTAAGGCTTGTTGCACGTTCGTGGGTGTTGTTGGTATAATCTCCCTTAGTCAAAAAGTTATATTATCACTAAAGCTCCCAAATGGCGGAAACGAAGGAGGTTTTTCTAATTGTGAAGTGTTATTTATCTTGTTGGTAATTGAATTTAAAATAGTTTTAGCACCAGAGCTGAGTAAGACGAATATTTTAATTTCAGCTTCTACATAGCTTCGTAAACTAACGACTGAAACCTTTCACCAAACGTAGCTATTTTATATATTACTAGAAGATGCCCGCGACTACGTCCACGTAGATTAAGGATTTTATTTCCCCGGGAACTCTTTAATTTTCCAGGATAAAAAGTAACCTGGCGTGATTGAGTAACAAACATCCATCCAAACTTTCCCATTTATAATATTAGTAAAGTTATAGATTCCAAAGTGTAACCTGCTGTAAATCGAACTCAGCGACCCACACCGCTCACAACTGTGCCAATGAGCTGAAATTATTTATGTCATGTAGGACAATTTTTGTCTTTTAAATATGTCAGGTGACCAGAGACGAAGACCACAGGTCATATTTTGTCTAGATGACTGCATAGATAGCCGTATTACGCCATTTAATTAGGTATGCGAGCGAATCAATTCGGCAAGCTCCAATCATAGCATGTGATTACTTAGTCAGCAATGCATGAATTAGCTTCAATCAATTCCAAATACAGATATCTGGAATTGACCAAGTAGGCACCTAGACGTAGACTGTATTTGCTGCTTGGATAACGTATTCATTTGAATACCGAGCCTTTGAGACCTCCAGTAAATAAACGGAATTGAATCAGATCACGATATTAGACGTACATATATAAAACATACGTATGTATACGTACATAAAATACCACATATGAAAACGTAAGCTCAGGGGAAGAATTGAAGATGAAATGCGTGAAAATTATTGTATCTCTCGGGAACTGCTTGTTTTTGGATACAATTGGCCTATGTCGGTCCTCAACTACACCCATGTTTCCGAATGTCCGTAACTCAGTTGCGACGTGATTGATGGACAAACCAAAAAACAATCATACTTTCATATCATTTAGAATATTAATATTAATTATTATTTGTATCTTTATAACTAAGAATATTTGTAGGAATTATTTATTATTGCTTCGCTCGGATGTTCCTTTTTAATTCTTCCAACTCGGTTGAAATTTAAGTCTACTTCAACTAAGCAGCCGAAATACTCATAGCCAAAAAGTTACTAGACGATAAAAAAGGTTATTTGCACGAAAAGACAACTATTGCTCGAAAAATCTGCTTGTACCAACTTTTATTCCTTAAAGCTGTAGGTCTTAAGAAATTTTACATTTAAAATGAAAATAACTAGAACGAAAGATTTACATAGACGTATATTGCAGCCTTACATAGCTAAATTTCGTTTACCGAGGAGTTGCTTTAGGTACAGTTTTCTGCAGTTTTTTACTCAGTTAACTTGTATCGCGTTTCCTTAACGACTTTTCGTAGAAGTTTTCCGGTTTTTCTCGCACAAAGGCAAAATATTTGTAGCTTTCCCGCATTTTTTATTTAATGTTGCATACCACTCTTTTTCATGGCTAACATAATGAGATTAAATTTTAGTTGGAAATGGAAAACGGTTTTTTCTACAGAGCAAAGGTAAGTAAATGTTATAAAAAATACCAATAGTAAAAATAAAACTAACTAATATGATTTTTATTAGATATTACATTTATTTTAGTTACCGATATAAACATTACTTACTCGTATCAGTTATTATTTTAAAATAAGTTCCATTTTATTATTTTCAATAATAAATCCATACGAATATTATAAATGCGAAAGTGTTTCTGTCTGTCTGTCTATCTGTATGTCTGCTAGGCTTTCACGGCCCTCCTTTTCAACCGATTTTGATGAAATTTGGTACAGGGCTACTTTTTATCCCGAAAAATTAAGGAGTTCCCACGGGAATCAAAAAAACTTAGTTCACGCGCACGAAGTCACGGGAATCATCTAGTATATATATAAAACGTAATCATTAATCATACTAACAAATTAAAATCTAAATTAAATGTAAATTAAAAACTAAAAACTAAACATTAAAAATATCATCTAAGCCGCTGCAATGAGGATTATATGCCCACCGGTCGCCCGCGACTTCGTCCGCGTACAATTTCTGATTTCCTATGAGATTTTCCCGCTGCAAAAGGCCTACTTATAGCAGCTATTTAGCATCGGTAGGTTTTTATTATTTAAGAATAATATGTAATTAATGCTGACTTCAAAAACTTATAACCTTCATGCAAGCTTTCAACCCCTATTTCACGCCCTTTGGGGTGGATAATCGTTAAATTGCTTATGCAGTTTATTACTTAAAACTAATCACCGAAATCCTGATTTTCAAGTCTATAACTTCAAAACACAGGACTTTCATACAAAGTTACAACCCCCATTTCACCCTCTGTGGGGTAGATTTTCCTAAAATTGTTTATACAGTTTATTATAACTTAAAATTAATAACCTAAATCCCGATTTTCAAGTCTCTAACTTCAAAAACTTGGGAGCCCTTATGTAAGCTTCCAACTACCATTTCAACCTCTTAGGGGTGAATTTTCTCAAAACCGTTTCTTAGCGGCCGTCTACACCATAGAAGGAATCTATCTTCCAAATTTTAAGTCTGTATGCTTTATAGTTCCTGAGATATCGTGATCAATCAGTGACCTTTCGCTTTTATATATATATTTTTTTTTAGAAAACCCAAATCTACTAATTTACTAATCTACTAATCTAATGATTGACAGTCTCTAAATGGGTTTACAATAATGCATATTATTCTTTTAACTAGCTTTATTTTTCCCGTTATTCTATTGTAACCTGTTGGATGTCCTTAAATAAATAAATAAAATAAATAAATAAATAAGTAGTAAAATGATCGCAGAAGTAACATCAAATCCATTGCGTCAAAAACTCACATATCCTACGTCTAGGTCTTTTGTAAGGATTTCAACACGCCGCAATCTCAATCAATCACCTCATATAGCCGGTTCAAAATATGGTAGTTTGGAGATTAGACTACCTGAGCTGAGTCGAATCGAATACACCTATAATTCGCCACCTATATAATTTAGTATGAAACTGCTACGATTAGCGGCGTGCTGAAGTGCGCCGAGTCCAATTATGCTTTACGGAACAATTAATGCCACTCGATTCGATTCAGCTGTAGTTGACTCTGGCCTAGTATCGCCGTAAAGTTCGTGATATTTACGAACCCACATGAACATTCCAATCACGTTATTGCTTTACGAGCATTTTTCCACTTCCGTAATAGTGCGAAGCGTTACGGACCGTAAATTGCGAAGTGCCGGCTCGAATATCCGCGGCTATATTTTTGCGAGCCCTGTTAAGCTGTTAAAGAGGGCATTTTCAAGTGCCACATTTAAGTATGGTGCAGTCGATTTAATTAACTATCGAACGATAGTAAATTTATTATTGCACAGATAGGTGCAGGCAATGGAGATTTATTTTAATAAAAAGGTGAGACAATATTTACCGAGAAATTTTCGTCTTCTCAGTCGCGCACTCACGACAGAGTGGTCGTGGCTGCTGGGATGTTACAGGAACACTCACCATCGGTCTTATTCTTTAAATTGGACGCAGCAACTAGACTTTACGGGCATTCGGTGCGTGACTGCCATACCACCCGACCAAGAATTAATGACAGAAAACTTTCAAAATTTCTGTTGCCCGATGGAACAATCGAATTAGTGAACCTATTTGCAGCTGAACTTAGTAAATACACCAACGAGGCTGTTGATATATGAAAATCTCAGAAACCGTCATTTCCTTAGCTGTCAGAATCAGCTTACGAATCCTGAGGCAAGTTTCTAACCAGTTTAGCCTCAACTGAGTGTCCTTGTTTTTAAATGCGTTTGTTTAATCAACTCTTCTGGTTTCGTTAATGTATTTTATTTAATCTGCTCATTCTGTTTCAGTTTTTGTCATTTTATTTGTTATTTCTTTTACGTTTTATTTTCTAAGCTTCTTTTGTCATGCAATTATTAGACTACGTAATTAGTTTCTTTTCTGGATCTTTAATATAATAACAAAGTCAAGTTTTTGAACATCACATTTGTTTTAAACTAAATAGTCTGCATGCGATCACTTTTCAACTTTATTAAATAGTCTCGAATAAAACCGATAAATATTTTAAGTTATTTAAGTTTAATTCATTGAATAAATCAAACAAACAAATAATAACATGTGTAATAATAAAGCAGAATATTATGATTATTAAGTATATTTACTATACTTAATAATCATAATATTTACTTTAAGAACACCTAAAGTACTCATATTTTGATGAAAAGTGAACACCTAATAAAATATAACAGTAAGTTTCAAACATATAAATCTATTTTATGGCCTTGGTTCCAAAGTTCAACAGCAAAGAATTGAATAAAAGCAATTCTATGTTAAGCTTAAGTACCTACCTATACTCGTATCTCCATTAGATATAAAGTCTAGACGTAAGTCTTAGGCATCGATCCCACTATTAGTGGTCTTGAGTTCTTAGTATACCTACTAAGTTATAAGTAACTTTCTAATCTAAACTGACCAATCCTCAAACCTGAGAGGAATTATTAAGTATTCTGTGCCTAAACTTTCTACTTCTATTAGCTGGTATACTTAACCTATTCTTCGCATGTGTATGGGTAGTATAGCGCTAGAGTTAATTATTATTGGAAGGAGGTCTATGATTTCGATTTCGAGTCCAACTGTAAATTTATAATTTCTTAATTTGCTTGGGTTGGGGAGGCATCGTCGTTTGACTAGTGACCACCCCAACGGCAAAGTTGTCCATTGTCAAGTAGAAATATTATGGGTACTTACAATAAAATCTGCCCTGTTTGCCCCGCTTCTTTTATACGAGTAGATTGCGCAGCCTCACTTGGAGGTGAGGTGACTGAGATCACAGTTAAGGGTTAGGTGAGGTTAGTTATAGTTAGCTATAAGAAGAAAAAAATCACGTCAACATAAGTTAATTGATGAAGTTCGGGACAAAGAATTCTGAACCATATACTCTAGCTAGACCGTTGTCTGTATGATTGAAGCCTTAGCTCTTGAGAAGGGCGTGCTGCGTTCGTTCACCGTCGCGGTCTAATGGCATTGTAAAAGTTTTATGAGATTCAGTACAGGGCTCGCCTTCTGATGGATTTGGTGGCACGCTGGGATCTGAGGGATATGCATCACCTTCTGTGTAGATTTTGGGATTCCATTTGGTCTCAGCAATAGTTTATTTTATACTAGCTGATGCTGTGAAATAAGTTTTTTTCATTCCCGTGGGAACTCCTTAAATTTCCGGGATGAAAAGTATTTCACTCTCCAGGTCCCCAAAGATTATTGGCAATACCCGTGCCAAAAATCAAAAAATCACGTCGATCCGTTGCTCCGTTGCGGCGTGATTGAAGAACTAACCAACAAATCAATAACCCCACAAAGAAACACACTTTCGCATTTATAATATTAAGTACGAAAAGCTGGATTTATACAAAAAACCTTGGTCTAGTTGGTCTTTTATATCTAGCTTCGAGAGTAATTCAGAACAATCTATTGAGTATTGATCCCCTGATTAGATTCGAAAACTTATTGAGAAGTCCTATTACAGCGTCAACGATTATTTAAATGACAAGAAAGGTTGGGAATCTTGTTCTAACGGCTCTGATAGGTCTAGAGTATTATTAGGATATAAGTTTAGAGTATTTGTAGGATGGTGATAATAAAATAAAATAGCCGGATTTTATTTAATTAAGAGTTTGTTGTGAGCTCTTCTCAGACCGGTGCGTTTGAAACCCTCGCAGCTTTAGTTTCAAGTTACGTTAATTAGGTATTTAAATATCACCATCATGTCTTTTACTTATTTTATTAAAAAGTGTCTCAAATCTATACGAATATACTTCTATACGAATATTATAAATGCGAAACTTTGGAATGATGGATGTTTGTTATTCAATCACGCCCCAAAGGCTGAACGGATCTGGATGAAATTTGGCACAGAGATAGATTTTAGTCTGGAATAACACATAGGCTACTTTTTATCCCGAAAAGTTCAAGAGTTCTCGCGGGAAACAAAAAACCTTAATCCACGCGGACGAAGTCGCGGGCATCGGCCAGTAATAGATACCTAATTTGATTGAAATCAATTTAATATGGATAAGTATATAGTATTTGAGCATTGTTAAATTAGAGTATCATTACTAAACCATTGCTTCGTCAATATTTAAAGAACATTCAGTTGTCTGTAGTCTTTGTTAAGATTTAATGATTCAATACGGCTCTTTGATGGATTACGGTGCTACGAATACGATCCCCCTAAGCCTAAGTGGTAGTTGATATTCCGGAATGCCTTCCAAATCTTCTAATGGACTTGCTCTGGGTCTAATATTAAATTTGGGAATCATCGATAGCGAATCAATGAATGAGATTACTTATTAAAGAAAACATTTCCTGAATTACTTCAGTCTTTTTTGTTGGTTAAATGTTCCTTGAATATTAGGAATTCTATTTATTTTTATTATTAGATTGGTATTACCTCTCCGAAAAGAGAATGTTTGCTGTTGGCAGCAAAGCGAAGGAAACTCAATGATATAAATCAATATTGTCAGGTGGGAGGCTTCGGCTGTGGCTAGTTCCCACCCTACCGGCAAAAACGTACCGCCAAGCGATTTAGAGTTCCGGTACGATGCCGTCTAGATTAGGGGTATGGGTTTAATATAACTGCCATAACAGGTTAGCCCGCTACCATCTTAGACTGCATAATCACTTACATCAGGTGAGATCGCAGTCATGGGCTAAGTTGTAGAGGAATAAAAAAAAAAATGTTCTGCAAGTAAGTGCAGTGGTTAAAAGTTTAGCTTTCGGCCTCACGAAATTAGTTTTTTTTTAATGGTAAATAAATAGTAATCAATGAATAACACTGCTGTGAGATCCAAACTGTATAATGGCAGTAAAGAGACACATTTTCAGTATCAACCTAATCGTTATGCGGCTTCTGGGCATACTCACATACCTACATATTAACGACGTCATTACGCGAATAGACTACATTCAGCTTCACGGAGCGCTCGTCAACGCTGGGTTTAATAAATTTATCTTGTCAAGGGGAATATTAAGCAAGTTTAGGAACAAATTACGAGCACAAAGTTGCTCGCAACTAGGGTTACCATGTCTCAGGATTTGTCCTGAAATTACAGGATTTTGGGGCTGTTGACAGGACTGTGACCGGTTTTTGGAAATCACAGGGTTTGTCGGATTTTCAATAAAATACAGTAGATTGTTCAGTTTATTATTTTACTAAATAGTTACAATCTACATAAACTATCTGTTGACAAATAATGTAGTAAGACACTAAATAAACAATAATTATACATTAATATACTAAAATCTAAATATTAAATTAACTATAAAATAAATTTAAACTAAATTCTTATATACTAACAAAATAAAACCTAGTCAAAAAGACCACCCCTGGTTGCCCCTGGGCCAAAGGTACCCATCAAGCTTGCAGCATTGCCGCGATGGATAACCTTTGGACCAGGTAGGCTTCAGAACGTAGGTTGCAGCCCCTCTACCTAAAAAACTAGACATAAACTCTAACCTAACTATAATCTTCTTTAGATAATTTTACAAATAAACGTAGTTAACATAATATTATTTATCATAAAATATCAGAACTTTTCTTTGACGATCCGATTTTTTTTCAGCACTTTCCAATTCCTTATCTGGTAACCCTACTCGCACCTCCCAAGTTCGCGCGTAATTACGGTGGCATTTGCCCTAATGTCCCCTCCGAGCGCGTGCCGTTTTACTTGCGCAGGCCATATCACAGATCCGTTTTGGCGCAAACGAGCAAAGATAGCCGCTTTATCGCTTGACGTGTTGCCAGAATACATTCTTCCTCGAGAATCAATAAGCTTACGGGCGAAGAGCTTACGACTAGAACCGAGCGCACATCTATCAGCAGACCATGACATAAGCTAGGAAAACTCTAGGAAAAATTCAAGGTTCAAATGTTTTTTATACACATAAACTTTTACGTAACATTCCTTTATATCGACAAATGAATCTATCACTGGTTTGGAACTTTGGAATGCCATTCCTACGGAGAAGAGCAAGCTAGAAATTCGGCGGTTGCTAATACAAAAAGTTTATAAAGACGGCAATATTCCAGAAAATGTGGCATTTATGGCTCGCATTTGTGCCGCCGAATTTTCTACAATATGCAAGTTTAAATACTGCCACATTGATGTGTCTACTCGTAGACCTACACCTACACACCTAATTGCAGAATTTCTTCTGCGTGTTTTGTGATATCAACGGGAAATTATGATGTTTCTATTAACGATGAAAAATCGTAATCGATAAAAAGTTGATGTGCATACACCATAGTAAGGTCAATAACCGGTCTCAAAATTCTCCTCTGCCTGTCTGTCTGTCCTTCTGTTAAAGTCTGCTCCTTTTATTAAACGTTGTTTTATCGCCTGTCCTCGAGCTATAAAACTCAGCAACAACCACTTTTGTAAAATAAAACTGAAACATTTCGTCGCGTCGGCTTCGTGGTTTTTATTTGTAATCTAAAATGTTTCGTTTATCTACAATTTCCATTGTTTAGTTTTTGGGCAATTTAATTTATTTGCGGCAAATAATATTATACAAATTTTTTAATTGATATGCCTTTTAGAACAACTATTAAATGAATACGACTTGATCATTAAGTATGTGCCCGCCCCTCTTATATCAATAAATATTTTATATTATACTTATAAGGTTTATTATTAAATCCTATGAATTATGACTGCAGTGGATTTGGAAAATGACGCAGTAAATATTGATCTAGTTTTGTTTCCTATAAGAGGTACTACGCCGTAAAAAACAGAAGAATGTAAGCGATTATTTATATGTAGCGTAACGTGCAATACTCGTGAAGGAAGATTTTCTGAGCTTAGTACCAACAACCAGGCTCGCAGTGGTAGCTAGGAGTGGTAGTCAGCGGCGCTGTGAAACGGAGCATGTAGGTTAAGGGCCCTTCACGCTTTGTTAGCGCGCTCTAATCACTGCCGGCCCTCAGAGGCACGCGACTCAAGAGCTCCTGGCGCACTAGCGTTTTGTGCATCTCCTCTTTGCCGTATCTCCTACCATTCTGTTTGTCTGGTACCTGCTGTATGATTAGGAAGGGAAATTTTTCTACTAATCTCTTCTCTGTAAATGCTAGCTATTATTACCCGCGGATTCGCCCGCGTGGCTCAAGGGCACAATAAGGTAACTATGTAATATAATACGGCACCTAACGCGCCAACAGAGATTGACGTCATTTTGAGCACAGATTTATGTAGTTAATAGAAACTCAGTTATTGCTCCCTTGAGCTAAGTGAGCGAAGCCGCGGGTAATAGCTAATCATTTATCCTTACCTCAGACTTATTACTATCTATCATTTGTACTTATATATAGAAAAATCTACGATTAAGCGTTAACGCCAGTCTAATTATGGTATTCTATACACTCGTACATCGAGTTCCAATTTTACTTTCTAGGTGCTAGAAGTTTGTTTTAGCACGCCTTACTTCGTCATATAATATAATAAATCACAAAAGGTCACATTGGTCACACAGCTTTGGCCATCAGATCAACTGGCAGCTATCCAAGAATCTAACTTAATTTTGCAAAACCTCAGATTTGGCTCATACTTTTTGGGGAAAACAAAAAAGTAATCTAGGTAGTACTGCCCCCCAATTGTGTTTGGAAATCGTAGTCGTAATTGTTTATCAAAAAGATAATTCGACCTGTTGAAGGAGTTCATAGGCATCTATGATAAGCACGTCAAAAAGTTAACTCCTTAAACAGTTCGAGTAATACCTAAGTTGAAGCTGTCAAATGATTACGATTTTCTTAGACATTTGGGCCTCTGATTTGATAGTGTTGCGCTATATCGAAATTATTATTTCGGGCTCAGCAGACCGTGTGGGAGTTTTTTACGTATGAAAGTTAACTACCATTTGGAATCGATCGAGCGCCAGCTGTCTAGCGCTTGACAATTCCATACAAATCGTCCATACAATTAACGCTGACGCAATCAAATTGGAAGACTCTCCCACTAGGCACTCTGACCACACTGACTTCTGTACTTATGCGTCAGGCGCGTTGCCGTAAATATTACAGTGTAAAATTTGCATCAACCATTTCAATTACAAACATAAACATAGATAATTATTGGAATCTCAATAAAAAGGCATTTTTAATTCCATTCCGCGCTCTGGTTTGTTTGTCCTTTCACCAAAGGTTGCCTGTAAGGGATTTCTTTAGCAATAAGACCGCCTTTGCACGTTTCTATGTAGTCTTACTACTGCTTTTTTACTGTGTAATGTATATTTTGTGTGTGCAATAAAGATATCTAAATAAATATTTAATAATTTGAAAATACATTATTGTGGCACCAAAACTCTCGTGAAACATATTCGGTTCATTAACAGTAACGATATTCTTACTAGGAGGTGCGTATCCATTATTGTTTCCCGAAAATTTATCGGCTTTTTGGTGGCCGTGCGACGAATTTTTAATTGGATTTTATGAGAGTTTTCGTTTGTGAGTTGCTCAATCTTACCCATTGTTACGTCCAACTTGGGAATAGGAAACGTTTTCTGTTAATATTTTTGGTTAGTAATGTTCTGAAGTTTTGATTACATCGTGTGCTTTGGGTAGAAATATTTCCACTTTTACCTTTAAAAATATGAAGGATTGCTTTTTACTAATTCCCTTGGCTTTGTTGTTTCTGATGAAGGTAATAAGAAGCGAGAAATATAATTTTTCATAGCATAAAGGTTTCCGACAAGCCAATAATGAGGTTGGTTTGCTTGTCCTCTGAAATGGAGGTTATAGAAGGGTGTTAGGAGGGGGTAGGGGGTAAAACTCATTTCCTGGCTGTCGACGGAAGCCCAGCCGGCCAATAAGCATGGAAAACTTGTGTTCTGAAATGTCTGGGAATTTTTAAGTCTTAATTTTCTATTTCCTTGATATTTTTCAAGCGTTTTTCATCTATTCTTTGCTATCCGGTTGGCAATTATTGGAAAATCTTATTGTGGAAGTCTCAAGAACTATTAAAAATATATATTAAACTAGCGGCACGCTATGATGGCCGGTTTGACGTTTGTCCGCTCATGAAGTTCCGTATTAATTGATAACGACTTTGAAGGAAATAATTGTATTACTTTATTGACGATAGTGATGTGCAGAGATTCATAAATTTTATCGAATGTAGTTTTAGGTTTAGGACTCAAAATTTATTTATTAAATTGATTTCTTAAATGTATACAAGTGTAGAAAAATCAGTTTGCACCATTTAAGGGGTGAATGTACTTGTGAATATGAACAATTTTCACTATGTGGACAAACCTCTGAAATCGCAAAAAAATATCAATAAATTTTTAAAAATGGAATCTAATACGATCGTCACATAGGATCGCTGGCTAGCACAACTACTACCTCCGGCAAACTCGCGTCAATGCTCAATGCAAAACAAAGCAGTTTCGAATTGACGTTGCTTCGAAAAGTATAAACTGTCAGTGCAATGCGATTGTGATATAGTTTTGGCATTCACTGAAGGAAGCTGGATTATTCTTCGGTGGGGAAAGTTCTTTAACGAAGATTTTGAAGACCATTGGATTTCGATACAAAAAATGTAACAAACGCAAAATATTGATGGAAAGATTTGATATAGCGATGGCAAGGTATACTTTTTTACGGCAAGTGAAAGAAATCAAAAATTGGCAAAATGTTGTGTTCTTGGATGAAACATGGCTTAATGCTAACCATACTGTAGGCCGTTCTTGGAACGATGACACAGCAGCATCTACTTCCAAAGTTCCTGTAGGAAAAGGATCGCGACTTATAATTTGTCACGCCGGAACCATCAACGGGTTTGTCGAAGGTTCTCTCATGGCTTTTGCGTCAAAAACCACTGGAGACTATCATGAAGACATGAATGGAGAAAAGTTTACTGAATGGTTTACCTTTAAATTAATAAGGGAAGATTATGAAAGAGATGTGAAAATAGATAATATTATAGAAAACGAACATATAATTATTAATGTATGTGATGATAGCAGTGACGACAGTGAAAATAGTAGTATGGACGAATCTGATTAATTATGGCCTTTTGTGGCACCTTTTTTGGTATCTTTTGTATTCATATGTTTCTTGTGTGCATATAAAGTATGTATATTCATTTTCGTTCAAATATTCAGTTCGTTCAAATAAATTAAATAAACATATACATTTTTGTTTTATTAAACCTATTTAATCAGGTACAAAAACAAAACTTAATTGTTTTTTGTTCGAGAATAAATTGACATTCCACATCACTATTGTAATGTGTCAAACCGGCCATCATAGCGTGCCGCTAGTGTAAAGCTTTGTAACGGCTCAAATTTTGTAAATTTATTTCTTTGCTAACTGAAGTTAAAGGCGAAGTAAATATGTCATACAAAATTTATGTTATGAAGAACATAAAGTTTCAGAAGTCTCGTAAGTAGCTCTTGTAAAGAGTAATAAATTTTTATTTTATTATTTCCAAAAAACTACACTAAATAATAAAAGTATAATCGGTTACATAAAACTAGCACCAAAATGAATCCCTCAACAAAAGTAATTCATTCACTCTTTGATTTATTAATATCTGTTACTAAAGTATTCAAAATTCAAATGTTTTTTTCAAAATGTAATATATTCAGAGATGGTGAAAGGTGAAAATGTACCTCCATAAACACATTTTGAAATCGAACTTTATTGCTATAAAATATAAATAATTGTATGAATTATTTAAATTAAAGATTAACTTCCGGAAATCCGCTTTCAGACTATAAATTTTGCGGCTTATAAAATTATGCTTAGCTCATAAAATATATGTTATGGGAGGTCAGAATACATGGAACGTAAATTTGGCAAGGTTGTCATTAGTATGAGAACGAGTCCAGGTCGCTCCTGGCGAACTTCCAGGCTAGTTGGCAACGACACATGTAGGACATCAAGTTTTAACATAACGATGCCTCTGGAGAGATCATCCAAATGTTTTTGTAGGCAGCTACTCTACATTTTCGTTTTTTCTTTTGGAAGTTCCTTGTGTCGTTAATGCTCTTCATTTTATCTCAGTAAAATTAAACTATAAATGAAAGTTACAGTGTTTTATATTACCTCCTATAATCTTGTTTATATTTTATCGAATAGGACCAGAGAGAGATATAAAGCGTAGGACCTGAAGCCGAAGAGCTAAACCCGATTTATGTACTGAGATTTTTTTTGTCAGAAAACTCCAATTTTTTTGCTCGTACCGGGACGCAGTTGGAAAAAGCTAGTCACTATGATTAGACTAACGAGACAGAAAAGATTATAAAGCAAAATTGTTTTGTGTTCCGGTACCTACCTTAAGTTTAATTTTTTCAGTGTTGCTATTGAAAAATATATCTAAAACAACGAAAAAATATACCTTAAATGTTTTCATTAGTATATGTCACCGTAAGATTGTAAAAACCGTTAGATTATAATCTAACTCGCGAAATTGTAAACTGTCGAAAGATTGTGAACCGTTCAATGTTCTGAGTGTCAATTTTTAAAATATTCATTGTATTTACGTTTTCTTGACTGTTTCTTGTAGGTTAGATTAGGGTAAGACATAAATAATCAGGTAGTGCATTTAGGTTCTATCGGGTTAATATACCTAACAGATTACAATCTACCGAAAAATAATGCGTTAAATTGTAATCTTTCGACAGTTTGCAATTTCGCGAGTTAGATTATAATCTAACGGTTTTTACAATCCTACGGTAACATATATATTGTTAAAAAAATCTTTATAAAAATATCAACTGCTGAGTTTCTTGCCTGCTCTTCAGAAAAGTGTAGATTTTCTTTCCGAAACGGTGGTAGTCCCGCATTAGTGATGCAAAAATAAAACATATTTTCATTTCATATAGCGACCATCGTTAAAGTTGAAAAATACATTATTTCAAGCAGCAAGAAAATCAAAGCAAAGAAAATGTAAAACTTAAATATGAAAGTCGTTCAGAAGTCGTGTCGAGTCTTCTATTTTGTTACTCCCTTCGTTCTTCAGTGCATCGGTTTATAGAAAAGAGCTATAACTTATCGTTTCTCGTATCATTTGTTCTCGCACTATAAAGTAGATAGGACTTCGGTGCAAAGTCATGCCGCTCGCTCGATTTATTTGTTGCTTATGTGCTGCTACCAACGCCAGCACAAAGTTATCTCGTCTATTTGAAAATGTTCTCCCGTTGTAAAGACTGAATATGGAATAAAGAACGTAGTTTTCATTATAGATAAGAGTAAGTACGCTTTCAAAGTGGGTTCGTTATCAAAGATTTATTTAATTGTAAATAGTTTAGGTTTGCTTTTATCATATTGATTAAAAGTCTAGCTGTAAATAAAGACTGCTTTTTATTATTACTTAGATATTTTATATACTTTATTTTACAAGGATCTCTGAAGATCCTTTTTGACATCCGCGTCACCAGGGACTTTTTAACGATATCTATGATAACATCATATAGATGTTCATGATAAAGCTCAAGTGTTAACTGTTACGATAATAATACTTATTACTAATATTATAAATGCGAAATTGTGTTTGTTTGTTGGTTTGTCCTTCAATCACGCCGCGGCATATTACTTAGTTTGACTGAAATAAGGAATTGAATAAATAAATTTGATACGTAATTATGTGTCAAAAACAGTCAGCTATGTTAATAATACTCATAAAAATAAATAAATTCAAGGTAAATTGATTTTTATAAAGCGAGTTTTCATGTTCTCATATTTCACTAAGCAGTCCTTTGTTACTCTCCGCAACAAAAGTGTTAAGTTATTTAATACACAGCTCAGCAAGTACAGTGGAGGCCATAATTATTTTTAATGACCGCCGCGACGGCCATCTTTCTGAATATTCATTCAATAAAGGCCCCTTCATTTTTCTAGAGGCTCTCTAACCTAATTTGCGGTAATGAGTTGGGTGCGTATCTTTGTAAGGCTTATAAAGCAAATTAGATGGCACTGTCACTTTGTCATTCTCTTTGACGAGTTACGTTGAGGCTGTATTACATATGTCTACGTTACGTGCACTTTTTCAAAATTCTCTGTCAATATTAAACACTAGTTAATGAACGCGACTTCGTCCGCGTGGATTAAAGTATTTTTGATTCTCGCGGACACTCTTGAATTTTCCGGTATATAAAGATGCTTATGTTCTTACACGGAACGGGATACAACCTATACCTGTACTCAATTTCATCAAAATCGGTTAAACAGATATTTTTTTGATTCCCGCAGGAACTCTTGAATTTTACGGGATACAACGGCCTTTGTCCTTCTCCGGGATACAACCTATCCCTGTACCAAATTTCATCAATATCGTTTGAACGGATGGGCCATGAAAGCGTAGCAGACAGAAAGACAGACACATTCGCATTTATAATATTAGTATAGATTAAATATAACAAAAATACATAAATGCCTCTTTTCTCCTTCCATAAAAGATAATCGATATCGATAATCGATAATCGTAGTAATCGATTTATGCATGAAAGAGCTGGAGACTGGCATAGGCTACTTTATATCTCAGAAAATTAAAAAGAAAATGTTCCCTCTAGAGGGGTTCTAAAAAAACTAGTTTTTTATTGACACGACAATTGACAGTTAGGGAGTTAGCTAGGTTTAGGTAATACAGTCTGCGGAATTAGCGGAAGGGTCTCAAGGACCAGGGACAACGACGAACAAAAATGATTTTTTTATTCACTACAAGTTAGCCCTAGACTGCGATCTCACCTGATGGTAAGTGATGATGCAGTCTAAGATGGTAGCGGGCTAACCTGTTAGGGGCATGGCAGTTATACAAGGTGTTAGGTAATTAGTATAACATTCCCCTATTCGGTTTCTACACGGCATCGTACCGGAACGCTAAATCGCTTGGCGGCACGTCTTTGCCGGCAGGGTGTTAACTAGCCACGGCCGAAGCCTCCCACCAGGCCAGACCAGGGAAAATTTAGAAATTATAAATTCCCAAATTGACCGTGCCGGGAATCGAACCCGGGACCTCCGCATGTTAAGACAACAGCGCTTCGGAGGTTGTGGGTTTAAGTAACTAAAATCCTTAAAATGTTTGGGAACAACTGACTTGTTCTCATTCGCAAAAGACTAATGTTGCAATTTTGGGCAAGATGGCTGATACAAAGTATGATATTAGAGCGTTTCGCGGTCTTGATTTCCTCTGAAAAGCCCATTTCAGATCTCATCTGTCAGATGGATGCGTTGTTTTGCTTTTTATTGTTCCCATAAACGCGGGGCGTGACCTTAGGAAGCACGCCTGAATAACAATTCAAGGATTTATGAAGCACTCGGCTTGAACAATTAATGGTGTTATAGCAGGCCGCTGGGGACTCTATGCTATTATGTTTATGTTAGCTTCGAAAAGTTAGAAAGTGTTTGTTATAAAAATAACTTAACTTGGCTTAGTTTTTATATACTAACGGAGCCAGGGGGGGTTACTACGAACGCACTATTTCTCCAAAATGACAGTGTTATGTCACGTGCCTTGAAATAAGGATACTAATT
Source organism: Erebia palarica (assembly GCA_964035005.1). Lineage (NCBI taxonomy): Eukaryota > Metazoa > Arthropoda > Insecta > Lepidoptera > Nymphalidae > Erebia > Erebia palarica. The sequence goes on along the minus strand of OZ035989.1, from coordinate 12,057,801 downwards.
CTAAAAGACAAACGTCAACAACATTTTAACAATACGGGTTTAAGCGATGGTAGTATGCCCCCAGATAGAGTTTCCCTCTGGATTTAGCTAAATAGCAATTTTTTACACGCTCTATTGAAATTATTCATAATTCATTTATTTATTTGTGAATACTAAGGACTAAAACAGTAACCGAAATTAGGGGTTCAAACACTATTTTTTGAAACTGTTCTATAACAGAAACACTTCGGAATTTGAGTCAAGAGAGGTTTATTTCGTAGATCTTGAATGAATATGGTATGTCCGACTGCAAAACAGCGAAAACTCTGATGGAAATGGATTTCCATAAAGCCTTGGCGGAAGGGGAAGAAGGTAAGCTATTTTCCGGCCAAGACTCTCGTAGTTATCAAGCGCTCATGGGGTCGCTTAACTATTTGGCCTGTAACACACGCTCGGATATTGCAGCTGCGGTAAATTTCTTGGTGCAGTATAACTCTTGTTGTAAGGAGCGTCATTGGATAGCCGCTAAACATATCTTGAGGTACCTTCAAGGTACAAAGGATCTTGGTTTGATATTTTCCAAGTCGCCGGTGCAGGACATCACGGGATTTGTAGATGCTGACTGGGGAGGGAACATCAAAGATAGGAAATCTTACTCTGGATTTATTTTTAGATGCGGAAACTCGATGATTAATTGGGAATTCCGGAAACAAGCTTGTGTAGCACTGTCGTCAACGGAACCCGAGTATATTGTACTTTCAGAAGCAACAAAGGAGGCAGTTCACTTGCGGCAATTGAATGCATTTATACGAGGTGAAGTTCTTAGGTCTATTTGTATATTCGTAGATAATCAGAGTGCTATTAAACTTGCGTACAATCCTGTAGCGCATAGACGGACAAAACATATAGACATAAGGGCACACTATGTGAGAGATTGTATCGCAAAGAATGTTGTACATCTGGACTATGTGTGTACGGAGGATAACCCAGCAGATATGCTGACAAAACCATTAGGTCGTGTGGTATTTAACAAATGTGTGCACGATCTGAGTATGGGTGTGTGCACAGTGGTATGATGTGTGGATATCTGAAGATGGATGTTGTTTGAGGGGAAGTGTGAAAACTCTTTAGTGATATCTTCGATATTCGGATGTATTTTTTGATATATATGACTGTGTCATTCAAAAATTAATAATAGGTCTTTACCTATGAAATTGCCGTTTCGTATGGAATAAGTGAAAGTACTTACTTTTCAATCTTTATTATTTCTGTTATTCGAAGTAATCACCCATGCAATCGACGCATCTTTGCCAACGCATTGGCAGTTTATTGATGCCCTTCTTGTAAAAATCAGCTGGACGGGAGGCAACAAACTCTTCAAAGGCATTTTGTACTGCCTTTCGGGAATTGAATTTTTTACCCACTAAAAAGTTGTCTAAATTTTGGAAAAAGTAATAGTCGGTAGGTGCAAGGTCTGGTGAGTATGGCGGATGAGGGAGAGCTTCCAACCCCAGCTCTTGCAGCTTGGAGACTGTCTGTTGCGCAGTATGGGGTCGCGCGTTGTCGTGAAGGAGCAGTGGGGACGACCGAAGCTGGTTACAGATTGCAGGTCTCGACGCGTACGTTGCGCTGGCGATCGTTAAGGTCGTGGGGCACCCATCTATCAAGCTTTTTTACCTTGCCAATTTATCACAAATGGATCAATATTGTTTTGATGCTTACATCAAAAGCTGCTGCTAGCTCAGCTGTAGATTGAGTTCCACAATCGCCTTTAAGTCATTATTGTTGACCAAAGTCTCCGGACGACCACGAGCTTCATTTTACAAGTCGAAATTTCCAGAACGGAACCGGGAAAACCAATAACGGGTTGTGCGTTCGTTTGTACAGTTTTTGTACTCTCCGTAAACGTTTTTGATGTTACGTGCCTTTTGTGTCGCGTTGGTGCCACGACGGAACTCATATCTCATAATTACACGAATTTTTAAAGTATCCACTATGACGAAAAATGTTGAAATGTAATGAAAATACAACGCTAATCAAAAAACAAAAAACTGAGTTTGTAAAAAGAATGTCATGATTTTAAAACAAAATTTATTTGAATTTAGAATACAGAGCCATTACAAACTTTTTTTTATTTGAAATTACCAGTACTGAAGAAAGGCAATTTCATAGGTAAAGACGTAATATAAAAGATTTTTCTCTGTCCAAACAACGTTTTTACTTTCATTATCCTAGTTTTCTAGTATTATATCTTCAAAAGAAATCATAGTATGTTTAAGAAAATGGAAGGTTAAAAGGGTAGAGGGAATGTCTAGTGATATCCGGACGCCATCAAGCGCCAATATCCGCACGGTTACAACTCACAGCCGACTGCATACGAGTTGGTCGCGGAAATAGAATTTATCATTCCACTATTTGATTAATTCCCTTCAACTACGTAACTAGCATTGTTATTTTCCAATTTTTATATGAGACTAGAGAAAAAAACCGCGTGACTTACGTCCACGTGGGATGAAATTTTTTAAGAATCCTGTGCAAACTCATTAGTTTTCCGGTATAAAAAGTACCCTCCTATCAATCATTCCAGGTCTTTTTCTATGTTCATGCTAAAAGTCACGTTGTTTTGACGCAGGGTGATTGAATGACAATAACCAAACAAATCGCATTTATGATTCGCATAAATATGGGATATGGAAATAAGTAGCTCATAGAAAACATCTAAGTAAATATCCAACTTTTTTCATATGTTATGATTTATTTTTATTTGGGAATAAAGTTGCAGGATTCTTTTAAATATATTAGACGTTTATGGAGCGGTTTAAAATATTATCCTCTTTTAGCCTTGCACTAAAAGTCAACGAGTGGGGTTTGAATTTATTTTTCAGATTAATTCTCCTTCTACAGGTTTGTTAAAATTTACCTGTTTTTATTTTCTACATCTAGGTAAATGGTCTAGCGCAAAGTTTGGAATGTGCTCTGCAAATGCTTTGCATTGCCCCATTACATTGGTCCACGTAGATTTAGAGCAGACAAAGTACAGGTGCGATTACATTTTATGAGCAAAACAAACGCTGAGACTGAGTATTTACGAGCGCACTAAGGTTTTATCGAAGGCAAATAGTTTCGAGTAGTTTCAGATATTCATTTGATTTCCACTGACTGTTTCCCTCGATTTTATTTGCGTGGAAATATTGTTCCTATTATTTTTTTGCCTCACGGATTAATTTGAATAGGCCGCTGCCGATGTGAACTCACTTTGTTGTGGGCTCTTCTCAGACCAGGGCGCGTTTGGAACCCTTTAGTTTTAACATACAGTAGTTAATTATCACCATTGCGTCTTATATTTTAGTGACGCTCAAAAAGTATACTGTATATCTAGGTAGTGTATCTAGGTACCAATTCTGAATAAAAATCTTTTAAATTTTACTTTGACTGAACATCATGAAGAGTTTAAGACGTAGACCGCTCCATTTTGTTAGTAATTTTGTTTGTTTTAAGGACTTAAAAGGTTACGAAGAAACACACTAACATCGCATTTTTCTGTTTACAAAATGTTTCGATAATGTCGATATAGGTTAGTTGTCGATTACTGTATCCCAGAAGTAGCTCTCATATTGATTACACCTACATAGTACATACTATATGAAATCGTTCCCTGTGCACTCAAGGGTATAATTTCACGATCTACAATAGCTATTCCACTCAGATGCAGAATTTTTAAAAATCGTTCCTTGCAAGCACTAGGTATAAGATAAAAGTATAATGTACCCAATTGCTCCTTAGGTTTCTCGACTCAGAAGATTTCAAGAACAGTGATTGTATTTGATTTTTCTAGAACGTGGATGGAACGGAAAAGGTTTTAGCACAAAATATGATAATCATCATCATCATAATAATTTATTTGCTGATTAGCTATAGTATCACAGTGTCAAGCCACCATCTACCAATCATAATATGGCGTGCAAACTATCTTATAATACAACATAATAAGATATGATCTGAGGTTCTGTTTTCTTGTTTGATTGACCCTTTTCCTGAAAATTTGTTGATTGTTTGTATGTGACTTTAATGCGTTTATTCGCATTTAAATTTCACAGCTGGTTTCACCCTAAATCAGAGGCCCAATTATCTAAACCAATCGTACTCATTTGACAACTCATAACGTATAACTCGAACTTTTTAAAGAGTACATACACGTGTTTTGACGTGCAAGCATCTATGACCTCTTTAAACAGGTCGAATTATGCGTTTGACAGACGATTACGATTACAAATTCCTTACATAATCGAGGGGCTGGTATGTTGTGATTAAAAAAAAACTAATGGGCCAATCTTGATGTGATTATTTCATAAAATTCAACATCAATAGATTATTTGCACAATAAAGTAGGTACATCAGAGTAGATCCTTGGACAGGTTCTATTATAGTCACAAGACAAATATTGTAGCAAAGTAAAAAAACTAGGAAGCACCTTTAAGACATAATTTTATAAAATACGCTCGAACGTTGCACCTCCAGGAAACACATAACAAGCTTGAACGTCGATTCCCAGTTGGATGTCTGTTAAATACGGGAAAAGCCGGATGAAGAAACTCTGATTATAAATACCGAGCGAACGCCACCGCGAAGAATTTCTAATAAAGTCAAACAATTACTTCAGAATATCCCAATTATATTAATAGCTTTTGTAAAAGGAAACCCAATGACCGAATCTGGGGCATTTTCCGGCGACCGGGGGAGGTCATTTAACGTGGAATAAAGTCGGGAGTGTAGGGAATGGAGTCATTTGTTAGTTTAGGGTTGTTTTGCTAGGTGTTACCATGTGCCGGGCAATTGACTTGTTTGATTATACCCCGAACACGACTCCCAGTAGTCGTGTTCGGGGTATACTGGTTACTTAGTCTATGGTTATATACGGATACTTACAGTCCCTTACTATAGTTTTCTTGATGGTTTACTTTTTCAATGTCGTCTTCACCAATGGGCGCAATGATTCTTGTATAAATTTCCACCCTCCATGGTTTTGTGATGCTTGGTGTCAGAAGAAGTTCTCTAGACTTTACTGCTTTTTGGGTGATTTTTACAATAACACGTTCATCTCATTTGTACTTATTTATAATAAGTATCATTATCAACTAATTGCACAACAATACATGTCATAAAATTAGGCGGACAACCTTATCTTCCAGTTAACCGTCGGGAGGTGTAATTTTGGAATTTGGTTTGTTTTTTAAAAAAAAATTTAAGTGTGTTATTTGTTATCCTAAATAAAAATTTATTTATTTTAAACCATATCAACTTATTTACTAAGTAACAATATTTATCTACTTACCTACTCACTAATTTTGAAAAACGACAACCATAAAATTTTGTTGATTTTCCTAACAAATGTCGCCATAAAAAGTTCCATTAACTACATAATACCCATAAAGCTTAGTTATCATAACATAATTACACGTAGGCCTCCATCAGGGCGTCAAATGGAGTGGAATTGAGTTTGCTCGTGTGGAACAACATTACCGATACTCCGTCGGCCGTAGTATTGAGAGTTTTGCTTTGCCGTATTACAGAGTTACGATAGTATAAACTAGATGATGCCCGCGACTTCGACCGCGTAAATTTAGTTTTTTAATACCCGCAAGAACTCCGTAATTCTTCGCTATAAAAAGCAGCATATCCTTTCCCGGGACTTATCACTTTTACCTATCACTGTACTACAAATTTCATCGAAGTCGGTTGTAAACATAGGCTGTCAAAGCGGAGCAGACAGACAGATACACTATCGCATCTATAAAATTAGTTTTTCTGCGTCGTATTCCTCATTACTGAGGGTCGTGACCCCTGTCCATTGATCAAATATTGATAGATGTTGTCTTGGGATAATAATGCGGTGGGTTCCCACGTCCTTTCGCATACGACTTGATTATGGGTATTTAAACTCTTAGGCTTTTGTAACGATTATTGACCGAGCGAAGCGAAGGTCTCTGAGTCTACTTGATATGTGAATTTGCACTTGTCCGTCCGTCCCTCTGTCTGTCAGAGCCTTATAAGTTCTGAATTACTGAACGTGATTACTTCAAATTTTAATATAATATGTAAACCGATGGCTTCCAGCCGAATATGGCTTCAAAAGTAATAAAAATCTTTATTTCAAGGAAGCTTATTTTATAGAAGCGAATACGAAGTAAAATAGTTTTTATAGCGTTACATAGGGTTGCGGTATATTATTTTAAAGATAATTAGGAATAGATTCCAAAAAATATTTTTTAAATTTTTCCTTGTATCCTGTACTTGAACAATAAATACTAAAATTAGATAAGGAAACGAAATTATTTAATTTTTAACAGAACTTCACAATTATGTCAATAGATGGCACTCTGTAAAAGTTTATTCGTTTCCCCAATAACTCTTTAGATCTTTTGCGTCTAATGTTAAAAGTTAACTATTACAATATATAGTTAAAACTATCTTATGGATACCGCAAGGTCTCAGTTCGTGGCGAACCATGAGTTTTTGTATCTACAAATTGATTTAATTGTAAATGATTTTTTTAAAAAGAGCAACCACCGAGTTTCTTTCTGGTTCTTCCCGGTAGCAATGTTATTTATTCCAAACCAGCGGTAGATGTGTCCGTGAACTTAGCAGAGCAAGTGCTAGCAGATCAAAAATAAAAGGGAGTTCTGTTCGCATGCAGATGAGTTCTATAGTTCCTGATAGATTTTAGAGATAGTTCTGGCGAGTTAACCTAAAAAACGCCGGTTGAAAAAATGATCTGCTAACTTCCGGTAGCAGATCATTTTCTACAAAATCAAAAATTAAGGTGAGTTCTGTGTTCCTGCGGCTGAGTTCTATAGTTCCTCATACTTTTCAGCAATAGTTCTAGCTCTTTAATCCAGAAAAAAGTCAATTGAAAATAATGATCTGCTACGGGAAGTTAGCAGAGCATCTGACAGACCATAGAATAAACATTCACAGAAAATAGAACTGTCGCTTCAGTGACAAGAACTCTGCGGTTTCTGTAAGAAGGATAACAGATCTTTAATATCCAGGACGAAACTTGCCTGGAACTCTCATAATACTTCTAGCAGAGCATAGAAGAAGAAAACGATATTTCTTCGAAACGAGATAAACACTACGTTTTAAAAAATTCACTGAAACTAGAACTCTCGCCTGAGAGGCTAGAACTCCACGCTTTCTGATAGAAGAATAACAGATCTATTACATCCATAAAAAATCTTGCCTGGAACTCTCATAAAACTTCTAGCAGAGCATAGGAGAAGAGTGCAAAACATCATCGAAACGAGATAAACACTACGTTTAAAAAAATTCACTGAAACTAGAACTCTCGCCTGAGAGGCTAGAACTCTGCGTTTTCTGATAGGTGAATAACAGATATATAATATCTATAGCAAATCTAGTCTGGAACTCTCATAAAACTTCTAGCAGAGCATAGGAGAAGAGTGCAAAATATCATCGAAACGAGATAATCACTACGTTTTAAAAAATTCACTGAAACTAGAACTCTCGCCTGAGAGGCTAGAACTCCGCGCTTTCTGATAGAAGAATAACAGATCTATTACATCCATAACAAATCTTGCCTGGAACTCACATAAAACTTCTAGCAGAGCATAGGAGAAGAGTGCAAAACATCATCGAAACGAGATAAACACTACGTATTAAAAAATTCACTGAAACTAGAACTCTCGCTTAAGAGGCTAGAACTCCGCGCTTTCTGATAGGTGAATAACAGATCTATAATATCTATAACAAATCTTGCCTAGAACTCTCATAAAACTTCTAGCAGAGCATAGGAGAAGAGTGCAAAATATCATCGAAACGAGATAAACACTACGTTTTTAAAAATTCACTGAAAATAGAACTCTCGCCTGAGAGGCTAGAACTCTGCGTTTTCTGATAGGTGAATAACAGATCTATAATATCTATAGCAAATCTAGTCTGGAACTCTCATAAAACTTCTAGCAGAGCATAGGAGAAGAGTGCAAAATATCATCGAAACGAGATAATCACTACGTTTTAAAAAATTCACTGAAACTAGAACTCTCGCCTGAGAGGCTAGAACTCCGCGCTTTCTGATAGGTGAATAACAGATCTATAATATCTATAGCAAATCTAGTCTGGAACTCACATAAAACTTCTAGCAGAGCATAGGAGAAGAGTGCAAAATATCATCGAAACGAGATAATCACTACGTTTTAAAAAATTCACTGAAAATAGAACTCTCGTCTAAAAGGCTAGAACTCCGCGTTTTCTGATAGAAGAATAACAGATCTATTACATCCATAACGAATCTCGCCTGGAACTCTCATAAAACTTCTAGCAGAGCATAGGAGAAGAGTGCAAAATATCATCGAAACGAGATAAACACTACGTTTTTAAAATTCACTGAAACTAGAACTCTCGCCTGAGAGGCTAGAACTCCGCGTTTTCTGATAGGTGAATAAAAGATCTATAATATGTATAACAAATCTTGCCTGGAACTCACATAAAACTTCTAGCAGAGCATAGGAGAAGAGTGCAAAATATCATCGAAACGAGATAAACACTACGTTTTTAAAATTCACTGAAACTAGAACTCTCGCCTGAGAGGCTAGAACTCCGCGTTTTCTGATAGGTGAATACGTAGTGTTTATCTCGTTTCGATGATGTTTTGCACTCTTCTCCTATGCTCTGCTAGAACTTTTATGTGAGTTCCAGGCACGATTTGTTATGGATGTAATAGATCTGTTATTCTTCTATCAGAAAGCGCGGAGTTCTAGCCTCTCAGGCGAGAGTTCTAGTTTCAGTGAATTTTTTAAAACGTAGTGATTATCTCGTTTCGATGATATTTTGCACTCTTCTCCTATGCTCTGCTAGAAGTTTTATGAGAGTTCCAGACTAGATTTGCTATAAATATTATAGATCTGTTATTCACCTATCAGAAAACGCAGAGTTCTAGCCTCTCAGGCGAGAGTTCTAGTTTCAGTGAATTTTTTAATACGTAGTGTTTATCTCGTTTCGATGATGTTTTGCACTCTTCTCCTATGCTCTGCTAGAAGTTTTATGTGAGTTCCAGGCAAGATTTTTTATAGATATTATAGATCTGTTATTCACCTATCAGAAAGCGCGGAGTTCTAGCCTCTCAGGCGAGAGTTCCAGTATCAGTGAATTTTAAAAACGTAGTGATTATCTCGTTTCAATGATGTTTTGCACTCTTCTCCTATGCTCTGCTAGAAGTTTTATGAGAGTTCCAGGCAAGATTTGTTATGGATGTAATAGATCTATTATTCACCTACCAGAAAGCGTGGAGTTCTAGCCTTTCAGGCGAGAGTTCTAGTTTCAGTGAATTTTTTAAAACGTATTGATTATCTCATTTCGGTGGTATTTTGCACTCTTCTCCTATGCTCTGCTAGAAGTTTTATGAGAGTTCTAGGCAGTATTTGTAATAGATATTATAGATCTATTATTCACCTATCAGAAAGCGCGGAGTTCTAGCCTCTTAGGCGAGAGTTCTAGTTTCAGTGAATTTTTTAAAACGTAGTGATTATCTCGTTTCGATGATATTTTGCACTCTTCTCCTATGCTCTGCTAGAAGTTTTATGAAAGTTCCAGGCAAGATTTGTTATGGATGTAATAGATCTGTTATTCACCTATCAGAAAGCGTGGAGTTCTAGCCTCTCAGGCGAGAGTACCAGTATCAGTGAATTTTTTAATACGTAGTGTTTATCTCGTTTCGATGATGTTTTGCACCCTTCTCCTATGCTCTGCTAGAAGTTTTATGTGAGTTCCAGGCAAGATTTTTTATAGGTATTATAGATCTTTTATTCTACTATCAGAAAACGCGGAGTTCTAGCCTCTTAGGCGAGAGTTCTAGTTTCAGTGAATTTTTTAAAACGTATTGATTATCTCATTTCGGTGGTATTTTGCACTCTTCTCCTATGCTCTGCTAGAAGTTTTATGTGAGTTCCAGGCAAGATTTGTTATAGATATTATAGATCTATTATTTACCTATCAGAAAGCGCAGAGTTCTAGCCTCTCAGGCGAGAGTTCTAGTTACAGTGAATTTTTTAAAACGTATTGGTTATCTCATTTCGGTGGTATTTTGCACTCTTCTCCTATGCTCTGCTAGAAGTTTTATGAGAGTTCCAGGCAAGATTTATTATGGATGTAATAGATCTGTTATTCTTCTATCAAAAAACGCGGAGTTCTAGCCTCTCAGGCGAGAGTTCTAGTTTCAGTGAATTTTTTAATACGTAGTGTTTATCTCGTTTCGATGATATTTTGCACTTTTCTCCTATGCTCTGCTAGAAGTTTTATGAAAGTTCTAGGCAAGATTTGTTATGGATGTAATAGATCTGTTATTCACCTATCAGAAAGCGTGGAGTTCTAGCCTTTCAGGCGAGAGTTCTAGTTTCAGTGAATTTTTTAAAACGTATTGATTATCTCATTTCGGTGGTATTTTGCACTCTTCTCCTATGCTCTGCTAGAAGTTTTATGAAAGTTCCAGGCAAGATTTGTTATGGATGTAATAGATCTGTTATTCTACTATCAGAAAACGCGGAGTTCTAGCCTTTTAGGTGAGAGTTCTAGTTTCAGTGAATTTTTTAATACGTAGTGTTTATCTCGTTTCGATGATGTTTTGCACTCTTCTCCTATGCTCTGCTAGAAGTTTTGTGTGAGTTCCAGGCAAGATTTTTTATAGATATTATAGATCTGTTATTCTTCTATCAGAAAGCGCGGAGTTCTAGCCTCTCAGGCGAGAGTTCTAGTTTCAGTGAATTTTTTAAAACGTAGTGTTTATCTCGTTTCAATGATGTTTTGCACTCTTCTCCTATGCTCTGCTAGAACTTTTATGTGAGTTCCAGGCAAGATTTTTTATAGGTATTATAGATCTTTTATTCTACTATCAGAAAACGCGGAGTTCTAGCCTTTTAGGCGAGAGTTCTAGTTTCAGTGAATTTTTTAATACGTAGTGTTTATCTCGTTTCGATGATGTTTTGCACTCTTCTCCTATGCTCTGCTAGAAGTTTTATGTGAGTTCCAGGCAAGATTTATTATGGATGTAATAGATCTGTTATTCTTCTATCAAAAAACGCGGAGTTCTAGCCTCTCAGGCGAGAGTTCTAGTTTCAGTGAATTTTTTAATACGTAGTATTTATCTCGTTTCGATGATATTTTGCACTCTTCTCCTATGCTCTGCTAGAAGTTTTATGAAAGTTTCAGGCAAGATTTGTTATGGATGTAATAGATCTGTTATTCACCTATCAGAAAGCGTGGAGTTCTAGCCTTTTAGGCGAGAGTTCTAGTTTCAGTGAATTTTTTAAAACGTATTGATTATCTCATTTCGGTGGTATTTTGCACTCTTCTCCTATGCTCTGCTAGAAGTTTTATGAGAGTTCTAGGCAGTATTTGTAATAGATATTATAGATCTATTATTCACCTATCAGAAAGCGTGGAGTTCCGGCCTCTCAGGCGAGAGTTCTAGTTTCAGTGAATTTTTTAAAACGTATTGATTATCTCATTTCGGTGGTATTTTGCACTCTTCTCCTATGCTCTGCTAGAAGTTTTATGAGAGTTCCAGGCAAGATTTGTTATGGATGTAATAGATCTGTTATTCTTCTATCAAAAAACGCGGAGTTCTAGCCTCTTAGGCGAGAGTTCTAGTTTCAGTGAATTTTTTAAAACGTAGTGATTATCTCGTTTCGATGATATTTTGCACTCTTCTCCTATGCTCTGCTAGAAGTTTTATGAGAGTTTTAGACAAGATTTGCTATAGATATTATAGATCTGTTATTCACCTATCAGAAAGCGCGGAGTTCTAGCCTCTCAGGCGAGAGTTCTAGTTTCAGTGAATTTTTTAAAACGTAGTGTTTATCTCGTTTCAATGATGTTTTGCACTCTTCTCCTATGCTCTGCTAGAACTTTTATGTGAGTTCCAGGCATGATTTATTATAGATATTATAGATCTGTTATTCACCTATCAGAAAGCGTGGAGTTCTAGCCTCTTAGGCGAGAGTTCTAGTTTCAGTGAATTTTTTAAAACGTAGTGTTTATCTCGTTTCGATGATGTTTTGCACTCTTCTCCTATGCTCTGCTAGAAGTTTTATGAGAGTTTTAGGCAAGATTTGTTAAAGATATTATAGATTTGTTATTCTTCTATCAGAAAGCGCGGAGTTCTAGGCTCTTAGGCTAGAGTTCTAGTTTCAGTGAATTTTTTAAAACGTAGTGTTTATCTCGTTTCGAAGAAATATCGTTTTCTTCTTCTATGCTTTGCTAGAAGTATTATGAGAGTTCCAGGCAAGTTTCGTCCTGGATATTAAAGATCTTTTATCCTTCTATCAGAAACCGCAGAGTTCTAGTCACTGAAGCGACAGTTCTATTTTCTGTGAATGTTTATTCTATGGTCTGTCAGATGCTCTGCTAACTTCCCGTAGCAGATCATTATTTTCAATTGACTTTTTCTGGATTAAAGAGCTAGAACTATTGCTGAAAAGTATGAGGAACTATAGAACTCAGCCGCAGGAACACAGAACTCACCTTAATTTTTGATTTTGTAGAAAATGATCTGCTACCGGAAGTTAGCAGATCATTTTTTCAACCGGTGTTTTTTAGGTTAACTCGCCAGAACTATCTCTAAAATCTATCAGGAACTATAGAACTCATCTGCATGCGAACAGAACTCCCTTTTATTTTTGATCTGCTAGCACTTGCTCTGCTAAGTTCACCGACATGCGGTAGATTCACTCGATGATTCAAAAGCACTTTTATTAAATTTATTTGAATAAAAAAATATGAGTTTGTATGTATGTCACTCGTAACGACACCCTACCACATCGAATTTTCTGGATCGTGATTCAGGACGAATGAATTGAGCATGTTCACTCGCTCATGGATCGTGAAAAGAACGCATCGAGACGCAAATGCTAATAACGAATCGTTAATGTCGGATGTGTTTGTGAATAAACCGTGGTTAAAACAAGGTTGGAGCTAGTTGGAGCTTTTATAGGACTAAAATTTTGCTCTGAAATAGCGTAAATACTACAAATAGATTACAAGCGAATTGTGCTCCGATTCGGTGAAGTGTGGACATTACTCAGTTTCAAGAACATTTCTCAGGTCAAACTTTATATTGTAAAGCGAGAAATGGAAAAGATATCCAATTTAACTTTTTCCCGACCACCGTTGAAGGAAGATAGCACTCTAGATTCTGGATATTTTTAAATTGTGTACCTAGTCATGTTTGAAGATTTATTGCGAATGGCGAAAGCGAGAAACCATTTCTGAAACAAGAGAAATAATTAAATTTCTCTTGTTAATTTTAAATTATTTATTTTCTTGAAAAGCTCTTCTGGAATTTGAATAGGGTAGTTGCTGTGTTAAGGAATAGGGTATATTTCAATCTTTAGCTTTCTTCTTCTCTTTTAAACATATAAAAGGAAAAGGTGAATGACGGAATGAGTGATTTATACACGTATAGCTAAAACCACTGGGCAGCATTTGGCATAGGTACAGATAGCTATTATGACGTAGGCATTTTTAAGAATTCAACCCCTAAAAATGTAAAATAGGGGCTTGAAATTGTGTAAAAGTTTGTTAGTTTTGAATAAGAATCATGAAGCTTTCACAAACAAAGAGAACAAAATATTATTAAATAAAAGTTTTTGGAAAATATAATATTTTTACTACTAATAAGTATGACATATTTTTAATAAACCTTTGCAGCTTAAACTTACCAATCGTAATCGAAGTTAATGAGAGCGGAGCCGCGGACTTTACAACTTTATTGCTCATTGAGCAATAAAGTTTGACACAGCTGCAGCACGGTGACGATTGCAATCTCCTTTGAAACTATCTCCATGTCGATTAAAATGCATAGTTATTGGAAGAATTCCGTTGATTCAGTCAACCAGTGGTAAGATATATATACCTAACAATTGCAACTGAACTTGAATTAGTTTGAATTTGACAACTAAGAGTTTCATTACATTTACAGGATGTTTTTATGGACCGAGATTTGAATTTTAATTTGTACTGATAAAAATTTTAAGAAAATAAACGACAGGTTAAATTAATATGTAACAATCGGGACAAATAAGAATTAGGTAATAGCACTGTCGATTATCTTAGCTTAATAAATCAAAGCCAATTCGCGGAAAATGATTACAAAACAACCTTGAAGATATAGTCTTGTACTTCCTTCCACGCCATAAGAGCTTCGAGGAAAAATATTGGGTCATACGTGAATGCAAAGTACAAGTGACATATTCCGGAATAGATTTATAAAAGAAGTTCTGACGTGGTAAGCAAAATGTTTTGAAAAAGCTTGAACCCTGAATTTTTCATCACGCCTATCAGAAGAGTATGGATTGAAAATATAGATGAGGAAGGCTTTGTGATTTTATCTTGGAGATTTTTATACTTATGAATCTTAAACTCTTCAGTGCGATTCTCCTTTTTCTTTAACTGAATTAATTTGCTCTAGATTCAAGAGAGTAACTGCACTTTATGTAACTTTAGGAGGATAATATCTAAAAGGTGCATACTTTATCATTAACTAGCTGATGCTCGTGACTTCGTCCGCGTGGACTGAGAATTTTTGCTTATGAGACTGGAAACTTTTTAAGCTATGTGCTATTCCAGTCTATAATTTATGTATTACTGTGCCAAAAACCAGATCCATTCAGCGTGATTGAGTAACAAACATACTTCCATTCATCCATCCATAAAAACTTTCGCATTTGTGATATTAGTTTAGAAGTAGTTACTGATATTAGTATAGATGATAATTCTCTGTTTTGGTCGCGGTTTACTTAGTGGTCAGTGGTACAGTACCTACGTAAAGCATAAGACATGAGATTAATTGCCTGCCTATTAAAGGTATGGCATTCCTTAGTGTAAAATATGTGTAGGTTATGAATGATTTGTAGAATGGATGAGACAATGAAATGACAAAATGAAGTGCGGTTTATATTCTGTAGGTACGACCATAGAGTTATAACATTTACTACGGTACGACCATTATGTTAGTGTTACTCTTTTGCTATAGAGTCTATGTTATGTCCTTAATCTCTCATAGTATCATTTTAGTTAGTAGTTTAACCCACGGTTATGATGACACGCCCGTCTCCTCATTAAAACTTACGTCCACTGTTTTGTTACTTTAAAGGTTGTACCTACACTAAAAATTGTATAGAATGTTTCTTGGAAGACGTCACTTACAAAGCTGTTCAAAAGTGTCATATCATCCATTACTATTGTCCTAAAGGGCATCTCAGAATACGTTATAAAATAGCAAATATTTCCTGTGATTTGATAACACTCTTACGCTATTGGTCAAAATCAATTGTCGCAGTGATTTCCATAAATTCCGCCAATAACAATGATAGATGCAGGTTTTATATAATAGGACTACAGACCATGGTCAAGTTTTATAATTATCGATAACTAATATTCTCTATTCTCCAAAAAAAATATACCTTCGGTTATAACGTGTCTTACAAATAACTTTGAAAGCTCGACCTCTACTCAATCCGAACTTCCAAGGCTGTTCCTAAACACGCTGACTCGGCGCTGTAAGAATCAATTAGCCGAAGATTATCTCGAAGTTTATGGTGATGACGCAACAAATTATACTATCATTGTTCCTAACTTCGAACAAAATATCTTAATTAACATCTGTAACGATTTATTACGCAGTTAAATATAGTATTTAGCGCCGGTTTTACCAACTCCGACTAACGTTTAACCACAGAATACTTAATGGTATCTCTCAGGTAAGTACAGAAGAATTAATTCGCAAATACGATTAAACTTTAAAAAAAAGTCTCCCTCCGTTTAAAATAAATAGCAAATCTTAGACTACATCATCGAGGGCTAACTTGTAGTGGAATAAAAAAAATACACTAAAAGGACCCTAAAAGTGTGGTTACTCTTGTAGAAAGCCTCCCAATATTGTTTTCACCATATGCTCTCAACCCCAACATTTCCTATGGGTTATTAACATTGCTGACTCGACACTTTGCTAATAAATTAGGCGTGTATTTTAAATTCTTGTTTGTGATGACGCATCATCTTGTCATGGTCTTTCCATCAAAGCCTAGTTTTAAGTCTCTTTCTAACTATTAACATTTACAAGCATACCATTTCATTTACAGTTTGTAAATTAATCACGTCTTTGAGAGGTGATATCTAGTGAAAGGCCCGGTGAATTGCGTCAGTTTTTATACTGTTTACAATATATACTGCGCATACTTAAATAATGTACAAAAATCAGCCTTTCTAGTTATGGGTCTTTCTTAGTAACCATAATACGTTTTTGAGCGGTCATATCTAGTGAAAAGGCCCATTAGCATGCGGGCAGACTTTCACTATCGTCATCATTGGAGATCCTAGGACCCACTAAATAGGTACTAAATCAGCCTTTTTAGCGATAGTTACCAAAAGTGCAGCTATCTCTTAAAGTATAAACATTGGTGTTTCCCAAGGTATAAATAAATTTTCTATTAGAATATAAAATAATAGTTTACATGTGCCTGTCTGCTACCCGTCCACGGCCCATCTATTCAATCAATAATTATAGATCTAGCCCATCGATCTAGCCACACTACAGATGCACGGAGCGGAAATCTTATTTGTATGACTTATGAGTTGACGACCTCCGTGGCGCAGTGTGTAGCGCTGTTGTCACGTGCGGAGTTCCCGGGTTCGATCCCCGGCAGGGTCAATTTGGGAATTTATAATTTCTGAATTTTCCCTAGTCTGGCCTGGTGGGGGGCTTCGGCCGTGGCTAGTTACCACCATACCAGCAAAGACGTGCCGCCAAGCGATTTAGCGTTCCGGTACGATGGCGTGTAGAAACCGAATAGGGGTATGGGCTTAATATAACTGCCATGCCCCTCACAGGTTAGCCCGCTACTATCTTAGACTGCATCATCACTTAGACTGCATCATCAGATGAGATCGCAGTCAAGGGCTAACTAGTGTGGATAAAAGTAAAAAAAAGCCGCGTCGCGCAGTGCATCTGCTTGCCGCGTCGCTTAGGTGGGCACAGCCCGATACAGACTTATACAAAGAAAATTTGTCGCTCCGTGCACCTGTAGTGGGCTGTGGGGCTAGACCTTTAACCGAATTTGGTACAGTTAAATCAAATTTTCAGTGTTCTCACGGGGTTTTTCAAAAACCAAAATTCACGCCGACGAAATCTATTATTAGAATACACTATCTATTAGACTCAAATCTCAATATACCTTCATTGCATAGGTTTTCCAAAATATTAGATTGCATTGCCTAAGCTGCTTTACGTTTTTAAAGGCATTTACGATCGCCAGATAAAGTTTCATTTTCACAACACTGGGCGATTGAAAAATCAAAAGTGTTGAACCAACCTGTATTGTATTTCTAAAACTAGTTTAAAATTCAATTACTAGGACTGGAATCCTATCTCGATCGGGCAAGCATTGCAAAAGAAAGATGCTGGGAAAAATCCTATGTCAGTGGGTTTTCTCTTTTCGCTTAAAGCAGAATCTTTGTGAATTATCTATGCCTATATTCTTTTATTATTGTTTCCACTAATCGTGTTCCATGAGGTCCCTAAAGTAAGTATTATAATTCTGAAACAATAGTAATAATACTGTAAAAAAATAATACTGTTTTATGCGATGGTAGTAAGCCCCCAGGTTGAGCTACATATTATACCTTTATCCCTTTGATATGAAGCCCCCTACTAATTGCTGAAAAATTACCCGAATTTATGTCGTAATACGCAACCGAAAACCTTGGAAGAGTTTATTCAGAAAATTTACTTATACAGTCTCACTGTGGAGTGCCGAAAACCCTGAGGCCTCATTAGGGGCCACTTTGAGACTCACTCGAGAGTTAAGAGGAAAGCAGCCTTACCTTTCGAGGGAGAGACGTTATAAACACCGTTTTCTTTTCCAACAGACTAGACCGCTTGTTCAAGAAATATATGGCGATGACATCTAATCGTGCGTAATTAAAGTATTCCGGAAACGATAATGTAGTTAGAAATACTGTAGTTTTAGCTTTTATTTTTATACCTTTTAGGTTCTCCAACCTAAAAAGTATAAAAGTCCCATAGGTAAAGTCTATGTGCTTTCTACTGTTACCTACTTTTGTAAACCAACTAAATATGTATATTTTAAATGAGAATCTTCTTAGTCCGCGCACTTGGCTAGTAGATAAGATTATTCTGTACTGTAGACACTATTTAACAGTATTGCATTTTTATACAATGTTGGAACTTTTGTGTCGAATGAGATGCATAAGACTTCTTGGTATTTTATGCTTGTTGTCTCCAAGCGTCCTTGACATGCTGGCTCTGTTTTATTATACTACAAAACTTAGCATTTTTAACTCTTTAGACTATTTGTAAGGCAGACCTGCTAGCTTTAAGATTAAAACCTTCATTATCTGAAATGAAAATATCGGAGCAAGTTTCTTTACTTACAAGAATTATTAAAAAGTTATTTTTAGAAATTTTACTTTTTTAGTTCTGTTTTTTCTTATATTTATTTATTTATTTAGATATCTTTATTGCACACACAAAATATACAGAATACAGTTTTAAAGTATTAATTACTAGTAAAACTAGATAGAAATGTGCAAAGGCGGTCTTATTGCTAAAGCAATCTCTTACAGACAACCTTTGGTGAAAGGATAAATAAACGGAAGCGCGGGATGGTGCTGTATTTAAAAAAAAAAAAAAAAAAAGATAAGAAATGCATACATACATAATAAAGTACATACATTTTAGACCAATACATAGATGTAAATATATACTACTACTACACAACTACATATATAAATATACCTATATAAATAAATATATATCACTATATTCTCCATTAAAGAATAAAGTAAACACTAATAATTACAAAGAGATAAATAATGATTATACAAACGACTTTTGAAAATTGAGAGCGATTTGGAATGGCGGATTTCAGAAGGCAGGCTATTCCACAGTATTACAGACTTGCACGTAAAGGAGTTGTCATAGTACCGCGTGTGATGGGCGGGAATGTGCAAACGGTTGTCCTTGCACGACCGCAGGTGTTGGCGTTCAATGTTCGAGCCAAGGTAGGAAAAGCGCTGCTTTAAGTACGAAGGAGTTTGTGGATTGTAAAGGATGGAGTAGAGAAGAGAGAGCAGGTGTAGATTACGGCGGAGTCTGATAGGTAGCCACTTCAAGCGGGCTCGGAATTCCGACACATGGTCATACTTACGAAGCCCGAAGATAAATCTAATGAACAGATTCTGGAGACGCTCGAGCTTATTGAGTTGTTCCTCAGTTAAGTCGGGATAGGAGGAGTCAGCATAATCTAAGATTGGAAAGAGAATGGAATGAGCCAAAGAGATTTTAGTTTTGATGGGAAGAAAATATTTCCAGCGTCTCAGACAGCCAACTGACGCAAAAACTTTCCGGCTTACCTCAGCCATTTGAGGAACCCAGGAAAAGGAACTGTCAATGTATATGCCAAGGTTTTTAACACGGGGGCTGAGGTCTAAATTTGCTGTGCCAAGCCGGATTGGGGGTAATTCTTCTAGTACGATCCTATTGAGTTGCTTTGTCCCACCTACCAAAATTACTTGGGTCTTTTTCGGATTCACATGCAACCCATAAGATTCGCTCCAGGAGTTTATGCAGTCCAGATCACGATTTAGGCGCTCGATAGCTGAGTTGATTTGGTGAAAGGGAGCAGCAGTATAAATTTGGAGATCATCAGCGTAGAGGTGATAGGAACACGAAAGAAGATCAGTAACAGTATTAATATAAATAGCGAAAAGAAGGGGGGATAGGACACCACCTTGTGGCACGCCTGCAGTGATTGGACTTATATTGTATTTTTGTGCCAATTGATTAATCTCATTCGATTTTTAGATGCCTTTTTTTGCAAATACAGTATAAAAAGTGTGGTATTTATTGTACGAAAAAGATTTCGAGCTTTAGTGATACATTTAGTTGCTTAGAAAACGACGAAAACCTGAAGTACAGTCATTAGGTAAACCCAACTTTAATACCACCTAAGGTCTCATTACGAGGCACTTTGAGAATATCTTTAGTGTCTTTGGCATACTTATTTTGAAAAACGCTCGAGATAAAGTTGTCATGTTAAGTAAAATTTAAACTTTTAATGTTCATTCTGAGGGTTGCAACTTCTAAGAGATCTAGGGGAAACTTTATCTGGAAAACTTATGATATTATATCAATACTACTTAAACTAGTCTGGAAATCTAAATAAACTGGAAAGCTAAATCACTAAACTAAACAATACGAATAGATATACTGGAGTGGTAACGTGTGACGACGAAAGATTGATCCCTGAATTTATAAATCACTTTTGCGACTTCTGAAGCGAAAGTACACAAGATTTAATTATTATTTATAATAGAATACCGATATTTTATTTAAGTACTGCGTTAAGGTAAAGTTAATTTGATTTCTAGCGTATACAGATGGCAACCCTGACGTACTCCTGGGAATAACCGAAGCGCAGAATCAAAGACTTGCCTTTGAAAAGACGCCTCGCAGAAAGAGGCCACAGTAGTTTGATAGCTGGTATTCGCTTTGATATTCAATATCTCTCCAGTTAACATCAAAGGACTTCTATATCAATTAAGTAAATACGGAGAGATGTTAAAAATAAACTCTTTTTAAATTCAATTTTTCATCATTTAAAAATGGTTTTGGTAAAAAATCTCGTCATTTTCAACGGCATTAATTTATTAATACTGCATCAAAAATAACTCGCAATCACTTAATAAAAATACCAGATCTGAAAATGGATTTATTAAAAAAAAAAACTGGTAGAAATTTTAATAGGCACTTATTAAATATTTTTTTTACTGCATACCTTGCGCTTCAGGGAGGCGGTTAAGCGACCTGACTTAGTTATTGTCATTCAAATTTTTTATACTCACGTCGGGGTGTCGGAGTGAAACGTTGAGAATAATTTGGAAGATTTATGTGGTGTGGTGAATATTGCAAGATACACAGTACCCACATAGATTTACCTACTGTGGCGGAATATAGCGAATTAAATTTCAAGTTCTTTCACTATCATGGACTTCCGCAAAGTAACGCCTGCTTCTATCCAATATTTTTATACTCACTTGTGAGTGGCTAGCGAGTACTTACTTCATTCGGTGCTATAGTCCTTTAAGCACAGCCTTTATGGGTCTTGACCTCCTTTATTATTTTGTAAAATGAGTTCTATTCTGTACGTCATCTTTAGCGTTTACTAGTAAGAAAGGGAACCTTATCATACTTTCACCCAGTCCGTATGTCTGTTTGTCTATAATTTTATAAATCTTTTTTAAAAGCTGTAAACCTGTAGAAATGTTTAATAAAAATTGTGGAAAAAGACAGTTCGAATTCAAATTCAAAAGTCTACATTACATGCATTAATACATTGCCTCTGCGGGCGTGCAACAGAGGTACAAAAATGATTAAAAAAATTATAAATATGATCTAATAATGTTAGCATATATGAATATATGAACATAAAAGCGATAGCCAAAACAAAACTTTGGTTTATCCCTGTTGGATTATAGCAAAAATACTAGTCTATGATATAAAAGTCTGTAATGACACAATATAATAGTTGTCTATGGACGTAGTTCATTCCTTCAGTCACTCTCATACATTCTTATCACTCACTTAAACAATCATTCACCATTCATTTGCTCTTTGCTGTAGCCTGTACAATATTTTATTATTATTAAACAGACAGTCGTGCAGTGCAGACGTCTTTTCTTTTCCCTGCGAGCTCATATACCAACAATCCCCTCGTGGGATGGGTACCTACCTGATTGAATTTTAAAATCATTACTACCTACTACTACCAGGATAAATGAATAAGTTTCTTCGAAAAATTTAGTTTATAAAATATTAACCGACAAAGTTTGCGAGTCTAATTGCTACGAATGCATAACGTGTGACGTGTAACGAACATGAATTTGTATGTCTTCTGAGATGCACTCAATCAGTTTTTGAAGATGATAACTTTATATTTCGTTCAATCGTCTTACACGCAATGATTTCAAGTAAAAGTACTTTTGTGGGCTCTAAAATATGATGATGAGTGCCCGGCTTAGGGCCGGGCTTTACCTAATTATGTCGAACCCTAACCTAACCTACACGAAAGAGACAAGAAAACGTAAATACAATGAATATTTCAAAAATTGACACTCAGAACATTGAACGGTTCACAATCCGTAAACAGCTTACAATCTGTCGAGATAAAAAGCGATATACTGCAGTCTGACGGTTTTTGCAATTTTACGGATATATTAAATACATATATAGAACATCATTGTGCGTTAGTCGTCATTGCTATAGAGCGCTATATCATCGGCTAGGCGTGTTGCTTATTAAATCGATAAACATCTATAAATATTTAAAGGATGTGTCTCTGCAGTTTTAGTGTAAAACTCACTAACAAAGATACTAGTACCATTGAAAAATAGTTAACATTTTCCATTCCATTTCAATTATACAACCTTTTTATTCAAATTTTACAAAATCGTAAAGCAAATTCGCAAAGCAACGAAACGCGATGCTCTTGTTGGAACAATAAAGCATTTATAGCGCTTGTTGCTGCTTAAATAAATACTTTCAAGCGAAAAAGGCTAGGCTTGAGATTACCCCCTGTAAAGCAGATTACAGCAGTGGTTGAAATTTCAGCGATAAACATGGGGAGTCGACTGTAGCTAATACTCTTTAATACGATTGGTGAGAAAGCTTGCTGCTGTAGAAAATTATGGCCGTTCTAGAAATTATTCAAAAGTACGGTAGTAATTTTTATAAGTTAAAAAGTAGTATGTTCTTCCTCGGGCTGCAACCTATCTCTATACTTAACTAGACACTGTCCGCGTGAATTGAGGATTTTCGTTCCCGCGGGAACTCTTTGATTTTCCGGGATAAAAAGAAGCTTAGGTGATAATCTATCTCTATTCAAAATATCAGCCAAATCCGTCCAGTAGCTTTTGCGTTAAAGAGTAACAGACATACAAACTTTTGCCTTTATAATATTAGTGTAATTTTGTCAACAAAGTTTGAAACATCGATACATAATGTAGGTACTAGATGGCCCTTTCATAGAAAAATATTGAGCGTCTGACCTGTCAAGCAGCAGTGGGTCTCCTCCGTTTGGCCCGTGAGAGCCAAGCGGGTGTACGGGTTTCGAGGCCTGGCCTCATTACCCGGGCGGGGCGCGGGGTAACATTGGGGCTGATTCTGTAGTGCACAATCTCTAAACTAAACTAAAATGTCAGCTTTAAAACTAGTTATGTCCGTTTCCGAAGGGACTATTACGAAAGGGTTAGCAATAATTCATTTTAGTTTAGTTTAGAGATTGTGCACTACAGAATCAGCCCCATTGTACCCCGGTGATTTTCTTGTAGCCGTGTTTTGTCGGCTAGGGCCTGCCTTGAAGGCTACGGGCCCCTAGGCCTGATGTCGTTTCCGTGGTTGGTTCTGCACTGCAGGTGACGTCGTCACCACCGCGTGCAGGACTCGTGTCATGTCCAGTATGGCTAGCATGCGCACAACGAGTAAAATTATGTCTACCCGTTATCTCTATTTGTCTACTTATTAGATAAAAGTAATATTTCTTATCTGTGGTATTTTTCTCTACGGACCTTTACATGCCAACTATTTATTTCTTGTAATATACAGCATTTTGTGCTCGTCGTGAGATTATCTCGTGGTGCGCATGCTAAGCACACTGGTGTCTCGGCGCTGAGGGCTATGGGCTATGGGCAAGGACCTGTCCTTGTCCCCGCCATAGCGCTAGCTTTCAGACTAGATGGCGTTAGGAAAATAAGTTCACATTCTTTGTTTGACTGGGCCCGTCTATGTAAATTCAGGTGGTTGGTTTGAAAAGATTAGCCTTGAAAGCGTTGCAGACAGACATATACTTAGACAAACACATTTTCTCACCCCCCTTCAATATTAAGAACCTGATTAATAATAACTGCTTATTATGGAAATAACCAACGATCCTACTAATATTATAAATGTAAAAGTTTGGATGTTTGAAAGTTTGTAAGTTTGAATGTTTTTAGGGTTCCGTACCTCAAAAGGAAAAAACGGAACCCTTATAAAAGACGGACAACAAAGTGATCCTCACTTTGTTGTCCGTCCGTCTGTCTGTCAAGACTCTTTTTCTCAGGAGCGCATGGCGGTATCATACTGGAATTCATATCAAATACTCAAGTCTACTGTCCCTTGGAGCTATATGTATAAAAATCAAACTTCTAAGCCAACGCCATCAAAAGATAAAACCGTTTATGCTGCAAATTTTCGACACTCGCAAGGGAATCAAAACCTACGGGGCACTTCCCGTGAACTCAGAATCTTGAAATTTGGTACGTTGCAACGTCTTACAGCACAGCTAAAGGAAAAATTGCGAAAAGTATAAATTTTTAGTTACATCATATAATAAAAATATTTTTAATAATCTTAAACTTACTTACTACAGGTTTGTACGGAATCCTCGGTGCGCGAGTCCGACTCGCTCTTTGCCCGATTTTTTTTACTCCTTCAATTAAACGGCGGAACCGATTTGGCTAGGAATTAACTTGTACCGTAGATAAGCAAAAATATGATGTCAATCCAAAAAACAGTGACATTCATATTTTGAAGCCGTGTCTGTGAAATTAATATTCCGCTGTCAATTCTTCATTATGCCGCCTTTTAGTTATCTCGAGTACCCTCGTGTCTTCTTTCAGAGTTATCTTCGGAAGTGTTGCTACTTCAAAAAAATTAGAATTTTACAAGACAACGACGCGACGCGTCGCCTAGTAGTCTTTTATACCTAAGTATTTTGGGTTTCTCCGACTCCTGTTTTTTTAAGTATGAGAGATATTTAACAATTTTCGGTGTCTTTCTAACAAAGTCAAAGTTAAAGTCAAAGTAGATTTATTCACTTTAAGTACACTGTACACGTCCAGTTACTAAAAAAATATAATAGTGATAATCAGTTACGATATTTTAAAACCAAAGCTTTAATAACTCTTCGGTTAGGTCATACGGCATAATATGATTTATAAAAGTTATAAAATAATCGAATTTTCAAATTCCAACGATAAGGAAACATTTTCGAGTTAATTTTTAACCTGTATAAAAAGAGCAAACAAACAATTATTATTTGATTTAAAACTATTAGATAGTATTAAGAAACTTTTTGTTAATTATTGCACTTTGTAAAGGTTAATCCTAGTACGTAGTTTTAATTTATTTTAATTTCTGTTCTTTTGTGTGCAATAAAGATTTAATAATAATAATAATATGCATGAAATGAAACGCTATGCAGACGAAATAGCGCTATAGAAAAATATAGCTACATCTCGCTTACTCTGTAAGCCAGGAATACGCAATATTAGAGTATCATTCGTTCTTTCCATCGTGTAGACAAGAATAGAACCATAATACTTTTGGTTTGTAATGTGCGGTCATGGTAGCTTTCTGACTGAGATAATTTAGAAATTGAAACAAGATGTTCCTGTATCATTTAGAAAACCATTAGGTTTTCTAAATGTAACCGCGCAGACTAGGTAAGAATATCGATTTGTTTAAAAATAAGTGATAATCAAACAACATTATATGTAAATTATATTATTATTGAGGTCGACATAAGCAAGAAAGTTACACAAATTACAAATTTTTAGGTTAAAGTAATTTAACCACAAGGAACAACATAAGGACAATTTAAAGGAAGTACCACTTTTAGAATTTATTTCGTGCAACTCAGCTATCTAAGTTAACATAGAGAATTGATACAAATCGATACAAGCTAGTCCCTTGCATTTCGTGGTTGTAATCGTTGATTTGTGAGGCAACAGATAAGTTACACTCAAGAGGTTAACGGAGGGCTCCCTCTCACCTAATCATGACTAATCGCCTTCATTCCCCTCACATCCCTCTCGTATATTTTGTTTTATCGAACTGACAAATAGGATACGAAGCCGAACCCACCAATGCCTTAGTAAGTTTTGCTTGGCCAACTTAAAATCGGGTTCTTTGCAGAAGTTAAAAAGCACTCCTTTATGATAACTAGCAGACGCCCGAGACTTCGTCCGCGTGGATTAAGGATTTTTGGTTCCCGCAGAAACTTTTTAATTTTCCGGGATTAGCCTATGTGTTATTCCAGACTCTCTGTGATCTATCTCTGTACTAAATTTCATCCAGATCCGTTCTGCCGTTCCGGCGTGATTAAGTAACAAACATTCATTCATCCAAACTTTCGCATTTAAACTTATCCTTACTAATATTATTATTTTACGCAGCATAAATTGTGCCACATATGACAAGTCAAGACTCTACTACGGGTTTGGAAAGATGAACTAAAGTTGGATATTATATACGTAAAATATTTGTATATTCTGCGGGTTGCCTTCTGCAGCAAAATTCATTGATATATTCATTACGAGGCTTTGCTTTGAGCTCTACAGGATTTAACAGGTACCTAGAGATTTTAATAAGCAAAACTATGAAGATTTATAAAAAAGACAGAACTGAGTAAATAAATAAGTAAGTAATAAAGACTCAGTTATGTCACGCGCTACTACAAAGTGAAAAATTGTAACCCATATTCTTATGAAGGCATAGTTTCAAACGATATATTATTTTTATTTCGACGTGATGCCACATTGTTTCATTTAAGCAGTCTCGAAATGTTTGTACGTTTTCCAACTGTTACTTTGTTTTCCGTTTCCGAATCTCCGCGCGGTTTTCGCGTTTTCATTTTCATGTTGTGCAGTGTAACATATTTTTTTCGTTGACACTATTTTCATCGTTTAAATCCCACTGCGGTAACAGAGTTTTATAACAAAAATGCATTTTATTGCTGTGTCACGTACGTGTGTGAACGGTCTTTGTTTTGTGCTTGTGATTATAATTTTATGATTTAAAAAAAAAGAAATCAATGTGAATATTACGATGTTTGTTTTGTATGTTTGGATATTTGCTCCTTCACGCCAGAATAACTGAACCGAATTGGCAGTTTGGAATGGAGATATCTTATTAACATTAGCTTATTAAACCACATAGACATTTTATCCCGGAAAATGAAAGAGTTTACGCCGGGATTAAATACCGGACACGCGGACGAAGTCGACAGAGTCAAAATATTTTAGGTAAAACATCCCTGGGCTATGCTATCGTACTTACGATATTGAACTTTCGATTCCTTTTATTTTTTTTCCTATTAATTTCGTTATATACTTCCTTTCATTTGAGAGTACTTTTATGGTTGTAATTTATTTAACAATTTTTTTAATATTTTACTGATGGTGTTTTCCATCTATTTGTACCAAATAATGGGTAGGCCATTATAATTTGCAAAAATATTGGTATTTTTATAATTATGATTTATGACCCGGTATAAAATAGGTAATTATTTACTTATTGGTCTCTAGACTTACGTAATAAACTTTGACCTTGTACGTAGTTCGAATCCGTAAACCCAACCAGCCCATTTTATATGTGATTCAATTAGAGTTTCCTATATTGGCAATACTGCAAATTAGATAGCTTTTAAAAGGCTTGTTTTAAACGTCAAATGTTAGTTTAAAAGAAATGTTATGGAAAGTTCGGATAGGTAATAAGAAAATTAATTATCCACTCCGAGCATTTTTATAGTGTATCAATGGGACTCAGTGACACAGCCAGGCCTAAGCTAGGCCCAGGCTAAGGCCTCTAGTTACATCACTCACTTCTGTCGACATAAATCCCATGTAACTGTGAGCTGTCGTGACTGAGGGTTTTAATTTACGCCTTTGCTTTGGTTAGTAATAAAGTCGAGGAATGAATTTCGTTACAAACTACAGCCCATAATTTATAGCGGATCTTCTTACAGATTTGTTTGTCTAGTTAAAATTCTACATCAATGAGATAGGTACTCCGAATAATTTCGTATAAAACCCGAAATTCATTTGGTGAAATTTTTGAAAATTTATGTGAGTCCACTTTAAAGAGAAAAACTACATACAAAATCTCAAGTTTCTAAGCCCTAGCGGTTAAAAGCTTTACGTTGATATCATAGTCATCCATACCAATATGATAAAAGTTTGTCTGTCTGTCTGCTACGCTTTTATGGCCCAGCTTTTCAAGCGATTTTGATGAAATTTGTATAGAGATGGGTTGTGTCATGTGTCCCGGGGAAGGACATAGGCTTTTTATTCCGACAATTCAGGAGTTCCCCGCAACAGTAAAAAACCTTATCCACGCGGATGATGTTGCGGGCATCATCCAGATTCTAGTACAAAGATAATTTTCTACTTTCATATGTCTATCTATATGCGGCTAAAAAGTAATCAGTACGCGTAGACAGAAATCAGAACATAACTGTACCTAGCTAAAATACATGACTGTGAAATACTCTGCATTATGTATGAAGTTCACTAAACATGCAATATATTTTAATAGTCCAAGTCTAGACTGAGTCGTAAAGTATATGATTACGAATATCGCTAGACAGACTGAAGCGCGTCCCTCCGAGCTTTTTGCAATTTTATAGTTGTCAAAACAACACGACGACAGAATTTTGTATTTCATTTTTTTAACCTGCTGGATGTTTATGGAAAATGAAATTGTTGCTTTTCCTAAATATCGTAAAATGAAATATGTAAACTTGTTAGAACATTTGTGAGAAACTGAACAAATTAATAAATGGGTATTTGAGTGACTTTTGACCCACTTCAATAAATGAGGAGGTTCACAATTCGGTGCGCATTTTTTGAATAAGTAACTAAGACCTTTTTAGTTCAATGTATAAATCGCAGTTCAGTGCTACAGTGAACAAATAAGTCTACGGAATTGTCTATCGACACTCGAAAGGCCGTAATGAATTATATTTATACACGTACTACACGTGGGCAGGTCATATCTGTCGCAGAACCGATGGCCGTTGGGGCAGACGTGTTCTGGAGTGGAGACCGCGTACCAGTAAGCGCAGTGTAGGACGACCTCCAGCTTGCTGGTCCAACGACCTAAAGGAGGTGGTGGGAAGCCGGTGGATGAGAGTGAGCCATATATAAGTTTATATTTACTAAGAAACCAACTGACAAAGTGAGAACAACTTTATATATATAGCAACGAGTAATACGCGGTCATTTTAAAAAGCTCACATTTTAAATTCTCATTTTATACTTACAAAGTATAAAACTGACGCAGCGTCATACCGACTAAATGCGGTCCCATTTCGTTCAAAGGTGGCAAAAATCTCTCATTTCCTTTCTTCCGTGCGAGAGTGTTGAGGTGCATAGATTCGTGCCACTAAATGAGAAATTCCTAGAGTGGTACGTACTGGAACTAGTGATGTGACCGATGCTGAATCATGTCGATAAAAATTGTGATGTGTTGCACGGTAATAAATCTCGTAACAGATTATTATTTTTATAAGATTTATTGCAAGATTATTGGGGATATAGGTACATTGTACAAACAAACGTATGAGTTATAGCGAGGTAGGTACCTATTACAATTCTTATTTATGAATCTTTTTTGTACACTTTGCTTCTTGCTTAAAGTGAAGGCTGCAATTAAATTTGTAAGTTTTTACCTTAGTAGCGTAGATAAGTTACTTATACAACTGACATTTGCATACTTTTCGCTACTAAAAAGACTATTTACATTTCGTAAGTTACTCATTTCAGCGACTAACGTGATTAGATTTACTAGTGTATTAGTGGCCTAAGATGTTTATGCGTAACTTCACCATACCACCATAAAAGCAAAAAAGGCGTTAATAAGAGAATTGGACATGAATAATATAACGACACATTAATAAATGTATCTACTTATCGCAGTCGGACGCTCTCAAATGTGCTTTGTTTATATTTCCTTTCTGCGTGCAGAGTTCACTGCAGCAAATCTGTTTGTGGTTTTACAAAAGCTTATTGTTGACACATCCTCTCACATCACTAGTGCGCCGTAAATACGTAACGAATATTCGGAGCAATAATTCGAGGAACGGGATAATACGGGGGTACATTAAACTCTCTTGAATTTTTTCCCTACATTTTACTCCCATACTCAGACTTAATTATTTTTCCTCTAACCCTTGATATCCTGCGAGCTTCGTACCTTGTGGACTATTTTAATTTGCCATGGCAGGACGTCTTTTTACAACAAGGAATACCTACTTTGCTGCTGGATAATTGAAAGTTGTTGGGTTTTGTTTAGTAAGCTTTCTGAACGAGTTTCTTAAAAATTAAATTAACTCTATTAATCTTATTATTATTATCTAAATATATTTTATTATATAATCAATTTTCTTATTCAAAAGGTGCAAGGTGAGCTGGTATCCAAAAATACTCAAATAATGCCCGTCGGGCTGATATAAAACAAAACCTGAATAGTATAATAATCGAAGGTGAGGAAGTCATGATGTTTTTGTTAAAAAAAACAAGTGTTACTATTATTTCCTTTAAAATACTCCTTGTTCAAATAGTGATTTTTTTTCACTGTCATTCCTATTTGAGTAATGGAAGCCTATTGTAAGTCAATCTACGGTTTATCAACCAACCGTAAGCATGCGAAAATTCGTTGCTCCGTTCAGAATATTTAAATGAAGTTATGGGACAAAATAATTTACACATCAGTTTGTAAAGGAGTATTTGAAATTAAAAAACGAACAATGGTTACTGTTCCATGAATAATATATGATAGAGAAAATCCAACTTCATTACATAGGCAAAGGCTAGATCTCGAAGCTCGTGACACAAATACAAAATGCAAGGTCGGTGCAGTCTATATGCCCGGAATCACGTTTGCTGTGAACATCTCGATATTGGGGCCGAGACAAATGGATTGGCTCCAATATTGAGATAGATAGAGTGCAGACAGTACGTCGGGTTTGTATGTATTGATATGTACACTCGAGACCAAAGAATACGGATAGTCTGTAAAATGGATTGCGATTACACTTTTTATATAAGAATACGTTTCGGTATTTGAAAAAGTATGCAATTTAATCTACGATGAAATATACTGAAATAAATTATTTATACTAAATATAATATTATAAAAGCGAAAGTTTGGATGGATGGATGGATGTTTGTTACTCAATGACGCCAGAACGGCTGAATGATCTCAATGAAATTTGGCACAGAGATATATTATAGTCTGGAATAACACAAATGCTACTTTTTATCCCGGAAAATTAAAGAGTTCCACGGGAACCAAAAACTTCAACCCGCGTAGACGAAGTCGCGGGCATCAACAAGTAATTTTATAAAATAAAACAAAAAATAATTCACGTAGGTAGATATTTCTAAATGGAAGTACCTATGGGAGAACCATAGGTTTATGGGCAAATCCTATTCATTATTCTGTAATTAGAAAGTTATTTGCGAAATGTTGAACAGAAACCATAATATTGCATAGAGAAAGCTATCCGAGAAATTCCTGAATAAAATATAGCAGGAATATTCGAGAATAAATCGAATTCCACCCACTGTGCCCGTCCACTGGTACTACTATACATAATTTATTCTATTTATCGTTATATATGGGCGAAATAGTTTGCTATGAATAAGAACGACATTAGAGATGTGAACAATGCATATCGATTGGTCTGATTGAACTCCAAGCACAAATGGAATCTACCTACTTGCCTTGGCTTGACCCTAGTCAATATCGGAAGTTACAACCTACCTATTTGATGAGACAGATTTGAATAGTAAAGCAGTTGCTTGAGAATATTGTCTTGATTAGTTTATGATACTCTATAACTCTGCAGCGTCTAAATTGTAAATCTGTTTGAGGCCTTTAAGTAAGTCCTCTAGAGATGAGTAGGATTTAAGGTTTCATGCTTAAATCATACTAATATTATAAATGCGAAAGTGTGTTTGTTTGTTGATTTGTTGGTTTGTCCTCTAATCACGCCGCAACGGAGCAACGGATCGGCGTGATTTTTGGCATGGGTATATTCGAGGAGCTGGAGAGTAACATAGGCTACTTTTTATCACGGAATATTAAAAGATTCCCGCGGGAATAAAAAAACTTAAAGCACGCTGACGAAGTCGTGGGCATCAGCTAGTGGCCTATAATTTCTATTTATATATATTGCGCGTATAAAATTTGTTGTGTGCGGATAACTATTGACTCTGATTGTTGGTCTAAGGGCGACAGACTAGACGACTAATTGCTCCCTGACACAATGTTATTACGTGGTCTTATGATTGGCAGCTGGGATGGAAGAAGTTCGAAATCCGGCAGGAACAACTTGAGAAGAAATCAAGCTATAGTGCCCCCGCCACGGTTTGACTTGATCCTTTCGTTATTATTGTTTATCGTTTATACAAGAGTTTAAATTATTACGCCTATAATGTCCGCTAACATTACAGATGCCATATTTCAAAAATTTCTGTACGTGCATATCGATAGCCTGAAGCCATTCCAGCCGGGAAAGATAAATGGCATCCTTCGCGATTCGCCTGTCTTCTTGATAACGAACGGCTGTACGTGAGGTGTGTGAAACACAGAATACTGTTATATTTTGTGGAGCGGTGACTTTATATTTCAGTTTAATACTGACGCCACAAGCTGCCTGAGCTGCTTGTCGATAGGTTTTGCGAACGCGGACCGTTCCTTCCTCAAAGTGTGCAGCCCGAATCACATAATATGTGTAGTAGGGTTGCTAGATCGGAAGACCAAAATATCTGGGCAAAATTTGAAAATGTCGGGATTTTGCGGGATATGAAAAATAAAAAGTTTATTTTGTAAATTAAAAGGCTTACTAATCTAAATACACTTAATTTTTAGTGTGTGTGTTTTGCATTGGACTTTAATGAGTCCACTAATTTGGATCATTTAGTAGGTAGTATTCAGAATTTAAAATTATTATTTTTCGAACTTTCCGAGAAGTTGTTTGTCTGGAGATTTTGAGTTAGGTCAGGAGTCTGGAGATTATTTAAAATGTCGGGAGAATTCAGACCAATCGCGACCATCTGGCAACCCTAGCCTGGATATAAAGGTATGGGTAGAGGGAGTTTGGCAATTTAATTAAAGATATTATCCCAGATCCGATCGGGTTTTCCGCATCATCGTACCGAAACGTTGCTTGGCTCATACTGTCTGATCTGTCCTTATTGTAATTACATAATAGGTATGCAGCTAGTCTTGATGAAAAGCATTGCTATCTAAACGATTGCTAAACTGTGGCAGCATAATAAGATAAGCTAGAAGAACGGATTGTCCTAAAACGCGTGGGATGAACGTGGGCAGGGCGTGGGCTGAGATGGGAATAAGTGAGAGAACCAGCTTTAGATCACGGCATAATTCTTAGAGAGCAGGATGTATTGAGGCGCCTTTAAAAGCTTATTAGCATTTAAATTGGACATTTGTTGGGACAATTCCATCTGGTATAAGTTGTGATTTGAATGCTCAAGATTATTCAATAAGGACAAAAATACACTACGGATTGGATAGGACAAAACTAAGGTTAAACACAGGTTTTGCCAAACGCTCGCGTCGTATAGGAGGCATGTCAGACCTGTTGCGGTAGTGTGTGCAGATTCATACAAGTCATAAATAAAAAAATTAAAAAACACGACTGCCCTGTCAAAAATCAAACTAATAAGTAAAAAATGTAAATTAAATAGTTAAATTAGAATCTTATTCACATTTTATTAAATGATATTTTTTGAGAATCACTGGATATTGAACTACACTGGAATTGTTATATATTTTTTGATTATTTTCGATTTTTTTTGTACCTTTAGCCTTTAATGCGGGACCATGGTCACCCCATCAATTTTTTTTAATAACTCGGAATAAGCTGGGGATTCTAATGCCTCATTTATCAAAATCGGTTCAGGCGTATAGAAGTTATGGTGGAATATACAAACTCACATACATACATACATACATATATACATACATACATACATACATACATGAACCCTGAAAACAATATACTCCTTTCTTCAGACAGTCGTATAATGAAAGACAGCGCGTGGACTATAGACCCGTAGTGTTCTTCACTCTAGCTGGATATGGTACGCTAAAAATGTCAAAACTTAACATCAATGCTAAGTTATATCTCATCGAGTCTAAGTGAAAGAGAAAGTACAGTCCCACTAACTTATCTGGTTCGGTGCCCAAAATTGGAACAAATTTTTATGGCTGTTTTTGTTTTTATTTTATTTTTAATAGCGACGCTGTCACTGGATCATATAAGTTTGTTGGACTACAGCAGGGCGATTATGTAACACCTGCATCAATAATTGTTAGAGTTTCAATTGTTTTGATTGGCTGAACTTATGGTGTTTTTCCTGCGCCAATGGTCAAAATCAGAGTTGATTACGATCGTCCCACTGTAGCTGTCATTTTTGGACAATCGCCCTCCTAATTAAACAATTGAAGTTATCACTAATAAAATAGAATAGAATAGAATAGAATAAAAAAATCTTTATTGGCAGCAATAAACACAGATGCACAATATAAATCAAAATTAAAAATGAGTTGCATACATATTATAAAATGTAAGTTTGTACAGCAGTGTAACGCTACCAACAGGTGAGTCACTCAGCTTGTGTTGGGGCTCCTGGCCTCTCAGACTTAAAACTGGCGATGCCGTCAGGACTGAGGTGCGTCTGAGGTGCTAGGTGTCCCAACGCTGATTTTCAGTGACTGTGAAAATAGGTATTGTTTTGTAACTAAAGCTCAAAACACGCAGGGAGCGGGCGCGGGTCGGGCGCGGGTCGGGCGCGGGTTGGGCGCGGGTTGGGCGCGGGCCGGGTCGGGTGCGCGGCTGGTTGAATTCCTTGTCAGACGCGGCCGCTTTCTGTGTGATGTCGTCCATATAAATACAAGAATGCATTTGAACAGATTTGATACGGGCATGTTTGTGAATATTCTGGCCCGTCCCGCATCTAAGGATGCGATTCGTTTGTTTGAATGCATAAGTCTCATTTCTTGAAGTGTTTTCTGATTTTTAATTTGATTGTTTTTTTTTATCTTTTACTCTTTGTTTTTTTTTTTGTTGTAAGTTACTGTGTTTTTTGTTTTGTATATAAATTTAGATTATAATGGGGCTGACATGTACTTATGTATAAAAGTCCCTAAACCAATAAAGAAAAAAAAATACAAAGAAGTCAACCCACCGCGCACTCGACCCGGCCCGCGCCCGACCCGCTCCCGCTCCCTGTGTGTTTTGCCCTTTAGGGTATTTAGGAATACGTACAACGTATCCGTACGTGGTCGTTGCTATTATTATATTATAAGGTACGATGATGTTAAATATAAAATTTTGAAATATCAAGTCTATTGCCCGAGCTACGTTTATGTTACAACCCACTATAACATTACAGCCAAAATTACAACGAATTTTTTATCCTTTCGGCTGAACGGTCATCAAATATAAATCATGTGGGATCGTGAAAGGCATTTCCACGCGGGATTTATGTAAGAAGGATCTATTACTCTACACACTGCTATTTGGGTACAGAACCGGTGATGTTTTATAAATGACCGTCCGTAATACTGCCTCAAAAAATCTTCTGCGATAAGTGTGAAAGTGTTAATCATTTCCACACTTCTCGCCGCAGAATTTTAAAAGGTGTGATAACCACTAAAATCACAAAGTATGTTTGCAACTAAATGCAAGCCTCAAGGTTTAAGTACCGCAGCTCGGTCTCACGCAACTCTAAGTGTGAGATCTATAGAGCAAACTTTGAATTTGCTTAGACTTAAGACAGTAAAAACAGGTTTATGTTACTTACATAAGTCCATCTCGTTTTAACTCTAAGTAAAGTCTGAGCCAAGTCAAAGTACGCTTTATAGATCTCAGCATAAGTTTCCGAGGCTTGCTTCATTTCGTGAAGTTCAGTCCTCGAAGGTGAGTTACGCATTTTTGGTCTAGCGTGGTGGACTATGGCCAAACCCTTCTCATTCTGAAAGAAGACTCGTGCCGTACTAAGCTGGCAATGGGTTGAAATAATGATGACGGTGTGCAACTAAATAGGTGTCTATAACTTCCCAGCATAGAACCAATTAGTTTTGCAACCGTTTTAATAGTTTTACTTATGTACCTCTATGTAGCGGTTATATTTCTGTAGATAAATATACCTATTAACTTCAATTGTGCACCTTTAAATATATATTTATTAAAAGATATATAGGTATACATATATATATATATGTATACCTTTTTTATTAGTTATTTTATGGCCATAACACATACAGACAAATCGACAGACATACAGAACTAGGTGAAACTATCAAGGTTCCTTGTTTGATTACGGTACCTAAAAAGGTGACTTTTGCAAGCTTTTCATAGCGCGTAGATTTTGAATAGCAGAACACGACAAACTCGTTCGGATTTAGAACCAGGTCATGGCTAAAATAATTGAAATGTGAATGTCGCCCAATAGTTTATTCAGGAAGTTTTACTTAGTTTCAATAGAACACTTATCGGTCTTTATTATCGACGCAAAGTTATGAAATTTTCAAATTCGATCCGTATACCTAGCACCTCTATGCTTTTTTTAATCTGTAGGTCTTTTAGAGTTACAGGAAAAATATTTATTATGCAAGAAGGACGCTCAACGACATCATAATAATATCAAACTAATATTATAAATGCGAAAGTGTATTTGTTTGTTCGTTTGTTGGTTTGTCCTTCAATCACGCCGCGACAGAGCAATGGATCGACGTGATTTTTGGCATGGGTATAGTTGATGACGTATAGGCTACTTTTATCTCGGAAAGTTAAGGAGTTTCCGCGGGAATCAAAAAAACTTAAACCACGTGGACGAAGTCGCGGGCATCAGCTAGTACAGTATAAATACTACGTAACTCCTTTTAACAATTGTATTTTTATTTTATTAAGATAGATCTAATAAAGCGATGGTAGTAACCCCCCTGTACTTCGCTAGTAGGCGCTAGATAAATAGAATATCAAAATTAAATTTAACATAAAAGCCACGTCGACAGAATAGTTTCATAGTGCAGATATGACGTGTGTGCTTGCAACTGCGTCGTAGAAACGACACAATGTCGCCTGTGTAACCTTCAGCTCGCCTTCAGTGCAAGCTAGTTGGAATACGCTTTGTGATCACGGAGACCGTGGATAACTCTGAGCAGGTGCTTGATCAAAGCTGAAATATCCTTAGAATTTGAAATTTCCCTACCTTACATAAATGAGACAAGTTATAAGACTGCCGGATTGTATTAAACTTTCAAATGAAAATCTGTAAAAATAAATAAATATTGTACCTATGAAAAATAGTTAGATTGTTGGTTCTTCAATGAATATTCAATTTTATACCTTACATAAATGCGACAAGTTATAAGATTGGCGGGTTGATTTAAACTTTTAAAAGACAATCATAAAAATAAATAAATATTGTACCTATGATAATTTGTTAGATAATGCTAGAGTTTGTTCTTCAATAAATATTAAATTATACAATTACAGTATACCTACACGAGCGAACTGAATGAATTTATGACTCGAACATGTTAAATTTACGCTTAGTAGGTATTTATCGACAAAAGTGCGTGAGGCGAGCTGTTTCCAAGCTTTTATTAAGAGTTGGATTGCATTTAGTTTCGCACGTACCTACTGTAGAACTAATAATCTTTTGGTTCTTGTTTAAAAAGCCTTTCATCAAACATATAAATTGATGTAAGTATCAATAGTTATCGAGAATCAGTAACGACGACGAAATTTTAGTTTAAATTCTAGTTCTAGTCTAATAGTCAAGTACTACTGATACGCATTAATTCAACACACAGAGAAAAATCTTAGAAACTTAATAGGTCTCTCCTATTTTAACGTTCTCAGGAAACAGATCAACTAGTAAAGCATCATTTCGAAATTTCCCACTATCTCTTGGATTACTACATACCGGTGTGTGTAAGGCACGCCGCACACAGACAGAGTCACGCGAAGCCTTCCACTTCATGTAATATTAGTGAAGTGGCGCGACGGCGGCCGTCCTTCAAAGCCTTTGTTGCTTTTTATCACAGAAAATCTTAATCTTTTAGTGTTTATTAAAATTGTTTTGAAGTTTAAACCAAGGTCGGAATTAAAGTTGGTGGAGAATATTTCCATTTAAATTAATTTCGGCATTAAACTCACTAACCTTTCTGCTGAGGCCCTAGTGGTGAACTTCAAAGCTATTCAAAGAAGGTAAATCTACGATTATTTATTTACTTTCTAGTATCTACCTATTACGTACACCTTTTATTTAAAGTTAAATTGGATGTGGATTCGGAAAAGCTACTATTTAATAAAAAAAAAAGGAGATCCATTTGTACCACGCAGCCACTAACTTAATAAAAAGTCTAACAAATTACCCCACAGCCACCTCGGTAAACGGAATGAGGTCACGAGCCATTACAATTCTTTGAATGGCACCCAATACTTAATTCAGGAACTCGCAGTCGACTCAACTTGGCTCTATCTAAGCCAATTGCCAAGTGGTTGGCGCCCAAGTTAAAAAAACGTGTACAAATAAAATACGGCTAATAAATACTTACATTTTTTACTAAATTTTTTACCGCAAGTTAGCCCAAATCACCGATATCAGTGTAACGTAGCAGGAATACTAGTAATAAGCATAGATAGTACTACGCATAGGTATTAAGTTTAGTTTGAAAGTAGTTTCAAACATATTTTAAAATTGCAGTGAAATAAATACGTACTACACAGATTACAAAGTACAAACAAATGTGTAGGTACATACACAGCACCAAAATATACGTTCTCGTGTATTTAGGTTCTAAAACCCCGGGGAAATTCTATATCATATTCCATATCCTCAACCAATTCCATGTAAAAATCACGTCAATCCGTTGCTTCGGCTTGATTGAAGGACAAACCAACCATAAAAACCATACCATTTAAAGTATTATAGTATACTAGCTGATGCTCGCGACTATGTCTGCATGGATCGAGGTTTTTTGGTTCCCGCGGGAACTCCTTCATTTTCCGGGATAAAAAGTAGCCTATGTGCTATTCTAGACTACAATCTATCTCTGTGCCAAATTTCAGCCAGATCCGTTCAGCTGTTGGGGCGTGATTGAGTAACAAACATCCACACATCCATTCATCCAAACTTTCGCATTTGTAGTATTAGTAAGAAGTAAGATTTGGTAGTAAGTATGGATGCTCTATAAGTTACTAGACCCAAGAAATTCTAAGCGAGCCGGTCCTTATCGGCTCTGAATATTCTAATCAGCCTCGAGCTGTCGCCTGAATAGGGCGTAGAGTCGATAACGACCGGTCCAGCTAAACTTAGACATCCAGCCCGAACCGATCCCACGCATCGTTGGCTCTGGACAGGCATCGAGTTAACCTAGTCAGCTTTGGTTAGAACCGCACTGTATGTAAGATAACGAGGTAATTTTACTGAACTGCGGGCCTCTGTTGGGTTTTTTGGAGTTTACCTCCTTTAGAATCGTATTGCATATATAAGCCCGGAGTATGAAAATTTATGGGGGTAAAGCCTAAATTTCTTCGTTACGTTATTGACTTTATATTTCCACGGTAACACTCGTTTATGTTTCCATGACTATGTATTTTGATGAATATAAATGATGTAATTAATATACTTAAAGAAAGCATGCTTGCTTTCAGTAATATGATAAACAAGTCATAATTTAAAAAATTAAAAAATACGACTGCCCTGCAAAAAACGAACAAAAAATAAAAAATCTAAATTAATCTAGTTAAATTAGAATCTTATTTACATTTTTATTAAATGATATTTTTGTGAATCACTGGATATTGAAGTACAGTATTGAAGTATATTTTTGGAATCTACTCATAATTTTCTAGATGATGATTGTATAGTATATCTTATTTTTGAATAATTTTTTTCAACTTTAGCCTTTATTGCGGGTCTATGGTCACCCCATCAATTTTTTTTTAAATTTTACTAGCCTATGTCTCCCGTAATAATCTAGGGATTTTAACGATACCTCATTTATCAAAATCGGTTCAGGCGTATAGAACTTATGGTGGAATATACAAACTCACATATATACATACATACATGAACCCTGAGAACAATATACTCCTTTTTTCAGGCAGTCGTATAAAAATGCGTTCAATTACCCTCATGTACTAATCTACATATTTTATAATCGTTCGTAAAGACTAAACTGCAGTCGTGCGTCGGAGCTCACACACAATTTTTTGCCCATTATTTTTCCACTACTACCACTTGTATGGAATTGATAGAATGCCGTCTGTCATCTGTCATCAAGCGTTTGACAATTCCATACAAATTGTAGTTAACATGACATAATCGAATAGAAAAGACGTTTCCCATAGGTTCCCTGTTCATTTGCATACTTTTAAACCATCGATGCAAAACGACAGTATAACAAAAGCTACTTATATGTTACCACATATTATCATCACTTATCTACCTAATAGCTGTTGTATTTTGATCAAAGCGTAACAAATGAAGGAGTGTCGTGATTCCCTTTTATATTTATCCGCTCGCATTCGGGTAGTCGGCAAAGAGCATAATGGGTCGATTAATGATCAGTGAAGTACGAACGACTAGCGTGCTAATGGCACGGGTGTCTGACATAATGAAAGTTCTTTAAAATTCTTATTTTAATTTATGGTACATATATGTTTGTACTTTTAATTAACGACAGTATGACAAAAGCTACTTATATTTTACCTCATATTATTATCACATATCTATCATAGCTGTACCTATATTTATTTTGATCAAAGCGTAACAAATGAAGGAGTGTCTTGATTCCCTTTTATATCTATCCGCTCGTATGCGGGTAGTCGGCAAAGAGCATCGCTAATGGGTCGATGAGTGGTGATCAGTGGAGTATGAACGACGAGCGTGCTAATGGCACGGGTGTCTGACATAATGAAAGGTCGGGCCTACGCAGCGAAACCACAACGCAATGCGGCAACGCTATTTCGCAGGTTTTGCATGAAGTTGAAAAAAGCATTGGAAATGCACTGATGTATACCAAGCAATAGGTTTTATAAACATTATACATACATCGAATTTGGAAGTAATACTTTTTCTTGACGGTGATATTCTTTTAAAAACTTTTTATTGACAGGGACGGACCACTGTCGCGTCGTTGACTACACGGTAACCATGAAAAGGTGTGTTAAAAACGGTAGTTATTTTCGATTACATTAGATTCAGTCGTTTTCGAATTTCAGGCCAGGTAAAGTAAGTATTACTTTTCCCTAACGTTATAAGCACGTACCAAAATATTATTACTTAAATATTATATAATAACTTATAATATTAATACATAAGTAATAATATTTCCGAAAACCACTTTCGGACGTGTTTCTTTTGTTCCTGGAATATCAATTCTTACATTCATGAGCTTCATTGAGTAGAAATAAACTTCCATCATATCGTTCTTTTGCTCGACCGAATAAAGGCATCAAATATCGATAGCTCATCGAATGAAATATCGATTTTTCTCGGCTCATTCAGAGCTACTGACCGTGATGTCATTGCCAAAGTACATTAGAGTACCTACTGCTATCAAAAGGGACCTATTACCTACTCCGTATCTTGAATTGACGCCTATCGACGTCAGTCGAACAAAATGGGTACGCAGGCCCTACAAAGAAGTTTATGCCTTGTTCGATGGAAATAGGCTGGATTGTGGTTTGGAAATTTATTTATTAGGTGATGTAGGCGTAGCTATATTAATTTGGAAGTATTGGAAGCCCTTTGTTCGACATGTCAATACGAAATGAAGCTTCCTTGTGGAGTTATTTTCGACGACCTCCCAGGCGCAGTGTTGTCTTAACGTGGGAGGTCCAGGGTTTGATTCCCGGCTGGGTTAGTTTGGGAATTTATAATTTCTCAAGTCCACCACTCTACTATCTATTAACTCTACTTTACAATTAATCGCAATCTACTCTACGTGGTACTTAAATTTAAAGCGCAACCCTACTCTAAAAATATCATAGTTAAGACAAGCTTCTTAAGTTCTTACGCCCTTCTATTTAGATTTATTTACCGTATTTTGCAGTTTTTGTCTTGCAAGTATCCTTTACGCCTATAAACTTTTATGAGCGGGTTTGAAGGTATGTCATAGTTAGTTTTATGCGCACTGCGTGAACAAGAAATAACCTCAGGAGATGATGCTAGGTGTTTTATGACCCGCAACAAAGTTACGAGAACAAACGATTTTTGTTACAATCAATACGTCGGCGCCGTTGTGATTTATTATGTTATCAATTCATAGTTAATCATACGAATATTATAAACGTGAAAGTGTGTTTGTTTGTTTGTCCTTCAATCACGCCAATAAAGAGCAACGGATCGACGTGATCGATGGGTATACTTTGAGGACCTGGAGTGTGAAATACCTAGTCAACTTTTTGTCCCGGAAAATT
Source organism: Erebia palarica (assembly GCA_964035005.1). Taxonomy (NCBI): domain Eukaryota; kingdom Metazoa; phylum Arthropoda; class Insecta; order Lepidoptera; family Nymphalidae; genus Erebia; species Erebia palarica. The sequence continues at coordinate 12,015,442 of OZ035989.1, read as the reverse complement.
AAGGAGTTCCCGCGGGAATTAGAAAAATCTTAAACTACGCGGATGAAGTCGCGGGTATCAGCTAGTAAGTAAGATGAAAAACCTCGATTGAATACGCCACCTTTTCTTTCATAATATGAAATGTGGGATTGAGCCGTTGTCCTAAAGAGCGACGAAAGCGACTCGACCCACCGCGAGGCGATACGGTGCCATAGAAATTGATATACTTATCAAAGTACCTACGCGAAAATATAGTCCACGTGTAGAAAGAGTCGCGTTGTCGCGATTGTCGCTGACGTAGGACAGGACCTACGAAAATCTTAGTATAAGCATTTTTATTTTTAGAAAAACTTTAGATCTCTGTGTGATTAAACTAACCGAAACGGTGAAAAGTGCGTAAATTCTTTTGACCTCTTTTAACTTACTCAAAACTCGAAAGTGTAATGCTCCTTTTTACAAAATTTCTGTGTCCGGAGGGCAAACAGCTTAAAGTTTTAGACTTTTAATTTGTGGGCTTTTCTTTAATAATACTGATAACATTTTAAAAGTTTGTTTTTTGTGAATAATGAAGCGGGACTGCAAAGGTTTACGCTGTCCACCTGAAAAAGAATGATGATAGTGTCAGGTCCAGTTTCATGGCAGGCTGTTAAAGTTATGTTACAGTTACGGTTTTTTGAGTGTCAGCAAAATGGGTTGCGAAAGTCAATATAATTTTTTGAGGTTGAACCAAAAATTGTATCTATACCTATCATCAGCCCTTTGTGGGCCCGGGCCTACCGAGGTGAGTGGGAATAAGAGTTTAGACCCAACACGCTGCTCCAATGCGGGTTGGCGGGCTTTAACGACTATTATCATGTTAGTGATAATAAGATACCTACCTACCTACCGATAGATAGTCGCCCATCAGGCTGTGACGCCACGATCTTTTCTGGTTGTCGATGGTCCATACGTTGTAAATGGCGAGCTCAAAATTCAAAGCTTTTTAAATTTTAGCTTTAACTTTCTTCTTTCTTTTTCATAAGTATATCTACAACTACTAAGGAATAATACCATATTTAATTTTACCTCACTTCTGTTGGTTAAAACTTAGCTATTTCGGGTCTTGTAACTTGTTGTTTTGTATGACTTTTACGAGTCGATGTAGGTCGGCCTAATTGGTTACCTACTTGCCAACCTGTTATTTCGAGGCTTATCTGCTCACGCGAACTTGTTTCGCTCTCTTAGAAAATATATTTTAATTATAATATTATTTTGATCAAGTAAATTGTTCTTGGAATAATTATTATATTTTGGAGCTAAATTTTGCTAATTGGACTTTATGAAATTGTGTAAGTATTTTCCAATAATAAACTCTTAGGAAAAGATTTTCCTGTAGCCTGTACCGTCTTAAACTTATGTGTGACGTCACACTCGTGTAACAATACCTCTACTGGTACACGATGTTCAGTTCTCAAAGTAGGTACGTAAATACTTACATAATAATATTATGTCGTGGTCGTTAGCGAAAAGGTACTAACTGTATCTCTTACTTAATTTATCGATAATAATACTGTGACTGGATAATTCCTGTACATTAAATATACCTATTTGAAAATTTTAATTGGAGAAAGCTTTTACTATCAACACTACTATGAAATAATTTTTTTTTTTTTTTATTCTTGTTTGTCAGAACTTTTAATAGGATCTGGTCTCTGACAAACGGACAGATGTACGGAGGGATGAAAAGTTTTATAGACTTAACTCATCGATATATATGTAGGTACTAGATGGGCACTTTCATAGAAAAAAATTAGGCGTCCGACCTGTAGAGCGCGCTCCACACCTGTCATAAGCCGTCATAAGCCTGTCTTGGTCCCCGCCATAGCGTTTTTCAGACTAGATGGCTCTAGTAAAATAAGTTCACATTTTTTGTTTGACGGGGCCCGTCTATGTAAATTGATGTCGTTGACTATAACTCGAAAACGTCACATTAGTCAAAATATACCTATGCAATTGAATTTTGTGTAACTATTTGTATTTACCGGATAAGATGTACCATAGATATCTGTTGCGGTATAATTCCAAAAGTCATGAAACAAACATGGCTGCCGTAATGGATTGCAATAGCTGTTACACTAATGGGGAGTCATAGCTTCGTAATGGGGGCAAAGTAGGGTAAAGTGGCCTACTCTTTCTCTTTGCTGCGGTTTTCGATTCTAATTTCATTTTCCTCCTACTCTATATTATTACCTGGTCTCTTTCTATTCCAATAATTTCATGTTACAGTTAATAAGACTTTTCAGCAACTATTTCGTTTAAACCAACGACTTTGGATTGCGCAGTTCGTGGTATTTTGTTAATGTTGGTTATCTCCATACAATAAAAAAAGTCCTGACTTAGTCGCTGACTGAATCACCAAAGCCAACCCCTTTGGACCTAGAAAGTAGAACTTTTTGAACACAGAATTTCCTTCATTTTGTAGAAAAGGAATAACGCCGACCGAATCCGCGGTGGTCTTTCTCTGCGTCGTATTCCTCATTGCTCAGGGACTTGACCCCTTTACATTAATCGCATAATCGTCGTCGTCGTAGTCGTCTCAACCTAGCTAGATAGATAGACGTCCACTGCTGGACGAAGGTCTCCTGCATGGATCGCCACAGAGCACGGTCTTGTGCCGCTTGTTTCCAGCGGCTCCCAGCTGCACGCTTGAGATCATACGTCCACCTACTGGGGGGTCGTCCAACGCTGTGCTTCCCGGTGCGAGGCCGCCATTCAAGCACTTTGGGACTTCAACGCCTATCGGATCTACGAACTATGTGCCCCCTTGGCACTTGAGCATGGCGACTCTTCGAGCTATGTCGGTCGCATAATGGCAGGGGTTTTCTTGGGAACGTAATACGGTGTGTTCCCATATCCTTCTGCATACCGCACCTGCGGTGCTAGAGCCCGATATATCTAACACAAGTTGTCCTACATGAAATACAATATTTCATTTGATTATTTTAAATTTTCGAAATTTACACGAAGCCGAAGCCGCGGGTAATCGCTAGGTGTAAATATCCCCGTTTAAAAATATATTTCTCATGTCTCTTCAGAGTAAGGGATGTTATAATAAAGGCACGGGAGCATCCCAGACGGGCGGTCCATCATGTCAAGTCTGCGAAAATAAATATCCTTGCCATGAACCCTTCCGATTCAATAGGCAAAAATAAAATATAGCAAACAGCTAAGTAAATTTAAATAATTGATAAGCAAATCTCTAAATTTTTGTTTGTTATATTAGAATAATTTAGTTTCATATCAATAATAATTTTGTTTAGTTTTTGTAATCCATAACCATTGTTTTTAATTTAACCTGAAACACTGAACAATGTTTGAGGAGGGCGATTATCATTGCAACGCAGTTTTTAACTTTTGCAGGATTATTATCATTCGTATATGTTTTTAAGTTCTAATGTTAATATCTGTGAATAAAAAGTTTAAAAAAAATATATAAAATCAAGCACATGATATATATGCCACCGTAAAATTGTAAAAACCGTTAGATTATAATCTAACTCGCGAAATTGCAAACTGTCGAAAGATTACAATTTAACGCATTATTTTTCGGTAAATTGTAATCTGTTAGGTATATTAACCCGGTCGAACCTAAGTGCACTACCTGATTATTTATGTCGAACCCTAACCTAAACTACAAAAAACAGACAAGAAAACGTAAATACAATGAGTATTTATAAATTGACACTCTGAACATTGAACAATCTTTCGACGATTTACAATTTCGCGAGTTAGATTATAATCTAACGGTTTTTACAATCAAACATTTTTTTACGTCGGCGAATGGACATTGATCGGGTGATAATAATGAGATAATCCGATCTATATTAATGGTTAGACGACAGCCTTAAAATTAGGTTTCTCTAGATGATGCCCGCGACTTCGTCTATGCGCAGGAGGTTTTCTGTTGAGTGTCTGTGAGTTCCCGCGGGAACTCTTCAATTTTCCGGGATATAAAGTAGCTTATGTCCTTCCCCGGGAGCCTATCGGGTGAACAGATGGCCCGTGAAAGCGTAGCAGACAGACACACTTTCGCATTTATAATATTAGTAAGGATTTCGAAAACATGAGACACGGTTTAGTAAACGATCGTTGTAATGCAAAGACACTTTATTAATAATAATGAGACTTTTAGTGACTTTTGTCTTCATTAAACTTTCCTATATCGCTATCATATAGCGTAAAGCTATTTCTTTCATATATTTCCGAGAATCATACTCAAAATCATAATCATTATCATTTGCTGAGTGTAGGTGAGTACATAGCAAGTTCAGTGGCGAAACCTCTATAAATGCTAAAAAGCCTGGCTTGCCCAAAACAAACACCCGAACATACAAACTCAATATTAACTCAGTAATTAATCGATCCGTTTAAATTACGTGTTTAAATTTCGCGCGTTCTACAATCTGTCATTTCAATTACTGCTAAGCCGACCGGTGGGCGCCGAGCGCTTGCGAACGTTTTACGAACAACCTAGTTGAGTGAGTGAGAGGGGCTGTGGCTTTGATTTCCATACATATTGTCTATATAATCCGCTATAGATTCCTATAAATATTTAGTATAGCGGTTTCTATGGCTGTAATATGATTGGATTATCTAATACGTCTGATTTAAGAAGTCGCAAGCTGCCTCTAGGGGAATCGTGATACGGACTAAACCTTCATAATTTAGTCGTTTGCTTTATTGTGACAGTGTTTATTGAAATAATAATATTATTCGTGAATTAATAGTTAATTTTGTACAAAATGAGTTCAGATTTAATTAATATTGTTCCTTGTTACTATTTAAAGTGTGTGCAAATATTGATTAACGAGAATAAGGTAAAATATATAAGTTTTGAAAAATAATTCTTGTAAATTCACCAAAATCTACTCCATCCAGACCTGTGTATTTCACAAACTTGTAAAAGTAGAAAAAAACTAAATGGATTTTTGGTTGTTCTCATACTAATAAGCTAATTGTTAGTGTTGCATACATTTTTATTCGTACAGTAAGTCAATGTACAGTCGTATTCCAAGCTTATTTTCGTTAGAAATTATGATATAAATAATTTAACTGGTGCTATAAAAATGCATCAAGTTTCCCAAAAACATATGATTTCCGTTATTTCTTTTTGTAATTTCGGAAAACAACGCATAGAAGCTTCCAATTATTGGCAAATGAAATTTCAAATCATATTGACCTAGATCACACTGGTAGTGTACCACTGCTGACTTAATTCTGTCTAGTAGTTAACTTATGCCTTCTGTGTGCTTTGGTGAGCTCGTCAAGACATGAGTAAAAAAGTAGACGGAAGATTACGATGGGCAGCGGCTGGCTTGCCTACGTTTGAACCCTACGGCACGCCACTGAGCAAGTTGTTACAATAGTGTAGTTCCGAGCCACAATCTGCCAATCATATGGCGTGCAAATTATTACAATAAATAGTATACATTTAAAACACTTTAAATACATACTACAATACATACATATGATGGGAATAATTCATTCAACCACTAATTATTATTATATTACAATCTTCATCGATCTAAAAATCATTCTTATTATCATGCAATGTCAAAATATTTACTGTGTCCAATTAATATTTAAAAAAGAAGCGTAAAGCTGATCCTCAGATTATGAAAAAAATACCTATGAAAAAACGAATACGTGAAGATTTTGAGAGGCTGACAGCCAGTATCTTAGCTCATTGAACAGTTTTCGATCCCAGCTGGGATGCGTTCTTATTAAGCTACTAGCTGATGCACGCGACGTCATCTGCGTTGCTTTAGGTTTTTTATTCCCGCGGGAACTCCCTAATTTTCCGGGATGAAAAGCAGCCTATATCCATCTCCGGGGTACAACCTATCCCTGTACAAAATTTCATCAAAATCGGTTAAACAGATAGACCGTGAAAACCTAGCAGACAGGCAGACTAACACACTTTCGCATTTTTAATATTAGTATGGTAGTATGGATGAGCACATGCTTTTCATACACCCTTGCCCTGCGTCCTTACGAATCTCTGGTAGAAAGACTGGTGTGATATCGTATTTTGTACGGTACTAAATAAAAACACAATACTACAAAGTAAAGCTGACCTTTTTTCGTAACAAATAAGAACCAATTGTACATAGCAATTGCTTTGTGCTCAACAATGTCATTCATGTAGCCGAAACGAAAAGCTACGCAAGCCAACTCGGCAATTTCACGGTATTATAAACTCATTTTCGCTCTCAACTCCCGTTTAAGTTTGCACAAAGTAAAATTATTCGTTGCCGGAACCCGTATTTTCAATGGAATAACGTAAAATAGGTCGAAATATCGTTTTGTTGGATTGCCGCCGACGTTACGAAACCATATTGCAACGACAATTAGCTCAGTTTTGATTGATGTTCAAACTTGATTGATTATAATAATTATTATCTAAAGATACCTATTATGAATTGGCGGTATCAGAGGCCCAATTATCTAAGCCAATCGTATTCATTTGACAGCTCATAACGTATAACTCGAACTTTTAAAGGAGTACATACATGCGTTTTAACGTGCAAGCATCTATGACCTCCTTAAACAGGTCGAATGATACGTTTGACAGACGATTACGATTAAGATTTCCTTACACAATCGGGGGTCAGATGTCTTATTGATGATCTTGGCTTTAAATAGAGAACAACAATATATGACTTGTCCGCCCGCCCAATCATAGAATTCAATGTAATGCAGGTTATACACAGGCTTGGGAACTTGCTTATGACTAAGTTAGATAATACAAACTTGAGGCCCGATTGCATAAGAAAATCGTAAGCATTTGAGAGCTTAAAATGTATGGTTATCGGTTAATTAAATTAAATTGTTAAACGACTAATTCAAGCTGTTTAAGGAATTGATCTATCAACTAGGCAAGCATCTATGAACTCTATTCGAGTTAAATCCATTTTGATTTTATGACACAATTGCACTACAACTGAGGCCCAAATGTCCTAAGCAAATCGTAATCATTTGACAACTTGAAACGTATAACTCGAACTGTTTTAGGAGTTCATACATTCTACTTGACATGCAGGAATCTATGAACTCCTTAAACACGTCGAATTATTATCACCTTCATATTTTATAAGTAATTGGACGTCAATACCTAAATTGAATAAATATAATTTGAGTTTGAGTTTTTATGGGCTCGTATCGCGACGCGTTGTATTTCGTCGCTTTTGTGGCTCACCTAGGATAATGAGTTAGAAACAGCATAGCTCCCTCGAATGTCATAATACTTAATACTCTTTTCTATACCAAAAATAAATCTATTTCAAAATTCTTACGTCTAATTAAAAGTATGTTTACTTTCCAGGTAAGTCCCCATCCGCCCACCTTTCAAATTACAGAAGTTTCCGAAGAATCCACGGGTTTTAATTAAAACGGTAGGTTCTTGAGATAATTCATCAAGAAACCCTTTGTTCCCTTTTTCAGATGTTTTTACTTATTTATGATTCTTTTCATATTTTATAAGAGTTGAATTTATGTTTCAGTTGAAATTTTTTTACTACTGCGGTTGGTTTTTTCAGTGAGGTGAAAATTTTAACTAATAAAGATACAGGAATTTTCTCTAAAGAGATTTTGAAAATCTTATAAAAACTGCATCCAAGATTTGCAAAATCTCAGAAACATGTCAGGTAGTTTAAAGGCCTCATTGATCTCTGCCAAAAACAACCTGTATGACAAATATTAGATATTATGTAGGGTAAACTTGCCTAAATCGTACCCGTTAAGGGAAAATGGCTGTCGTAGGAAGAATGCAAGCTTTCAAATAATAAAAACACTATAAATGAAAACTTTGTTTATTCTTCTAACATAATTTGTAACACAAAATAACAAAAATAATAAGCTTCTTGAGAAAACAATACAAAATAAAATAAATTCAAAAGTACGAATTAAGATTAATTGTATTCGTACTCATGTACTCCTTAATCGTACTTTATGTGATCGATTTGCAATTATCACAACAATAATCGTAAGTTGTACTATCGGCACCTGTGCAAAGCTCATGTACCCATTTTGAACATTCATTGCACTTTAGGCATTAGGCAAACATCTCAAAAAAATATTAAATTTCCCGCGTGAATGAATGACACAAATAGACAACAAAACCGGCAAAAAAATGTAGGGAATAAATGTGTATTTACACTATACTTTGAGCTAAAACTAATACTACTTAGTTATGAAACTAGAAGCTTATGAAATGTCATAAAATATTGTTGAATATGTCAGTAAAAACTTACTTTTTGGATATTTTTTAACGAGGCGGCCGTAAAGGGTCTTGCTTTTTTCTGTGCAACATGGCGGACTGAAGCTTACGTTTTAGGCCGCCTGGGACGCTGTGTGAGCCTCGGGGTGGGAGAAATATACCAGGTACGATTTAGGAACAGGTACGATTTAAGCAAGTTTACCCTATTTTACTAAAAACAGTAGCAGACTGGACGATGCTAAGAACCATGCTGAAAACTTGGTGTTATAACCAACAGCAGACGTCCACTGGCTGATGACGATGATGACGACAGTCATAATGATAATGAAAATGATGAATAACTTTTTGAGCTCTAAAATTACTCTTTAATGGAAGATTCTGCATCTTGATTAAAGAAAGTTCCCAAAGACTGATAAAGTATTAAAAAAATTGTGTTGGAATCCTCATTAGCAAGGATTAACCATTAAAGCAATAATAAAACAGACAATAGAGAAAAGAACATTTTCCTTTGCCTTTCGTGAGAAAAAGAAACTACAATTTCTGCTTGCATTTAACAATAATCTTGCAGTTGCTCCTAAGGAGTTGACCTAATTACTTACCCAGTCATTAATAAATTGAAGAGAGTTTAGAATTGAAATGATGATATTTCCAGTTCTATAGGTATTGTTGAATCTTATGCAGTACCGTGACTTTATGACGTTAGAGTTTTTTTTAGCCCTCATTAGCAAATTATTATTTTATCTCTGCTAGAGCTTTAGAGCGTCACATTTTGTATAAGAACGTCAATATGTTTTCAAACAGATTTTAAAGCATATGCATAAAAGATGAACTAAAAGACAGCTTTTTTATTATAGTTACATAATTAAAACCTGACTTAGATGATATTATCATAGTCATTAGTCATATTTTATGTTTACCTATTAGTTAAGTTTTAATTTAGATTTTAGCTTATTACATTCATCATCAACCGCGTGCCTTCTTCAAACCGAAGTTTGGCGGTCATCATGCAAATTTTTTTTCTATTTTAAGCAGCATCTTTACATTAGCATAAAGCATCTATCTACCTACACCATCTAAAATTCTACAAACAACTTGTACTTAACAACTTTTACATTACAAGGTTCGTAAATTCTTAGTCTTTATATAGCTATAATAAAAAAGATTGCGAATTCCGTACCTATCGTTACAAATATACAAACATAGTAGTTTTTCATGGGACGTTATAGTTTTATCGCGTTGGCAACTGCGGATTGGTCCCTTGGAGATTGCGCGCTTATGGTGCATAGGGAGGGTGAGAATCGACTGTGAAATGTTTGACATTCAGACTATCACATCTTTTAGTTTTTCTTTATTCATACATACTTTTTAAACGGTTTCTTAGTTTTGCCCTGCTTGTTTTTTTTTTTTTGGGTCAAGTATTAGTAATTGAAACTAAACGACAGATCATATATATAAATTAATACATTCAGAATTTCAGTGTTCATATCCTTTAGATTTTCTTCGTTGAACTGCCATCGATTTTAGTTTATTCATAACTAGCAGATACCCGCGACTTCATCCGCGTGAAATAAGTTTTTTAAATTCCCACGGGAACTCCCTAATTTTTCGGGTTTTAATAATTAATACGACACTATGTCACTCACAAATTATGTGGCTTTCTATTGGTACTAGAATTTTCAAAATCGGTTCCGTAGATCCAGAGATTACCCCCTAAAACCTCACAAACTCACAAACTTTACCTCTTTATAATATTAGTATAGATATAGATAATATTAGTGTACACACTCTTATCAGTTTACAATAATTACACGAATCGGGTACGATACATTTTATTAAGCAATGTGTCTCAACCACCACAGACTTTAGAGTCCTGTTTGATGAAGACTATAGGTTCATATCGCTAGCAAATACCTATTATTATTGACATCAGGAAAAGAGCAAAGCATACCTCCTTTCAAAACCTATCTAACACAGATGCCCTCTGGGAGGTTCAACTTCAAGTTAGGCCGCTGTGACAAATGGTGCCCAATATAAACGTTTATCGTGTATTGTGTACATTAAAACCCCCATAAAGAGGGTGAACGACCCCGGGGGTTTATTAAGCCATTATCCATGAAATAGGGCCCTATATCTCTTCACTACAGATGAAATAAATAAGGCAAATCGCCGAAGCCGCATTCGCATTAACTCGTTGCGAAAAAAATCGTAACTACACTACTGCTGTTTACAATTTAAAACTTTGACACTTTTTTATAAGGTTGAATATCCAATAGTTGCTGACATGTGATTGGCCTAGGGATTAATTAGAACTTAATGGGATTCTAGTAGCGAAGCCGAGGTTGTACAAACAGCCAAGATTGGACGAACTCTGCAGTAGAATGGCAGTGTAAAACACGGCTGGTGTTAATGGATGATGGTAAACAAATTTCGTTCATTGACTGTAAACTGACGTATGCGACAGCCGATGGTTTTGTTTCATTTTACTAATCAACTTGTACGGCAAATGCAGTCAGATGTGAGTTTAGGTTATTGAAGTAGGCAACGAAGTAGGTATATTAATTATTGTAATTCAAGGGATGTTTACTACTTACTTTGCCATAGATCATAGTTAGCCAAAAGTTACTACGTCTATATGTTTTGCGAGCCTTGAGGTTGAGACACAACTTGTTATAGTTTTTACAAGCACCAAATAAATAAATGATTTGAGGGTTCTAAGTTTAGCATTCCATCTAAGCGTGTGTTGTTATGAACTCACTGGGTCTTTGGTTCCCTTAATTCATCAAACTTTAAACTTTTAATAATGGCGACGAGACGTTTTTTCTAATAGGTATCTATACAACGTTAGCGTTCACGCTGACGTTTTGACATGTTCTTTGAAAAAAAAATTATTCGTTTTCATCTAAAACAAAAAACCGACTTCAAAACTATACCTATATGTACCAACTTAAACTAAAAAGTAAAAAACATTATCTGGGTATATATTTTGTTTTTTGTAGATTTTCTCAAAAGCGCTAAATCAATTTACATAAAATTTATATGGGAACACCTCTGAAGTACGATCTACCAAACAAAAAAAGAAACATCATAATTGGCGGAATTATAGCGTAACATACATTTTAAAAAAACATACAGTCGATTGTGAGAACGTCCAACATTTTTGAAGTCGATTAGTTAGTAAAAATTTTGTCACTTGAATTCCTGAGAGTAGTACATACTTCCATCCAGACCCTTTTACGAGTATGATAGACGTAAAATTTTTACAATTCCGGACTTTGAGCGTCGCAAATAACTTCGTCTCATTGCCCATTCGGGATCCCCAGTTTGATTACAGATAATTTTCTATTACATCTTACATCCCCTCCCCAATTTAATGTAAAGAGATGCTTAGGTTTATGCCAATCCAAAAATATATTGCTAAAACTTAATAATGTTAAAATAAAAAGCTAAAGTTTTAAGTTTTGCTTAAGAATTAAATGTACCTAAAGCTTAAATGTCTATTATTAGTGGAACTGTTGTTTTAACCACTCGTTGATCAAAATCCGTTCAATTGAACCCACAGACCATACAAACTCGGTGATTGAACCTGTATCGGGAAACTACTCTAAGTAGGTATCCAAATGTTATGCAGGCAAAGCCGAAGGCATTTATTCTTGTCTTGCTAAGTGGTATGCTATTAATTGCAACTAATTTGTTTAGAAGAGGGATGTTACAGATAAAATATTTCATTTTACACCATAACCTTGTAAACTCACACTCAATTATTTAAAGCCGGAGTGACAATTTCCCTCGATATCGTCCTAACGCAAAGCTTTCCTACAACTCGTATCCCATGGCTTTAACTTTCACGGAGAGAGCGTGGGCAATGGAGCTTATCTGCCAGCTTTAACTGGCTTTGTGTAGGACAGGACTACTGAGAATAGTATATGATAAAGCCTCGTATTCACTAGGCGACAAATGTCCCGCGACACATGTCGCTAGAGAGGTCCGGCGTCGCTGGGATCGACTGATACTGCCAGATGTCTCGCGACCTTTGCCTATTATTTCCTGTTGCTAGACTTGTCGTGCGATGCTGGGCGAAGCCGAGCGACATCGCTTCGCCCGACTTCTTTAGCGACACGTATCGCGGGATATTTGTCCCCTAATGAATACGAGGCTTAGGCATTAAACTAGTTTTTGAATACTAACATTTTACAGAAAAGGGATCACAAACTTACAATTTCTACGTTTTTCTGTTTTAAGCTTATCATTACATGTAAAGAGTCCTTCAATGAACCCGGTAAGGCCTTCAAGCCACGGGCTTCCAAGCGGTAAGGCATAATTGCAGGAAGCAGTAGTAATCAGTAAGTATAGCTCGGTCAACTATAGTTTTTTTAAACCAATTAAATTTCAATGGTCTTTTTGACCAATCAAAATAAACACCGACGTGACTAAAGGTACTATACCAAAAGTTAGAAACATTTGGATACAAACCAAATAAAATATGATTCTGGATGGCGAAATTATTCAAATAATACGACCACGAACACGAATACTCTCTTGAGAAGTCTCGAATGAAATTCGAAAAGTCAATAGTGGGATCAAAGCAAAAGTGATTAAGGTTGTGAGGAAGATTTTTGTTTTGCCCTTGATTTAAAACAAGGGCGACAGAGAGGAAATCCTTAGGGGTAGATTACAACCCTCGTGTAACGAGTCTGATACATCATCATCTATTCAACACTCTATTTTTAACATTGTAGGGTTTGTTTTGCTATGAACGCGATTTACTATTCTTGGACAGGAAGTGTAAAGTAAATCAATACAAACACCTTTCCATTTGCAGTCGGGACAATTTTATTTTGTGGGGTGTCCTGAGGGTGTGAATAAATACTGTCGTTTTATTAAAGGTTTGGTCAACATCAAATTAAATTAAGGAAAGTTTGACAAATTGAGCACGATATGAGTATAAACATTATCATCATCATCAGGACATATAGACATCCACTGTTGGACACAGGCCTTCCCTAATGAGCGCCACTACGCCCACTCCTTATACATATTACTAGCTTTCTTCATCTAGCCACTTCCCACCTTACAGTAATAATCTTTACAGTAATATGAAGTGTTCTAATCAAATTCATTGTACTAACTTGATTCACCATAGCCAGTTTCACCGTTGTAGGAATGAGGACAATGCTGCCAATCCTAGAAATATTTTGCTTTAAACAAATGTATTTTTACCCGGAAACCCTCTTAGCAGAATTTGTTATAATAATTATGATATACAGTATAGTAGTTACCTACATAATACGTAATATCTTACTGATAACGAGTAAGTAAATAACGCAAAAAAAAAATACAGTTCCGGCAAAACAATTTCGATTGGATCTAAGACAGTCCTAAGAAATACCAATACAGATACGAATGTTCCCAGAATCTCTTTCGTGATCGGCTGGAAATGGAATTTTATTCACTTGCACTCCAGAACATGAAGGAAGTGGTTATTGCTTTTATTAAAAATTGTGAACATAAGCGTTTCGAGTTTCTCAAAGCTGTTCCGCAGTAACACAATAAGGAGGAGAGAACTCAAGAAAAAACGAATTTAACCCGAGAATACACGGATGTTTCATATTTTTACAAAACACGCGCCTCAGGCCGAGATTATTATGTTTGCTCTGACATACTTTGAGATCGACTTATATGGAAATTGGAGTCTATGTAATAATGTAAAAACGTTCCCGCTAGAAGTGGCTCTTGTTTGCTTTTTGAAAATGAAAGATGGAATATTATTTACCTAAGTCAATAAGCGACTATCCAAAACAGCGCTGGAAGGCATCAATATGGGGAGACGGATAATTACTAGGATTAGGAACCTCTCGAGTTTGGACTCAATAGGTTTTGGTCCAGCTGTCAACTGTGGACTTCAATAAGCTAAAACGATGACTTTAGTCAACATTCAACAATGTAAGGACCACATTAGCGATGATACAAGTACGAATTGTTACCTACCTACTCGCAATAAAGGCTTTGAGTTTTCCATGTCTTAAGTACCTATGGCCTGTGGTATGGCTATATTCTGGATTAGGTGTGATTTTGGTCGAGCGTATATGAGATGCAATGGCTGAAAAAAGGGTGTATAGTTATTCAATCTATGCTAATATTAAAAACGCGAAAGTGTGTCAGTCTGTCTGTCTGCTACGCTTTCACGGCCCACCTGTTCAACCGATTTTGATGAAATTTGGTACAGGGATAGTTTGTATCCCGGGGAAGGACTAATGCTACTTTTTATCCCGAAAAATTAAGGAGTTCCCGCGGGAATCGAGAAAACTTAGTCCACGCGGACGAAGTCACGGGCATCATCAAGTACCTACATAATTAAGGATATCGCTTAAATTGAATCAGCTCGTTAAAACAAGCTGTTCATGTAACAAGTGAACTTAATTTAACGAATTAAAAAATACGACTGCCCTGCCATATTATTTTTGGAGTTTACCTCCATAGGAAACGATTTGCATATTATAAGCCTTTGGAATCTTATTCACATTTTTATCAAATGATATTTTTTTGTGAATCACTGGATATTGAACGATAGTGTTATATATTTTTGGAATCTACTCATCATTTTCTAGATGATGATTATATATATAAGTTATGGTGGAATATACAAACTCACATACATACATACCTACATACATACATACATACATACATACATACATACATACATACATACATACATACATACATACATACATACATACATACATACATGAACCCTGAAAACAATATACTCCTTATTTCAGGCAGTCGTATAAAAAGAAAACCCACACAAATGTTCATGTAATAACAAATCACGATCCTGAAAAAGGAAAAGCTGTATGCAAGCTTAAAATATATAATAGGGATGATGACAACTCAATCAAATCAGCAACTCTTATCAAACTTAAAAACACACTTCTAGTATGGAAGTTATATGAAATTCACAGTTGTGAAGTCATAAAATTCCAACGCACTTATTTTTCTATAATCTATTTATATTTTAAAATGGTTATCAAACCTAAAACTAATTGAGGATGTGAATTTTAGGTCTTTTTGAAGACCCTCTATTTAATAATCAGTTAGAAATTTTGATATACGCATCATCCCTATAGGGGTAATAGGTAGATTATATAAATATTATGTTGAATAGCATTTATAGATAGGTTCCTATTCAATTTTCTCCGACGGATAAAATATTTCGTGAGAGTCTACATTAGTTATTTACTTACACGTGGAATAGATGTAGAACTCACATCCCAATCCATCCATACAGAATTTTTATTACCAATTTCTGTAGTATAGTTGGAATACGTGACAAAAAGCCGCATTGCGTGTACCCCGGGCGATAGGGACGTTTATATTTTACGGCAAATCGATTTTGTTACGACTAAGATTCATAAACTAAGATCGTATTGGTCATAAAATCTTAGGTCGTATAAAATTAGAAAGCTATTAAGGATTGCATTTATATAACTACGAGTTTGTAACAATCTTTGGAATTAGAAACTTCATTTATATTTTTAGTTTAACTACCTCTAAATATTTTCGCCCTAACAATGATGACGATATTAAATGGAAAGACGACCTCCGTGGCGCAGTGTGTAGCGCTGTTGTCTTAACGTGCGGAGGTCCCGGGTTTGATCCCCGGCAGGGTCAATTTGGGAATTTATAATTTCTGAATTTTCCCTGGTCTGGCCTGGTGGGAGGCTTCGGCCGTGGCTAGTTACCACCCTACCGGCAAAGACGTGCCGCCAAGCGATTACGCGTTCCGGTACGATGCCGTGTAGAAACCGAATAGGGGTATGGGTTTAATATAACCGCCATGCCTCCAACAGGTTAGCCCGCTACCATCTTAGACTGCATCATCACTTACCATCAGGTGAGATCGCAGTCAAGGGCTAACTTGTAGTGGATAAAAAAAAAAAAAAAAAAAAAAGCGTCCATCGCCGCAAAACTAGGTGCTGAAGTTATTCGCATTTCCAAAAAAGAGGTCAATTTGAGTTTTTCTTAATAATAAAAAAAGAGAACTATTATTCTAATTGCCCTAGACTTATATAGCCTGTACAATACGATGTATTCCGTTAGTTTTTGTGTCCTTTTGGCAACGGCCGCTTGTTGCCAGACGAATTTGGCAAGCGTCGCGGTGTTGTTTCGCTTGTTCTTAGCGGTCGTTAGTGCGTTTTATGAGCCACTAAAAGTCGTGTTGGACTAGATAAGGTAAGCGAACCCAAAATGATACGAAGAGTGTGAGAAGGATAGATTTATTCACTGCAGTGTACCGGGAAAGAGACAGCAATAGCAACGGGAGGAATAGTAGTAGTTAGCGTTTTTAACCGACTTCCAAAGAGGAGGAGGTTCTCAATTCGGCGCGTTTTTTTTTTAATGTATGTTACTGTTTATCTTCGTGGTTTCTAGACCGATTTGAATTTTTTTTTCAGTGATTAGAAGAAGCTCGCGAGGTGGTCCCATAAACCATAAATTCTGACTCCAAACCCTCAATCCTGATGCTGTTGGTGTACCTACGACTCAAAACTAGGGAGTTATTAAATTTTGATGGTGAATTCATATAGTAGGTATCAAGTCACGTGTAAACGATTCAACTCTGAGTCCCAACTCCTCCACCCTGTTGCTGCAGGGTATAGAACTCCTTCAAAATAGCGATTTAGGATTTTTTAATGGTGAATTCATATTGTAGGTGTCAAGCAACGACTTCGTACTTAAACCCAAGTCAGAACTCCACAACTCTGATGCAGCAGGGTACTGCACTCCTAAGCCGTGGGGATTAAGAGTCCACTAAAAAGTTAAAAATAAAAATTGTTTCCAAAAAACTGACTTCCAAAGCCACTGTAAAGTAAAAAATAATTTTGATTTCTAACATAGTATGACAAAGATCAGGCTCGCCCGACTTCAACATAGTGTGTCGGTTTTTTGGAAACAATTTTTATTTTTAACTTTTTAGTGAACTCTTAATCCCCACGGCTTTTTGGAAACAATTTTTATATAATCCATACTTAATATTATAAATGCGACAGTGTATCTTGTCTGTCTGTCTGTCTGCTACGCTTCGATGGCCCATCTGTACAACCGATTTTGATGAAATTTGGTACAGGGATAGGTTGTATCCCAGGCAAGGACATAGGCTTTTATCCTCGAAAATTCAAGAGTTCCCGCGGGAATAAAAAACTAAATCCACGCGGGAGAAATCGCGGGTATTAAAAATTAGGGTATTTAAAGTATTCAAAGAAAAAGCTTTCAAAAATCGCAAAAACTCATATGATTTGAACCCGGAACCTCAACCCGCAGACCACATCCCTCACCAGTCCGCCATGATGTCCCATGGAGGTCATCATATCCATCAATGTTGACAGACATTTACCCTTCTGAAAATGCTGTCACTACGAAGTACATAACTATTAATTAATGTACAGAAATAGGAAATTGCTTATAAATCTGTGCTACCAGTAGGAACCTAACTATTTCACTCCAACCTCACTATGACGTTATCCAGACTCAATGTTCACCAGAAGGAGCCTAACTATTTCACTCCAACCTCACTATGACGTTATCTAGACTCTATGTTCACCAGCTGTAGGAACCTAACTATTCGCTCAAACTTCATATTATCCAGGCTTTATGTTCTAATATATAATTCAACTATATTACTGACAAAATTATCTACCCAAATTAATTACGAGAATTGTATACAAGCAACATATAAACAAAACTAGGTCGAATAATACGCTCAAAATTTGTAGCAAAATGGCCTTTATTGCGTAAAGTAATAAGAACTTTGGCAGTCGAATTACCACCTAGTATGTACTCGTAGTAAGTAGTCATACATAGTCAATGTGATGTCGTTTTAGACCAACTCGCGGTCCAGGGCCTTTTATCCTGATGAGACCCAAGCGAATATAGATCTTATGGCCTGCACAGTTTATTTGATACTTAGGACGATTATCCTATGGGACGTAATCTTTTATGCGACATTATTTTCGGTATAACATGTGGGTTTGATTATTTATAGGGGTTGTAATAAATATTAACGTTCTATTTGCAAGGTTTAATTGTGAGATTTTTATAAATTCAGTGGACAGACAAACATACCGTCATGATTTTCTCTGTAGAGAAAAAATGCAATAAAATTATATGCTTAAGCATTTTGTTTATGACTATTAAATCGCATTAAAATATTAAGTCCTAGTGAAGTAAATTTAAACAACTCCAGGAGCTTAAATCTATACTATACCTACTAATATTAAAATGCGAAAGTATGTCTGTCCACCTATCTGTCTGTCTGTCTGCTACGCTTTCACGGCGCATC
This sequence comes from Erebia palarica, assembly GCA_964035005.1. NCBI lineage: Eukaryota > Metazoa > Arthropoda > Insecta > Lepidoptera > Nymphalidae > Erebia > Erebia palarica. Next base: position 11,996,870 of record OZ035989.1, on the reverse strand, counting down.
TGTTCAAACGATTGACCTTTGATGAATTTTGATGTTTGGTTCAGGGATAAGTTGTAACCCGGGGAAGGACATAGGCTACTTTTTATCCCGGAAAATTCAAAGGTTCCCGCGGGATTCAAAGCTTTAATCCGCGCGGACTAAGTTGCGGGCACCGTTTAGTAGACTATACTTAGATCTTGGAATGAATATACAGAGGTTCCTAATACTCAACTTATACTTACTTAAATATAGGGACACAAACTACATTAATTTTTTCTCCAGTGTGCACAGCTTGTAATCGACATATTGCATTAAAAGATAAGATAAGATATAGCCGGGAGAAAAAGAAACGCCCCACATCCATTCTCATTTCTCATAACACTCGTAGACACTGCCATGTACGAGACAATATTCGTAAGGCGGCATTCCGCACTTCATTATTTGCGAAACAACCCTTCCCAGCAAAAAAAGGTAAAAGAAAGCAAAAAACTGGAGCGTGTTCTTCTCTTTTATCTTTTGCCATCTTTTTTTATCTTTTTCCCGAGATGGCGACAAAGGAAAACATTGGCTCTCCCACTAATGAAAGTTTTAGTACAGATGCCCTTGCCAACTCAATAATTAATGAGTCGTGGAAAACTATCAACTTCAACTTGTTATTCTGTCTAGTCTATTTGAGAACTTAAATAATAGTTTCAATTGGTGCAATATTTGAAATCTAAGGTAGTTATTAATTTTACATTTTAGACCAATTTTATAATATCGTGAACGAACAAGAAATTTAATTGTATAACTAGGAAGATAGCAAGAATAGTGGCTGCATTTCCACGCCTACCAGGCGTTCATTTGTTCAAAAATGATTATTTACTAGACTATAATCGTATTTTTTTCCACCTGACTCCAAAGTCCCCGGGTCACCTGCAAAAAGAGACATTCCATTTTGATATGTTCTAAAATTATTGAGTGCCAATATTTTTGCAATTTGAGCATGACAGATGAGGCAATTAACCACGATAAATACAATAACTCTCATTTTTTAATACTACGAGTCCGAAGAGGGTTTTTTTAACACTACGACATCTCGACTACAAAAAGAGACATTCCATTTTCATATGCTCAACAAAATTATTGTGTGCCAATATTTTTGCGCGATATACAATTCAATTTCAGCGTGACGAAGCTTTTAAGAGTACTTCATGAATGGAAGATAGGTGGCAGGGATTTATGTCACGCCAACCACTCACTCGGATTAGCAACTATGTTGTACAATATATAGAGACGTTGATGTTTTCCTCTATCACTAATAATGAAGTTATCTTTGAGACAAATAACTTTGGACAAGATACGTAGGTCAAGACAGTGGTAGCTTTTATAGTTTATTAAGTTTTATTTAAGTTGACAGTACAAAAACCTTATTATATTTTTATATGCATTATTTTAAAATGATCTAATCACTTTCTTTTCTCGCTTAGTAATTTTATCAATATTACCGTGACAGTTAAAGAATCTTGTTTCTTTTTATTTTAGATTAAAGATATTTATATCTGTCACCGTAAGATTGTAAAAACCGTTAGATTATAATCTAACTCGCGAAATTCTAAACTGTCGAAAGATTAGAATTTAACGCATTATTTTCCGGTAGATTGTAATCTGATAGGTATTTAAACCCGATAAAACCTAAGTGCCCGGCCTGCGGCTGGGCACTACTTGATTATTTATGTCGAACCCTAACCTAACCTACAAGAAAGAGACAAGAAAACGTAAATAAAATGAATATTTCAAAAATTGACACTCAGAACATTGAACAGTTTACAATCTTTCGACAGTTTAGAATTTCGCGAGTTAGATTATAATTTAACGGTTTTTACAATCTTACGGTGACTTATGCATTAATTAAAAAAATTTAGTCTGTAAAATTCAACTACCTAGAATGATTTCGCGGCAATATTTTTCTGGCTAACCAATACAATTCAATTTTGGCGTGACAATACCTATTTTCAGGTGTGAGAGTGCGTCATACGTAGGATATAAACGACGGATTTATGTAGTGCATGAATATTTTATCCTCTATTATCCACACCACTCGACCTTATCTATGGTGAATTATGGTTTTATCTGTGACGTTTGAATTTCCTTCCCTACCGCAGTGAAGAGCTCTGCTGACTTATTAGTGGGAATGGGTTCCGTGGGACCACCGTGGCGCACTGTTAAGCACTATGGGATATTAGTATCAGGTTCTAGGTTCAATCCCCAGCGGGGGTAGTTTGGTAATTTATGTATTTTTAATTATCTCTGGGCTGGTGTGAGGCTTCGACTGCAGTTAGCTACCAATCTACCAGCAAAGTCGTACCGCCAAGTGATTTAGCGTTCTGGTTCAATGCCACGTAGAGACCAATTACCATGGCCGTTATTTTAAACCTACCAGGTTAGCACCAGGGTTCCAAATAAAAAAGTCTAGCCGAGAATAGTGCCGCCAAGCGATTTAACGTTTCGGTGCAATGCCACGTAGTAACTAATTAGGGCTATTGCGGTCAGAAACCTATCTATAGTTGGTAACTTGAATCAAGATTTTTTTAAAGTTTAAAATTCTTTTAAGCACGCAGACGGCTTAATTAACTTTTAAGAAAATGTTGTATGAGAAGGCAGCAATAAAATATGAAGATCAAAGGCAGCAAGTCAATATAACTTTTCACTTGGCTGTAATACAATTTCACTGTCACACGAGTGACACGCCAACGCAATACACAGTATTCAATTCGCGATAGATCTGTATGAGAGGCGTAAATAATAGAGGATCAATTTACCAGCGAATATAAATCCTTCGCTCATATCACATGCATGACTCGCTAAAAACGTTGTCACGTCAAAATCGTATTGGATACGAGGCAGAAACAATCTAGCAAATAATTTTTTCATCCGCGTTCGTTTTTGGTTCGTGGCTGGATTACATTTTTCCAGTAGAATTGCAGGCTAACACGGTGCTGATCTGCTAACTACTCAATGGAATATTTGAAAGGAATCTTGGTAGAACCAAGATGTATGTGCTAATTTAAAAGTGAACAAACCAATCCTTGTTAGTTTTTTAGCTGGACGCTTACTCAGCTCTGTCATTGTAAAGTCATCTAATCCATTCCAAGATCTTTCATGTCTTGCTACCTAACTACCAGCAGTAGCACAGCGGCATAATTTTAAGTAGAAACAAACTACTGACATAATGTCAATGTAAAGCTCACTGCGCTGCGTCTTGAAACTTGCGATTCTGCTTGTAGATTTCCTCTATATCTCAGACACTTACAATATTTTTTTAAAAATCTACAGGGTCTTTATAAAACTTCAATCAATGCGAACAACGTCGCGGTTAATCACTAGTAGCGGTTAAATGTATGCATTGCTTTAATGTTATAAAAGACGCTGTCTATTTTATTATAGCGTTCGAACGAATTTTTTTGGTTTTGGCAACTGGAATATGAAATGTGAACCGGGCAAGAATTAAAAATGTGTTAAGCACCATAACGTATTTTAAAATCCAATCATATAGCTCCGGGATAGTTAATTAGATTAAAATGATGCAGTATTCCAATAACGGGATAACATGAGTAATTTCATTGTGCGGAGTGATAACAAACCCTATCAGCACATTCTACCGCCAATAGATTGGTATCGTTTGGGATGGAAATAAAATTGGATTATGTATTGTGTTGATTAATATATTTTGTGTAATTAAAGTAGATTGTTCAAGCTTAATACAATACTACCTGGACAAAGCTTTCACAGTTCGAAAGCAAACAGTTTGGGTAATGGTATACCTTGATTTTATGACGAAAGGTTCCCTAGGATGCAACTCATCTTGAAAAAATGGGCTGTGAAAGCGTAACAGACAGATGTACTTGCTTATTTTCACATTTATAATATTAGTAAGTACTTAGATAGATAGATAGATAGATAAATACTTTATTGCACACATGAAAAATACAAGGTAAAGTTAACTATAAACTAGGTATGCAAAGGCGGCCTTATTGCTTACTGAGCAATCTCTACCAGGCAACCTTTGGTGAGAGGATCGAATAAGATGTGTAGGGTAGTGTGGCACAATAGAATACACGTTATTATTAAGTAAGTAAGTACAAAATATAAAACATAATAAACGTATTGTATATATACATTACATGTAAATAAAATACATAAATATAACAATAAAAATATTATGCATAAACATACACAAATTACACATTTAAATATAAAAATTAAATACGCATAGTAGGTAACGAATTAAGATAAAAGTATGATTTATTTATTATGGCATGACTTGGTTAAGGAAATATTCTTTGAGACTATTTTTAAAAATAGGTAAGGATTTGGAGTCTCTAATATTTTTGGGTAGAGAATTCCATAACTGCACAGCATACACCGTGTACGATTTGCTGTAAAATTTTGTACGATGACTAGGAGTTTTGAGCTTATTATCCATGGTAGAACGCAGCTGCATATGACGATCAACAGCACCGAGAAAGTTGAAACGTTCTTTAAGATAGCTGGGAGTATGAGGAGCATATAGGATCGAGAATAGTAAAGAAAGAACATGAAAATTTCGACCCAACCTAATTGGAAGCCACTTGAGACGAGCACGATACGCACTAATGTGATCAAATTTCCTCAATCCATAAATGAATCGAATACTTAGGTATGGATATGGTCCATATCATATGGCTTATCGAATGATGTATCTTTAATTTTTCTTGATAATAATAATTATAATATAGACACTCTATGTGCTCATTCTTTCGTCTTTACACTAAACTATCTGTTGTTCACAGACTCAAGGGCTTTAGGTTTTTTAGTCCTTAATTGTGCTACGTCGAGCCTTGCCAATGATGACGAGTCAGTGAAGCCGTTGACCGGGAACTTCTGTGTGATCTTTTCGAATAAAAATACAAATATATTTTATTTGAAAAGACTTTTTACAAGTGCTTATGAATAGTCGAATGAATCTATTACTGGTTCGGAATGTCGTTCCTACCGAGAAGAACCAGCAAGAAAGTCGGCGGTTGCTCTTTAAAAAAAAAAAAAATTATTGCTAAAGATACATAAGTAACAGCAGTCCTGGGCATTGCTGGAGCGAGTCAAATCCATGCGCTTTTATCATTTATATAATCTTCGACAGCATAATAAGCTTTTTTAAGGAGCATTTTTTAAATGGTTTTCTTAAACTTGTGTAAAGGCAAGTTTAAAATAGGTAGTGGAATTTTGTTAAATAATAGAATGCTCTTTCCCACGAATGACCTTCGCACTTTCATGAGGCGGAGCGATGGAGTCACGAGCCTATGGCGGTTTCTAGTTGGCCTATCGTGCATATCGCATTTCTTTTGTAATTCTGAATGTTCTGTTTTACGATTGTGAATTTGTGATCATTTTGTCAAAGTATTTAAATTTCATAACTCGAATATGAACCTTTAACTGTGTACACCGGGTCTCACAGACCCATCACACTTGCTTATGTCTAAGAATACCTAACACATTTTCCTCTAAGCCCCACGGACGAGTGTCGCAGTAGTCGAGTTAAGTCACTAAATTAACGTTTGGAGACGTAGGATTTTCCGCTTTCCAGTTCCATAAGAGACGGGGTCTATGAGACCCCATGTCGACATCCAAAGGTTATTTTTTTTTAAATATATAGGCTAGCGTTTGGCTGCAATCAACCTGCTTGCAAGACTGGTGATGCAGCCTAAGGTGGAGCGCGCCTAGAAGATGCCTATTCACTCTGATTTGAAGGTACGTATATTAAAAGAGGAGGGGAAAACGGAAGTCGAAAGGGCATTCCATATCCTAGCAGTTCGAATTAGAAACGAGGAAGCAAATCGCTTCGTACGAGTACGCGAAATTTCGACTGCGTAAGAGTGCAGACCTTGTCGATGCCTTGCTCACCACTTAATTGTATTTAGTGCCTAGCCACTAGACTTACATTGCAACAATTAATTAATTACTAGATGCTATTGGGGGAGTTTCAAATGAATATGAGGAACGTTAAAAATAACTATTTCCCTTTCGTGATCGTGGCGTTTGATGCAATAACTATTTCACACTAGTAACGTTTCATGTGCAGGCTCTAAAATGATTAAACCCCAATATTTTAGCTGGGCATACAACACATTTCAATTTGGGCGCAATAAAACTTTTAGGAGCGCAGCGTGCATGGCATATGAGCAATAAAGTTACGAGTACCTACCTCTGTAGTTATATTGGTGTTAATAATAACGTAGGTTGAGTTTTGGCTTTTTAAGTATTTGACGGTTTAGGCAGGGGGTTAAAGGCAAACTTTGAACAGTAATACCACAGAATAGGTTGTCTTCTTCTTGTATCTACATCTCCTAGTCCTATATAAGGTTGGGAACCATAAAGATTAACAGGATCCCAACTAAGTCTTAAACTGTGACCTTAAGCTCACGTGGATATGTAAGCGAAGGTTCAGAACCCAGGTTTTCCTTTTTGTGGCCATGGCTCTCTTCTTAAGTTAGGTAAATCGATGTACAATATTAATTAAATGTTATGTATGATTAAATCTGAAAGGTATGAAGATTTCATATCTCGTCCAAACTAAATGAGAGAGTCACGCATAGTTGCCTCAGTTTCCAGCTGCATGTGACTTAAAAATCTGTAAAGCAAATAGACCATCCATCAAGTAAGCTAAATATCAAGTAGGTAAGTATGTCTTACCTACTTATATTGTTTAGCACATTAAAATTACTAGATTGCAATGGGCTGGACACGTACAACGTATGGATGAGGTTAGACCACCAAAAAACTAATGTGGTCGCACCCAGACAGACGTAAAAGCATTTGTCGGCCAAAACTTGGTGGTTAGATAGAGTTAACAATGGACACCAAGAGGCTTGGAATAAAAAATTGGAAAACGAGCGCAAATAACAGAGATAGATGAAGAAATCTTCTGGACCAGGCCCGGGCCCACAAGGGGCTGTAGCGCCGATGATGAAGTATGTCTTAATGGTAATATTTAGTATGGCTAATTCTACGAAATAGAGAGTGGCTAATTTAAACATTGAATCCACTGCGCCATGTAAAGCTCACATCAGCTGTAATGTGCGAACAGTAGTAGGTACAACTCTATGACTAAACTGCAATGCTAAGATTTCCACAGATATCCCCTATTCCAAAAGCAATCAGGTTGCAGCGGAGACATAAATAAATCCTGTTTCGCAGCACTGAGCGGCAATTAGCAAAACCAAATAACCCTAACGCCGTCTGCACCGGCGTCGCCTCTTTACCTACCTTGAAGACTTGGACAGACACCACGCGGGACGTACAAGTGAACTTAATTTAACTTATTAAAAAATACGACTGCCCTGCCATATTATTTTTGGAGTTAACCTCCCTAAGAAGCGATTTGCATATATAGCCTTTGGAATCTTATACACATTTTTATTAAATGATATTTTTTTGTGAATCACTGGATATTGGACTAGTGTTATATATTTTTGGAATCTACTCATCATTTTCTAGATGATGATTATATAGTTGATCTTATTTTCGAATATATTTTTCAACTTTAGTCTTTAATGCGGTATTATGGTCACCCCATCCATTTTTTTTAAATTTTACTAGCCTATGTCACCCGGAATAAGCTAGGGATTCTAACTATACCTCATTTATCAAAATCGGTTTAGGTTTGTAGAAGTTATGGTGGAATATACAAACTCACATACATACATACATGAACCCTGAAAACAATATACTCCTTTTTTCAGGCAGTCGTATAAAAAGATGAGCGACAGCAAGATATCCAACTGCTAGTTGTCTAAACGTAAATACATTGGAAGCGCGTTAATTTTCAGATTAGATGACTTCAGCGTGATTACGTGTTAACTTAACAGGAATTCAAGACTTTTAAGAAAGGATTTTCAAAACTTAAGGAGAAAGTTTAGCTCGGCTGATCTACAAAAAAGCTATCTGTGATGGATGGACAGTCTTTTTTATCAGCTTGGTACTAAACACAAAAAAATACGCGCCGAATTGAGAACCTCATCCTTTTTTTGGAATGGAAAGCAATGAAGTTAAGGTTGGAGTATATAGGTACCTAAAATATCGCTGGTTGAAGCGGTTAAAAAGGTTTGCTGCTGCCGCCATGCTTTGTGTATGTCTAGACTTTTAACCCGCCATCTGCACCGGCGTCGCATCGCCTGTTTACCCCTAACTAGCTATAGCCCCAGGGCATGCTCGGAGAATTTACTAGTAATTAAGTTTCACAAAGGAAGCTACAATTTAATTAAATCTTCGGAAACTGGAGCGACTGTTTATATTTTATAATTTTTAATTAATAAATGTGAACCGGTGTCACATCACTACAGCCCACGTCCCACTGTTGGGTACAGGCCTCCATTCTCATAGAAGAAAGGGAATTAGAGCTTAGAACCACCACACGGCTCCAATGCGCGTTGGCGGGCTTTAACGACTATTATCATGTTTGTGATAATAACCGAACCGACACTACCGTCAACGTCCTAACTCCGGCCTAGTACTGAGAATTTCTAGTCAGAAAAATCCAATATACTCAATTATGGCCCGACCCGGGACTCGAACCTGGGACCTCGTCGGCCGAAGTCGAACATGCCAACCACTAGACCAACAAGGCATTGGCGTATGCGTTTGGAAGGGGAAAGAAACGCACGTCAACGCACTGTTGGTGCTATCCTACCGAACTTTGAAGCCTGGCTGGGGAGAAAGCATGGCAGCGTTATCTTCAGATTGACACAGGTACTTATCGGGCTTTTGCTTTGATTTTGCTTCGGTGAGTACCTGTGCCGGATCGATCGGGAGGCAACTCCACGGCGCCACCATTGTGAGAACGACCTGGACTCCACACAGCACACGCTTGAAGAGTGTCCCGCCTGGGAACCCGAGCGTCGTGTTTTGGTCAGTTACGTAGGAAGTGATCTTTCGTCACCTGCTGTCATAGCGGCAATGCTGGCGGCGAATGAAGCATGGAGGGCCGGGGTCTCCTTTTGTGATGCTGTCATGCTCAAAACAGAGAATGCTGAGCGGGGGGGACGAGAATGTTCCAATCCCACTCGCAGACGGAGGCAGCAGGGCGACACCGACCGACGCCCTGATCAAAATATACAAAGGGACCTCGAAGTCGCGAGTGGCTGGAAGTGGGGTTTTAGCCGCTCATTGTCAATATATATGCGACTCCACGATTCATGATTGATGTATGAAATCAGGGATTACATCACCCAGGACGAGCCAAATGGGCAAGGGAGTCTCCGGCGCACGTTCTTTGAGAGTTCCCGGAGATTCCCATTATGCTCAGAGGATGGCAACCGAGGGGGTTTTAGTGGGTAAAAATCCCACATCCCGGCAGTCTCCCCCAGGAGATCGGGTATTTTCAGAAGATTTCCCCCTATTCGTTTCCTTCGTAGCTCGGAGAGCACGTAAAAGTCGGTCCCGGTTATTATCACTAACATCTGATAATAATCGATACAAAAACCTAAGAGTTTACTAATACTCTTAGTCGAGTCATATGCGGAAGGACGTGGGAACCCACCGCGTTATTATCCCAAGAAAACTCCTACTTAATATTTGATTAATGGAAAGGCGTCACAACCCTCAGTAATGAGGAATACGGCTCAAGAGAGAGAGAGTAGTAAATAGTATTATAATAGCATCTTGAGACTGATGCCTGATAGTTTACACAGGATGAGGGTCTTATAATAATCAATCGATTCACGAAAGGTTTTGTCCCTGGAATAGTTCAGTCATACACGGTTAATGGGCGAAGGGAACTCATATTATAATAATTGAAACTTTAGGAGCCTTCGGGTGGGATGGGATAAGTTTTCCAGTTTCTAGCTGTTGTTGTAATAGTTTCCATTTTGCAACTGAAAAGAGGGCTATTTCTTTTAATTACGATATATTTCAGTCATAAGTTGTATGATTCATTTTTTTAAAGATATTAAAGAGAAGAAGAAAACTTCACATAAATCTATTGGCCAAAATCTATTGCAATCATAACAAGAATACCGTAGATTCAGCCACAAACCAAATTTAATTCGCTATAATCCGCAACAACGCGCGAATTATAGCGAATTAAACTTCTAGTTCCCTCATATTATGTACTGTTATGTAAGTTTATTATATTGTAATAGTTAGTAGGTTGTTATAATTTTTCTGTCATCATGCAACCAATCGCCTTTCCTTTCTTATAAAGGTTGCCTGGAAGAGATCACTCATAGTGATAAGGTCGCCTTTACACCGTAACAAGTTGTGAATTCTGTCACGGTTCGTTTTACCTCTGTTTTGTTATTTGTTAGTGTGTAATAAAATGTTTTTACTTACTTACTTACATACATAGATACAATCCTAAATCTATGCTTACATACCGTTGTTATCGTCAGTATCTAAACGCCGCATCACTCGGCTAATAAATTGTCTAGCATATACCACAGAATAGGTAATGTTACCTATACTACGTTTGTAACGCTTGCGACGTATGCAACGGTTGCAATTATTGGATGTAGATGACGGCTTGGTTTCATTACACGCTTAGTGGCTTTGCCTTGTGCAATAAATTTAATTCCCTATGATAGTGACAGTGAAATGAAATTTATGAAATTAATTAATAATCGGGTTGTTATTAAATTTGATTACTTATTACTGGTTGTCATCGAATTAATTAATTAATAGAGACTATTTGGGGGATCGAGGTTCGATCTGAGCATGAGAATCTAACATTTCCGAGTTTGGAGTTAGGTACGTATATTTTAAGCAATTCAATATTACAAGAAAACATCGGGGAGAAACCTCCAAGCCTGGGAATTGTCCATAATGTTCTCTAAGGTGTGAGAGCTTACCTTAGGCGAAGGCGAGAGTGAGACGTTCTGTAGGTAAATACTATCGTTTATTAACGAACCATATGTATATTTCTTTATTATAATTTCAAAACGGAACGTGTCGATTTTGGTGGTGTACTAATGATTTTGGACTGCCTCGTTGGTCTAGTAGTTAGCATGTTTGACTGCGTCTGACGAGGTCCCGGGTCGGGCCATAATAAGTATTGCGTTTTTCTGACTAGAAATTCTCAGTTGTAGCCCGGAGTTAGGAAGTCTTAGGAAGTGCCCGGTGTTACACCTCCGTGCCTCGGAGAGCACGTTATGCCTTCGGTCCCGGTTATTATCACCAACATGATAATAGTCGTTAAAGCCCGTCAACCCGCATTGGAGCAGCGTGGTGGGTCTAAGCTCTAATTCCCTCTCTCTTATGAGAGTGGGATGAGCCTGTGCCCAGCAGTGGGACGTTAATGGGCTGTACCGAACTAATGATTTTTATGGTTCCGTAAGACGTGAAGATTTAAAACGCGCACATAATTTAACCGGCAGTTTATCTCGCTCAGAACTATGAAAACGTTTGGTAAATAGCTTTTGTAGAACTCCAGTGGGACTCTGAGAAAAGTTTCCTTAAAATACGTGAGATTTACGATAAGCCGTAAAACGGATTTGGTTGAATTAGTTCTCAAGTTATGAATAACGGCTTAAGTTGTGCCGGTGGCTAGTTTATGATCCACTTCGGGCTTGATGAACTGGAATGGGAGGGATTCTCTATAAGCTTTAGTTAATAGATATGAATTTGTGGATACTTGTGGATATTCGTGTATTTCTGAATTTTTCCTGGTCTGGCCTGGTGGGAGGCTTCGGCCGTGGCTAGTTACCCACCCTACCGGCATAGACGTGCCGCCAAGCGATTTAGCGTTCCGGTACGATGCCGTGTAGAAACCTTACAGGGGTATGGGTTTAATATAACTACCATGCCCCTAACAGGTTGGCTGCTACCATCTTCAAAAAAAAGAATGCGGTACCGGAACTTGCATCGGTCTACCGGTATTGAGCCATACGCAATGTGTATTTTTAATTGAATGGTACTTTCTGGTGGTTCTTCACAATAAGGTTCACTTTAACTTCAGAGGCCTAACTTAATCAAATGCGGGTACTCTCTTCAATGCTTGCTGGTAACATGCGTGATAATGATATATACGTTTTTTTAACACACAGGCCATTGTCATTTATTTATTTATTTTACAGCTTAAATCTATATTTACAGGTATAACCTAAAGCGATAGACTAAGACAAAAAACATATACGTATACATTACAAAAAATATACGATTCAAATATAGATAGGGATATGGCAAATTCAAGAAAGATATTAACTGTCTTTTACAGGTACCGTGGTGGTAAAGTGGATTTCATAATTATTTCTTTTTTCCACTACTGTATTTTTTACTTAGAGTACTTTTATTTGAACTTAAATCTTAATGTTTTGGGTACATTGTGCTTTTAGTACACAGCTCAATTGTGTTTAGGCTAAGGCCTATCTGAGGCCCTAGTACTAGAAAAATTACCATTGGTATTACCAAGACGTTTTCTACATTTTCATCTGTTACTGGGTCCTTAATAGACAACCTGCAACCATTTTAGACTGAATAATTATTTATTTAGAGATGTTAGATAGCAGTCAAGGGCTAAAAGAAAATTCTCAAATTTTCCACGTGTGATCACATTAGACTTTTCTATGTATTCATGACATCTTCTTCTTCTTCTCCATGTGCCTCTCCATTGCTAAAGGTCAGCAGTCAGTTTTCTAAACTTCTGATCCATGGCTTGGCGGAAGAGTTCTCAGACTGTTTTTATTCCAGTCCACTCCCTTAAGTTACGTGGTCATGACTTCGTCCTTTTTTCTTCTTTCTACATGCTTTTGCCAGTGACTTTACCCATCATTATCGTTCGCAGCAAGCGGAACCTATCGTTCGTAAAATCACGCCGTCTAGTTAATTCAATTCATATAAATATATTAATCTCACAGACCGTACAACATATAACCGGGTGGGTTATATATCGCAGGTTACCCGTGAAACAATTCCGAAGCGTATAAAATAGAGGCGTGAATGCATTTAACGCCCATCTAGGAAAGGCTGACGAGTTGAACGGCGGTGAATTCTCTGAATTCATTGCCTCGTAAGTAGGGTTACCATAATATCCCAGGATTTATCCTGAGGTTTTGGGGCTCTTGATAGGATTGCCGTCGGATTTTGGAAATCTCAGGATTTTTCAGTTTTTCAATATAGGTAATGTTAGACTCAGTCTTAAAGAGGAATTAATGTTGTACTCTAAGGCTCTGTGGCAATACTGGTCTATGGTACTTGGAAATGGAATGCGGCAGTGTTTGTGTAAATTGCTAAATAAAAGTATAGCTAAATGGAAAACCGAGTTTACCTTGTAATAGTAACTAATTAAAATATCATTTATAAAAAATAATTAAGTTCGTTCATGGCGCCCATGATGAATCAGTTTTTTTATTCCACTACAAGTTATCCCTTGACTGCAATCTCACCCGGTGGTGAGTGATGATGCAGTGAAAATCTGTTAGGGGTATGGCAATTATATTTAACCCATACCCATAATCGATTCCACATCGTACCGGAACTCTAAATCGCTTGGCGGCTCGTCTTTACCGGTAGGGTGACTATGCACTATGCACGGCCGAAGCTTACCAAATCAGGGTAAATTCAGAAATCATCCCCGAATCGACTCTGCCGGGAATCATACCCAGGAACTCCCATTATAAGACCACTGCGCCAGGGGCTATACTGCCATTATGCCATATGCAATATAACTCAAAATGATAATTTGATGTCACGTAACTTGACGTGCCTAAAATAAGGATTCTTCTTCTTTATTCTTTATTGGTACAGAAATAGGTTTTGACAAATACAGCTTCACTATATAGTTCTGAAACACGAAAGTCAACAACAATAAAACAATAAAGGCTTTAAGCCTTAGCAGCATGGCCCCAGGGTGGTCGTTAAAACTCAGGTTTTTTCAGCTTTTCATCTGGTAACCCTAGTCAGAAGTAGAACGTTAACGTAAGCGGAGCTTCATTAAGGGGTATTAACGCTTCCACATATTCACAGCCTTTTTTCTTTATTCCTTTTGACTTTTGATGAGTGTTTGATTTTGTGTCGGAACGATGAAAGGGTTTTTTGATATTCAGCGTTTGCGAAGTCGACCACAGATGTGTTTCATGATATAATTTAAGTTTGATTTTTTTGGTTGAATTTGTATTTGAGGTTTGCGTAGGTATTATTTTATCACTTTTAATGTTAGTTTAATTTCGGCAAAATGCTTATGGCATTTGGTAATCCTAATCAAAATCCTCGAAAGACATGCAAAATCACGTCGATCCGTTGCTCTGTTGCGGCGTGATTGAAAGACAAATCAAGAAACCAACAGACACACCCATTGTCGCATTTAAAACCATAGGTACCTGAGTACGGATAGCGATATTACCTCTTAACCATATTTCGGCTACGGTGCCCAATTTCAACGGTAACTAGCGTTAGCGTAGCGTAGCAAGAGATATAATAGTGGATTAGCGAGTGCTGTCTTCCCTCACTCTCATAGTCCGATAGGATTGCAATAAAACACGAGTGGAGATAGATCAGGGTCAGCTCCCATTTCTTTGACCAAACTTGGACTGCTACTCAGAATTTCTCGTAAAAAACAAATCGGGCTCGAATCCAAGACCTCAATATCGCCGAGTAAGTTAGCTACTAGACCAACGAGTTAGCCACGTTTGATTACAAAACCGCCAACTGCTGAATATGCCAGGCGCGGTCATTCAATACCGCATTGGCCATGAACCGCACACACCCTTTGAAATGTAAGCTACTGTAAACCTAGCCAAGTCACGTAATGTACACATGGCCGCAAAGGTGCAAACTTTGTAGCTCTTATTACTATATGGCTTAAAGTTGATAAAATGCAATTTAGTTTCAAACTTTTGTTGCCTACTGTACAAAACTTCCCCCATGTCTTCGTCAGACCCTTGATAATTGGGTATGTTGCACGGAAAATATACTTTCAAGAGTGTTAAGGGTATTTTTAGCTGTAATTTGCACGAGCGGGACAGAAATTATCTTCTCAAATAAAATGAAATCAGGAGAGACAGGAAGTGGAAGACTAATAAGCATCCACTGATGAAAATAATGTAAGGAAATAATATGTGGTCACATACCATTTAGTTTAGTGACTAGTGTCAGTACAAAACTACATCCTTGTAAATACGTAAGTTCCTACCTACATTTTGACGACCTCCGTGGTGCAGTGTTGAGCGCTGTCGTCTTAACGTGGGAGGTCCCAGGTTAGACCCCCTGCAGGGAAAGTTTGGGAATTAATAATTTCTGAATTTTCCCAAGCCTGGTCTGGTGGGAGGCTTCAGCCGTGGCCATTTACCACCCTACCAGCAAAGACGTACCGCCAAGCTTTATCGTACCGGTACGATGCCGTGTAGGAACCGTGTAGGGGTATGGGTTTTAATATAACCGCCATACCCTTAACAGGTTAGCCCGCCACCATCTAAGACTGCATCATCACTTACACATTGGCTAACTTGTAGTGGAATTCAAAAAAATGTTCCCCGCTACGGGTAGAGTCAAGACATACAAAGTCTCTTCAATGTCAATTTGGATCGTCCATTAGTCGAATTACCCGATTTTGTATGATATAGCGAATGCTTAAATATCACGACCATTATTATGAAAAAGCTCTATTTTTCTGCATTACGAAGTTAAAGCAAAACGTGTTTATTGAAAAAAGTAGGGGTGTTATTTTGATAAGCATACAGAGGCAAAAATAAACAGCAGAGAGCAAAGAGCTCCCATTGTTTTATTTCCCGGCACAATGGAGCAACAAAGACAACAAAAGCCGGCTGTGTATATTACCATGTTCTCGCAGATAGGTATAGCGTAAGCCTGGATCAGCTATCACGGAAGCACGCCTCGGATGTGCTGAATGAGGCCGCGGAGCTGCATTGTATATTATGTGCACTTGTACTGTGTAGTTAGTTACCTATTATATTTTCTTTTCGATACACAAATCATTTGACAGCTTAAAACGTATAACTCGAACTGTTTAAGGAGTCCATACATGCTTTTTGATGTGCAGGCATCAATGAACTGTTTGAACTGGTCGAATTTTCTATTACGATTACGATTTCGATTTCCGTACACAACCAGGGGGCAGACTTTTTTGGCAGAAACACCCAGTTTTTACATGACTGAGGAGATGCCGAACAGAACTGATTAGTCCACTATAATTCGATCTTTTTTTTTCGAATCGTGGTGTCTTGATCCAGTTGCGTCGTTTCCTGTAATAATTTTCAACCAGAACCGGCTCTGAGTAGGACTTTTGTTTTAAAAAGTCTGCTTTCAAACGAAATCGGTTGGAAATTAGTCCTACACCAAAGATGTATCATCCATACAGTAATATTGGTGTTATCGCCGTCTTGTAAAATTTAATTTGTTCCCCAGCTCCATGCTAGTGCTTAGCACAGACGCGCACACGTGGCGGCCCTGACACTGCGTCACTGTCTGACTCTTGACGTTATGACAAGGCTCAGAAGGACTAGAATCCAAGCCGTTAATGTAGTTAAATAATAGTTATTTGTGTTATATGGGGCCAAAGAAAATTTTTGTTCCCCGAGGGCGCTATTTTGAATTCAGAGCGAAGTGAAAGATTCTAAAGTAGAATCCTGAGCGTAGCGAGGAATTATTCAATTAATACGCCGCCCGAGAACAAAAAATTTGGCCCCGAGTGACACACACTATTTTTCATCATTACTATACTACTATGTATGGAAATTACCTATACGTTTAAGCACCAATCAGAAGCACGAACGCGGACCAACCAGAATAGAGAAATGAAAAGTCCCATGGGCCTAAAAATTACATTTTGCTCCCGCTATCCTCTGAAGCCAATATTAGTTTTTCGAAAAGGTATGATGAAAAAAAAATTACGTGATGACGGTGTATAATCTACAATATTTGTAATAAGGCGTTGTATATTGTCCTCATTGATGTATAACTTTAGTAACGATTGTCCTTCAAACTTATCTGACCCGGTTACAGCGTCGCTAGTTTAAATTGAAAATAAAATAAAACAAAAACTTAAGGGTCCTTATACAATCAGCCCGCAGCCAACTTTAGGTATATAACTCGCTACACTACAGCATATATCTGTACGCATATATAGCACTACGCTCTACGCTCGATTTTATAGCCAACTAACCAATTTTGTTACTTGAAATATTTGATTATTATTTATTTACTACATAATATCTATGCCTCCGCGCCACATTATTATAGTAAATACTAGCGGACGCGTCCCTGCTTCGCTCGGGTGAAATTTTAAAAAATTCCTTGGGGGTGGAATTTCCAAAAATCCTGAAACACGTGTTCCTTTATATTTAATTGAAAGCCCAAATACCAATTTTCATGGATGTAAACCGAAAAATAAAGAACTTTCATACAAACTTTCATTCCCTATTTCACCCCTTTGCGGGTCGAATTTTCGAAAATGGTAACACATGTACTTCTTCATATTTAACCGAAAGCCCAAATGCTAAGTTTCATGGCTATAACTTGAAAAATGAAGGACTTTCATACAAACTTTCAACCCCTATTTTACCCCTATGGGGGTAGAATTTTCAAAAATTTTGAAACACTAATTTCTTTATTTAAAACCAAAAGCCTAAATACCAACTTTCAGGGCTATAATTTTAAATTTGAAGGATTTTCATGCAAACTTTCAACCCGTATTTTACCCCTTTGGGGGTGGAATTTTGAAAAACAGTCATACACGTACATCTTTATTTTTTACCAAAAGCTGAAACACCAAGTTTCATGGATATAACTTGATGAAGATGATGGACTTTCATACAAACTTTCAGCGCCTTGATTTGAAAAATCTTTCCTTAGTGAGCGCCGACATCATAGAAGCAACCTACTGTCAAAATTTCAAGTTTCTAACCCCAGCGGCTTGGCTAGGTTGTGCGTTGATAGCCAGTCAGGACAAACGATTTTATATACATATATAGAAAAAAGATTGACATATTAATATTATAAATGCGAAAGTGTGATTGTTTGTTGGTTTGTCCTTCAATCACGCCGCAACGGGGCAACGGAACGACGTGATTTTTGGTATGGGTATAGTTGAGAACCTAGAGAGTGACATAGGCTACTTACTGTTTATCCTGGAAAATTAAGGAGTTCTCGTGAAAATAAAAAAACTTAAACCACGCGGACGAAGTCGCAGGCATCAGCTAGTAGACTATAGATATAAATAGATTAGGTATTTATGCGCCCGATCATTCACAAACGCTAGGTACAGTGTTCATGCATGTACTTACCTATAGTAGTACTTTATAGTAGCATAGTAGTACTTATATATATATATATACAGTATATTATTTTATGTAAGTATGGTAGGTATATTATAGCTGAAAAAAGTGTGCGATAACGTCATCATCAAAATTTAGGATATTGTCAATACTCACGAGTCACAACATTCTATCACTGAGCGGTTTTCGGAGCTGTTTCGAGTACGGACTTAGTTGACTTTAGAGTCATTTTTAGGGTTCTCTTGTCAGCGCCGTATTAGCATTTTTCGATATTGGACAGATTTCGTTCAAAATGCATATCTGGGGTTTCCCAGGATCACAAAACAAGAAACTGTTACTAAAATATTACCGATGGAACGCCATATATCAATTTTGAATGAAATCGGTACTACAACAAAGAATTGTATGGCGCTGGCTTTTTTTTAATTTTGGTAACAGATTCCTGTTTTGTGATCCCAGATATCGATTTGAACTAAATCGGTACAATAACAAAGAATTTCAATAATTATGCGTGATATTGATTCGAGCTCGCTTTCGAATTTCGTATTTCTTTCTGTTTTCCCGGTAGTACAACCAATTTAGATTGTACTACCGGGAAAAATCATTTGGTTGTAGGAAAACAACCACTAAAATTTCAGTGTGCAGATGCGGTTTTTAGGGTTCAGGACCCAAAGGGAGTCAATGGCGTGGCCGCTCTGCGAAATGTAAAAGGCACAGATAGACGGGCGCATACACAATAAATGTTCAGTTATGTAATACTTAATAACGTGTTAGATATTTTACACCGGTAGAAGGAATTTCATCATTCAGGCGCGTAGTTTCCGTTTTTTTTGTATCTTCTATCTTTCTATTAGTAGTTTGTTCAGTAATTTTACATTTATTTATCTATTTTACAAATGTTTATAATCTACAGTGTCGACCAACGAAATTTTGTAAATTGTTAAATCTAGTACGATAATACGGAATCCTTAGCTGGTTTTTGTTTTAGATATGTGTAGCATCTGAGAAGGTTATTAAATAGTTAGTCCACCACACTTGAAAACAAAATAATCTGAAAAAATGATGATGCAATTTTTGATTTAGATTGGAAAGATAGCTTCTGAGAAGCTATACGTCTTCTGTTGAGTTTCTTGCCTAAAAATAAAAATGATATTGGGTAACAAGTAACAGTTGTAAATCAAAGATTGTAAATATAATATTTGAAAGTGCTCATGTTAATAATGAATTTGAAGTCAGATAAAACAAAAACTATTTAAATGTAGGAAAAGTATACAGGGTTAATTTCAAAATTCTAATAAAGTAACCACTCTAACCAATACTGAAAATCTTATTCTTCTGAGTTCTTTTTCTCAACAAATTCACTTTAATTTAACTTGAAACTTTCAAATTCAAATCTTTTTTATTCAAATAAACTTTTGCAAGTGCTTTTGAATCGTCGAGTGAATTTACCACTGGTTCGGAATGGCATTCTACCGAGAAGAACCAGCAAGAAAATCGGTGGTTGCTCTTTTGTAAAAATTAAATTACAATTTCATCCGTCAATAGTATCCGCTGTCTTTTCCATTGTAAACTGTAGACGCTGATGGATTTTCCCGGTGGTAAAATCTCATAATGAACGATGGCCTTCCAAGCCAGACTTTTTCAAATGGGTCAAAATTGTTTTGTGATCAATCCTCAGTTCCACGGGTATAGGCCGATCTTGCTCCACTTTTCAAAAAATGGCATCGACGTTATCCGTGTGAATATTCTAAAGCTAAAGAAATATACCAACCAGAGAGAGCTACCATCTTTGACATCAAAATTCCCGCGCTGAGTTGGTTTGTGCTACTCTTACTGACACTGCATTAAGTCCATAAACATCAATCAATCAAATCATTTATTCAATATACGTACACTGTAGGTACTCTTATTGACGTTTAAAATTGATTACCTACATATAAAACATGATGGTGATAATCGGTTACGGTATCTTAAAACTAAAGCTACGAGAGTTCCAAACGCGCCCTGGTCTGAAAAGAGCCCACAACCAAATCAGCCGGGTTTTTTTTAATTTTATTATCACCATCTCACAAATCAGCTTAACTAAGGAACTATCAGATCTATTAGAGCAAATTATTGCCAAGCTTCCTTGTCATTTATGTAATCCTTTACATGGTAGTAAGATTTTTCTGTGAGTTTACGTTTTACAGTAACTTTGAACTTATTCAGAGACATCTTCAACATGTCTTCTCGGAGCTTATTGTAGAAGCGGACCCTGTTTCCAACAAATGAATTGCTAGTTTTACTAAGCTTAGAAGCAGGCATTACAAGTTTATTCTTATTTCTAGAATTGGCATTGTGACAATCACTTTTCTTCTTGAATTAATCAAAGTGTTTATGCACGCATACTTTTTTTCGCGGAATTTTATACATACAAAATACAAAAAGACTTTTTCACCGGCCTATTATTAAGAAATGAAAATGAGAGAAAATTAGATGAAAATGGAAGTTACGTGATTACAAATCTTTATGTTGCAACTAGACTATTATTTTCCGTCAATATGTTCTGGCTTGTGTGTGAGCTATGATCTCTAAGATTCATAGATCTTGCGTATCGAGGGTCAACAAGTTCTGGAAGTAAACAGTTTTTGTAGAATTTTACTAAATGTCCCTCCATATTTTCTTTCCAGAACTGGTAGTCTCTTTTTACGAATTCATATTTTATTTTGCTGTCACCAGTCCACACGGCAAATACACACATGTTTTGACCAGTAACTCTTAATTGGCCCTGAACTTGGTAGTACCATTTGCTCTTTTTGTTGACTATGAAAACATTAGATCTGTACAACCAAAAGTCAATTTTCTTTTGTTTAATTGCTTCGTCGGGGTCCATATTATACGCGGATGATGGGCACTTCACTTCTACAATACCATGTGCGTATATGCCGTCTGGAGTAGCACCCAGAAATGGGAATTCCTGGTCTATGTGTAAACCACAGTCATGAATTTTTATATTTAAGGCATTTTCTAATTCCCGGAGGGCTGTATGCTCGTTGAGTTTGCCGTGTTTAACAGCAGGTAAATAGCTAATATCAATGCCATAAAGAATACGTTTTACCAAGGGGGCACAGTTCGTATTTGCACGCCGCTTGCAAACTGGGGCGAACCAGGAAGCTGTTAAAAGTTTCCTCCTGGTCTCTAGCCACAGCGGGCTAGCACTCTGTAAAACTGTACCCCTTTCAATTGCATTCTTCTCTTCTGTAGACAATTCTAAAGTTTTCAAAAATATTTCTTTAGCTTTCGAATATTCATTGGAACCCATATCGGGTTTCTGACATGTTTCGCCATAGTGAGCATCTTTTGTTGTAACAGGTTTTCTCTTTCTTTTTCTATTAGTTTTTCTATAATCATTATTTATTTCTTTACGGCTGTTTTCAAGCCTGCATATTTCCGGATTTGCATCCGTGCCAAATATGAATTGGTGCACATATGACTGTAACAAGCCGGTATTGAACGAAATAACTGCGGCTGCGCATCGACCACTATACGATTTTTTAAGTGCATAATTAACTCTTTTGCCCCCAACATATTTTGCAACTCTTGCATTAAAGCTTTCAACTAAGTTGTTTGTAACATTATATGCTAAACTATAAGCATGACAGGAAAGTCTATGTGCTAAATCTGTTATTTTCTGAAAAACCCCAAAAGTTATCAACTCTGGAACAAAATTCTCATTGCTAGAATTTTTAAGGACGTCGGAGCAGAAATACGATGGACAATTGCTGTGGTCACCAAATATATGATAGGGCCCATTTTGGATATCGTTTCTGATATTTTCGACCTTTTCCATAAATGGAATCTTTTGACTGGTCCAGTATTTTATAGATGAATCAACTCCCCAACGCAACCGCAAATATTTTTCTTTCAATAATTTTCTAGCCCTAATATGATATGATGTATTGGTTGAAATTCCTAGGAGAGATTTACAATAATTTCTCAACAAATGATTTTTGCATTCTAATTTAGCAACTGTAATTTGATCATAAGGTCGGGCATTTCGAATAGCAGCATATGTGCTAGCGTCCCCATCCGCAATCAAATGAGTATATATTAGTCCATGGTCAGGCAAGGAACGCTTAAATCCTTCGGTTATTATCGCGGCCTCCATCGCAGTCGAAGGACCACTAAAATTCTTGGAACACTTATGGTCTGGTGGTTCGATATTTTTATTTGCTGCTCGGGAACATATGACGCAGTATTTATTTTTCACTCCACAATAAAGTACTTTCTTACTGTGCTGGCCAACGATGGCCGCAGCGCCAGAAGCAGCATTATAGTTTGTGCCGTATGAACGTTTACTCCAGCATGCATCCGCAATTACAGCTATCATTGGCGTTCCTTGTGACGATACATTTCCAATATGTTTCGCTTGCTCGACCTCTTCTTTTCCTGCTTCATTCATACAATGTTCAGCTGTTTGCTCCCACCATTCACAAACTTGATTGTGCGTAGCTTCATACAATCGCTGAGGTATTTGCGGGATCTCAGCGTGAGCAAGAACAGTAGTAAGCTGGCTGTATCCAGCACCAGTAGATATAATTCCTGCCACAACTTCTTGATTCAAGTCCATTTTATTACCTTTGCGTACTGTTTCAAACTCAAACTTTGCTCCACACATAGTACATCGAAGATCAAATTTGGAATAAAGGCCAGATCTATTTTCTTTAATAATGCTGAGATACTTAACGCCGCAATCAAAAAGGGAAACGTGGCTACCTATACCAATTATTTGTTCAAAAAGGTAATTGATATCCATTATTCGCCTGCCTTTTGGCTTATATTCTTGCACTACACATTCCTGCTCCTGAAGTTAAAAAAGATGATGTTGTTGGTAAGTATCTTACTTAGTTAGAGAAAATAAAACAACACGGACGGACGGAAAATTAAAAAAAAAAGAAGAGTAAATTGCAAATAAAAGAATAATAATAAAAAACTTACAAATGATAATGTATTCTCACTATCAGAAACCCCTTGGCTGCTCTCCCTGCTCAAAAATATTTTTATAAGTATTTTCCTGATGCAAGAAATAATAATTAAGTCCAAAGAATCTGTACAACAAAACTTACGAAGCCTCATTGCTTTTGTTTCCTGATTCTCTTTTCAGCTTCTTTTTTATTTGTCCGAATTTCCGAATTCGTGGCATCTATAATAAAAATAAAAATTAAGATTCAATTTTTATTTTGCAATAATTGATAACTACAGCGTGAAATTTAAGTGGTTGTTTGCCCGCGGCTGAAAGGTTTGCTATCGGTAAATACTTAAATTTAAAAAATAAGTGTTTTTGTTTTGAACAACAATAGTATTTCAATTAGTACTTAAATCACATACGCTGCCTACAAAGTGAAGGGCAACTTAGGTTGTTCTATCAGGAAAAATCATTTTGCTGCGGGAAAACAAGCGTTTAAATTTCAGCGTCGATATAGATCGTGTCTTGGTATCGAAGTAGATTTTTTGAAAATATTTTTACAGTGGACTATAGAGTGTACATAAAAAAGATCGCAATCGGAATGTTCTCAGTTCCCAATCCCCATATTTTAGTGAAATCTTCTGTAGATCAGCCCAGCAGAGGATCAAGAAAACGTAAGAAGTCAACAAGTAGCTTTAGTTGTAAGATACCGTAATTTATTATCACCATTATAATTATATAATAAATAATAATTTATACTTATTGGACGTTCAATAAGTGTGCAATGTACCTACCTAATTTAAATAAACATTGAATTGAATTGAATGGTAAATTGATCGTGTAATACCTACTAATGTATCTATACTATAATTTTACAATCAATGGTCCCTAAAACTCCATGGCTTAGAAGTGCAGTAGCCTGCAGGCTGCGACCTGTGGAGCTGGGACCTGGAGTTCAATTATATAGCCTCTGCTTATTACCCATAATATTTATACATGTAGAATGTAGAACAGCTATTATAGAGGTGTCACATATAAAAATAAATGGTACGGAACCCTTCGTGTCCGACTCGCACTTGACCGGGTTTTATTTTATTGTGTGTATATGTCTCCGTAAGATTGTAAACCGTACCGGTCAATGTTTGAAATATTCATTTTATTTGCGTTTTCTTGTCTCTTTCTTGTGGGTTAGGTTAGGATTCGACATAAATAATCAAGTAGTGCCTGGCCTCGGTTTTATCGGGTTTAAATACCTATCAGATTAAAATCTACCGGAAAATAATGCGTTAAATTCTAATCTTTCGACAGTTTAGAATTTCGCGAGTTAGATTATAATCTAACGGTTTTTACAATCTTACTACTTACTAAGATTGCAAAACCGTTAGATTGTAACGAACGATTGGTTTTTGCAATCTTGCGGTGACACATACAATAAAAATGTAATCAATCATTCTCATTCACACGATTCATGTGATATCTACTGCCCGCTGACAGACAGACAGACAGACGGACAGAAAGTCTTACTAATAGGGTCCCGGTGGCATACTACTTAGCGCGTCGCCCGTGGAAGGAGCAAAACGAACTCTACTGAATGGAATCTCAGATAAAATATAACTACACCTTTACTTTACACCCTTGTAAGAAAGTGACGGATTCATGTTTTATCCCCGTCACCCGGTTTTTTTCATATATCACAATTTGAAAATATATTTCATGTATTTTACATGAACTATATTTTCAGTTTCAGAAATATGCTATTCAAGTTCTTATTTGTATGAAATAGAGTTGAAATTTAAAGAATGTGTAGCAGCAGTACTTATCGAAACTTAACTTATAGAAAAATGTGCGTTTTTATCAAAAATGAAAAAGTTGGGAAATCGAAATTGACTCAGATAATTTGAAGTTTATTTTTTAAAAGGAATGAGGATTAATGTTGTGTAACCTTTTATTGTGCCAGCTGGCCCACCATTTCTGTACCCAACCAAAACATCGACATCCTGTCGGGGTAAATTGTATATGTGTGAGTTTAGCGATACTGCTTCCCACAGAAAATTAACTGTGTTCGCCCTCTATATTCTTCCTTTGTTCTGTGGCGTTGACCGCAACCTGCATACCTACTACTTAGTATTCCTAGTAACGTAATCATACTAATATTATAAATGCGAGTGTTTTTGTTTGTTGGTTTGTTGATTTGTTGATTTGTTGGTTTGTCTGTTCATTTGATAGTGTCGGTACACCCGCAGGAGCTGCAGACATTATTTTATTATTGCTTTTTTTTATTATTCTGCTTTTGTTAACTAAATGTTTTTCTATTCTAAGAATAAAAAATAGAATACCTACTATTTTATTTATCCTTATGGTTATTGTGATAAAATACGAATATAAATGTATCAATGTAATATGCGAAATTCTCGTATATCTGTACGGTGTAGGCGGCGAGGTTTGATGC
Organism: Erebia palarica; assembly: GCA_964035005.1. NCBI lineage: Eukaryota > Metazoa > Arthropoda > Insecta > Lepidoptera > Nymphalidae > Erebia > Erebia palarica. The sequence goes on along the minus strand of OZ035989.1, from coordinate 11,971,261 downwards.
CACGGCGGTGCCTTTGACAAAATGCGGCACGTGCCGAGGCGGAGCAGTCAATGCCGACCATATGTAAACGAACAGACTTTATACGTATAGTTGAGGACCTGGAGAGTGACATAGGCTACTTTTTATCGCGGAAAATTAAGCAGTTCCCGCGGGATTAAAAAACTTAAACCACGCGGACGAAGTCGCGTGCATCAGCTAGTCTTACTAATAATAATTTGAGAAAGGATTTTTTAAAAAATCAACTTGAAGAGTTCAACCGATTGAGCTGATATTTTTTAAATAAGTAGGTACACATGTTACTTCACGGGTGAACTCATGATGGAGCTAGGAGGTGGTCGCAGGAACTCCTCAAATAGGTACTCATCATAACTCCTTCGTGTTTGGGCTCATTGGATTTGCCTTACCAAGTAGGTACTAGGTACTAAAGACCTAGAATGTAGCTGGTGTCCAGGGTCTCATGATGGAATCGGGAGTTGGTCGCAGGAACTCCTCAAATACGCATCATAACTCCTTCGTGTTTGGGCTCATTGGATTTGCCTTACCAAGTAGGTACTAGGTACTAAAGACCTAGAATGTAGCTGGCCTCCAGGGTCTCATGATGGAATCGGGAGTTGGTCGCAGGAACTCGGTTGATTAAGTTGTTTGGTTCAGAAATGTTTATGGAACCATTTCGTGAACTTCGATCTATTACGAAAATGGGTCTAGAAATCTCGTAGAAATCGGTATACCTAGATGCTTACTTTTGAAAGAAAAAACAAGTCGAATTCAGGATCTACTTTTTTGAATTCTGTCAAAAATAAACGGAAATTAAATTGTATGTAACTTTTCCAAATAAAATTTACATTAAACTATGGCATAGTACTTACTTTTAATAATAATATCAATTTTTTCCATCCGCAGTATAGAACACTGAACTCACGTAATCGTAATTTTTTTCGTGGAAAAAAGTGTTACACCCATCCGTTCACGAGCGCGTTTCAGCGCAAACTGAGGCGAAAAATCAAGTGCTCGGATATTTTCCCTAGAAAAATGTATGAAGAAATTATGGTGGGACGGATAAATGACTACGTGCTTTATTTGGATGCACAATGTGATATTGTTTAGGTAGAGGACTATATATGCCATCATTTTTTAATAAATTACAAATTAAAATATGCAGCGGATACATAGTTGAGGGTTCCTCAACAGACCCCATTTTTCGTCATTTTCTGCAGTTCTTGCGTTCGTAGATACGTATTTATTCCGAAAATTTGTATGGGAGTGTGCATTTTTTATGGGGTCTAACTAGAGATGAATACATTACCTTTAATTTAATACCATATTATCCCAACAGCTGTTATTCCATTTATCTATAAATGGTACTTGAAAAAGTATGAAATCCGTATAAGGACCCTTAACAGGCATATAAATTTGTTCCAATTTTGGCCACCGGGTCAGATAACTTTGACCGACTCATACTTATAATACATCAGTGTCTGCCTGTCTGTTCTTAACCATTTTTAAACAAATTAGACTGTTTTGCTTATACTAAGTTGCTAAAACATATTATTAAGTAACATTTTACGATGCCGTAAATTTTTTACCAGTTTATTTCAGGGTTGACATGAATGTTCCATTCATGTCAAGCCATTGTAAAATCCGATTTAAAGGATTCGTGCAAGTGGATCAAGTAAACTAAATATATATTTGGAAAAATATGGTACAGTCAATACTAACTAGATGTTATTAGATCGTCTCGACTTAATTAGTGTCACACTTCTTAGACGACAATAAGTTTGATCTTACCTACCTACTGTGTACATTTGTGAGGTATCTATATCATAAATAGACGGACAAATTGTAACCCACCCAAATCCAATCAGCACGTGCCATCGCGTAAGACCAATATCATAATGAACACAACACAATAAGCTGATAACTCAATAAACATCGATATATGACGTGTTCTCCCTATTGTTACAGGTGAGTGAGTCAATTCGCCCGGGGCGCGTTACTGGGGCGTTTACCCTATTGTTGAAGGAACAGGTATGACGTTATATCAATAGAGGAGCTTGATATGACATATTTTTTTATTATTTTTTCGTGATTGTTTTTGTTCTGGTGGCCTAGTTGTGACGGTGTATGTTAAATCAGTTGGGACTTGGGAGACATATGTTTTTATACAGAAGTTTTTATTGAAAATAAATTACAGTTTTTCATTTGAAAAAGTGCTTTTCTTTGGCTGCAAATCTCTCTCTAAAAACTATCATCCATCCGATAGCTACTGTACACATACGTTATACATATAAACATTTTTAAACCAATCAATCTATGCCCGGCTGGTTTTAAATCCTGATTTGGACGGTCGCCGGTCGATAGAGCCCGAGCCCCCGAATACCGAGGGGGGGCAAAATAAAAACGTTTTCCGAACGCTTCCATGACATCGGTGCACTAACGTGGAAGTAATCCATGTGCGTCTAGTCGTGAGTTTGAAATGGTACAAATCGAATGGCAGTCGTCCTACGTCCATCGATCGAGTTTTCATTTTATTTCTGTGTATTGGTCGAAAATTTTGCGTTATGTATCCGTCCGTGGCAATTAGTGGAACTAATCTGTTTTACATACGAATATACGAATTATTTGTCATTAATAAAATCATCGATAGTGTAGACTAGACCTAGACTTAGCTTTAACACAGTCTTTAAATCAATGTAATGGCAAATCCAGAAACTCTTTGGGAACCATGTTATAAAAGCGTACACTCGACCCCACAAATTATTAATTCTGCACCTTGCGCACACGATACGACGCCGTTACTAGCTTAAAACATAGCTTCGAGGCTATAAAATCCCAAACATGCACATACGACCTCCCTAGCACAGTGTAATTTATAATTTCTGAATGTTCTCTGGTCTGGCCTGGTGGGAGGCTTCGGCCGTGGCTAGTTGCCATCCTACCGGCAAAGACGTACCGCCAAGCGATTTAGCGTTCCAGCACGATTATGTATAGAAACCGATAAAGGGTGCGTTTAATATAACTGCCATGCCCCAAACAGATTAGCCCGCAGCCCGTTACCATCTTAGATTGCATCACTTATCATCAGATGAGATCGCAGTCAAGGGCTAACATGTAGTGGATTTAAAATGAAATTATAAACGGTACATAATGTACCTAGATACGAATGAAAAACAAAACTCTGACTTTCCTGTCGCGCAGTTGGGTAAAAAACATTTCCATGACGATATGCAGTAGGTAATACAATCAATATGCGTCCACCGGTAGCGAGTTCAAACTTCCAATGGAATGACAGCCGTCCATCGATCGCGTATTTTGCGGTAAGCCGGTTCATGGAATATTCGCCGGTACGTATCCGGTTTCAATACTCGGTACCTTTTATTATTTTCAGGGGTATACCTACTGGTTTAGAAACAGGGACAATCTGGTTAAATCGGGATTCAGTACAGCTATTGATATTACCGGGGCTGTTACTTACATATAATATATATAAAAACGGATATAGGGAAAATGCAACGTATAGGCACATCCCTTTGCGTGGATATTACGTCATTGCGGGATTTGTCAGAAACTACCCAAATTTAGCACTTAGCAGCTTTTCTTGTCACAAAGCGCTTGTTCACTTCCACCTAATTTTTCGAATCGTTCAAAATATGTTTGAATATTTTTTCATGACGCGTCTTACCAAAATATCCACTACTATTAACGTCCCACTGCTGGTCACAGGCCTCCACTCTCACAGGAGAGAGAAAATTAGAGCCTAAACCCACCACGCTGCTCCAATGCGGGTTGGTGGGCTTTAAAGACTATTATCATGTTACGAGTGATAATAACCGGGACCGACGGCTTAACTTGCTCTCCGAGGCACGGGTGTGAAACACCGCCAACTTCCTAACTCCGGGCTAGTACTGAGAATTTCTAGCCAGAAAAACCCAATACTATTATGGCCCGACCCGAGACTTGAACCCGGGACTTCGTCGGCCGCAGTCGAACATGTCAACCACTAGACTAACGTGGCAGTTTACCATAATATACATCACAATATAGAAATTTGCTGAGATTTAGATGCTTAGTTCATTTTAGCTCATGTGGGGTGGTAATATTATGACCTACGCCATAAAACTACGAAAAAAATTAAATGTCTGGTGGACAGGAAGTCCGCACGTAAATGTTTATAATTAAATATACAAACTATCGTAGCTGGACAAAACGTTTTTGCCCTACTCGCTGTTTCGCACGGAAATTTTATCCTGTCCGGTCCTTTGTTTTATCGCCCTATGATTTTAATTTGTAGATGTTTTGGTACATAACTACGCGTAATAAAGGAGAGGATGGGAACAGAAAAACCTCATTTCCACTTCGCTTCACTGCCAGCACAGCAAGTTGATTGAGCTGCCTGCAGGCTGTCTGATTGGGTCCGCCGATATTACCGAAACTCGAAAACAATTGTTCCAAAACCGTCCCGTCTGGGATTTTGAACTCTAAAGGAAAGATTTCTAGAAATTAACAAAGTTTAATCCCTTAAATGTTGTTCTCTTAAATGAGGGCATTTTCTCCTAGAGGACAAAGGGACGTAGATATTTATTTATTTTTAAATTGATTATTGTCTGGTAAGCGCTTAGGGTTGTTAGTTTATAGTCGCAATATAGTCTACGATATATGAGGTGGTTTCATATTCGCTTCATACTCAGTTTCTAACATTTTATACGCGATCCCAAACTTGTGTTGGAGAACAATCCAGAAGTAGGTATTAATAAAACACTTTTAATATATTTGTACTCTAACCACGAGAGATTTAATGTAATTAGTTAATTTATAAAACTCAGTTAAACAATACTACAGTATCAAATCATTTGACCAGGCTGCAGTTGCTACCGCAGGCTCGTAAACAAGGTAACGATCTAAAACACCGAAGGTATTCAATAATCGTTGGAGTCTCGGTGGAGACTGCTTTACCGATGGTAAAACATTCGTATTTATACAAGTTAAGGCGTTGGGAACGAACCGAGTGAAATACATCGAATGAGTAATATCAGTACAATCGAACCTTCATCAATAAATTAATTAACAATCTTTTAACTTTTGTAACAATTCAATTCAACTTTAAACGCAAAGCTGACAGTTCGGCCGTCCTGAGAACAACACGTCCTCGTGTTTATGTCATATCACGGGCGTTTATACCCCAAACGCTCCAAATAGGAGGCAGACGTCTTAATCACTAGGCAATCACCTTTCATATTAAACTTTAAGGTACAGTTTTATAAAAACAACATTTCATCAACATAACCTCTAACAACTATCATGAAGTTCTTAATACCTATATAAAAAGCAGATTTTACGGATTTTGGACTATAGGAATCTAGATGTGACGTAATTCGCCCTGACTGGTGCTCAATGTTGCTCAATTGCTGTATTTTGTAGTTTTATTTTATGTATGGCAGATTGCTGTATTTTACAGTTTCATGTTATCAAAATAAATAACAATCTCGTTCAAAGTAGAAAAATAAATACTTTTTTATTTTTATAATTGATGAATCCTATTTAATCAGATAAATTCATAATTTCATTGATTCTTGGTTATTGTCATCATGCCTATTCGTTTACTTTATGCAACCGCATAGTCGCTATTTTGTGCGAGTCAGGAGTAATGGACTTTAATGCTTGGACCAAAAACTAAAGTAAATCAAGACCATCTCTACCCTCATTATTGAGTGCAAGGATGTCACCTCCGGAATTCCGGATGTCGAGCTCTTCGGTAGCACGGCACAGGGGCACACGCAACCGGTGGCCGCTCTGGCAACGCCCGCCGTCACGCGGCTGGCCGCGCCGGTGATGCCCGGAGCGCCCTCGAAGCACTGCTCGGAGCGAGAGAACGGGCTGTGCAGAGCCCGCCCAGGCGCAGCGTACGTCACATGAAACAAAATAAGAAGCCATGAATATTTCCGCTCGGTCTTTCTGATTATTGATGGGTCTGATTAGCAATTAATTCGTATTCCCTTACAGCCAGCGGTAAAAAAAAAAAAAAAAAAACTTATTTAAAATTACCCATTATTATTATATTATTTTTTCAATTATCAAAACTAATGTGCAGAAGGCAAAACAATATCAAGGCAACGTGATTCGCATCCCACTTCTGAACTGTTGGAGAACAATCCAGAAGTAGGTATTAATAAAACACTTTTAATATATTTGTACTCTAACCACGAGAGATTTAATGTAATTAGTTAATTTATAAAACTCAGTTAAACAATACTACAGTATCAAATCATTTGACCAGGCTGCAGTTGCTACCGCAGGCTCGTAAACAAGGTAACGATCTAAAACACCGAAGGTATTCAATAATCGTTGGAGTCTCGGTGGAGACTGCTTTACCGATGGTAAAACATTCGTATTTATACAAGTTAAGGCGTTGGGAACGAACCGAGTGAAATACATCGAATGAGTAATATCAGTACAATCGAACCTTCATCAATAAATTAATTAACAATCTTTTAACTTTTGTAACAATTCAATTCAACTTTAAACGCAAAGCTGACACTTGGAACACGAAGATAAATAAATAATCCTTTATTAAGCCAAAAAAAGTACAAGTAAAAATGAAAACATATTACATGGAGTATCACAGCTTTCATGGAACCAAGCTGCCAACCAAGATTTAAGCCAACCTTGGTTCCATGAGACCCGGGCACTCATTCCTTAAATCAAAACTTAAAATCTATATTTATTGACTAAACGAGGCGCTGCCTCAGCTTGATGCTGCAGCCAGTCAACTGGATATTTTTCTTTTATTCTTCCTCCTGTCAATTGATTCGCCGCATAATATTGTGACGATACTGTATATAATAATAACACTAAGCAATAAGCATAGAATCTATACTACTAATATTATAAAATGCGAAAGTTATGATGGATGGATGTTTGATACTGAATCATGCCAGAACGGCTGAACAGATCTGGATGAAATTTGGCACAAAGATAGATTATAGTCTGGAATAACACATGACTTACTTTTTATCTCGGAAAACTGAAGAGTTCCCGCGGGAACCAAAAAACCTCGGGCATCAGCTATTACTAACTACTTATTACTACGGCTGCAGATACCCATCAAGGTCCCACCAGACCAAAACTTAATCTATATAATATCATAATTTCCTATTTGACTTACACAGGAATAGAACCTGGAAAACTTGTATTTTAAGCCAATACTACGCACCTTTTCACTCATGGGGTCGCAATAGCTCGTAGCAAATTAATTAATATGTTTTATTAAAGTTCCGCGTTAACCCATTACTAAAATTAAATCCACGTTAATAAAATAATTGCGTCGGCAGTATGTAAAGGATGAAAATGGCAGTAAATGTAGTTTCGTTGAAATTTATTACTGTAAAAGAACGTACGCTGCGCTGGCGGGTTATATTATTGTAGACGCGTGTTCATCACACGATATAAAGTATAGTATATTAAAATATTCGCCTTTTAATAATATATCTAAGGATCCAATAATTATTCGCTTTCATCTAAAACAAAAACCGACTTCAAAACTATTCCTTTAAGTACCAACTTAAACTAAAAAAAGTAAAAAATAATATCTGGGTAGATAATTTGATTTCGTAGAGTTTCTCAAATAGCGCTAAATCAATCCCGATAAAATTTATATGAGACCACCTCTCAAGTATGATCTACCACCACCACTACCACTACAGCCCCACTGTTAAACACAGGCCTCCACTCTCGTAGGAGAGAGGGAATTAGAGCTTAGACCTACCACGCTGCTCCAATGCGGGTTTGCGAGGTTGAAGTATGATCTACCAAACAAAAAAGAATCATGAAAATTGATTCATAATGGGCGGAATGATCGCGTAACTTAAATACAAAAAAAAAAGAAAAAACATAGTCGAATTAAGAACCTCCTCCCTTTTTGAACTTAAGTACTTTTTAAACAATAAAAAGAAATAATCTCATTTATTTCATAAACTAGCTGTTATATTTGATTTATTTAACTCATTTTAGCAACTACAGCTATCAATTATGTGATTTGGTGCCATTTAATAAGCTTTTTTGATGAGAGGGACTTAATGCCATTAATATAATTATAATGTATCTAGATGCATTTATCAACTATTATATTGATGACATTAAATCCGATGCATTCGAGAGATATAATATACTTAACGGATGGATATGATATGGATCTATGTGTAGGCCAGCTGATTAAAAATGACGGGAACTTCAATAATTATAAAGGCACTTTTTCCTCGATCATACTAAATTAAGTGGTCTGAAAAAATTGCGCTGACAATTATTATTACGGTATAAATAACATGGAAATGATTTGTTAATATAAATAAAAAGAACGTCTGGTGAGATGCTTTCATTGTTAGATCAGACGGCCTCTAAAGATCATTACAATTGCGGTTTACGATTTTTTAAACTTTGATTTGGTTGAGTGTTGAACTATTTTAGTAAATTCCTGGTGTAATTGCAAGCGATTGAACGTCATGATAACTTCTATATACTAACTAGCGTTTGACCGCAACTTCGTCCGCGTGGAATTAGGTTCTTAAAAAAAGAAATTTCGAAAACTGAAAATCATAAAATTTTTAATTTTTCACCGAAAGCACAAATACGAAGTTTCCATGGATATAACTTGAACCGCCTATTTAACCTCTTTGGGGGTGGAATTTCAAAAATTGCTTCCTTAGTAAGTATACCTCTGGGGTGCTCAAGGAATATTCTCTCAAAATTTCATATTTCTACGTTCAGCCAAAGTCACTCAGGACAAAGCCTTTTATAGTTATTGATATAGACACGTAAAGGCGAAATAAAATTACAAGCTTATATTTATAGATACCTTAGATATATAATGGGTATGTGCTCTTAACATAAAAAGAAGCGATAAAGTTCTAAAAGAATAAAATTACTCCTTTAAAAATGGTAATCAAATACACAGCTTCCTGTTTAACATTTCATTTCCACTTGAGCTCCAAATTCCATTACAGGCGCTAAAAGGCAATACATCGTGTCATCGACTTTCCTTTACACCGAAGAAAGCGCGCAATTTTATATTTCAAGTCCATAAAATATCTTGTATGTTATTTCTTCTTCAGTGCCGACGTTTAACCTAGGATTTATGGCAGAATTCCTTTACAACATCGGTTAACACATCAAAATTCCTAGGTTAAATTAACGGGACTATTAAGTATTCCACGGAATAATTAATAGTCCAGCTATCTATATAATATATAATATCACAATATGCTAAAGAGAATTGAATAAATCAGCTTAATTACGCTAATATGTACTGAAGTATAATCGAGTCAATGGGATTATTGAGGGCTCTACATTTTTTTCAAAAGCCGTTGCGAAAATTTATGATAATTATATAAATATGTACTTGTCATAATGATCGTTATGAACAAAGATTTCTGCCACTCTCACTTTATTATTATAATACACATAATTATGAGCATAATTATAAACCTCGTGCAATAACATCTTGTATAATTTTTTCTTAATATTTTACAAAGAGCGAAAACTTACAAGTGACACTACAGGACAGAACGTCTTGTCCTGTTACACTAGCGTGTGTGCTCTATATAAAAGTAAATAACGCGGACTTTTTATTTGCCGGTCAATATCTTTTTGCCCTTAGTTTGTTTTCACTATAAAAGAGGCTCTACCACAGAATAAGTAATAATAGTACGATGTAGTTAGCTCTAGTATAAGTTTTCAAGTTAACGTAGGTAAAGGACCCATATTGTTCCAAGCCACCAACAATTTTGAAACTGGTGCCAAATCAAAGCTTTTGGAATATGTAAACTTTATTTCATAATATGGCGGCCAAGTCAAAATCGAGCGCCAACAGGGTCTTTTAATCTAACCTAACTACATTTTTGTGTGAAAAAAGAACACCAATTTCATCATAATTCAACACTGACCACTCCACATTGTATTGGCAAATTAATTTGTTGAAAATGTTGCTATATTAAAAATATGTTTAAAGTATCGAAATTGATTGGCTTACCTTTCCCGCAAACAAACAAATTAAAATCATATTAGGTACGGTACAGAATATTAAAAATCAAAAAGAAATCTTACTGGTTACAATTAATTTCGTAAAAAGTAGTAGGTACAAACAAAAGAAACAAAAGCTAGAATTAATTGAGTATTATTATTTTCTTAAAACACTGCGGTTTCGTTACTAATTCTTCAGAAGCTCTACGGAGTAATGCCCTTAATTTCTTTTAATGCCCTTCTTAGACTTGGCAATAAAAATCATTTAAATAATTATGCAGAGAATTGACGAGAGTGGATTATATTTATTATAAAATTGGTGTGGGACGTGGCAATGGTATAAAATTGCCACTATACGTCCCTAACTTCAGCTTTTTCACTCTAGGTAATAGGTATGGTATAAAATTGCCACTATAGCTGGTCCCTAACTTCAAGCATATTATGTCGGTCACCCTCGCCCATCTTCTAGTATATATATTTAGGCATTAGGCGTTCTATCGCAGTCAACCGATACTTTCATGCACTAACCTACCATTAATTCTCATTAAAAACCTAAAGATAAGTAGACCTAGATGCTGGATTAATAATTCAAATAACGCGAATGACACAGTCGTTATTAATTATAATAACGTGTTGAAACAAGCAGGCCACTGATTCACGGTGTCTAGACGATTGCCATCGATCGACATTGTTTGGTAAAATAGGGTTATTAGTTTGGTGTCCGCTGACTCACACCCCCATGACCAATGGCTGCTGCTCTTACTAATCGTTATACCTATTATGCGAAATACATATCTCTCTGTGTCGAATTCCTCAATACTGAGGGTCGTGATCCCATTCCAATAATCACATAATGGTAGGAGTTTTCTTGGATAATAATGCGGTGGGTTTCCACGTCCTTCCGCATACGACTCGACTTAAGAGTATTTAAACTCTTAGGTTGGTTAGGATTATTATCAGATATTAGTGATAATAACCGAGACCGACGGCTTAACGTATTCTCCGAAGCACGGAGGAATTTAAATTCGGTCTAAATTCGGTCACCAACCCAGTTACCGACTTGGGCCAACGTTGCTTAACAATCGCAATCGACTGATATGCGTTGTCACAGCTAGACCATTCGGCTTAAGTTGGTTGGTATATTCTTAGATTACTTTACAACAGAGCGTAGAGAGTGACGTAGGCTAAATTTCAGCTGGGAAAAATAAACTTAAATTCACAGAGATGAATATCAGCTAGTACATAATAAACTAAAATTGGATATCTTTTTTAATCAATGACCTCAATTTACATAGACGGGCCCTATCAAACAAAGAATGTGGACTTATTTTACTAACGCCATCTAGTCTGAAAAGCGGGATAGGGTTATGGCGAGGACAAGGACAGGCTTATACAGGTGAAGGGCCCTGCAAGTCGGACGCCCAACTTTTTTCTATGATAGGACCCATCTAGTACCTTTATATATATCGATGGCTATAACCTATTCGGTAGCAAGTTCAAAAAATAACGCCCGAAATATTTTCAAGCGAGAAAATACATAAAATAATATCAATCACTTTGTGAGAATAGAAAACTTAAAAAGAAACTGCGAATATGGCGTAACCAGAATGATTGTTTCGGGATGGAATCATAGATAAACAATACATAGCGCGAGTAGCGGATTAGGGCTACACACGAATATAAATCCGTTCCAATCCAAATAAAGCTTTACCGAAGATCATTCGACCGGAAAATTAGAACAAAACATTTAGCGTAGCAAGTAAGGCACCACGATCATTGTAAACATGATTGTAAATAAAATAATTCAAAAAGTATTACTATTTTACAACAGTAAAAGGGGTGGACAGGGTCGTTTCAGGGTCGTTTTAAAGCGCCTTAGTTTTTGACTTATATAAATATCAAAAGTATCGTCTACGTCGGTGTGCGTTATGCCAAAGGCCTCTGTAAGGACAACCGGATTACATCAAACTAATAATATTATTTAATTAACTCTTCTTCTTCTTCTTCTTCATGTTCTTGTCCCACGCTATGTGGAGTTGGCAAAACATGTCTTTTCCTTCAACTTTCTTCTATCATCTCACTAACCACTCCTCTTAAACGCATATCCTCTTTCACACAATCCATCCATCTTTTTTTGGACTTCCTCTTCTTCTCTTTTGTCCGTCCGCATGATTATTCAACATTCTTCTATAGAAATATAGTTTTCTTCCCTCCGTAAACATCACCCTCCGTACATGTCCATACCATGCCAGCCTATTACTCTTCATCTTATCTGTAAATACTCATTAAAGTAAAATATTTAAGCTATCTTATCAATATTATCCATACTAATATTACAAATGCGAAAGTGTGTCTGTCTGTCTGCTACGCTTTCACGCCCATCTATGCAACTGATTGTGGTGAAATTTGGTATAGCGGTAGATGACATTCCGGGAAAGGACACAGGCTACATTTTATCCCGGAAAATTATGGAGTTCCCCGGGAATCTAAAAAACTTAATGTACGCGGACGATGTCAGGGGCATCATCTAGTTATACCTATATGCATGATATAATATTACTATGATTAGTATCGGCTTTGCTAACTGATGCATTCATTCGATACTAATTGACGAATATACATAACCGATAATAATTAATTCCTACGAACTTATTAGGCACTGATTGTGATTAATGTACAATAATTATTAGATATAAAATCCATATTAATATTATACCTAAATACGAAAGTGTGCCTGTCTGACTGCTTGACGGCCCCATCTATTCGACTGATTCGATGAAATTTCCCTCTCTCCTATGAGAGTAGAGGCCTGTGCCCAGTAGTGGGACGTTAATGGGCTGTAGTGGATGAAATTTGGTACAGTTTCAAAAAAGGAATTGGCTTTTTATCTCGTAAGATAAGAGTTCTCATGGGTTTTCTTTTCAGTAATACAAGTAATGTATCAATGATTAGTTCTCTTCGGTTATTTTTTTAACAAATTTGCTGCCAAAAATTCTTCTCAATCTATCCGTTGGTTATTTAATCATGTAGCGTGATGTATGTAGGTAAACAGACAGTAACCTAAACAGTAAACACGTAAATTCTATCAAACAATTTAAAGTGCAATTTACCTACACACGGCAGAAGTAAAACTTAAGAAAAGTAGAGAATGAGATAACTTGCTTAGCTTGTACTCTATTTCATTCTCTCGCAGGGTTAATTCTGGTATGAATATGTTTGTCTATTTTAGTGTCGCTTTTTCGTTTCATCGAATTTTAAAATCACAAAGGTTTCACTTCAAAAATATTGAAGTGACTAGTAAATTTCATTTTATTATGTATTCACATAAAAATTCGCTATTAGGTACAATAATTATTTTGGTAGGGGTATGAAAGTTTCCTCTAAGTTCATACACATTTTTATTAGTGAGTGAGCTTATCTTTTTATATTTTGAAGCTATTTCGAAGTGATTTTGGAAACCACTGTGTTTTACACCATTGTTCATTGTGAAGCCCTACTTATGTAATTTGCCAAATAATTCAATCGGCTGGCAAAACCACCGCAAAGCAAATTTATTAATTGCTCGTATATTCAATACCTCTAATTTGGCACATTTCATTGAGCACATACTATATTAACCACAAATTTAGGGCTACTGATGCAATACTTTAGTGTCGGCGATCCGCGATCGCTTCCCGAACGTTTTATTCTGTAATCATTAAAAAAAAACTTTTAGCTAAAACATTTTTTATGCATCTAATCTAATCTTATCTAGCCTAAGGTGTTCCACGACTGGGCAAAGGCCTCCCTATCTTGTGCTTCTATGGGTCACTGAACTTGAAATTTATCTTGTTCATTACGCCATCGTAGCCCCGGCCTACCACGCTGGCGTTGATGAGTTTAGTGCATAGAAAAGCTTATAAATAGTGCATGTGCGTATGCAGATTCTATCATATTATGAGACTGTAAGTTTCCTCCCTTCAACTAGCATGAATTTTGTGATGGTCATTACGGCTATGATCGAAATTGTAGTGATAAAGGGGTGATACTCATAAGCACCCCTGATTGGCTCACAATCGTTCGCTATTGACTATGCGCTGAAAGATGGTAGACCGTAGAATACCATAAATTAAGCCAATTTAACATTGCTATTGTCGCAATGTGATAATCACAACTTTTGTGCTAAGCGCTCAGAGTTCTAGTCTCCAAAAAGCGATCTATTTGAAAATTATTTGATCGCCTGTGCATAAATAGCCGTGTATCTAATTTGACACGTTCCATTGAATACACATTGACCACAAATAATTCAATATCTAGGGAGCGTACAGAATCAGCATCGATTATATCACAGCCGCACAGTAATTATTGGTTGTGTTGTGTACCCAATTATTATATTATTGAAGCATATGAACGCATGGCTGCTCGTTCGCTAACGCTATTGTGATCGTTCTCATGCAAATAAGTTCTAAAATAGGTCTGTCCATTCAAATATCTGAATCTGTTTCTATTTTCTATGTATTTTGGCTAAACTGTGAGGGCTATTTGGCTTGCGTGTGCGATCAACCTAAATAAACTGTTGAATATATTTACTGATACTTAACTGGTGCTTTTGGAGGTGTGTAAGTAAGTACGACAAAACGGGGAAGCGCGAGTAAAAAAGGATAATAATAATAAAACATAATTTAAATCCTTAAACCATACAGAAAGTATAAGTTAGTATTTTCCTCTTTGCGACCTAACCAGTAAAAAGTCAATCTTGACGAAATTCGGCACTAAGATGGTTCCTAGTGACAAAACTTGTGTACTTTTATCCTGAAAATCAAAAGAGTTTTTAAAAATTCATGGAGACATAGATGTGGTTATAAGTTAGATATACATACATACATGAATGCTATTGCTAAAATTATCAACAAGTGCCATGAAAAACTTAAATTGCACTAGCGGGGCGCTAATTACGTTTCATACATCGCATGATAGCGTAATGTGATTAGCCGCGCTCGCCTTATAATGGCAATACATTGCCAGCGTAATGAGCAGAGTGCCTTTGTTGCTCTGAATTAATTGAGCAATGGACAGCGAAATATTGCTTTACCCGTCTACAGAATTAAGCTTAGTACGTGCAGCTTTTAAAAAGAGGAAAATAAACTTGATTTATTTTTAAATTAAACAGAGTTAGTTACGTTGCTCTTGAATTTCATTATTAGGTTGTGTTTTACAAGAATATTTATTGTTTTAACGAAAGTCGCTTTTCAAGGGTTACATTTGGCAACATGTTTTAGTAGCCTGAACTTTTGTTGCTGTACTTTTGTATTGACCCTCCAGATACACGATACCGCATAGAAACCGTACCGCCGTACCCCTAACAAGTGAGCTCCCTACCATCTTAGAGTCATCATCACTTACTATCAGGTGAGATCGCAAGTGGCTAAGTTGTAGTGGAATAAAATATTTAAAAAACTCCGAAAATTTCCCGGGGATCGAGCTCCCGACCACCCGAATAGGAAGTGGGCTGTAGTCAAACAATAGTTATAGTTAATTGCGCTATACACCTAATTTGCATAGGGAGTTTAAGAGATAACCCTACCTTGAATCAAACGTTGGCTCGGGTCTCAAAGTCTTCATTTGCGATGTATAGAGCTGTACAGCGCCGGAAACGTGTTTTGAATACATTTTGTAATTTATTTAAATGTATAAGACTAATAATTCTGTTTTAACCTAACCCGTTTTGTACGTTGAGTAGAGACTTTTCCAGTGTTCTATGCTGGAACTGCAGATAAGTGACGCGCAAATTTGCGCATATGTTTGTTAATTAATTAGGTATAGCATAGTATTTTTTTGCTTGTGCGTGATTCGCATGTGCAATGAGTAAAGTAAACTAAATTTAGCGAATGTTTTTCATTTAAATTTAAATAATTTGTAAAAAAATTGTGTTTGAATTAGAAACATAAATATGTATTTTTAGAGCAAATTATTGGTTTTAAAAAGGAGAAGTTACTTTAAAAGTAAACTAAGGGGTATGTTCAAAGACTTTTCTACGCGCAGACAAGGTTTATTTATGGTCTTCAAAACAATAATAAAATTTTGAAACACGCATATGTCACCTTTTGATAGATACATTGCTTCGAGAAACTCCGTTTTACCGATTTTACGCTATGACTGAGCCTTAAACGATAGTAGTAAGCCATCTGATCTAAATTAGTTCTGAGGTCAACTGTCACCGCAATGCGCTTGGCTCTCACAGATTTTAGAACCAAAATCATCAATCTAATCTTTACAATGAATCAAAGTCTAGGTACCCGTACCTAAATACCGCTTTAACCAAATATTTTTTTAGGTTTTAAGGCCAGAACAAATTTATTTTGACCGCTTTAAACTTATCACTCAAAAATAGTTTCCAAGAAATATACTATAGAAAGTTTAGAGCCATTTTTATTAAAGTACCACTCGTCAGATTTTACTCCATCGTATGGAGTAAAATCTGACGAGGGTTGTAGTGGGAACACAAACTTTGTTTCACAACAAGCGACCTGGAAATGACGTGGTTACAATACACTCGAAAGTACCCAACAATTTTTTACGATTGAAAACGGTTGTCAGATGCAAATCGCCTGAGACGTATTTTTGGCCATAGCTTCAAGGGTTTTGGGAGGATCGAGATGGGAATAGTACCACGAGTTGAGTTATCGAGACACATTTTGAAAAAGGTAAAAAAGTCGGGTTTTTTAGGGGGCGTTTGTTTACTAAATTGTAAATATTTCGGAAAAAAACCAACTTAAGAAAAAATTAAAAAAAGGTCCTAGGGTTAATATTAGTTGGCGAAAAAATTTAGGAAATAGGTTAATAATTGTGACCTGTAGGTGGTCCCTTTAGATTTGGAATTGTAGAAAAACGGGTATTTTCGTATATAAAAAGTGATGTAGCTTCTATTATTATTAACCGATCGTCATTGTAATAATGTTAAAAGCCTTCTGAATGCACTTCAATCCATGCGGATGCAGGCAAGAAGTGCATTCGAGTTGGAATTTTGAAAATCGGTTAATATTTTTTTACTAAACTACTATTTACATTTTAAAAAAAAGGGATTACCAACAATCTCAATAAAAATTTCGTATTATTCAACGCGTTGTTGCTGTTTGAATTACAATTCAAAATAAAATAATTTTTTTTTCGCAAATTTTTATATTCATTTTCAATGCTCCGCTTCTTGCGGGTACTCCAAAATCTGTGAAATTTTTCTCCGAATTCCTTCCTAAAGTTTTTGTTTGAGTTTATTTATTTGTTTGCTTGTCTGTGTATGAGATAGATGATCGATGGATGATCATAATTGGGGTTAAAACTTCAATTTTTTCCCTCTGGTGCGTAGTGTTGAGTACTGTAACTTATAAGTGGGTGTTCCTTGGTACAATTCCCGGCAATTCATTTAACTTTGAAATTTATGATGTCTAAATTGGATCTGTTCTGACCTGGCGGGAGGCTCTGGCTGTGACTTAGAGCTTACTTAATATTTGGAATCAAAGGGAGAAACCACGTCCACCACCACCAGAAGATGCCCACGTCATAATAGCTGTCAAGCAAATTTTAGCCCAATCCGTCCAGTGGTTTGAGGCTTTTAGCTGTGCGTTGATAGATCAGTCCGTGAGTCAGTCACTTTTTCCTTTTACATAAAATAGTTAGTGAGTGTAGAGAGATAGTGAGTACCTTTGCAGGTAAGTACTTAAAAGTGTCATACCGTAATATATCTACTAAAAGTAATATTTCCAAAGAATCTACTAGATCTTCCATATTCTTTATTAATATTAAAATATTATCACAAAAGATTGTTAAATTCTCCCGGTCTTCAGTAAATGTCACTCCGAATAATTTCCATTTCGAAGTTCCCGCGGTCGGTATATTTCCATTTCATGTATACTTTGATAATGGAATATATAATACTTTAAATATTATCTCGATCTTTTATTACTTGGATTATTTGATTTGCTAAACCTTAATAAACGTGGAGCCGTCCATCTTTACTTATCTTACGAACTAAGAGAAATATCATGCTGCTTTAGAATAAGTTGCAATAGGTAAGTATAAATACTCACTAACGGTATACGTGGTTCAGCTAGGCAACCGACCTCCCATTCCCAGGATGTGTTCCTTCACCGTTTGTAGCGAGTGATATTTAATTGCTTAAAACGCTTATATTAGCTCCAAAAAGTTAGAGCGTGCCCGGGGATTGAACTCGCGACCTCAAATAGGCCGTCAGGTGTCTAATCCACTAGGCTATCACCGCTTCTAGTGATACTCACAATCGATATACTAGAAACTGCTTTTTAAGCTTGTAACAGCGTTATATCGTGTGCGCAAGATGCAGAATTCCTTTGTGGATCGAGTGTACGCTTTTGTTAATTTGGTATCAAAAGAGTTTTTGGAGTTGCCATTGCATAAATTTAAACATTGTGTGTTGAACAGCATCTGTTAAGTCGTTTATATACTATCGTATTTCGTTCTATCGTTCGTACTATCGTTATTATACTATTGATGATTTTCTCGATGACAAAGTTGCATGGAAGTAACCGCATACGCATTCAGCAACCCACAAGTCAGTGTAATACAAATAGTGTGTATTTACAAAGTGTAAAATTTTTTTGGTTATGAAAAGAGCAACTGCTGAGTTTCTTGCCGGTTTTTCTCAGTAGAATCAGCTTTACGAACCGGTGGTAGATTCTTACGAATTATCATAAGTGGCATAAGTTGTCCTACGTGAAATAAATAATTTCATTTTCATTTTCGTAACAAGTAGGTAGGTAGGTACTACGAAAATATTATATACATCACGGCATTACAAAGGTTTGCCACTCTAATAGAATTCGAGCGGCAATCAACAAACTAATAGGGGTTTTTAGTCGCCTTTATTATATACAAACTCCGTTTATTGGTCCGTGTCGGTCCGTTCGACGCAGAAATTGCCAATTTCCGGCTCTACTCTGCGCTAGGACTCAATTTTCCCGTACAATTTGCACCTTATTTGAGCTATGAATTTTCAAATTCATCAATGTTTTTTTGAATACAGACTAGTCGGCTTAGTATTACTGCAGTTTTTTTATTTATTTTTTATGTACCAAAAACTTATAAAATACGTAGAAAAACAGAAACATAGTGGACGAGGAAGCAATCTCTATAAGATATCTCTACCAGTGACCTTGGCAGTAGGAAGGGTTATAAAGGAAGAATATAGGCACACAAATATGAGGTGAAATGAAATGTAGGTAATATTATCTTAAACTTACACAAATATACTAGTGACATAAATATTAATTAATTATCTCCTTAAATATTAGTTTTCTCCTTCCAAAAGGATATAAGGGAGAACGAAGATTTCGATTTAAAAGTTTGGCTTTGCTGCCGTGACCGAAATTCAGTCAAGCGAACAGTTTCAGCTGGGAACTACCCTCATAAAATGTCTTTTTTATTCTAAAATCGGGATTTCCGACCGCTTGCTGATTTTATGATAAATAGCGCAGAGTTCATACATTTTAAAATTTATCTGTACAAGCTTCGGGCGAAATATGGGCTCGATAATAATCCTCGGTTTCTGAACTGAGTGCTTATTTAAATCATTCGGAATGGGCGTTTGAAATTGGTATGGTGTTGGCGAAAAGATGAATTTGCGCCGTGATATCGGCGAGAATAATATTTTACCAATTATTCTAATGTTCTAGGCGTGAATATTTGGATGTTTTCAAGTTGTTCAAAGTGCTACCGATTATTACCTAAACTAGCTGATGCCCGCGATTTCATCTGCATGGATTGAGGTTTTTGGTTCCCGCGGGAACTCTGTCTAGTTTTCTGGGATAAATAGTAGCCATGTGTTATTCCAGACTATAATCTCTCTCTGCACCAAATTTCATTCAGATCCATCCAGCTGTTCTGGCGCGATTGAGTAACAAACATCCATCCATCCATACATCTATCCATCCATCCATCCATCCATCCCTCTATCCAACCATCCATCCATCCGTCTATCCATCCCTCCATCCATCTATCTATCCATTCATCTATCCATCCAAACTTTCGCGTTTATAATATTAGTATGATGCACGTGACGGGTCTAATACGGGTCGCTTAGAGAGTAGGGTTTTATAACTGCAATGTGTCCTAAAAGGTTAGCCCGCTACCATCTTAGACTACAGCATCACTTACCCTAAGATCGCAGTCAAAGGTTAAGTTGTAGTGAATTTAAGAAAAACAGTTAATCATAAAGTTACACAGCCAATATATTGTTCAGGCATTATTTATTGCTCGTTATAAGTACTATATTAGGGCGAAAACACACTATGGACAGGGCAGGAAAAACATCAGCGCGATACGTCGCAACGTTGCTTTTTAAGATGGTGTTGTGTGCAACACCATCTAAAAAAGCAATGTTCCGCAAAAAAGCTGCTAAGCCAACGAAATGTGTTGCCCCTAACTTCGACTGGCGTTTCACGCGGACGGCCCTGTCCCTGTTCAAAGTGTGTTTTCGTCCTTATTTAACGAAATAAGATCCATTGTTCTTCATAATAAGAGCCCTTTACAAACAAGATTGGTATCAAGACGTAACACCACAAAATACGACCTCAAATTTACCTTTTTTACCTTAAATTAACACTTACCTTGCTGACTTTTACGACCAAGCGCTTACTCTTTGCTTAACTTTTTCAGAAGTGTTAATAAATATTACATGCATAGGGGCTACGAGGGCATTCAATCAATCAACATTGATTTATTCAAATCAGATACACTGTACATGATTTGAATAAATAAATTGATACTTATTGATGTCCAATAACTTATATGGTAAAGAACTGATGCCCACGATTTCGTTCGCGCCGATTTTGAGGTTTTTGGTTCCCCCTTTAATTTACTAGGATAAAAAGTAGCCTATCTGCTGTTTCAGGCTATAATCTATCTCTGTGCAAATCTCATCTAGATCCGTTCAGCCGTTCTGTCGTGATTGAGTAACAAACATCCATTCATCCATCCAAACTTTCGCATTTATAATATTAGTATAGATAATCAGTTACAGTATCTTAAAACCACAGCAGGTTGCTACGAGGTCGAGCATTGATGACGTCAGTCGCTAATTAGGTGCTACGCATACCTCTACCGATTGAAGTCCGGGGCGCAGCGTTTTTTAACCGACTTCCAAAATGGAGGAGGTTCTCAACTCGGGGCGTATCTTTTTTTATAACTTAAATTAAGCTTTAGCTATCGAGGTTGGCATGTACCTAGTTGTAATATTTTTATACGACTGCCTGAAAAATGAAGTATATTGTTTTCAGGGTTCATGTATGTATGTGAGTTTGTATTTTCCACCATAACTTCTATACGCCTGAACCAATTTTGATAGTCAGAATCCCTAGATTATTCCGGGTGACAAAGGCTAGTAAAATTTAAAAAAAAAATTATGGGGTGACCATGGCCCCGCATTAAAGACTAAACTTGAAAAAAAAAATTCGAAAATAAAATGAACTATATAATCATCATCTAGAAAATTATGAGTAGATTCCAAATAGTAGATTATACGCCAAGGGGATAAAGCACTGTTTTATGTCACGGGCGCTACATTGAATCCTGAACGTAACGAAGGACTTCAAATTTAACTCCCGAGCGCAGCGAGGGTGTTATTAGTTAATTCCCGACCAAAGGGAGGGAATTAAGATTGAGTCCTGAGTGCAGTGAGGGATTCAAGCGCCCAAGAGAAAAACTGCTTTATCCCGGTAGTGTATACTCTACTTTATACTTCTACCATAACAGTAAAACAAACTGTAACGGTTAGATATTTATTGCAAATCATAGTAAGTAGGATACATAGGTCTAGTAAATAATAAAAAGAAAAGACAAATTAAACTTTTTATTTCAAACTTTTTGCTTTTCATGCTGCCAGTGTTTATGCAGGTACGCATACTCCTTGGTTTAAAAACTTTTATGTCAAATGGTACGATCGTTTGGTCGACCAGTCTGGAGCCTAGACTCTGTTGTGCATATTTACAGTATGGGGTTGGTCAACTAGTTGGGCGATCGATCGACTAAATTACGGCCCTAGGGCATGAAGACTGACTTTAGACCCGCAAAAGTATGATTAAAACAGTAGTAAAGGTATGGTAGAAGTATAAAATATATAACACTATAGTTCCATATCCAGTGATTCACAAAAAATAGCATTTAATAAAAATGTGATTAAGATTGTAATTTAACTAGATTAATTTAGATTTTTAACTTTATAGGTCGTTTTTTAGCAGGGCAGTCGTATTTTTTAAATTAAATTAATTATGACTGGTTATGTAAGGAATATAAAATAATGAGTTGCGAATTCTCATTCTAAAGGGTTGTACTCTACTTATGTATGTGTACTCATTTCAACTGTGTTTGGAGATAAAACCGGTGGTAGTAGGTATCGATGCCTTAACATTTCTTCGCATCACTAAATAAGGATGACGAATGCCGATGAACAGAACGATTTATATCGATAGACACTTAAATGGAAAATGGTAATGCGCCTTTCTTGTATCTTACATATCGTAGAATTAACCTTAGGGATTCGGGCACCCCTATAAAAATGTTCGAATCGAATCGTCGTCCACCCTTGCTCCTTTTTTGCCCTCCCTCCCCCCCTCCTCTGGGGTGGGGATTAGGGTTGCGCGCGCAAACAAAATCAATACGGTTAATGTCACGCACAAATATAAGGCACGGGTAGGGTTGTTACGGACCGGCTATCGAATATCGATAGAACTTGTATTGGAACTTAATTATGTTAGGTCTGTCAACAAACTCATTTGAATATACAAAGTTAGGGTAAATTGTTTACCCTTCGAACCTTTATCCTTTTTGAAATGGTTCGATCAATGATCTCCGTACCTAATTTGACTTGTGTCACAAACAAAGCTTGTGTTTCCGATTATTATATTGCGTTCGATGACCTATCTAATTTTAAAAACATTGATCCAAAAAGCAGAGACAGCCTATCCATTTTATGCAGCGAAGTAGATTTGAAGCTTATTAGTTTAAGTGTCGCGTATATACACCGACGATATCCCTTCTTAGTTGCTGGTTCTCCTCAATAAGAACGGCATACCGAACCATCGGTAGATTTACTTTACAAATTAGTAGCACTTAACACAAGGTGAAATCGTACTTCGTAGTCATATGCTAACGTGTCATCCAATCTTACTAATATGGGTGTTTGTTACTCAAACACGCCCTAACGGCTGAACAGATCTGGCTCAAATTTGGCACAGATAGATTATAGTCTGGAATAGCACATAGGCTACTTTTTATCCCAGAAAGTGAAAGAGTTCCCGCGGGAACCAAAAAACCTCAAACCAAGCAGATGAAGTCGCGGGCATTCGCTAGTACAATATAAATAGCGACATTTCTTCCTAGTCCCGCGCATCACTAGTTGTATATATCTATGGTGCATGATTAATTAATAAAGTGCTAAGATGTGCAAATTCTGGGACCAACGCCATTTGAATTCGTAATCAAAACATTTGAATACTGTTTATGTGATGGTTTTGAAGTTGTTCAAGTCAAGGGATCATTTTTAGGGTTCCGTACCAAAAAATATACCTTATGGATCAAATTCGTACGCCCGTGTATTACAGCAATACTGTTTCAGTAATAACTATGCCTATTAACTAAATAGTTTGAAATAATACTTGCACTATAACTGGAAAAGTTAAGTATACAGTCTCGAAACAATGAGATAATTTTTGAAGCGGTCGGTAATCGCTACTATAGACAAAGTTTATCAAATACCATAATGTTACCTCGTAGATGATACCCGCGACTAAGTTCAAGATGATTAAGGTTTTTCTTATTCCTGCAGGAACTCCTTAATTTTCCGGGATACAACGTATCTCTATACCCATCAAAATCGGTTGAAAATATCGTATTTTATGCGCTGGAGATAAAATTGAAGTTACAGAAATGCATGCAGAAATAAAATTGTGAAATCCGAATACAATCTTCTATTTATATAAAAATCAATTGTTGTTCGTTTGTCTCGCTAAAACTCGAGAACGGCTGGACCAATTTAGATGGAATTTTTTGTGTGTGTTTGAGTGGATCCAGGTCTGGTTTATATTCATAATTGGACCCGGTAGGGGGCGCTGAAATTGGGTTCTAGGTTCAGGGCAGGACAACGTCTACCGGACCCACTAGTACATAATATATAAAACAATACCTAATTTAGATGATTATACAGCAAGTATAATACCTATCTGTAATAATATTTTCCAAGGTACGGAACC
Organism: Erebia palarica; assembly: GCA_964035005.1. NCBI lineage: Eukaryota > Metazoa > Arthropoda > Insecta > Lepidoptera > Nymphalidae > Erebia > Erebia palarica. The sequence continues at coordinate 11,946,998 of OZ035989.1, read as the reverse complement.
CTTGGGGCCTGAGACTAATAGGCACTTGCCAGTTTGGTTAATACTTATTTGCGTTGAGGTTTTTTGACAGGAAGATCATGTGGGGTGTCGGATATGTTTGTGAGAAAATAATATTACAAAAATCTAACAGACTTATGTTTTTAAATTTGAGGTATCAATAGCCACCAACTTACCACCTAAGGTTTAAAACTTTTAAGATATATCTTATAAATAATTTAAAAAGGATAACAATTACAAATTGTAATGTAAAATTTAGAACTAAATTAAGAAAAACGAAACCCAAGAAAACAAAATCTATTATTAGCTGGGGGACAAACAATTAAAAAGAACATTATTATTCAAAACAAGCGTCCTAGTTATTAGGGGCGATCCCATCAAAACGCAATTAATTCCAGAAGCATCCTTCCAGATCGTGATACAAATTATAAAATTCTCCATCGCCGTTCTCAGCGAATAGGGAAGATGCATAAGTCAAAAATAGAATATTTCTAACTGATTTTTAAATAGAGAGGCTTCCAAAAGACCTAAAATTCACAACCTCAGTTATTGTTAAGTTTGAAAATAATTTTAAACTATAGATTAAAGAAAATAGTGCGTTGTTTGACGACGTCACATCTACGCATCCCATTGATGTAGAATTTTAGTATTACTCATTCTATTTCAATGATGTATCTGTCACCGTAAGATTGTAAAAATCGTTAGATTATAATCTAACTCGCGAAATTGTAAACTGTCGAATGATTGTGAACCGTTCAATATACTGAGTGTCAATTTTTGAAATATTCATTGTATTTACGTTTTCTTGTCTGTTTCTTGTAAGTTAGGTTAGGGTTCGACATAAATAATCAGGTAGTGCCGTAGGTTCCATCGGGTTAATATACATAACAGATTACAATTTACCGAAAAATAATGCGTTAAATTGTAATCTTTCGACAGTTTGCAATTTCGCGAGTTAGATTATAATCTAACGGTTTTTACAATTTTACGGTGACATATCCACTTAATATTATAAATACGAAAGTGTCTGTCTGCTACGCTTTCACGGCCCACCTGTTCAACCGATTTTGATGAAATTTGGTACAGGGATAGTTTGTATCCCGGGGAAGAACCTAGGCTACTTTTTATCCCGGAAAATTAAGGAGTTCTAGCGGGAATTGAAAAAACTTTATCCACGCGGACGAAGTCGCGGGCATCATCAAGTTTCATACAAAGTGACATGAAAACAAAATGACAACCAGACTGAAAAGTACCTACTGTGAAAATTAGCTCGAAAATACGGTGGGAAATCGTTTTCTACGACGTTTGACTTTGATACATATTAGTAAATAGTAATATCGGAGTGCTGTAAAGAGCGTGTCGAATGCATAATGTATTGACACTGACAGTTTATTTCCTTGCCTTCTTCGTGGAAATGCATAGGAAAATGCATTAGAAACGTGGCAAACAGTATAAAATGTTGCTGTCATCTCTAGTGCCATTTAATATACTACGGGCGGTTGAAGTTATGTAAGCCTCGACGTTTCGGTAAATGATATGGGTTCGAGTAGGTAAGTTACTAGTCATAAATTTTGAAGTATCTAACTTTTAGCAAGGCTACATATTGGCATAGGTACTATTAAATATTATGTAATATTGGACAAATTTGGCGCCTAACAAAATAGGAGTCAAGGTTTTTTGAAGTGAAAACTTCTTTAGCTGCGTTGAGCACTTTTTGGTAGGAGGTAAAAATGTGGATTCGCGTGACCGACATGCTCGCGAATAGCGACATGCTTGCCTGGTTACCAAGACAAAAGGTCTTAAATATAAATATACTACATTCGAAATTAAACTTTAGTGTCTTAGTGCTTAGGTTTATATTTTAATTTAAAAAAAAAACGTTTTCACTTCTATTCAGTCCCTATGACTGCCAATTTTTTTTAACCTTTCAGATTGATTTTACTTCATCATCATCATTTATCTTTCATAATTATTTGCCTATGTATTAATATACACCGGCCTAAGTAGTGACTAGATAATTCTAATCACTACTTAGGTACACTTTCTATTAGATATTTCTTCTTCTGTTAGTTATGTAAGATCTATACTCTATATTATTAATGCTTGATTTAGTAACCAAGTAGCCTTATTATATAAAAACTGCATCAATTAAACTATACTAGGGCCTCTCTATAGTGAAAGCTGAGGGTGCAAATTTGGGTTGGGATTTCCTAAATGCACCAATTTTTTTTCCAAGGCTGAAACCTAACGGTTTTTCTCTGATCCCAGTATCGGTAGTAACTTATAACTATAAGTAAACGACTCAGCTACCACTAGCTCGTATTACTTGAAAAGTTACGCATTTCTGGGGTCACAAACCTGTTACTTTTTCCTGGAAAAACAGGATAAAAATACACGTTTTCAAAAGTTTAATATAGAATCGCAATACTTACTAAAGTGGTGGTAAGAAAATGGCCCAAAAGATATTCCGCATTCGTCCCTCGCTCACTACGTGGATGACAAAAAAAACACACACACATACACAAAGCAATTTAATTAAAACTTCAAAGAGAAATAGAGCGGTAGCGCCATGTAAATATATGTTCAAACAGAGGGTCGATGCCTATACTATAGTCCCACAAACTTATCTGACCTGCGGGGCGGCCGGCTAAAAATGTCAGTTGCAGTGTAACGATCGCAATCACCTCTAATTGGTTAACACTCTTCCACTATTGGACAAAACCCATTGACGCAGCAAGAATACCATAAATTCAGCCAATCACAACAATTGATACTGTAACAATGACTGATGCAGAAGTTACGCAGTTGCACTGAAGGTGACAGCGTTTTAGCAATTAAAAAAACTAAACAGGCATAAAAATCAGTTTTTATTTGGTCACCGGCCCAGATACTTTTGAAATTATTTCTAGATATTTTCATCTGTGCCCATTCAATGACATAGCCGGCTACCATTACAGCCGTGTCACCTAGACTCCTAGAGATACTCTCGAGGTACGAGGTACTCTCACTAATCGTTGAGAGAGGTAGGTATCTTCGTGTGACAGAATTGTGTATTGAAAATTCTGTTAAGTAGTTTACACCGTTACGTACCCATCACCCCGCAGCGTTGCGCTGCATAGACGCCTCCGTCGAACGACTGTTAGGAAATAACGCATGTCCTTAGACTGCGGCAGTCGTGTACACAAATTTCATTACATCGAACTCGTCCACAACTTGTTCCGAGTTATAAACACTTAGAGGGCTTCCAACTTTGCGACAAACATATAACATAATATAACAACATAGCGTTGAATCAATAATATGCTTTCACTATAGGTATATCTACATTAGTCTCCAACGTTTTCTCTATTAGACTTACTTCTTACTTAGAATAGACCTACACATAGTACCCACTTCGCTTAGTATTAGAACACAATAATATGATAGAGCGCTACTATATTGTGTTCTATGCCATGATGCATATTTTCTTCTATTCTTTGTAGGTATTTTACAACCTACCTTGTAAGTATCGATTCGTACTAATAATATACATGCAAAAAGTGTTTTTTTTGTTGATTTGTTCTTCAACCAAGCCGCATTAGAGTAACGCATCGACGAGATTTTTTTACAACTGGTGTTAATTGGGGTCTTCGAAATAGGCTACATAATATTGTCCCGGAAAATCCACGTGATTAAAGTCGCCTTATCGAGTACAAAACAAGTAAAAATAATTAAAATCAATAAAAAAACGACTGCCCTGCCATATTCTTTTTTTTCAAAAATGTATAGCCATTGTCACTCGGGATAATGTAAGGATTCTAACGATGGTCCATACATCTAAATCTGTTCAGGCATTTATAAGTTATCGTGGAATAACAATCCAAATATTACCACACTCACAATAAAAATAAATTGTAATAATATCCACGATAGCGTTGTTTCGGATGTTTCGTGAAAGCCTTACGAAGGTTTATCCAACGATTTGAAAAGCCTTTCAAATTTCATATCAACCTCATAAGAGTTACCAAGTGTTAGAAACTTGGCAGCGTTCGGCGGCTGTGTAAACTGCCTTGTGATAGGTAAATAACGGGTAACTTTTTCTTTGACGCAAAGGCCCGAGACAAATGGATTTAACGCAGAGTTTTTTCATTTATCATGTTTTACTGAATATATTGGAAATCGCCAAAGGGATTTGAAGGGAAGATAAGGATAGTATGCTGTAAGAAAAACTAACCATTTTAGGGGTCTGTACCACAAACCCTTATCCTACGGGTCCCCTTGAGGTACGGTACACTTTGTTGTCAGTATGTCAGTCTGTCAACCACCTTAATCTCGAAAACTCGTGAAGGTATTAAATTGAAATTAATATCAAATACCTACGGTCGCTTGGAGCTGTAAAAAATTAAAGCTTCAGCTAGTAGCTAACAACATAGTTACTGATATTATAAATGTGAAAGTGCGTTTGTTTGTTGGGCTATCCTTCAATCACGCTGCAACAGAGCAACGGATCGATGTGATTTTTAGCATGGGTAGGTATAGTAGAAGATCTGAAGAGTGACAAAGGCTACTTTTTATCCCGGAAAATTAATAAGTCAGTAATAATTTTGCTTGGATAAATAGTAATTACGATTCTTTTGCTTTATCCTGTCTATTTTATAAACATTGAAATGTCTTTGTTAACCGTTATGTTGAAAATTGAAAGGCATTATTCGAAAAAGTCAAAGGAATTTGTGGTACAAAAGCTTCCCAAAGTTCGGAGCGTTCAAATATTGGTATAACGTATGAGTTTTCATAAAACTCCCTTTGTGCAGTTAACGTCAGTTTAATATGAAAATTGGTGGCCGCGTTTGGCGGATACCGATGGATAAGTTTGTAAAAAAATTCAGCTTTGTTGTACCATCGGCACCTCTGCTTTGCTTTGTGTATATTTTATGTGGGAAAGCATGCGATGTTGGAAAATAAAATAACAGCAAAAAATACTTACCTCATCCTTATTTACGCACAAATATTTTGTGCCAGTGGCGTGCAGAATAAAGAATTTAAAAAAAACAATAAGAGTGTAATATTTCAGAAGTAAGTATATATTATTAATATAAGTATTGATAAAAAAATCTCAAAGTTTTTGTGTTTAAATTTTTTTGGTGGTTAGATATTATTAGAAAAAAAAGTGAATATGTGCAGCTTAATATTAATAATTTAGTTTGTTTTTGTAACCATTGCCTTAGATCTAACATGAAACACTGTACTATGTTTGAGAAGGGCGATAATCACTGCAAGGCAGTTTTTAACTTTTGCAGGGTTATCGTTCATGTACGTTTTTAAGTCCTTGGTTAATGTTTCTGAATAATTTTTTTATTTTATTTATTTTGTTTATCAGTGCTAATACAGAGTTTCCATTCAATAATAGAGAGGAAGTAGGTGCGTAATATATGGTAAAATGTTGCAAAGCCATCTTTTGCGACGCTCGAGTGAAGTTCACTGAGACACAAGTAGTGTTCCGGGACTCGGGGGCTCCATAACGGCAATCTGCATACATTTGCACACCAATTTAGTGAGCTCTCACCAATTTCCTCTAAAGCACAAATTTGACGTAAAAACTACTCAGATTTTTAATCAAAGAAAGCAAGCCGTTGATTGCAAAGTTGCTAAATGTATTATAACACTTCCCGTGAAAAAGTTAATGAAGGAAACGTATCAGTGGAAGCAGGATATCTTCTCTTCTCTTTATAAAAATGTTAAAATTTATTTCTTAAATCAAAGTATAGGTATATTCTGGTGGGAGGCTTCGGCCGTGGCTAGTTACCACCCTACCGGCAAAGACGTACTGCCAAGCGATTTTGCGTTCCGGTACGATGAAGTATAGAAACCGACTAGGGCTATGCGTTTAATATACTGCCATACCCCTAATAGGTTAGCCCGCTACCATCTTACACTGCATTATCGCTTACCATCAGATGAGATCGCAGTCAAGGGTTAACTTGTAGTGGAATAAAAAAGGGTACTTATTTACTCAAAATTGGTGCCAACAGAGTACTCTTTTTGAACGTCTTATAATACATTGTATAAGACGTGATGGTGATAATAATTATTGGCGACGCGATCTTAAAACTAAAGCTACGAACGAGGGTTACAAACGTGCCCTGGTCTGAGACAGCAGCATCGAGGACATTGAACAACACTCATACTGCAACTCTTATTTCATTTAAATGTACTTGTTAAATAATTACATTATAACTAGGTTTTGTTCGCAGCTTCGCATATGTAAAGTTCGATTTCCATAAAAATTTCAAACACCTATTTCACCCCCTAAGGTAAATTTTCAAAAATCCTTTCATAACAAATGCCTGCGTGAATAAATCTATCTGCATGCCCAACTCTCAATCAGTCATAATTTCCGTTTAATTTAAATACTTAGATTAACAAAACGAAATGTAAACGCAAAAAACAATTTTACGAATTGGAACAGTAATTTCACAGTTCAAAGACATAATTTATACGTAATTTGGCCCGGACTCGACCAAAGCGGAGAGGAGACGAGAGGAGAGGAGGTGTGATTTAAACAACCAATGGAATCTCGTCATTCCCACATCAGGTCTCCGCTCAGCTTCAGTGGATACCACTGAGCGGAGATGTATCATATTTGTATGGCGCGATCGATGCGGAGATGTGAGCTGTGGCTCGCAAGCTGGCGGCGGCGCGCAGCGGAGACGAGAGGAGATATGAGTGGCGTGCTGTGATCTGAAAAACATCTCTACTCGTCTCCACTTCAAACATCTCCGCAAATCTCCGCTCTGGTGGAGTCCGGGCCTAAAGGTTACATAGATTTTTTGGGATGAAAATTAGCTTACAGGAACTCTCCAGGCCCTCAACTATGCCCATGTAAAATATTACCACAGAATGCGCAGCTATGTTGCGAGGTGATTGAATGAAGCTCCATTATACTAACACACTTTAGAACACACTATCATGGACTTCCGCAAAGTAACGCCTGCTTCTATTCAACACTTTAGAATTTATAATGGTGAGGAAGTTAGGATGGGGATAAGCAATTCGCGTAATATCAGACTGTACTTGAAACCTCTATTTTATGTGTTAATTAGGATAAAATTAACACATAAAAGAGTATGTTCACGGCCCAACTACTCAACCGATTTTAATGAAATTTGGTAGGCACAGAGATTGGTTACATCCCTGAGAAGGACATAGACTACTTTTTATCCCGGAAAATTTAAGACTTCCCGCGGGAATCAAAAACATCAATCCACGCAGACGAAGTCGCGGGCATCATCTAGTTTATTATAATTTAGAGTTAAGTTTTCTGTTGTTCGATGTGAAAATCAAAGCGAAATGGGTTTACAACTTTTGCAACCACAAAGGACGTATTTGCATACATTTGCATTGAAATTGTATGAACAATGATTCGCTTGTCATTGCTTTGATTAGCAACTTGATTGCATAATATTATTATTTTAAGGTCTGTAATGACGCTTCACGCATATAGTTAATAGTTTCCGTGTCTGGCACTGTCCTATACGTCAACGAAAAACGCGACGACGCGATGCGAAAGCATCAATCGTGCCCTACGCTGTCGCATACGTTTGTCATTTTCTACGGACTCAAATCGCATCGCGTTGCGTTGCATCTCATTCGATGCTCATCTAGGAGGTCAGGAGGTCAGCGACGAACACGGCGATACTGGCCCTCCACATCGCCTACGTCGTCACGTAGATAATAGTTTGTCTGTGTTCTTTTACACTAACTGATGTAAGTTAAGTTTTTTAATTTCCCACGGGAACTCCTTAATTTTCCGGGATAAAAAGTAGACTATGTAATTTTCCAGGTCCTCAACTATACCCATGCAAAAATCAGGTCGATCCGAGGCTCTGTTGCAACGTGATTGAAGAACAAACCAATAAACCAACAAACAAACACCTTTTCGCATTTATAATATTAGTATGATAGTATGATGGAGTACGACTCAATATAATAGATGTGATGCAACACGTCGTGATCTGACTGTATGTGCCTGCGTTAAACCAAGTACCAAATGCATTCAGTTGCAATGTACCTGTCATGGTAAGCACAAAATAGTCAGTCATAGGTAATTACCAATCTTATAAGATAGAAGCAGGCGTTACTTTGCGGAAGTCCATGATAATGAAAGAAGTAGAACTTTAATTCGCTATAATCCGCTACAGTACCTACCACATAGATTTACGTACTGTGGCGGATTATGGGGATTTAAAGTTCTTTTTTAATTACCAACCTTATTATAGTTACTACTTGCAGTATCTTTCTAAGATCTAAGTCCAAAACTCTTCAAACTAGCATACAAATGAAACGATCGCTAGTCGACGTACTGGAGCGAATTTTCCGAAGTTGCCAAGTTCGGTTAATAAAGCCTCAAGAACTACTTCGACAATAATAGACATTTGCTGCCGTTTTATTCGATGCTTGGATGCATTTGATGATTCGAAAGGAAGAATTTTCCGCGAAATTTTGATGACAAAAAGATAAATTGGAAAGAGTAAACTAGATGATTCCCGCGATTTGTTACAAGAAATAAATAGTCGGCATGTAAACCTTTACAGAGAAAGTACTTACTTTTTCGTAGAGAAAAATACCATAGATAAGAAATATTACTTTTATCTCTTTTTTTGACATAACTAGACAAGTAACAGGTTAGCGTCGGTAGACAAATAGAGATAGACATAATTTTACTCTTTGTGCGCATGCTAGCCATACAGAACTAACATGTAGGTAAGTTACTACTACTAGATGATGCACGCGAATTCGTCCGCGTTGATTAACTTTTTTGATTCCCGCGAAAGCTCCTTAAACGTAACTTTTCTGGGATAAAAAGATTCCCTATATCCTTTCCTAGGATACCGCCTATACCAAATTTCATCGAAATCGGTTGAAAAGATTAGCAGTGAAAGCGTAGCAGACAGACAGACATACTTTCGCATTTATTATATTAGTACTAGCTAATGCCTGCGACTTCGTCTGCGTGAATCGAGGTTATTTGGTTCCCGCGGGAACTCCTTAATTTTCCGGGATAAAAAGTAGAATGTGCTAAAATTCAGCCAGATCCATTCAGCCGTTGGGGCGTGATTGAGTAACAAAAATCCATACATACATACATCCATACATACATCCATACATCCACACATCCATACATTCATCCAAACTTTCGCATTTATAATATTAATATTAGAAATGCTAAATTTATTATTTAGCATTTCCAATATAACATTTCTAATATAATTAACGATATACCTAAGAAATCGATGTAGCCGGAGATATAAGTATGATTAATCGCGTAGACTGGGCATCTTTAATCATCCCGTTTACGTCTGAGAATTATTAATATAAGAGGAAAGTATGACGTAACATATTTTATAGTTACAATCAATTTTATTTGGGTCTTAACGTGATCGCATATTAGATCGTCCCGAACGCATTGCATACAAAAAATATTGGCCGATTATGTGCAAAGCACACTAGTCATATTCAGCTATACGTAATAGCCAAAATCGGACCAATGAAGTCATGCCACCGAGTCAATTACTGATTTGGCCCCACTTTGCTTACCCAGCAAATCTATTGATATCCACACGGCCCTCAAATTAATTCTGGTGGAAGACTTCGGCCGTGGCTAGTTACCACCTTACCGGCTAAGACGTGCCGACATACGATTTAGGTTTTTTGTACGATGCCGTGCTGAAGCCGATTACGGATAACAGGTTAGCCCGCTACCATCCAAGACTGCATCATAATTTACCACCATATGAAATTGCAGTCAACTGTCAAGGGATAAAAAAAATAGTTATCTACTTAATTCCAAAAACCGCATTTAAATCAGTCTATTCGTGATATCTCTACGATTCTACAACCATTGGTAGGTACTTACTACATAAACACAGACGGGTCAATCTTATAACACCCATCTTTTGCTAATAAACAAAGTATTATAGCAAAAACCTTCTACAGTTTTCGAAATGCGCGTAATATTTTAGTTACAATTAAAATATAAGCGCTCAAAATATAAAGCTCGCGTAAAATTGCTGATTTAAATAGTTAAAAGCCGACCTAGCCATCACGCGTACATTGAAATGCATCTATTTCAGGAAACATGAAAAGTTTATACATTCGTATTCCGTGTAGGGAATAAAATTTTTCGCTTCAGCGCCAAGTCCTGGTTATTTACAATTTGAAGTTGAAACAGATTGATTGCATTTTTAGGGTTCCGTACCTCTAAAGGAAAAAATGGCACTCTTATAGGATCACTTTGTTGTCCGTCCGTCTGTCTGTCAAGACCCTTCTTCTTAGGAACGCAGGGAGGTATCAAGCTGAAATTCATATAAAGTACTCAGGTCTACTGTCCCTTGGAGCTGTGAAAAAATCAAACTTCTAAGCCAACGCAATCAAAAGATACAGCCGTTTATGCTGCAAATTTTCTACACTCGCAAGGGAATCATAACTTACAGGGTACTTCCCGTGAACTCAGAAGCTTGAAATTTGGTACGAAGCAACGGTTTATAGAGGCACAAATTGCGAAAAGCACATTTTTTTATTTGTGAAGATTATTAATTATATCAATGATTCTTTTTTTAGCACACATATTACTATTCTACTGATTGTTACGCAATATTAAATCTCTTTATTTTCAGCTAGAAAATTAATGAAATGAAATAAAATGAAAAATTATTTATGTTTCTTGGTGTATGTACACCAAGAAACACATACACAATAACAATAAAACTAAGCTATGGTACAAATGGCGCTTTAAATAATGTCCACGTGGATTGAGGTTTTTTTCCGCGAGATCTCTAATTTTCCGGGATAAAAAGTAGCTTATGTGTTATTCCAGACTATAATATATCTCTGTGCCAAATTTCATCCTGATCCGTTCAGCCGTCGTTGAGTAACAAACAACTATACATCCATCCATCCAAACTTTCGCATTTATTAGTAGAGATTTGTATATAGCTATTATTCTCAATATTAGTAACTAGGAAGAAAAATAGCAAGACAACCATATTGTGGTATTTTTAATAATATAAATATGTGGAAGAAAATGCTATCAGCTAAGCTAAGATGTTCAAGCCATTTAAATCTCTCCCCCAAGACACGGGCTATCCTAGTTTCAGGGTCCAGGATAATTTTAACGACAAACGGAACTCCGTGTGTCGTTTAAAATATATTTCTGAAAAAGACGTTTCGATTCTAGCAGTTGTGACTTTTGTATGACTTGTATAATAGTGTTGAGTCGACGTGTACCTCGATTGACCTTATGATTCATGTTTACTTTAAATTGATGGATGGAAGTAAAGGTGTTTTCACACTAAGCTTTTAAATTGTCTGGTGACAACATGTCCACGCCATTTAGTCTAGGCAATGGGGTGGTCCGTTGTATGGAGACCCCGCATTAAATCCTCAGTCGGTGAAACTTGTCAGGGTTTTAGTATTGGATGATCCAAAACTTACACAAAAATATTGAACAAAAAAAACATCCGGAAATTAGGTATTTATAACTAAAACTTTATATTTATGATTGAATATTTTCTCGATATCTTTTAAAATAATAATAGATAGTATATTTAAACTCAAAACCGAAACATGAAACGAAACAATCATGCACAGCATCGATATTTAAACCGATTTCATTATAAAACCTAAACTGCGTTTACGCGATAATGTACCTTCCAGTCTTGACAATTGGGTATAGCATAAAAATCTTCCTTTCTAATTTTTTGTTGGATATTTATAAGATACGTTTAACTCATGATACTTTATTAAACTATAAAGTTTAGTCGCCTGAGGAACTATTGTTGGGGTCTACTAGCTTTGTTGCGTAGACTAATTTGTACGTTTATATACCAAGAGCACGTACAAAGGATATAGCAAGTTACAACGATGTAACGATGTTTCTCATGCGCGTTCATGTCGAAAGCGCGAACGATATAATTTTATAAGTTATATCTTCAATCTTCTTTAAAAAAATATATAAAAGGGTGCAAGTATTCTATGCGCTTGCGCATTTTTCATGCAGTTATTGATGGCACTTGCGTCAAATTTTTGGCATAGTAAGTACCTTCTTACCATCAAAGTAATGTAAGTAAGTATACTATATTCATAGAACTGCATATATTCATCCTTACACTGTCCATTGTTGCACCCATGCTCTACCTACATAAATTTTTGCAACGTCAGGAGGTACCTACCTACAACGATATGTAAGTGAAATGAAAATGAAATGATTTATTTTACGTAGGAGAACTTGTGCCACTTATGATAAGACGCAAGAATCTACCACCGGTTCGGAAAGAGAAGAACCGGGAAGAAACTCGGCAGTTGCTCTTTTCATAAACTGAAAAATACGCACCAAATGAAGAACCTCCTCCTATTTTGAAAGTCGGTTATAAATGTTACACTTTGTTTATATAATACAATGCATATGTTACGTAACAAGTATTACACTGACTTGTGGTAGGTAATAACACCAATATTTCTTGTTGAAAATATTTCGGAACAAGTCTTAGCAAAGTTGGGAAATCTTGTAGATCTAACGCTCGCAAGTTTCAGGGCTGTTAGGAACAAACAAGTTTTGAACAATAATTTATGACTTAACCCAACATACTTGTGAATATCTTGTGGAAATTTATTTTAATATTGTTGTTACTTTGGCTTCTATTTTTCTAGGGTTTCTTTAAAGGTCATTTTTGCCACGTACCCGCAAATTGTGGAACCAGCTTCCATCTTCTGTGTTCCTTCATAATTATAATATGGGGCTCTTCAAAGGGCGGATAAACAAATATCTCAAAAGCCAGCAACGAATTGGCGGTTCCTCTGGTGCTGCAAAAGTTCATAGGCGGCGGTAATCCCTTACCATCAGGTGACCCGCCTGTTCGTTTACTCGCTATTCCATTCCACTACAGCCCATTAACGTCCCACTGCTAGGCACAGGCCTCCACTCTCATAGGAAAGAAAAGAGGGGATTTAGAGCTTAGACCCACCACGCTGCACCAATGCGGGTTGGCGGTCTTTAACGACTATTATCATGTTAGTGAAAATAACTCTAATTTCTAGTCAGAAAAACCCAACACTTGTTATGGCCCGACCCGGGACTCGAACCCGGGTTGGAAAAACAAAATCCAAATTAAAAATAGCATTTTAACCTGCTAAACTTATTACTTTGCTAAATACAAAGAGCTAATGGCATGAAGTCACTTGGGAGTCTTATTAAATTCTATACTGCCTCTACTAATTGCCACTGTAGACACAGAAAGCGCCTTAAGAATTTTATAATCTAATTACTAATTTGCAAATTCCAGTTCTCAAGTACTGTGAGGAGAGACACTAGAACACATTACTTTATCTTAGCAAGTAGCATATTACCAAAATAAATTAATGTAATAAGTACGTTAGCATTTAAATCTGCTAAACTCACTGCTATATTAATTCTTTGAGTAATAAACAACTTACAAAGATACAACGTTACGAGACACGAGCAACAAGTCTTAATAAAATTAAAAAATATGACTGCCCTGCCAAAAAACAAACTAAGAAGTTAAAAATCTAAATTAATCTAGATAAATAGAATCTTAAACTTACACATTTTTATTAAATGATATTTTTTTGTGAATCACTGGTTATTGAACTATAGTGTTATATATTTTTGGAATCTACTCATCATTTTCTAGATGAAGATTATATAGTTAATCTTATTTTCGAATATTTTTTTCAACTTTAGTCTTTAATGCGGGACCATGGTCACCCCATCATTTTTCTTTAATTTTACTAGCCCATGTCACCCGGAATAAGCTAGGGATTCTAACGATACTTCATTTATCAAAATCGGTTCAGGCGTATAGAAGTTATGGTGGTTATACAAATTCACATACATACATACATACATGAACCCTGAAAACAATATAGTCCTTTTTTCAGGCAGTCGTATGAAAAATTAAAAAACACGACTGCCCTGCCAAAGAAACGAACTGAAAAGTTAAAAATCTAAATTAAACTAGTTAAATTGGAATCTTATTCACATTTTTATTAAATGATATTTTTTTGTGAATCACTGGATATTGAATTATAGTGCTAAATATTTTTCGAATTACTTATCATTTTGTAGATGGTGATTATAGTATAGTTAATCATATTTTCGAATTTTCTCTTTCAACTTTAGTCTTTAATGCGGGACCATGGTCACCCCATCGATTTTTTTTTTAAACTTTTACTAGCTTATGTCACCCGGAATAAGCCAGTGTTGGAGAACAATCCAGAAGTAGGTTTTAATAAAACACTTTTAATATATTTGCACTCTAACCACGAGAGATTTAATGTAATTAGTTAATTTATAAAACTCAGTTAAGCAATACTACAGTATCAAATCATTTGACCAGGCTGCAGTTGCTACCGCAGGCTCGTAAACAAGGTAACGATCTAAACACCGAAGGTATTCAATAATCGTTGGAGTCTCGGTAGAGACTGCTTTACCGATGGTAAAACATTCGTATTTATACAAGTTAATCCAATATGGCATTGGGAACGAACCGAGTGAAATACATGGAATGAGTCAAATATCAGTACAATCGAACCTTCATAAATAAATTAATTAACAATCTTTTAACTTTTGTAACAATTCAATTCAACTTTAAAACGCAAAGCTGACACTAGAGATTCTAACAATACCTCATTTATCAAAATCGGTTCAGGCGTATAGAAGTTATGGTGGAATATTCAAACTCACATACATGCATACACACATACATACATGAACCCTGAAAACAATATACTCCTTTTTTCAGGCAGTCGTATAATACTTCTCTTTTCAGGCAGATGTATAAAAAAAGAATCGTATTTTTATGCTAAGAATTTTCAAATTCCGTTTTTTTAAACTTGCTGTGAAAGACAGTAAATAGCTTTCTTTTAAAGTATCTTTTATTCACATTTGAATATAATTTTTATCTTCTCGACTTATTAAATTTGCTTAGCCTTAAAAACCCCGAAAGACTTTTCTATTAAAATATAAGTAATTCTTATTTTCTCATTTCATTTCTAAAGGACGCACGAAAGCACACATTGCTGTCGTGGTATTTTTCTAATTAGCAAGAGAATAATATTATCTGTTTCGCGAACCCTACCTAATTGAATCCCACCCTGACTTTATTATTTTACTTGCTTGATAATTAAGTTCGTTAACTTAAAATTTAGAATTTCTGTTTATTAATTTATAGTAGGTACGTACTTAGGACCCTTGATTAAAGGGCTCCGTATAGTAATTATTGTATTCATCTATACTAATATATGAAAGTCCTTACATATGAAATTGGCGTTTTGTTTGTGAGGGAGGAACATAAAGTCAATTTTTTTATATATAATATATTTATTTAATCAAATTATATACCATTGCTGTCTATGCACTTTTGCCATCTCATAGATAGTTCATTGATCCTTCACTGAAAAAACCATTCGGACGGGAATCAATAAAATCTTTGAAGGTGCTTTGGACTGCCCCATCGGATTTGAATTTTTTCACTTGCAAGAAGTTACCCAAATTTCAAAAAAAATGGTAATCTGTTGGAGCAAAGTCCGGGGAGTACGGTAGATGTCTTAGACATTCCAATTGAAGCTCCTCTAATTTGGTAGCCGTCTGTTGAGCAGTGTGTGGTCTAGCGTTGTCCTGAAGCAGCAGTGGCCTAGAGCGATTGATCAGCCTCGGTTGTTTAGCAGCTAGCTTTTCCATCATGGTTTGCAGTTGCTGACAAAAGACATCCGCCATAATCGTCTGGCCAGATTTAACGACACCGGCACTAGTCAACCAAACGCTCACAAGTAATTTTTTTTTTAGTAAATTTTCGCTTGGGGCATGATTTGGCTCGTTCGCCAGGGTTCAGCCATTGCGATGAGCGTTTCCGACTATCGTACAGGATTCACTTTACATAACAGGTAATAATTCGATTTAAAATCACTTCATTATTGTGCCGGTTGAGTATTGTAACGCAGCAGTCAACGCGCGTTTGTCGGTTTGCTGCACTCAATTTATAAGGTACCAACCTTTCAAGCTTTTTCACCTTCCCAATTTGCTTCAAGTGGATTAAAACCGTTTTATCACTAACACCGCAGCCTGCAGCTAGCTCGGACGTGGTTTTCAATGGATCCGCTTCCACAATAGCCTTCAATTCTTCATTATCAACTTTGGTCTCCGGCCGTCGACGGGGATTGATCTGCAGGTCAAAATTTCCGACGAAAACGTTGGAACCAAAAACGCACTGAGTGACGCAAAGAAAAAACCAAAAGAGGAAAAAACAAATGAATTAGGGCTTTTCAAAACACAAAAGCATGAGTTAATAGCTGTATAAATTTGAAATTGAAATTCCTAACCAAAGCGGAGATATTTGAGATCAAAGTGGCCAGTACGACAAAACGCCAATTTCATATGTGAGGACCTAATATTTTAAATGCGAAAGTTTGTGATGTTTGTTACTCAATCACGCCAGAACGGCTGAACGGATCTAGATGTAATTTGGCACAGAGATAGATTATAGTCTGGAATAATACATAGACTACTTTTTATCCCGGAAAATTAAAGAGTTCCCGCGGGAACCAAAAGACAAACCACGTGGTACTTTACAGTACCTACTCATAATTTATTTTTAAATCTCTCGAGCGTAAGCCTTTATCATGTCAGTAGTGAATCCGACCATCTCAACCCATCCTGAAAACAATTTGGAAAACCGTTGCTAATCATTAATTCATAGTCGATTAGTACTTACGTACTAGTTACTACAGTATTAGTGCCGAAACTAGGCCAGAGAACCCTGGAATGTGTATGTAATTACAAGCATCAAAACTTGCGTACCGGATCCCGCCGCCGGCGTCCGCAAACTTGTTGAAGGCTTGTCAGTCACTAACGAGACAAGTTGCATGACTACAACAAAACTATTTTGGATTTGTATGAGGCTAGGCTTGAGTGGGCGAGTTTTGGGAGCGTTAGCGTTTTGTCAAACTACCATTGTGCTGAACGCTGCTATTATAGCCGCCGCGTAAGTTGAACTATGCGCAGAAACACGTTTTGGGTGTCAAACGAAGTGCGGTATAAGGTGCACCGCGAGGGGCCGCGCGTTACCATATCCCTCGCTCCCCGCGCATGCTCCGCTCTGCTCTGTAGTACAATTTGGGTCAACTTACGGGACGCGATTTATACCACTTTGAATGCCAAGTAAACTAGGATAAATTTGCAATTGTCCATCAGTCTGTAAGAGCCTAACGATTTCCGGATTAATAAAATTCTAAATATTTCAAATTCGCAAATCATAAGTGTGATCAATAGACTAATTTTGCACTGGGGTCTCTCCAAAACAACTTTACATCAAAAGCTGTAGTAAGTAAAAGCTTACGTATAATCTCAGTCAACTATCGAATAGAAACACACACGTACTTTTTTCTATCACAATTATATTTTATTGCTACCTAGGTATGTCCAAAAGAACGCTTTGCACACAAGCCTCACCCCTTAGCCTTATTTGTACTCCAAAACTCGACCATTACGTAAGCCCTAATGAAATTTTCCTCAAACTTCTATTGTTCCTAATGATGGTAGCTTAACTTATCCTCCGTCAGATTTTGGCTTAACTAGGTAAATAAATGCGTCAGTGAGGTAACTGCTGTGTGAATAGATACGGGTCTCGTCACGAGATACAAATGCTCATAAGATTAAGGTGAAATTTGGTACAGAGTTATCTAGGTAGCAAAGGACATGGAAGGCTACTTTTTATCCCGGAAAATTAAGGAGTTCACGAATTCTCGGAAGGAAAAACACTGAATCCATACGGACGAAGTCGCGGACATCGCCTAGTTCTGAGATATAAAAAGGAATACTCAGCTGTTTCTGGGCTTTTTCCTAGTCTAATACGCGTTTTGAAATCTCATAAGTAGCTTGAGTTTTAAGGACCCAGAGTACTTAGGTATCTACCTATTAAAATTTCTCTGATTTCCCGGTATAAAAAATAAATTCAACAGGGTTCTTAACTATACCCATGTAAAAATCTACGTCGATACGTTACTCTGTTGCAGCGTAATTAAATAACAAACGTATAAACGTACCTACATACAAATTACACTGGATTTAAATAATATTAGTATATGAAATTTTTATAGCCAGCAATTATCACCCTTTCGTTGTTGCTTTCACGCGCCTCTCGCGTGAAACGCATTCCAAGAAATACCTAGAATTCTTGGAAAGTTGGAATTAAATCAAATGACCACCCCTCCCTCTGACCCCGCGAGGCGCAGCCAGTCCACACAATGGCCGCGCATATCCTATGCCACGCCGATATTTCAATAAAAATTAAATTTTGAATACATAGGAATTACGCAACACGGACATCCCTATAATAATAGTAAAGTGAGCTAAATTCATGCCATAACCAATAATATAATACCCATTTTATTATTACACTCAACATCCTCTTTACTTAAATACTATTAGGTAGATATTTATCTTCAAACTCCATGAAGATGGCAACAAAACAAAACCTCAAGATTTCAAAACTGGTAGGTAAAGTACCTATTTAAAAATTAAATCGCTCCGATATAGGCATTTTCCATTAATATGAATATGTACAGTTCCATAACAATGATCGCATCCCCTAATCGACCCAAATGGATTTGAAAATGTAATTGAATTACCCCCTTTATTCTGATTGGGTAATATCCAGTTACCCATATCAAACTGTGATCACCATTGAGCAGCGACTGACTGACAGGCGCGAAAGCCTTCAACAGAACCTCCTAACAGTGATTTGGGTGTTTTTGGACAATCCAAATGAATTGAATTGGATCATTTATTAAGTAGGTTGGTAGGTAAGTGCTAGACTATGTTCGCGCTTCGCCCGCATGGATTACGGTTTTCTGAAAATCCTTCGGGAAATCGTCAATATTCCGGAAAAATAGTTATAAACAAAGTGAATTTACCAATCGGTGATCTACAAATAGACTTAATGCGATCGGCAAATTAATGAATTTGTCAAAGCTCTTTGACACATGAGAAAAACGTGAAGCATGAGGCAAAGCATGTTTTAATTAAAGATAAAATCTTTCAGTACAGTCTGGACTCTGGAGAATAAAAATAGCGCCGAAGCAAAAAGAGACTGCATTTTATTTAATTACCCGAAAGGAGTGAAAAGATTAACGAAGCGAAAAGTCGGTAACTTTACAGCGCTTATATTATTAAGAAGTGTTTAAGTTATTTACTTCACAGAGTTTAACTTTTACTGGGAAGTTGTGGAAGGCGAAAAACTGACAATCCCGCTTAATCCCGTTTAGTTACATTTTCAAGACTTGAATTTCCTTGGTAATCTCAGAATAAACTTCTGAAGCTCTTTTAAAGTGTACCTTGAAAAATAGTATAGTGCGTGCACTGATAGAATGTCGTTTCAATGTGTCGATCTGTTTGTCTGTTACCTTTTGACTGTCTATTCGGTAGACATAAGTAACATCAAAGAGTTCCCTCGGGCTTTTACAAAGTCTACAAACCTCTATTATTATCGTAGAAAAATCGCGTTATAAAATAATCTTTTACACAGGCTAAGTGTACCTATTTAAGCACACTATTGGCTTGGAAATTGGAATGCCCTTCCTATCGATAAGAACCATACAAAAATATCGGCGGTTTAAAATAAATTATCATTCACAGTTAGACAACTAAAAATCACAACGCCCGCTTTTCTTGCTCACTGGCGACTAGATAATGCCCGTGACTTCATCCACGTGGATTTAGTGTTTTAAAAATCCCATAGGAAGCCTATCTCATTACCGAATTTCGTCAAAATTGGTTGAAGAGATGGGTTGCGAGAACTCAACAGATAGACAGACAGACAGACAGACACATCTAATTTATAATATTAGGTTATATTTCGCTATCTGCTTATGACTCGCTTATGAGATGAATGATAGCACTGCTACGTGAAAATGTCGTTTGTTTTTCATGCACAGTTCTTTTTTAAGAACACAAGAGCTTTTTTAGGATAAGGGGGCGTTTATTCATGCCTTGTTTGAAAATAAGGGGTGTGACAAACGGCACGCTTGCTGATGACAGCGGTCGAATGGTCTACTCCTCCCGAGAGATTTGTTTTGTCCAGCTTTTTGACATGAGCACATGATACTTATTAGAATCGGGATTTGGATGCTTCATTTACTCAGGCCCATTCCTCAATCACTATTATAGTATATTTCACATAATATATGCACGTCCCACCATCGATATATATGTACATACTAGATGGGCCTTTTCATAGAAAAAAGTTGGGCGTCCGACTTGTGGTGCATGCCCCTCTCCTGTCCATGTCCCCGCAATAGTGTTGTCCCCCTTTTTAGACGTCTAGATGGCGTTAGTAAAATAAGTCCGCATTCTTTGTTTGACAGACCCCGTCTATGTAAATTGAGGTTTTGCGACTCACAGTCAAACGAATTTTTAATTCTGCTCTCAAAAATTATCCAGCTCAGACTGAGTATGTGTCCTCTCCCAAAATGACAGGAAGGTCATGGCTATACCTAGTCCACTGTGATTGCTAATACTTCACACAGCTTTGAGAACATTACGGGGTACTGCAGGTTTCCTCACGATGTTTTCCTTCACCGTTAATGCTAGTGATAAAAGGTATAAATATGATTTATTTCACGTAGAGCAACTTGTGCCACTTAAGACAAGTCGTAAGAATCTACCACTGGTTCGGAAAAATTATCCTACTGAGAAATAATAAAACGCGCTTTATAAAAATTAGTTAGTGCATGCGTGCCTTGGACAACACATTTATATTAATAAATAATTAAACTCTTTGTTAAATACAAAATAATCCCCGCCGGCTAACCATTGCAACGTATCGCTAATACAAAAGCAAATGAAATTACTGCGATAACGTAGTTCCATATCGCTCGTATATTCGCCTAACGATATTAAACTTTGATTCGCACTATCGATGTTGGTTCAATAGTGCCGTGCCAATAGGTATTGGTAAACAATAAGGGATGAAATTTTGTCAATTCCACAGGCGGATGAAATTAATAAACACGTTCACGATCGCGAGTGTAGGATTTTAACCACGTCAGCGTTGATACCTCGTTGCATATTTTCCTTTTAATTCGCTTTATTATCCCGAAAGAGTACCTACTATTTCAACTCTTTGTTAAGATTATATTATGACTAGATGATGCCCGCGACTTCGTCCGCGTGGGTGCCTTTTTAACTATACAATTTTCCAGGATAAAAATAGCAGGTTACATCCTTCCCCAGGATGTAACCTCTCTTTAAACCAAATTTCATCAAAATCGGTTGAGTAGTTGTGCCGTGAAAGCGTAGCAGGCAGACAAAAAGACACACAGATAGTATGGATTAGATTGTGTGAAAACACTGCAGTTCTCCCTATTTTAAGAGATTATTAGAATAACGTAAAAAGTAATAGTACCTAGCCTAGCTATGCTCGCAACTGTCCAGCAATTACTATTACTATTACTATCCTTCGGGACAGTTTTAGAAATTAGGGGCGTGCGGCTAGAAAAGAGCCTATGTATGTTGTTTTTTTTTATAATGAAGCAATTTCCGAGCAAGTAGGAGAAATATCATTAATCATATAATTCACTCACTTATATCAACAATTATATGAATCAAATGACAATAAAATAATTAATGAAGTTGCACAATTATACCTACCTACGTATTTTAATTGCAATCTGGTAATACAACGATATTAATCCGACGCCTGTCGATGAGCTTAATTGAATATCTCTCATTGAAATAATCGTGAAAAGAATATACCTGGTAAACCATGGTTTATTTCATTATTAATTTGACTTGCACTGCTAATGGGGTGGAAATTTAATGTTTAAGGTTTAATAATTATTGCGTTAGTAAAATTGAGTAAAATAAGTAGGTACCTATAACAGTGTAAAATTTAAATATTAGGTAGGTATTGGTGTCGATTCTGTAATGTAACATCTCTAAACTAAACTAAAATGGCAGCTTTAAATCTAGTTCTGTCCCTTTCCGTAGGGAGTATTATGAAAGGCTTAGCAATATTTATAATGCTCTAATTTTAGTTTAGTTTAGAGATTGTGCACTACAGAATCAGCCCCAATATCTACATAATATTTAAATTATTAAACCTTAAACATTAAATTATGTTGCAATACCTTATTTAATGCTTACTAAAATCGATTTACAAGTGAAAATAATAATTAAATAAATGAATCTTTCTCGACCCACATAATAACTAAATTATAACAAATTAACTTAAATGGTACATAATATGTATTATTTTGTTTTATTAATATATCTCTATTTTTTATAGGTAATGTTTTTTTGATAATGATAATGATAATGATGATTTATTTTGCCAAATTGTGGGTAGCAACAGTTGTTTTCATAAAAATAGTATTACTGCCAGTGGCAGTGTTTAAAAATATACTGACACAATCATAAATAACGTAAGTAAATTGACAATAACAATCATTATCAATTATTATTGTTATTACAACAGTTTCTATTTCAATAAATAATATAACAAGTGAAATTAATTTAACGAATGAAAAAAGAATATGGCAGGGCAGTCGGCCCTGCCATATTATTTTTGGAGTTTACCTCCATATGAAGCGATTTGCATATATAGCCTTTGGAATCTTATTCACATTTTTCATTAAATGATATTTTATTGTGAATCACTAAATATTGAACTATAGTGTAATATATTTTTGGAATCTACTCATCATTTTCTAGATGATGATTATATACTTAGTTAATCTTATTTTCGAATATTTTTTTTCAATTTTGGTCTTTAATGCGGGACCATGGTCACCCCATCAATTTTTCTAAAAATTTTACTAGCCTATGTCACCCGGAATAAGCTAGGGATTCTAACGATACCACATTTATCAAAATCGGTTCAGGCGTATAGAAGTTATGGTGGAATATACAAACTTATATACAAACTTATATACATACATACATACATACATACATACATACATACATACATACATACATACATACATACATACATACATACATACATACATACATACATACATACATACATACATACATACATACATACATACATACATACATACATACATACATACATACATACATACATACATACATACATGAACCCTGAAAACAATATACTCCTTTTTTCAGGCAGTCGTATAATTATAAGACATGTATTCGTGTAAACACGACAAGGTTTACTTCCGCATGAACCAAACAAAAAAATCAAAAAGCTATCGGACCAAATAAAACTAGTAGGTAGCTCGTTAGATT
This sequence comes from Erebia palarica, assembly GCA_964035005.1. Classification (NCBI taxonomy): domain Eukaryota; kingdom Metazoa; phylum Arthropoda; class Insecta; order Lepidoptera; family Nymphalidae; genus Erebia; species Erebia palarica. Next base: position 11,923,696 of record OZ035989.1, on the reverse strand, counting down.
TGGATTGGATTCATATACCTACAGTCACTGACCCTGGTTCGTGCTAGATCCGGGGATAAAACGGGGAATATAGCTGAAAAACGGGTCGCCAAATACAAGCACGATGTTGGATAAAAAATTTATAGCCATTCATTGGGATTTACTTTTCCAATCGGTTCGTTTAGTAACTTAGGGTTTTGTGTTTCATTCGATGAAAAAGTAAACATAGGGTATCATTTACCTACTAATGGAGTCATGTAGGGTTTATAGGGCGTTCAACCTTTATTTATTGTTGATTTGTTCAGTGTTTTCGCGTTGTCACACATCTTCTGTGTGATTAACGATTCTCGGATTTTTCATATACTTTTGCAGTGAGACCTTGCTTTTTGTACCATTCATGGTCAACGGGACAATTTACCCTATACAACAAACAACAACACTACAGCCAGGCACAGGCCTCCACTCTCGTAGGAGAGATGGAATTAGAGCTTAGACCTTCCACGCTGCTCCAATGCGGGTTGCCGGCCTTTAACAACTATTATTATGTTAGTGATGAACAGCCGAGACCGACGGCTTAAGGTGCTCTCCGAGGCACGGGGGTGAAACACCGCCAGCTTCCAACTGCGGGCTGGCACCGAAAATTTCTTAACTGAAAATCTCTACAACCCTACCTAGTACCTAACAATTTTTATGCCCTACCGGGAATTGAACCCAGGACCTAGTGATGCGCAGTTGACCATGCTAACCGCTAGACAAACGGGGACAGTTAAATTACCCTTTATGTTTTGATTTATTAGCGAGTGTCAAAATATGCGGCATAAACGGAAGTATCTTTTGATTTCTTTGACTTAAGCTTGATTTTCAAAGCTCCAAGGGCCCGTAGACTTATGTATTGGATTTTTGAGTTTCAGTACGGGACCCTAGTTTTATAAATCACCCACAAAAAGTATCTGTTGTGATTTTTTTATTCAAAAGCGAGGTGAATGCCTGTGCTTACTTACTCTTTTAGTCAAGGTAACAAAGGAATAATAAAAATCTGCTTTTGATTTACGATTCCAAATGGAAGAGATTGTTAGTAAAAGTAGATTTTTATTATTCCTTAAATTACCGAATTTGAGCTGCAACTCAGCTAGGTTTAAAGTAAATTGACTTTAAGTTTTAAAATTTAAAAGTGGAACATTTTTATTTTGTCATCGTACTGATATATGTATTTCAAAAATTGACACTTAGAACATTGAATGGTCCACAATCTTTCGACATTATTAAAAAAGGGGTAAGAATTTATTTTAACAGCAATCAATAATTGCCAATATTTTTTTACGGTATGTATGTTGTACGTCTTTGAGAGGTGATATTTAGTGAAAGGCCCGATGAATAGCGTCAGGTCTTAAACTGTTTATATAGGTATTGCGCGTACTTTAATATTATACAACAATCAACTTTTCTAGTTATGGTTCATTTTTGGTAACGATAACACGTATTTGAACGGCCATATCTAGTGAAAGGCCTATCTTGATACTTAATATAACAAAAATCGGTTTAACTTACCTCAATAAATATTAGGCATCCCTCTACGTTACTGACTATTTTCGCGCGATATGAATAATCCCGTGATAAAAAAATTACGTTGGCTCTCAGACACTATTTATAAAAGATCATTGCTCTCAAATAAATCAATAACAAGATTCGAAATTAGAAGCTACCTCATTAATTATCTCCTATGTCAAACAAAGCCAAGTTCCTATCAGTCAAACCTATCTTAAATTGTTTAGCAGATATTACCCTTATTTAATATTTACTACCATTATATCGATTTCGTCCCGACTCCCGACGTATCCTAATTCGACCCTCCTCAAACAGACAGCCGTCTAGACGTAAAGAAGCAGACACTATTTGTAAAACTTACCCGTCTAGATACGTTCAGGAATAGATCTGTTACAATATTCACATAATATTGATAAAGGTTGGAGAATATCGTAAGGTTTCTATAATCTTTGAGCCTCGATAGTTCAGAATTATATGTTAATTTGTAACTAGATGATGCCCGCGAGTTCATAAGCGTGGATTAGAGTTTTTTATTCCCGCGGGAACTCCTTAATTTTAAGGGATAAACAGTAATCTCTGTCCTTCCCCAAGGTACAAATTATATCAAGATGGGTCGTGAAAGCGAAGTAAACAGACAGACAAACAGGCACACTTTCGCATTTATAATATTAGTATGGACGGATTTAACACAAAGGTGTATGAACTGAATAAAGCACGGGCAACATGACACCTTAGCGCTTAAATAATTAAATAAAAAAAGTATATTCAAAAATGTGTGAAAGCTCATGGAAAATTTTCTTTCATGCTGTTTTGGACGTGGGCGTCGACTTCTGAAACGCAGTTTATGCTTTTTAGCCGTTATCGTTCTTAGAAATAAGGCCAAATTTTGTTATAGTTTACAGAAAATAAATAAATTTCAATTTCAGTAACTATAATGTTTTATTTTAAAAAATAACATTCGTAGTAAATTCTCGAATTCATTATTTGCAGGCGACAAGCGGGGCGGACCCGCAAGTCGCGGTGCTGTGCGAAGCAGGAGCGAGCTACCATCCGCAGTACATGTCCGCTGCGGGCAGATGGACGCCCGACCTCACCACCAAGCCACACAACTGCTTGAAGGACAAGATGGAGATCCTCGACTATTGCAAGAAGGTAAACCTAAAGCAATATCGTAGTTTTTTTTTTATTCCACTACAAGTTAGCCCTTGACTGCGATCTCACCTGATGGTAAGTGATGATGCAGTCTAAGATGGTTGTGGGCTAACCTGTTAGGGTTATGGCAGTTATATTAAACCCATACCCCTAGTCGGTTTCTACACGGCATCGTACCGGAACGCTAAATCGCTTGGCGGTACGTCTTTGACGGTAGGGTGGTAATTAGCCATGGATGAAGAAGCCTCCCACGAGACCAGATACTTGCTGATGCCCGCGTGGAATAAGTTTTTTCTATTCCCAGGGATAAAAAGAAGCCTATGTCACTCATCAGGCCCTTGACTAAGCCCACGCAAAAAATCACGTCTAATCGGTGCTCTTTTGCGGCTCGACTAGGGGACAAACCAACAAACAATCACACTTTCGCATTTTATAAATGCGAAAGTGAATAACAGTTTGAATGGCGAAGCAGAGCAATATTTGGGGTGATTGCAAAGCAGGAGCCATCCTACAATTATTCACATTGTATATCCGCTGAAGGCAGATGTACCGTTGACATCACCAACCAAATATAACATGATAGATAACGTGATCTACAATAAGATCACCAATGAGGTAACACCACGAAATACCTCTTTCATCATTCAAATAACACATCTGATAAGCGAGGTAGAACCCCACTGATGTGACGTCCGAAGCCACGGGACGAGAATAAGAACTTAGATTATTGCAAGAAGATAAGTAAATATTTTATCACTTTGGACGGTACAAGTCTCACGATACTGTGTGGACTTCCAACTCAAAAAAAACGCAAAACACAACAGCTACTAAAACAAGATGAGGATCCTCGACTATTACAAGAAGCTAATTATAACGACATACTTTACGAGTCATAATATCATGGAGTTACAAGCGGTACGCAACCAATAATATTAAATTTAGAGATTTAATATTAAAATAAAACTGGGTTATACAACAGAATACAAAACTCTACAAAATTATAATTTCATACAGTACAATAAGCTTATTTGTAAGCTTATATTTTGATAATTGTGTTGTTCATTGTATAAAATAATAGTTTTTGAAGTGTTTGATTTCTGCGGGTACTCTTTAATTTCCCAGAAAAAAAACAATAATACTTTTTTTACAACAAAAGTGTAATTCATTTAACCGTAAAACAAAACCAATAGAGCAAGATAAAAAGGAGTCCTTGACTAAACACTGTTGACCTTGTTTGACTTTCAGGTTAAAAAGATTCATGTAACAAGAACAATAAATCTAAAGTCAACCATCGAAATATGTGTACCTTGGCAAAAAGTTAAAACCAACAAAGCGCCCAACCAAAGCTTGAGATGGTGAAACTTTTCCATAAAGTATTAGCTGTATGGCATGAAATAGAATATTCTATTCGTTCAAACAACTTGACGGTACGAAAACTTTCTCGATTATGGGTAAAGTTTTGCGGCATTTGCTTCATAGATGATTCCTCTCCAACAATCGAATTTATGCAACTTAGTCGTGGCAAAATGGGAAACCGTTTCAACCGTTTCGTTGTTATATGAAATGGGTGCTCCATATAGACTGAATGAGGGAGCTACCTGTTGATCTCAATGAAATACTCGAAAATTTATCCACGTACATGTAAATTGGAAAGTGGATATGAGTTTCGTTTCGTAGGCAGTCAATGAATTGATTTATTATTTCGCAATACATCGATATATATGTAGGTACTAGATAGGCCCTTTCATAGAAAAAAGTTGGACGTTCCACTTGTAGGGCTTGCCCCTCACCTGTATAAGCCTGTCCTTGTCCCCGCCATAGCGTTGTCCCGCTTTTCAGTCTATCTAAACTGAAAAGCGGAACAGCGCTGTGAACTTATTTTACTGACGCCATCTGGCGTTAGTAAATTCACATTCTTTGTTTGACAAGGCCCGTCTATGCAAATTGAGGTCGTTGTCCCAATATAAATTTTCAATATTTACCTACTTTAGATGAACATATTCTAACATCTTCTGATAGTTTGTTTTCACCTGTTTTCATTCAGTGTTCTGCTTCAATACGTTCCATAATTATTGATATTATCATGTCTCATGTTTGTTTATCTAGGTGTATCCAAGTCACGACATCACCAACATCGTAGAGGCATCCCACTACGTGAAGGTCAGCAACTGGTGCAAGTTGGGCTCCGGTAACGCAGCCAAGTGCAAGGTCACTCGATGGGTCAAACCCTTCCGTTGTCTTGGTACGTACGCTACCATGATTTTTTATTAATATTTCATAGAATATACATTCATTATTCAGTAACATGGGAATATTGCTTTCAGTTTTCATAATAAAATTTTTATATAATTGTCGTTCTAATATTACGATAAAGTATGATTTTAAACCGGCATTTATTAATTTATTTCTTATTTATCTAAATATGTTATTAAGTAGAGTATATTTTATTATAACTTGAAAATAGTACAACGATTTCTGTAATAATTTTCAGCAATATTTGCCTATTTCTTAAATAAAACACTTGCTTGTTTATCTTAAAACGTTCCTTTTCTTTTACATATTCAACTTCCTTCCTATTATTGTATTTCTTCTTATCCATACCATTTTTAGCTTATTTATTTTTAGCGCCGTCCTTGAACATTTACTTTACCTGTCCTTTATCTTTTACTTGTTTACCCCTCTGTCGTTTTTATTATCATTGCTTCATAATAATATTAAAGTATATTAGCATATTTCTTTAACATTATTCCGAGGCGCTATATCATAAAATTTTCCCGTTAACTACAAAGTTTATTTGGCGGCAGAAGGCCCATTCCAATCGGATGCGCTGCTGGTACCGGAGAGCTGTCTCTTTGACCACATCCACAACCAAAGCCGTTGCTGGCAGTTCTCCCGATGGAACGCCACCGCCGGCCGCGCCTGCGCACAACGTGGACTGCGGCTCCGGACCTTTGCTATGCTCCTGCCCTGCGGAATTAGCTTGTTCTCTGGCGTCGAATTTGTCTGCTGCCCCAAACATTTTAAGGGTATGTCCTTTTTAATCATAGCATTTTAGACGATGGATGTTGCAGCCTGTTGGTGTGATCGAGCTAATATTTCAAAAGATGCATTTAAAGAAACATAAGAATATTTTTAACCTGAGCAACTTAATATCCCAAAAATTCCGCTAAAATCATTTTACTCAACTTTTCGTATAATTTAAGCAAATATTCTGGGTACAATATAGAAACGTAATAAAACTTAGAGGATCAATTTAATTTTATAGAAAACGTAAAAATGCACAAACCAATGGACGTGGGTGTACCAGTAAGCCCAGGAGGTGAAGAGATGTTGGCCGCTTCTGCTGCTATGGATGAACGGGACGATGAACTGCTGGATGATGAAGACTCACTCACTGATGACGACGATGACTCTCTTAACCTGAGCGATGATGACGATGACGACGATGCTGATGATGGTAATAATTTATTTACTTTTTTACATGTATTATTCAATTTAGAAATCGTGTGAAACAAAAAAGGCAACCGCAATTTGTTTCAATTAACAACCAGTATTTTATAAGTTAATTAAAATAAACTGGCTCCAATCGGATAGATATAACATATTTTTAATTTATTCGTTAAAATAAAATATATTAGTAATATTTTTGCAATAAAAAAATAATTATATAAATAAATTTTTATACCGCTAGTCGCTACTATTAGTACTCAGTTTATTTAATTAAAAATATATAAAACACGAAAAATGTTTCTACTTAAGTCCATTAGAGACTTTTAAACCATCCAACCGATGTGCCCCAAATAGGTTTCATTAGAAAGACAATAATACGAAGATAGTTTTAGATTTTTTTACTGTAGTATCACACCCCCTGGTATCCGACAAAAGGAAGTACCTAAAGAACTTCTAAATTACAGATATGGATGAAGACGAAGACGCGGACCTGACCCGTGACGATGACGCAGAAGACGATGATTACACCGACGGTGACGACACCGCCTGGCCTCACCCAGAGTCCTCTGCCGCGCCATCCACCACCTCAACCACTACCGCCTCCACTACTACTACCACTACGGTTAGTTTTTAATAGCACAACTTACCAGAGGCCCAATTGTTTAAGCAAATCGTAATCATTCGTAATCAATAATCGTAATCAGCAATCGCAACAGGTCGAATTATATAGATTACGATTTCCTTAAACAATCGGGGGGCATGATCTACATGGATTCAGCCCTTGAAAAGGTATCTAATCCAAATACGACCCAGCCAAATTTTTAAAAGTTGTAAAAGCGTAGGTTGTCGCAGGTCATACCCATAACATGCATCCAAAAATGCATTTTGAGTAAGTTTGAAGAGCAAAATAGCCAGACATCGCGGGCAATTCTGTATAACACAATCTCTAAACTTAACTAAAATGACAGCTTTAAGCCTAGAAGTATGTTATGGTCGGGTAACCCTTTCCGCAAGGAGTACTATGAAAGGGCTAGATATATTTTTAATGCTGTCATTTTAGTTTAGTTTAGAAATTGTGCACTACAGAATCATCCTCAGTATTAGGATTTTAAATGCTACCCACTACCAATTGATGTAACAAAAAATCACTGCAATCAGGAACTATACGCACAGAAACCGGGAGATTAAAAAAAACTTTTGCTATCGTTTACTGTTGCGATATTATGACACATCACTTTGAGACAAAGTTCATAAAAGTTTTTTTTGTATCTTGATACGACATTAAAAACATAGTTTATAGATTGTGTTTCTTTAAGGACATAATTTTGATTAATTGTACGCCTTAAAATTATTATTATCGGCGTCTTTTTATTATTTATAATAACTTAAGTAAGTAATTAATAAACTTTTTAATGTACCTAAACTGAAATCGTAAATATAAGTTAGTATTTTTGTGAAACTGTCAATAAAGTTTTATCTTATCTTATCTTAATTTTACGTCTTCTACATAATACCGAATCTTAACTCCACCAAAGATAACCGGTACATTATGTGCAGGCATCGACCGCTACCTCTGACCCATATTTCTCGCACTTCGACCCCCGCACCGAACACCAGAGCTACAAGGACGCCCAGCAACGTCTTGAAGAAACCCATCGTGAAAAGGTTAGACCTTTACCTATGGTAGAAAATCCGTTGTGCTTTAAAACAGATTCCGACCAAGACGTGCCGCAAAGCGATTTAGCGTTCCGGTACGATGCCGTGTAGAAACCGATTAAAGGTATGTGTTTAAATAACTTCCATACCCTTAACAGGTTAGCTCGCTACCATCTTAGACTGCATCATCATCGTCAGGTGAGATCGCAGTTAAGGGCTAACTTGTACTTAGTTAGCGAGTTAGCTTAGTTGTCTAAGTTACGACATTTAAGACTTTTATTGAATAGATATTAACGAAGAGAAAAAGAAAAAAACTAGATTTAATTTAAAGATCTAGAGTTTAAAAAATCAATATTTTTTTGTGGGACTGATTCTAAGTCTTAACTAAATTTTAGAAATTCCAACGGGAGTTTTGAAACAAAACACGCGCACGTTGGTTGCTTATTCGTTATATTGAACCTCTAATTTCCCAATATGAATTTTACACCTTTCTTTTTATAGCCTCATTTATATTCTAAATCTTCAGATCACCAAAGTAATGCGTGAATGGTCAGAACTTGAAGACCGTTACCAGCAAATGATGGCCTCTGACCCAACGGCCGCGCAAACCTTCCGCCAACGCATGACTGCTAAGTTCCAGGCCAACATTCAGGTATCTATTATACTTTTGGTTCGCCTCTTATAAATTGAAATGACTACAAGTTGTATAAAATTACTAGCTAATGCACGCGAATTCATCCGCGTGGTTTAAGTTTCTATTGATTCCCGCGAGAACTTAAATTTCCAGGATAAAAAGTAGCCTATGTTACCCTCCAGGTGCTCATCTATAACCATGCCAAAAATCACGTAGATCCGTTGCTCCGTTGCGGCGTCATAAAAGGACAAACCAACAAACAAACACACTTTCGCATTTATAATATTAGTATTATGTAATTTTTTATAAAATAGAAAAAGTCATTCAAATCATATCCTTTATCAATGTGAAAGTTTGGATGTTTGTTACACCACAATGATTGAACCGATTTGGCTGTGTGAAATTAAGATGGCTGATAACCTAAATTAAGACATAAGCTACATGTACCCCGGAAATAAGCAAGCAAGCAAGTCTGATTGCAGCCAAGCGCTAGCCTATATATTTAAAAAAACTGACGAAGTCGCAGGCGTCATCTAGTGGTTGAAATATGCAGGTACATATTTGAAAAGGGGTAACATAATATCCAAAGTTGTCTTATTTTGCTATCTCTTCGCAAAAAGATCCTGTTAATATCGATGTTGACAGTCTTGTGTTTGTCCGTTTTAGTAGTATTCTTGTCGTTTCCCCTACTACAGTCGCTGGAAGAAGAAGGCGTGTCTGAGCGGAGGCGCCTAGCGGCTCTTCACCAGCAACGTGTGTTAGCTCACCTCGCCCAACGACGCCGCACCGCTCTCTCCTGCTATACCCGCTCTCTGCGCGACACACCACCCAACGTAAGTCTCTTGTTCAGATTTCATCATCATCATCATCAGCGGCGTGCACAGGGTTTGAAGCGAGGGTATGCATTGGTTAGTTAAACCAATTACTGACTGTCGTGATACAAAATTAGCATTGACGTATTGCCTCTATGTACTGTACGCCGCTGATCATCATCCCATCATAATTTTAACCTCGTCAACACATCGGCCCACGATCTTTTACAACCTTCCTCGCGCAGTGGTTTGCGTGGTCTTAGTGTGGGAGGTCCCGAGTCCGATCCTGGCAGGGTAAATTTGGGAATTTATGATTTCTAAATTCTCTCTGGTCAAGTCTCGTGGGAAGATGCAGCCGTGGCTATTTACCAACCTGCCGGCAAAGACGTACCGCCAAGCGAATTAGCGTACCGGTACGATGCCGAGTAGAAATTGACTAGGGTTTAATATAACTTCCATACCCCTAAAAGGTTAGCTTGCTAGCATCTTAGACTGCATCATCACTTGCTATCAGGTTAGATTGCAATCAACTTTACTTACCTGTTAGAGGCATGGCTGGTACATGGATGTATAATTTAGTACCTATTCATATTAAACCCAAATCCCTATTCGGTTTCTACACGGCATCTTACCGGAATGTTAAATCGCTTGGCGGCACGTCTTTGCCGGTAGGGTGGTAACTAGCCTAGGCCGAAACCTCCCACCAGGCAAGACATCGGCCAGAATTCCCAAATTGACACTGCCGGGGATCGAGCCCGGGACCTCCGCACGTTAATACAACAGCGCTCAACACTGCGCCACAGAAGTCGTTTAACTATCTCCTGTATTTATATGCAATAAAGTATTAGTTAAATAAATATCCTAATGTTACCATCTAGAAGTGTTAACATATCGCTAAACAGTTATCGGCTTATGGTTGAAAATATTAGTCAACAATCTTTACTTTCCTGTGCAATAGCGAGTAATAAACAACATTGTTTTGTTTACTGATGTTGTTAAACGGTTAGCGGTTAACGGTGTTGCGGCACCACTTATGGGACCACAACTTGAAGGACTGGATGAGTGCTAAAATTGAAGTCGTTTCACTGTCTGGTATATATATTATTCACTTATATATTAACTTTAAACGCTGGTGTTACGCGTGTGGCGGATATGTTAGCACTGCCTGTCGGTCGCGCGCAAGCGACTATACGTAGTGCCACCCTGTGCTTCGTAAGCACATTGTATCCCCACAACGGTAGTAGTTAAACGATCTTTACTCCTGTCAAAAAAAACATTGTTTTTTTACTACCGTTTACAGCCGTTAACCATTTAACCGGTTAGCGATATATTAACATCTCTATTACCATCCCCAAGGCTCACCGAGTCCAGAAATGCCTTCAGCGTTTGGTCCGAGCGCTCGCGGCGGAGCGAAGCGGAGCGCTAGCGGCGTGGCGACGCGCCGCTGCCACCGGCAGGGAGGCCGCTGCTGCTGAGCGGGCGAGTGCTGCTGACAGATTACAGGTATTCATTTTTTTCTGAAACATGGTCGCTTAAATGCCTACACTTACAATACACTAGACTTTTGCAAGGGACCCTTACTCTTGAATCAGTGTAGTGTAATAATATTTAGGGAGAAAGGGTCCCTAATTTGGTCCGACGAGCGACATTGCTGTGTTATAAGCGACGCTCGAACTAGCGGCCACCCCCACCCTTACCACAGGGCCCTTTGATAAGTGTAATAGGCTCATAAGTCTTACTGTGGGCTTGATAAGAAGGCTTGGGGTCACTCAGTGGGCTATGGAAAGCTATGTTTGGAGTATCCCCCTCAGAAATGAGGTGATCTGTAGGAGGAACAGAATCTTATGTGGCAATGTCATAATAACTCATTATGAGATTGATTTACTGTCGCGGGTCGGTCATAAGTTTTCAGGTTTTGAGTCAAGACATTGTTATAAACACACCGGGAAAGTTGGTCATGTCTCGAAGTGTATTAGTAACATTTCATTGGTGATACTAGTGACATAAACTAATATTACTATCAGGTTACAAAGTGAGTGAGTGGTCTGAGTGAGTGGTCGGGAATCTACCAAATTGCCGTCTCAAGCTTTACCACAAGTAGTTCTTTAATCTTTCTCAACCGAATTGCATAGATTTAGGATTGGTCTCAGGAGCGCAGCGGAGACCAATCCTAAATCTATGCCGAATTGTCAGAACAAAATAATAAGCTGATTCCCTGTTCTGTGCGGAGAACATTAGCTTTGTAGTAACATAGTGTATCCAGAAAAGCAACAAATAATAAGCTTACTGGTTAATTGAAACAAAAACTGCAGTTTCAATAATTAATTAATAATTTGATTAGTTTCTGTAATTTTTTCCTAGGATCAAAGATGTACACTTTTAAATTAACATGATGAAAAATTAAGAGTTAAGCCAGTGCATATATTTATAATTCCATGTTTTCACCAGGACGCCGACCGGGCTCTACAACGCGCTTTGACTTCCCTTCGTCGTCGCCCACATCTGTACGCCAGCATCGGAACTGCTATTGAAGACTATGTTCAGGTAACTACTCTAACTCTACATTCCTATCATGACATATAGGTAATATATAATAGGGTAGGGTAACCTCTTACCTTCCTCCCTCTCTTGCTCCTTTTCTATCTTATAAACGCTACCACACTTGATTCCGTCATTCTTTCTGCCTTTATCATCTTACTACTTCCTCGTTACCTCACGTTATTATCGACTCATCTTATTAGATCTCAACTTTATTTCCGTCTGGTAATTTGTTGAATATTTCAAATCTCTATCAGCAAAATTTAACGCATAAAATATGAAGATAAAGAGTGAAAACTTGATCTTCGTTGTCGTTGTCATACGAGAGACTTCCACTACTTACAGGATATCCACATACTAGATCCAGCGGCTTCCTTTCTGCTCGTTTGATGTCCGTCCACCAAGTCCATCGCCCATCCGTCCCCCACAGGAGGAGAAAACGTTACCCACACTTTTGGAAAACTCGATCAAAATGTTGATATTGTTGTTCCAGTCAATGCAATCCAAGGACGATATGGCAGTGTCACTGATGTCGATGACGCCGGAAGCTGAGGAACTGCTGCTGGACCGCATCGAGGCGGAGGTACAGCGGGAGCAGGCGGCTCGGGAACAGCTCAGCGCCAAGAGGGACCAGCGCACCAGGCAACGGCAGGACATCCAGAACGAACGAGCACGGGTAAGTGAAGTTATGGACAAATCCTTACACTTTGGAGCCTTAAGGGTCTGAGAGGATGAGACTTATTACATATTAACGGTAGCGAAATAAATATATGACTAGTTCCTCGTAACGAATGTTATATTCACGCAACTCTTTACATTTGACTGCGATTTGACGGTATGAAACCTCAGGAAGGGTCCAAGTATCTACATTAATCTGACTAAGCAACCTGGGCAATAATTTACCTGGGTAAGCTTACAAAGAAATCAAAAAGAGTCATTGGATAATAATTAATTGGTTTTGTTGTTTCCATGCAAAACACTCAAATGATGAGTAGACTCAAACAATTAAAAATTATATATGATTATCTTGACCTCGACACCCTATTTGTCTCTTGCGTGTAGTTTATTTGACCTGCAGCCATTGCATTTGATGGAATATACTTAGATTAAAATACACTAAGTATTACGATAAATTACTTTCTATATTCAATTGCCACTAAAAGACCCTGAACAACGATATTAAAGAAGTTACAAAAACCTTCAGCTAAGGAGTACCACCATCTCACTCTTTCAGACGTCTAACGGGATCAAAGAGAGCGAGGAAGCAGATGATGAAGCCAGCGAGGTGAACGAGACGGAAGATACGACCACTGTATCCACGACGCAGACATCGCCCGCACCATCCGCGTCTCCTTCCCCTTCGGCATCCGTATCCGTACATGACGTCACTACTCGGTCCGCGTTCACACAAGAGACCACTACCACGGTACGAACTTGTCATAGAAATAAGAACTGAGATGATATGATAAAGCCAGCAAAGTTAACGAGACTGAAGATACGACCTCTTTATCCACGACGTAGTACCCAGCACCATCCGCGTCTCCTTCCCCTTCGGCATCCGTATCCGTTCATGACGTTACCACTCGGTCCGCGTTCACAAGAAACTACTACCACGGTAAGAACTTGTCATAAAGCTAAGAACTGTGATGGTATGATGAAGACGGCGAGGTGAACGAGACTGAAGATACGACCACTGTATCCACGACGCAGACATCCCCCGCACCATCCGCTTCTCCTTCAGCTTCAGCATCCGTATCCATTCAAGACGTCACCACTCGGTCCGCGTTCACACAAGAGACCACTACCACGGTAAGAACTTGTCATAAAGCTAAGAACTGAGATGATATGATAAAGCCAGCAAAGTGAACGAGACTGAAGATACGACCACTTTATCCACGAAGCAGTCCCCAAGACTATCGGCGTCTCCTACCCCTTCGGCATACGTATCCGTACGTGACGTCACTACTCGGATATGCTAAAGACAGATGCGGAGTAAATGAAGAACACAGAAAAAGAGGATACGAGTAAAAGGAAATGCGACGCGGTCCTCCACAGTACTACAGCTTATTGTGTCCTAATGCACCTGTTGTCATGCATGATGCCACTAAGATCCACTTAGTGAATTTGCCTGGTAACAACTAAAATAGTACATCTGAATTCTTGAAATATTCCGGATCCTCTTAGGTATGACAAATGCAATTCTTGCAAATACAATTCTTCAGTCTAAGTTGAACGGATTAAAGATACGATTGAAAACTGGTAGAAAAATGTGTTACCCTGGTGCCTTTCACTTTGAAATCCGTATTAAATAGTGCTGGGGAAGAAGCAATGAGAAGTAATAGCAAGATCACTAATAAAATAACAATTTTTTTGCTTAAATTACCTCTTCTTTTACAGGAACTTGTCACGACTACAATGACCGAGGCACCAGAGAGCGAAACTGAGACCAGTGAAGTAGGTGAAACTTCCAGCCGGCGATCAACTGTCGAGGTAATCCTAATACTTAGAAAAGTCATTCAGATAGTAACCAATCATAATGAAACTAACTCGCGACTTCACCCGTGTCGATTAGGCTTTTTATTGCTTCGGGAACTTCTTAATTTTCCGGGGCATAAATGTAGCCTTTGTCCTTCCCCTTTACACATCCTTTTTCTGTTTATGTAATCGGTTAAAAAAGATGGGCCGTTAAAGCGTAGCAGACAGACAGACGGACAGACACATTTTCACATTTATAATATACGTGCGGAATGTGGTGCGGAGGCCTAAGCAAGTTGTAAATAAATAATCATTAATATTTTCAAGTGTAAGGGACAATCCAGAAGTAGGTATTAATAATCACTTTTAATATATTTGTCATCTCATTTGAAACTTGCACGAATGAATGGTTAAACGTGTAGAGGTTTCACGAGAGATTTAATTTAATTAGATAAAAGTTGGCTATACATTAAAACAATATTCATTTGATCCGGCCACGCTTGCTATCGTTATGCTCTAAACCAAATTGCGATCTAAACACAAATGTATTCAATAATCGCTGAGTCTGCCGGCAGGAGACTCGTATTTATACTAACTATTTTCAATATGGCGTCGGTATCCGCAGATTAAATCGAATGACATGAAACGAGTCAAATTGTCTGATATTATACTTCCTGTTTCATGAGATATAGTGACAAACAATAATAATGCTAACACAAGTAACAAAATTGTTTACTTGGCTATAAATCGAGCTTAGAGCGTACAACTAGGTATGTGTGCGTGTAAAAATATGCTATGCTGTGCGACTTTAATACCTACAGTTGGTAGTATATAGACCCTTAACAGGCAGTATAGAAATGGTTGTAGGTAACCTGTTTGTTTATGCGGAAAGGACGAGGGACTGGGAACCCATCGCATTATCATCCCAAGAAAACCCCTACCATTATTTGATAAATGGAAAGGGGTCACGACCTTCAGTTATGAGGAATACGACGCATAGAGAGAGAGAGTAACCTTTTTCGTTGGTTGTTCCAGACGGAAGGCGAGGGTTTGCGCGCTGCTTTGGAGCAAGCGGAGGAGCGTGCGCCGCCGCCACCAGCACACGCTCTCAAAAATGAACTGCAACACACCCAGCCCGTGAGTATACACAGTCAAAAGTAAAAAAAAAACAAATAAGTAGTTTATTTAGTTTTTTAAAGCTTTGTTATATTTTATTTCTCATGTTTTAGAGTGTGTTTTATGCAATCACAGAATTTGTACAAGTTATACTTCGAACGTAAACACGATTGGTGAAAATTTTCTCTATACTTATTTTTTTAATACATGTTTTGGATGGCTGGATAGACATGGATCGAAAAAATCTGATAAATACGATTGTTACTTAATTCTTTTTTTAAATACATGTTTTGCATATTGGATAGTAGCCGAGAAAATCAGATAAATACGATTGTATGAGGAAACCGCCGTGGCATTACCTCTTATAAGTATCTATAATAGTAAATCGCCTTATGTTGGTATGTCCAGGGGTACACGGTACGCGGCCCCAGCCCGAGCAGCAACAGTTCAGGAGCGCTGTACCCCGCGCTATGCGTTGGCGGCGCCGCCCTAGCCGCCGCCGCCGCCGTCGCCCTTGCCGTCGCGCGCCGCCGTGACCGCGCGCCCTCAGCGCAAGGCTTCGTGCAGGTACGAAGTTTTCGACGTGATAACGTCTTTTATACCGATGAACACCGGCTGCACGGACGATAAAGTGTCCACGCCTGAGTCTGAGCGTGCGAGTGAGAGCGCGGAACAAACGATAGAGAGACAAGATCGCGTGACGTCAGAGCTAGCAGTTCGAATAGTTCTGCTACTGGAACGCCGCCACGCGATCTTCTTCGTGAACTCACGTAAAAATATCGTCCGTAAACCGACTTTACTGACAACCGTAATTTAGTTTTAATATTGTGAGATAGGCTTGCGCTTTACGACAATCATGCTTAGTTCAAAGCAATGATGAGGTGGCGAAAGAAAAAAATACGAACCATAGAATAAGCTTTAGACAGAAGCGTCGTTTGACGAAGGACAAATCTTGTACCTTACCTTAACCTTGTGTAACCTATTGTAGATGTAACACTAAAGTGTTACTTTTTATTACTTCCGCAGCTTTTTATAATTTATTCGTATTAAGCTTAATACGAATAAATTATGGGTGTTTATTATTTTTAAAAACACTCTAAGTACTTATGTTGGTACTCTTTTAAGTAAAGCTTAGTAATAAGAATAACAGATGTATTAAACACGTGATTGATTAAATTCAAGTTTAAACTCTTTCAGGTCGAGCAAACGGGTGCCGTGGCACCCACCCCTGAAGAACGGCATGTAGCCAACATGCAGATAAACGGCTACGAGAACCCAACCTACAAATACTTCGAAGTCAAGGAGTAAAATGTTCACCATCTCTCACCAACCACCAGGCTTACCTTCCTTCCTCTCTTTCTCTCTTCGGGAAACGTAGGCAACGGCAACCGCTTAGGTATTCAGTTCCTTAGCTCGTTTTGCTCGTTGAAACCCTGAGGTTCTTTTGAGTAGCACTTTTATAAAAAAACTCTCATAAAAGTAAAAATAAAAACGTCTATCGAAATAAGCGTACCCATAAATACAACGCCATCTATTTATTGGAGTAAGAATTATTATTTTTAATAAAGAACCATTTCATATAACGCCATCTATCACTTAGTGATACAAACTTCTAAGCTAGATTCAATAATGGTGCTTTAGCTAGAGAACTCAATAGAACCGAAGGATGGACTAACTTTTCATGTCTATTTATTTGTGATGTGTGCTAGATACCCCGTAGTTTGGGTCCAGTGACCTGTCCTTATATCTATGTCCTCGAGTAATTAATTCTTTATGGAATGAATGTGTGTGCTGATTTGTTCAAACGGATAGCAAAGCAAGCCTGGTGGTAAAAAACATTAATAATAAAGCTTGTGTGATTAGTCAACATATTTTTTTGCGATAACTCGCATACAGTCAAAATATATACTTGATATTAGAATTTATATTGTTTTGTATATGTTATTTTTTATGTTTGCACCAAAATATTTATTTGAATTTAAGGTTAGGTCTAAGTTTCGTCTAGTGTCATATAATTGGTAAGTGTCACCTTGTAGTCGAGTTAATTTAAGTTTTCGAGACCGCATTCCGAATGACAACGTATGGTGAGAAAATATCGCACGCTACGTTTTTGTTTCTTAAACCCGCTTTTTCGCTGATAAAAATTCGAATTAACCTCAAAAAACTCTTATAGATGAATAATTATTTGATTATTTATTTAACGTAGGTTTAAACCGTATGTCGTCACTCGGAAAAACGGAACAAACGTCCATGGTACGCTGTGTATATAGACTCCGCGTACAAATTTGAACCTAAATTACTTATTCATAAAGCCCGCTTTCATTTTCTAACGTAGGTAGATCATAACGTGAATTTTATGTAATAAAATGCGAAAATATATTTTAATAATAATTATGTGTACTTAGCAAAGGGACGGGCGGCTAAGCCGGCGCGGGTGGACGCTCTAGCCTTCGTAGTAATCTTCTAGTCACTGAAAACCTTTATTAGTCTGGGACGATTTACCTCAGACCTGTTCTGTCTCCCTTCCTCTTTAACGTTCTTCGTTTACCCGCGGGACAATACTCATAGATCCCAATAAGAAAACTGTGTACTCAACGTGTGCGAGAGAGACGTGCAATCCACTTCTGTGAATTGTGAAGTTCCGAACGAAGAGCTTCGTTTATAATCTAGTCAAAAATGGGTGCATCAGAGAATCGGTATATTCGGTTGTATGCGCACATTGGGTACTCGGTAATGCCGAAGCCGTAAGCTTAGTGAATGTATGTACGATTATTATATAAGTAGATGTACAAAAGTAATACATTATATAGATGTTTTAGTGTCAGATACATAGATTTAAAGCAAAATATAATTATATATCGCATTCGTCCGTTTAATGTAAGGGCTTGTGCTCGTGTCTATTCCCAGGTACCACACTTAATGTTACGCCGTAGATAAGATGTAATTCTGCCTCAGTATTATATACATTTAAGCTTATTTGTTACATAAGCTAATTTATATACACTTAATTCTATTTGTTTACGGGCGTTGTGACGTTGCTACGTTAAGAAAGTCATATCAGATCAGAAGCGTCACGGTGCTTTGAGGCCTATCATCACTACGACGAGTTAATACCTATTATCGCGTAGTTCGGTAACAGAATAAGAGATGGCGTTAGTAGCGGGTCGTATTGAAGGAGGAATCGCTGCACCCGCCCGTGGCTTGTACGGCATCTACGTAAGTTTACTCACTGTATAACGTAAGTTTAATCCTGCAAACAAGTAACCGCTGTATTTTTACTAATTAACTAAGTAACGAGCCGACCACTTATTTTTTTAACAAAACTTTTGCTCAAAATCAGCTGTCTCTTGTCGGTATTGAAAATAATTCCAATCGATGTTTATAAATAATTAAATTAAATAATTATTCGATGTCAACAATATTCGATGTTAGTAGTTTAACCCTGGTTTAAGTACCTAACTTCAGATCAATGTTTCACGTATTTTGAAAATATTATAATAAATGGTTTGAAAATTTTTGTGTTTCCTGTGCTACATTTTATTGTGCGTTCGAAGTTCAAATTGAATCAATAAATAGGACTTAAAATATTGGTGTTTTTAATGGCGTCATGCCACATCCTGTATAAATAGCCAAAGTACCAAAGTAAATAGGTATTAAGAAATGAACAAACGAATTGCTGACCTAATAATCAGGCCAGGCTTATTGACTTGCACCGAGTAATTACCTACCTACCTACGACAGGCCCTCGAGGGCACTTGCTTCTGAACACGAAGCTATAGGTAGAGAGTGGAGTGCTTATAGGGCTATTACACTGCACTTTTCACCGGGCCCTAACTCAGTCTCAAGAGAACGTCAAGAGAGTTGGATGTGTATCCTAGTATGTTTATTATTGTTTACTGATTATGGCACCCATGCTATCGAAGCAAAAAAAGTAGTATCCATACTAAAATTATAATTATCATTATATTATATAATCATTTACTAAATAGGTACACTGTGGGTACACTTATGGACGTTAAAAATTACTTACTTATAAAACGTGTTTTTTTTTATTATTAACATCTCACAAATCATCTTATATACGCATTGATGTAGAATTTTAGTACCTATTTCTATTTCAATGTAACTAAGGAACTATCAGAGCCATAGAGCAAATTATTGCCACGCTTCCTTGTCAACGTCTTCATGGTAATAAAAATTTTCAATGAGTTTACATTAACTTTGAACTTATTCAGAGACGTCATCGACATGTCTTCTGGGACCCTATTGTAGAAGCGGACACTGTTTTCAACAAATGAATTGCTAATTTTACTAAGCCTAGAAGCAGTTTTATTTTTATTTCTAGTATTGACTTTTCTTCATGAATTTTTCAATGTACTTATACTAAATTTTCAAATATATATTGGTTGTGCACTTTCATAATTTTGATTTCTATATATTTATCTCATAATGACTCTCTTTGACAGAACTAGATTTAGAGCTGTCCTTTTAGTTTTAGTCATTGTGATAAAATCAATAATTATTTTAGAATCCACCACCTAGCGACAAGTGAGAAGATTACGTCAGTAAAAAAGGTTTGTATCTAAGATATGTTCCACGCTGCGTTCAAGTGATAGCAGTATATCCCACTAGATGGCCTTAGTAGTCGCGTCCTCATTACAGTTCTTTTGTTGAGAAGCTATGTCGATTGATAACAAGTATTGAGGAATGCGTGTTTTATTTGTCAATGGAATAGCATGCTCGCATTCTGTTTAAGACCAGAGCGTCCCTGATAAAAAGAACTGAACCGGTTAAGTGTGAGTCCAACTCACGCACAAAGAGTTCTGTACCACCACACAACATACCTACCTAAATTATTTTAGTTACTAGCTAACAAGATATAACAGTCCGTAATCAGGTGTGAAATAACTTACATAATAATTGCGCTAAATTCGTAGCGCCTGAACAACAATTTGACACCTTGGGACTATGCGTACCAAATGCGTACGGAACCCTAATTATTATTTGTGTTCTGAGCTTGCTTCTTGACAAAATTTCATGATTATTGGTCAAAGGGAAGTAAGTACCTTAAAGGTTTCCATTTACTTATTGTAGACTGTCAAAATATGCGAAATAGTTATGTGGTATAAACGGCCGCATCTTTTAATTGCATTGACCAGAAGCTTTTTTTTTAGTTTCTACTCCAAGGGACCTAGTATTTGATATTAATTTAAACTTGATAAGTACATCCACGCGTTTCCGAGAAAAAGGTAGCTGACAGACAGACAGGCGGACAACGAAGTGATCCTGTATGAGCATATCATCAGCACTACGCTGAGTCGATGCCCTTTTTGGGATTTTATCAGCTTACCTACCTACTCAGATTAGTGTTTATAGTTTAAGGGTATAATAAGTTTATAATAACTGTTTAGTTATTTCTGTATTCTTATTATATATTGTATTGTGTTGATTTTAGTTTATTTATTTTATTTATATTTATTTAAGAGTTCCTTTTTACCTATTGAGCTACGGAACCCTAAAAATAAAAATAATCGATGATAATGCTAACGAACAGTCAACTTACGGTTCTACTTTCTAATATGTTTGAGTTACCAACAACTTAAATAAATATCAATCTGAATTATTCATCTAAGTTGATTTTGAGCAATACAAAACTTCACATTTTAAATTGTAATCAATAACTACTCAAGTATTATACCTACCTATACATAGGTAGGCTTGAATGTACTAAAGTAAACGAAAAGCTGTAAACAAGCTAGTCATACTAATATTATAAATGCGAAACTGTGTTTGTTTGTCCTTCAAACACGCCGCAACGGATCGACGTGATTTAGCACGAGTTTATAACTTTTTATTCCGGAAAATTAAGGCAGCTCCCGCGGGTATCAAAAAAAATTGCCAATGCCGATAGAAGTGAATTCAATTTTACTTTTAAACATATACACAGCACTAATGTTGCACAATACGTCACCTGTATAGCTACAGATATGCTGCTATTACGCATGTCGGTGACGCGAACCCACAATATTTCCCCTACCAAAAAGTGCTCAACGCGGCTAAAGAAGTTTTCACTTCAAAAACTTAAACCACGCGGGCGAAGTCACGGGCTTCAGTTAGTAGGTATTAAAGGGATCGCAAGATTTGGGAATCAAAGAATAGACAGAGAGTAGAGACACTTGAACACTGCACTTCCACTGATTGGTATTTTATATTCTATAGTTAGATATTTGTCTATGGTACCACAGCAGACAAATACAACGGTACCGAGTTGCTGCAGGCTGATCTACAGGCCATATGAATTTTATCACCTGTATGTAGGTAATTAACATTAAAAATAACTTTGATATTTCAATATTGAGCTTTTTTGGTTTCTAATCTTTACCTACCTGCTCTAAAATGATTACTATGCATCCACTAAGTAAATAATTGATAATTTTAACCATAGACCTCATCGAAATATTACGCAATAGACCTCATATTAAATAATGTACCTGATTAAAAGTTACGGGTTAGAATTCTTTCCTTTTCTCTCGAGTGACTGTAATTTAAAGAGGGAAACAGATAAACCTATTTTTATTATACTAGTTGCACCTGGATTGCGTTATACCTACATGAAAAAGTTGGTAAAAGATCAACGAAATTGTTTTTAGCGTGCCTTCGATGTCTAAGCCCAACGTAAACATTCGGTAGGTACAAATGTAAGACCGAAGTCTCCAGCCTATTATAATTAGGCATACGATTTTGTTTATAGCCAATTATAACGTTACTCCGTTCGTATTCAAGACCTCTATGTGCTGCGGTGCAAATTTTAAGCTAGTTATGTGTACACGTACAGTCTCGAATTCAATTCATAATTAAAATAATATTCAAATATTAATTAAAATAATATGAACTTAACCAAGCCGCATAGGAGCAGCATGGTGGGTGTAAGCTCTAATTCCCTCTCTCCTATTAGAGTGGAGGCCTGTGCCCAGCAGTGGGACGTTAATGGGCTGTGATATGACGACCATCCTGGCGCAGTGTTGAGCGTTGCTGTTTTGACATCCCAGGTTCGATCCCCGCCCAGGGTCAATTTGGGAATTTATAATTTCTGAATTTTCCCTGATCTGGCCAGGTGGAAGGCTTCGGCCGTGGCTAGTTATCACCCTACCGGAAAAGACGTGCTGTCAAGCGATTTAGCTTTCCGGTACGATGACGTGCAAAAACCGATTAGGGGTATGGGATAAACATAACTGCCATGCCCCTAACAGATAAGCCCGCTACCGTGTTGCACTGCATCATCACTTACCATCAGGTGAGATCGCAGTTAAGGGCTACCTTGTAGTGAATAAAACAAAATAAGAAGAGCTTAAACCATAATGGGGATGATGCCTATATCATAAATAAGTAATTTCTAACTGATTATTAAATAGAGGGTCTTCCAATAGACCTAAAATTCACATCCTCGGTTAGTTTTAAGCTTGATAACCATTTTAAAATATAGATTAAAGAGAAAAACGTTGAAATTTGATGACGTCACTATTGTGATTTTCATACAACTTCCATACTATAGAGTGTTTTTAAGTTTGATAAAGACTTGCTGATTTGATTGAGTTGTCATCATTCCTATTATGGCTGATTCTGTTGTACACAAGTTCCCAATTAACTATGGGCTCTTTTACAAGCGCTTGCAAATTTGTGATAAGCTATGAAAACCAAGCTTTAACCGTCAAGATAAGCTCGCCTCGCTTGCGTGTTTTTATGTTTACGCTTTGCTTACATTTTAAGTCAGCTAAATATTAATCTAAATAAATAAAACGAAAAGGTTTACTGCTCTCAATGGCGGCCTTAAGGGGGCAAGCAGGGTAACCGCCCGAGGCCTCGCTCTTGCAGAGGCCTCGCGCTCTTGCCCAACAGCGCTACAGCCCGAGTAGAAAAAACATTGTCCTCCCGACCGAATTTCGGCCACGGCGGCCTATCTGCAGATAGATTAGTCATCTGCGGGGGAGATATTATAGTGCACAAGTGTCTGCGCATACACAGGTGCACTCTCTGTTACTTTACTCTCATAGCCCGATAAGACGGAAAATCCGACACGACCGGTGAGAGGTCAGGCGCAGGACCGACGGTTTAACGTGCTCTCCGAGGCACGGGGGTGAAACACCGCCAACGTCCTACCTCCGGGTTAGTATTGAGAATTTCTATTGGGTATTAATGTGTATTTTAATCTCGCGCTTCACAAATATCTACCTCGCAATAGCTAAGGCCGCCCCAGACTGATCTATCTACGCATAACTCCAACCAACCGCAACCGCTAATAAAGGACTTTTGAAAATTCATTCCTTAGAGGGGTTTTAAATTGTTAAAAATCGAAATTCAAACTCAAACATAGTAGTTAGGTATGTAACAATTCTTACACGGACGAAAGGCTTCATTCGAAGACCATTTCTAAAGGAAAATCTTCAGAGTAAATCTTTTTACAATATTTACATAAAAATACGATTAAGCATGCATTCGGCGCTTATCCTCAATTTACTGTCACTCGTTATCACAGGATAGTTGATAACACCATATTATGTAAAGCGATTTTATTTTTATCGGCTATCAAAATATTCTGACTTGTGATAACCCATAAAATCGCTTTTCGATCGTGCTATTCAGGGTTACGGTAGAATATTGAACCTACTTACAAATTCTTTTTCAGTTGAATTCTGTTGGTAAAACTTTCTATACCTACTCGGGTAAAGCCTAAAGGGGTTAGGTAGGTACTTCACATCGGTAGACTCACGACTGGACGATTCAAAAGCGTAGTTATTTAAACAAACTACAATTGACAAAACCACGACTACCCTGCTTGATTGTTTTTTTTTAAATATAGCCAGTGTCAATCGGGTGATGTAAGGATTCTAACGATATCCCATACATCCGAATCTGTTATGGTATTTAAAGGTTATGGTGGCATAAAGAAACTCACATATACTAGTGGTTCGCCCCGAACTGAGACCTCGCGGTAGCCATAAGGTAGTTTTAACTATTGTAATAGTTAACTTTTAATATTAAACGCAAAAGCTAAATAGAAATAAACTTTTACAGAGCGCCAACTATTGACATCATTGAGAAGTTCTGTTAAAAATACAGAAGCTCATTAAAAATTAGTTTCCTTATAATATTTATCTTATTTTAGTATTTGTTGTTCAAGTACAGGATATAATTCAAATAATTGATCAAGTTTCAGGCTCGGCCTTTCAGAAAATTGAGAGTTCTGAGGTCATCTTTGGACGTTAGAAAATCTCCACTTTTAAAGCCCCCCATTTCGTTAATTTTAGGGGAGAATTAAAAAATAAAAAATTTTGTACTCTATTCCTAATTATCTGCATAATGATATATCGCAACCCTAGGTATGTAACGCTATAAAAAAATATTTTACTTCACATTCGCTTCTATGAGAGCCCCCTGAAATAAAGTTTTTTTTTAACTTTTTAAGCCATATTCGGCTGGAGACCATCAGTTTACATATTATATTTAAATTTGAAGTAATTACGTTCAGTAATTCAGAAGTTATAAGACTCTGACAGACGGACGGACGGACGGACAAGTGCCAATACACTCAAGTAGACGAGACCTTCGCTTCGCTCGTTTTTACATTACTTTTTTGCACAGTCGCTGGAAATCGAACCCAGGACTTTTCACAAAGTTGTAATGTTAGGCCATCTACATTATTGAAAGTATTTAACGGAAAGGATCCTTGATTTTCGGAATAAAACTTTAAAAAAATATATACCTATTTTGGTGCATTATAAGGAGTCGAGAGAGAGAATAGTCCTAGGTACTTTATAAGTATCGAGAATAAAATTAATGTTCTGTCTTAATTTAAGTAATTTTAAAAATCAGAATCAAGACCCAAAAATGTATAAGTAGGTATTTATAAAAATCGCAAATTTCATCATAAATCATACATAATATAAGTAACATTAATGCATTGTCTACCTACCTAGTAACAAAGTTATGTAGGCAGAACACATTTCTAAGTAAAATCCTGCCTAATTAATACGCTTATCTACTTATTAATTCCCGTTAATTCGTTAGCACATGTTTTACCCCAACTTTTGTAGTGACGACGTGAGACGTCACGTCTTATCGCGCACTAGGTAGGTTGCTCTAATAACGTGTTGCTAGTTATTTTCCGATCTCCGAACGTGTGGACTATGCGTGGCTGTTATCTAATTTAATATTATGATAAATTCACACTTTTGTGTGCTTTTGTCGCGATAATAATAAAAAACGCTAAATATTTGATATCTTCTAACAATAATTATTGACATACATTACTAACTACCGCACTTAATCATTAGTTTAGGAACTTCTGTAAATTTTAGACATGTATTTTGATTTGTAGGAACTCCTTAGTACAAATATAGTAAGGATTTCCTTATGTATGTAATGATTAAGCGACAGTTAAGAAATTAAATACCGCTTGCTTTAACGAAGAGAATCACCGTGAGGAAACCTCCTTGCCTGAGAAATTCAATTGAGAACCGTTGAGAAGATTAATAACATTAACATTTAACATTTCTTCTGATGCAGTATGTCCTCAGACTAAGACTTCTGTAGACCTAAGAGCTCGGTTACTATAGGTACGGTCGTCTTCGTCTCTACAAATAAACACCAAGAAGATAACATTAAATATGTTCATAATGTTAGTCCGCTACTATCTTACACTGCATCATCATTTACCATCCGATGAGATTGCAGTTAAGGGCTGACGTGTCGTTAAGTAAAAAAAAAATATATATCCTTTTTCCGAAATAGAATAAACGTGCCAATAAACTATTAAAACAAGGAAGTCAGACACACAGTGGAATTTTAGTGATAGCCTTACTTAATTGGCCCCCAGCAATACCGATATGTGTGACTTGTAAAATCAATTTCCTTCGCAAACCATTAATTCACATATCGTTCAATAGTTATGACGACCAGTTGTGTTGGTCTGCCTCACCTCTCTGGCAGTAAGTAGCGTTGTATGGCTGTGAGGGTTTTGAATGGAATGCGGCAGGTCTGTGTTAGGTGGTGGATAATAAAAGTTACCCTTCGTGATAAACACAATACTCGAAGGGCTGTGCCTTTGTAGTAAGATGCGGGGAATGGTGTGGAGCCGATAGTCACTTGCTAGGTAAAGGTAGGGTCACCACGAGTGATTAGGAGGAAACTGGGTAGAAAAAATAAACAACACCAAAGCAAAAATAATCCAAAATTTTAAAATCACCAAAATAATATGTTGATAAAAGGAAAATACCAAGTAACCAACTTTTTCCCCAAAGCTACATTAAAATATGTGTATTTTTTAGATAGATTTAAGGACAAAAAGGACACTTACTATTACGTACATAGAATATAATAAAATATATACTAGGTAACTACTAGAAAATTGTTATGTACCTAAGTATAAGTATCTTTGTAATTAACAGGTTACTTTATGTAATAGTCATAACTCCCTATCTGGAAATAAACTAAGGAATCCAGAACAAAAGCTGAACCGTATGGATAAATTGATGAAATAAACTTGGGTGGCATGATTATGAAGTATATCTGTCACCGTAAGATTGTAAAAACCGTTAGATTATAATCTAACTCGCGAAATTCTAAACTGTCGAAAGATTGTAAACTGTTCAATGTTCTGAGTGTCAAATTTTGAAATATTCATTTTATTTACGTTTTCTTGTCTCTTTTTTGTAGGTTAGGTTAGGGTTCGACTTAAACAATCAAGCACTTAGGTTTTATCGGGTTTAAAAACTTATCAGATTACAATCTACCGGAAAATAATGCGTTAAATTCTAATCTTTCGACAGTTTAGAATTTCGCGAGTTAGATTATAATCTAACGGTTTTTACAATCTTACGGTGACATATCTATGCCATACGCAGCTGCTCTACGAATTTAAAGTCATAGTGAATTTTAGGGAGAATGATTTAATGGAATATGGTGTATTAAAAAACGAATTATATAGTATTATTTATTTATTATTTACATTTCAAAATGCCTATTTAGCTATGATTTTAAATCTATTAACATACAATTATGGGCTGCAAAGTACAAATTGGATAATTAAAACCTTTATTCAATCTTTATTACTAAACTATTTAAATAATAAACTAAAAACTAAAAATTAAAAATATCATCTAAGCCGCTTCAATGAGGCAATGTGCCCAGAACGCTGGCTGCGATATAATTACTTATGTACAGTACTAAGAGAGAGAGCGTTAAACAAAATGTATGATATGGTAAAAACAATTAAATATATTGCAGTAGGTGTATTATCTTTGTTTATTGGTTATTCTGGACGCCTTATTAGACTTTGAAACAATGTGGCCAAAATTCTGTTTGCCACAATTTCTAAACTAAATAAAAATGACAGCTCTAAATCTAGTGCTGCCTCTTTCCGCAGGAAGTATTATGATAGAGATAGAAACATAAATAGAAATGTTTACTGATAAGACAAATCTGGGGAAAAAGTCTCGTAGGTACAGTCACCCTAGCCATGCCACGGTGGTTGGCCCCTGCTATTGTGAGCAACGTCTGCTTTTAGTGTTAGCCGGTGACTTATGTTATGGCTTCGATCATTTCTTGTTTCAATTAAATACGGTCAAAGACAAGTAAGTAGTTGCAAAGTAAATAAATAAATATTAAATCTAAATTAGCATCTCTAACTGGAGCCCTAAGCAGTATTATAGTATAGTACGTTGCATTCCCCATAAAGTCCACTATTTAATCTATAACTCCCTAGTAAAGCCACAATTAGATTACTTAATCCAAGTATGGGGATCAGCAGCTAATAGTACCAAGTCTTAAAATATTACAAACGGCACAAAATAAACCTATATTATTATTTAACTACAATTTTTAAACCTCAACAGAAAAAATATATAAAGAAACTAAATTAATGAATATAACAAATACATACAAATATTAGGTACACTTGTAACTTATTATCAAAATAAATAAATTCAAACAAAACTTTCACAATCAAAAATAATTAAATAATTTATTGCAACGGTTTAGAAGTGCCAACAACATAAATTTACGCCCCCCAAGCACTAACTATGGTATTAAATACTTTTGAAAGTCCTCAGTTATATAATAAAGTTCCGAAATATATTCAAGAGTGCAAAAGCATACACACTTTCAAAAAATTACTCAATATTTACTTTACACAAAAAGTAAATAAAAATATAACAGAATAATTTTTAACCAAGAAAGTAAAATGATATATTGTAATTCTAAGACAGTTAAGTGAAACTCAAAGTTTATTTCATCCGTTGTCCTAGGTAATAAAAGGTAGGGACCTCGACGCTGAAGTGCTCGCGGCGGCGTATTGGCGTAGGTTGGATGCCCGCATCCGGGGGGAACACCCTACGCCGGCGCAGGATCGCGCCTGGCGGCGGCTGGCGGAGGCCGATCTCGCCGCTCATTGGCGGGACCGACTTCTGGCGCCGACTGCCGGCAGGCGGACGATCGAGGCGATCCGGCCCGTCCTGGAGCTCTGGACCGGCCGGACGCACGGGGCCCTCTCCTTCCGCCTCGTGCAGGTTCTCTCGGGGCACGGCTGCTTCGGGAGATACCTGTGCGGCGTGGCGAGACGGGAGCCCAGCGAGGTGTGCCACGAGTGCGGCCACGTGGAGGACACGGCGCAGCACACGCTGGAGTCGTGCGCCGAGTGGGCGCCCCAGCGCGCCGCACTCGCGGCAGTGGTGGGGCCGGACCTCTCGCTGCCCGCCGTCGTCCGAGCCATGGTGGGCAGCGAAGAATCCTGGGACGCCGTCGCCTCCTTCTGCGAGGAGGTGATGTCCCAGAAGGAGGCGGCGGAACGGCTGCGTGAGGCAGCTGCCGACGCAGACCCTCTCCGCCGCCGAAGGGCCGGGCGCAGGAGGCGCGCGCAAGACCGGCGCCTCCCACCCTGACGGGAGCTCCGGGCGGCCAGACCGTCGTCGTCGTCGTCGTTTTCGTCGTCGTCGTCGTCGTTGTCGCCCGTTGAGCCTCAGTCGCGGAGGAACATGAGGGGGAGTCGGGGCAGCATGCCCCCCGCAGGAGGGTCCGCTTGGGCGGACGTCGCTGGCTGGGTCGCGGATGATTGCGTGTTCCCGTAACCCAGCCTTAAGGCGATGCGCAGGAGCGCCGCTGGGTTTTAGTGGGTATTCTGGAGTGCCAGTGAGTCCCACATACCCTCTCGGAAGCACCGCAGTTTCACACTGCCTGCTTCCGAGAGGGATGCCTAAACGCATTTCCCAGCGATAAAAAAAAAAAAAAAAAAAAAGGTAATAAAAGGTAGCCTATGAAAGTAGTATATTCTAGACTATAATCTCTGTGTCAAATTTTATCCAGATTAGTTAAGCCGTTCTGGCGTGATTGAGTGAACATGAAATTCCACTCAAACTTTCACACTTCTCATACATATTAGCTTTAAAAAATAATTTAAACTATCAATTAAATTAAAAAAGTTCGTTGAGTTTTTATGATGTCACAAATTAGTATTACATGCAAAATCCCCTATATATGATATATTTTTATCCCACACTGCTGCAAAGTAGCTGATTTGACAATTTGTCAAATACCCACCCAATTACGATAGTTCCACAAACTTATCTGACACGGTGGCCAAAACAGGAACTAACTTTTATGACCGTTTAGTTTTTGTTTTTATTTAATTTTTCATAGATAACTATTTACTAGCGACGCTGTCACTCGGGTCAGATAATTTTGTCGGACCTGTAGAATATCATTGTAGTCTTTCATGCTAATAATAACGACGATTACGAGCGAGCCTGAGAGGAGCTGGCGATTCATCATTCAATGTAAGTGTGAATCATCATTGAGGTAAAATAATCTTCCTATTGTATTTGTACTTTAATGGGGAACTACAATATTTCATCAGAGATAAGCATAAGTTAACTGCCTCCTAACCTGCCTAAGTTTAACTGCCTCGTTGGTCAAGTGCAACCGCTGCGGCATGTTCGACTGCGGCCGACGGAATT
Organism: Erebia palarica; assembly: GCA_964035005.1. NCBI lineage: Eukaryota > Metazoa > Arthropoda > Insecta > Lepidoptera > Nymphalidae > Erebia > Erebia palarica. Next base: position 11,893,334 of record OZ035989.1, on the reverse strand, counting down.
CGAGTCCCGGGTCGGGCCATATTTAAGTGCTGGGTATTTCTGACTAGAAATTTTCAGTACTAGCCCGGAGTTAGGAAGTTGGCGGTGTTTCACCCCCGTGCCTCGGAGAGCACGTTAATCCGTCGGTCCCGGTTATTACCACTAACATGATAATAGTCGTTAAAGCCCGCCAACCCGCATTGTAGCAGGGTGGTGGGTCTAAGCTCAGCAGTGGGACGTTAATGGGCTGTAGTGGTGGTAGTGGAAGCACAAGTTAATATTTAGCTCGATGTGTCGACGGTTAGAGTACCTATCTACTATGACCAAATAATACGACTATCGCCATAACTTTAGAGGCTTAGATTAATTCATATTAGCTGACACCTGCGACTTCGTCAGCGTTTTGTGGTTTTTTGGTTCCCGCGGGAACTCATTGATTTTCCGGGATAAAAATTTGCCTATGAGTTATTTCAGACTATAATATATTTCTGTGCCAAATTTCATCCATATCCGTTAAGCTGTTGGCATGATTGAGTGACAAACATCCATCCATCCATCCAAACTTTCGCATTTATAATATTAGTATAGATAATTCAGATTGTTTTTTACATAAGTACTTACCTACATAGTTCTTATATTTTGGTAGATTTCCTTTAAAAATAAAAACAGCAAAAATATAAGTATTATGTCAGTATAAACCTAGTATATCCTGATGACGAAATCTACCTTACCGCCGTTGCTCTTCTACACAGCCAATTATGGTACCACTGATGGGCACAGTCCTCCACTGTCATAGGAGAGACACACTAGTAATTATATTGCCATTCTAATTAGAATTTTATTGAACTTTACTGA